>OY754338.1:40569086-42021940 GCA_963573305.1 Pyrrhosoma nymphula
CCCAAATTTCACATTTCTTCACGGGCTAGTTCGGGTTTGGCGAGTGAAGGCCAGGAGAAAAATGTGATACTTTTGGTTAGCAGCCGAAACTGATAAGCGACTTCGAGGCGGCATGGATAATAATGCAGCAGTTTCTCATCGTAAACAAGCCTTGGAAGAAATGATATCTAACCTTGAGCTGAGACCAGGTCGGAAAAGTTCGCTCTACGTTGAAAAAATTGATGACCTGGAAAATACGTGACTTATTACCTCGTGCGGTATCACTGTACACCTTCACTTTATGCAATTTATTCTTCCCGTCAGACAGATAGTGCAATGAAAATTATCTTTTGGAAAAATCATCACATAAAGGGGAAATCCGTGTGATTTTATCTACTATAAGTGATGCATTTAATGTTTTGATGTGACTTTCATGGAAAAGTGGATGATTCATAACTTGACTTAAAATAAACTTCATCAATAGATAATTTTAAAAATAATGGGGAATATGTGGCTATATATAACCGCCAGCAACCTAGCTCGACTCATTATCCTGATGACGATGGCTGAGTCAACCATCAATACTTTGATCCATTTAAATAATCTTACCCGGTGTGAAACCCGAGAAACCTTCACACCGGGAAAACCTTAAATCCTTTATATGATAAAATTCCTTCACAGGATTTCAGGGCTCAATATAACACGTTGAGCATGAAATTTACCCGGAATTAGCGAGGGCTTTAACACTCATATTGCAAATTGCTTCCGACTAAGAAATATTTATTCTCGTTGACGTACACTACAATGGCGGGACATCCTTAGGAGGAAAAGCGAGACAATGTGTATGAAATTAGGATGCAGAATGGGGACTGTCCAAGAAACAACCAACCAGTTGGTAGAATACTTGAATGGGACGTACAATTCATACAGTGGACTCTACGGGATTGATTAGTGAAGCGTAAATGTTTTCGTGAAGTTGATACTCGCTATCTTTATCATCTCCTTGCCCAACTTCTATCTCCGAAAATGGCTGAAGTGTTCCCACATTTACTTGTTAACAAAATGATTGCGTTGACAGAGTTCCGTAAGTTAGGAGTTGCAACCATATATCTATAGAAAAAATGCTTGAAATGACATCTTCCCCATCAAATCCAGAAATTACGCAGATTCCTCATGAAACACCCTGTTTACTTATCTCTATATTCATTATTTACCTCACCCACTGGTATATCTCCAACTTCTCACTTTCATGGACTATCATCCTCAAGTTCTTCAGGAGTGGATGAAGGAATACGGCTACTTTGTGTACGATGTCTATTTCAACCTCACCCAGATATCGGTGCTTCACGGACGCTTTGAAGAGACTGATTAACTGGGAGTCACCAGAACGATCTTGGAGATGATCCAGTATCTTGAAATGCCACAAGTACACCAGGTAGATCGTAGGATACTTCTCCCCGTTCATCTCGGATAGAGCCAGTTGAAAGGGATTGAGGCATTCGACGAAGTCCTTCACATCCTTTTCCACGACGTGGTCGATGACATTTTCCCATCTCGAGCCAATCAGGCGCTCACGGATGGCACCCAGATTTTTGACCACTGTCTCGCACGTGGAAAGTGCAATCTCCCACTGATTTTCAGCTTCCTGAACAGACGATACCCTGAACTCTTCGTTCGAGTCGAGGCTGCTGAAATAAGTCAGCACGTCCCGACACGTTTTCAACATCGTCAGCTCTGATTGATTCGAGGAGATGGCGTGGTTCAACGCGTTAACAATCGGCGTCGAGGCACAGTTTATCTTGCAGACGTTCTTCAAGGCTGCCTGGATGAAAGATCCTCTGGTGCAGACGTAAACGAAGTTCGGCAACCATTCGGAGATAGCGTAATTGCTCCTTTCCTGCATTGTTTGGATCTTGAGGTAATCCCCACTCATCATCAGCTCAGGGTCGAGTCTGGTGATGCTTAGGAAGCGGGCGGCGACTGAGAAATTCTTCACGTAATGCAGGGATACACTGAGGTACGTATCCTTACCCCATTCCCAGGTGTCCAGAATAATACCGCCTCCTGTACTGCAGACCCTTTCAACTATTTCGCTAGTCAACTGTTCCCTGCACCTTTGGGTAAAGATTTCCAAGTGTGGCGAGAATTTATCCTGATGTGGGACGATATCGGAAAGTTCCGACGGCGTCTTTAAGTTGGAGCCGGCTCTAAGGAAAATCTCAGCCAATTCCTTGAATCCGGTTCCACTGACGACGTCAAACGGTCTCAGATCTTTGCTCACAAACCTCAAGCAGCCCTGCAAGATCCTGTCCTGGAGGTCTATCGATGACCTAGGCTGGACCCTACCCTTGCCGCACTTGTGCTTCAACAAGTTGGACGTTCCCAGTTTCCTGTTATCGTAGCAGTAGACGTTTCGGCAGTAGTGACACGCTACCCAATAGGGCACCTTAACTCCGCTTTCGTTAACGATCTCGCGGAATATGGTCCAGATGGGCGATTTACCGTTCAGCTTCTCCCTCAGGGTGAACTTGCCCGTCAAGATACTCTTCTTTAGTTCTACAGCGTTCATATTGGGGATCTGAAATGACAAAAGGAACATATCAATGTATCGATTCCACTCATGGATCGGGGAGGTGTGGTATCTAAAGATTACTGAAAGACCGTAGGCTTTCCCGGTGGGTGATTTGGGTGAAATCTTCTCGTGTGTGGCACCGAGTAAGGCTTTCCATAGTTTTCCAACGTTTCGACGAGAAACTATCTCATCATTCTCAGGTCTAAACTGAGTGCCAATCTTGGTGTTAGCCGAGTTTTTATACCATAGTTGACCAGTTCTGGCGGCTTTTAATTGGTCGGGTTTTTTCGCTTCCGTACGCTTCTTACATTTTCGATTAATAGTCTACAGAAATTTTCCGACTATATGCCTAGAGTCTCTAATAAGGTATTTCAGATTAGTATGGAGGAGAAAAACCTGAATAGAGAATCAAGAAAAACAGTCAATTAACTTCGGAGACCCGGTAATAGAAAAGGTAGAAGCGCGCGAAAATGTATGCAAACCCCGACCAATCAGAAAGAACCTTAACTAGTCAACTAAGGTATAAATACTCGGCCAATACCAAACTCGACAGTTAGTTTTGCCCTGAGTAAGATGAGCGAGTCGCTCGTCGAAACGTCGGAAATCCTAACCCGGTGCCACACCCGAGAGGATTTCATCCATAGGATTACTGGCTTCCTATCCAGATGGTTCGGGTTCGAATATCAGTTTAGGCGGAGAATTTTCATTGGAAAATCCCTGCTTGGGGGGGGGAGACCAATCCAAGACTTAATACCCTACCCGTTGGGTGGAACGTTAAACTGTTGTCCCCTTCCATGTTGAGAAAAACCAACTTTGTAATTTCCACAAACTTTATTTTGCTGGCACAACGCGCGTTTCACTACTTTCACTACGCGCGTTTGTACACTGTGGCAAATTCATGTGCTCAGCACCCAGCACTGCGCTGAGCACATGAATAAGGCACAGTGTGGTGAAACGCGCGTCGTGCCAGCAAAATTATGTTTGTGGAAATTACAAAGTTGGTTTCTCTCAACATGGATATTCATCATTTTCACGATGTCAGGCCTGATATCATCAGTTTTTGTGGTCCCCTTGATGCCTTTCGTGAAGGTCAAGCTAATCCTGACGCCGGATATCTCTACAGCAGTGGTTCTCAACCTTTTTGACACCAACGCACACTTGAGGTGTTTGTAAATGCAGACGGCACACCAGTGAGTTAATAGACTCATAAAAAGTAAAGTATAAACAAAAGACGTTAAACAAAACTTAGTTTTTAAACAAAAATAACAACATTGAAAAGTATACATTAGTTTAATAATTTAATTTATTAATATTATTGATCTCTTATGATTTTTTTAATAGCGTAGCGGCACCCTTGGCAGAGGCTTGCGGCATACCAGTGTGTCGCGGCACACCGGTTGAGAATCATTATTATTATTATTATTATACACAAATCGTTACAAGTTGGCTACTTGCCAGGTGGTAACAGTGAAAGAATGAAAGTACATCACTAAATCAGTCATCGAAAATTTAAAATAAACATTGAAATTAGTTTTCCAAAATAAATTTTTTGCACCTATTCTTAAAAATCTTCAAGTTTCTAGGAAAGGGCTGAAACAGTTCTGCAGGGAGTCTATTCCAATCATCAATCGTCCTGTTAAGATATGAAAACTTTTTTACGTTGGTCCTTTGTGACCGACATTTCATCTTGTATTGGTGATCATTCCTACCAATATAGTTAGGGTTTTCTATCTTATGTCGCAGTTCCCCCCATGCTTTTCCCCCCGCAAGTGTACGGAAGAGTGCGCAAAGCCTATTTTTTTTTCTTCTCCGTGCTAGTGAGTCCCATCCCAATACTTGCAGCATTTTAGTCACACTCTCGGTCTTTCTATGCTTCCCCATTACATACCTTGCTGCCTTTCTTTGTACCTTCTCAATGGATTTTGTTTGTCCTTTTTCATACGGGTGCCACACTAGTGACGCGTATTCATTGCTTTACAGCTTTCCTCACATTCACTTTCACTCCTAAATATGGTCCGTCCAAGATATTAGCTCAGTTGACTGTGAGAAATGCAGCCATACAGTAAATACATCCAATGCCTCTTGGGGAAGAAAATGACTTGACCGAAGAATCCATAATGGTTGCGCCTCTGTTTACATCATACGATCGTGAAAAACATTTTCGCTTTTCGTTTCTTTCTAAGAAAAATCAGTATATTTCAACTGTGCTGTAATCATCGAAGGACTTTTACGGTGCAAATGGCCATACTTGTTGGTTACCACCCCGAATAAGTAATTATGCAATCGTTTTTATACCCGGCGCTCAAGATGGGTACAGGGCGTTCCACGTTTGACATGTGCTATTATGGAAATTCGTTTCCTGTGTAAATCTCTATAAAATCGGAGACGCGATGTTGCCAAAAGCAGCAGAAAAATTAGCACCCTATGTTATCCCCAAAATCATAGAAAAAAGAAGGGAGTAGATGGCGTCTTGACGGACGAAAGTGAAGCCTGATTTTATTTTGCGAAATATTATCCACACAACATGGCTTTCGCGCGCAACTTTTCATAAATGTTAAGTATAGCGTCGTTCTTTTTCGGATATTATATCAATTTTTCATTTTTATGAATAAATCATTTCGTTACCCTAACAACGTCGTTACTTATACCACAGAGTAATATTTATTTTTGTTTTAAGGTTTTCGCAGCGATAAGATACTACTCTCATACATTTTCGGCTTAACTGCTGCGTGGAGAAATTTTTGGCTCAACATTTCATTCCTCATGCTGGGAACGTCGTCAGGAGTATCTTGACGACGTTCCCAGCATGAGGAATGAAACGTTGACCCAAAAATTTTTCCACGCAGCAGTTTACCCGAAGACGTATGTGAGGAGTAATATGTAGGTATGTATGATTACTCTATGCTTATACCTATGTTTTCAGCGTATTTAACAGCAAAACTGATCCATTCAATATGGACGATTGCGCATTTTAATGGCTTCAATATTCCGCGTGCTACCACACTGTTTGGTTCAACCTATTATAAGTACTCTTTAATCTATCCCCAAAAGTAAATCCATTAAATTTGGTGCTGTGTTGGAAGTGGTTACCTACGTAGCCTATAGGTGAGCACACAGCGTAAGTTTGACATCAGGGTTTTCCATAAGGCCCATACTATCAATTAATTGTGGAAATCTCAATAGAATGAGTAAATAGCCTCTTACTCATCTTGGGTATCGACATTGTTGAAGCTGGAAAACTCTCGAGGACATGACTTCAGAGCCTCGACAAATCTTAACATTTGAGGAAGTTCCATCGCGACCGCTAGAGTCAAAAGAAATACCTACTCCGGAAATAATTCCACCTTTTTTCAATCAATATCTAAAAAAATTGATATGGTGATTATGCACACCATTATAATAATATGAAACGTATTATTTCGCGTTTAGGAGAAAATCTGCATACATTCAATCGAATTCTTTCGAAATATATGTCATGTGCCTCAAGGCTTCGTGTTCAAATACCATTGAGTTGCTAAGAAACCAATTCGGTAACATGAAATTTTTTTCACTTTTATCTATAAATCTTGCTAATGAGGACAGGTATGTAAAGTTTCACGCCAATCTATACATAAAAATATTGCTCCAAACACCTGAAGAACATGGTCTACGCTCGAAACAGTCACTGCATAAAATAGTGATGGGATCAACCAATTTGGCCTCTCTATAAATACTCTGACGGTCGTCCACCAACAGCCTTTCCTCGAAGCCATGTATATTCCAACGGCTACCGAGCAAGCATCAGTGTGGAAGAACTGGGCTATTCTGCCAGCTTTCCCAATTTACCTCAGAGGCATATATACGTCAGTGCAATTGCAGACCATTAAAGTATCGTTATTTATATGTTAAATGGATGGTGTTGGCAGAAAGCATCGTGTTTTAACTCTGCTTGTAAAAATACACTCGTTCGCGAATCAGCACCGTTTGAATTTTGACTCGAGGTTGCTTGAGAAGCCCCGTCGATTTATCGTCGCGTGAATTTCCCCATCGATATTTTCTCTCCAGGCACCATTTTATCATTTCTAGCTTCAAAGAGAGCTTTTGATTACCTATAGGCGAGCGGGACAACAAACGCTTTGCGAAAATCCAATTAATTTTTGTTTCTGTTTAAACTCGCCACTAATTTACACCATTGTAGTTTCAACGCAACTCGACAAAGCGGTGGCTGTGAAGCCCTCCTCTATTCCATGAATAGACATGAATATACATGACAATATGCTCTATCCTTCTAGCGGGCGCGTCGGCGGAAATTTGCCCGCCTTTAAAAAAAATCACCAGCGCCCCACCGTTGGAGGTGCTCGCAGCCTGAGCATTCTCTAACTACCCTCAATGAGGTAAGATGGCCTTTTCAACGTGTTACGAAATCATAGTCCGTATCAAAGCTGACAAATCCGAAATAGCGCGTTACGGTGGTCCAATTTCCGCCGCGTGTCCGCTGAATAATCACATTAGCTTGGGACCTGACTGGAAAATGTAAGTACGTATTTATTATATTTTCTTTCACATATTCACCGTAATTTTATTAAATCTTACTGTTGCTTCAAATATTTGAGATTTCATTACTTTATATTTAAATGACTATTTTTATCTCTCTCTCTTACTTCCACAAGAACTCCAGGCGGTTTTGATTCAATACAAAGAACGTGATTAGCCTAAAAGCCACTTCTTCCTCGCGGAGACCGATTTGCTTTCAATGTCCCCAAAAAAAAATGTAAAAGTTTGATGTCATGCAACAAATGTGGTCAGCAAACCTCATTCGTCCAAAACCATCAAATGCCGTTTTTGTACACAACTCGAAGAATACCACAATAATATGTAAATGACTAAACTTATGTTTGTTTATCAAGAATGTTATGAATTATTTAATGAGAAGTAGTTTTCTTGTTATTTCACGTGACGGTTAGGTACTAGTTAAAAATTTTGAGTAATTTTGAGTAACTATACTTAACAATGAAGGATTTTGTATGAGACAATTTATTGTCAATTTTGATAGCTTTTTTATTCAGCCATTTGCTTTTTCATAGCCTCAAAAATTCAATAAATAAAGATTATCTGTTCACATTAATGTATCATACACGTTATTTATTCCCCAAAAAACGTTTATGACATTAAAAACGCACTCGTATGTCGTAAAAGAAGAAAAAACTCAGGGCGGACAAAATTCCGCTGAGCGCCCGCTGGAAGGCTATGCGTGTTTCGATCTTGACGCCATATTCAGAGGGTACCCGTATGCTTCCTCGGGATTACCCTACCCACTGCCGTCTGCTCACATTTTCACTTGGAGCGGAGGACACAGATCAGGATACCAATCAATTGCGGGTGATAACTTCTTTTTTTTAATCATTCCCGAATGCCATTGAAGTACATAGTAATGTTCGCGCTGGTTTTCCACCAGTTTGTGTTCAACTTACCGAGGAGTCTTTCCATGTCTAAACGACCAAAAAAAGATCGAAATCGCCTTTGACCTCACCGATTTCGACCAAATTTATTGGGACGTATTTCTCTACACTACAAAGTTGATAAAAATCGATTGTTTTTCGAAATATACATCCGTTGCCTAGTTACGGGAAAATAAAAAAATCGAGCTTCTCGTAAATTTGCGTTTGGTTTGTTTCCTCGATGTATCACGACATGTGATACCTATATCTGAGTAAAAGAGCTTGTTTGAACGAAAAATAAACGGCACTAAATACTATTAAGTCAATAATTAAACATTTTGCAAGTTAGTGCACAAATTTTGATTTAGAAAGCTTCAAACGATTTTTTTCTTACAATACGTACCCCCTCAATTTCGCATCAAGTTTTAATATCATGTATCTAGATATTTAGGTACGGATGATGGTGTTGTAAGGAGAAAAACGAGCGGTTAATTTTGTTGAAATCGGTGAGGTTGGTCAAATATGACGTGGAATGGCCCTGCTTTATTCCGAAAACACTGTCGTAAACATACCTATTCAATTTACCTTTAAGTCTCATGCTGAGGCGGAAGGATCTTTATATCCCAGTATTTGCATGCTTATTGAGTACACAAAAGCGTCACTGCTTGGAACTGCTCTCTTGCTCGAGAACGGAACAAAGTAAACTCTATGGGACATTTGCAGTAGCGACTCATGATTTCGACTTATTCTTGAGTGAATACCAGCTCAAATCCTCACTCCGTGCCATAAATATTCTTAAAGGAATTCAACAAGGATCATTCCATTATGAACAGACAAATTTTTAGAAATGTTTTTAAATTGAGAAATTTTAGGCGCCTCGGCATCTCAGATTTCGACGAAATTTGGCATGTCGGCAGTGCCTACCCTTGTGACCCATAATCCACTGGCTAAATTACAAAAAGAAAGAAGCAGAAGAAATGTAGTCCCTGGATTATAGGCAAATGCGTATCACTTGGACGGTTATAAACGTTATTTTACGCCCTATTTGTACAAGTTCCAACAAACTAATTTAGTTAGCACAAATGTAAAACTGATATCAATGGATAACACAAAGACTATAAGTTTTACTTTTGATATTGAACGTCGAATCTGTGCAAATTTAAATGCTTCTTGAACTGCTCTAAGTCAAAGTTCCAAGTATAATTTTTTTGTAACTTTGAGCGATAAATAAACCCAGAAGTACTCCAAGTAACAGGCTATTTTTTCTAAATAATTACGCATGTATAGTGTATTGACAAAAAAAATATGGATATTGACCAACCTTCACCGAGAAAATGTCCCAAGAACCAGAGAAATTTTGCAAAAAAAATGGTTTTACGGAGTTAAAAAAATTCATGTGGCACAGGTTTTAAAAATCATCTGAGTACTGATTTTTAAAACCTTGTAAGTGATTTCATAATGTGCTATAATGGTTCTGTTCTGTCAATGACTCGAATTCAAAATGAGGTGGACCAATAAGTAGGTATTTCTTTTGCTCATGTTTCTAGTTACAGACTTAAGTAGACGTCACACACACGTGCTCATATAATTTTCGTCAAATTGGCAAATTTTCCATAACATTTAAAATCAATTCACACGCATAACACTTACGGCAATTATGAAGGATGTGAGGATTTACCGGCGAATTATTTTGGAGAATTCTTTTCGGGATAATGTTTTCGTGAGGGCAGACGTTTCGAAAGGAGACTTTCCTATCATCTTCAGGACTGTAGATCCTATGATCTTATATCTCTTGTCGAAACGTCTGCCATAATTAAGACAATAGCACAGAGTATATATACTCTGTGATAACAGCATAAAAATTTGAAAAAAAACTCACTAAAAAATGGAAAAGGAAAAAAGTTTAATTTTCGTCATAACGTTATAGACAATCTAGTTTTATTTAAGACAGCACATTTTAAAGATTTTTCATGGGATTAATGCATTCCATAATGGGTTTTATAAGTAGTTGTTTCTCTTTGAACATATCTCCCCAGTTGCATTTTCTAAAAAAAGCCATTTTTCTCTCATCGTTAACCACAGCTTGGTACCGATAGGCCGTAATCGAAGTAGCTAAGAACATGACGGATAGTGAAAAAATAATTACAGCTTTTGTTGCCTTTGGCCTCCCTGTATGCACTCTGTGCTCCCAGATAGTTTAAAGAAGTAGATGTCATAACCTAGGAATGGGAATGGACAGGTGAGGCCATTTGCCTACGCATAGGTGGCTGGGTTAGTACAGGTAGTATTAATAGGGTTTTGGAGGAAGGGTTGAGATAAACACGGCGCGGGTATCAGCCTACTCTTTTATGAAAGGCGCCAAAGGATAAAATAAAAGAATTATAGAAGAGAATGGAGGGAACCATAAGGTACGATAGCACGGGGGAGCATCGAAGCCATTCAAATGCGCATTTGGCCATCTTGGATAGGCCATTTGTGTACTTTGATCACTTTGATGCTCCGAAAAAAGGATGTATTAGTGGTGGAATCGTCGCCATGCCGTAATTAATTATCTAGAATACTGAAAAATGGCAATAATAAAAAAACAGCATTATTCATAACATTGATGGGTTAATGACACGCGATAGACATGTTGGCTGCATAATTTTTAACAAATAAACTACTTGACATTCGTGAATCGGATCTTTAACGGTGGAATACTATGATAATAACAATTATTATAATTTTGGATTAAGGTAGTTTGAGCGAGACAGTCATATTCGAATTTTATTTTTTTTATTTCAGCCTCTGTATGAAGCATGAAATATTAAGTAATAATAATAAGTATATTGTAACATTAATGGAGCAAACATATTGTTATAAATGACATAACATACCAGTAATTAAATAAATATATCGACTTAAGTCTCTAACTTGACTAATTTTTTCACGCTGTACGAAAACGCCTTCCAAACAGCGGGTTTTTTGCGATTCTGTAAAAATTACTACGATGAGTAACAGATAAGTTTTTATAAATAGTTGAAAAAACATACAAACTACACACCGTTAGTTTTTTGTCGAAATCTAGGTGTTATTAATTCCTAGTTTTTTCAATATTCTCCCTCTGGTGCGCACAGCCGTAATCTATCCCATGTAAATAGCTTTTATTTTTAGGCAAATCACTCGAAAAGTAGTTCGGCAAGGGGTTAATATATTGATACCATTGGAAAGATGGGAGTATTTTTCTTAAAAATTAGGTCAAATTCATCAAAATCTAGGTGAAATGATTTTTCGCTCAAACTATCCTAAGTATATACTCATAGAAATGCCTTGTTAAATAAAAATAGCATAATTATTAGCTTATATTTTGCAGGATTATTGTCATTTTATTTGCGATTTATCGGGCCGACGAAAAGTTAAAAATGTGTCTAGCTTTAGTAGTAGTAATATAGCCAGTGAGTAGCTTTGCGTGGTGCAGTTAGGTGGAAAAAAAGGATGAGAAAACGCCGCAGACGTTTGAGTTGCGGGTATGGGGGAGACTGGAAGAAGTTTGGTTGACGGAAAGAAAGAGGAACGATGAAGTGTTCGACATGGTAGAAGAGGAGATAAGGAGGATGCAGAGTAAGTGTAAGGAACAAGTAATGAGGGGCGAAGGGAAACTGAAGGCAAAGTTATAGAGGGGAGGATGATGGGTAAGCGGGGAAAGGGAAGAAAAAGGATAGGCCTTAAGCCGTGTTTACACGATGCATTTACCCGCGCGGGTAGATGCGTGAACACAATCACCATCAAAATTTCACCGTGTAAACACTCAAAATTGCGCAAATGCGTGAATGCGTGGACATAAAATAGCCCCTGTTCTAATTTGGTGAATGTGTTCACGCATCTGTCCAGCCACGTACTTGCGCGGGTAAATGCATCGTGTAAACACGGCTTTATGGACGGGATGAAGAGACGTAGCACGTATGCTGAGATGAAGAAAGACATTGTGTGGACAGATACAGATTGGCGCCCGTAAAACTCTACAGGATTTGCACTCTCTCCCACTTAAACCTGGGCCTTTGAACCAAGAATTAAGGAAGAGACGTTAGTGAAGTGCTATACATGGAATTTTGTACTATATGGGGAGGAAACTTGGGCAGTTAAGAAGGAAGATGAAAAAAGACTGGAAGCGCGGGAGATGTGGATATGGAGGAAGATGGAAAAAGTGAGAAACGAGGAGGTACTGAGGAGAGTGGGCGAGGAAAGGACTCTGATGGAAACGATTAGAAGAAGGAAGAGGAATTAGATTGTATATTCCCTGAGAAGACATTGTCTGCTTACGACGGGTATAGATGTAATGGTGGAAGGAAAACGGGGAACGGGAAGGAAAAGGAAGCAAATGCTAGACAACATGAAAATAGGCGGAAGGTACGCGGACACAAAGCGCCTGGCTGAGAAAAGAGTGGAGTAGAGGAGGAGCCAATGAGAAAACCTGCCATCTGGAGTAGAAAAACAAATGAATGAATGATTTAAACCTACCTTAACCGGTAGATCACCCTAATAATTATCCATGTAAAAACACGCTCTGTTTCTTAGATCAGCGTTTAGTGCTAGCAGCGCTAGAAAGGTATAGGAAAATTGTTATCAAGAGCAAGCATCCCGCATCTTAACCGAGAGATTACCCTAATAATAAAAATAGTTGGATTACCTAATTAAATATTACTAATACAAAGTAAAAAGCAATTTTTGTAAGAATATCGTCTCCAACTTTATTTGTTTATTTTAATAGTAATGTAATGTATCCTCGGAAATGGGTAATTTGAGATGACATTTTCATTAAGATGTTTAATAGAGAAGATAAGGTGATGACAAATATACCAATGAGGGCTCCATAATTTCTTTTTGTTGGACTCAAAGTGTGCATTTCAGTGGAGAAAATCGGCCTTGGATGCGCGGTTCTCAAAACAAACAGTATTTTTCTCTATCTATTGAATCGTGGCACAGTACGCATGCAACCCACAGAAGGCAATAAAATATTTTTTTCAACTGTGTCGCAGGGGTCGACGACATAGTGGGTACGATTCTATCCATGAGAAAGCCGAGTCAGAAATGAGACCGTTTCATTTTAATGGATAAAAGCTTTACAATATGGCTGTCATTAAACATAGAATCATTGCGCTTACAAATGCCTGCGTGAACTCGGGCCCGGGAAGGAACTCGTGGAGGTAGGTGAATTCCGGGTGACGAGAAGGGGGATTTTGACAGCGACGACGATTGGCAGAACGATGAGCGCGGTCACAAATGGCATATCCGTCCCGAAGGCACTAAGCTCATCGCCGCGCCGGTCATCATTCGATAACCGAGCCGCGAAGCCAACGAAACGGAGTGCGTGGCCACGGGAGTCGTGACCGGGCCAAGGGGCACGCACTCCGAATGGTCACATCTCGATAACCTTGCCGACTGCCCTCGGGGAACGAACGAACGAACATGTGCAGCGCCATGCCAAGACATGGACCCCGGTAAAGGCTGGCGCCTCTTCAGGGGAGGCTTGCGCCTCGCTAAGTCGCTAGTAGCACACCTCAGACACCTCAACCGACAACGCCCGAACGCAACAAGTGATGGACCGGGAGGAGCAGAGCCAAACCCGCCCACGGGGAGACGCGCCCGGGCGCCGATACCCACACCCATGCCAGAGGAAGACCGCCACCCGCACTCGTGCCCGACCCGAAGCCACGAGACCCCCCGAACGGACCGCATCACCACCAAAAACACCGAATGGCAACTCAAGAACGGGAAGGCATATGGCCCGGCATTCACCCGAGGGCGGAGGAAAACCCGTAAAACCTCCGCCAGACCGATGCCCCTAGGCAAGAACGTCTTTCATTCATATGATTGAAGGAAGGGTAAGGGGTGGGGTAAGACAGGGGTGGCCGTCGTCATCCACCCACGAGCCCCTTTCTGGATTAATCCTGGGCCGCGCTTGTCGGGAGGCCTTGCCTCGACTCGGAGGCGTTTGCTACGATATCAAGGCGCGGCGTTTCCGCTAATTTCGCGGCGCCAAGATGTCCAGCGCTCTTCCGAATTAATTAAAGTAGGAAGAAGAAGGGGACGTATTCTTGTGCCGGGCGAGACTAGTCGGCTTTCCGACAACTGATGCAAGAGATGAGTCATAAGAAGACGAGCGTTGTGAGATTTTCTAGAAGTAAGAAGGTGGGGCTGAATATAAAGGTGGGAAGGCATAAACTAGAGCTTGTTGAACAGTTTACGTATCTGCACGGTATTTTAGAAGAAAATAGCTTTAGAGGTAACAACATCAGCTATATAGAATTGCCCTGACAGTAGACGAATTGACGGAGAGAAAGCAATTGATGAGGGGATGTTTGAGGAGGGCCGTAAAAAGAGATTGGAAAAAAAAACTCTACTGTTTAGCACGGGTCGGAAACGTGGTCAATACGGAGAGAGGATGTACGACGACATGAAGCATTTTAGATGACGATTTGAATAAGAATGGAGAGTGAGCTGGGTGACAAGGCAGACAAATTAGGAGGTATTAGTTATGCTGACAATGAGAGAGGAAAGTAAGTTGGTGTCAGAGATTCGGAGAAGGCAGAAAATGTGGATGGAGGACATTCTGAGAGGCGAGGGCATGTAGAATAAGGCGATATTTGGTTGATAACCCTGGGGAAGCGTGGAATAGGAAGGAAAAGGATAGGCATTTTGTATGGTATTTGGGCGAGATAATTGATTCATATTCTGGCTACCTACTAATACCAGTAAGTACCAGTCTTCTGAGAGGTATGAATAATACTTTTATGAGCTACTTTTTTACGCGGATAATAATATATTAATAAACGAATTATTTTTTATTGGGTTTCATTCGGGTATGACAAAAATTGAATCAGAGGAAAAAAATTAACGCCCAACTATTTAAACCAAAATAAAGTTCAGATTAAATTTCGAGATTAAAATTCGTGTACGCCGATGAAAGGTAAAAAAAAGGCAGGACCAGAAATTCAGTTAAAGCTGTAATCATGGCATCAATTCTTCCGAAATATTGCGCGAAATCATTTTTTCCACAAAAGTTCAGCAGTTATTGTATTAATGCCTAACTTAAAAAATATATAGGGCATTTATTCCCCTTCATTGACCACTTAGCATCTGCGAGGCATAAGTAAAACAAGGGAGCCGATTACCTAACGACCTGCGGGTTCGTACGGCATGCATCCCCATAAGTAACAATCAAAACAATTTTCTTTTAAGGTAGTTGGAGCGAGATATTTCCCTAGTCACAATTGAGACGATACTCGAATGTTATATTTATATTTCAGCGTCTGTCAGAAGTGTGAAGTAAACATTTTAATATTAATGGTACAAAAATATAGTTATATATGACCAGAATTCTCAGTAATTAAATAAATATATCTACGTAAGTCTCCAACTTGACTCATTTTTTTTCACGCCACACAGCTAAAAAGTCTTCAAAGTGGGTTTTTTTTAGCGATTCTGTAAAAATTACTACGGTGAGTAAGAGATTAATTTTTATAAATATGTTGTTGAGAAAAGACAAACTACACACCGTTAGTTTTTACGAAATCTAGGTGCTATACATTCCTAATTTGTTCAATATTCTCCCTCTGGAGCACACAGCCGTAATCTATCCCATGTAAAAGAGCTTGTATTTTCAGGCAAATTCCTCGAAAAGTAGTTCGGCAAAGGCTTTTTATTTTGATATCATTGGAAATATGAGTTTTTTTTCTATATGTATAATGAGGTCAAATTCATCAAATTCTAAGCGAAGTGATTTTTCACTCAAACTACCTTAAGGAGAGGCACAGGGTATGAGTAATTAAAGAGAGATCTGATGGCGAGCCATTAATATGAGGGGAGGTGAGATGATGTCCCAGAAATTAGGATGAGAACCGCTCAAAAACCTAACAATCATCTGGTAGAATATGAAAATGAAATGTATGCCCTAAAGGTGAACATTGCGGCATCGTAAAGCTTGAGGGCACATTTCAGCAGTGGCGTACGCAGGTTTGGGATTTAAGGGGGGCAGAAAGTTTTAAGGGGGCAGAACATTTTTAGAGGGCGCCGACTCATAAATGAACCAGTTTACTAAACTTTACAAATTTTGGTGATGCAATAGGCGGATGAGTTTTGACAATATATGACAATTGACAACGTATCATACACATTTATTTATACGTATTCGGGACTTAAGAGTGGAAAAATAGACAGACTTAGGGGCGCTAGAACACGGGGCGGGGGGGGGGGGGGGCTTCGCCCCCCCTGTCTACGCTAATGCATTTCAGCGTAAGGTTTGCGGTCAGGGAGGATGAAGCAAGAGCGGCTGCGGCAGCAAGGGCCCTATTCTGTGCCGGCCCAAGTCGTACGCATCGTGGGCAAAGCAACAGGGGGGGCAATCGCTGAGGCGGCCAGTCCGCGACTTATTATTGAATGAGAAACCAGTGAAACGGGGACAGTAAGTATGAGAATAGGAACTGTTACTAACTTACTGCATGTATCTCTATCCAAAATGGCCTTCTTTAGTGATTTTAAAAGTGACTGACACTCAGACCTAACTTCAATAAATTGCGCGATGAGATGTACGGACTAAAAATGTCCTTCATTAGCACACTTGTCACCAGTCTATTGAAAGAAACTGTGGCTAAAATTGCACTACAATTTACGGTTTAAAACATACCCACCCTCAAGAAGCAGGTATAGTGAAAATAATCCACATAAAAACTTTTCCTCTTTAAAACTCGAAACTTAGAGACTTCTAATGGATTAAAAATTGAGTTCATGGCGGGAGAGGAAACTATAATATCAAGAGAATCATTCGGAAACCCCAAATTATCACAAAAACTTCATTGCGGTTTAAAAAATCGGCAAATAAATTCTTTCTGTATCAGGGGCAGACAAATAAAATTTTACCAATCTTGTAAAATTACTTGGGTCGGCACTGGCCCTATAGCCACCCGGCTCAAGTGAGACCCCCGATTTCTTTGTTAAGCCGCCTTTGTGGCCGCTTTCTCTCTCTCATTGTCAGACGCCATAAGTACTCAAGGAAATCGAGTTCCACAGAGTTTGGCGATGTCTACAAGAAATATGAGTCTTAACATGCTCTTGAAATGGCACCCAATCCGGGATCGCATTCCAATGAAAAATCTCCGCCATCGCTGGGATATGAACCCATGATATGGTAATGAGAGCCATTACAGCAAATTCGATCCCCTGATAAGTTTGTAGTATATTAATTGAATACAACAGGGAGGAATACTTACAAAATGGATACAGAAGAGGAAGTTAGCTGGAAGTTACTTCATGGGGGTGTCCGGCCTCTCTCCATCGTATCTCTTCGGATGCAGATATCTGGGAGAACTGCAACTGTCCCCGTCCGTAAAACCAAACTCCTTGTCCAGTTACGAGTAACATGCAAGTCCACTCGATCTCGCTTACGAACGATGTAACAAGACTTATAAGCTGGGTTGATGCAGGGATCCAAATTCCCAGGCCGACAGCCAGAGTTCCGCAACTGACTCACATAATAGCTGAGCTATTCACCGAGTTTGAGTCAACTGTCCTCTGCCGTGAAACCGTAACTCCTTTTCCAGTAACTCTCAACTCAAGTATACCCACTTCACTGAATTATTATGGCGAACAGTGGCACAAAACTAAATGACCGAGGTGATGGTAAGATATCCAGTTCCCAGGTTGCCAGCCAGCGTTCTTCAACTAACTCATATGGGCTCGCGAATTACCGAAGTGAACTGTCACCGCCCACGAAATCACATTCGTTTTCCGGTAACAAGTTAATCAGCATGTCCCCAATATTCTACCTCGCTTACATAAAATGTAACGATACTAAAGAGCCGTGTAGAGTTTCTACTCCTATTGAAGGGTTCTAGGTTTCGCGGCCGTCAACCAACCTTCTCCTACTGACAGTGCGCGACTCAAATGGGACCACAGCAATCGGCTAAGTAAATGCACTGTCCCCGCACGAGTAACCACACAATCCTCTCCCAGTTACACGTAAAACAGTATGTCAATTCAATCCCGCCCAGCGAAACATGTAACGAAACTGAATGATTGGGGCGATGTTACGACAGCCAGTTCCCCGGCCGCCAACCTGCAATCTGCTGCTGAGCGCCTTTGATGGGACTACAGCTATTCACGAGTTTAATGCACTGCACTTGCACGCGTAGCCACACAATCCGCTTCCAGTCACACGTAAAACAGCATGTTCACCCCAATAGATCCCACACGCAAAACGTAAATATATTGCCAGGGAAGATGCATGACTCTCAAGTTCCCCACCCGTCTGCCAGCAATCTGCTACTCAACACTCTTGATGAGACCACAAGTATTCGCGAGTTAAATGCAGTCCCTGAACGCGTAACCACACAATCCTCTGTCAGTTACTCCAAAACAGCACGCTCACTTCACTGGATAACCCATGCGACCGATTCGACGAAGCTAAATTGGCCGGGACGTCTGAATACGTGCAACCGCCTCCACGGCCGTCGTCCAGCATTCTGCCGCTCGCTTCCACACTCGGGAAACCCGGGAGCAGTCGCGATACCGATTTTCTGCGTCCATACCCGCACGCCATCTGGCTACCCGCATCCGCAATGGGGAAGGGAAGTGGGGGCGGGCTTTGGGGGGAGGGGTCACGTCTGTGGCGTCGTTCCGCGGAGCGGATATACACAAAGTCCCCCCCACCCCCCCTGTGCTAAGGCGGCCGCTTCTTCCCGGGTAAGCTGCGGTTGTGCGGGCCAGCCCGCTCGCTGAGGGGCGGAAGTCTGGGAGGCGGAGTAGGGGAAGTGCTGGGAGGAGTGGAGGGAGAAATGGGGGGAGGGAGGAGGTGACGAGGCGTGAGGTTCGCGGAAAAGCATTCGTAGGGGGAGAAAAAGGAAGGGGGTGTAGAGGGGAGAGAGCAGGGGAATTCGCTTTGGGGCAACAATGAAATTCGGGCACCAAAACAAATTTGTTTGTCGCCGGAGTAAACTATTATGAACGTTCTGCGCCTTTGGATGTGTGTATCATATCTCATATCTAGATGATTCCCCTTCAAGACCTTTCATATCATGTATTTTTTTCTTCTTTCAGGAGATATATGTCTATTAATTTGAAAAATATTTATTCTCTTTGCATACATTTCTCATTTGTATACATGCTTCTTCAGGGCTACAATGAAAATTATTGGGCATATTATACATCAAGGGAATATGGTTTACAATTTTTTGTGCATAGTACATAGTACGTTAAATACGTTGTGCATAGTACATAGTACGTTTTGTGCATAGTACATAGTACGTTAAAAAGTTAAAATACATATATTTTTGAAGTTACCTCAGAGAGAGTTTCTTCAGAATTAATTGTTTGATGATAGCTTTGTTGTTATTAATTGTTTTTTTGTCAATTGTTGTAAATTTAGGTGATTTCAAAAATCAAAATATAACTGTTGTTATAACATATCAAATTATAATATATTATATAATATGTAAAATTTATTATAATTTGATACGTTATAACAACACTTAATTACTTATATTTTGATTTTTGAAATCACCAAAATTTACAACAATTGACGAACTAAAAATAAATAGCAACGAAGGCATCTCCAAATAATTAATTCAGAAGGAACTCTCTCTCTGAGGTAACTAGAAAAAACGTATGTACAAACATAAACTTTTTAACATAACTATGTACAAAAAATTGTAAATCATATTCCATTGATGTACAATACGCCCAATAATTTTAATTGTAGCCCAGAAGAAGCATGCATAACAAATGCAAAACGTAGGGAAAGAGAATAAATATTTTTCAAATTAACAGACCTATATATCATGAAAGAAGAAAAAAATACACATCTCAGGTAAGCATTTATCTTTTGCAACTCATTTTAAATTTATTTTAAACTCATTGATGCACTCCTCTGCAATTCCTTTGCAAAATGAAATAAAAGAAAGTAAGTTTAAATTCAGTTGCAAAGGAAAAAAAGACCCTTCAAAATGAGTTTAGAAAAACAGTTGAAAGTCAGTTGCAAAAGAGATATTTTACCTGAAAATCAGTATCATATCAGCTCAAGTATAGGTGATTTAACAAACTACAGTTATTGAAAATGAAGGTATAGTATTCCACCAGGACTTTCAGGCATGGCTTGGTCGTTTCCTTACGTTAAACTCTAAATGATGTAGACTTTAAGTAGACGTGGTGTTTACAGACAGTTCTGGTTTTGTTTCTATTTAGGAGCATATACATGAGAGTTTTCAATCCTTGAAAACAAAAGATTAAGTAAACATACCTAAATGTTTCATATGTATCCTTGATACACACTTTTCCTATGTCTTTTAAGGATGAAGGATTTTCTTCGGGGCATAAAAACCCAGGAATAAAAGTATCACTTTTATTAAATACATTACATACCATATCTTACAATGAAAAATAATAATTATAATAAGGTAGATGACTTATGCGGGAGTATTAATTTTGTTTTCAGATCTATTAAAAAAGAGATCAGGAACTCATGGCTTACTGAGTACCAATCTAGCAAGATCATGATCATTTTTAAAAACATACATTGCTTTATAAAGAGATTCGTTAAATTTGAGTAAAATGGCTATTTTAAGCTTCTGGTAAAACGGATCATAAAATTTTATGCTAAGTAAAAGCTGCCAAAAAAAGCATAATCAATATATTAAATGGTCCCAAAGCATGTTAACTCACCTTGAGGTCCAAAATTTCTCAATTAGGCACGAGGTTCACATTTCAATGACTGTATAATAAGAATAAGACCACATTATCAACAACATTAACAAACAGTGAGGCCCACATTTAAAACAATATTGTGTGAGCCACGCACACAATATGGTGCTTACTTGGGAAGCCAGCCAAGCTTTCCCCGAGAATCGCTTCATGAGTAACAAATAGAGGAAAGGGAAGGGACATACACAACTGGGATTACACACAGTGATAAATACAAACCAGTTGAAAAAAAGAGTTCATATCCCTAATGACTCTCATTGGTCCAAAGTCACTCACAGGAAACCGGATTTCGCAAAAGCAACTCTGATTCATAAGTTGGCTCGATCAACTTGTTAAAACTTGCCGCAACACTTGCTCATGTACTCATTTGACCCTGATACTCCTCTGTTTGTTCATGTTGCTGAGCATTAAAGCAATGTAAGATGTTAGCAGGTCGTCCATCTTGTAGCCAAGCGGTGTTTCACACAGAAGTTTTGAGCCGCGAACAAGGTTTCCAATTGTCATGTGGAAGTAGGAATTTCCAGAGGACCAGTTGGATATCCGGGTGAATGGATGTGTTATGAGAATTTCCTGTTTTGAGAGAAGGAATAGCAATTAAGCAGAGTAATCATTAGGTGGCAGCTTCAAAGTCCATGCACCCCACTGAATTTTCAACAACTTTTAACCTAAGTTCAGCTTTTCTTGGAAAAAATTGTACCGGGAAGAACTTTTCGGGCAATGGATAAAGGTACGTATTTATGTTTCAAGTGGTCATTCTAGCATTACGTAAGACATTTTGGGGGAATGGGGGGCCAAGTTTTCCTTGTGTTGTCTTACGTAGGGGAGTGAGGGGTTCTGGGACAATCTTACCGATACGGTTATAGTCACTTCTGAGATAAAGCATATTTTCATTAGGTATCGTCGAAAAAAATTTTCTTTGTTGGATTACACTTGAATTGACGCTGAATTACATAAAAACATATGATAATTTCTTTGCGATTGCATTTGCTGTGCATTGTAAAATCTCGAAAACCAATATTGATATTCTGCAAAAAATTCATACTTCTAAATTTATCTACTATTGTGTAAAAAATAAAAGGACCGGAGGGGGTGAGTTGAATTATTACAAACTTGGGCAGGGAATCACCCATAAGTATATTGTTATCTACGTGCATGGTTCCAAAAATATATGACAAATTACATAAGATAGGGAGGGGATGGGTTCATGATATCTTACATCGTCTTACATGGGGGAGAGGAGGTGTTAAAAAGCAGCCAAAATAGTCTTGCGTAATACTTGAATGGCCCCCAAGCTTGTACCTCTCCAGAGGCATAAAATGTCCAGTTTTTTTTTTTGTTGATTGTATTCCATTGGGAAGTTAGGTGAAAGCATCAGCTCAGAACGTCTTCCCCAAAGCTTTTTAAAATCCTATTTCATGTTTTCTATCCTTATTCTAAGTTTTATTTATTTATTCAAATGCAACATCATTGCATGGAGTAGTGTCTGCATATTGTATGAGCATTGCTTTAAAATTATATATGTACATATACCTATATGAGTCTGAATCCATAACTAGTCATTCTTATGCTTCATTAATTCGAAAAATTACGTCTAATCATGTTTTAGACATTTGTAACCAGAAACTGCTGTTGAATAGTTGTGGGTATTTATTCCTATAAAAGCAGTTATATAACTAAAGCATCAGGGGATTCAAAGGAACTGAATAGTTACCAGGATCTGAAGTGATTATTTGATGATAAGTACACATATGGCACAAAGGATACATGAAAACCCTAGGATAAACTAATTTTTCATACATGCATCTTTAAAATGCCTCTTTTCCTATATCCTAACAGGAAATTCTAGTCATTATCCTCAAAAACTATGAATCAGCTGAAAGATCTAAGACAGATTGATTGCTAATGGAACAATTCATTTTAATTATTTGGTTAAAAATGCTGAAAATCCTAAAATAAATAGGTACCCTTTTTAGCCAGAAATTTGATATTGCAAAGTATTGACTAAAAGTATTTATTTAATACATAATAATAGTATTAGTCCAACACTTCTACAACTCTTTCTTTCTGGAATATCTTCATTGTGTGAACAATCAAAATATTCTGGCTTAGTTGTTGTTTATTTTGTAAAACAAATACTTTTCTGTCCCCTAATCCAGTAGAGCTTTACTTTTCACTTCACAATGGAATTAAAGTTTCATAGTTTTATTTTGGTCAGCACTTGTCAAAAGATGAGTTGGTGACTGTCATAAATAGTTCACCTCATTCTTGTCCTTCATCTTATTCTTGTTCATTTTTATATGAATTTGTAACAATATTAATGAAATAAAATTGATCAATATAAAAATAAAGTCTTACCTTTGTATTTGGATGAATAAGACTAACGCCATGCTTATTAATGGCAATCAAGAGCAACTCAGGAAAGTTTGGCTCGGTTGTTTGTTTGACTTCAAAGAAGGCAGAACCGAATGTTGGCCACCGATAAATTATTTTCAAGAAGGTTATTTTTGCATCCTCGGGACTCATGCCTAGAAAAACAAGTGGAAATTGATTGGATAAGATAAGGTGACAACCCTTAAGAGAGAATAAAGAGTCCAGAGATTCATAAAGAAGCATTTTCTCCACGACGTTGAAGAAAATCAAATATCACTTACCAGCATCCTGGTTAAAGGCTGCAACTATACTTCGCTTCCAGTCATTGCTACTCATCTGCTTCACCAAGTCACCAGGTATGAGGTCACGCAACATGTTCCTAGTAAAATTGATTTGATTTCAATTATTTATTCATTAACCAATCAAAGAAATTAGCTGTTACAGGGGTACTTTGCATGTTGAAGGGACACTTTGCATCAAATTAGGTCAGATGGGGAAGTGCATGTGTAAGAATTACATAGTTTCAACAGATGTAGCAGAACAGTAAGATATGAGAATCACACTATCATCAGACTGAATGGCTCCACCATACACACTACAACATAAAGCCTAACAGAATGAAATTGTGGAGGCATCAGAGGCAATATTTGGAACACCTCATTACAAATTAGTCAACAGCCTAATAAAACAGTCCCACTTGCCGGAACAAATTAACTTCTTTGCCCCATCAATATTGTTAAGAACCAATGCAATACTGTACAAACAGACACAGAATAAAGTATGATAATAACACCCGATTTGATCGCGTAATGAATCTTAGTATGTATTTGGTAAAATCTTAATGTATTTACCTCAAAGTTCCAATTTACGAAATCTGTTAAACTTTGCCTGAAAGCCTTCATGATCTACCATATGACAGTGAATAACACCTAATTCACCTTCATCCATATGCTCTTGTACTGTTGCATTCCGATGGCATGTATCTCTCACCCTTAAACGTTGATTGATTTGATATTATTAGATATATATTTTCTTTATTCAGTTCAACTGTACAACAATGCATTCACCTTATTTTTTCTTCCATCCTTTTGCAAATGAGTATTGAAAATAAATTATGAATGTTTTTTATTCTACAGTAATGGCTGGTGCATTTGTTACGTCCTTTCCCTTCAAAACATGTTCTCCAAAAAGTGATGCAAAGTACTCCCATTCTATGGTAATAACCGCAAACCTTTTACTTAAATTTCCACAACCATAGCTATTTCGCTCAAGATTGACACACTATAATGCTTGCATATAAGTATAAGGATTCTACTAAAGAAATTTACTCACGGTATTGCCTGTAGTTTCTGCTTATTTTCACCATGCCGTACCCTGAATGCTATTGCAGCCAGCTTGGCAGCCTCCTCCTTTGTACACCGGTGATAGCCTCTCAAAAGCTTGGGGAGTTCTTGGTGATAGTGGAAGATGAGGTCAGCATTTCTGTCTTTTCCTGGCACTGTGTTAGTCCAAAGTTTCTTCATGAAGAAGACTTGATAGGTGAAATGCTGACCAGCACCTGGGAAAAGGGTAGAAAGTCGTAATTCAAGGTCAGTGTAGCATAAATACTGAGTATAACATACTCTTAACATAAGCCCTTAGAAGCTCAAAGTGCCAATATGAATAACCTTCCTCAGGTCACCTTAAAACACTCATGGTGCCAATATATTGGCTTATGAAAAAAGTTCTCTTGTTTAAACTTTGTTTTGTAAAAAAATAAATACATACTGTGTTTGATCATGTAACTTTTTTTATTTAAACAGAATTGAATAATGAGCATATTTTAAAAAATGTTGACAAAGGTAAAAGGTGAAAAAGTAGACTCAAAAAATATTTAAATAAATACATAGTTGAAATTTTAAAAAATTACAGGCGAGCTTTCTGAGAGGGAAAATGGTAAATTCCATGGGAGTGAAAGTGTTTTGTGCTCATGGTTACAAATCTGAAACTACATATTTCTGGGAGATATATATTTTATTAATGTAATTTTAAATTTTTTAGAACTACATAATAATTTTATACTTTGTGGATGCTAAATAAAATCACCAGATTATTTTTATTTGTATACTCATCCAGTTACAATCCAGCAATTATTGGGAAAATGCATATGAAACATATCTATGAAAGAATATTCATTCAAGTTTTTGTTGATGATCTTGATGAGTGTTTTCATTAAATACACATTGTTACATATTATTCAAAGAGACGGGAGGTATGTAAAACTATCCCTACTGTACATACTTACACAGATTCAGCATTTTGTCTAAGGAATACGTAGGGAACACTTCTGAAAATTATTTTTCAAGCAAATAGTACATCAGTAAAAAAAAATTGAAAGTGATTCATAAAATTGGTGAAATACCTATTTTTGTTCATAAGTGGGGTCATGTATTGCCATTTTTAATTTGAAAAGACCTCCATCAAATAGTAACCATTTAAAAATACAAATGGAGAATTTTTTTAGAGAGCTTCCACGCATTTCATTGACTTAAGCATTAGTTTTATTGGCTATTAATACATTACTATACATAAGTATACCATTAGTATTATTTATTAGTTAACCCTTTCCCTTCTGAAGTTTAAATGCCCAAAGACAAGATTTAAATGCCCTCTTCAGTCGGCCGAAACCGGCCGTAGATTCTTCTCTCTGGATACTGGGATTTTAAATTCCCCGAGCGGCCAGAGAATGCCATATGGCCGGTTTCGGCAGAGTTAGGAGGGAGAGGGTTAAGCGTAAGTTCTCCAAGAGAGAGGTGGAAGTTATAATAAAAATATAATACACACCATCTCTGTTAGGCTTGGCTTTCTTAATCCAATCTGCCAAGTGACGAACAAAGTCAAAGAAGAAGTCTCCTTCAGGCACCGAAATCACTTTATCAGCAATCTTTACAAAGAGACTGAATCCTTCACTAGATCTAAGGTTCAGCCTCTGAGAAATGCTATGGCAGAAATCCTTTGCTCTTGTAGAGGAGTCCACTTCAAAAGCCTAAAAAGATCAGAGAAACATCACTAAGTGCTGGTGACATCATGGGCAAAGCATCAACAAAAAAATTCAGAGGGAGATGACAACATAGTGAATTTGCCAAAACTACCATTATATGTAAAAACTTGATTTTGAAGGTTCATCTGTAGATATTTAAGAACACACATGCTCATTTCATAATCAATGAAAGAATAAGCCAGTCAAAGACAACCGATTTAACCTTTTACCACTGAATGCTGGCTTTAGCAGATGAGGATTTTCTATGCAAAAGAGCAAATATCTGCCATTGCAAATGAGGATTTTCCTTTTCAAAAGAACATTTATTTGCTATAGCCGGTGTGGGGTGAAGGGAAGTGACCACTACCAAAGCAATAATCCCAGGTATGCTATTTCTATCGCGAGGCTCTGGGACGAAAGGGTAAGCAGAGAAGTGGGACGCCCTCAGAGGGATTAATTCATCAAAACATTTTCAGCCATAGTTTCAACTAGGCCTGGGCAATATTGATAATTCAATATCGGGATACGATAATTTAGCATATCATACAGTGGGGATAACGACAACTCATATTGTGGCAATAAATATCATCTTATCGCACCCCGATAAAATATCATGATAAATATCATGATAAAATATCACGATAAATATTGCGATAAAATATTGTGATATTGTGCTTGATAAAATATCACCATAAAATATCATGATCGTTAATGCATCGTGTAACCAGGCCTTTAGGCTAGCCAAGACCAGCCACCTGCACAAGCAATTCACCAACCAAAGCAATCAGAATAATTCGTATACTGAAAGTTACTTTTGATAATGACCTAAAGTCAGATCACATTTTTCTAGCAAGCTGAATAGTTTGTTTGCTGAGTTTGTTTTGATATATTTAGATCAGCGGACAATACATACACTGATTTACAAACAGTTGTTTTCAGTTCCTTCCAAAATTTGAAAATGATGGCACCTTTAAACTATCACATCACTGAGATCAAAAGAGTGAGAGAGAACTGCTGAGAATTTGAATTAGCAGATAGCAGAATGGTAAGTTTTCAAATTTACTTGCTCTAGCTTAAACGAAGGGCAACTCAATGGCTGTCTTTTTCCAACACGATTAACCGGCGCAATATCACGATAATTCATCAGGCACGATTACGCGATATTTTATCGAGTGCAATATCACGATATTTTATCATGATATTTATCGTGATATTTTATCGGGTACGATCATGCGATAATTAATCGAGCGCAATATCACGATATTTTATCGCAATATTTATCGTAATATTATATCGGAGCGCAATATCATGATATTTTATTGGGATATTTAATGTGTTATTTTATTGCGGCGCGATATTGCAATTTTTTATCAGGTGATATGTCAAGATTTTTATCGAGCAACGATATATCATCAATTTTCAAAACTCAAAATCGTATTCGTGATATTTTACGATATATCGCCCAGGCCTAGTTTCTATGTCATAAGCCAGTTAAAATCTAGTAATTTCCCTGATCATTAAGGAAAATCTGACAAAATATTAGTAATTGATAAAAAGAAGAAATATTTGGAACTAATTCAAACTATAACAAAATCATAAAATGTACACCTCAATAATAAAACTTGATGACAAATAATCAACCACCGCCAAAGGATTTGGTATTTTCCTAGAAAATGATCCTGGTGAAGTTATATCTAGTTTTTCACTGGGTCAGAAAAGGCCACAGCTGCTTTCTTGACCCAGCGGAAAACCTTCATTAGAAGACTTTCATCAGAATCAATCACTCCCTTTAACAACGGAAGAATAATTTGAAAAATTTATTTACAATCAACTTTTAACTATAGAATATGACTGTTATGAATAGAGTCAAAAATTAATTCCCAAATCCAACACTCATCCCTGATTCCTTGAGAAGAACATGCATTAAACATCATCTGACCCCTTTAAATTAACACCATTTTGATACCTATGCCTTTTCATAAAAACAAAAAAAAAGTTTTGATACAAATAAAAAACATTCATCAATAATATGGATACAAATTCTGTTTCTTTTATCCCCCAAATTAAGCCACACAACTCCCTTCCACAAAGGGGAGGAATTCACAAGTCAAATTAGCCCTGATTCAAGAGTAATTACCAGGATTTGCAATGTTAACCCCAGTATGTAACAATCTTAAATTACACACTTATTCTGGATCATATTAAAAAATATAACTTGCCCTTAATCCTCTAAGAATGAATAAATATATACATATATACAAATATTTAGGTACACGAATAGTTATTGTAACTATCCCATCTTCTAACCTCTTGGCTGTGAGATTTTCTATCAAAAAATTTAGATCTTCTCCCACTCATATACACCAAATATGCATATTTCAAAATGAGGCTAAATACATAATTAACTCACCAAGATAAGCATAAAATATGTAAATCTTCACAAGGATTAATACTAACCTCGTCAGTATCATCAGGAAAATAGACCTTGTGGAATATTTGTGTTGTCTTGTGCTGGATGGCTTCCACTTCTACCTGATGTGGAGGAAATTTGCGCTGACCGTGACGTAGCGTCCGATGAAGACGCTGTAAGGAATCCACTGCCACAGGATGCCTCCGAGTTCTCAGAAATAAAGTAAGCTCCTGTAAGACAATAAAAACAGCATTGAATGATAAGATAAAATCAAAAATATCAAATATAAAATATACATCTGATTTTCAAGAGTTGACCTGTGTAGCTCCTTCTATCTGAAGTTCATGGGCAGAAAACTAAGGATGTTAATTACAATAATGGGGTGAGCTTTTACAGGTAGACAAATGGAAAAATTAAAGGGGGGTTTCCAATAGCCGTAAACAATTCTGGTGGAGAGGCTGGGGTTGGTCTCTGCTGTGGAAGTCCCATTCCGGCAAACCAACAGCAAGGTTAGTTATCTCTGATGAGTGGTGCCAATTGTGTACGGCTATTGGAGACCCCCCTTTAATTTTTCTAAGGATGTTAACATGATGCAGGGTTCACTAACCTTGAGAAGAGCATGACTGCAAGCAAATAAGCCTGTAGAAAGCCACATCAGCTCCCAACCTCTTTCCTCACTGAGCCTGTTAGGGTTGTCAGTCAGCTGCTTCATAATTTGGCAATATATTTCATCCCTTAAAATTTCCTACAATAGTGATTGAAAAATATTAATTGGCATCAAAAAACATGGATTTATGTGGATTTGTAGGAAATGCATAATTCAACTGTTGGAACAAATCACATTTTTACATTCATAAAAACAGAGTGCATGCTCAAGGGAAAATTCAGTGCTTCTTACATGTTTGAGAGGACCCTCAAATATCTGATCAGTGAGTTCATTTGATGGCCTTGGACGTCGAGAAGGCAGGTCACCCATGTACTTGAGAATAGTTGATGATGCATAACAGGCTTCTTCTGCCAATTCATCCCTGCCCACTAACTTGCGGAGCAGGGGCTGTTTGAGAGGCTCCCGAGAATGCCTCCAGAGCTCATCAGATCCTCCTCGTCTCGCTGATGTCAGTGTTAGAGTTCTGGAAACAGTTCGCTTTGGTGGGGGCCTTCATGGAAGAAATATTGTTGGTTACAGAAAAATAAAAGAATACAGAAGGCATAATATCTTAATTTACTAGGTGACTAAATTGTTCTCATAAAAACAACGAATTTTCATTTGATCACTGTCCATTAACAACATTACATAAAAAAGTACTTTAAGTCTTAACTCAAGATCACTTAATTATCCCCAAAGTTATTTATATTTTTATCCAAAATATTTATTTTAATATTTTACCCAAGCCTTGTATCAAAATTATGACTGTATGCTTTGCTTGCTAAAGATCGCTAATGCATAAAATTATTTAAAATTTAATCAAAATACATTATGTATTCTCACCAAGATAAGCAATGCCTTTTTGTCAGACTGTCAAAGCAACAGATCATTCTTTCACAGAAAAAAAAACCGCTGTGAAAGTAGGAAAGTATTTCATTGGAAAGATCTGGTCTTCCAGGTATTATACCCCGAGCAACCATATTTTAGCTGTGCCACCACAATCTCTGATGGACCATCTCTAGATAAGGAGAAACGGCATCTAATGAACAAATTCAAAGGAAATGGCTACCATCAAGAGGTTATTCACAGGGTCGCATGCAAGGAAGATATTGAATTAAAAAGAAAGAAACCATCAACCTACGCATTAATCCCTTTTGTTGTCGATACAACAGAAAATATAGCCAGAGTCCTCACTAAACATAATGTTAACACCAGATTCAACTGTGTAATGAAGACAGCCAACCTCCTCTGCAGGGTGAAGGACCATGTAACAAGGGAAATTCAAAGTGGTGTCTACGAAGGGAAATGTTGCTGGGGTAGTGTGTATATTGGTCAAACATCCAGGACACTAAAATGCCGTTTAAAAGAACACCAAAGAACTGCAAAATAGACAGCATACACACCTTTCCACTGTGGCAGAACACATCTGGTCAGGACCCACACACCACATCAACTTTGACGAAGCAAAATTTATCACCAGATAAAATCGTTACTTTCCTCATCTGATAAGAGGAGCCGTTGAAATTAACAAAAATCTTAATAATTTCAATAGAGAAGATGGTTACAAGCTTTCAAATGTTTATAAACACCTTTTCAATAACAAAGGGAGGTCAACCAATCACTGTGCACCTGAATCTAACGGTTGATATATATTTATAAAAGACGGCCCCACATTTTTAATTCTCAATTGACCTGAAGACGCCAACTGAAATGCTGGCAAAACTGTTGTCCCAAACATAAGTATGTTCCCAGTGGAGAACCCGAAAGATTAGATCTCTCCATAAAAAGGCTGATACATACCTAAAATGGTCAAGAGCGTATTCTGCCAAAGTGTGTGGCCTTTCTCCTCCTTCAATGCCATTCGTTTGTTGAGGTGCAATGGTATGCAGTGCCTGCAGTCTTCGGCCCCCACTTCCCACTTCACCATTTGTATCAGCACCAAAGAGACCCTGAGAATACATTGGATATAGTTTTTAGTTTTCACATTTTTCTCCACAAATATGTATAGTCATGAGACTTAAAACAAGAGATCATATATGCATAAAATTGATGAAATGATATCAATCTCTTAAAATAATATCAAATGGCTGTCATGTATGTGAGGAATTTGAAAAAGAATCCTTAAAAGCAAATTTTCTTTACTTTTTATAAGCTTATTATATTATAATGGATTTTTTAACAATCATAATAAAAGTGCAAATGCCCTAAGGCTTTTTGCGTGTTTTGGTCCCTAAACTTTTTCTATAACTTGTCAAAATAACATCATTAGGAATATTTATTTTAAGTTATTTCAATAAAATATAATGGCATAAAGTTACTTCCTAAAAAATTGGCACATTAGCATGAAATTTGGCCAATTTATTTCAATTTCAAGGCTTGATTCCAGCTGAGAAAATTCAAGAGAAATAATGATGCCAATCAATCATGTCCAAATATCTGAAAAACTATTTAATCTAACTACATATATGTAGAATTCATTTAAAACAAATATATCACTGCTTTATCTTCACAGGATGATAACTAGATTAAGAAAAAACATCAGTTTCCATTACCTAATCCGGACTCTCACACTCACATATAAAAATACTCAATTTATGGATGAAAAAGAGATTCATAAAAAAGTTTTTAAGAATAAAAAAATACCAAATTGATGAGATATGTACAAGGTAGAGCAATCCCTTACCAAAATATCCATTGGAGGTTTTGAGAGAGTAGGAAGAACATAAACAGCTTCAGCAGGGAAATCTCCACGTTGTCCAGTCCTGTCACACCTCCCAACACACCATCCTGAACTCATTACTGTTTCACCAACACTTTCATCCTCAAGAACAATTAGCTCACCCTTGAGGAAGCTTAGGAATGATGATCCCTCTCCTGCAATTAGAATTAAAGCCATGCTATTAAACACACAGAAAAATCAAAGTAAAATTCTAGCTAAGTGGAAACAAACATTATATCTCTCCCAATCCCTATGATGGAGAAAGAGAAGAAAATTATCAACGACTTATTTCCACTTACCATGCTAAAGTAGATGCATATGCAAGGCCTAAAGAAAAAGATATTTTATCTCCTTTTTCTGAGTAATTTGAGTCTCGTGTCAAAAGGAGTCATCCATAATGGACTCTTCTTCATAACATTTGATGCCTTCACAAAGAATCCACAGTTACAAGTGTGCTTTTAATTAAACCAATGATTATGTTATTTCACCTCAAAAGTGAAGCTATTTATATTCCAAGCACATATTCTTAACAAAGTAGGGATTTGCAGTCTCACTCTCTTGTACAAGATGAGCTGTGGCTACTATATAACTACTTTTTATGAAGAGGTAGGGATTGATTGTGAAAAGTTCAAATAAAATCATGAAGCTTAGGTTTACTAATCATCTCAGAAGTTATCAAAAAATGGCGAGGGCTGCTCTGTCATCAACTCTATATTATATATGTATTCATTTGACACAAATTCCTCTGCAAGCTGCATTGATGTTATATATGAAGCAATTATGACATGTTTGAGTTTTTGCAAATTTAAGAAATTCCACAGCAAGAAACAGGCATACAACAGGCATAAAGCTTTCCCAGAATAACACGTGTATTTTTTACTCATTCTGAGGTTCATTCCTCATAAGCCAAGGGTGGTACATTCGTTTATAGTCTTTTAACTTGCATGATCACATAATGGGAGTATTGCTTCCCTAAAAGCTCAAATATTTTCGAAGGCTCATAAATTTTATGCACATGAAATTGCACTACATGTCTCATTTGTGAGTTTTGCATATCTCTAATGCATAATTGGTAACACTGTCATGGAAAATCATGATTCCAAGGTGAATAATAGCTAGATACAATAGCTACTATGCATGCATAAATAACATGGTGTATCCCAAGGCTTCTTTTCTGCAAGTACATTTCCCATACAGCACAGGGTTGAGATACACTCATCATTTACACAAATTTCACACAGTTTGTGCTGTATGGGTTTGGTATACATATGATTAAACCTTTTGACCTGATTAAATATGGAAATTATATTAAATGACTATTTCTCTGAAGCCTGTCTGATATAGGTATTAAAACAACAAAATATTTAATAATGGTCAATGCCAAGGTCAAATTTTACCTAAAGACTGCCGGCAATGAGCTTTCAATGACGTGATGTACGTAAACTAGATTCTGAAAAATCATGGTCAAAACAGGTAACTTTAAATTAATCTGCTGAAATATCTTATTCATGAGTATCAGTGGTTGTAATCTATGGCAGCAAAATACATACCAGAAGTGTTATTTTCGTATAATATTTGTTGAAATACACCAAATACAAATCATACTATGAGAGCATAAGTAAAAATAGGCACCATGAAATCCTGGATTGCACTATGGTCACGAATGTGTTTCGGTATTCGGTTAAAGATTGCTTCTCTGTTTTACCATAAAAAATATTGAAATGTAACAGAGAGATAATTATTTTTTTTTCAAATTCAGTAGTTAAAAAAGTGTCTATCATCCATATTCACACATTTTATAAGGTACTGGTAGGTACTCGTTTTGAGGTTCAAAATAATTCTAGCAGTAGCGTAATATTTATCAGACTCATACCTGGTGCCTTATAATCCTGCAGGGATATGACAAACTTGGATCGTTTTTTCAGTCCTTCCAAGAAATAAACTACAAGATCTCTGATATCTTCTGCATTTGTACTTTGGAAAGTGAATTCCTCTCCTCGGACGGTTGACAAAGTAAACGTTTGTCCAAAAACCTTGTTTGTCCTGTAAATTAAAGCATTTCGGTAAGTTCATGAAGGGAAATATGGTTGGCAAAATGAAATCACGAATTTAGAGGAAATATACATACATACTGTCCTGAGAGCTTGGAAAAAAATTAATAAAACAATAAATTACTGCATCAAAGTCTTATAACTATGCATATAAATTCCTTTTTTAAGGATTTCCAAAATTTAATTGGTAAATAAAAAGTCAAACTAATACTAGGTAGATTTGTTGAGCTGTTTTCAAAGTGATATTTAATCATGCTGAGGAAGCCCAACAGCTATTTTATGAGTATGTGGGTTCATTCAATAAAGTTGAGATGCACTCACTTATGACTGGAGACTGATGTGATCTCTGGGAAAGACAGCTCAAGTAAAACTTGTTCCTGGTCATCCACCGCATACACACCAGTCCAATTAACAGCCATAATGACATCATTTTTGGGTAAGTTAGGACCTAATTATAATTACAAAACAATAATCAAATTATCTTTAGAGGTGGTTATTTTGTGAAAATTATTTTTGACATAATAAAAGTACGTAATTTATTTGGAAAAGCCTGTACCATGTATTTAAACCTCCATTAAAACTATAACATACATGATTTTGCAAGAGTAAAGTATTTTCTAAGGTAAATAATGGAACAAAAATTAAACTCAATATGCACGTACATATGTAATCATGCAGATGACTATTATGAAAGAAGTACAAGCAATATTTCAACTAATGCAGCGTGCATGCAAATGCATGAATTAAACAATATAGAGACCACTAGTAGGACTGTATAATATGTACATAAAATAAGGAGGTAGTTAAGGCTGGCCTTCTTTGGCCTTAGACGGAAAACTAAGAACAAAAACATTATGGTACACAATAGTAAGACACTAAGATCCTGTAAGACAACTGAGGCTATTTTTTGCTGACTGTAAAACCATACATGCTGCTTAACACCATAGCAGAATTTGAAAAGGGCAATACAAATTAGGATAACATTAATGGGGGAGTCAGTTTCAGAAAAAATGTAATAAGTAATGCGATTAAAATTTTAAAACATTGATAGCAATAAAATGAATGAAAAGGAGGGACTTATTGATAATTCTATGCCCTTCTGCTCACTTAACATACAGAAGTATTTAGGATTAAAAAAAGGCTCAAATTTCTCAGCATACTTAGCTGACCTCATTAAATGTTATCTTAGTGAGAATATTTCTTACCTGAATTTTGGAATGCTTCATAAAATCTAGAAAATAATAATGGCCATTTGAACTTGGCATAACTGACTATGTCCTCTTTCACCCTCAATGGTTGTACTTTCTCTTTCAAGTAATAACTCTGTTAAAGGAAAAAAATCCATGCTGTGTAAAGAAGCAGTCTCGTGCACAAATTATACAAATTAACACAAAACAAATCAAATAAAATTTAGTTGACTTGAAAAGCAAAAACTTTATTTAATAAGACAATTAGACAAAGGTGTCATGGGAATTTAAGGATCACATCATGATGTTTCACGAAAAAGGGAATGTTATCAAGCAAAAAGGATGCAATTACAATGGTAAATACGATTTCATGAAAAAATTCTGAATTAAGAAGTCCATTATCCCCCATTAATAGGATACAACATGTAGGTCTCACTATCATTGATTTACAGACCATTTGTGCATATCTACCTTCTTAAATGGTAAATGATTGGTACCCTGAAAATGAACCAATGTTTCAAAAATCTAGAGGGAAGTATGAAATCCATGGTTCTTTTATTTGTGTTAAACTTTGTCTCTAGTTATGGCTTAAACTGAGTGAAAAATGGAACACCTCAAATTGGGTGAAGATTGAAGCAGAAGAATTTTTCATGAAGGCTACATCCCCTTTCAAATTATTATTCCATGAGAATAAAGGCCAAAATAAATTAAAGAGTAAGATTTAAAATGCGATGCAAACATGCACGTGCAAATATGGCAATTTATAGACAAATATGTATACATATCAAGCATTAACATGAAGATTACATTCAAGAATATATACACGCTCCAAATAATCATCCAGGGAGGCAGGGCTGGATTTAAGAGTATGCCGCCTATAGGCTAAAGTCCATTTGCTGCCCCCTCTATAGTTCATATTTGCTTTATACATTTGTTTTATACAGCAAAATGATAGAGTTCATTGGTGTTTTCATCTTTTTTAAACATAAAGTTCATATAGTTTAGATAAAAGTACGATTTTAATGGTTTACATAATAAATTATATAATCAAATTAGCTATCTACTAGTTTTTTTTACTTACTTCTTTTAAGATTCGTTAAAAAATTAAAAGGGTTTCAAACTTAATTATGTAATCAATTTGTTCTTGGAGATCAGTGATCACTATTTTAAACATATTTTTATATTTTAATGCTAATGACTATCTTTTGCGTAATTGAAGAACTGTGTTCAATTTGAATTAAGTTGTCCTACAGAGTGAAATGAAATTACACAAAATGTAGTTATTTACTGATTTATTTGTTTTAGCCATTTTTTGCCATTAGATCTCTAGTAGCATCATTTAAGATCCACAAAGCTGGATCCTTATTTAAAGAGTTTGCTAATGTTGGCTCTTTATTTTCTGTTAAAGATTGACTTTTATCATCAAATCTATCAGGTACAATCTCATTGTGAGAACTTACTTGTATTTCAGTACGTTCTGAGAACAACATGGCTGTTTTGGAACAACTTGTTCCAGAGAAAGCATTGTCGTCCCCAACAGAACCATCACAAACAGCACAAGCACTTTTAGGTTCCACTTTATCTTCTTTATCGTTATTTTCTTCCACTGGCAAACTATTAGTCTTAAAAAACGAATCTAGTTTTTTTATTTGTTTCAGAACACATTCTTGTTCTTGAAGTTTCAGTTTAGTTTGTTTTTTGCATTCAGAGCTTCTTCAGAGTCTCTTCCTACCATCACTCATAGTAGCTAGTAGGGAGTAGCCTACTTGTTAACAACTGTACGTTATGTATTGGAATACTCTAAACTATAAGGTAAAATCGTAACAAACAACACGAACAGGCCTCACTCAACACAATCATCAACAATCCTGTTGTGCACACCGATAGACATGAATGACAGCGTCAGACTCAGACAAACTAGACTGACACTATACTACTGACACTGGGCCTTCCACCAACATTGTGGCCAGATTGGCTACACCGTTGTCAGATAATATCACTGCGCTTGTGCCAGTGTTGTCACACCAAATTAGATTGCATTACAAGAAAGTTATAATAAAAGATTACGTGCTGTGAATTTGTATTATATAATAGTTTTAGAAAGTAGGCTGTCTAGAAGGACTAAAACATATTTTTAAGTAACATGTATTCTTAAATTCGCATGGAAAATATTATAAATGTCTCAAATACTTCATTTTAACTTTTGAATAAATTTCCAAACTGCCGCCCCTGAAAATTTGCCACTCTAAGCTGCAGCCTACTTAGCCTATTTAGAAATACGGCCCTGCAGGGAGGGCATTTCTCTGAACCATGGTAACTTATAAAACTGTGCTACAAAAAAAGCTGTGACACCTAACACAATGTCCCAGTTATAATAAGAATCAACTTAAATTATTTGATGTAACTTTTTAAAATCATACATAACTCACCTTTTTGAAAGCATTAAGCACCAGCTGAGCCCATTGGTCAATAGCTTTCTCGCTAACATTCATGCAATAATCAGGAATGTAGCTTGGCAAAAGTTTGTATAGCCTCTCTGTATTCATGTCAGTTGAATATTCAATATAGTACTGTTGGGCTGCAATCATTGCTAAATCTTCATCCTGAAACAATGGTAATTATAACATGTACGCGTAAATAAACACAGATAGATTGTAGTGGCTTTTACAGTTGTTGAATTAAAAGGTGCTCTCAAGACCAAAGCCAAATTTATCTAAATTAATCCGAGGAATATTACTTTCATGGCAACAATGTATGTGCACAAAAGATGGGATTTTACCCTTACTCCTGCAAAATAAAAAAATACTGTCCCTCACTACACTTATCCTGCAAAAATAAATTCCACAGGGATTGGATTAGGAGAGATGCAAATAGATAGTACACCTAACTGTTTGAAAGCCAAAACTGGGACTGCTTAATTGTGTTTCACTTCCTTCACACTTACAGAGAAAGAAAAGAAACAACTTTTGATCATGGTCATGCCACCATTTGGGCATCAAACAACAAAAATGAACACCATTATTTATGATCACTAACACTCTTCTTAATGACTCCTTAGTATGAATTATGCATATAGTGCCAATAAGCCAAATAGGTCAGCATATTATGATGGCTTTTGTGAGAATTTGTATGAAATTGAGTGCTTTCCATATGATGTGACGAAGTATTTCCCTACCTATCTTACAGGGTGTTTCCCTTGAACTGACACATAGAGATATCAACAGATTGATGTATACATCTGAGAAAAATGTTTCCCTTAAACTTTCATGGAATCAGGTGGGATAAATGAAATAGATAAAAATTTGCCATTACACAAAAGCATAAAAAATATTTGACAAATTAATTTTTTCATATTCCCAGAGGTGGTCTACAATTGAGAATGACAGGAGTATTTCCAAACTCTTTTCACATGTGTGGATTCACAGTTTACTCCTTATTCAGCCACAAGGCAATTTAGAATGCCACAATTTTTCAATTATACTATGTATGTACATCTCAGTACGAGATGCACCCATATTTTACCAGGGATATGTAAGAATTTTCACATGGCTACATAAAATATGTAACTCACTACGAGACCACATCATTTTTTATAATATTATAATCTAATGGTTATCTGCTATTCAGTATTTCATATAACATCGAGGAAGCAGAAGACTGCTTATATGCTATTGAACATGACATCAATTTATAGGAATGTCAAATAAAAATTATAAATATCCATTGATTTACCTTGTCACAGCGATACTCTCCAAATTTTACACCTCGGACAACCTGCTGATAAATAAGGTTTGTGGCCACTTGGTCCATGGTTGGATCATGCCAAGGAGCAAATATCTCCTTTCGGAAAAACAGTCTCCACGGTGCATTTCTCTCTTGCGCGCCTTGCTCTTTGGCATACTGCTCGCACTGAGAAATTGCATCCATCACATGGTCACCACCACTCCCCAGTGATGATACCTATAAAAAGAAAGCATAAATTGAAATTACAAAATCATTACAGAATTTGGGATAAATTAGCATGACAGGCTATAAACCATGAATAAGATGCCTTAGTCAGGGTTGCCGTATATCCTGAAAAAGTGGAATTATCCTGAATTTTGGCAAAAAAAAGCATAATAACTGAATTATTAAAAATTGGCAAAGCGTCATTAATTATTAAAAGTATCTGTTTTACACTGCAAACATAAGAGAATAGTAAAAAAAACCTACCACAGTAAAACATGACCATCAATTTTGTTGGAATTTTCCAAAATTCGTCCCATCTTAGCATTCATTTTTTTCTTTTGCGACCCCACTTTGTCCAAGAAAAAAGTACTTCATAGAGCAGAATCTCTCCAAATGATTCTTGAGCTGATTCTAATATTGATAATATGTATGGCAATATTGGCAAAATGTAAGGGTTTCGTACTGTACAATTTTTGCATGTTATTTCCCCACTGTTATCCTGCGATGACTGATTAGAATATTGGTAAGCGTTTCTAGAATACATTTCACAAAATCTCTTTTCAGTTATGAATGTAATCTTGAAATGCATTTTTTTATATAAACTCTTTGAAGGCCAATGTTTTGCAAACATTGCTTCATTCGATGTGATTACCCTGCAGAATCCAAATATGATCATGGGTACAGCATACTACATTTGCAACCATTGATACCGACTACAGCCACACGCACCAGTGGAGTACATTCCAATATGCACATTACCTAGTTGCTGTTGGTCTCAAACTGGATGAAATACAAAACAGATGAGATTTGCCAAGTTCAAAATTCTGTTATATTTAATTCTTAAGTGGTCACTATAAATGTGCTAATTTCTAGTTTCACAATGCTTATTATTTTGCATTAGTGGTATAATATACCGTTGAAAACTGCTGAATAAATACCTATCATATTTATTGTATATGTAGGTATTTGGAAACTCCTTTAGCGATGCTCTTTTTTCTTTCTTGGATGCCAAGAATAGACTTAAAAGTTGAAAACATTAGGGCAATTCTGATGAGTTCCGATAAACGTGTACAATTTTTTAAGGAATGGAGGGTATTTACATCGCAGACACAAGTAAATAATGCATTCTTTCAGAATAATATTTCACTAAAAATAGTGTTATTTTGAATAACAACTTTGTCAAGTATAACAAATTATAAATGTTTAAAAAAACAACTGCATGTCATTATTATGAAATTACTTCTTAGTGATGTCCTGAATTTTTACCTCACCCATATGGCAACCATATACCTAGTATAATGGAGACCTCTTATTGAACCAATACCACCCACTGTTTGAAAGACTAAATATAAAAAGGTAAGTTATGCCTAGTTATTGAGATTTAATTTTTAATTTTTGACTCTAAAATATATAACAATTCAGATGGAAAAAATGCATTTATCCAGAAAATTCACAGCAAAAAAGTATGCTTTCAATTTAAAACATACCAGTGAAAATGTTGATATCATGATAGTAAATTCAAAACGTGAAAAATGGAAGTATAACAATAGTCAAGAGTTTTGAATTTAAATCTGGAACAATTTAAGTATACCTACCCATTAAATCGAAATTAGAAGCTATGACGTAGTGGAAGGGCTCCATATTAGCAATGAAGAGACTTTGTAACTTCCAAAGTTTATTTAATATAGAATGACCGGTTTCGGCTGTCAAGCCATTTCGGCTGTCAAGAATGTACCTGAAGATGGCTTGACAGCCGAAACCAGACGTTCTATATTAAATAAACTGTGGAAGTCACAAAGTCTCTTCATTGCTAATACCTACCCATGTACAAAACATAAAAAAATAGGTGCATTGTATGGGAAAAAATCTTCAGGACTCTTCATTTATTGTAAAGGAATACTAATTTCTGGAATGACACTAATTAACATTTTTTAATGCTTCTGTTCCTTCTTATTCACAGAATAGTCTTGTCATTTAAAGGCACCATAATTACCTTATCAAACAGAGCTATATACAGAGAAAATCCAAATTGATCCTTCAGATTGATTTTGTCAGACAGCTGGTTACAAAGCTCACGAGCAGTGGTGGCAGAATCTGCAAGTAGAGTTTTAGTGTTGCCATCCATGAACGTGATTGGCAGCATGATCGGCTTCTTTGACTTAGTTGCCTGAAAAGAGAATAAAAAAAACAAATTAAATTTAAACAAAATATTGGAATTACAGAGGGAAATGCAATGTTTGTTCATTTTTGTAGCTTCCTTCGTGTTACTATGATTTACTTTAACCTTAAGTCTAGGAATGGCTGGATGTACATTGGGATAGGCAAGTCTGGGAATGGGTGCCTATAATGAGTTTGGCAGCACCCAATAAAATTTCAAATGCAGTAGATAGCTGTTGTTAGCATTGATAGAACCCATGGCTCAACAACCACTGAACCATTTCACAGCATAAACTGATTTCCGGTTTCACTCATAATATTTGTCAATTCTCCACAAAAAGGTCTTCACTATTTTTTTTATTGAAGAATAAATATTCGTATTATTTATGCAGAAACTACAAAATAATTGTAATCCATTGTTGTATTACAGTAAATTTACTACCATTGATACAATATGGGTAACTAAGGGGATAGTCTTTGCAATAGAAGGAAAATAGTTTTTGAGCTTGTGGGATAGAGTCCAACTCTGCAGTCAGTGTGTGAAAATATTCATTCGGATACATCCAAATGGTGCAACAAAATGGTTAATCTCATTATAAAATTATGATGATAAACAAGAATCATCAAGAAGTAAGAGTTAGGATATGTTTATAAATGACTAATAAAATATCACTAAGAATAATTAAAATATGAAGTAACAAAATGGTAAATAAAAGGGAGGCATGCATGCTGGATTTTGATGGCAGCACAATCTCATTGGCAAGCTATAGTAGCTCTCTTGCAAAGGATCATACATGGGAGTTTAACAGGTGTATGTAGAAAGTTATTTTTCTACATAACGTTAGTCTACGGAAATTATGTAACCGTTTCAAGCTTAACGATGTGGAATCAATCCTCCAAGGAAAGGAGGGAAGGAGGGAAAAGAGCACCAACTATATAGATTCCACAAAATTTTGCATTTAATCCCCAATGTCTAGAAAGCTTATAGGTAAATCAATAATTCCAATGATGTTATTAATAACAATAACAGAGACAGTAAAACCATAAAGGCTGTAAACATACTTGCAGCTCCAACCAACTAGGTGGTTGGTTTCGAGTTCCATTGTTAAAAGTTCTCCTCAGACGATGGTGACAGTAGGGAGCGTATCCTGGGGGGCCTTCTTGGATGAAGGCACGCAAGTAATCCACAAAGCGCTCTGAGGGCGCAAAACAGCCAACACAGAGGGAAAGTAAGATCCACCCACGGGCATGAGATGATTTTGATGGATTATTAGTAAGAGTTTTGCAAATCTGGCAGTAGATTTCATCCCTGAAATATAAAGAAAATGGCTTAGTATCATAATTAGTGGTGCACCAATAAAAACTCTTGGAAATATGCAAATGTTAATTTTTTGAAGGAATAAAAAATACGAAATATGTACATGCACGATAAATTGAAGTTAGGGATCAGTGTTAACAGGAAAATTCCTTTCATGGAAATGCCTATTAATGTGCATGAGTTAGCTAAATGAAGATTTTTAAATTTTCAATTAATTTTTCACTAATGATCAGAGGAAGTTTTGTTTACAATATACCAAAAGTCCAAATTATTCTTTTACATTTTCTGAAAAACTCAGAGGAAAATTTCCTACATGCATCTAATGGTCGCCGTCAAATATTTCAACAAATTTCAAAAAGACAAATCTGGAGGATACCCGAACTAGCCACAATATAACCTTTACAGAGTCACCCACAAATGCACATGCGATAAAAAAGTCCACGGAAGAAAAATCATTTGTGCAGCAGTCCTAAAGCGAATGCCTCATTGTGTTCAAAGTTTGGCTTCAAATTCATACTTCTGTGTTATAATATGCCTGGCAGTCTTGAACATGTTGTTCATTTAAAGTCCACAAAAGTTCACAGGGGAAAAGGATGTCTCAGTATCTTAACTGGCTAAAGCACTTGGCATGATATCAAGGGATCTGGGTTAGAGTTCTGGAGGAGGTGAATTATTTTTTTCTCTTAAGTGTTCCGCATTTTCAAGTTCTCCATCTGCATTCATTGACTTTGGCTGAAAAAAGTTTCTATAGCCATCCTGCTATTGTCTTCAGATCGAAGGTGGAAAGAAGCTGTTTTGGCTGCCTTATATAGTGCTGGTCGTCCTGGCACTGCACTGCGATTGGTCCGAGTGGATGATCCTTCTCCATGAACTGCTGAGGCAACCCAAACAGTTTCTTTCCACCTTCGGCCTGAAGATGATAGCAGGATAGCTATGACAACCGTTGTCAGCCAAAGTCAACAAACGTGATGGAGGACCCGAAAATCCAGAACACTAATTAACAACACCGCCAAAACCTTCACCAGAATTTTATTTATTTCTCTTTGGAATTTTCACAATATCAACAAGATTCTGCCATGATTAAGTCCTCCTCACCTCAGTTCACCCCTTAGGATACCATGGCCGATGATGAAGTGAAGCTTTTCCAGATTTGAAGTGGGACGAGATTGTAGCCAGCTGTGGTAACTATCAGCAGTGCAATCGTCCTCTTGTAACCTCCTCCTCACATCCTCACCAAGCTTGTTTTTACGCTTCAGCGTCAACGACACCAGCTTATGGCGGATGGATCTTGGTTTCTGCTTCATGTAAGAGTCCTATTGTGCAAAGAAACAATATATCGATAACACTAAAATCTCCATTGCCATGTAATTACAAATCAAATTCAATGGCGTTTTAATCTAAGTACTGATAATCATTTGCAAATAGAGTAATAAAGTAGCATACTAGTAATAAAGCAAAAAGCATAATACATTATACGTGTGTACTCATAAATATGTTTATGAACTCTTGATACCCTACTGAATGAATTTGAGAACCATAACATAAAATTTGAAGTTTCTCACATTACAGAGGCCCATAGTATGTAAGAAATTAGATGCAACTTCCACAAGTGAAAAGGCATCAAATGATTTTTTCATTACAAAATATATTTCAGGTGTGATGTGGTGGAACCATTCCATAATGGCAGAAGCAAAACACTTGCAGTTTTCCGCTAATAAAAGTTGTAAAAGTAAAGTAATAAATGTTCCAAATAAATATTTGTTGAAAACTGCAAGTGTTTTGCTTCTGTCATGATTTTTTTCATTAATTTTGTATTTCACAATTTGCAATGCATGATAATTCTAATTTTATATCTAAGCAAAATGACAAACCTGTGTCAAGACAGAGTATGCATTACAAGTTTTTTTTACATATATAAGAGCCTCAGGAGCAAATCAGTATTGAGGGTGAAAGACAGTAGGCTTTCCCGGTGGATGGTATGAATGAAATATTTTCGGGTGTGGCACTGGGTAAGGCTTTCCATAGCAGACATTTTGATGGGCAACTCGCTCAACTCCCTCAGGGCATAAACTGAGTCACTCAGTTTTTGCCCTAAGGGAGACCACGCCACCCAGGCTTCTTAATTCCTGTGGAAATTTGGGAGGATACAAGGGGACTAGATGTCAAGACCTTGTAGTCCATCAAAGATGGTAATGAAGGGGAGCAACGGACTTAAAGAAAGTCACAACCCATGCAGTTGCATCCTATACCAGCACCTATGCCTTGCTAGGCCACAAATGAATATGTTTTTCCTGGGGCAATTCTCCATTATTTCATCCCCGTATTTGCGGTACGTATGAATTAGGAAGCCTGGGTAGCGTAGTGGTCAGCACATTGACTCAACAAGCGTAAGGTCCGTGCTTTGATTCCCAGTCCAGGCTGGTTTTTTTCTGTGGCAATTTCTCCGTTAATCAGGGTGATGGTCACGGTTTATCTTGATAAAAGTCATGTTTCCAAGAAAACGTTATGTTCCATAAAGTTTTCCACGTTCCCTTCATTACCTGCTACTGTGTTCAAATGTTGTTCCTTGATGCATTATTATTAAGTGAAAATACACAATAAGCCATTCACTTCCCTGTGAGTCCAAATAAGTACCTTTTTCAGCTAACTGTTTCTTCTATTAGTATGGCTTTCTCTATTATAATTAGATAAACAATAGGCAATCAATGCTATCAGAGGAATATTCTAGGAAATGACACTAGTATTAAAAGAGTTGCCCAATTTCCTACCTCATTTACACCTCATACAGCTTTAATTCAAATTGCCTCAATTTATTCTGGTAAATAACCAGCTTGAGATAGTAAACGTTGATAAGAAAAATAGGATGTAAACTCAAAACAGAAAATAGAGAACATCGGAAGCAAAATGTATTTGAACTGTCAGCAGATCCCTGCATGACATATTTGCAGGACAAAATGTAACTAATTTCTGACAACTCTGAAAATGAAATAATAATGCAAAGAAGAACCATCAGGTACTAAATTATCATCAGGTATTCGTGAAATTCGTGACTACTTCATAGTTTTTAATCATCAACTTGTGATCTTTACAGTTGTGATTTGACCGAGTAAATGTTACATTTTAATACTCACAGCATCCAAGCCAGCCAATTGAGCTTCCTGGAACTCTTTTGACCGGATAAAGTTGCGACCAAGGGTGGCAGTGACCTTTGACATGACAGATGTGTTGTCCCTCTCCATAGTATGATATCGCGGATCAGGCAGATCTCCAGTGAAACGTAAAATGGTGATCCACAGGGCTTGAGCAGCCTTAAAAATGAAAGCAAAAATTCAATTTCAATGGCAGGCCATGATGAATATAATTTCCTGAGCATGTAACTTTACATGGACAAGAAAGGAGATCCTTAATAGCATGAAAGTTATATGACAAGGGAGATAAAAAAATCTTGCTGACAACATACAAAAGGTGAGGGTAATACTCATTCAATATGTATTAAGGCACCTTACTTGTGCCACAGATTTATATGAAGGACTAATTTGAAAGAAAACACAATTTAGAAAGACCTTAAACTCAATAGGAGATATGACATGAACACACAATGAGGTTAGGTGTAGGGAGCTGTAAGCCTAGTAATGGTAACCTGGCCAAACAAACATTAAGACTGATCAGTATTGGCAACTGAAGATTAATCATTTACAAATAAGAATTTATGTACTCACCAACTGATCTCCTTGGGCTTGCAAAGGCAAGAGAGGATGCTTCAGAGGCTTACGAGAATACATATGGTTAATGTTTCCTTGGAAGTACGTAGCAGCAAACTTTTGGAACTTGAACTCAGAGAGATCTTCCCTATCGTCTCCATCTATTGAGGGATCGACAAGATTTCTCTCATCATCCTCCACATCGTCAGCTCCCTGAGCAGTTGGAAGATCCTGCAAACACGAGAAGGTATAAGACGTAAAAATTCAGAAGCATAAAAAGGATGTTTTCACTTTCTTTCATTTTACAATTTTTCACTGCTAAATGAATAGATGGTATCATAGGTGAACATATTTGAGGCTACATTATTTTAAGTAGCAGCTGTGTATTTTTTATAATTAATTAAAAAAAGGAAAACTTTTTTTTTGACATCAATACTGAAGCATAATAACTACAGCAGGAGGAATTACCAACTTTATAATACTGTAAATGCATTATTAACCAATACATATATGAAGATGTATCTACATCCATATCTGGTGTTTACATTTTATAAACTAAGAAAATGATTAAGTCTGAAAGTTACTGCTTAATTTTCCCAAAAACATCATAAATATAGAAGCAAAAACAAATACAATTATGCATTCATTCAAAGCATGCCAAAAAAGTATCTGCTTATTTAAACATATGATTTAAAGTTTTTAAGCCTTATGGCATATTATTATAAATGGTAATTTTTAATTTTCTTTGACAAATATTCCATTAATACATTCAATGCGGGCCCGATTTTCATGAAAGTCGTCAAAATCGGCTCAAAAAAATTTAAAGTGCTTCAGAAGGGAATGACCATGTCAATTGACGTGCTCCGTCAGTCGGTGTAGCCAGGAGCACACCTATTGACGTGCTCCGCATTGAATGTGTTAACGCTGTTCAAATCTATCTATAACTCCAATAGTCCCAGCCAGGGCCGACTTAAGGCAAAATTTTCACCCGGGCGAAAGATTATTCTGGTGCCCCCCTTCCCCACTTATCAAACCTATTCACCAGTTAAACGTTGTAGTAAAATAATATTTTTTCACAATCACGGCACCCCTTCCTTTGCGGCGCCCCGGGCAGTTGCCCGGGCCTTAAGCCGAGCCTGGTCCCAGCTATCCAAACACCTCATCTCGCAGAGCCCCAAAGCATCTATTTTCCCTTTCTCCATTTCCTGTTTAATATTCTCAAGCTTCCCATCCCTTATCATTGTCTTTAGTTAACTCTTTCATTAGGTTATGTGATTGTATTGTTATGTAGCTGGATTTCTTTGATGAAACCTATACCAATATCGTAATGTAAATGGTTGGATAGGTGAATGAACATTATTATATCAATATAAAATACAGATTAAGATGTGATGTGGTGGAACCGTTCCATAATGACAGGAGCAAAACACTTGCAGTTTTCCACTAACGAAAGTTTTAATATGACTAGCTTTGATGTTAGTATGTATGTACATCATCTTCAAGTGAAGCTTTCAAAATATAGGTTGAAATACATACAAGAAACAGAAACAGTGGTGCCTCAATGGTTTCTGGTTCCTACCCCTCGTTCCTACCCAACCTGCCCTAATTGGTACATCTCTCCTCCCTCACCCTAATTTTTCTTGTTCATATATACTTGAACCTGTATTTTGACAACTTCACTTGACGATGATGTTGTAACATCGAAACTAGTTGCATTAAATCTTTTATTAGTGGAAAAATGAAAGAGCTTTGCTCCCGTCATTATAATACCAAATAATAAATTCTGTGTAACTCATTTTCCACCCTTTTATTAGGTTGTGTGATTGTTTTGATACGTGACTGTATTTTTTTGATGAAGCCCACACTAATTTAAACGGTGTAATAGGTGAATTAACATTATTATTGTTATTATGTACTCACAGAGAACACGGATGTTTGCCTTTGGTTGTGATTTAAATGGTTGCGGTTGGAAGGTGACTGAGCATTTGGAGATGTATTGGAAGATGGAGATCCAGGCGATGTCATCAAGGTTCCACCACCTTCACCTGAGGAATCAGGGAGGAAGTCGAACATGGCCTCGACGAGTTTGCCATCGTCCAGAGGCTCGTCCCTCTTCCTTGCCGCATCCTCGATTATGTTCCTCTTCACTTCAGCTCTCCTCCTCTCCTCAGCCTCCAGCTCGGCCTCCTTCCTCTCCAACTCACGCATTCTCTCCTGCAAGAAAAGAAAATGCATTCATCATTGCAACTGTTTATCAAGAAAAACATGAGCTTGAAATGAAACCATAAAAAATTAGTTACGGAATGCAAATAAAATCCTGAACACACTACATGCCAGGAAATTTCAAATAGAAGTTGGTTAACTCTATGAAACATTCTGAATGTAGTAATGGTTCAACTTCAAAAAGGTATTTTTATAAATATCACAATTACTAATTTAAGTTCTTCACACTAATAAAAAATATTTTGATAAAACAATTCAGAAAAATAGAATTAAAAATAAATCAAGACAAAAACATGCAATAACTGCCAAATTCCACCACATAAAAGGCATCATTTCACTGAAGATGGTTGTGAAATGAGGATGTTTATTCTTCGCTTCTAATAAACCATTTCCACAAAAAATTTGTAATATTTTGCTGTAGGAACAGTCCACTATATGATTTAAAACTTTTCTTACAAGCTAATACTGTCAGCTGAATAGTCAACTATTCAACCCTCAGTAGTTTAATCAAGGCAACTACTGCCATCTGAGTTGTCAACTTATACATACCCCAGTAATTCACTCAAAGCAACTACCGATTGGTCAGTATAATTGGCGGGCCGTCCCTGGGGATTGAGGGGCCCTGTGCAAACGAAAGTCAGGGGCCCCCTTAACTTTGCATTCCTTTATTGATATAGTAGAATCTTTTTAATCATATTTCATGGAAAGAAGGAAATTAACCGACAAACTGGCAATTGATTTCAAGAAATAGGTAATACAGTAATACAAATACTAGTAGGTAATTTCGGGTAATAAGTGGGTTTCCCCGCGCCGTCTGAAAGAGGCAAGCCCGGGCGGGACCTCCATAGGGGCAGGGCCCAGTGCAGTGGCACCTGTCGCACTACCCTAGGGACGGCACTGGTTGTTGGATACTCAACCATCAGTAGTGCACCACTGAACACTACTGGAAACTCATTGGTCGCCCTCTGCAAACTACTGCATTATGTGTGGTGAACTACACGGAACTACTGGGTTCTCAAGATATTTTTACCAACGGTATCTATAGTATGCACCAACACAAACAGCTGGTTCGGAGTATTTTGTTAGTCCAGAGAATTCCACTCACACTCCACTTGTCAGCTCGTAAAAATATGCTAGAAGTCTGGGAAACACGACAAGACATAATGTATGTAAACAAGCGTTACCTTAAAGGAAGAGAACGCGTACTTGGCCGAGTACATGTCGACATAGCGCATTTTCCTGGCGGGGGGCATGGCGAACCAGGAAGGCCGCCGATGCAGCAGCGCTGACCAACTCGGGAGCGCGGTGCACCCAGTCGCCGATACGTCCGGGAGAGCATTAAAGCGAACGCGAAGTCCCTCGCCTCTCACAGCTGGCCTTGGTCGGTCGCCGCCGTTGGCCAACGAGGAGCAGCAACAGCTATCGCGGCGCGCGCTCCTCGACTTGGGGGCGGCTGGATTTCGAGCGCATTCGGCATTTTCTCTCTGTCCCGGAGAGCGCACTCTGGCATTCCGCGAGAAACGCCTTCATCATGGGAGCGATCGGGTGGATAATGACTACCCCCCCACCGCCCGACTCCCGAACCAACCGATCGAGGGGAGGGGGGGAAATGGAAAGGATCGCTTACACGGCCCTTTCACCCCTCAGGGAAGGAGAGACGACACATAGAGCTTTCCATTCACTCCAGGGATGTGATCCGAAAAGGCTCTTCACGTTTAGTGCCGGACGGAGGCACCGGGACACGGAGACCGAGCACGGCGTCGAAGGCGACCCAACCCTTCACCGCGGGTGGTTTATGGCACCTTCTGACCAGTCACACTATAGTTTAAAACTTCAAAAAGTTAAACATAAATTGGACGGTTGTGTCACGCGAAACTTGGTGGAACTTTCTCAACAAAGTAAAATGAAAGCTGTAACTTAGTAATTCCGCATGAAATTTATTTACTATCTAGGTTTCGACTTACGAAGTCATCATCAGGTGTGACCTGATGATGACTTCATAAGTACCTAGGTCGTATATAAAGTTCATGTGGAATTACTAAGTTACAACTTTCATTTTACTATGTTAAACAAAAACAGCAAAATTTTGTTCGTCTTTGTGTTACACTAGTAAGGCTGATGAAAAGTTTTTTCACTGCAGTTATACGATAGATATTAACCATGTTACGTGCTTTAGTAAACTAAGACAATTTAATGTACATTAAGCGCATAACATAATAAGTGTTTAGAGCACTGGAGCCTCCAGTGCACTAACAGCGCACTTGCCTTCTATTCGTTTCAGGCCCTGCGCACTTCAATACAAATTAATGAGCGCTAAGCATCAAAAGAACGCAAGAGGTTACTTGAGGCGTCACTTTGTGAAAATTTCTAACGTTCACGATGAGCACACGAGAAGCTGAAAGCAGATTTCACGCTACGAGAGCGTTTATGTGCAAAAACAACTACTGAGTTCTAAAACGATAGGGCAAGAAACAAGGAAACAGTATGTAAAAACAATCGTGTAGAGCGTGGATCGGAATGGATCAGAAGCATGGACCATTGGAAAAGCAGATAAGAAAAGATAAGATTATTTCGAAACCTGGTGTTGGAGGAGGATTCTGAAGATCAAATGGACGGATAAAATAAGAAATGAAGAATTATTCAGAAGAGGAAAAGACCATATGGAACATTGTTCACAGAAGAAGATCCAGATGGATCGGGCACACCCTGGGGCACGATGAGTTTGTGAAGAATATAACTGAAGGAAAACTAGAGGGAATAGTCACGAGAGGAAAGCCGAGAAATAAATTAATACATGGACCAAATTAAGAAATAGGTAGACAAAGAGAAATTCCTACCAGAGAGTAGGGGAACTAACATTAGACAGGGAAGGATGGAGGGCTGCAGTAAACCAATCGAGCGACCAAAGATGATGATGAAAACTTAAAAACTTGGCAATATTTTCACACTTTTTTCATTGACATTCAATTTAAAGTACTTAATTCATTGTTTTATTTTACAATTTTAGCTAAGCGTCATCTTTTCCGTACAATTTTTAAAGGCATTTCCACTGTTAGGAGTTTTTCCCCACCTTTTTCTTTTAATTTTCGTATCCCAAATTCAACCATTTCAAAAAATTGTACCCTTAGATAAATTGGAAAAAACGTTCCTTATTTATGTTCTTACTGCTATTTAAAATTTTAATCTGCCACTATACTAATATTTTCAACGTACCTCTAGGCCCACCGAATACATACCCTATGTGGCACGTGTATAAACCACAGATTGGGAACTGTTACTGCGGAACATTACAAAGGTAGATTCCAAAGGTCAGGCTCGAAACATGAGCGTGTATTTCGGAGATTCCGTGAGAATTTAGCTCGGTGAGGTTTCGATGCTTACCTTGCCACAATAATGAGGCAGACAGACGTCCTCCAAAAATATATTAAATTCGAAAATGAGGGAATTCATTACTGCTAGCGATGATAAGAAAAGTGGCTGTCCTTTGGGGGTATACGTAGATAACCTTCAAGATCTGAAGTAATGCTTCGTAGTTTCAATGTCGGCGTCACATTCACCTAGCGGGAGGAAGTGTATTTTATGTCATTATGTCATTAGTGTTTTTACACATTATTCAGTCACGGTTATCCGAGTCCCGATTTACCGAGGTTCCGAAATTAACAGAGGTACACACATGCTGTGACTGTGCCAAACCAGTATCTAGAACTAAAGCAAACGAACGTTGAATTTAAGTATTAATTCGGATCTTCATATGCACGATAATTCACAACACTATTATATCCAAAAAATGACGATAACAGAAAAAAAAGTCCGGAAAACAATAACATAGTGGTAGCGAAACTTGGTGGCAGTCGCATTGTGAGAATTGTGACGTAAAGGAGGGGAAGGCATGTTTGGAAGGGGACGGCTAAGGAGCAGAGGGGAAGAGGGCAGCACACATTAGGCATGCTGCCAACATAACTGCATTAAATTAACCAGTCCGGTAAAGTGTTGGCAGCAGTTTTACGACAGTTTTTACGATGAAAACAAAGCAGGACGAAAATACGCTGATATGTATGTCAACCTATCGGAGAAGTCCCTCTAAACAGTTGTATTAAGAGCCATAGTGAGCTAAAAAGTTAATGAGAACCATAGACTGAGCATTTTAAAGTTGGCAACGAAGGTTTGCGACCTTGGGAACCGTGGTAGTCATACGTGAAGACTTGTATTACAACGCCTTGCGGAGCTAGTTTTTTAGGCATGGAACTCTCCCGCAGAAAAGGTCTTTCTTCAGTCCTTCCACCATGTTTCGCTACCACTATAACGCTTAATGGCGTTAGTTCACGTTATACTCCAGTCAATTGAAAAAAACATACATTTAGGTAGTTTAAGTTACGATACCACTACAAATCAGTGAAGTTATACGAATTTTGCCTCATTATACGGATAAAATCACATATTTCTGATGACATCAACATATCAGCCATTTTTAGCACTACTTTTCGAGATATTTGGCAAAAATAGAAGTAGTTTTCCATGAGATAGGGAACAGTTCTACGGTCCAGAGAGACATTTAGAAAAACATGACGTTCTCATGCACAGTTCTCCTCAGATACGTAACGGCGTGTATTTCACATGTTTTCTCCACTATAAAAAAAAATTTACTACTCACTGTACCGTACTTGTTTTATAAAATAGCAAATAAATATTCATCCTGAAGGCGTTTTCAGATAACGGGGTGAAATTAGTAAGTCAAGTCGAAGCTTAAAATATGAGCATATAGTTAAATACCGGCAGGTTAAATCATAAAAACACAGTTTTTGCGCCATTAATATTACTAATGCTACACTTTTATCACTCGAACTTGCCTCAGTCAAATTTCCGTTAGTTAGAAATAAATTTCATCGTTGTTCTCTGTATATTATTGTGCGTAAGTAGGTACTACGAGAAAAATGTTTGATTGGAAGTATCAATTTTTGAGAAATTTCACCGAAAAATTAAGTTCATCTAGAACATTAAATTTTTTGATTGCATTTATGAAACTTATTGAGCAGGTGTAGTTCGATAAAAACTACCAAGACGATACGATCAATTTAATGGAAGACTAGTAACCATTTTGATTAATTTGCGCAAATTAGTTTGATTGTTAGAGATGCTACGATCATATTAATCGCACAAAATTAATTCATTTTTATAATTCAAATTATTGGTTACACAAATTTCTGCAATTTAAAATTTTTAAGTAAACATTTTTGAGTTAAGGAAAAGTTATAACTTATTCCTTAAAGGTAGTTTGTGGGAGATATCACTTCACATAAAGTCCAATAAATTTGGCCTCATTATAAAGAAAAAAAAAATCACCTTTCCAATGATACCAAAATATCAACCTTTTACCGTACTACTTTTCGAGGTGTTTAAAAAAAAATACCAGCAGTTTTCAATGGGATATGGTGTGTCTGCGCTCTAGTCTTTATTTTAAAGAATTAAGAGTTTCTAACGCACAGTACGCATGATAAATTTAACAGTCAGTAGTTCGCATGCTTCCTCAAATATTATAAGAAACAAATTTCATGCTCACCGTATAACGCTTTACAAAATAGTAAAAAAAAATGCGATTGTGAAGGCGTTATTAGCGTACGGAGTGACAACAGTGATTCAAATTATAGGCTTAATAAAGGGTATTTTTTGTTTATTACTGAGAATTTCAGTGAATTAATGGAAGTTTTTTGTGTCATTACTATTATAATATTTCCTTCATGCTTATTTCAGATGCGTAAATGTTAGATAGTAATAAAATTAGAATATGATCTCTATTATGAACTTGGAAAAATATCGCTTCAGCTACCTTAAGGTGGTTGGAGCGATTTTTTATTATGTACAAATTTGCATGAAACTTTCCATACGTGTTCTCATCAGTAATATTTATAGACAAAAGTAAAAAAAAACTTTATCACACCGATTTTGTATTCTGACAAATCAATGCTATTTTATCACGTAGCCAGATGGCATATGACACATATTTCGTAATATTTCGATTACATATGTACACATTTTCTTCTACACGCGAAATAATACATTTATTATCATTATAATTGTTAATAACAAATGTCAAGGTGTCACGCCAAGTCCGACATTGAAAAAAAACTTATTTCAATATAATTTCGTCTAAATTTCGAATATCGCGCCGAAAACGGACATGCTTTAACTACGGAAAATCTTTAAAATTTAATTCTGGTATAATTTTCATTACTGCCAGTTTTGTGCGTTCCTACGCATACGATGTACTTTAATGAAATGTGGCCGTAGTATGTTTTTCGACTTACTTGAAAAATTATTAAAAAATGTTCTCAATGACCCACGATTACCGCTCCAGCAACCGTAACTCGAAGCACTTTTCAATTCCATTGGTATTTTGACGCATCGTAGTACGACTGAATCTTTAACTCACGCTTCTCATGACTACTTAAATTTAAAATGAAACTCGAATATTGTCTCCATAATGCCTAGGGAAAATCTCGCAAAAAGGGAAAACGTTTTGACACGATTCGTTTCAGTCTTCTTTTTTTTTAAAGGTGACCCATCTCCACGCAACAGCCGGGACTGCGAAATGAATTCCAGTGGTGTTTTGACTTTCGTAGTGCAACTGAATCTTTAACTTGCGCTTCTCATGACTATTTAAATTAAAAAAATGAAACTTGAATATGGTACTAGGAAAAATCTCACTAACAGCAAAACGGTTTTGCACGTTTCGAATTAGTCTTTTCTTTTCAAAAGGCGACCCATCTACACGCAACAGCCGGGACTGCGAAATGAATTCCAGTGGTATTTTGACTATCGTAGTCCAACTGAATCTTTAACATACGCTTCTCATGACCATTTAAATTTAAAAAAATGAAACTTGAATATGGTACTAGGAAAAATCTCACTAACAGCAAAACGGTTTTACACGTTTCGAATTAGTCTTTTCTTTTCAAAAGGTGACCCATCTACACGCAACAGCCGGGACTGCGAAATGAACTCCAGTGGTATTTTGACTATCGTAGTCCAACTGAATCTTTAACATACGCTTCTCATGACTATTTAAATTTAAAAAAATGAAACTTGAATATGGTACTAGGAAAAATCTCACTAACAGCAAAACGGTTTTACACGTTTCGAATTAGTCTTTTCTTTTCAAAAGGTGACCCATCTCCACTCAACAGCCGGATACTGCGAAATGCGACGGTTTTTCTCCCGCGAGCTGTAGGCATGCAGGCGGCGAGGGTTGTTCTTCGGAAGGTTGGATATTCCGTTCTGGCCGGGAGAGGAGAAAAAAAGCTCCGTAGATTACCCAGCCGCCCTGGGAGAGAAAGTATCGCACAGGCTTGGGTATCGACTGCGGGTGGTTTGAGGTCGACACGAGAAACGAATGGTCCCGGCGGTATGGGTAGAGAGACACTCTCATGGGAGAGGAATACCTCCACGAACTTTTATATATTGAGAGAGTGGGGGAGGTCAGAGAGAGAGGGAGAGAGAGAAGCTTGGCTGGATCTCGCGTGCCATTCACGTCCTCGATTATTGTTTAAAGTGCCGTTCCGAATCACGTCTCCAGGCCGCCACAAGAAAGCAAGCGGAGGCTTGCGAGACGTCGGGAAGGAGGCACTGGAGCCAAGAGGAGCCAAGCAGGCGAGGAGGTGCTCTGCTCTGCTTCATTGTGCTGTCTTTCATTCGGCCTATACCCAGCAACCCCCCTCCACCCTATCGTCAACACCCTACGGTTCTACAGAGAAAGAAGAGGAGAAAAAACCGTTGTTGGCGACGATTTCTATTTTAACACCCCCTCTATAAAATCCTCGCCAGCGGCATGATTCTGGATGGACTCGAAATCTACACAGGCCGTTACACACGACACTTGTTTCAGTTACTGAAAATCGGACCAATAGGTATAGCAAAACTTGAAGGCACTCACCAGGGGAGAATTAGAGGTCCCTGAGGGTAAATAAAGCGTTGATGAGGGAGCAAACGTATGGAAGAACTTCCGGAGATACCTACGGAGGAAGATTCGGACGTCTAATACCACATCCCCTCTATGCTTTCCTCTCCTTTGCGATGTGCTCTTTACACGCGAGTGCCACGAAGTTTCGCTACGCCTATACCTATACGCAAAATCATACCTTGTAAAAGGCTCATTCGTATATTCGATTAATGCAGTTTTAGCGAGATGTCATTTCATACAGAATTCGATGAATTTGGCCTCATTTAAAAGAAAAAGGTCTAACCTTTGCGAATATACCAAAATATCAGCCACTTACCGCACTACTTTTCGACATGCTTGCCAAACAAAATAGAAGCCATTTTACACCATAAGAAGTGATAAAAATGAGTCAAGTTAAAGGCTTATAAACGTATACTTGTATTTCTTTAACAACTGAGAATTTCAGTCACATAAAACAATATTTTTGCGCCATTAAGTATAAAATATTTATTTCACGCTTCTTACAGCTGCTGAAATTAAAAAATGAAATTTGAATATGGTCTCTGTTATGACTAGGGAAAAACCTCGCTCAAACAGCATTAAGGGAGGGGTCGACAAACTTTTCTTGTAAAGGGCCAAATAGGAAGTATTTTAGTTTCCACAATCCAAGGGGCACGCACTATACTTCTGCAAATAACAAGCAAAAAACGAGTTTTTGCAAATGTTTTGAACAAAATATACCGTAATAATAAAAATAATAACAAAATATATAAGTTATAACAAAAACAATATATTACAATTTTTTTTAATACAGCTCTACTAATGGGATGAAAATAATTGTTTTTTGGGAACATATTGCGCCAAAGACGAGTTCTAAGTTGGTATTCTCTATCCATAGAATTGATTGCAAACTTTCAAATGTTAATTCTTGATCTGTTTTGAGTCTTTACAAAATTCATCCATGAAAATTTTACACTTTACACATCCTTTACAAAATTCATACACGTAGGTACATCCAAATACAGTTATGTGTCTCGGGGCATATGATCTCAATTGAGCATATTCAGCCGTTGTAAGACGTTTATAGTATTCAGTCAGAGTTTTCTCGTGAAATTTAACTTTTAGCGTGACGCCACGCTGCAGGTAAATCACTTCCAGTTGAAAATTAGGTGGAAACTCCACGATTTTACAGTCAAATAGATTTTGAAATACCGATACTGCTTTTATATCAAGAACTGAAAAACGCAGTTGAAACCGGTGGCGTATCTAGAATTTGGCTCTGAGGTGAATGCCCAGAATACTTTTGATACGCGTAGTGTAATAGGGGTGCGGGAAATTTGTGAAAATTATAACAACAAAACTGAATATTCAAGCCTTTTTTGAACTATTTAAATATATTTAGTTTGTTAACTTTTTTCTTAATTTAATTTTGGTACCCTTAACTAAGTTGCTTCTGCATGGGGGTCCGGTCCCATTCGCCCCACGTAATTACGCCCATGGCTGGAACAGTTTGTGCTCAGAAAATATATCCGCCGCAAACTTATGTGGGAATCGAAATTTCAATTTAAATAAAATTGGTGGTTTCCGGCGTAACATTGTGAAATTTGCTATTATTTTTTAATAAAAAGGCAAAAACTTTGTTTTTTTCCACATTAGATTTTAATTGTGACAACCATGGTTTCGACTTTACGTCATCTTCAGGACCTGTCAGGACCTGAAGATGACGTAAAGTCGAAACTATGGTCGTCAAAATTAAAATCTAATGTGGAAAAAACAAAGTTTTTACCTTTTTATTCAAAATTCACTAAAAAAATATTAGAAATTATGAAAGATGTACGAAGCAGTTTGACATGATTTGTTACTCAATGAATACCAGTTGTCTACGAAAGGGCTTCACCGCATTGTAAGTTTTACATTTCAGTAGGTACTGCTCCCCCTAGTAATTTTAAGTTGAATCTGTAATTAATAAAAAAAATTGAAATGGTTAAATCTATTCTCAGCTCGAGGGCCGTACAAAAAGAGGCGGCGGGCCGGACTAGACCCACGGGCCTTAGTTTTCCGACCCCAGGGGGGTTGCATTTGAAACGCTCGAGATAATTTCGACCACGTAACTAAGGAGTCACTGCTACCATAACGAAAAGTTCGAGATTTTGGTGTGTTTGAACCTTTTGGATGGATAACTTAAGCTTCCGATATGTTTTCATGTTATATAAGAGTCAAGTATGAATAATATAAAAATTTTAATTACTCTACGGCAAAAAGATTACGTTTTAGAAAACTTTTTACTAACGATTTAGGTAACTGTACACAAAACAAATCAGCCGCGACTCTTGTGAACTTACAGAATGCTTCCTACCGGTAGATTACCGAACGTTTCCCCAGCGTACATCGTCTAATTCATCGCACTGCGTGTGCACTAAAGTGAGCTCATGAAATCCGATCTGCGCTAACTTCAGGACATCGTATGGAGAGTTCTTAATTAGAATAATTATATATTCCGTCCTCCTCACACTGTCCAAATTACAAACTCTCACCCTTCCTTTTGCGCACTCAACATGACATTCTCCCTTCCATCAGCATGGCCTTCAACACCTCACCTTTTCTTATCCTTCCCCCCACGCAATCTTCCTATTCTGAATTCCACCCGATAATTTCTGGAAATTCTAGCGTCATATGCTACGGGTTGGGAGTTTCAAAAACCGTCGGCACCGACGAAAAGTGGAAGGGAAAGTCATACATCATCGTTGGCTTCAACTAACTAGGAAGCGAGGGTATAAACACATGGGAACCAATGCAATGCCCTCTGGGCTCGTGACGTAAACACACGAACGACCTCACCTTTTAACGGGAGAGAAGGTACGAAACGCGAAGTAGCTTCTCAGGTGACGTAACATAAGCCAGGATCGCCGGTTTTTTAAAGGTAGTTGGAGCGATATTTGTTTATGAACAGATTTTTCGTGAAACTTTGCATACGTGTTATCATAAGTTATATCCAGAGAAAAACTTAAAAAAAATTGCATCGTACCAATTTGGTTTCATGGCAATTCAATGCTATTTTAACACGTAGCCTTACGATACATGACATATATTTCCTAATAATTCGATTACACTTGCACATATTTTCTTCTAACCGCGAAATAATACATTTATTAATATTATTATAGTAGCTTGCCAAGGTGTCACGCCGAGTCAAGGATTCGAAAAAACATATTGAAATATAATTTTCGCCAAAACTCCGCATACCGCACCGAAAAAACTCAAGTCATAACGTGCTTTAGTTAATGCAAAAAATGTAAAATACAATTCTTGCACCATTTTCATTACTGCCAGTATGGTGCGTTCCTACGTATACATATGTACTTAAATGAAATGTGGCCGTGATATATTTTTTCGACCTACTTGAAAAATTCTTAAAATGTGCATTCAATGACCAACAATTACCGCTCCAGCCACTTTAACTTCAAACTACGCCATCAATTCCACGCCTTTGATTGGCACGTTATAATCCAGAAAAATAGTGGGATACGCATGCCAACCGACCAGGTGGCGGCATTCGATGGATTGTGTTTTACTTTTTCGTAAAGTCGATGTCTTTTTAAAGACAAGCCACTTCCAAAGACACCGAATAGAACACCGGTCTTCACAATGCACTTCGGTTTTTGAAACTCTAAAAATTGGCAAGAAATAATCTTGAAAACTAAATGGATACGCGCATGATAACCGATCATACGGAGACATTGGATGGACCGTGATAGTTATTCGAAAATTCGAGCTTTTTGAAAGACTAGAAACTTACAAAGGCACCGAAAAAAACTATCGCTATGCAGCACGGCTCATTTCACTTCGGGTGTACTTACCATCTCTCTTCACGCTAAAACTCGAGGTAGTCATAATCCTCCCTTACCTTATGCTACTTTTATCACGTAATGCAGCATTAATTTTCTCAAATAATTTTTTCCCAATAATATTCATCCCTCTTCGCGTTTTTCTCAACAAGTCCTGAGCAATGAAGTTATTTATATCTGCCGAAAAGACGGCAATGAAATACGTAGAATTCGCCGCGAGGAAAAATCGCCCGGGACCAGGAATCGAATCACGAAATTTTGTAAATCGCGAGCTAAAGCGCAGCCCAGGCAATGTATACGTATGTCATCGCTGCATTTTCGGCAGGTATGAATTATCTAAGCACGGCGTTAAGGTAGGTAGTTTGAGCGAAATAACACTTCACCTAGAATTTGATGAATTTGACCTCATTTTAAAGAAAACACTCCCATCTTTCCAATGTTATCAAAATATTAACCCCTTGACGAACTAATTTTAGAGCAATTTGCCTGAAAATACAAGCTGTTTTACATGGAATAGATTATGGCTGTGCGCTCCAGAGGGAGAAATTTGAAAAAAATTAGGAATTTATAACACCTGGATTTTGTAAAAAAGAAACTAACGGTGTGTAGTCTGTAGGTATTTTTTCTCAACTATTTATAAAAATTAATCGATAAATCACCACAGTAATTTTTACTGAATCGCAAAAAAACTTGCTGTTTTGAAGGGTTTTTAGCCGTACGGCGTGAAAAAATGAGTCAAGTTAGTGACTTATTCGTAAGTCGATATATGTATTTAGTTACTGAGAATTTTTGTCAAATATAACTATAGTTTTGCACCATTAATGTTACAATATTGACTTCATATTTCTTACGGACGCTGAAATTAAAAAAATAAAATTCGAATATGGTCTCCATTATGACTAGGGAAATATCTCGCTCAAACTACCTGTGCTCAAAGTGCTTTTACAGAATGCAACCGCTGGGGCTGTGGCTTTTTGGAAGTCCTCTTCTCCCTTATGTTGCCGTCTTTGATGGACCGCAAGAGCTTAATATTTTGTTCCGTTGTAGTCACCAAAGTTTCCAAGGGCATTAGGAAGCCTGGGTACGTGGTGGTTTGGACATTGGCCCTATAAGCCAAAGGTCTATGGTTCGATTTTCGGTCCACGACGATTTCATCTCGTTGCAATTTCTACGTAATTCGTGACCAAAATGAATTACACCTGTGAACAAACGCATATATAAAGGACGAAGGTGATCATTTTTCGTGATAGCTGTTTGAGGCAATACCGAGATTTTTTTAGGCGACTACATTAATTACTCGTTATAATCCTATTTTTGCGTACGCGAATCAATGAATTACCCTGGTAAAACTGTCCTAAGGGTAAAAAATTAACTAAAAGCATAATTTTGTACGCCTGACGCCTAAAAAGATCTTTCCTGATTGCCTTATCGTCACCGTATTGTAGTAGCAAGATATGGTGGCAGTTGCGCAAAAGATTCTTTTCAGTGGAAGAGTCCACTGCCTAACATTGACACCGGGAATAAGGTAGTCTCGGCGTTTGACAACCGCAGGGTTCACAAGATTGCAGACCTATTTTTATTGCCAACTTCAAAATCCTCAATTTGTAACTCGTATCAACTCTCTAAGGCTTTCAATTCGATTGTTTCAGGTGGGCTTCTCCTATGGGTTGCGAACAATATCAGCGTATATTTAATTCAACTTTGTTTGGATCGTAAACATCGTATCGAAACGCGCTGCTAACACTTTCCCGATGTTTCGTTACCACTATACCACTTATGCAATTCCCAAGAGAAATTACTGATAGAACGAGAGTGTAGAAAATACTAAAATATTAATGGTTTTACACTATCATTAGGATGGTGCATAGCGATTGGTGCAAATAAAAATGAAGGAGATGTAAGAAAAAATCCGAGGCATAGAATACATCATAAATCATCTTCCAAAAAATAACAAGGACCTAATTCTGCATTGTAATGTCCTTAAACACAAAATGATAGCATGACCATTGCCATGCAAAAACTACACACGAAGTACGAATATGACCCACAGGTACCTGTACAATTCTGCCACGCGACAGAAATCAAACAGACGCGAACTGAAACGAGGTCTAACATTTACTTACTAGCCAAGGATGAATTATCTATCATTAGTCGCTGTCATTACCCTTTCGTCGTCAATGAGCATTGACCTCTTAATAAATAACTCAGTCTTAATTAAATGCAAACACAGCTTCGCCGCAAAATTAACGAACAAGAACGCATAGAGTCAGCACTATAGTTATGGTTACTTAACATCTTTCTGTAACATCTTAAGTCTTTCAGGGAGAACGTACAAACGGCATACACGAAAATGCTTACGCGTGCACTCTGTACAATCATAACTACAGAAATACAGGTCTTACTCCGATGAAAAGGATTAAATGAAAGTAAACTTTTACGATACCAATTAATAAATAACACCCATGAACCGTGTGACACCGCTTCAGCGTCGTCATCAGGTGATTTAGGGTGGGATTACGATCGACGTTACCTGACGTAACGGAAACGGTTGGTGGCGTTCATGTTTTAAGCATAAGTCTTGAATCACTGTCCAATTATGTAGTTGCTAAATACATAAATACTAACAGTCCCTCTAACATTAGTAGCATATCTATAGTGTAGTGCATGCTTGTAAGGCTTTTCCTCGTGACAAGCATTAGCGATTCATACTGATGCAACAATAGCCGTGGTTACACTTACTTTAGGGTGTAGTGTAAGGTATAGTGTATATTGGTGACTACTCACCCCCTGCCTCACACCCTTGAGATGGCTTGCAGGGTATTTTTTAGGTGTACATCAGAGGGATGGTCAAGAAGGGATCGCTGGGAAAGAAGATCCATGAAAGCAGATTGAGGTGGTTCGGACACGTCCTAAGAGGGGAAGAGGAATATGCGGGAAGAAGAGTAAAACAGCTGAAAGCAAAAGGAAAGAGAAAGAGGGGAAGATCAAATATGAGATGGAAGGACAAGGTAGCGGAAGATCTCCGAGATAAAGGGTGGAAAGGAAAGGGTGAAAGGAATCCATTCATAATGGAATACCACCAATGCACTGAAGAAAATTTTTTACTCATAAAGGGTGGAACAATGAGGAGGAACTGGACAGAGAACTTTGGAGAACAAGAATAAGACACGGGAATGCCGACTCCACTTGTGTGTGGTAAGGCAAAGACAAAGAAGGCATCTCGAATACGCCGCGAGCATTTGGGATCCTGGACAGCAAGATTTATTTATTTATCAAAAACTCCAAAAACAGCAACTAAGGCCTTTAAATTGGGTTCAGTAAACAGAATAAATTAAAAAACAACAATAGTAGTGGAAACAAAACAGAAATATTCAAAATATAAACAAGGCAAGAATGAGGCGAAGATAACATGAATGTTACGCATTACGTTTCAGTTGGGAGAAAAAGACGTTGCGTGAGGAGAAAAGGTCAAGGGTGGGGCGACTATTAGTTAGGGCATTGAAAGATGAAGGTAGGCGGTAGAATAGTGATCGTTGGGAAATGGAGAAAAATTTAATCCGCGAAGTGAGTGAAATACTACGGAAAGTGGCACACTTCGTTAAATAAACAGCAACGAGCGAAAATACACGTGTCACACAGCTGATGGAAGGACTATTTAGGCCTCCTAGAGAAAAAAAGTCCAATGTTTCCACCCAAATGGCTCCTGATTATTTAATTTCTCCACTACATTGGACTACTGCATATAAAAAATCTTTCTGTGTTGCTGGGGCCAGGTTGTGGAATAGTATTCCCACCAATATCAAATCCAAATCAACATTTGTTTAAAAAAAGATTTTTTCGGCAACTTTTGGATCAGGAAGGGTTATAATTTAATATGCTTGTTATAATTTATAGAATGTGCTGTTTGACCTCCTCTGGTTAATATGTAACCGCCTCTCAAATAGATGTATCATGTTATGTTTTGAGCTAAAATATTTTTGTATTTTTTGTATGTTCTTAGTGGACGAATAAGTCCAAGAGCAATAAAACATTTCTATTCAATTCTACGTTTCTCAATTTAAAAAAACAGAGGAAGGGAATTGCCGGAGAGGGTAATAAACACGCCACGAAACTGCCTCGACTGACACCAAGCTCATGCGACGATCACGGCTCCACCCAAAAGAATTGAGGCAACGCCCACCCTATAATGTTTTCACGGGTCCTTGCGTTTCCTTCGGTCGACATAAAAAAAGGCAAACTCCCAGCCGGAGGGAAATGCCGAAGCGATCTCTTTCTCCAAAAATTACCAGCACGAAAAAAAGTGAGTGATTCGCAGCTCCGTTTCGAATTGTCTGACGGTGTTTCCAAAATGAGAACTTGCATTGTTTCTTTTTCTAATTTTATGTGAAATTCATAGTATAAATATTATTATTGAGATAATCCACCGGGAATGGTAGGTTTAACAATAATCTTTATATATATAAAAGTCAATGTATGTATGTATGTATGTATGTATGTATGTTCCACATCTCCTCCTAAACAACAGGACCGATTTTGATGAAATTTGGAACACATCTTTGTTACTGGTAGACAACAAACACTGTAGGGTTCAATTAACCGAAACCCTATTTTTTCCAGGGTTAAGGGTGTGATCCTTACTAATATGTATAAAAATGTAATGGTCTCTGTCTGCCTGTTGCTCCATCACGCAAATACTACTGGACCGATTGAGCTGAAATTTGGCATGCAGATAGAAAACATGTCTGGTTGTAACATATGCTATATCAAAAAGCCCTCAGGGCCCCCAAAGGCCCCCTGAAGGTCCCCCTGGTGGTCAATGGCAAGCTTTGCGTTCGGTGCAGTGGTTTCATCTTTTGCTTTTTAAAAGTACTTCCACTCAAGGTATAGGGCTGGGATTATTTTTATCGGATGGCTGAATAAATGAAGTTTTTAATTCTTTCAATCGATTTTCTTCTACACTCCGAATTTGCCTAAAATTCAGGTTTTTAGCTGAAATATCTAACATTTTTCTCTGAAATCAACAATAGCATATTTCCTTGACAACCAGAGATTTGTTTTTCAAAAGATATTCACGCTTCTAGCATTTAAATATCACGTCTTCTTGCAGGTCCATGATAGCACGTAAAAATAAAATCTGTATCAGAAGGGCCCAGAGTCCTAAGAGCCCCATGATAGATTGCTTCAGGGGGTAATCGATAAATTCAATCCATATTTACAACAAGCATACTCTTCAATTTTATTCTCAAAGTAGCTTTCATAGGGGCACTGCATATATATGAGAGAACACTTACGTAGTAAACGTTACACATAAAGGAATTCATAGAATACACAATTAATTGTGCAAGAATATTTACGTACAGCGAATATCAATTGTAATAATGCTTCTGTTGCTACAACAAACACGGCGTTGTTTATTATCGTTTATACTCAGATGTATTACACGTAGTGAAACCGTCTGCCTATCATTACGATTGTGAACTGTTTTTAGACCAATTCCGACAGCATTAACGTCGCGAGTTATTTATATGTCTAAAAGTGTTAAAGTGCAGTTAACTTTGGTACATTCGCTCGATCATCGAGTTGCCTATTCTAGACTCTCACTTTCCGCTGTGTTTCCTTTCCATGGACTTAAAAATATATCCATCAACATGCCTAATAGAAAAAAGAGTAACCTCTCGAAAAAATCTTCTAAAGCATAATGATGTCTTATTTGCGAGAAAATGAGCCCTTGAAAGAAAAACGACAAAGGTAAGACTTGGATTGTCAAAGACATGCCCACCAGCGATCTCATGAGAATCTCCCCGTGGTGTTTCTTGGGTTACGCTAAGATCCGCACAAATTTCATCCTTACCCAACATATGGACGGGTAACCAGCTCTAAATCTGGTTCAATGACAGACCCATCTGTTTCGAACCTTCAATCTGTTTTAAGATGGCGGAAATTATAATGACGTCACTACATGCTTCTTACCCGATAGAAGAACGGAAATTCTGTGCAAATAACGACATCCGTGCATGAAAATCGACAAGTGCACTAAGAATCACCATATATTTGTTATTTAACAAACGAAACCAATGATTATGCCGAAGGCACAGTCCGGGTGATGGAGGATTCATAGGTCAAATAAACATGGCTTCTGCTGCCAATACTCCTCTTGACGTTGTCAACCTCTGGATTGTACCCTTCTGTCCAATCCTGTTTAAGATACTAAACGCACATATCAACGTTGAATAGTGCAACTGAATTAAAGGAATGGAATGCAAATATATGTTTGTACAAAAGGGAAGCGATCAAGCTGTTAATCACTAAGAAGACGGCTCAAGAGAACCGGATGAGGTGACCATCTATCAACCTTTGCTATATAAGTAGTAATGAGTTTGTTTGGCCGATTTTTGGGTTTCCCGTGCATGAAAGTGGACCAATAGTCCTCATTTCTCCGTGCACCTGGAAAGCGGTCAGCGTGTCTACTACAATGAACACAACATACAAGATAGGTTACGAGCTCCTCGAATAACCACTCATGCAGTTTTTCTTCAGGCTTTGCGGTTTGCAAACAAAATAAGTTTAACGTTTTTCACACCCGTTGAATTTCAACGGGTACCTTCCGCTCGTAATAAATATATTTAAGTTCTGTGGCAAAGCCACCTAAGAACGACAATGGGCATACAATTGCCATTTGTCGCAGCGAGAACATACAGAAAGAATAACAGAAAACAAAAATACCAAACAAGAAATAGCTTATCGATTCTGATAAATACACGTACGGCCGAGGTTTACACGGTATACTGAGTAAAAATCCTCCAGATTTTCACATGTACTGGGCCTTATGTACCCATAATATCTTTTCTTCATCACCGAATACGTCCTGCCCTTCTTCATCCCGTCCATAAAATCTATTCTATTTTTCCCCTTCACCGCCCACCCAACATCCTCCCCTTTATCACGGACTTGAGCAGTCTATCACCCATCATTACCTCTTCTATAGTATTAGAAGTTATCATCCCTCACCAACAATGCCAAGCACTTCCTCGTTTGTCTTCCTTTCTGTGCACGGCACCTTTTCCATTTTCTCTCACACCCACATCTCGAACGCCTGCAGTCTATTCTCTTCCTCTTCTCTCAGACTCGTGGTTTCTGCGCCAGAGGTAAAACGCTAAACTCTAGTAAACCCTTCACCAAGCTTTTCTTTACATTCTTCATACCTACGAGACAAATTATGTCCACACACATCGTAGTTTTTCCAAAACTATTTCATGTCACAAATTATGCATATTTGGCGGGTTAGAAACATCTACGTTATCAGGAACCCGGTGATTGACGTCACGAAACGATATCGCTACCAGTAATACGACGCGTTTCCATGTGATTATCATTAAATTTGACGGAAACTCAGAGGTCCATTGTACACGCTTGTCAAGTGTTCTCCCCACCGTCTTCGTCATGCCCTCACTTCTGAATACGCCCTCCATCTGTCCTTTCTGACTTCTCCGAATCTTCAAAACCAACTTTCTCTCCTCCAATACCATCTCTAATAGTTTCTCGTTCGTTTTCCTATCAAGCCCGCTTATCCACTCTATCTTAGGGTGGTTTTACACTGGCAAGTTACTTCCGCAAGAGCTTGCAGAGGATTTCACTCTGACGAAAAACTTTTCACGAGTTAGTGCAGAGCCAGATTGGTTGCTGTTTCAACTGCCAACAATTATGCTGAACTGCGAACGACTTGCCGAAAGTTTTAAAAGTTCAGAAGGCTGACCTGCAGAGCCATTTACGTCTGCAATTTACGTCGAAAGTCTCTTGATGCAAGTAACTTGCGCAATCACGTTGCCAATGTAAACTCACCCAAACTCACATCTCAACACTACCAGAAAAAGCACATATCCTCTTTCCACAATGACCAAGTTTCCGACCTATTTAAGTTGGCTCTATTTTTTTCTTTGTTCAAATTTGAGTGAAACTTTGTATACATGTTCTAATTAGAAAGTAAACTATATGTAAAAATGAAAGCAATTGCGCTTTGTCCAATTTGTTTTTATTTTGCAATCCAATACTATTTTAACACTTAGCTTTTGGCACGTCAGATATATTTTGTAATGAGCCGATAACATATAAAAACAAGACTTCTTCTAAACGCGAAATAATACATTTTATATAGTTAATTATAATGGTTGTTAACAAATATCTAGGTGAAATACAGAGTAAAATATTTGAAAAAACGTATTTAAATACAATTTTTGCCTAAATTTCAAATACAGCGCTGAAAACCCAAGTCATCACATGATTTAAAATTGAGGACAAAAATTTAAAATATAATGCTTGTATCACTTCCATTATAGATGTATTGCATGTTTCACCACATAAACAGGTGCACGTCAATGAAGTGTGGTCCTAGTAATTTTTTAGACTCAATTGAAAAATTATAAAAATGTGCACTCAATGAATCACGATTACCGCGCCAGCCAACCACGGCGCTCTATATAATCGCTAGCGGGTGTTCTTGGGTTAGAAGACCTCTGAAGTCTTTAATTTTTGGTCGTGATTTATTCCGCATATGCCAAAGTAAACGCGAACTGAGTTAATTTAAGTAATACGGTCCTAAACCAAAATAATGATAATGGTGCAGTCTCAGGAATGAAGTAGTGTAACTTAAACATAGCAAAAGAAGAACTCTTTGCAATTTATCATTGGAAAATTTCAAAGCGTTCTCCTTTCGCAAAATAATGATCCGGCAGCCGATGAACCGAATGCATTTTATTATTATTCGGAAATAATCAAATAAATGAATGAATTGTCGTCAACCAACACACTCGTCCGAATTGATTCAGCCGTTTTACGAATACAAAAGTTGATAACTTTGGCGCAAATATATTTAAAAGTGTACTTTGATGCATCAAGTTATATTCAATACGCAACGATAGTTGAGTTTTTCAGTCATTAAATATGCTAATACCCTCGTTTTTTTTTCCGAAGAGGAAGACGTGCGAACTTTTAAAGGGTATTGACTGTTTCTTTTTTCGGGATTCATTCCGCGATGTTAAAATTGTAAAAAACAATATTTCACTGGTCCTCCTTCCAGCTTCATCAGGTTAACTGATGAATCTGGCAGGAGGACCAGTGAAATATTGTTTTTTACAATTTTAACATCGCGGAATGAATCTCGAAAAAAGAAACAGTCAACAGTACATCCGCGGAAGTCTACGAGCTAATTTTAAAGGGTATGTAATTTTGAAAAATTAATATTATTGCCAATAATATCACTTGGAAAAGTTCTATCGTCATTAAAAAGAGTATCGCTAAAAATAAAATTTCAGGCGTAGATCTCGTTGTACGAACAGTATTTCACTTAGGAAAAGTGAGGTAATAACGACACATTTTTAAAATTGCAAATTCCATTAAAGTAGGCATTCAAGTGTTCACCAGAGGTCACTAGTTTATGAGAGGAGTCTTGAGGGAGCGTCGTCACTCCAGAGATGTATTATTTTACCAAGATAAGAACCGAGTTGAATTCGAGTGATGTTTGAGGAAAAGCTCTATTCGAATGTCGTTCTATAATACGGCCCTTAATGGCAAAATACCCTAGGAGTGACAGTGACCAATAGAAAACATTCATTAAATTAATTTATCACAAAGTAGTGTAGGTATACGTCAAAATATTTCCTCAAGAACTCATTATTATAAAAACATATCTATTTGCGTTAATCGTAGACATTAATAACTGCCGTTAAAAAGTAAATACATATTTTTTGAATGAGTAACGTGATCCAAAACGGCATCTTAGTGTTTTGATGTCACCGAACGGTATCGCTTATCTTATATCATAGAGTAAGTATATTACTTTATTACTTACTTACTCTACTTACTTACTCTATGCTTATATACAAGCACCGAGTAAAAATATATCCCTACTCTGTGTATACAAGTATTTCAACGTGAAGGATCAAATTATACAAGTTCACTGTCTTCCAGAAAGTAAAAACGAAATCAAAATACGAAAAACAAGCCGAACTTTGAATACATCTTATTGCTGTACGGGATACCGTTTCGTGGCGTCCCGCTGACGTAGTGTTTCCAAGCCGAAAAGCGCGCGTAACTTTTAAAAAGAAATATTTCAATAACACAAAGTTTTTTCCCGATAAAATTCATGTCCGGCACATTTAAGAAGTCGTAATTCCAGTAATTATTTCTAGAACTTAGTTTTAACAATGAAGCATGTTTCCCATTCGACAAGCAGTATTTTAGGGGAAATTAAAAAGGTGTTATTGACGACTTTTTGCTCATAAATTAAATGACAGCGCCACTCAAGCAAACGTTCACACATGCAGGAATTCTCCTTGGGTTTTCCAGCAAGTTAAAAGCAACAAATGTTGGTCAAATGTCAAAATTTAAACCCCATTGTGGCCAAAATCCTCTCCAAAAGTACTGGAGGGTATAGGAAATGCTACTTGGCCCTAGATCCCATGAAGGGAAAATCCTGATATTCACCTCCTAGAGGTGGAGAGGGGGCAACGTGTGTTTAACGGCTAACGAATACAGGGACCGAGTATCTCCCGGGATAAGGAGATCGCCTTCTACCAGGTGCCAACGGCCTCCTCGGAGGGTGGATGAGCGGTTAGAAGAAAGGGCACCTCTTGTCCTTGGGATGGGAAACCATCCCTATAGGCGGATGAACCACCAGGTCAACGTCAAAGGATGGAGAAGGAAACGGGACACTACTCCATTAGAGATCCTTCTGGATATCCCTTTCTTGCATGTTAGGAGTTACGTGAATGATGAAGCAGTGTCGAGTTAAATAATCCGGAGTAATAGTCCCCCATTCGGAACTCCGGGAGGGGAAAACATGAGGCTATAAAGAGAAGAAGGGCAATTTGTGCAGAATTGCAACATAGGATGATAGATCATTGAGGAAGATTGGAAAATTGGAAAACCTGAAACTAGAAATGAATAGAATGAAAATAGAAATAATGGGGATAAGTGAAGTTAGGTGGCCCAAAAATGGTGATTTCTGGAGTGGAGAATATAGAATATTGTACTTAGGAAATGACGAAGGAATTGGCGGGGTTGGTTTTGTTTTAGAAAAGAAAATGGCTCAAAATATCTTGGAAATTTGGAGTTTTAGCGAAAGGATTATAATGATTAAATCAAAATGGAACGAAGGAATATGGTCATGATTCAGGTGTATATGCCTACGTCTAATCATCCAGACTAAGAAGTAGAAGACATTTACGAACAAATCGAGGAAGTTTTAATGAAAGTAGACCAACGAGACAACCTTGTGATCTTAGGGGATTGGAACGCAGTGGTTGGAGAAGAAGTGGAAGAAGAATTAGCCGGGAAATATGGGCTTGGAAAGAAGAATAAGAGAGGAGCCAGACTTCTTGAGTTCTGTTAAGTGCACAACCTAGTGATTGCCAACACACTTTTTCAGCAGCCCAAAAGAAGAACATATACTTGGTCAATGCCTGGAAATCGAGAACGATATCAAATAGATTACATTTTAGTAAGGAATAGTTTTAAGAACAAGGTAAAAACAGCTAAAAGTTGCCCGGGTGCTGATATAGATTCTGACCATAATCCTTTGCTAATGACAAGCAAACGTCGCATAAAAAGGAAGCAAGTTATTCCAAGGAACAACAAATGGAATTTCACGAAAATCAGAGATAACAGTGAAACTCAAGAGTTATTTAGTGAATTGACAAATGTAGTAAAAGATAAATGCAAAAATGCAAACAATGTACAAGAACAATTGAGTTTATTTAAGGAGGAAGTCCTAAAAGCTTCAAAAAATGCATTGGAAAAAGAGAAAAGATTCCATACAAACCCTGGATAACAAATGACATTCTCTCAATGATGAAAGAAAGAAGGAGTAAACATTTAGGAGGCCAAACTGAGTGCAGAAAATACAGAAACAAAATAAACAGATGCCAAAAAAGCGAGAGAAAGTTGGTTGGAATTCAAAATTAAAGCAATTAATGAGAATATGGCAAAGGGAAATTTAGAAAAAGCATACACAAACATAAGATCAGAGTTCAACAGAAAAACAAAGACCCTATCAGTTATGAGAGATAAATACGGAAAAGTAATAAAAGATGAATTAGGGATTTCCAAGGAGTGGCAGGAATACATTGCAGAGCTCTATAGGGGACATAAATTAGATGAAAACATCTTATAAAACGAAGAAAGCAGAGAAGAGGATTTGACTGGACCACCATTACTAAGAGAAGAATTTGACAGGGCACTAAAATCGCTGAAGGTTCATAAAGCTCAAGGAGTATATGAAATTCCGGGAGAAATTTTAAAATCTCTTGGTAGAAAGGCAAAAGATTGTCTTTTCGAAATGATCTGTGAAATGTACGATAAAGGAATAGTGCCAGACGACTTTAAGAAAATACGCATGATATCTATCCCTAAGAAGAGCTCAGCACAAAAATGTGAGGATTATAGGACCCTAAGCCAGGTTTCCCATGCTTCAAAGATACTAGAATAATATATCACCGAATTGAAAATAAAATTGAAGAAAATCTGCAAGATGACCAGTTTGTTTTCCGAAGGAGCCGGGGCACAAGAGAGCCCATTTTAGCCTTAAGACTAATTGTGGAAAAGATGATGAGACTAAATAAAAAGGTAGTCATAGCCTTTATTGACATTGAAAAACCCTTCGCTTACATCAGTTGGAACACCATGTTTAAAGTCCATAAAGAAGCCAAAATAGACTACCAAGATAGGAGGATAATTCTCAAAATTTATCAAAACCAGGAAGCTATCCTAATTGTAGATGGAATAAAAGCAAAGATCTCTCGAAGTCTTAGGCAGGGATGCAGTCTATCCCCAATACTGTTCAATCTGTACATGGAACAGGCAATGAAGGAATTTACAGAAACAAGTAAGAATGGAATAAAAGTGAATGGTAACCTTTACACAACTATCCGATTTGCAGACGACATCGCACTTTTAGCAACCAGTGACAATGAGCTAAAGGATGCATTACATGAAATGAACCAAAATTTTAAAAATAACTGGGACATGAAAATAAACAAAAAGAAAACTAAAATAATGAAATGCAGTAGAGATGGACTAGAGGAAGCCGGGGTATATCTAGACGGAGAAAAACTTTCGCAAGTCACTACATTTAAATATCTGGGTAGATGTATCACATCTGATGGTAGATGCACAGCGGATGTGACAAGCAGGATAGCACAAGTAAAAAAAGGTTTGAACAAGAAGAAAACTCTCTTGACATCAAATAATGTTTCTCTATCAACCCGGAAAAAAATTGTTAAAACGTATGTTTGGAGTATGTGCACCAATGGCTCAGAAACTTGGACTCTGAGAAAAGCAGAGAGGAAAAAGCTGGAGTCCTTTGAAATGTGGTGCTGGAGAAGACTATTAAAAATATCTTGGACATAAAGGGTTACCAACCGGGAGATACATACTACAAAGAATTGAGGAGGGACAAACACTGCTAAAATCAATATGTAAAAGAAGAAACATAATGACTGGACACCTACTACGTCATTCCGAGTGGATGACAACCTTAATGGAAGGAGTGGTAGAGGGCCATGCTGGAAGAGGTAGACCAAGAAAAGAATACCTGGAGGAGATCTTAGCAGGAAGAAGATACATAGGTGTAAAGAGACTTGCTATGGAAAGAAGAAATTTGGATGCCCACCAACCTTAGGGTTGAGGAGAAGAAGAAGAGTGGCCAAAATGAAACTTTCAACCCGGTGGGTAACCCGAGAATAGAATTCCTACATCCAATTTGCTGGTAAAGCACCAGATCTTGTTCCATACGTCGATAGTGCTGGAGTAAAACACGAAAAAATAGCCACAATTAAGATACTACGGCATTCTAAAATTCTAGATATTGCGCAGCTCAACTACGCATCTAGTGTCAAGATCATGGAATAAATATGCACTACCAATAACGATGACATTAAGCGCTAATCTCCATCATTCAACTTCATGATGCAAAAAAAACGGGAATGCCTTTTTGCCGTATTGGCTACAGCATCATGGGCTCCGAAGGTCACCTACTTGGCTATCCCAGTTAGATATATCACCCTCAAGGCCTTCGTCCGTTGAAAGCCACCGTTAAGATCTTAAAATTCCTTTGAACGAAATTATTCCGGGATGTTTTTAAGCTCTTCACCGCGGTTAATCTGAAAAGCTTCAATGCTGTTATCCTGAATAAAATGTTATACATACTTCTTACATATTATACATGCCTAGCACTGCAATGCCTAGCCTAGAACTGCAATGTTTTCGTGCAATGGTTTTCAGTTACATTCAGTTTTAGTCAACAAACCAGAGGTTGAATAGCTTAAGAAGTTTTTTTCTTTGCCTCTCCAACCGATATTGGGATCGCCTAGAAAAGGATTCTATTGAAATCAGTTTAAGGGAGACAAACCTATAAATGGACACAGAACATACGGTCACAGCAAACAGAGACCGGAAATAGAAAAGATAAGAAGCGCGCGAAAACGAATAAAAGATCCTGACCTATCATGAGCCACTTGAATTGGTAAATAATAAAAAAAACATGCCAAAATTTAACTCGGCAGTCAGTTTTACTCTGAGAAAGATGGGCGAATCTCTCGTCGAAAGGTCGGCTATAGAAAGCATAACCCCAAGCCACATAAGCCACACCCAAGAAGACGGGAAAAACTACCGTATTTCATTACCACGAAGCTTATTTTCAAATAACTTATATTCGTCAAATTTTCAGTGGAGAGGAGCTGGAGACTTGAGGAATGCCTTTTAACGCCGAGATTGTACTCGATTTCCCATGCTTTCACTTTGATAAAGCTCAAAAGAAGAGTTCGAGTTTCCCCACTATGACAAAATCATCTCTAAAAAAACGAAAATTTTCCTCCATACACCTTCATTGCAGTAAACCAATAGCTCACTATCGAGGACGCAGAGAAAATTCAATAATAACACGTTTGCTGCCAAATCCCGAGAGAGACTTTCCTTTGGAAACCCACCAACCACAATTTTTTCACAAATTGAACCTAATGCCGGAGGCCAATTTTACTGAAATATTTTGCTTTGCTGGACAGATTTCTTCCAGGATCAAAAATGTGGTATTAAAATAATTTGATCAAAAGAGACATAAGATCCGGGTTTGGGATAAATATGCTGGAAGAAGGCAACTAGAGTAAATTTGAAACTCTACATTTTTACATTAAAAGAAAAAGTATTGAAATAAGATTTTTTTAGAACAACATGAAATTCGGATAAGTAAAGATACGCATAAGAGTAGGCGAAAATGCATGGGGTGAGGGGTATCTGAAAAGTATTTGCCGTAAAAGCAGAGGGATATAGAGTTAGGAGTGCAAGGATCATAGAATATAGAGTGCTGAATGCTCCATGTGGGGCTCCATTGTGGGATGGACAAGCACGAAAGGAAGGTGCTGTGTTGGTTGAACGGCCACGTTGAGAGAATAGATGAGAGTCGATTAAGGAATCAGATATACGAGATACGATATCGTATGATGTAGCAGGTGACGAGGAAAGAGTAGACAGCAGGAGATATTAGTGAATGCAGTGAAAGATATTCTTAAGGAGGTTCCGCCGCGACTGTGTGAGTCAAAAAAAGTACTAAATTCCACATTTTTTATATTTTGTCCAAAAAAATCCTACTTTCGCTGATGAAATACGTTACCTATAGAAACCCAAAAGTAAGGAACAAAATATACAGATTATTCCACGAATGTATTTTAAATGAGCACTTATGTCCAGCCATAGGAACCGACTGCAGCGCCATTTCCTACGAATTACCGCATTTTGACTTCAATTACGGCATTAATTCTTCAATAACTAAAAACATAAGGTGGTAAGATGCCTTTATTTTATTTTTATTCAATTTATCTGGATTATTTCTTTCTTAAAAATAATTTTCCGCAAAAATGGCATTTGTATTTTATGTAAAAATACTATTTTTCCCCGCGTTTCTCTCATTCCCCCATTGAACACCATGTAATTTCAAGTTCAATTACAGAATGAAATAGCGTGGAAAGGTATTATTCTGTTGTTCATATCAGAGGGAGGACAACTTTTTCTGCAAGTAGACAGAATATGAATAAAATGACATTTAAGTCACTTCACGGTGGAACCACCTTAAGGATGTTGGTAACGGCTTTCGGGCGTTCCTCCGCGTTGTCTTGTCTATAGGAACGCCCGAAAGCCGTTACCAATATGGAGAAACGCCGCGGAAACCTCAGATCCAATTCTTAAGGGTAGTTGGAGCAATTTTTTCTACGTGTAAAGAGTTGCGTTAAACTTTGCATAAGTGTCCTCATTAGTGATATCTATGAATAGAAGTGAAAAAATTGCATCGTAACGATTTGGTTTTTTGGCAATGCAATGCTATTTTAACACGTAGCCTTTTGGCACATAACAAATTTCGTAATTATTCGATTACATATGTAAGGGTTTTCTACTAAACGTGAAATAATATTTTCTTATTATTAAAGTTGTAACTAGTATAACGTTTGAAATTTAATTTAATTCTTCTTTTGTTTTTGTTTTAATTTGGTGTAATTTTTGTTTGAATGTTTTCATTTATTTTAGTGTGAAAATAATATATTTATTGTAGAATTGGTTTGGTTGTTAAAGAGTTGTTGACGAAAAAAGAGTTGTTGGATTGGGGGAATGAAAGAGACTGGAAGTTGAAAGAGCTGTTCTGTCACAAATAGAAGTATTAACTAATAAAAAATGGAAAATAAATATTGTTATAGAAGTAGACACAGCCCGAGGCTTCACTAGCAAACATCAAGGTGCCACGGCAAGACCAATATTCGAAAAAAAACATTTCAATATAATTTCGTCTAAATTTCGAACACCGTGCCAAAAACTCCAGTAAAAAAATGCTTTAAGTGAAGAAAAAAGTATATAATATAATTTTTGTATCAATTCTATTACTGCCTGTAAGGTGAATTCCAACTAAAAAACTTATGCACCTAAATGAAATGTGGTAGAAGAATTTTTTTTCGACTTACTTAAAAAATAATAAAATGCGCACTCAATGACTCACGATGACCACCCTGGCGGGAGCCACATGATGGTGGCTCCCGCGACCTTATAGTGGTTCCTCCGTAAAAGAACATAAATATAATTTTATTAATAATTGGGATACTTATATAAAAACGTGTCCTCTATTTTATATCAATAACAAAGCGTCACCTTTCTACCCAACTTTTCTCGCAAATTGAACTTGAAATTACACGGATATTACCTAATTTTTTGAGTTATATGTTAATTATTGCCATAATTGAGGTCAAAACGTGGTAACTCCATAGAAATGGTGTGGAAATCAGCGTCAATGGCTATAACAAAAGTTCATTAAAAATATATACGTGTAATAAGCTGCATATTTTTTAAACTTAATTTTGCTTTTTAAAAGTCATCAGCGAAATCATGATGTTTTTAATACACAAAAATTTGGAATTAAATATTCATTTCGTCTTATTCAGTCGCGGTGGAAGCTCCTTCAGAGAGAATATACTTTGGGAGTCTTAAGAACGACACAGCGTGCGTGAAGCAAAATATGAACGTAATAGTAAGTGAAAGGGGCAGGATCAGGAAAGTGCATCACGAAGGAAATTATTTAAGTAGAACCAGTTTCCTAATTAGGCCTCACAGCAATAACTAAGCTTTTTGACAGAGCACTTTGAAAGGAAATGGTGAGATATATGCGAATGTTTTAACGTGTACGAAAGAAAGGTAAGTTGGAAATGGATCGAGAGACGGCAACGGACTTAGCCATCCCTTCTTATGTGAAACATATTTCAACATTTCTCTCCGATCCCAACGAAACGACTGCTCTCCTGAGCCTAATCGCTTATCGTCATTAGGGAGAAACCAGACTAAGTTCAGCGCCGGGCTGAATCACGATCTAGAGGCAAAAGCTAGCAAAACTCGACTGTTGCCCACCAAAAGAGCACCAAAACGCCCATCGTACGAGAAATAAGGTCGCTAACGGCAGGAAACATAAAAAAATAAACAATCCGGCTGAATCTCTTCCATGGCCAAACCCGAGTCTTAAGCATGGAAGTACATAAATGAGCACTGGTTGAGACTGGCTGTGGCATCAGTACGTCATTGTTGGTTTACTCATGGCCAACGTGTGGTGTTTGGCCATGCAAGGGGGGAAATATCACAGCTTAAAGAAGGTAATAGATCAGGGGTTATCAAAGGGTGTGCCGCGGAATTGTTGGATTGTACCGCGAAAAAGTATTGGGAAAGGAGGAACACATAAAAATAGGCTTGTGTACTAAAACTTTTAGTAGTGTTATTTATTAGTCTTACAATTAGAGAACTGAAAATGCATGAAATGCAATCGACGTGTTTCTCGATCGTTCCAGTGGTCCGTGCACCCAACGCTAGGGTTCTAGCTCTTTCGGGACTAATCCCTAGCGCTGGAAATTCTTCTAAAGCAAGCATCGTTTATTTATTCATTTAAAACATTGTTCACAAAAAACAGTAGCGCCAATTTACAGTGAAACATTTAACAATAAACAAGACAGAGGACAAAAATACAATAACAACATCAAAATCAACAACGCAGAGCCCAACATGGAAAGGGAGAATATTTAATTTGTTGACAGGTGGGACATGGCTTGGGTGGTGAAATGGTTACATGATAAATAAAAAGGATCGACAGTGTGAGGGAGGGAATTAAGAAGGGAGGAGAGGCGAAATAAAGGTGAGCGCTGGGTGAGTGATATCCTAGGAATAGGTAGGTGGAGTATTGAATGCGTGCAGGTGGATCGAGTTGGTATCCTAAAGTTGAAGAGAGAAAGAAGTTCAGGGTAGTCAATGGTCGAGTTAAGGGTATTGTGAAGGAGTTTTAAATCAGTTTTATGTCTGTGGTTTTGGAGATAAGAGATGGAAAGAGAAGACAGAATAGCATTTGAGGACATATTGCGGAAATGTGGGACTCTGTGTTTGACTATTTCTGCAAAGAAATGGGGGATGCAATCAAGGGATTTTAGATTAGTCGGGGCTGATATGGGCCATATTGGGGAGCAAAAAGATTTGAAGAACCCCTGTAACAGATGACGCCATACGGCACCAGGGCATGAGTTGGTACGGAAGTTAAAGTGGTAACTAAACATGGAGGCAGTTGCGCAGGAGACCCTTTTCAGTATAAAGAGTCTATTCACTGCGAAATAATATATGTACTGGCAAAACATAAATTTTTAACGCCTAGCTTTAAATCTAACTACTTTTCGGTAGCTCATGTGGATATTGAATTCATTGAAATGCATAATCGGCCATCTTGAACGGATCAGTTATTTATGCCTAAAGCATTGATGTGTAAGTTGTAGAATTGTCGCAGTACCTTAATTTTTCTAGAGAACCGGTAAATGAATGATTTTGAAAAAAAGGACTGCATTCTTAATTAAATTTATGGACAAACTGCGCACGATAGCCATGTCAAGTGGACTGATTTTCGTGAAAAAAACAGACTTCACCCTCGTCCTTCAAATACGCCATCTTGTCCCTTCTTTCATTCATTGTAGTGAAATCATAGGAAGTGCGAACATTAAAAAGATAATAAAATTATTTTTGGTCATGCCTAGAGGCATAGGTAAATTTAGAAGTTTATTTTTTAATATATAGAAATCTCATTTTGCTCACCCCTTGCAGTAAGGATCATTCGTATAAAAAATTGTTCCAGGGAGAAGTTTTAGATTAAATTTAGAAGATATAACTTCGAACGAATTTGATATTGTGCCTACTAATGAAGTTACGATTTTTTAAATCGAAAAACCCTATTTCTTCCACCCCTTGAGCTAATGGCTGGTGTCTTAAAAAATCTCTTAAACAAAAGTTTGTGGTAATGGTCTTAGGAAGTATTATCATCATCTGAGTAATCTACCGGTTAGAGGTAGGTCATGATGAAAGTCAGAGAATATCCAACTGACTCTTACACGTTCCGCACCCTATCCATCTCTTAGTATTTCCTTTTTCACCTCGGCATAAGTTCTACCTTTCTTCATCCCGTCCATAAAACCTATTCTCTTTCTTCCCCTTTCCCGGTTACCCAACATCCTTCCCTCTATCACGGCCTTCAGCAAACCATCTCACCCCTTCCAGCCACCTACCCTACCTTCCCCTAATCTCATTCACAACCTGTCCTCACCCACCATGCCAAGCACTTCTTAATTTGTCTTCCTTTCCGTCCAATGCACCTTCTCCATCCTCCTCCACACCCACATCTCGAACTCTTTCAGCCTATTTTCGACTGCCTCTCTCAAGGTCCACGTGTCTGCCCCATACAACGCCACACTCCATACCAAGCTCTTCACCAGCCTCTTTTTTACATCCTGACTTAAGGTCCCCGTCATCAGCTCCCTTCTATTATTGAACGCTTCCTTCGCTAGCGATATTCTCCTCCCAATATCCTTCCTTAGGAAGTATGATAGTTTCAAATAAATGCAATATATTTCATACTAGGGGATTAATAGTAATTTTTCAGTTTTTCAAAAACCCACTCATTTTCACCTCCTTGGTCCGATTTTGCCTATTAAAAAACTGACGTGTGAGGGTATTTATTTTTGTGTAAGAAAAGAAGAAGCATTCGGAAGGGTAGAGGAGAAAAGAATAATACGGCCCACCAAACAGAATAGAACCAGATGGATAAGGCACGCCCTGAGGCCTATACGGGTTTGTGAGGAATATAATTGAAGGAAAAACAGAGGGAAAAGTCGCAAGAGATAGCCCAAAGGGTAAATACATAAGACCCAGAAAAGATAAAAGTATATAAGAAGAAATAACGGGGAGTTGGATAGGAAAGGAGGGTTGTAATAAACCAAACTTAGGATTGAACGACCTATGAGGGTGATTTTTGGTAGGTTTAAAGTAGTTTGAGCGACAAATCAATTCACCTAGAATAAGATGAATTTGACATCATTTAAAAAAAACTAATATTTTTAATGATATAAAAATATTAGCCCATTGCCGAACTACTTTTCGAGCAATTTGCCTAAAAATAGAAACTGTATTCCATGGAATTGATTACGGATGTGCACTCCAGAGGGAGAGAGCTGAAAAAATTAGGATTTCTAACACTTAGATTTCGTTAAAAAACTAACGGTGTGTAATTTGCATGTTTTCTCAACTGACTAAAAAATTAAATAAATACTCACCTTAGCAATTTTTACAAAATTGCAAAAAAAACCTTTTGTTGTAAAGGCGTTTTCACTGCGCGTCGTGAAAAAAATAGTCAAGTTAGAGACATTTAGATATATTTATTTAATTACTGAGAATTTTCGCAATTTATGACAATATTTTTGCACCATTAATATTGCAATATTTACTTCATACTTCTTACAGACGCTTAAATTAAAAAATAAAATTCGAATATGGTCACTATTTTGACTAGGGAACTATCTCGCTCAAACTACCTTAAATGGAACACCGTAAAAATCCTCTTGGTTCCTACAGGCCCAGACCCTTGTCCCCTAAACGCAATTTCTTCCTTCATTTGAGCTTACGTCCTACCTCTCTTCATTCCGTCCTTTTGCCCCGTCTCCACACTTATTAATAAATATGTAATTAAATTAAATATATGATTAATTACATCAGTGTGTTCTACTCACGGATAATTAAATCGGCTACAGAGTCACCAACGCGGAGATCAAGAACTAAGCCTAAGTTGACTATCGGACTATCGGTGAGCGCTAACGGTGAAAATAAGCGTTTTAAAATACCAAACGGAGAACAAATATCTTGCAACTGGAATTTAAAAAATGCTAGTCCGTCGCTTTTTTGAGAGGGAAAAATAAACAAGAGCCATATGACAGAATAAACATAAAATAAATGGTCAACTTGCCTCCATTAACTATTTAGACATCTCAATTACTCAGGACCTGTCTTGGATTAAACATACATACTCGAGAAAAATGTTATCGGGCAAACCATTTATTCAAAGAAAATTAGAGAAAGGGCGATGTTATTCTCCACTACTTAGTTAAGCCCCACCTAGAATACGCGTCTGGAATTTGGAATGACAAACGATCAAGACTATCTCAGTATAAATTGAAGAAAATTTGAGGCGAGATACTTCTCCAAATATGCAAAGAGAATACTAAACGCGAATATATATTGATATACCTACTTCCTAAATATTACATGATGTCACGAAAATCATAAACATTGGTCTTATACATATTGTGTGATGGCTGTTGAGCATTATTACCGCATGGAAAACCGATTTTATAAAACTTAAGTCCTCGAGGATAATACAAATATATGTCGATTATAAAAACTGAACTCCATTCCAGGGACTCGACTCTTCCTCATTCTATTCATCAATGATGTCCCAAAGATTTATCATGCTGTTTTTAGCCAATCTATGTGAATTCCACTTTTTGCTAACACTAAGCTAGAACTTAATGAGATGCATAACAACAGCAAATGAAATTCATCACTGGAGCATTTAATTAACTTTTTCGTTCATTAATTACTTGACCATTAATGGTCAAATAATTAATGAACAAAAAAATCCTTTATTACAAAAATGACCTCAGCTTGCTTTTAAAATACCTATATTTAGGTTGAAAATAACCAGCTAACCTCATATCCGTCCATCACTAAATAACTTCTTTGCCGCCAACCACCCCATAGCCACTGCTAAATTATCCTCAAATTAAACCATCCGCCAAATTCACTTCATTTTCGAATAAAATACGTGCAAATACGCAAGGAGTAGAGTCTAATGATAGTTAACTAGGAGGTTCGACCCGCTTTAAAATATAACCCATGGTTAAATATAGGTGCGACCTCTACACGGACATAGTTAATTATCGGTCGTATTTAATCACATAGTTAATTACTGTGTGTAGACGGGGCAATTGAAAGCCTGTTCTCTTTTCTGCTTCCCCGAATACCCAAAATCCTTCCCCTCAATCACGGCCTGCGGTATCCTCTAGCCCAGTGGTTCTCAACCTTTTTGACACCAAGGCACACTTGAGGTGTTTGGAAATGGATACGGCACACCGGTGACCAAAGAAAAAGTCAATAGACTTATAAAAAAAAAGTATTAACAAAAAACGATAAACAAAACGTATCGTATTTAAACCAAAATAACAAAATGAAAATTATCTATTAGATAAATAATTTAATTTATTTTTATTATTGATATTTTATGATTTTTTATAAGCGTTGCGGCACACTGGGTAGAGGCTTGCGGCACACCAGTGTGTCGCGGCAAACCGGATGATAATCACTGCTCTAGCCCCTCGTAACCTGTTCCAACCACCTACTCCGCCTCCCCCTGATTTCCCCAAGAAATTAACTACAGATATATAATATTATATATATATATATATATATATATATATATATATATATATATATATACATATATAATTTAAGTCTTTATCATGAGTTATTTGGGTCACGCCGAACGCTGAAAACGTAGATCTTCACAAAGGAGTTTTTTGGAATTTGGAAATAACTTTGTGCAATAAAGATATTTCTAAAAATAATTTTAAAAACAAACTGACTACATTCCGTTACATTTCTGACGCGATCTGCGCGTCATTGTCTCCAATAGCATCTTCCTGGGCCACACTGTCGAATCACTTCCCTTTTGGCAAAAACTCATAATATTTGGTAAATATCTATTAAAAAAATAGTGCAATAGGTGGCTGATATTTTGTCGTCAATTGAAAGATGGGATATATTTATTAATTACGAGGATAAGATCATTGAATGATATTCATGGAGAAATCTGTCCTAAACTATTTTTTTAAACCAACTAAATGAGACCCGTCAAACTAAATAAAGCATCATGCAAATCATGTCTTCGAATTTATAAAATCTACAAATTTGAAAATAAACAGGGTTTCTTGTAACAGTTTGGAGGCTTTTAAGTGTATAAACCAATGTACAATGATTAATTGACAAGTATATCGACAGAAAATACATAAGTGGCAAATTTTTTTGTTTACTTCTCGCAACACATTATAAGGCAAGGTTTTTTTGAAAGCCATATACCCAATTCTTCCGTATCTAAAGTACAGAGTTAATTTCTGTTTTCTCTTTCACGAGGACGTCAATAATTTCGTCCTCAAATATTGATCCACCAAGAAACTAGAGTTGAGCGGAACTGTTATATTCCAATAACTTCCTCTACTGTGATTGCTACTCGAGATGGGCAAAGTCGTTCATTCCGATGACCGACTCATTCATCGGTCGTTCAGTAAAAGGAGTCGATTATTGGAGCTCGTTCAATTTTTTTCGTAATAGTGGCCCCAAACATTTTTGTGCCCCACTCCCCAAAAATTTAATTTCTTCTCGCGCCCCTTGAAGTAATTATTCATTTAAGAATGAAAGCGAAAATGCGACCAAAACAAATTTTTATGATCAATTTTAATAGTAGATATAAAGACAAAAATGAAACATGAAAAAAAAATATTAAAGAACAAATTAAAAGTTATATAAACCAAAAAGATACATATATGCAAGAAATTTATTTTTTTAACTTAAAAATATGTTCAAATGTCCTCTAGTCAACTTAGTCCATGAAACTTTTTCTCTTGTTATTACATAAGATTTTTTTCAAACGTTGCCAGTTGCTCGTAGCAATCCGAATATCTGCTTGTGCGCCTAAGCAATTTATTTCTATATGTGGTCTTGGTTGACAGAAGGGAACTAAATCCATTCTCACTTGAGTATGTCGTCGCGAAATACGATAAAAGTCGGTAATGAACATTTCTCCAATGATGTTTCTCACGATAAAAGTTAATGTTTGGTATTACGGAAGAAGTAAAATAACTTATAGTTAACTCCACTAATTATTTATTATTATGAACTGGGTTTCAACACTTGGTGTCCACTTCAGGTCACCTGAAGATGACACCGAATGTTTAAACCAGGATCGTGATAATAAATACTAGTGGAGTTTACAAAGTTATTTTAATTCTTACGTAATGGATGACTACCGCAAAATCATGCCTACAACAGTTTCCTTCGGTATTTCATTGGTCGAACCCCAAAACGTATGAATAATTCGGGTAACATTAATATATTTTTGTTCTTAATAACCACCACAGACCATGGAATTCTGAATTTTTCAGAACAAAGACCAATTTTTTTCTGCAAGTTCACGAAAAATCGCATGTCCCTGTGCGAATCAAGATTCATTGAAAATTAATCAGGAATCCTGGTTTCCTCTGGGATAACCGGTTCCTTAAGCATTATAATTGATTCTTGGGTCTGCTACTCTGTCTGCTCTACTAAACTGTCAATAATCACCGATTCCCCGACGATTCACTAGACTCATGTGATTCCTCGACTCATATGATTCCTCACCTCATATATGATTCTTCGACTCCATATGATTCCTCACTGATTCATGAGTCTTCGACAACTCTTGATTCAATTAGAGTCCGAGATATCATGATTCTTTGCCGAGTCATTGAATCACAAGTTCACGGACTCATCGGTAGCGATTCCTCCCACTCCTCGCGCTATATGAGTACACAGGTCCCCCCTCTCTCAAACTTCAAAGTTGAAGGGTGGGAGGACTCGTTCGTCCCTCGTTCGTTCGTGGCGTCTGTTGATTCCCATTATTGCCGAGTGGTGCGCCCATTCTCATCTACGCCGCTGATGCCCCGTTTAGACTACTATCGTACGTACCATCGTAGCAACTCGCACGCATTCACACTACTATCGTAACTCAGTGCTGCCCTCACCAGGAATCGCGACGAACTAGTAAAGAGCAAGCGAACAAAATAGGGATTCCCGCGTCCCAGTGGCGTTTTAAGACTTTCGACATGGATTTAAAAGAAAATGACACCTATCTTGGTTTATTCATTGAAGTACCACCATCTAATTCTAACTATTTTGATTATCGTCATTCATCATTCCCAATTTCCGGTCGTGATATCAGCGCTGACCATCGTAAAAGTGGCAGTGTTAGGAACTACGCGTACCGCTGTCCGGACATGCGTTCACACTACTATTTCCGGCAACTATCGTCAGGACCAAGAACCCTATATAGGGTTCTTGGTCAGGACGATCGTACGTACGATAGTAGTCTGAACGGGGCATCAAGGTCGCTCTCCCGCTGAGTAGTGATAGTTGTCATGGTGGCCATGTAGAGGACTCTGTTACGAGTCGTAGGAACGACGGTTCATTACCATGAACGATTCAGTGCGTCAATTCACCTCAAAGAGTCGTTCGATTAGATTCGTTCGTTCGCGACCGACCCACCTCTAATTGCTACTCGTATGTATCTGTGATTCTTAACTGTGATTGCGATCGCAGGAAGAAATGGGCAAAATTTCTCAGTAATCGTATCATAAAATGTCGGGAGAATCGATTCAGTACAAAAATCGGGAAGGCATAATCGATTATGAAGAATCGGTGAATAGTGAAGGACCGCCAAGGATGAGCATTGCTGTGATTATGCCTGACGGGTAGCATAATCGATTATTTGAAGAATCGGTAAATAATCATGCAATTTTCTGTGAATAGATCTGTGACGGACGGAATAATCGCAGACTCATGAGGAGGATCGCCGAGAATGCGAAGTGGAAAGCGATGCGCCCCGATTTTTGCATGAATGGTCTGTTGAAATTATCTCACGATGTCGTATGATTGTGGTGAAATCATTGTATTCAGTGATATATAATTATGTTCTCTGACTGAAGCGAACGATACTGTGAAGTGATGTGGGGAGAGGGAGCTGTATCTAAGAAGTCGATTATAGTGCATTTGTGTTAAATAACCTAATTGAAAAGAGGAGAAAAACAGATGACTAATCAAGGTTATTGAAAATGTTTTGTAAAGGAGAGAAATATAGAAAGAATGGGAATGTTATAGGTGCCCGGAATTCAGTAAAAAATGTCTCACTAATTCAGACTCAGCTGGCTGCAAAAGTTACAATGATTGTAATTTACATCGCTCATTAATGATAATACTTGAGTTACAAATATGCTTATTATTTCGACAGTAACAGTAACTTATGGAGTCAATCATTTATATTATGTACACTCTTCTTGTATTTTTCCGAAAAATAAGTTTACTAATTAAAATTATATGTTTTCTCGACATCTTATACTTTATGGTGTAAATATCAGAAGCATTAATACGCATTAATTAGGTCAAATATTATTAGCGTTATCCTTGAAAGTGGTATGCAGCCTCCATTTCTTTTCTAACCTCCTTGGAATTAATACACCTTGTTTACTACATTGTTGCTACCCTAGATAACTTCATCCTTGTAGGGTTCTTCCTCGTTTTGATGAATTTTTGTGTATAAAGTCACCATATGGTGGAACCATTCGCTAACTTTCTGAGGTTGTCCGAACATTAGCGACCGTTAACTTGATAATACCTAGAATAGTGTTGCTTCTTTGCATTCGCTAAAGTTGGTAGTAGCTACCTCATCGCGATGGAATAACCAGAATTGACACCCAGGACGAAAATGAGTCTCTGGGCAAGTGCCAGGAACTTTCAACCAAGCTATAATAGGAACTCGTATGCTAAGTTTCACGCAAACTGAATGTAAACAAAAATCGCTCCGTAACTTGAAAAAAAATACCGTAACTCGGAAGTCCCCCAGAACATCGTTTCGAAGTTACAGGTGGGATCACATACGGAAGTAAAAAAACTCCGCTCGTTTCCTCCTTGGCGTGAGGCTCATTTAACAGTTCCATGCTCATCGTCATTTGGAACGCGGCTGTGTCCAATAGGTCGCGCTTCATCGAATGCGCTGTCTTGAGGAAACCAGTTTATCCTCGCGCTAACATTTCCAACGTCGTATGCAACCCGGATACACGTGAATAATCATGGAATTAGATTACGGAAATCAATTGGCTTTTTCCCCATTCAAAATAATCACCGGTCATAAACACTCAGGCAGTATGCAATACGTTCTTTTTTTCAAAAAATTCACCTTTTCAACTAACGAACAGGGGATATTGATGGCGATCATTTTACTACCATTAATGTTACAGCCATTATAATCATTGATGCATGAAAAGGCCACTTGTTTTATTTTTATTTAAAAATGTTCCACTGTAAAGTCATTTAAATGTCATTTGATTCATATCCTGCCTACATACTAATAAACGTACCAGTCTTCTGCGAGGTATGAATAACATTTTTCCGTGCTACTTTTTACGCGGATAATGATATATTAATAAAATGATTATTTTTTATTGGGTTTCATTTGGGTAAGACAAAAATTGAATCAGAGGAAAAACATTAACGACCAACGATTAAAACTAAAAGAAAATTGAGACTAAATTTCAAGATTAAATCGTCCGTCAATGAAAAGTAAAAAAGGCAGGACCAGAAATTCAGTTCAAGCTATAACCGTGGCATCAATTCTTTCGAAATATTGCGCAAAATCATTTTTACGCAAGTTTCCGCTAAAGTTTAGTAGTTATTGTATTAATTCCTAACTTAAAAAATATATGCGGTATTTATCCCCCATCAATGACCACTTAGCATCTGTGAGGCATAAGTAAAACAAGAAAACCTGCGGGTTCGTACGACATGCATCCTCATAGGTAACAAGCAAAACAATGTTCTTTTTAGGTAGTATGGGCAAGATATTTCCCTAGTCATTATGGAGACCATATTCGAATGTTATTTTTTATTTAAGCGTCTGTAAGAAGTATAAAGTAATTATTGTAATAATAATGCTGCACAAATATAGTTATATATGTCAACAGTTCTCAGTAATTAAATAAATATATTGATGTAAGTCTCTAACTTGACTCATTTTTCACGCCGTACAGTGAAAACGCCTTCACAATAGAAGTTTTTTTTGCGATTCTGTAAATATTACTGCGGTGAGTAATTGATTAATTTTTATAAACAGCAGAGAAAACATACTAACCACACACCGTTAGTTTTTTTGATGAAATATTACATGTTAGAAATTCCTAATTTATTTCAAAACTCTCCCTCTGGAGAGCACAGCCGTGACCTATCCCACGTAAAACAGCTTACCTTCTTAGGCAATTTGCTTGAAAAGTGGATCGGCAAGGGGTGAATATTTTGATATTATTGGAAAGATGGGAGTTTTTTATTTAAAATGAGGTCAAATTAATGAAATTCTAGATGAAGTGATGTCTCGCTAAAACTATCTTAATATGTGTTATTTTTTACAAAAAGGTTTTTTTAATGAACGCTTGTTTTCACTCAACTTTTTCTTCACTCAACTGTTTTCAATGAGAATTATCAGAGCTATCAGAAGAGAGCTTCGCTCTCCCACTTCACCAACCAATCGCACCAACCTAATGACTTATTAAGTACTTGAGATAGTTAATTGCTTTCATAGGTGATTGGAGGAAGAAGATTTCGGACTAGACAAGGAAAATATTTCCTTCGCTTTTGTCCACGACGCGGAATACCTCGGCAGCTAACTTAAACCACCGACCAAAAGCTAAAAAAGAACGTAGATACCCATTACTTATCTGTTCCTTTATTATACCATGTCAAGCGGATCTGATATGCCAAAGTATGGTCAATCGGCGTATTATAAAGGACATGCGATAATTGAAGCGTAGCTGTGAAACGTTTTGATTAGCATTCATTGATTATTTTCGGAATTTGTTTTCGTAAAATTCATCCCAAAAAGAAACGTTCATTTCTTTTAACCCGAACATTAAAAACAACTTTCACACGCTACTTGTAGAACTCACAGTGAAAAACAATTAACTTTCAAAGGTGGTAGGCCGTTTGTTGGGTGAGACGACCTACAGCAGAGGCCATTTGCAGGGGCAGGTGGGTAGGATCATAAGGGAAAGATTAACTGTCAAATGGGAATGAGAATTTATTTGGGGGACCACCAACCCTAATGGTGCAGATTACCTCAGTTTTCCTGTCTCCTAGCCTGGTAACCACGAATAGGTAGAGGGTGAATGAATTTCTCTAACGCACCGAGTGTTTATTCATGTTAAGTTATGAGGATAGAGCACGACAACAACTCGGGTCAGGCCTGGCCCAAGCTCTTTTGCAAGAGCGGGCAAAATTTTATTTGGCCGCCCCTAAGATCTAAATTATTTAACAATTGCTATTTATTGAAATCTTGGGCTGTATACAAGCATGTAAAAATGTATACGCCCTTGTGCAGCCTCAAAATCACCGTACGAAGTTTTAATAATTCTGTGGCAAAGGGCCAAAAGCTGATACGTCCAAAATATGCATTTTGTAGCTGCTGATTGATATATGGTGTTTAATGTTCTATTTTTAATTGTCAAAAGATGAAATGCTACCATACATAATGCCACTCACTTAGACTCTCTAATTCACATTGACCAAACATGACATTTCATAATACGTTAATTCAACCAAAGCTTAAAATGTTCAAGTTGTAAAATTGTGATTTTCGACATAACAGCTTTTGGCTCTTTGCCACTGAATTTTATTATTCACAGGAGAAATCACAATCTTGAAAATCATCACGTGGAAAATGTATCGATATGATTCAGATGAAAAACAAACGTAACCATGAAGGCTATCATAATTTCGGCTATTTTCTAATTCATTCCAAGTTACTGCATGCAAAATATATCATGTTATTATGTTCCAAATTTTCATAATAGCGCCGTTTCTAACAAAGGAAACTTATAAAACTAAATATTTTACTTCAATGGGGGAGTATCACGATTTTCGCTTTTTAGTTTATCGTGCAGGGGACCATGACAAATGATCATTTGCAAATCATTTCTTCAAGATTCCAAAAAGTGCCAGAGATATGAGTCTAAATTTGAAAAACAGGGCAACCTTCCCATAACGGCCGTGACGTCATTTCATCCATCGCCGCTTCCCTCTTTTCGCGATCCATTCTAAAAGATGCCTTAAAACGGCTTTTTGTAAATATGTCCACTTCTACCGGAAATACAACGGTAGAAATACTTATAAAATACCTTTAAAAAATATCGGGCTTCACCGGGAATTGAACCACGGGCCTTTGATAGAAGGATGAAATGATGTCAAGGGCGTTTTGCGGAAACAGAAAAAAATGCAACTTCCTACGATTAATTATTTGGTTGTTAGGCCTTAATGTTTCGAAGCAACTCCGTAAATCTGTAAGAAAACCTTTTGCAATTTTGATTTCAACGGTAATATCAAAAAAACATTCGAATGATAATCCCCCATTTCGTGCGCATAACCGCGTGTAAGGAAGCTAAAAATAGATTCACGAGTGGATTTGGAATATGGTGCGTAAATTCATCTGCATAAGAAGTGTCGGTCACTTTCATGAGTCACTAAATAAGGCAATTTTGGATTTTAAAAACACGCAGGAAGTTGTTAATACTTTCACATTTTCATGCATTATTTTCAATTAGCTTGTGGCTTTTACCCACGTTGCATACGCCTTGGGGACGGCACTGACTCGGGTGATGGAAATTGATCGGCAAAACAACAGGGAACCCGTTCTCTGCATCGCGAGCGAAAGTAGTGTTCGGTAACGATGCAAAAAAATGGAAAATTTAAACAAGAGAGAGAGAGGTAAATGAGGTCACATTCTCATAGAAAATAAGTGCTCGGATCATATTCCCGTCGATCACGAATTTAATCCCGCAACGACGACTAAAAATCACGTGCGGCCTGAGCGTAACATTATTATTTTTTTGCACTGCCGAACTCTTTAAGTCACAGTAAACTTCCCGGTGAAAATTCAAACAAGGGTTGGAAACTCGGCTGAGCTATTTGGCCCCGCAAAATGCATTTGCCAGTGATTCCTTTCAACACTTTGACAGCTGGAATCCCTTAAGTTGCCACAGAAGGAATGAATGGGTCGACGACTGCTTTCGCCCGTACAATACATTTTCTTCGTTTTATCCCATAGCCGTTGGTATGCACAACTATATTTATTCCGCGAAAACATAAGCCCATATACAGCATTATTGCGAATTTACGGTGGAATGTGTATTCAAACAGAACCTGAAATGAGACATATAAAAACAAGCGTATATATGGGGGACCCAGGGGACCCCCGAAATATAAGGCCGTGGCAAGAGGCGCATGTGCGAATACCTAAACTACAGCCGGTCGCCGCTAGCTAGCCGATCATATCAATGGAAGCAATCTCAGTTAGCTTTTATTTACAAATAAAATAGGGAATTAAAATATAATAGCAGCACTTACCCTGTAATGCTGCTCAGCAATTTCTCGTGCATGCTTATTCCCTGCATCTTTCAGTTCCTTCTCTTCCTTCTTCCTTATCCTAAGAGCTTCCAGATGATGCCGATGCTCGTACTATGAAATAAACATTGAAAATTAGGTGTTGCACAGTAAGAATTTTCTTAATTGTCTGAAAATTATGTGAAAAATGAATTTGATCATTGGTAACATGAGAAATTGGAGCATTACCTTCAACTTCATGAATTTCCTCTGAGCTATCATTCTTCGTACATGTGCCTGGACCTTAACTATAGCCCACATGGTATGATGGTACATTCTGCGCACCAGGTAACCACGGCACCGTGCCTAGAGGGAAAAAATTAATAGGTAAAAATCAAGATAGTCTACATAGTCTGTATATTGACAAAAAGAAAGTAAAACATCTCTCTAAATTATAATAACAAAGTATTTAATGCCCTACTAGCTAGCTCAAGTACATATGAAATTACAATTATATACTCATCTTCTCTTCATTAACGTTCGGGTTATCACTTAGTAGTTGCAGGAGGAAAATCTCACACAAAGACCACAGTGAACACAAAAGAGTTGCAAAAACATTTCATGAGGTTGCAGAGGCTGGAACACGGTTCAAGTCACTTTGCAACATCATTGCAACATATTCACTACACATGTCACAAGTACCCCTGCAAGCTCAGGAAAATTTTAATTGGAGCAGTTGAAGCAGAAATATACCATTGATAAGTAGTTTTGAACAAGTTTCTTGATCTATGGAAGCAACTGAGCACTTGTTGGTGGAATATAAGCATGTCTAAGACCCAAAGAGCGATTTTAGACTTAGCAAAAATTCCACCTTGAATCTTGGAAAACAGAAGAAGACAGAAATAGACTGGACAAGATCCATCGATGGATTAGTGGTTGATGTTGACAAGTGATTGACAAATTATTAACAGTGGAGGGGTTAGGAAAAATAATTTATTTCTTACAGAGGCAAATATAAGTGCAAGAAAAAAGATAATGAAATTGTCACCAAAATTGGAAAATCCTGCACTCAATTTCTGCTAGCCCTTAATTAAGGTTAGTACTGTCTCCATGTTACAAACTGTTTTTACTATCCAAAAGAGGTGATTAGAACAATATGTAAGCAGAATCCACAAGCTCAACTAGCCTTGTACTATGGGGGAAAAAAGTTTCCCGACAAACGGAGCGTCGCTACTATCACTCTGGAGAAAAATCGGCTTTCTCCCTTATGGCATACTATTCCTAGGCAACGACGAGGGAAATTCAAATGCAGTAAAATAATGGACTCATCGTCGAAGCCAGTGATGGATTACTGGCCGCTTGCCTTTGACGAGTCTTATTCGCGCTGGCTTTCAATTAAGGTGCATTAGACAGCCATGTATGCATTAAAAACATATCATTGAACACTCTCGTTATTGCCATAGCTTCCTCTGCATTCTTTCTCTTTCCTCTTTTTTTCTTCTTGGCTTCGCTCCAATTCTCACACTATAGCAAGGTCCTGGGATTCACCCACTGTCTACTATCCTTATAACCTGCGATATTTAAAGAACACCGCAGTGAATAAGTTTTTCCTCTTTAAATCGTGAATACAAACGTATGTTCAATGCACATTTCAAGCATGGCGGTAGATTTTCAATGAATAGACAAATAAATAAGCTTTTTATGCACAAATATGTACAAATGAATTAATAAATACGGAATTAAAAAAGACAAAAAACAGTAGGTAAGATAGATATTACATTTTCCTTATGATTGATTGCCTTTTTGAAATGTTGAACTATTTAAGCTTCTAGGTGGAGTATGAAACCGCTTTCAATTATGTAACTGGAGTTATCACATTATATTCCAGCATATAAAAAAATATTGAAGGCATTTATTCAAGATGGAAGAGTAACTTTTTTTAAATACAGTAGTATTCGTAAATTAATATTTTTACCATATTTTAAAGTAACTCATTTTAAATAAACCCAATGAGAATAAATAAACTCTTGGTAGATGCACTGTTGGTCAAATTATCAGTCAATTTCATAAATAAATTCAAAGGAAACAAATTTTCCGGCCACTCAAAATAGAGATACATAGCAGAAGTCCTGACAAACGGTTTAACTAATACTTTATTATTAAACAGTATTTAATTTCACCCCCATCACAATCAATGACTCTTTGAAGTCTTTGTCTCATTGACCCTATTTAATATTGAAATAATGTAGGGCGCCAACCCAAAGATGATTGCCTCCCAGACGTGACCTTTCAGTGTCTCTTGGTTCTTTCCTTTGGCATTCTGCCATTCCTTGACCATAAAGTTGCAAATATTTTATATTGGATTCAGGCACTGTGAGTTTGGAGGGAAGGGTTACGCTGTACTGTGCAAATGCTCCTCAAAAAATCTCCTGAGTTTCGCACACTGTGGATGGGACAGGTGTCATGAACATATATTATTTCTTCGCATTATGGTACTACGTCGCTTATGTAAGGAAGTGATGAAAATACGAAAGATTCGGGTGTAGGTAATCCTATGTGAGTGCGGCAGAGTTTACGTTGGTGAGATGGGACACACGGTGGAAACGAGCCTGAAGAACATAAATGGCACCTGAGACTGGGGCAAGAAAGCAAGTCAGCTATCGCTGAACATTGCCTTTCCAATAACCACTTCATCCATTTAGAAGACACCAGGATAGTGGCCCATTCACGTGGCTATTGGGATCGCCTGGTAAAAGAAGCGATTGAAATCCGGCTGAAAGACTTTAACTTTAACAGGGGCTCAGGTTTCCAACTCAGTAACGCCTGGAAACCAGTATTGAGAAACGTCAAAGAAAAAAGGAGGGAAAGAAATAATCAGACTCCCGCCTTCAGAGGAACTTGAACCCGGCGAGAGTAGTATATAAGGATGACCAGAACGACAATCTAAAGCCCTGATGACGATGCGCGAGTCGAGCATCGAAATGTCGGCCACAATGGAGATTTTAACCCGGTTGGAAACCCGAGAAGAATTCATTCAGAATGCTGCCATTATCATCTCGAGATGTGCATCTTAGTCTTCGCTTCTTTGTCATGTTGTCATCATCTCATCCCCTCCCTCTAGCATTTTAGCCAGCAATATACTGTATTTTTATTCAAATCCATTGCCCTCGATATTTGAGCGAAGTTGAGACTACCTCAACTGTCTCATTGATTTATCCCCTCTCTCCTGGACTTAATGGAATGTTTTGAATATCCCTGGAAGTTATCACAGAGAAATAGTGTCTTCAAAAGCAAATACATTCAAATCCACATTCCACATAACCTACTGATCAACTGCCATTAGCCTTTTGGCGATAAGCTGCCTGTGGTCTTACCTACGGAGTTTTGCTTAAGGAAAACTGTTTATCACTACCTGGTTTTAGTTGAGCCGTATGAGAGAATTCAAAGGAATGTTTCAAATGAATTCAAGGTTATCTAATGAGCCTCTGTTCTCGGGGTCAGCGCAAAACACACTCGGGTCATGCGAGCAGCATGGAATCCATCACTGATTCGGATGATCAGTCCATCACCTTACTGTGTTTGAATTTCCCTTGTCATGGCCAAACTTAAGAATAATATGCCATCATAAAGGAAAGCGATTTTCCCCCGAGAGGGATAGTGGCAACGCTCCGTTTGTTGGGAAACTTTTTCCCCCATAGTATGTTGTACCATGTACTGTGTCACATGGACAAAATAAATTATTATTATTATTCCACAGAATTACAACAAAAAAGAATGATAAATGGGTTTGGGTTGTAATAGTTTAAGAGTTTCAAAGGGGTTGTAAATTTATTGCACCATGAGTTGCGATAATGCTGTGAAGACATTGTCAAGACGTTGTGGAGAGCACATTTGGTAGCCTTTTTGAGATATTTCAATTATATACATCACAGCAACTCCATTATGGTTCCAGTGCAACATTGCTGCAATGCTTTGGCAATACTTATACAGGGTTTACTGGGACTATTTATCCCAAACATAAAATCTTCAGTATGTAGTACCTATTTATTTTGTGTAAACACAAACTTATAAAATGAAAACAAATAATATCAACCAAGTAAACAACACATCACAGTTTCCATTACCTGCAAGCCCACAATGTGTCCTCGAAGATGCCTGAATCGGTGGGACAAAACTCTGGATCGGATTAAAGCCTGCAAGCGCATGTGCCCAACCTTCATTGCTCGGAACCTCTTCCTCTGCGCATGACCTCTCCACTGCCTTTGAATCACTACCACAGCTTCCCTCATACGCTTGTACCTAGAAGATGAAAAAACCAACGTATTTCACATGTACATACTATACAAGATTTATATATTCTCATTTTTCTCATATATTCTAATCCGGAAATACAATTGAAGATTTTTCAAACTTGTGCCATTGAAATAAGGGAATAATGAATTTGTTGCTAATAATATATTTACGATCTGAATTCATTGAATAATGCATTTATATTGCTCTGAACATGTCATACTATTCATCGTCGGCGTAAATCAGCTTAATTTGCCAGCAAGTAAAAGAAAACATTTGTATAGTCCATGAAAGTTATGATGAATTTGCTGACCAAGGTTTCACAATTATTATCAAAGTTTTCTTTTTCTTAGTTATGGAGTACCACCAAGTCACACCTGATAACATTTTAAGTTTAATTTGCCTGATTCACAGCATGACCACTTTTTTTTAAATTGGTCATTCATTTTTTAACTGAGCAGCATGGATATTTTTATAGTAGATAAAGTATTTTTTTAATTTTAAAAATTTGTTATTGGCCATTTGTACTTACCTCCCTAATTGCATAGCATTTAGGACATGGAGAGACTTTTTAATAGTTAGGGTTATTTTGAAGATGTGCTATCTAAAAACTTAAAATATCTATTTTCTGGAAGAGGCAAGGTCTTGTGCATTCTATATTAAAGATCTTACTGCATATACCAATTGGTTATTTTGAGAAGCATTTGATACCCGAGGCTTCTTGCACATATATTCCAAGATTTTACAAATGTATTAACAGTGCTATGCTATATAATTGGCTATGGAGAGTGACATCTACCTACCAGGGGTTAATAGGTTTTCATACATTATTACCTTGTGTTAAACAGTAACTGTCAAACATGGATACAGAACTTATTCCTGGGGGACAAGTCTGTAACTTTTCTCACCCATCGACAAATGTCAAAGGCAAAATCAAAGTTTAAATCATTATCAAGCCCTTGGTAGGGCTTATTAATGACTCATAACATCGAGCCTTTGATCGGGCTAACTATAGGTGTAAAACATCAAAACTGGTTGAATTAAAATTAATCACAGTGGAAAATTGTAATTTGAGTTTTTCTTTCGCCAAGCATAATTTCCACCAAGTCATTCCTTAGACAACATTACTAACTTTTAGATTAGTTTGAGTTCAGAGTACATGTATGGTAACTGCTTCAAATTACAGAGAAAGTACAAAGTTTAAAAATGCAAACCTTCTCCTATACACCCATCCACGTATGGACTTCTGCAGAATGAGAATCTTGCGAGTCAGCACACGGTCTCGCTCCTGCTCCAAAAACAGGTCATGGGCATCTTTCAGAAAAACTTTTGAGTGACCAAGTTGATAGTCTGAGCCTCTGCCGAGGACAGCAGCACAGATACGTGTGGTCGCCACTCGGCAATCAGTCTGTTGATTAAAAAGAATGACGAGATATGTAAGTGCAAGGCATAAAGGGATAACATAGACAAAGTTTAATACCAATTCATGAAATGAGACTGAAGTAATGGCATCAATATGCTGACTATTTACAGATATTAATTTAACTCTTAAAGAGTAGACTTATAAGCAAAACAGTGAAGAGGATATCTGTTATGTGTTAAGTCAATGTTTCAAGCAGGTGAGGTCCTTTCTTTTCGAATTCAAGAGTAGACTTTTATACAATTCAGTAAATAGAATAGTTCTTGTGTGTTAAGTCAATGATTCAAGCAGGTGAGGTCCTTTCTTATTAAATTGTCACAAAAATATCTGCCATCATTGATGGCATAAAATACAACCATAAGCTCTCCTTTTATGTGCCATAGGTTTTTATTTTGTGGTATCAGTAGTGGACAATAAATATTGTGGTGGTCCACAAATGTTTTTCCCCTTGAACAGGGCCAGTTCCTTCCAGTGTATTTTATATAGGGTTGCTTCCAAAAATAAATTTACAAAGCATGTAAATTTTGCTATAGTGCCCAGATGCCTCATCAGGATTTGAAACAAGGACCCCAAATTCAGAAGTTTGAACTCATAGCCTGTTCAACTATGAATTCTAGATAATTTTGCAATATTTTTCAATTTCCTGAAGAGGGGGATTACTTCCAATTTGAAACATACTACATAAAAATAGAATAAGTTATTTTCCAATAATACACCATCCCTCACCTAAGGGAGTGTGAAAATCTTAAAATTACACAATGGCAAAAACTATTCACCCTCGAGGTTTTTATCTAAAGTACATTTGTACCAAAACTTTTCACTTACACCTATAATTGGATTTTTCATTATGAGCAATGCAGTGGGTAACCTATGTTTGTGAAGATGGTAAAGTCATGCAAAAAGATGAATCAAGTGATAAAAATACCTTATGTGAAGGTGGAACACCAGAAATGAGGAAACGATATCTCTCAACAAATTCCTTGAATGTGTGGCGAATAGGGTAACCAGCCCTCCTGATTCGAATAGTTTCCATCATTCCAGAATACCGTAGTTGGCGACAACAAAGTCCTCTATCAAACATCTGGAAAAAATCACAAAAAACTCTCATTAGCCTGGATTATTCTTTGGCAAAAAGAGAAGTAAATGATGACAAAATGTAATAAAATCATGCTATTTTCTAGACAATTTTTCAAATGATGAGAAATTTCCAATTGTCAAGAGAAACTTTGAACTTTATACACCACTTTTCAGTCATTGATGAATCCATTTCTTTAAATATTAACAGTTGAACCTCGATTTTACAAAACAATTGGCACAACGTAAACTCTAAGTACCTATATGTAAACTTGAGGTTTGACAAAAATGAATGATATATCAATATTTTTCATACCTCTTCATAGCATTGAAAATCAAGCCATGAGTCTATAACCTTTGTTTTGATGAACAGATATGAACAAATTAAAGACATGCTTAATTTGATTAACATTTTATTTAAGTTTATTTGAGAACAAAGCATGCATTTTCTGATGACATGTAGGTATCTCACCAAATATTTGTTCTCTTACTGCAAACAATAGGATCAAAGACGAAATGACAGTGCACTGAGTCACTACCATTTGCCTTGTCAAAGGATTAGTATGATAATTTGGTATCCCTGATCTCAATTCTTTATGTTTCTAACGTCTTATATATGCCAACCTAATGCCTACTTAAGGGGAATCTGCTAGCCACATTGCATATGCACATATGTATTTTGATGCTTACTCTATGGTAATGGGCTAATGTTCACCCATAATCCCAGTTTAATTACAGTTTGATGGCCCCAAAATCAAGAAACTGTAAAATAAAGAATTTTTTTAAAAAATTTATTTTTTATTTCATCAACCTGAATACAGCCTCGAGGACCATTTAACATCAGGCGTAACAGGAACAAAGGACACCACACACAACCGTGTCTTGGGAGGAGAAAAATCCTCCCCAGGCGGGACTCGAACCTGCGACCTTTGGGTTGGCAGGCAAGGACATTACCCCACTGCCACTGAGGCCGACCAAGTCATTGAAATACCATATATGTAATCTTCCCAGACAGAATTTAATTTTCCTATGAAAAATCAAAATTTATGTTACCTCAAGGTGTATAAAAGTGAGGCTTTACTGTACACAGCTTACAACAAATTGTGCAATTCTTGCCTGAGTCCATGTAAATTAAGTAGATATGCAAAATTCACTTTAAAAATTACATTACCATTGGCTTCTTGAATTCATTTGGCTTGATGCACCGAACAAAGAATGGCTGACAGGCGCTTAATGCACGCATCAAAGAGTCGAGGGACTTCTTAAACTGTGTGGAAAGGGTTGGGGCTCGCTTCCGAGTCTCCGAGCCCATCCCTACATCCTCATGAAACAGGAGTTGCAAGAAGCGATTGCTGGATATATGTATCAACTGAAGAAGGTCAGCACTAAAGGTGTCCCTGTTCTTTTCAAGGAATCCTGTTTTCAAGAGAAATGACAATTCCATGTATCACACATGTCCAATATACTCCAACACAACATATACATGGTGTTACACAAATGCCTTACCTCTTGTGTCATAAAACACAACTCCAGCAAAATGATTGAGTCCAAAGGAAGTGTTGAGATCTGATTTTGGCTTTAAATAATTTCTATGACTTCCATGCGTCTTATGCAGCTTAGCCAACATTGTCTGGTCTGTGCCCTGAAATTGTCACCATAACAAAAATCAGTGACTACACATTCATATTTATGGCAAAAACGTATTCATATCAAGCCTAAATAATGATTAAATCATGAATCAAATCTGATGAAAATGGTCTTTGATTAAATGTTAAGCGAAGAAAGAAAAGAGGCGTTTCATTTATCCACAGTGAAAAACATATTATTAAAATGTATATGATGCCAACAATATCTGATCTTGGTTGGGGGATAAAATATTCTTCTTTAACCACTTTTTCAGACTTTGCATTATTGCGAAATTCACTGAAGATACAAACAATTACAAATTAAAGATAACTGGTCCATAGCATAATGAACACTTCTAAGTCACTAGGGATCAGTTGCACAATGCCTGATTACAGCATTAGTTATGGCAAGAGCCACGGAAGAAATTCCCTTATAATGATGACTCATGCTATAAATAATGCAGTAATTGGACATTTTGCAACCAACCCGTAGAGAAGAAAATTTCAAGGGCACATCATGCACATGAATAGAAACTATTTTGAATCAAAATGATTATTATTATTTTTTCAAATATCATGTGGGCTGAGAGGCAGGACCAAAATTTGTGAGGTGAGCAAACAGAACATTGCTTGGCATGTGACTTTCCCAGGACCAACTAGGATACAGTGGACTTGGCCTAGTCTCTAGGAAATTCAGTTATTCTCAGACCTCTGTAGCATGCACTTCATGAATCTGCTTGTTGCATCATCATGTTTCATTAGGTCATAATGACCCATGGTAAAGGCCAAGATAAGAAGGCCCTGGGACATTATGAATACAATTGCCACCCTCACTAATGTTTCCCAATCTAGGTTTAGGCTGGGTAACACCTGTCACTATGAGGGGCGACACATAGAAGCAATTGTGGGTAGTGTAATCTAATGGAATGAACTCATTACTTATCATGAGGCTAAAATTAAATACATGATATTTTTCCACGTTTCATTTTACTGACCTGATTGGTTTCTATGGTTTCACATAATTAAGGCCGTTTTACACGAGGCACTGAATTGTGCAGTTTGATGTACAGAAATTGGGAAAAACACAGGAACGGAATTGGAGCAGGGGCTATTTTACCATCTTTTATTCATCCATTCACATAATTATTCTAGCATGTCCCCACTTTACACAATGCAAGTTTCACTGCACATCCATCATATACATCAGAATGTGCAATGAAGTGCCTTATGTAAAACGACTCTTATAAAAGGTAAAAAGGCTACCTTCAGCCTTGATATTAGCAGTGGGGACTCATAATAGGCTAAAGGTAGCAATCATCACATCATTGTCGAAGGTAGCAAGGGTGCCTTTGATAATGATGTGAATGACCAGTTAGGTCAGCGAAATAAAAAGTGTGAAAAATTACTACCATAAGCATTTTTTATCCTCATGATCAGTAATGAGGGGAAACATGTCACCATTGGGACATTTCTCATTGCAGGCCTTGAGGATCTGACTGAACGGGTTTGGGGATAACCTCTGGAACCATGACCCTAATTGAGGGGTGAGTCTAGGAGTTAGCTCCCCGCCCTCCAGCAGTAGAGACCTTAATGTAGATGATGGTTTCAGACCTCACTTGGTGGAATTCCTTGGTTTCAGGGATATAAAAAGCAACTCTGCAATTCCACATGGTAATTGATTTCTTGAATTTAAAAAAATAAAAAAAATAAAACACTAGGCGAAGATGCTGCTCTGATGTGAAACTGGTCATTTGTTTTTTTATTTTTTATTTAAAAAAATTAAATAAATCAATTACCATGTAGCATTGCAGAGTTACTTCTTCTATCCCTGACAGTAGAGACCTTCAAAATGTTCCCTATTTCCCTGAAGAGCACCTGCCCACACAAATGTTAGTCCTGCCTCTTTAAGTCCCAAAGATATTTGAAAAAAACTATAGCCATTATGACTGCCCATTAATATGTAAGTATTTGTAGAGGACCCTAGAAAACATTTAGGAAATCGGCACTCACTTTGGGGAAACGTGACTCTTCATCAATCAAAGCCATTATGTTTAATTGCTTTGTGGCAATTAGATCCAAAGCATCTTGATTATCTACAAACTCAATGTGCTGCCAGCTAATGCCTTCCACATTGTATTCTTCCTGCTCTAATTTAAATATATGCTGCACAAAAAACTGCTGAAGATTCTCATTGGCAAAGTTTATACAAAACTGCTCAAAGCTGGAAGATAAATCAGGTTTAGATTTAAAAATCAGCAAAAAATAAGTGAATAACATGCACAAAATAAAATACACAATGAAATAACCACATTAACAAGAAAGATCATTAGTTATTTAATGGCATTTAAAAACATACCTGTTTGTGTCGAAGTTCTCAAATCCAAAGATATCAAGAACTCCAATTGCAGTACGTGCAACTGCTTTGGGTTTATAAATGGCATTGTTAATTTTATTTACAATAAGTACAAACAAACGACCATATATGCCCTTTACAAAAGCATCCCTAACATCTATTGACTGTTCTCTGGATAAGGTAGAAACCTGAAATCAAAGAGAAATTTTTTTTACTCACACAGCAATTTTATTAAAGGCATTAAGAAAAAAATATGCTGAATGAAAATTGTGAGTAATTATAGACACAGTTGACTCTGGCAAAATCCTCATTTCCTGCCTAGTTCTTTTCAGGTATTAGGCAAGAATAAAAAATATCTTTACAGTGAATGAATAGGTCCTTAACTCTTGTATTTTTAATGATAAAAACTGTCTTGTATTTTTAATGATAAAACATCAATGAATTAAAATTAATAAAATTCCAAACAATCTATTTGCAATTCATTTCTAATCAATTTTGTTACAATGCATACAAATTCATAAAAGGAGCACACTTACCACTGTCTCACCATGGGCAAATATCGTTTTTCGGGTCAATGCATCGATAAGATGCTGCTTGGGTACACCTAACAACGTTGCTACTCTAATGACATTACTATGATCAGGTATTTCAGTGGCATCCAAATTATCTGAAATGCAAACATAAAAATTTATAATTTTTCTATAGACAGCTGAAAAGAAGGAATATGTAGCACCATTAGTCATGGCCAAAAAATTGAGTAAGGTAACAGAATACCAGACTTTTAGGATGTGGGGATATAAGTTATGAGGTAAAAAGGAAGTATATAAGAAATAAAAGTTTGATGCCAAATTAATCAATGCCCTAATATTGAAAAAATCAATGCCAAATCACAAATATATTTGAAAATGGCAAGAAAGCAATGCCATTACTTTTGTTCTCTAGAAGATGATAAAATAATACATGTAAAAATATAATTTTGAAGATGGGAATTTTTCAAAAGATAAATTGTGCAGTACTCCCCAGATTGATTAAATGGGCACCGTGGTGACCATGGTAGCCATCCACAGCACGGTGCCATTTCTGGCATGGTTTGAAGGCACCCATAGAAGCCTAAGGCTATTTGTTATCATGGTACCGTGCCGAAAATAGAGCTAGACAAAATCTGTCTTTTCTGAAAGAGGCCTTAAGGTTTATTTATTTGAATTTCAGCCTAATTTTCCAAAAAAACATTTTTTACTCCACTGCGGCTCTCAATGTCACAAAAATGGTACGTATAAGGAGAAATGTTGACTTTAAAGGATTGTTATTTTTGTTTGATCTAAAAATCACTGGCCATATTACAGATGATGCAAGTATTTAAAAAAATATTGATATTAGAAGACACATTTCTATGCCATTTCAACAACAGAGAGGAGATAGAAATGAATCACTTGAATCATTCCTTGTCAATGTATGTAATATGCATTACAGGAACAACTAATGGAGAAGAATTAAAAGAAATTGATAGGAGGAAACATATACCGTTCATTAATAGGCTAACAATTTTTTAATGTAAGATTTGTACCTCGAGGATAGGTCAAAAATTTTACAAACTATAACTCCTTGCCAACGTTTCGTATATTGTAATGACATGTATGATAAGGTGAAACTTGTGATATTTTTTATGTTACTTATTAATAATGTTATTGTACCGTAAATTGTAGCCCTGAAGATGGTGTCAATTATACACCGAAACGTCGGCAAGGAGTTAAAGTTTGTAAAATTTTTGACCTATCCTCGAGATACAAATCTTACATTCCATGAAGAGGTCGATAATACAATACTTCAATTTTTTAATGCTCAGTAAAATATTTTAAACTATGACTTGACATTTGTTAATATTTTGAAAAAAAAATGAAAAGGTAAAAAATTAGGTACTTAGCACAAAAACTCTTGATTCCCTAGTATCTAAATACTTATACCAAACATGTGTGAAGTTCAAACAAAAATGAAGTGCATAAATTTGGAAAATGGATTTTTTAGGGAGGAGATAAGAATGATTCTATTATATACCTATAGTAACTGCTTTATGCCTTATATTTCCAGCATGAAGAAGAGCTGCCAGCAGCTGCAATATATCCCATATTTCCTGATCAGAGAACAGCAAAACTTTCATAGCCGAACGGATGTCTGCAAACTCTGCAGCATCATCTCGGCCTTCACATGTTATGCTTCCACCCTACAAAAGAGCCATAGGAAAATGGGTTTTAATATTTTATACAACACAGCTCATTAATCCTCTCACTCCCATAACTCAAGAAGAAAACCATGAGCAGCCTTTGTATACTTTTTAGTGAAGTGAAGGCCAAAATATAGATTGGACATTAAAAAAAATTGAAATATTACATCCATGCTAATGCTGACTTTTGATAGTAAACACATAAATGACTTAACATAGAGATATACATTAGGAAAACATTTATTTGATGTTCTAAATTCTTCTAAAAGGACCCTTTTCACACATCATCATGACTTGTCAAGGAATGACAGATTACATTTATTTGAATGGGGTTTGAAAAATTAATTGGTTAGTTATTATACAGGATCTGACTTCCTTTGCTCAACTGAGCCCAAACCCATGCATTCTCAGCCCTCTACTGAACCCACACTTGTTGCTACTCTGACTGCCATTTTCCTCCCTCTCTAGACCCACGATCAATAACTCTTTCAACTGCTTTGTTCAACATGTAAGAAATATACCTATTTCTCCATTATTTATGTATCTTGCGAATGTTTTTTTTTTACAAAAAATTGCATTAACAATCAGGTGTGAGCCATAAATGAGGATTTAATTCTCTTAAGGTGGGCATCAGCCACCCACATTTAAACAACTTACTTGGTTCTTGAATACATGTTTGGCACAATAGAATATATGGGGCCTGTTCAAAAAGTCCCAGCACTGGTTGAATTACGTGGCTATCAGTCATCAGTAGCCTTGTGCAGTTGGTGCCAGAGCTTTTAAGAAAAACTAAGGAATAAATCTTTTTATATTTCTGTTACAAAACTTAACTTTGTACATTTCATTCACATCGATCTGTTGTAGGGCTACAGCTATTTTTGTAAAGAGATTTTTTGCATTCTGCAATATTGTGATAAGTCCCAGCTTATGACGGAGGAACATAAACAACTTTGGGTCGAAGAAGTCAGCTTGAATCTTCTTGAGAGGGAAAGAAATTATGACACATTCCTTCAGACCATCATTACAGCTGAAAAAACTTGTATTTACACATGCGGCATGGAAATCATCTCATGGGAAAATCTAAAGTTATATTTGACCCAAGAAAGCACCTCAGCAGCAATCGAGTGTTAAGGTTATGATAATTGTTTTCTTCCATTCAAAGGGAGTTTTCCATAATTAGGCCAAATATTCAATCGTTTTTATTGTCCTATCGTTTTGAGATGATTTCCTGAAAGTATCCGAAGGAAGAGACCAGCACATTGGCACAGTGGTAAATCGGTGGTGCACCACAGCAATGGTCCTGCTTATTCAACCCTTGCTATTCTTAAGTTTTGTATACTCTCCTGGTTTGGCCCCCACCAAATTTATGCAAATTTCTTGGCTCAATTCCCCCTTTATGGGTGAAGATTTGTCACAATCAATGAGATAAAACAAAAATCGCTGAAGTGACTACACAGGGTACCAGAAAACACTTTTTCTTTAAGCTTCCATCAAAGGAAATGTCATAGGAAGATGTGTGGGGCTAGGCAGGGGGATTAGTTTGAAAGAAATAATAGCTAATAAACTGAATTATTTTTCAATAAATTTATAAAAAAATCAGTCATGGAACTTTTTCAAGCATAAATTCACAGTAAAAAAAACATTTCTTCTAATAACACACTATCTGCCTAAGAGAACAAAAATTTACCTCACAGATGTGACTTAGCATATAATTGTACCGTTAATTAATTTCAAAATTGCAAATAGCAAAAACAGATTTCCACAGGAGCGGATTAAGGGAGGGTGCAGTGAGGGAGTGGGAGGGAGGACACCCCTCCCCCAGTAATTCCTGGTAAAATAGAAAAAATGGTAATCATCAGGTACTCCATACTCCCAGACTCATGTAAAGTAGCAATCTGCCCCCTCCCCCCAAAACAATGACTTTAATCTGCTCCTGGATGCTCATGCAAGTAAGTGATTTTGGAAAAAAAAACAATAAATTTTTGAAGCTCACAGACATTAATTGAAAAGGAATGATGAAGAGGAGAACCAATATTTCTCACCCCTGTGAGGTACTTGTAGTGTGATGCATCTTCTAGTTGAAGCCGATGCTTTTCCTCTCTGGAAAGACCAGCCAGGATGCAATAAAAGATGTGATAGTTCCTTTCGTCCACACTCTGGGAAACAATTCGAGACTTCTCCAACAGATACTGCTCAATCTTGGCACCTTCAATCACACCTTCACGATTGAAATGAATGTCAATGTACTTCCCAAATCGTGAGGAGTTGTCGTTTCTGACAGTCTTGGCATTTCCAAATGCTGGAAGAGAATAAATCCATAGTCAGTTATTATCACCAATTTATATTGACTTAACCTAGTTCAAAAATTAGAGCTTCAGAGTATTTTAAAGCCTGTTTCACACTATTCAAGAAGCCTTGAATTACTTCTACTATGACTTCCAAATAAATCAATGAATAATAGGAAATGCCTGGAATACTAAAGTCATTAGGTGTCGACTAAATATGGACAATCGACAAATTATCAATTTTCTTCTAACCACAACAATGTTGAGTTACCTCAAAGAGTTGTGTGCGAAATGAATATTCAGGTTGTTTGCAAAACTGTCAATAACATTCTGGTTTTGATTTGAAAACACCGATTGATGAAGCGAATGTTGCTCTAGTTGCATTTTTATTGAAGTGTTGCAATTGGAGGCTCCAAAAACAAATCACCGCAGAATTTGGAGCTTGGAATGGCAAGGACAAAGGCATGAATTCAGCACATAAATTTCAGTTCTATTGCAAACTGCAGATGAGGAATCCCAAATCATATGCCTATATGCCGAGACATGGTTTCCCAACAAAAAAGGTTTGAAACTAGAGATAGACATAATTTTTTGGTAAGACTCGCTGACACTACCTATGAAAATATTTCATATTCTAAGTAAGAGAAGTAATAAGACTTTTAAAAAAAGCTGCAATTGAAAATTTCAACAAAGTGATTTGAAACGGGGACCCCAACATTGAACAGCAAGGAGGATAACCACCAAGCTACAAGTGACTAGTGGTGGAAAGGAATAAAAATATGTGTGCCTATGACATGTCCTCTTGAAGGCTTTCACATTTACTGCCGGCTTCAGTCATTTTATGGCAAAAAATATTCCTTATATTCCCCCTGAGGGTCTTATTTGTACGCAAAAACAATTATTATTTACAGATATCCAGTCAGGCTTTACATTTTGGGTGGAAACTAGCACAGAAATCATATATTATTATGAATTCTTCGATGGTTTCCCTTCTTGCCTGGAAACTCTGTGAGCAACATTTGTCAATTAAATTCTTATTGAGCGAAAAATTGATGTTTCATAAATATTTAGCATGATAGCAATTTGATTCATAGAAATTCAGAGATCATTATTGTACCCCAAAATACTCTAATTAAATTTATTCCCAAATATGAGGTGAGAGATTGTCCTTGTTTTCCTTACATCACAACAAATATTTTATCATTGATTTAAACCATAATTTACCATGTAAAGCTTACGTGCACCTTCCATATCTTCAAGCACAGTGACACTTGCGCATGTTGAAAAGTGTATATGTTACCTTTAACTATTATTTTGTTATAATGTAATTGTATAAAATATGAGGTGCTTCCATATGGAACTTACTCCCCATGTTGGGTAAGGGCCCAGCCACATTGACACACCGGTTCCCGTAAGATCACCAAAGTTAAGCAATGTTGGGCCCGGACGGGGGTTGGATGGGTGACCAAACATACCTTCACCGTGGTGCTCTTGTCCCCTGTCTGCATGTGGCAGGCAGGCATGGGGTTGGCAAAATGGACCAAGAAGGTCTAAGTGCCTGGGCTCCTGTCGAAGGCCCACTCTACAAGCAATCTATCTACTCTCTGTGTTGGCAATCTTACACCTGATAGTCTGAAATCCAACCCCATTGGTCCATACGCTTCAAGACCATTCAAGATTCAAGAGCAATTACATAGAACTATTCATGACAACACGAATATGATGGCAACAAAGCCTTTCAAGAGCTCTAAAGACAACAGTGTGCTATCATGACGTCATGTCCATTCGAGAAAGCTTTTTCAACAAGTTTTATACAGAGTTTGACGTGATTTTGATAGTGTGAAATAAGCTTAAGAATATTAATTCATCCACTCAAAAAAAAAGTAAGTGTCAAAAAAATCAACAGATTTCTTAGTCCAATGTGAGAATTATGCATAATTGTTCTCAATGTCTAATAAGCAGACACTGAGACATTGATAACATGTATTCTCAGAGTATATGTATTTACATTAATGTGCATTTTATTTCATGTGCATATTTAGATACTACTTATTTCATTTATGTGCATATTTAGGTACTACTCAGCAAACCATGCAGAACAAATTTAAGGTTTAATGACGTCTTAAAACTGCATACACTCATGTCTTGGCACCAATCTTGATGCAGTAATTTTAATGAGAAAAAAATTATTAATTTATTTTTCATCAAAATCCATATTTTCAACAAGGAATGAAATTCACATGAGTCACATAAACAATTCCAACAGAAAAGGTTGGATAGAAATGTGGAAATAACACCCAATAAATAGTTGTAAGTTATTTTGCTTTAAAAGTTTCAGGACACCTTCAGTGTTCAGCGCTACACTAAAATCATGAACCACCAGCCAAAAAATTACATGATGGAAATTTGAAATGCTAGTTTCAAGATTTGAAAGGAGACATTTGACTACATGTAGCAAATATAAAATGTCTAGATGGGAAGAGGAGCCCTTATGCATGTGCATCATTAATACATATTTTGGTTCAAAGCACAAGGAGAATTATGTTTTGATGACATGAAGCATGAATCGCAAATAGAGATGGGCCACTCTGAAAATTACCCCAGTAATTTTTGTAAATTACTGTGCTCCTTGAAAATTACCGCAATTTTCTAGATAATTCACCTATGTTTGAGATAATTTTTCATACAGATAAATTCCCAACATGTTCTTTTAAGCCAAGTTCACATTTCCTACATGTTTAATAATAAATTGAGACATGTACAACTCATTTCTTAATTTTAGCCTATTTGCAGGATTTTCAATAAAATGCTGGATTTTCAATGCCGTAAATGTATGGGATTAGGCAATTTACAGTTATTCAGTAAAATATTTAAAAGAAAAAAGTTTTTCCTGACTGGTACTTGAACCCGGACCACATTATGGGAATAACTGGCCCAGCACCGCTAACCGCTCGGCCATGGCTTCTGTTGAAGATTCAGAGCACTGCAAAGGATTTATTTGGATGGAAATTCTATAGTTGCATTTTTCTTGTGAACCCGGGCCCATATGGAAGAAAGCTGTGACACTTTTCCCGCATTCTCTGTATAGTTTCAGAAAATAATTGCATCATTTGGATTCCGAACATCAGTCACGCGATGTCTCCTTGTCAGTCAGTGAGTGAGTGACAAGGGCTTTTCTTATATAGACGCTATCCAGTTTAGTTTGAAGTGGCATCTGACAAAAATGATAGCCTCACCCAATTAATTAAATGAGTTCCCAGAATTAATTTAAACTGGATACTGCCATAGAGTAAGCATTCATTACTATTTGATACTGCACCTAATTTTTGGGTTACATCATGTGCACAGGCTATTCAATGATAAAAGTAATTTTTTTTGGCCACATGTAATCTTCCACCAATCACTTTACCTTCCAGAATAGGGTTGGCCTCCAGAATCTGCTGCTCTATCCATGAGTGCTTGCCACTTATTGCAGCAAGGTACTGCAGGATAAGCTTTGTGCTTTCAGTCTTCCCAGCACCACTCTCACCACTTTATCAGTTACATAGAAAAGAAGAGTGTTTATCCCTTAGCCCTTAAAAATATCAATATTATCATTTCGTATGAATAAGATAGCTTTCATATATGTAGTCTCCTACTTTTTAAATATCTGCTCACACATTTTACCTTTTATGATGCATACTTCCATTTAACACCTCAAGTTCCGAAGAGCCAAGTAGTGGCTTTTTCAAGGTGTGCAAAAAGTTGCAATGATTGATATAGAAGACACAGGATTTTAAACAGGACTTTTTCAAGTAATACCAACTTTGTAGGTACCTACCTATTGCCATATCTCAGAAACTCTTTTTGGTATTTAGTTACAAATCGAAACTCCGAAGGCCTTATAGTAAGGTTTATGATTATCACCAATAATATTGCGCTGAATTTTTTTCAAAACTTTGCCTCATAAATTCCAAGGAATCATAAAAATTGAAATTGAATGTGAAAATTTCAAGCAATGTGGGTCTTTAATTTAACGTGACATAATTTGAATAACTTCATTCAGATGATGTCTGTTCTCCACCTCTCTATGTATTTATTAATTAAACAAATCAATGTTTCACAACTTTGAAAAGTATAGGAATTATATATCGTCATCGTTCAGGCAGAGTTCACTAAGCCAAAAATCTTACTTCTGAGTTAGAGCGGTTTTAATGTTTCAAACAACTCCTAAAATGAGTTTTGCATTATTATTTAATATTGACATGTTTTTGGTGTTGTTGCTACAAACATGTTAATATTAAATAATAATGCAAAACTGATTTTAGGAGTTGTTTGAAACATTAAAACCGCTATAACTCAGAAGTAAGATTTTTGACTTAGTGAATTCTGCCTGAATGACGACAATATAAAGTCACCAAAATTTTCCTAACTATTCCTTTCATTGACGAAATACAAGAATAAATAGACTTACATGTACATGAAAACTCAATTAAAAGGCCCAATCAACAACCAGGTAAATAAAAAATAACCAAATAAAAACATATCAAGCCAATCAAAATTTGATTGATCTATCGTGAATTTACTTCCAAGCATTGCAATCAATCAGTCCAGAACTACATTTTTGGATAGCTTTATATACCTAGATTTATAAAGGTACTAGTGAGACTTCAAACTTCATAAATTAAGGAAACTTCCGGCATATTTCCATTCTCTATTGCTCCACATATACTAAATGTTTCTTTGGGCCTACACACAAAACAAATATACATAGTGACCATGCTAGGTATCATTACATGGAATATTACCTGATAACTATACACTGGTCCTGAAGAAACCGTTTCATGTGAGTGTAACTGTTATCTCCGATGGCAAATATATGGGGAGGGAGCTCCCCAATTTTTCTGTCTTTGTAAAGCTTGATTTGTTCTCCAGTGTAAATTGGGAGAATCTGGTATGGATTCACTGCCACCAAGATTGAGCCTGTGTAAGTCTGAGAAAAGAGTATAAGTCAATATTGAGAAACGAATTTCAGCCAAAAATTATTCAATGGAAGAGTTATTTTAAGGCATATTTCCAAAAACACTGAGTCACAACACAATCAATGACTTTTTTCGATCGGAAACACACATGATAAACAATTACAACATTATTATTTATAAGCATTATCGAATTTGAAATCATAAAATATGCATAACTATTCACTGAAATATGACTACTAACTCAAAGAATTTAAATGAGTCCTTTCAATGCTGAGTCAATATTTATAACTTATGTTTAAATGCAGTCAAATGCGATTTCATGTCCTACTGCATTGCAAGAATAGATGCTCATTGAAGCATTTTAAGACAACATACTTACATAAATAAGATTTTCGTTGTATCTAATGAGTAAGTTTCTCAAAATACCAGCTTCGTGAAGATCTCCAAGAGATATCATGTCTTCGACGCCTTGCACAGAGGTGGCATGCATGGCCTTTATCCTTCTCTCTGGTGTTAGCCATTGCTCCTATCAAAAACACAATAAAATGCATGTGATTATAAGAGCACATAATTCCTTGTAAGTTCAGAATGGTTTAATATTACAACAAAAATGTATTAATAACACTCGTGAAATTAAATAATTGTTTCTTCTAGTATCTATGTGTTGATCAACACATAGATACTAGAAGAAACAATTATTTAATTTCACAAAAATTAGACAGTCAACTGGGAGACATTTCATGTAAAATAAATTTAAGCTTACACAAGGTATGATTTCCCCTGTGAAAATATTTCTATGAGACATTCTTAAGAAATTTAGCAGGCATATTTTAAGAGGAAACTGTGAGAAATGGGACATTTTTCTCACGAATGTCTCATTTACTCCTTCACCACCTTCTAAGATTACTATAAGAAATTACTAAGGTCAGACTGAGGAATTTTCAAGCACTACATAAGACATTTCAGGTCAGGCTGAGAAATTAGCAAGAAATTCATGAGAAACTTCAGGTCAAACTGAGACATCAGTAAGAATTCCATGAGATACTTCAGGTCAAACTGATATATTAGCGAGAAGTTCATGAGAAATTTTAAAGACCTTTGCAGGATATTCCACTGAGTCTTCCCTGCCCTCAAAGTAAAAATTTACAATGTAAATATTGTGAATGTAACTAGGTACTACGCGTTGGCATACTTAAACTATCCTACTTTGTACCTACCTAACGATGCATATATTGATCTCGCATTAATTCCTGCGGCTCTACACGTACATACTCGCACTCGAAATCGAATGCTCCGGGAGAAAAACGTGCTATATATTCTCTACCGTGGAACAATGCAACTTCGAGAACTAAATTTTAAATGGAAATTCCGCGATATTTTGAGGAAATACCATCACATCGCGGTAACAGATGTTTAGCATAAATTAATTGAAACCTATATTGCCGCATAGTGTGAATATAGATGCAATATTACGGGGAATAAACAAGATTTTTTTTCCAATTCTCACTTCTTTTGTTCACATTTCAAGCATAACTTGCGGAAATGTTGAAAGGAAGAAAATGCTGAATGTATCAATAAACACATAAAAAAATTCAATGTATAACGAAAAATAATTACGCAAAACTCTCGGTAAAGTGTTTAGTCACTCCTTTCCTCGCCTAGAACCCTGACTATATAGACTCAGCCAACCAACAATTTAAGTGCACATGACTATGGGGGTGATTCTGTAACTGATAACGCCTGCGCTAGGCGTAACGTAGTGCACTATTTTGGCGTTATGTACCGCCCCCCTGGTTCTGTAACTTCGAATAGCGGCCCCTAGCGTTATATGGGAACGTTGGATAGCACCTACAATAACGCCACCCTTTTTCTTGCGTTATCCCTAATACCGGAGTTTGTGTCCCACCAATGCAAGGTTAAGCAAACTAACATGGACTAATGTAAAGCCCCATTATATTAATTGGTGGATATAAATGATTAAAATGCAAGAAAAAACTTGAGAGAGAATAAGGAAAGACCTTCCAAATCCAACTCTGAGAGTTAGGCCACCTCCATTTCTTGGGAAACATGCATTACTATGAAAACACTTCGTATTTGAATGTATTCTTCAATAAACAGGACATGAATTTTATCAGACTACAATGTTGTGTTACTGAAATATTTCTTTTTTTAAATTACACATTCTCAGCAGCATGGAAACAGAATATCATCAGGAACCTGGAGGATGACATCACAGAATATTATCGCTAATAGCACTATGATGTATGTATTTGCTTGTGATTTTCATTTTTTTTTTTCGTAATGTGATGAAATTGTTGTTTTAAATTCCTTTTCCTGAAGACATACATTTAATCCTTCCAGTGTAAATACTCGTAAAGCAGAGAAGTAATTCTGTACAGTGCCATCAAGTCACCAAGATGCTGTTTTGGAAAACTTTTATGAAAATTTTTATGCACTTTCGAAAGGCAATTATTAATGTCTGCGATTGAGGCATACACACATGGATTACATATATGAGTTAATTAGTACTATTTTATTTGTGTAAACTACTTAAATATGATAAATACATTTTACACATGATCCCCAATTTTGAAAACTGAGAAGAGCTTCTATTTATAAAAAAAATATTAACACGATTATCACACAGTGAATCATATGGGACACAGACTGATCAGGTGTAACCCCATCAGGTAAAAGGTCTTTATCACAGCCACTACTGTAGATTATTGTAATGAAGGCTTCTCATAGAATATAATAAGCCCCAATGTCATCTTCATCACTTCATTTCCAAGCGAAGGATCAAAAGCAAAATATTGTTTAAAGCTCTATCATTTCTTCAGGTAGAGTTTGTGTGCTGTTGCCGAATGAGCAACCACCCAAACAAAAAATGAAAGTGGTTTCTCTTCCCTGGAAGTATATTTTCATTAACTTTTCATTGAACTGAAACAGAAATTTCTGACTATCAGGCAATAAGTGAGTTTTATAAGATCGGTTAACTACAAACATAACATTTGGAACACATGCACATAAACAACAACACAAACAGGGAAACATAACATTGTCCAAATTCGAGAGAAGGACGAGAGTTCGAGTTAATTTTTTAGAGAGTGCAAAGGTTTTCAGGGAAGTGGGAAGGAAACGCTTTGCTGGCGAAGGTGTTGGATGATTGAAAGAAAGGATCAATGTAGTCAGGAAGGGAATTCAGCAGAGAGGAGAGACTGAATAGCAGTGGGCGATTGGTGAGTGATAATTTAGGAAAAGGCGTATCGTATGGAGCATTGAGTGTGTAAGGGTAGGTCAGGGGCGGCTCCAGACCAGAGGTTCTGGGGGGGGGGGAGAGGGGGGGCACCAGCGGCTCTTGGAGTATGGAATACCCCCCAGGAACCAGGGAGTTCGTGGGTCTCGTCCTGGAAATTCATGACAAACTATGTGAAAAATGGCACGTTATTCTTAAGTGGTTTGGAAGCAAAATGTTTGCCGTTTTAGAAGAGAAAGTTTTTACTAAATTTTTATTTCCCTTTTAGATTACCAGCAAGTACTCGACTAATTCCAAAATTATTTTGATTTACATTCGCATTTAGCTTGTTGATTTAAAAAGTTTTAGTTTGTGTAAAATTTAACTGGATATTAAAGTAAAATAACCAAAACTTCAATAATAAAGAAACAAAATAATGTAGGCTTTTAATTTAAGGTCTATGGCAACGAAATAGTTTTTTGGGGGAAGGGCAATTGCCCCGAGTTAAGAGTGTGATGAATGGATTTTAAATCCGTTTTAAGCCTGTGTGAATTAAGATTAGAAATGGAAATACACAGAATACCACAATAATGATTACATTTTTAACTTCTTAGATCACCTTACTCTCTGTCGAAACTGTATTTAATGACATTTTCGTGGAATATATTATATTTCATACCTTCTCGTCGTCGTCTTTAACTTGAATCCGTCGGCCTTCGGCAGATATTACCCTTGCTCCGATGGCGACATCAAACTCCTGGCCGGTTACCGGCTCAATCCAGATATAGTCCCCCTGGAATTACAGAAAAAAATATAGTATAAAAAATAGAATTCAACAATATCCATACAAATGGCGCTTTCATTCGTTTCAAACCCTGCGAACTAAACAGAGCACAGCAAAACAGATCGCTAAGGAGTTCAAGAACTTCGATAATTGCATCCGCGATTGCTGTTTTTGTTCTAATATTTAATAATGTCGTCAGACATGGATAGTGGATCCATTGGATACTGTAAAGCTTTTAATTATTTTTTGGTAAAAAGCTTGCGTTAACAAATACATATATTTAACGAACTCGATAGCTATACAATCTAGCTATGTACCTACATTCGGCCGTGACTTTTGTGAACCTACAGCATGCTACCTATCGGTAGGTTACTAAACGTTTCGTCGTACGCGAACGTCGCTCTAGTCATAGTCGTTAATGTGCACTGAAGTACGCTGATTGAGGAAGTTGGAATATACTCGATTGGTATGTACATTCCAACCTCCTTACGCTCATGAATCACTATCTAAGCAAAATTCAACTAGTGTTGCACGTATCGGAAAGAAAAATCGAATGGTACATATATCGATAATAAAAAAAGGCCAAGCGGATAAATGCATTCACTTTCAATAGATCGAAGTGAGTATATCGAATACGTGTAATATCTAATATAAATAGTGGTGGTAATGCCCGGTCAGTATAAAAATTAAGCATGAAAGGAACTTATGCTTAAAATGGCGCAAAAGTCCCGGCGGTGTTTTCAACGGGACACCATCACGTGGACTACCATTAGTCTGGCTCCTACCAATCGACCAATCCCTCATGGAGTGCTTTCGATTTGCGGCGATAGCCGGCGTTCGCCACGCCGTAAAGTGGGCTGAAATCGAAAAAAGCGGCCAAAATCCAAAAATTGATTTTTTCAGTCCGTAAGTTGAAACTTTGCACATTCATTCTCCATAGATTGGTACATTGGTGCACCCAGATTTGACTCCTAGGAAAATTAAGAAAATGTTCAAAATATAATTCAAAAGAAAATGTCATCACAAACGAACAATTGTACCTCTACCACTCTCCCCTTTTGCAACTGCCTTTTCGTACCCAACAATCGTCTTCATTCCCTCCCCCTGTAACCACCTACCCCCTTCCCCTCTCAACACATTCCGCTAACGACGGAGCACCAAAAAATCCCACCAACCACATGCAGCCTCCTCCCCTCCCTGGTCACTGTTTTTCCAAGAACTCTCCAACCAAAGAATGAATCCTCCTCTTCCCCACCTCCAAACCACCCCTCTTCCAAAACCCCTTTCCTCCCCAACCAGCTCTATATATATATCTACGTTGGCAATTCTATGTAAAGCACCTGTAAGATGTAACTCTGTTACGAAACCGTATTATTACGCAATGACACTGTGGAATTTCAACGTATTTTTCATTATTACATTGACTTTACAAAGTGGCGGTGGAATGAACATAAAAATTCATAAAATTCATAAAGGCGGAGGTAAATGGTAAATGGTCTAAATCAGCCAATAATTACGGCTATTAAATACTTATATAACATCAAGGGACAAAATTTACATTGATCGGGCATCGAAACAAATTATCTTGCATTGCTACGCAGGCCACCACACTACTCAGGATTACCGAATTTAAAGACACATGGGTACTAGTTGTTTGTGCTCTTTAAGGTTTCTCAAGGATATAATTAGTATGGAAGAAGAAGGCCTCAAAGTAGCAATAGTTCTACAGGTGAAATCCTAAAATATGTTACCAGGCATGATTCTACAAACAATATATGGTCGAAGGTAAGCATTTTTTAAATAGCTATACTTTACAGTTGATTTAAGTCCACTAATTGCACCCAGATTACACGCCAGGCAATGTCTTCTACTATTTTATCTGGAGGACGTTGACATTTTTAAAGCCCACTTTATCCTTATCACATCACCGATGGTCCATAAGAATACCAAAATAGTTCTTTCATGAATGTCAGAGATGATCTTCCGGTTATGGTATGTTTCGCAGAAAATATTACCTCTACCAATATACAATAGTCGCAGAATGTCTTTTGGGCTTCAATTTCGAGGATCATGGCATTCCTAATGACATAGTTGATGGAAAATAATAACACCAATCAGTTCATTTACTACTGTATGAGACGATCTACCGGTTACGGTGGGTTTAGGATAAAATATTGCCCCTTGAATTTTTTATATTCGCAGGTTCCTATCCCACCCAATACGATTTCTTTCTTCAGTTCGGCATAGGTATGTCCTATCTCTCCTCATCCCGTCCATAAAACCTATTCTCATTCTTCCCCTTACCCACTAACCCAACACCATCGCTACTAATACTTGACTTTTAGTATCCCCTCACCCCTTATTACCTCTTCCTACCACCTTCTAAACTCCTTCAGAAGTTTTCTCTCCTCGCCCACAACACCAAGCACTGACAAGCAGTACTCCACATCAACTGTCTTAAAATCACAAATATGGTAAATTCTTGCAAGTGCAATCTCTTCTCGAGAGGGTGAGATGCAGAAAGATTCCCGCACTTCTCGGGATATTTTTCTGTTTCTGACAGAGATTACTTCCGGACTCCTCTCGAAACTTGGGCGGATATTCGCAAGGCAAAACCCCGATGCGTGGGAAGGAAGCTTAAGGGAAAAAGTTCGACGCCGGAAGGAGCTTTAAAAAATATAAAAATGAAGCTTTCCACAAGGGAAATGTGAAATGGTGGAGACAATGGAGGTGTGGTAGGCCAAAAACGAAAAATAAGGAGTACAGAAAACCAGGGGTCGGGTTGGCAGCATTTACGAAGTCGGTGTTGGACGGAGACTTCTACCGTCCATGCAAAAAGACTAGATACTAAAGTTTAAGACGTTATATCTCGATAACCAATGATTCTATTGCACACGATATGAACTGAATACAAAAGGTTATCTATTTATACGTGATGAAAATGTTTTGAATAATAGTTAATCAAAACATTTTTATTACGTAAAAATGGATAACCTTTTATATACATTTAATAATTATTATTCAAAACATTTTCATTACGTAAAATTAGATAACCTTTTATAACCAGTTCATATTGTGTGCAATAGAATCATTAGTTATCGAAATCTAGCGTCTTCAACTCGGACAATTATAAAGATATAATTCAACATATTTCTGGGGCTCCATTTGAAAATAGTCACGGTTTTTGCAGCTGAAAAAAATATGGACTCCAACACAAGCTCAGCGGAGGAAAAGGTGATGCGGCTGGTTTTTTAATAGTACGCACTGATTAAGTTACTTTGGAATGAAAGATCTGAGGCCTTCCCGGCGTACGCTGTTATTGAGGTCTATTCGGGATCTCCACCGCGTCAAATTCCGGATTGGCTGCCGTCGCACAGTGGTCGGGAATCGGAAAAAGCTGGCCAAAAGTCCAAAATGGCTTTTTTTGAGATATGAAGTTGAAACTTCGCATGGAAACTCAGAAATGATTCATGTATCTGGAATAGCACTTCATTGGGCATAGTTATTACCCGTTATTGAGATACAGAGGCTCAAACATGACCAAATTTCCAGAAAAATGCCCGTCTTCAGTTTTCTCGGAAAATCTTCCGACTAAAGTTGATGGTGAAGTTAAAAGAGGATTTTTATGGAATAAAAAACGATATTATCTGTTAACATGGTACATTTGCTTTACAATTACGTAGTTTTAAAGAATAGCTATGATACAATATTACTCTGCCGTTACAAAATGGCGGACGCTGTTTTTAGACAAAATTTTACATTTAGTAGGAGATTCAAATAGATTTTTGGCAAAGTCACGCGAAGTTACTTACATCAGAGCATTATTTGAAGAATTCTCAAGGTTTATATGCAGTTAACTTTGAAAAATGTTTGCGACGCCGGAAATAAATTTGATTTTTCGATCGCGCGTCGGGGCTCGGGTCCGCGCGCCGGGAGCTGGATTTGCCGCGACGCGGTAAGGTTATTGAAGTGGTATGGATTTTAACGCTCAGCATTCACCGTTTTTTAAGCTGTGCTTGTGAGCAACGATCCCCAAAGAGTCTATAATGAAGACACGAGAGGATTTTCAGTTCAGACGCGTCGTTTCGACGGTGGAGCCGTCCATTATCTTCACGGATGAATCATTTTTGATTTTTCAATATTTTCTCCATATTTCCCTGACATGAACATGGCATAATTATGCGTCGCCTTTAAAATTAGTCGGCTTTGCAGATAAACCAGTATTCTCTTTGAATCGGAATTACCTCATCTTATCGCCCAAATATCATTTCTTTTGGTCAGGTCTGAAAGAGCAAATGGCACAATTTACCTGTTGTACCACTTCCAAACATATACGTTTCGTCAAAAATAACCGTTCACGGTAAAATGATATCTAGCTTGACGAAACTATAATTATATGGTTAATAATATGGCGGATGCGCACAACAATCACTACATAATATGCCGTCTATGGACGACGTAAATAGAGTTTCCACAATTTCATCATTCGTTTGAGCCACAAACAGGGTGGTAACGCTACTATTGTTTATAGCACCTTTCTATAGACGCAGTGCAGGATACACAGGGGGCACTCAATGTCTGCAGCATTGGGACAAAGTGCCGAACTTCTAAATTTATTCGTAAAATTATACCAAAGGAAGAAGTTTGATTTTAGTTCGCGCTGTGCAAGGAAGAATGTTCACTACAACGAAAATGACATCTGTGTCCGCTCAGCTAACCTTAACAAAGAACAATATTATTGTAACGCATGTCTATTTTATTCTTATTTTAATCTCAGTTCATTCTCCCACTTGAATCGATTTTGACCTCTATGGATCACGTAAAATAGCGTTCTCATGACTTCCGTTCTTTCTCCGTTCTATGCTTCCAGTATGTTTTTATTATCTCTCTCTCTCTTCATTGCTATTTTCTTACTTCTTACAATATCTCAACTCTTTTCTTTTTTATCTTTCATTTATTGATTCAATAGAAGCTAAATATTTTAATTTCATTTTAATGTAAAATAGGAATATTTTACGTGTATGTAAAGGTGTAGCGAAACTTGGTGGCACTCACTCGTGAAGAACATGACGCAAAGGAGAGGAAAGCATGCATGAGATGTGGGATAAAGTGGTCGAGCCTTTTTCCAGAGGACCCTGCGGGAGTCCTATGAGAACTTTGTCTGCTCATCAACGCATGGTTTAAGTTCAGTGTCCTCTAATCCTCCGCTGGTGAGTGCCACCAAGTTTCGCTATACCTTATACACGATCACGCACTGAAGACGGATCATCTATTACCAATACCTACTCATCATTAAAACCTACTCGTCATGATTTATGAAGATATGATAGAGTTGAAGCCGTTTTGTACTGTTATTTCATTCCGTAAACCTTAGGCATATCCCTTTGGTATATTGCCTTTGTTCCCGTACTTATATGAATAACTTAACCAAAAATTTTGTGGCAATATACTGAAGACCAGTACAAATTAGTTATTGTTTTTAAATCTTTCGGAACACCGGGAAAAGCAACCTACTACCATTAATTTGATGGAGGCAGGCGACACTTTGTGAAACTTTGCGACGTTGAGCATGAAAAGAAATCACACGGTACTTTTCTGCTTAGGTTCTTAATTCCCCATTAATTTCAACCTCTTTGAGTCGTTATCAAGATATTATTTTTACCTTGGGAATGACACATAGAAGTTGTAATCGATCGGGAATAAATAAACTATGTGAAATAGTACCAAGTGATTCCTTTTCACCATGCTACAGCCATTAATGTTCCAGCCAAACCTTTACACACGGTCACCTTATCTATAGTGATAACTAAACCTTAAAATTTTACTCCAAGAAACGGCCATGCGTAATCCAGCAGGATAATTATGGTATTTTGAAAACGGGTGAATTATATACTACGGTTCAGGACGGAGAGACCAACACATAGAGCAAAAAGAAACCAGGAATCGAAATAAAACTGTTATAGAGAGAGACCCATAGCAAGGGAATAATAAGCAGCAGACCTCCACGTCCCATTGTTCCAAAAGCCGGCTGGACGAGGGCCAAGTTAAAACGTAAATGAAATTATGAAAAAAAGTATGCATAAGTAATGCGAACTCTTGGACGATTCTCTCCGTCTCTTTCATTGGCCTTGTCTTTATTCTCTCTCAGTCCGGGAGGATTGCAATGCGAAAAGAAAAACCCTTTTCCCACCCGGCGCGAGTGAATCCCATTAAAGGGGTTGGAAGAATGCGGAATTCGGACCCATTACGTGATTCTTAAAGTCACGAAGGTGCATGCTCGGTTATTAAAACTCGTTCCAAGCGCAGAAAATACTTATTGGCTTCCGAACTTCACCAAAGGCTGCGGCTGGCTGAGGGTCACTATAAGTGAAAAGTACTACTCACGCCAAGTGAAGTCATCGGAAAGGGAAATCGACAAAGAACAACCCCTCTCGATTTGGGACGGTACTTGCAAAATACTTATTTTTTTAAAGTGCATCATGGTCAATGGTGTGTTTCTATCTTGGAAAGGAACTAGGAATATTCCAAACCAAGTTCCCTTCCCTCAAAATCACTGGTCCGCCCAAGCTTTACCTTTCACTACATATGTATAGCTTCTGCATCACTATCAGATCACTGCATATGTCATACGTCAAGCCGGACATGTTCACCACTTTACGCTCCTCACTGACTAATCAATTTAAAACAAAATTTTAAATAGTTAAATGATTATTTACTTTGGTTTTATCGGTCGAGATAAGAACCAAAATAATGGCATTCAAAAGCGATGAACCAGTAAGATCAAAAATAATTTTACATAATCAAGTTATAGAACAAGTCACATCAATTGACTTTCTCGGAACCAAATTATCATACTGCATTGAAATAGACATTAACAAGAAAATTGCCAGCTTCAACCACATCAACGGTACGATACAACGAACTTAAAAAAATAAAATAAGAAAAGACACCTTAATGAAATTTTATAAAACAATGGAAATTCCTTGTGAAATATACGGCAGCAAGAACTGGACACTTAAAAAAGCAAATGAGCAAAGATTCCAAACATCTGAAATGAAATTCATAAGAAGAACGGCTGCCTAAAACGAACAGAAAAAAACGAAGTACGGATCTCGGCGATAAGGCAAGATCTCGGCGTAAAAGACAACAACAAAACGATTCGATACTACAAAAATAGATGGAGAGAACACTTAGAAATAATGAATGAAGAGAGTATACCAAAATTAATTTGGAAAGATAGTGCGAGAGGCAAAAGATCCCAGGGACGTCCACGCAAGAAATGGATAGACCAGGACTAAAGAAGGTCTTATAAGGGCTTAAATGCCTAATACTTGCGGTAAGGAGAAAAAGACTGATTATTTATTATTAGAGATGATCAACCCGTTGGGTAGGTTTTAACGGAACAAGAGTTACTTGTACTAATCTTTCAAAACCGCGGGCTCGTCGTCGTTCTTCGTCGACGAGCCCGAACGACGAACTCGTTCCACCTCTCTTCATCCCTACCATAAAGCTTATTCTTTTTCTTCCCCTTCCCTGCTTGCTCGACATACTCCCCTCTATCAAGGTTTTCAGCATCCCCTCACTGCCTCTTCCAGCCACATACTCTCCCTCCTCCTAATCACTTCCAGAAGTTTCTTCTCCCAACATTGGTTTATGCGAACTATATATTCCCATTGGATCTGAGGTTTCCGGGCGTTTCTCCATATTGGTAACGGCTTTCGGGCGTTCCTCCGCGTTGTCTTGTCTAAAGGCGACGACAGTTTCTCCAGCCATCCTGCTGGCGTCTTCAGGTCAGAAGTGTCGATGCGTTGAATTTTTTCAACTAAATTCTTCGTTGAAAACACTTCTGACCTGAAGACGCCAGCAGGATGGCTGGAGAAACTGTCGTCGCCTTTAGACAAGACAACGCGGAGGAACGCCCGAAAGCCGTTACCAATATATATTCCCATCTCCAGTATATGATGTAGCACAGGAAACGTTGTCGTACTTCATAATTTACTGATACGGAGGATAAATCCGACTAAGTCGCTTCGTAACGACAAAACCTTTTAAACCAGCACCACTGATAAAAATCCACAAATGGCTCGGTATGCTGTCTCGCGCACGACTGCAAAGGTATATAAATCAAAGGGAGGAATTTCCCCTTGAAAAAAATCATTTGAGTTTAACGGGATCCAAACCCGGATAAGCCAAGTTTCCACGGCAAATGGGAAATCCGGGTTCGAATCCCGGTCTAGTCAAATGATTATTTCATGGCGAATTTCATCCCTCCATCAAGGAAATAATTCGAGATGAAAATTTAATAATGGAAAATATTCGACATAAAAATGCACGATAAGTCGTTAATTACGAAATAGCGATTAGAAACGTCGAGCGCTCTTGAATCACCAGGAATGACCGGAGGCAGCCATAAATGCCAAAGTTTTTAAAAGATTGAATGCGATGCGCCAAGTCTTCTCTTTATCCAATTGCAATAATATTTAACACGTATTATTTTATAACAAAATGAAATAAATTTAGGGAGTGTCCCCAAAAGAAGTACCAATTTCGAAAAATAAGGAACATCCTACTCCATAATTCATACATGCATTATGGTATATATATATATATATTTTTTTTTTGCACCAGTGCGTATGACTGTGTATCAAGTCATTTGTGCATTTCGCAGTGAGATTGGACAAAAAAATTATTACTGCTCGGTAGATGCTATTAAAAAAATACACACCCAACCTCGTTTATGTAGAAGTGGGGGAAATTATCTTTTAAAACCGACGCTAGTGGAAATTACACACACGAAACTAAATCTATCCATGTTGCTAAGGTAGTTTCAGCGACATAACATTTCACATAAAATTCAATGAATTTGACCTCAGCATAAAGAAAAATATATCACCGTTCCAATGATACCAAAACATCAGCCAATTATCACCATACTTTTCGAGTTATTTGCAAAACAAACCTGCAAATTACCATTAGAAACGCTAAGAATAGGCACTCCAGAGAGACTTTATTTAAAGAATGAGGTATACTTAACAAATTAACATAAAAAATTTTAGTGTGTAGTTTGCATTGTTTCTTAACTATTTTTAAAAATAAATCTATTACTCACCGCAGTACTTTTTACAGAATCGCAAAAAAATCTTCGGTTGTGAAGGCGTTTTCACCTTAAATGGCGTGAAAAATACGAGTCAAGTCAAAGACTTATGCATGTGTGACTAGTTGATTACTGAGAATTTCTGTCTTATTAAACAATATTTTGCGATTTAAAATCACAATATTTATTTACTTCATGCTTCTTACAGCTGTTGAAATTTAAAAATAAAGTTCGAACATGGTCTCTAATATGACTAGGGAAAAATCTCGCTCAAACCACCCTAAACGGCGATCATATACGTATGGGCGATGTAAGGGAAAGTGTAATAGTGGCGGGGAACAAATGCGACAGTGAACACGTCTCGCGGCGCGGCCAACAACCGGTGAACAGAAATGAGAGTGGGGAAGTGAAATGTATTCGTGAATACTAAGTGAACGACGTCCTTGCAAGGTGACGGCTGTGGTGGATATGAATCAAACCACGTGGAGCTATAAGTTCATGCCTCCATATCCCTTTCTGAAGCCTGCTTCCGGACCTTTAAAGGCGCCACACAATGGCAGATTCAGAGGTGACTTTGTGGAAATACGTATTATAAACCATAATGGTGAACATGTAAACTCTTCTCGTGCTCTCCAACGGTTTTAACTATTCATAATTGCCGAAGTTTAGAGAGACGAGTCGTTACTCATTCTCAAAACAAGAAAAAAAGCCATTAAGATTCGGATGGAGAATACAAATCACAACTTCAATTATAGCATCAGAAATGCTCGGAATCCGATTCAGAAAAGATTTAAGAACGCATGAGCTAAGCCACCGGTGATTAAAGGTCTCCGGAGTCAACAATAAGGCTTCCGACTAATCTAGAAAGACCTAGCGTTAGTATGCATATAATTTGGCTGAAATTTAAGATTTACGACATTCTTGCCTGGAGGATGAGTGAAGAGTCGTCTCTCAAAACTTCGGCAATTATGAATAGTTAAAACCGGTGGAGAGCCCGAGAAGAATTTACTCATATTATTCACCGGGAAAGCGTTTGATTTTGTAATTTCCACACAATTTATTACAGCTGCATTACAAAATCAGCGCGGGAAATACGGAATGAAGAAAAATCGTAGAAAAGTTAATTAATTAAATATTATAGGAAAAAGAAGAGGCTGGTCATAAAGTTGGAGAGCATAAATGGAACAAGTAGAGCAATTTAGTTACTCATGTAGAGCGTTAGAAAAAATGGGAAAGTATAAAATAAATTAGGAGCAGAATTGCGTTATCGAAAGAAGCGTTCAGAAATAGGAGGTAACTGATGACGCAGACATTGGGTAAGAATATGAAGAAGAGGCTTGTAAAGGTTTAATTAACCGAGTGTGACATTGCATGGGGCAGAAAAGTGGACCCTGAGAAAGGAAGACGAGATTAGGATGCAGGCGCTCGAGATGTGGATGTAGAGGAGGATGAAGAAGGTGGACGGAAAAGAAGACAAATGAGGAAGTGATTGGTATGGTTATGGAGGAATGGTAACTTCTGAATGAGATTAGGGGGAGGCAGGGTAGGTGGCTGGAAGAGGTAATAAGGGGCGAAGGGTTGCTTAGGGCTGTGATACAGAGGAGGATGCTGGGGAAGCGGAGAAGCAAGAGAATAGCTTTCATGGGTTCAATAGGGAGATGGGAAGGCAGTACCCTGAGATGAAGAAAAAAATATTATTTGTGGATAGGTCATTGCACGCATAAAAATCCAGAGGGTTTTTACTCCCATTTAAACTTATCATAACCGGTGGATTACCTTGATAATAATAATTTATTACAGCGATCAATTTTGGCGGTTACAACGTCAACTACAAGGCGATCATTTTCACCTTGTTAATAAAGTTATTACCGTTGATCGTTGGAGTATCAAAATTGATCGGTGAAGAACACAGTATGCGGAAAAGAACAAAGTTCATTTTTCGTCACTAAGATGCAAAAAATCCCTATATTTAAATCTCTTATTTTGCTTCCCATTTCCAACTTAAAATGGAATCTCACTACATCCTCAACCATTGTCCTTCAATCGAAAGAAGGCCGATGAATGATTTAGACCGAGAAAAATATTTATCCGGCAGTCTAAAGGTAGGTTTTATAATACCTATTTAGCGTTGACCTTATGACGACATGACTCTTTCGTTAAACTTATGGTAACTGAGGGTTTGAGCTAACATATTACATCATACTGTCGGTTAATTGACGTGAGCGGTTCCGACGAAAATAATAACTTTGGTTTTACTACTCAGAAAGTTATAAACCAGGCCTGGAGATCTTTCAAGTCATCAGCGACTATTTATTAAATCAATAGTTGGTCCTTTGATAGTGCTGTTCACAATCCCTGAGAGATAGTGTCTCCTCTAATTGGAGGTCGTTACGATATGGGTATCGAGAAGGTCGGAGAAAACAAGATGAGCGGAAAGAAAGACTTGCGCAGATGTGCTAGTCATGGTAGAAGAAGACATTTATGCGTTGGAAGAAATCCAAGACAGAGAGGGTTGATGGAAGAGGAACTGAGAATAATAAGAGAGTAGAAAGTTGAAGGTCGGGCCACGAGAAAGATATAAGGAAGCAGGAGTGATACAAGAAAACTATTAAGATTTAATGCGGCAAAGAAGAACAGTACGAAATATGGAGAGATCTTGCACTCATTTTTTAGGATGATGGATCCTTTCAATTGAAACACAGTGTTGAGAAATAGTTACATTGGAAATTGCTCATTCATCCCGTCAATTGGTAACCCATAATCATTGTAATAATGATTTTTAAGGTGACCATACATACTAGTTTGGCTGGTACTGTACAGGTTTTGAGTAGGTCCCGGCGTCTCAAAAGACTAAAAACTAATAATTAATAATAATTTGCACCGGTGTATAATATAATAATAATTTTCCATTTCTATTAAATGGAAATATCCTTAAAAATTTGAACTAAATATTTCCCAATTACATTAAAGTTAAATAATCTTTTCCCTTGATATTTTGTTACATTTGTTATTCTACTGACTTAACACATTTAACGGATTTTAATGCATACGATTTGGAGAGGTGCCGAGTTGTGCTTTGAAAGCCACACCCAGGCTGTCCTGGTGGCGAGAGGTATCCACTTGAGCGGAACAGGAGATGATCATTGACCGTGCGCAGTGATGCACAAACGGACGTCTTTCTCGTGTGACGAAAGACATGCCCCTATAAAGGCGCCTTTGAAGACAAGCACCAGTTGAAAGAACTAATCACAATCAATAAAAACTATAGCTAAGTACTATCATAGAGTAAGAATACAACTAGAGCGCTCACCGAGGGCCCAAAACTGTAATATTTTTGACGTAGCACCGAAAGGAAAAGGTAGGTGGGGAGTTAAGACTTTTTCGCGTTAGAGACGATAGCTATAAGGAGTCTGTAACGCTGTACTTCCATCGCATCAACGGAACGATGGTGATATGTAATGACTTAGATTTCGCATAGGCTGCTCCGTGCTTCGGGCAACTATGTTAAGGTTGTGCTTACTCTATGGTACTATCCACATTTTTACCGACCATTTTTCAGCAATTCAAAGTTATTTTCAAGGAACTCGGCAATGAACTGCTGAATTCATGATTGGTTTAAATTTTAGCGAGGATAATCTAATAAACTAAGCCATCGTTTTTGTTCATCATGACTTGGTTCCGCAAAGTTATACAAAAAGTGTCTGACCTTCTCATAGATTCTCATAATATTACAACCAGACGGTTTGGGAATCAGTTTTCAACGTTTCAGTCAAACAAAAAATTGCTATTATCGATACTTCAATCATTACACAATCAATTATTAATATTTGGGGTGATCTACCGGTCATGGTACTTTTTAATGGAGAAAATAAAATTCATCTAGATTTTTACAGGCGCAGGCCACTATTTCATATACACAATTTCTTTCTTCATCTTAGCATTGTGTTTCCTTACTTCCAGATTTGTGTTACTGGCTATCAGCAGACTCCTCTTCACATAGAATACCCTCTTTGCTTGGGCCATTCTGCTCACAATATATTTCTTACTTATTGCATCGCTGGTGATCCTGCTTCCCAGTTTTCATAATTCTTTTACTTGTGCAAGGTTTTTCTGTCCAAGTTTGGCAGTTTTTCTTTCTTCTTAATCTCTAAAACGCCCATAATTCTTTTTTTTATTAACATTTATATTCATGTGGTAATTCTCCATATTTTTTTCCATGCAATTCAGCTTTCTCGTCAGTTCTTCTCTGTCAGAACTCAGAGCGTAGAATGCTACTTTATTTCTCTACGCAGCTCGCGACGGAAATTCCCGGATGGAGAATGTAGCCAGTGGTAGTAGCCAGTAGGTGCCGTGGAAACCTTAGAAATGAGCCGAAGAACGCAGTTTTATGAGTCTGGAAAATGCGAAGGGACGACAACTTTCTTTCTGACAATGCATTCTCTTTCAGCCGTCTCTGATCTTGAAAAATGAACATTTGAAGACTTTAAAACCACTGTTGGCACTAAGCCAAATGAGTGTGCGCAGGCTAAAATAAGGAAATGGTAAAGGTCCTGATTTCTCCCGACGCTTTGGCGAATAAATTCAACCAGGTCATTGCCATGGGTTTTATCTCCGTTGCGACTAAATTATTCGTGACCATTACACGAAAATAATGAATGAGGTAATTTGAAATTAAAACGAAGCTGTAATCTTCGCACGTATCGCTTTCGCGCTTGATAAATCTGGTCTTCCTTCGAATCTGCGCATTTCTCTTCCATCGCCAAAACTCTTAGGGAGGGATAACGATCTACGTTTGCTGACGTGACGAAATGAACGTTGGAGTTCTTGACGCTTGGTGATTGCGATTTGCAAGAATATTAAAGTGAGCTTAGTATTAATATTCGCGAATATGTAGAGGAACCTATAGAACGGTAAAATCGTTACGTCAAATTACTACATTCCAAACAATATTTTCCTATGTATTTAGCATTGACGACGCATTTCTTTGGAAATGAATACTTTTGTAACCAACTGTTCGTTACGCCATGCATTGGCAGTCCATTACGATGGCCGGACGTTGACGGCACCGTCAATGGACGATGAGCGAACCCTGCCTAAACTAAAAATCCTAAGTCCACACATTAACAGACAGTCCCAGAAATAGCACTCCTGACTAATTGCACCCAATCAGATTTTGACGATGGAAAGCAAATTTACAGCGTAATTTCTCACTTCCCATAATTTTCCCAGGCTTTCCAGAACCATTTTTCTATTTCCATGACTATTCCAGATTTTCCAGGCCTGTAGCAACTCTGATATAGCAATCTCAAAGCTTTCACGAAAGACACCATCTGCTCCCGCCTCGTCCATCGTAATCCCACCCTTGTCTACAATATACAAGGCTACGCGTACGTATACACGATTCAGTTGCTGGCGTAGTGATTCAGATGTGTCCCAATAGATGGCAAGCGAGCTCTCATATACGTTCTCCATTAACTGACACATGGCGGGGGCGTATGAACTTTTCAAAACACACACAAGAGAAACTGTTTAGTAACAGCTCCGCCTCCTTCACCAAAAATGTTGTATGTACAAAGAAATCTCTGACATTTAGATATTATACATTATAAGGTTGAAGAGTTCAAAGCAATTTCTCACAAATAAAAGTTAAAAAAAGACTTTCTTACGACCTAGATTTCGATGTTCTTCACATCATCTACCAGAAGATAATGTGTAAAACATCGAAACCTAGGTCGTAATTAAGTCTTTTTTTTAGTTTTATTTGAGGGAAATTGCTTTTATCTCTTCAACCTTATCATGCTTTAATTCCACGTTATTTCACCTGAAACTTCGGAATTCATATTATACATTGTTTACCATAGTAGTGACATAAATTGTTTTCACTTAAAAAAACACATTAATTTCAATTTAACCATTTACTTCATTCATAACGTTTTGGCTATTTCGCCAATATTTAAGTATGTTTCAGCAGGCTGTTCAACTAGTTACTATTTATAAGAAAGGCGTCGTAGATTAACACACATACACGTTATCAACCACTCGACCGTCACATATGCCGCATTTCTCTGACCGTAAGGAGGGGCCACGAGGTGGGTCGTTAAGTTGGAGGAGGGGGTGCTGGTAGAATCATGGCGGGTCACGAGAGGGGAGGGACCCCAGACGGGGCTGGAAGAGGCGACCTGGATGCCCAGGAGGGAAGGGGAAGTGGGTAAGAGTGAGGAGAGGGCAACCCGGATACGGCTTACGAGCCGGCCTTGCGGCGGTGGTGGTGGTTATGGCGGCAGCCGCGTTGGGGGAGAGGCGGGGTGAGGAGATTTCAACTCCCGGGATAAAGACATGGAAGGGATACAGTGTGATTCACTACTGCCCGTGCCATAATCTTGTAGACTGGAGTTTAACCTCAATAACTCTTAGACAGTTCATTGGATGTTGACGTTTTTTACATCACCATTTAGCTAATATGTAATGAAGATTAACAAGAAGAAGACCAAGTGTATGGTCATCGGAGGAAAAGGGTAAAAATTAAAATCAAACTAGAAGGGGAATGCATAGAGCAAGTGAAGAACTTCAAATATCTGGGGAGTATTATAACAGGAGATATGCCTTGTACAGCTGAGATAAAAATATGTATAGCAATAGCAAAAGAAGGATTCCAAAGGAAAATGAGGCTACTCTGTGGGACTTTGAACAAAGAATTGAGGAAGAAACTAGTAAAGTGCTATGTATGGAGTGAGGCACTATATGGGGCGCAAAATTAGGCAGTTAGGATGAAAAAAGACTGGAAGCCCTGAAGATTTGGATATGGAGGAAGATGAAAAAAGTGAATTGAAAGGATAAAGTGAGAAACGAGGAGGTACTGAGGAGAGTGGGCGAGGAAAGGACTCTAATGGAAACGATTAGGAGAAGAAAAAGGGATTTGGATTCGACATTCCCCGCGAAGGCATTGTCTGCTGACGACGGATATAGAAGCAATGGAGGAAGGAAATCGGGGAAGGAAACGGAAGCAAATGCTAGACAAAATCAAAATAGGCGGAAGGTACGCGGACACAAAGCGCCTGGCTGAGAAAAGAGTGGAGTAGAGGAGGAGCCAATGAGAAAACCTGCCATTTGGAGCAGAAAAATAAAACGAATGAATGAATTGAGTTAATTTCGTTTTATATTCAATTCGTGTGTATTTAAATTGTTAGTAACGAATTTGGACCTTTTTTGGCGTCAGAGTAACCTGAAACACTTTCCGAGGATGTGAACTTAAGCATTTGCTTCCTATGGGCATGGGGTGCCAACTTCTTAGCTGCATAACTATGGCAACGCAAATATTTATTCAGAAGCATTCTGCAGTTCGTTGATTGTTAGCAGTACGTTAGGCAATGTTGAGAGAATGGACGAGAGTCTAATAACGTAACAGACATATTATACAAGAGTGAATGGTGTAAAATGAAGGGGTAGACTGAGAAAGTCATGGGTGAATGTGGTGGAAAAGACTCTAAAAGGAGAAATATTGGAGTCTTAAGAATAGGAAAGCGTGTAAGAAGAATGCATGAGTGTAGGAGAAGCGAAAGATTTATGCAAGAATAGGTCATTATGGAGGAAATTGTAAAAGGAGAGCCAGTTTTCTAGGGCTAATAGCAATAACTAAGTTCTTTTACTGTGCCTATCCCGAAAGGGAATAGCGTGATGGGTATATATATATATGTGTTTTCCAGTTACCATATAAACGCTAACAAGCAGAAGCAGATACGAATTGATTGGTTAGGGTTAAGATACCGGTTAAGTTAGGTTCAAATGGAAGAGAGTAAAAATCCTCAATGTTTTCACAGGCGAAGGCCCCAAATCTACCTACACAATGTATTTCTTTATCCCAGTATACGTCTCACCTTTCTTCATCCCGTCCATAAAACCTGTTTTTATCTTCCCTATCCCGCTTACCTAAAATCCACCCTCTATCTCGGCCTTCAGCAATCAGGATCCCTTCGCCCCTCATAACCTGTTTTAAACACCCAATCTGCCTTCTCCTAATCTTCTCCAGAAGTTTCCTCTCCTTAGACACCGTAGAGATAGGTAGATGCATTAGAAAAGCAATGCCGGAAAAACTGGATGAAGATTTATCACAAGGAAACTAAAGGCACTGACCATTATGGATTAAAACTATTAATAGTCTAAGTTGTACTTGACATTTTTATCCCTCTTTTTTTGGCGTGATTTATGCCGATGGATTACAATTTTCAAGATGGAAATTGAAATTAGCAAACATTATATAGTTAAAAAATTACTTTTTAGAATTACTTTTATTTTCCGGTACACGATAAAACCCTTACAACCGAAACATTCTTGATATTCTTTCTACTCTTGGCAAAGTTATTTATCAATCTTAAATTTTAGCGGAGATATTTCACCCAGAGTGACCGGGGCTGCATGGGGTTATTGATTGACAGTTGACCCCCACGCATGGAACCGGCATTTGTTTGCAGGAAAAGGCAATTAAGTTAAAGGTAGTTATCTGGGACCATGTCGCAGGTAGTCGCCAGTTGGGTGTGTCCCACTTCGCGAAGGGTCGTAATCCGCGACCCTTTCCCGAGCACTCAGGCCCAACGCTGGTCTCTCCCCCCGACCCACGCCACGTGGCGGGGGGCAATCACAACAAAAAAGACGATTAAAAGACGTACGTACTCCCACGATCATCAGGAGTGCGATGAAAAATAGTACTGGTTGCAATATGGTGAAGATGTTAAAGTTTAAATAATACTGGGTGAGGTCAGTTTTTGTTGTGGTTGCCCCCCGCCGCGTGGGTCGAGGGGAGTGACCAGCGTTGGGCCAGAGTGCTCGAGAAAGGATCGCGGATTACGACCCTTCGCGAGGTGGGACACACCCAACTGGCCTACCTGCGACATGATCCCAGATAACTACCGTTAACCGGAAATTACAATCGGCGATTAAAGCTTACGTATTTCCTTTCAAATGTATTGGAAGGTGCGATCAACCCCTGAAACTAGGGTGGAAGTACTCGTATTTATGAGGGCTAGAGTGAAAAAAAAACAATCAAGTGGCTATACATTCCCCAGCAATAGCAATTGTCTGATTGTCGATCACGTGTGCTGGGATTCTTTGCTTAAGAAGCTGATTTAACTCATTTATCCTTGCAACCGCGAATATTGGTTCAGGATGGTCCAGGAGGGGTCTGTGAGACAAGGGGGTTGATGGGGGAGGAGTGGGAGGAGATGAATAAGAGGACGATTACACAAGAGGCAATACGGTGAGACGCCGGTGGGGGGATGTGAAATTATCTCGCGGGAATCTCTTAAGCCGGGAAACTCTATACACGGCGACATTTCTGGCACCAGAGCTGGTGCGAGAAGAGGCTAGTGATATATATCGCCGAGCGAACAACCAAATCTCAAAGTTTTCAATATTTTTATTCTAAAAAATTATTTTTTTAATTACCAATATTTTTTGTTTTTAGAGATACGAAAAACTGTCAATAGAGAAAACAATGAGCATATTTATATTTTTCTCTAAACTTACTAAAATTATTTTCATATCTTCATTTTTGGCGGAGATATGGAATCTCAAGCGATACCGTTATATGAGTACATTGATCCACGGCTCTCTTACATGCAAGTAACTGACATTTGTACCGAAAAAGACTATTAACCTCATTGATTTAAGCGTACGTGTTTATTTTTAAATGCATCGAAGAGAATAATCAATCACTGAGACCGAGATGGAGTACTTTTTTTGGGCTAAATAAAGTATGTACTATCAGGTGGCAATAAAGTCCTCATAAGTAGATCACCATGGATTGATTGTCGATGACTGGCGTTGAGATTACAACCCTTCTAACCTTCATACAGATTATTATAATATAGGTCACAGGAATAATAGGGCGTAATTACCTCAGCGCCGACGTTCCGCAATTATATATCCACTCCAGGGTTTTTTCTAAGCTTTGCAATGGCATAATTGCTTCAGGGTCAGGCATTTTTCTATCCGGAAAGTGAGTGTGTTTATTTTTTGGAATTCCTTCTTGTAATAAAAAAACATCGGTGATGGGCTAATAACGATCTATAATTTTCATGACCTATCTTATAGCCAAAAAAACTAAACTACTTATGAATATTTTCAATTGCAAAAATTCTCCGTAATACCGATCGGGAATAATTTCCATTCCATTGGCTTAATAAGGAACGGTAAGCCCGCATCAATTACCCAATAACAATTCTCGGGATGCGATGACGGACAATTATGAGCAGACTGATAGCAGCGATTCCAGAATCTGTGGGCGTGAACATCCGCTTGTCTCCGAAGCCGCGACATAGAAAGCGCTAATTGCTTCTGCAAAAACGATTAGAAACTGTCTAACCCATTCAATAACGACAAGAAGGGCGTAATAACTTAGATTATTAGTGTTGAAAATAAAAAAATACCACAACCGGCTTTCACGTCAGGTTGAGAAAGCGCTCCAACAACACATACGCGGTGAAAAAATGACAAATTGTCAACTATTTAAACGATTAGGAGAGGATTGGATTTGATGCACCTACGGCTGCAAGTACCTACAATTTTCCACATCAAAGATTTCTTTATAATTCGCTAAATAAATACGTAAAATGAAATTCGCACAATGCTGAAACGTAAATAAGACAACTTATACAACAATCAGGGGGTACAATTGAAGGAATGTGATGAGAACAATGACGACATCCTACGAGAAATAGGAGGAAGAAAAGCTGTAAAGAAGGTGCAGCACCCAGTACTTTGGAGCAAACAAATATCTCATAAATAAAAATAAGAATCTTCTCATGACTGCTAGAAAAACGTAACTCATTTTGTGCTAAAATAGTTTAACACACATTCCACTTTATCCTCAATTTATCTTCTGATGCTATTCTCTCTCCCCTTTCCACTTCTAATATTCATGACCTCAGGCTTAAAAAAGATTTTAAATTCATTCATAACACTCTTAGCTAGAACATCGAATGTCATGAGCTGCTTTTCATCGATAATTTCAGAATAACTACTCGACCTACCCGTACACACTCAATGCTCCATACCCCTATTCCTAAATCATCACTCCCCAAGCGCCCACTTCTATTCCGCCTCTCCGCTCAACTTAATTCCCTTCCCGACTACATCAATCCTTTTTCTCTATCATCCAACACCTTCGCCAACAAAGCTTTACCCCAATCTGTAAAAAATTAACTCAATCTATAGTTTCTCTTTCCATGTAGGGCAATGTTATATTTCCTTATTTTATGTTTGTTATAAATGTACCACTTAAAGTTGGCACCTCTGCTGCATGCGGACAATGTTTCAATGAATAAATAAAAAATGGTAAATATTCGAGAAGCAGGACACACAAATAAAAATGTTTTCAACCACTAAAAACCACTGTATTTTGATGAAATTTTGAACAAACATTTTGCCGATTTTGCTTAAGGGTTACATGAAATAAATTTTGTTTCATCTGGAAAAGTTACTGTGGGACATATAATACTATGCAGGTGGCGTAGTTGTGAGACGCGGCCATATTAATTGGAGAGATAATGGGCAGATTTCCAATTTTTTAAAATCAACTTTAAGTTAATCTACTCTACTTATACATCATTTATAATCATGAATTAAGGTCCCAATTTCATTTTTAAGCTCACAAACGAAGCTATAAGTTTCGCGCCGAAATGATGCGCCGTAAACATACCGCCGCCATGTTGTGACGTCACGGCTCTGTTGTTCACTGCTGTATAGGTGTTGTATGTATCAACGTTTTCCGTGGAAGATTTAAGTATGGCTCACCAAACAATGAACCATAAATGGTGCATCATTCCTCCTTGCAAGGATACATCGGGGAATGCGCCACATACGGTTTTCGTTTATGTCTCGAAGAACAGAAAAAGAAGGAAAGCATGGATAAAAGCTGTCCGCCGAGATGATTGTTAAGGAAAAATCAGTACAAAAACAGTTTGTTTTTTCTGTGTAGACCATTTCAAGATATGTATCACTGGAAAACATAATCAAAACCTGAATTTGGCTCATTAATGCTAACTTAAAACCTACACTAGTGTGCAGCTTGCACATAATAACTGAGTTATTTCTCACCGCTGTCTGAAGTAAATGTGTACAAGAAAAACCTATGATGACAACATTTTAGGATATTCTGAAAGTCATCATATGCCATGAAGTGTGACTTTCACTGATAGTACAACTTTTAATAAATATTCAGAATACAATAATGATGATGTTTTGTCATCATTAGTAATTAATGAACACCAACATAAAATTCAGAAAATAAGGTATGAGCTATTCTGAGAAATATGCCAAAAGAACAGCCATATCATAGTTATTTGTCCAACTGATATGTATCAGCATCAGTAGATGTGGAAAGGCAACAGATAGCGCTGATGAGGAGTAATTTTACATCCGACCGCAAGTGTCAGGTGCCTTAATTAAGAATAAAATTCCTCGAGAAATTTGGTGATTGTAGGGGTTTAAGTTGTAGCCGGAACATTTTAGTATGAAATCCCTCGAGAAAGTTCATGATTGAATGTTTATGAGTAGAAAAGAAATTCTAAGGTGTCCCTCTGGTATAGAGTTGGGAAACACGTCAATATGGTGGCAATATCCAGGGAAAAAGTGTAAAAATCGGTTATTTTCCATTGAAAAAAGCAGCAAAGAAACTGAATGTACAGGAAACAGTTTATAATGAAAAAGAAATGCAGATTTTAAAGTTTTACATATGGTGTAAATCATGACTCTGGCCCTGTTGCTTACAGAGTAATGAATGGGAATCGGTAGATCCTGATTCGCAATCAATTACCTAAACAATTGTGTTATCTATGGTTTGGAAGTGTGAACGATTACAGAGGATATGAAAATAAGGATGAATGCTATAGAAACAGGATGCTGGAGGAGATCAAACCCCAATTAGTGCACTGAGGGAAAAAATGTGATAGCGAAAGACATTCGCTGAAAACATCATAGAAATTGTTACTGTGTGGACATATGGTGATTATGCCGGAGCACACACTTCTGTGTATTTTCACGCAGAGTGTATTTGCATTGGATACCAGAGAAAAAAAGAAAGAGTAAGAAAAAAACCATAATGATGACAGACGAAAAAATCTCACTCAAGACTCTTCAATTCAACCCTACGTTTATTGACCACAGCTGTTCACTTTCTCAAGAGATTTTGTTCCCTAGAGAAGGTGACCACGAGGAAAGAAAGGATCACGAAACGTCGGGGCGACACCGAAGAACACGCGGCATGCACCCGAATATTCTCATATCTCGAAAATAAACATCACAAAGTAAACAAACGCATTTAATTTCTAAAAATAAGCCCTTATTCTACAAATAAATTTGTTTTGATTGCCAATGTAATCTCTTTGCTGAATGATTGGTTATTCCTGGGTCGCGACCATGTGATCAGGATAGTGTTGCGCATGACAGAGGGATATATAGAACAGTGGATCTATCGAAAATATGAAAAGTACTTAAATTCACTTTCAATATATCGAAGAAAAAACGTCAAATATGTGATACATCGAATAAAATTTGTGGTGGAAACGGCCGGGTCAGTATATAAATTAGGCATCACAGAAATTTCTTCTCAAAATGGCACGTAAGATCTAACGGTAATTTTTAAGTGACACCGTCACGTGAGCTACCTTCAGCCAGGCTCCTACCTTTCGACCTATATGTCATGGGTGACCCCCAGCTGGGAGCTGGATTGCTCCCAGCAGTCCAGCTCAAGGGGTCATTGGAAAGCACAAGCCCTTCCACCGCGATAAGCCTGTTGTAGCCCCACGGAAGGGCAGCTATATATGTGTTGCCACATATTTTAAGATAATCATGCATGTTTAAGATAATATGCATGCTCCCAAAATTGATGGATATATTTTTTTCAATATTCATATCGATGTATTTGCTAAAAAATATTCTTCAATAGTTTCACTATTTCGCTCGAAAAAATCGAGTATTCGATACATCGATATGTTGTGGAATCTCTAGGTCAGGGTGTCATTGAATGTTTACGCGATCTAATAGCTGAACCGAAATGAAACTTGCAGGCGAATGAGAGGGCTATTTTCCGTGGAATTTCTAAACGTGATCAATAGTGCGCTGCCGATTGCTACCCACATCGACCCTTATTACAATAGAAGACCGCGCCCACACATCATAGAGTGCAACTTGTAAGCGACTTATGGTGGTTCGAGCGGTATTGATGGATCATTGAGTACACATTTTAATAATTTGTCACATAAGTTGAGAAACAACTTGAGACCACATTTTATTTAAATAGATACCTCTATTGATGCGTTGGACCTCACCACACATGCAGGAATGGAAATTAAACAAGAATAATATTTTAATTTATTTCCTTAATTCCTAAAGGTATTTATGACTAGTTTTCGGCGCGGTATTCAAAATTTAGGATAAATGGTATTAGAATATTTTTTAAAAGAATATTGGACTCGGCGTGACTCTTTGATATTTGTAAGCAACCATAATAATAACATGAAATTTATTATTTCGCGTTCAGAAGAAAATATGCACTGATGTGATCGAATTATGTATTATGAAATATATAACGTGCCATCTGGCTGTTGGTTAAAATAGCTATGAATTTCCAAAACATCGAATCTGTCAAGTGCAATTTTTTTTACCTTTATCTATAGATACCTATAAGAACACACATACAAATTTTCAAGCCAATATCTCCATAAACTAAAATCGCTACGACTGTCTTAAAGGCTAATGTTGTAATGGCAATCAACTTATCCGTGTAAACGTATTTCCAGAAGAGAAATCCTGGGATCATCAGGTGATCATAATACCGGTGAACGTTTGGAGATGTCTCGATCACTGGTCCATGAAATATTCATTGCTAAACCCTTCCCTGAAGCGAAGTAAAAATGCTCGATCGACTTACTTTGGGGAAGGCTACGTCACTGTAGCAAAAAAAAGTACGCCGAATGCCTTCGGAGCGAGACGTGCCTAGTTCATTCCACGGTCGGAGCCAGCGGTGGAGGGCGAAGGATCACCTGCGGGGCCGACCGCGTGGTCAATGGACCGAAGTCGTCTCGGTTAGTCGATCACCGCCTGGATGGAGCCGATAGTGTCCCGCGGACTCAACTCAACAAAATTAACCGCGGAACTTCACCAGCAGTACTTCTATCCGAAGGAATAAGGATATCGTTGAGGATTGCGATTTCCAGGTCAAATATACACGCCCACACAAAGAACTTCGGTTTTATATGAAAGAAAGATGTGAAAGAAAGAAAGTTGTGAACAGTTGTAACTATCAACTTAGCAGTGTTACCGAATTGTTGAAGGAATTGGGGTGGGAATCTCTAACTGATCGAAGCGAGAAATACAGGTTAAATCTTTTGCGCAAGTTCGGAGCAGACATTTTTTGCCGGATGTTCAACACATACTGCTAGAGCCAACGTACTACGGTAGAAGCGATCACAGGAATGAAATAAAGGAAATTGACTGCAGAACCGATAGATTTAAAATGTCATTTTTCCCACGCACAATAAGGGATCATAATAGTTGTGATAGATTGATCATATGAAACTCTCACCCTGAATAGGTAGAGGAGAAATTTTCACTTGTGCTTAATAACACAACATCATTACTAACACTTAACACCGCTTGATATGTCCGGCATTATTTTATTTTGTTCTCTGCATGAAGTAGCATCTCGTAGCATTCATAAATTAACCGTATTAGTAATATTAACCACTAGATGTGTCTATAGCATTGTTCTGGATGTTTGCATGTTCATTTACGTATCACTCTCCCAGTTTCCGGTTGGACTGCGCACTATTCTCCTGACTGCTCTTTGGCCTGTGCCTAGCGGCCGTGGGAGCGTGCGAGGTTCTGATTTGTGCTAGGACGAGTGCTGCATGCCTGGTGTGGAATCACCCCGTGCCACACACCCTAGTGGTGGCTTGCACGGTACTTCGTAGATGTGTGGAAGCTCTTAATATCCTTCTTCACACCCATTCAACTCCCCCTACTCCCGGCTCACATAGACTTAATATCAACGGTTTTGCTGACGTCTTGGTTAGTCGATAGGTAGTGTAGCTAAGTTGTAGGGGTGTATCACGATTTTTGCTTTTTACTTTATCGTGCAGGGGGGCATGACAACTGACCATTAGCAAATCATCGCTTAAAGATTCCAAAAATTGCCAGAGATATATGAGTCAAAAGTTGAATGGAAGGACAAACCTTTCCATAACGGCCGTGACGTCATTTCATCCATTGCTTCTTCCCGATCCATTCTAGTTGTGTGAGATGTCTTAAAAAGGCTTTTGTGAAAATTTCCACTTCTGCCAGAAATACAACGGCATAAAGATTTAGAAAATACCTTGAAAAAATATTCGTCTTCACCTGGAATCGAACCACGGGCCTTTGATCGAAGGATGAAAAGACGTCAGAAGGCGATTTTCGGAAACAGAAAAAAATTCACTTCCTACGATTAATTATTTTGTTACTAGGCCTTAATGTTCCGAAGCAACTCCCAGACTCTATATTAAAAACTTGGAAAATTTGATTTCAACGGTAATATCGAAAAAGCATTCGAATAATATTCCCCCGTTAGTTGATTTGCTCACTAATGCTTCTTTCTTAACCTGCAACGTAGTGCTAACATCACGTTTCGCATGCTTATTGCATGACTCTTGCATCTATTTTCGTTTACGTAGTTGTAAAATACATAAATACAAATAGTTTCTGAAGCATTGGTATTATTCGTACAGTGTAGTGCATGTGGGTGACTACTCACCCCCTGCCCTTGAGGTGGTCTGGTTTGCAGGGTATTGTGTAGATATAGATGAGATGCTCGAAGACCTGGCTGACCTTTACCTTCCAAAAACACCCTTCCCTAACCCCAAAATTTATATATGTAAAGACAAGTGAAAACGTTACCATGATGCTGGAATAACGTCCCGAGACAATGGTTGGTTGGTCAATAAAAGTGTGGAAGTCTACCGGTGTTTTTTATTTCTTTTTCCTCTTTTGAAGATGGACCTGCAGTTGCTTCACTTCGAGAACTCGGAAGATAAATTGTTTTTTTTAAGCCGTGTAGTTAAGCGATCATCAGCAGGAGAGATTTTCATTTAAATTTTATTGACTTTTGTGGATTTTTTCCTAATATAAAGTGAAGAGAAATCTTTTTCAATATTTGAAATTTGACGATGATGGACACGAAAAGATGGTAATCGAACGCTTTTTTTTACATCTGCGAATTTTCTTTCCTTTTAAAGTGTGGGAAATGAAAACTCTCCCAATATTTTCGTGCCCACAAGTTTGAGTAACTGTCATCCACTGTGCCCATCCACGATTTTTATTCAGAAAGAGGTTTCCGAAACCCGGTATTATTGTTATATAAGGGGGGAAGAGATCGATGAGGTTTATACGAACGGCTGATAAAATAAGGACGACTAAATGACCTACTCCAGGAGTTCTACACGGAAATCGGGATATCATTGGCGATAGCAATTTCCAGGTCGAAGATATACACCCGCACAAAGACCAACGGTTTCTTTACTCTGGCACTCATGCCAGAAGATAAAATGTTTTAGTAGAGTCATTAAAAAGGTAAGCTTTTACGAAAGTTTTTAACTTTAAGTGTAAGGAACGACAGCGTCCCATTATTTCGTCCCAACGAGTTTTAACAACTTGAATGACACTAAAATTATAGCCTATACCTACCTTTAATTGCCCCGAGTTGTTTTTGGGTATTTTGCAAAAACCTTTTATGATTCAGATTTTCTTTGCTTAGTGATATTTTGCAATGTTTTAAATTGAAGGAATATGCTCAATGATGTAATATGCATGATATAAAAAATAAAATTTCAATTTTTATAGATATTTTTATATGTTACATGTAAAAACCCTTTTTAAAAGTCGGTGTGACAGAGAACATCGACATATCGCCGTAAGCAATTTTATCATCAATGATTCGATTATGAGGGAGGGTTTACACCGGTAAATTTCTTCTGCAAGAGCTTCCGGGAGATTTTACTCTGACAAAATATTTTAAGTAACTTTTGCTTTCATTAAGGTGAGTTTAGACTGGAAAGTTTATTGGGAAGGTTACTTGCACAAGCGAATTCTTTCATTAATTACACGCGTAAACGGCGCTGCAAGTCTGCTTGCAGAACTTTAACCAGTTTCGGCAAGTCACTTTCACAAGCGTATTGGTGCCAATGTAAACTGCAACCGACCTGGCTGGCTCAGCACGAATTTGGGAAAACATTTTGTCAGAGTAAAATTCTCCACAAGTTCTTGCAGAGGAAACTTGAGAAAGTAAATATTCAATTAAAACTCAGCCTAAGAAAAACAATGAATTCGGTGCAGATTTTTATTTTTTGCTTTTAAAAATTACTTGCAATCATGATATAGGCTTGAAATATTTAGTATCGGATGCGTTAAAAGAACAAAGTTTTTAATTATTGCATTCAATTTTCGAATTCACTTTGCTTTTGTCTAAAATTTTATATTTTCGGCTCCAAAATCGGCAATTTTAGCACTATTTAAACAATAGAAACTTTTATTTACTTGGCGACCGCAGCATAGACTTTGAATGGGCACTTATACTCCAGGCAGTTATTCCTAACATTAAAGGATCAATTTAAACAGAATTACTGCGAGATTTTTGTTGGTATTTTTCACCCCATCTCTGCAAGAGTGGTTAATGACTGATAAGTATAATAAGCACTGAGCACGTAATTTTGGGACGATTCGTTTAATCATAAGCAGCGATTTTCTTTTCTTTTCCTTCCCTTGAAATTCAACGGGCACTATTTTACAGTAAAATATAAATTTAAAACCAACTCACCCTTGTTACGATCACCATGGCTGCGTCTGGGGTTGTGCCTCAAGACTGCGGAAGAAAAAGAGATAAAAGAATTAGTAACAAGCGACAAGATTACATAACCGGAGTATGGTATTTTTTTATTACTAGACGACAAAATTAAATTGAATTTCAACCAAAATTGTTGAATCTGCCTCGCCTGCTAACCTGAGGCCGTGGGTTGGAATCACACCTGGGTGGTTTCCACCATCTAGGGCATAGTCGTGTTTACTCGTTAATACGTTATACTGGCAGTAACTGGTTGTAAATGTGGTCAGAAAGTATGTTATAACTATTGGAACACACAGAAAACGTCAAACGGAATGACCGGCGTGGTTCACCTGCAGCCATAATAGCAGTTACCAATTTTCAGTAAAGAATTTTCATTTTAGTAACTTTAAAATGAGACATTTACTGCTGCAGAATAACTTTCTAGAACACATCAGCACAAAAATTTACCACGGAGACACGCCAGGTTAGTATAATGATTATTACAAGATCCTTCTACTTTTGATATTTATTTGGAGTCGTGAATATTATTTATTTATTGAATACGAATTTTCATAGTCTTGATTCCAATAATCGCTCAGCATAATTATTGCTGGCAGAATGATTTGCCCCAAATCAAAACCTAACCTGGACAAATAATCGGGCAACTCATTCGACTCGTGACTAGTTGATTTCATAAATAGATATAATTTTATAAGTTCTTAATTTTCCAGTGTTGATTCCATGCGTACTCCACTTCATGATCTATCAAAATAAATTCATTCAAATTGAACGGATAAGTATGTTGAAATTTAATTATTAAGTTATAATTATTACATTAAATTTTGCGCGGTTCGATTGAAATCTTGATGTTCATAAATCAAGGCTGGCTTTTGAGGGTTTGGTCAAAAATCATATAGAAGCCAAACCCTCAAAAAACAGCGTTAATAAATGGATTTCACTGTGGTCGACAACCTTGATGATAAATCTTGATGTTGACATTCACAAAATACGTATTCCACGCAGAACATATAGAGAAACATTTTTAATAGCAAAGAAGAAAAACTTTCGCCTTCCCCAATAACCGCGACTTACATGGGATTCAACATACAAGGAGAAGAATATTATGTAGGTTAAATTGAATATTGAAGAAATTTAACTAAGAACTTTTGATTAAAACATTTTCTGTGAATTTCATAACGTTTTTTTTCTTTCACATGTCACAAATTTGAGCCAGAAATTGTGAACCTGGAAACACTTTTAAGGCTGACGACAGGTATGTAAGTAGGGAGCCCCATTTCATGCCGTTGCTGAAGTTTACCCATGGGGAATCAGGAGACAGAAAAAAAGTCGAGCAAAAACAATGGAAGTGGATAGAGAGAGATTTCCCGGAGTCATTCGACGCACAATCGAAACGGAACGACCTGTACCGAGAAAAACAGAGCGTATCTACCAGAGGAACGAGTGCATCGCCTGGTTCTAACTCCTCCTTCTTCAACCGCTGTGCAGTGCCTCCGAAGCGAACTCTACCGAATCGACATTACAGGTCATGAAAGGTTCTATAGTGACACCGTGGAGTGATTATAAAAATATGCAAGGGTTTAAATAAATAAAACATCTATTGTAGTAGACCCTTATCGGTCTTTCAGACATTTTGGTACATTAATTATCATTATTTAAAAAATATAATAATACTACAAGAGAGTGTTTATACAAAAATATACATAACAATAATAAATTTACACAATAAATACAAGAAAGTGTTTTCGCGAGGGGCAAGGGCCTAGCCACGTTGAAACACCGGTTCCCATCAGAACACCGAAGTTAAGCAACGTTGGGCCCGGACGGTGGTTGGATGGGTGACCCCCCTCCATACCTCAACCAGGCGTGGATGGAGAGATGATACTCCCTCCATACCTATACCGGCAGGCCTGAGAGGCCAGGCCATACCGGGCCGGTTGGAGGGAGGACATCCTCTATACCTGGTACTGGGGTGAGGCAGGGGGAGGCCAATCCTCCATACCTCTACCGAGGTGATCTTGTCCCCTGTCTGCAAGTGGCAGACAGGCATGGGGTTGGCACAATGGACCAAGAAAGGTCTAAGTGCCCGGGCTCCTGACGAAGGCCCCCCCAACAACAATCTAATCTAAGTGTTTTCGCACGAAAAAATTAAAATTGATTACAGTGTTACAACAACTATTCCCATTTTCACTCTCTCCTTCAACACTTTTTCGTGATTATGTAACGAAACAATTTTCTTTTAAAACAGGGTACAGAATTACATGTTTTTATATCTGTTGGGAGAGTATTCCAATTTCTTGCTACAATGACGATGTAAGATTTATGGTACATTTCAGTTTTGTGCTGTGGGATCTGTAGGTCTAGATGATGGGATCTTGTTAGCCGGTTTTGGATGTTTTTTTTAAATAAATGAGTTGAACAGGTATGGAGGACAGGTTGACTTGAAAATTTTGAGGCGTAGAGAATAGATAAGTAAAGCCGTCTTTCTCAAACTTTAAGCCATTTTAGTCTCTTGTATGAATCAGTAACATGATTCCACCGTTTTAGATCACATACAAATCTCACAGTAGTATTCATAGTAATCTGGAGCTTATTATTTGTTTCTTCGTTGATATTGCTTAGTACACCGCAACAGTAATCAAAATGTGGGAAAATATTCACATTTACGATTGTTTTTCGTAAGTTTGTAGGCAACTGGTTTTTGGATTTGTATAATTGGTGAATAGTTTAATAGATTTTACTCCTAATATTTAGGCAGTGTGCATTACAATTTAAGTTCCTGTTCAGTATTACCCCTAGATGTTTTACGTGTTCTTCATAGGGGGCAGCTTTATTTTTGACTGTGATTGCTGGGATGTGGTGAAAATTTATCTTAGATTCTAGGTTCCTACTGCCGATAATAATAGCCTTAGTTTTATTTTCATTTAGATTTAGGCTATTGCTCTCAGCCCATGCGTTAATATGGACAATATCAGCATTTAAGCTAGCAATAGTCTGTGTTAGGCTTTCTAGAGTTGAATGTTGGTAAATTTGGAAGTCGTCTGCGTGTAGAAAATATTGGGAGTGAATTACGAATCTAGGTAGGTCGTTAATGAACAAAGAGAATAGTAATGGACTGAGGACAGATCCTTGCACCATTCCAGTGTCCACGTTTAGCCAGTTAAGGCGGCTGGAGTGATAATCGTGGGTAACTGAGTGCACATTTTAATAATTTTTCAAGTAGGTTAGTTGAAAATAATACTAGGAATACATTTAATTAAAATATAATCTGTTTATGCGGTGGAACTCACCATGCATGTGGCAAAGGAAATGATACAGTGTTTATGTATTATATTTTCGCCTAAATTAAAGTGTGTACATTACGACTTGGGTTACTAATAGTGGTGGCACTACAATAACACAACAGTTTCCTTTTAACTGTTTAGCAAATGAAACAGTTTCCAAAGGAAACAGTTCCGTGAAACGCCCTGTTGCGGACAACAGCTTAAGGCACGCCAAAAAACAGGCGATCGATCGGCGCTGTTACAACATGGCTGGTAGTTCTGTATTCTCAGTAATAAGATATCTTTCACTCAAATAAAGTAAAAATTTCATTTGGATTCATGAAAGATAGGTATCTACTTCAGAGTTATAATTCTATCTGCAACGACGGGCGGACATGTGTTGGCTGAATTAACCAGCAACAACCTGCAACACATTCAAATCCAACAAATTGTAGCTTATAATCGCAACGTAGCCACACGTACAGTGCAACTGGAACAAAATAGAAGACGAAACATTCAGCTTCAGCAATCAGTTTCCGCTGCAAAGCACAGAGCGCAACGGCTGGGCTGCGGCTCGATCACTAAACCGTCCTGTTGTTTGCAACAGGTATTTGAAACAGTTGTCTGACCAAAAGAGTTGCGGCTGCAGCCGTTTCGCTCCGACAACACTTTATTTCAATACTAGTTACTAAAGTTATATTTTAATGTTTTTTTTCGAATCTTTGACTCTGCGTAACACCTTGACATCGTTAACAACCATTATAATAATATAAAATTTTGCACTCAGAAGAAAATCTTATGTGCAATCGAGCTATAACGAAATAAAGCTCATGTTCCATAAGGCTACGCGTTGAAATGGCATTACATTACCAAATCGGTAAAACGAAATCTTTTTCACTTTTATCTACAGATATCACTGATGAGAACACGTATGCAAAGTTTCCTGCAATTCTGTGCATTTTAAAAAATAGCTTGACCCATTTTTAACAGCCTTAAGAGAGGAAATCGGACTTAAACTAATCGGTCCCCGATTTTTAAACTGGCTCTCTTGGAAAAATCCTTCGACCTCATTGCCTCTGGTCACGGTTAAAGCTCCTCCCTCGTCCTTCCAGTCTCTGTGTAGATAAAAAGTGAATACATGCGGGCGCCCCCATGACACTGTCGCAATATAATTCTCAAGACCTTGGGTTTTTAGCATGCGACAAGGTGTTTTAAGATTTCCTTTACCGGACTCCGAAATAAAAATAATATCGAGGTAATGACAAAGCATTGACGGGTCAGATGTACGATCGAAAAGTTAAATTTATTTACGGGGTCGAAGACGGATTTATAAGTTTTTTTCAGATATACTTTTGAAAGACTTCAATTAACCTCTCATCTGAGTCATTTCACTTGTCTCCCCCTAAAACATGTTAATTTTTAAAACTTACTGAAAATTTCGTCTGAAAATAGAGTCCGCCATTTTTCCAAACTTTAAAAGAACCATGTTATGCTGTTTTTGAATCCATAAAATTACTTATAAAACCGCACCATCGACGTTATTGGATGCTGAATGCTTATATTTGCTACATAACGTCTTTGTGTCTTTTTATAAATTGATTTGTTAATTCCATTTTTTCTATTTTATTGAGGATTTTAACAATTATTGTATTCTCATAGGTATAATTCAAACTCTGTATTCATACTTTCTAATTGGGCTATTTTTTCTAACTAAATATTACTATTACCTATTATAAAACTGAAGACATGTATTTTTTGGAAAGTTCGGTCTTTTTGGAGACTCAGTATGCATCTATGAAACCATGTATAACCATGAAAGCTCATCAATTAGAACACGATGACCTGCTCTGTTTCTTCATTTGTTGTAAACTTTAAAAAGTTATAAACTAACCTGGAGCGTGGCTTCGGTGGTCACCCACTCCCCGCTGGGAAGGGTGGAACGAGGGTGAGACAGGGTCCGCGAGTCCGAGGTCCGTCGAAATGAGGGGGGTCCGGGGGGTTTGTCCTGAGGTGCGAGCAGGTAAAAATTTTGTGCGATCCCCGTTGAGTGCCCTCACGCCAAAAAATTGTTTTGCGTCATTAATGTTACATTATTTACTTCATACTTATTACAGTTGTTTAAATTAAAAAAATAAAACTTGAATATTGTCTCTATCATGAATGGGGAAAAAATATCGCTCAAACTACCTTTAGTCAAAGTTCTACTGAAAAGAGGCTTGAAATAATCACTTTCTCAGGAGTTCTGAGATATTTACCGTAGAAATTAAAAAAAATTAAAATTTTGACTCGAGAGTCGTTGACAAACCAACACTTTGGTCCAAATATTTGAGCATACATGAGTACCTTAAGAATGTAAAAAAGAGGCTGGTGAAGAGCTTGATATGGAGTGTGGCGTTGTATGGGGCAGAAACGTGGACCTAGAGAAAGGAAGACGAAAAAAGGCTGGAGGCGTTCGAGATGTGGGTGTGGAGGAGGATGGAGAAGGTGCGTTGGACGGAAAGGAAGACAAACGAGAAAGTGCTTGACATGGAAGTTGAGGAGAGGAAACTCGTGGATGAGATTGGGGGAAGCCAGGGTGGGTGGCTGGAAGAAGTAATGAGGGGGAATGATTTGCTGAAGGCCGTGATAGAGGGAAGGATGTTGGGCAAGCGGGGAAGGGGAAGAAATAGAATAGGTTTTATGGACGGGATGGAGAAAGGTAGGACTTACGCTGAGATGAAGAAAGAAATACTAGGGGTAGATAGGGCACTGCACGTGTAAGAGACTGTTGAATTTTCTCTGACTTTCATCATAACCTACCTTTAACCGGTAGATTACTCAGATAATGATGATGAGTACCTTGAGACATCAGCAGAGTAGCATAGCGGAAGTAAGTCAGGCAATATGGAAGAATTACGCCGTACGACAATCACCGCCATTTATCAACTTTAAAGGGCAAAAACATTCCCATATCGTACTAACATGCTCGCACGTCAGTGACAGGAAAAGTCGGACGAAAACAAGTCGATTCATAAAGGCACAATAGGGTTTCTAATGAAGGATCTGACATAAACGCAATACCTTGACGTACACACACTGCACAGTGGAATATTGTGTGTTGTAATTTTCAGAGAAAAACGAACTATGACAAACATTTTAAAATGCTTTATACAGTTTCACAGAGAAAACGAGGTAAGAAAACATGTTATACTTTTTACTGATGACAACCTCTGACAGTTATAGCCTTAGAATAATTTTAAACATTCCCCACGCCTGCAAAAGTATTTTGAACAACCAAATAAGGAACTGAAAGAGGTTTAACGCCTACGAATGACTCAACTGCATTGGAATGGGATTAGGATTTGAAATACCACTATCGCAAGAGTAAACTAAACGAAGGAATCCAAATACTTTTCAAGGAAACGAAGAATAAAATATCAGCACTTAATAACACAAAAGAAATCATGATACAAGCCATGCTACAGAAGTATAGTACATTCGGTTGATTACACGCGAGCCATTGAACTATAGATTATAAATACAGTGAATGAATTGATTTAAAAAATATTTACACAAAAAAGCGGGTGAGTTTTCGTAAAAATCAACACAGAGGCACAGTTACTGAGAGGTAATAGCTACTTACGGAGGATTTAAACTGAGAAAAGAAGCTACCTTCTGATTCTTGCATTTACTTGTTCTTCATCATCAATTTCTATTGCGCAAAATTGACCTTGGAACTGACAAGTCTCCATCTTGCGACACAAAAATATTTCAAAATGTCATCTACGTCGTAAAAAACATGCACTTCCGTAAAATTAGCCCACGGTTTATACCTCTCCTGCATTTGTACGGCCCACATCAACGAGCTAGAAAAATAAATGAATACACTACCAATGAAGAGAATCTATGGGCTCGAAAAAACTATTAACACAAAAAAAGTGTATACATTTTTGTAAAAATTTATACAAACGCTCAGTAACTGCTAGCTTCTTATTGACGATTAAATATAAGTAAAGTACTTCTGTCCTGCTTCTTGCATTTGTTTGTATTTCATCTACGATTTCAGTTGCACTAAACTAGCTCGAGGATTTATGAATCTCCATCCTGCGACACAAAATTAATCCAAAAGTTCATCTGCGTCTTCACAAATATGAACTTCAGTAAAATTACCCCACAAATTTGCACAATTCCTGCATTTGTGTGATGCAGATAAGAAAGAGAATGGCTTTCATTACGATAAAAAATAATATATTTAATAGCTAAAAGGAGAGCTTATGGAATCACAAAGAATGACACCAATGCAGTAAAAAATTAATTTGCGTCTTTAAAAACATGTAGGTACATCAGTAAAACTAGCCCAAAATTTTGTACTATTTCTGTATTTGTGAGACGCAGATTAACGACAAATAGAAATAACTTAATAGCCAATAGGGCGGCTCAATTGGAATCGCATGGGACGACACAAATTTTATGAAAACTTAATCTGCGTCTTCGCAAATATACACTTCACTAAAATTAAGCCGAAATGCTGTTACATACCCGCATTTGTACAACGCAGATCAACGAGAAATGGAAATGACCTGATAGCTAAAAGGAAAGAGCCACATGGCATGATGTAAGACGACACTAATTAAATCAAACAATTATCCACATCTTCACAAACATGCATTTCAGTCAAATGAAGCAGCAATGTTGCACAACTCAGGCATTTGTACGACGCAGATCAACGAGAAAGAGAAATTACTTGATAGCTAAAGTGAGAAAATATAAGAGTCGCATTGGGAATTGCGTGGGATGCTCTAGGCCGACAAAGAGCTGGAAAACGGAAAGACAGGTGACTCTCTCGAGAATCCCGTTATCAGCAAGGAGGAGAAGGATAGCGCAGTTCAAAGCGGTTGACTCATGTCACCGCCCCAAAATATCTCTCCTACTCCCACATCCTCCTCTTGCTGCCCGCTGCTGCTACTATTATGACGCCACAGCGAAGTGCAAGGCAAACAACGGCCTCGGGGGAGGAAAATTCGTTAACTCGAGGGAGTGGGTTGGGTGAGACTATATTCCGCGGTCTTGTGAAGGCCTTCCGAAAGAAAAAGAAGCGAGTTCAGCCATGCGACGTCCCGAGAGATTATGATAGCTTGAGCGAGTTTTTTTCCAAGTCAAAATAGGGACCATATTATAAATTTATTTAAAAACCAAGGTAGTTGTAATTAGCACGAAGTACATATGATTATATTACTGGCTCAAAAATTAGTTTTCTGCGACCGAATTCCTCAGTAATTACCTAAACGTACATGTTTGAGTCTTTAACTTGATTAGTCTTTCACGCCGGACGTTGAAAATACCTTTACAGCCGAAGTTTTTTTTTGTACCAATTTAGAAAAACATATCACGGTAAATATGGAATTTATTCTTAAAAATAATTGAGAAAATGCAACTACACACCGTTACATTGCACCTGTACGACATAACTTCCTCAATTATTTAATAATGTCTCTCCGTAACCCATAGCCGTACCATATCCCATGGAATTGGCTTCTATTATTAGGCAAAAATCTCGAAAAGTATAGGTGTAGTAAAACTTGGTGGCACTCACTTGTGAAAATCATGTCAGGTAAAAGAAAGCATGAAAGAGAGGTGGGACAAAGGGACCGAGGGTGCTTCAAGAGGTCCTCGCCGGAGTCCTTCCCTACTTCTAGCTTCTCATCGACGGTTGGCTAATCATCATTGACCTCAGACTCTACTCTGTCCAGTGCCACCAAATTTCGCTATGACATTTGCTATAGTGCTGTTGTAGGTTGATATTTCAGTTACATTAGAAAGATGAGACCTTGCTTTTTATTACAAGGCCAAATTCGTTGAATTTTATGCGAAATGATTTCTCGCTCAAACTGCCTCAAGTACAGAAACATAATAGCTGAAATTTTAAATTTTTGTTTCAACTTAGAAAGCATTCCACATTAAGTTGACAGCACGGGGCTAATGGAGAACACTGTTGCCAAACTTGCACTTCGTGAGCTCACCTCTAGGTCACGTTGGATACCATTTGCAACACTTAGTTTTAAAAAGTAAAACTTACTTAGTTTTAGCAAGTTACTTTAAGGAATTAAATTTATGAATTTGAAGACTCCTAGATGAGCAGTATGTACCAATGCACAACGCTAATTTTAGAGCACTGTGTCGATTTTCCTGCTACCATTGGCGACATCGCAGTTCCGGCCTTGGAGAGATTTACACAGGAAACGTTTCTCCATTAGATCCCATGCTATCAACTACATAAAGTATATTTCTTCCCTTTCCCCACTTACCCACCATCCTTCGCTCTATCACTTGATCTTCAGCATTCCCTCGGCCCTAATTTTCCGTTCTAACTACCTACCATGCCTTCTCCTAATTTCCTCAAAAATGTCTAAGCTTTTCCAAAAAAAAAATCATGGGCGTAAAATACAAAAGGGAGGACAGTCTTATTCCAATATTTCTCGCTTCCTGTACAGCCATGGCTCTCAACCTCATTTGCTTTCACTATTATTCAGAATATCATTCCCCATCCCAAAATACTATTACCATTGAGATACTCTGTCGGTCAAGGTAGGTTCAAATGGCAGAGAGAAACAATCCTCCAATTTTTACAGGCGTAGACCTCTACCTACCAACAAAATATTTTTCTTCATCTCAACATACGTCCTACCTCTCTTTATCCCGTGCATAAAGCCTATTCTCTTTCTTACCTACCCCGCTTACTCAACATCTTTTCCACTATCACTTGGCCTTAGCATCACCTCATGCATTGCTCCAAAAAGGTTAGTTATGTTGCATTGTGTAGTTGAAAATTAAGATGGATTAAATTTAAATAAATTCTGTAAACACTGAAAAAAAGTTTTCTTTCATTGGCTGCCGTTGGCATATCGTGAAATAGAAGGACTTCGACAAGATTCGCTCATCGTCATTTGACAGCGCCGTCAACGTCCAGCCATCGTAATGGACTGGTACAGCATGACGTCGCGAAATATTGGTTACCAGGGTATTAATTTCCAAAGAAATGCAAATTCAATGCTAAATATACAGGAAAATATAGTTTGAAATATAGTAATTTGATATCACGATTTTACCAGTCCATTTGCTCCACTACATCACCACGAAGATAGGTACTAATTCCATACTTATATTCTTATACATCACAATCACCAAGCGTCGAGAACGACAACGTTCGTTTCCGTCACGTCAGCAAACGTCGATCGTTATCCCCGTCGATAGTTCATGCGTAAATGCATGTCCCTTAAAAAATTCATCGTGCGGCCACAAAAACTTGCGCGAATGCAAGCATCGCATAAAAAGGCCTTAAAAAGCTGCTTTTCACTTATCCGCAGTCCGTCTCGCGTTCACAAAAACAGGAGCCGATTGTTGTGAAGAAATGCGCATGTTGGTCTTCAATTGTTCGGCTCAGCTCGGATAGGAGAGCCACAGACAGCCAGCGATAGCCGGATATTCCAGTACCTAAATCGAAAGCACCACGGAATACCGATCGCCGTCTATCGCCGGAAATCGAAATCACCAAATTATTGTTATGTTTATTTCCACAAACTTTATTCTGGTTCGACTAGTTTCAACGCAACGCGCCATCATCATAAATCACTATGGTGATTTAAAATCAGTGATAATGAATTTCCACAGCGTTCAGCTCGAAACCATCGAATGTGGAATAAGATCCCTGCGTTTGGACCCGGATACGGGTCAAAATTTAAATAAGGAGAACTATGTGACCGGCAGATGGTGAGCGTAGGACTCTTGGTTTATGACCATTCAGATAATGGAGATCCGGTGACCAAGCGAGTTTTGGGATACTGACCTGGATACAAATGAAGATTTATCCGACACAACAAGTATCCAGCCAGCTGCATCCAGCTAACAGGTTGCAAAGAGAAGGAATCGTAAGTTATGCTTTTACTTAATGCCGTAAGTCGTTGCGATGTTTCGCAGTAAGTTGATACGACGAAAAGTTGTTACGAAAAACTTAGCAGTGTTACCGAATTGTTGAAGGAATTAGGGTGGGAATCTCTAAATGATTGAAGGCAGAAATACAGGTTAAATATTTTGCCCAAGTTTGGAGCAGACAGTTTTTTGCCGGACGTTCAACATATAATGCTAGAGCCAACGTACTACGGTAGAAGCGATCACAGGAATAAGATAAAGGAAGTTGACTGCAGAACCGATAGATTTAAAATGTCATTTTTCCCACGTACAATGAGGGATCATAGTTGTTACCATAGATCTATCATACGAAACTCCCACTCTAATAGGTAGAGTAGAAGTTTCACTTGTGTTTAATAACATAACATCATTACTAACACTTAACACCGCTTGATATGTCCGGCAATATTTTATTTTGTTCTCTGCATGAAGTAGCATCTCGTAGCATTCATAAATTAACAATAATAGTAATATTAACCACTTGATGTGTCTATAGCATTGTTATGCACGTTTACATGTTCATTTACGTATCACTCTCCCAGTTTCCGGTTGGACTGCGCACTGTTCTCCTAACTGCTCTTTGGCCTGCGCCTAGCGGCCGGGGGAGCGTGCGAGGATCTGATTTGTGCTGGGACGAGTTCCGCATGCCTGGTGTGGAATCACCCCGTGCCACAAGCCCCAGTGGTGGCTTGCACGGTGCTTCGTATATGTAGAAGTTATGATTTATTTTACAGCGTGAAATTTTCGAAATCTCTCCTGCAAAATGAAAAAGAAAGCAGCGATAAATTCGCACTTTCCAAATAATTCACTTTCATAACTTCAGTTTTCCATATTCCGACGGAAAAACGGGACACACATGACGAAGATTCTCCAATGCGATTTATGCGAATTTGCTTAGGTACTCATTACTACTTCTGAGATACATGACGAAATTGAAAGCATTGAATTATTTGAGGATACTATGAGAAACTAACTGTTAAATGAAAGTAAAAATCCAATAAATCATATTTATTTATTTGGGGATTTACAGGTTAAGGTAGCTTTGAATGGAAGACGGTGTAAATCCTCTAGATTTTTACAGGTTCAGGCCCTAATCCCCTTCCACGATTTCCTCCTACGTCTAACAGTCAGCATACATCCTAACCTCTCTTCATCTCGTCGATAATGCCCATTCTTTTTCTTCTCCTTCCCCGGTTACCCAATTCATTCTCATCTCTTTCTCATTCTCCTGCATCCCTTTGCCTCTCACAACCTCTTCCAACCACCAACCTCTACCTCCTCCTTATCTCATCCAGAAGTATCCTCTCCTCGCCAACCATACCAAGCACTTCTTCGGTCGTCTTTCATTCCCTCCACCACACTTTCTCTATTATCCTCCACACCCTCATCTCAAAAGCCTGCCATCTATTCTTTGTCCACTTATCTCCGAGTCCAGTGTTCTACATCATACACTGCACCTTAAAATTCTATGAATATAATTATTTAACCGGGAAGGTCATGATAAGATTACCTCTAATTGAAAAATTCGGGAAATGAGTCTTGAAAATTATAGTATCAGGAGAAAATCAATATCATGAAAGACCTCGTTGTTGTGTACAGGATTTTACATCCAAACAGAGGGTTCACACTAATAACGCTTAGTAATTAAGACATTTCATTACAACACAGTCTACCCAAAATCTAACTCTGATTATTGAGAGCCGTTTAAATCCCGCATGGTGAATAATGCGAAAAAAAAGAGTTAATTTTCTCAGGCTTAACTTTGTGGTACTCCATAACTAAGCAAAAGAGAACTTTGTATTGTCCACGAAAATTTTATTGAATTTACCGACCGAGGTTTTGATGTACACAGCCATTATCAAGACGAGGTAAACAAATATCATTGCCTTTGATAATGACTGTGAAAGTCGAACCTTTGGTCAGCAAATTCAATAAAATATTTGTGGAAAATAGAAAGTTTTCTTTTGCTTAATGCGAAAAATACTTTATCCTGAGTCACTAAATATTAAAAGCGTACATACAAATTAGGGGGAAATGGCCATTTAACGATAAACTGGCAATATCGAGATAGAATATTATTCCGAGAGTCACAGGCTTGATTCACGAAAAAATCATCGATTGTATTCTCAGCGAATCCCGAAGATCGCTGATGTTAATAATACTAAGCGAGGAGGTTAGAAAAAAAATGAAGGCGATATTCCGCTTCATTCTTGAAGCCAATAACGCCATTACTGTTGGCACAGTTTAGGTATTTTTCTGGCTACGTTTCTGGTGGTCGCGATTAATTTTCGTGAAATCATCTAAGTTAAAACCCACAGGCAATGCGATGCTTTAAGACTGGTAGGCCACGCCTATTCGACACAAATCCTTCCCATTCACCCGTTCTCGTTTCACTTTCGCCCTTGAGCGTTCACGGTCATGTATCCTCCATTTCAATTTAACCTCCTTGATACAAAGCGAGGGGATTTCTAATACCGATATGTTGACGTATTGATAAGTGTGAACTTCCGGATGGATTTAGCCAAAATAATTGAGCAAGCGGTAACCATTGCTTCAAAATAGGAGACGGTTTAAGAGCTGATCATTTGCATTGAGCGGTCACGTAGCGTAGCCACTTGATATGCCCGACGGAAGGGGAAAAATTATCAGAAACAAGATGTGCGATCCGGCGATCAGAGTGAGAATGGCCACTTAAGACGTAACGGGACATTTGAGGTGGGCCGACCGGGAAGGAAGCGACTGAACTGCGGAGGTGGGAGGGAGGTACAAGAGTGCCAACCTCAATAAAATAATGTAGCGGGGGGTTTCATCTCGTCTAATTGTAAGACGCCGAAAGCTGGTCTTGCCTCGGAATTATTGGCGGTGATTAAGAGGGTGAATATATAAATACGCTCGCAACAAGTGTCACAATAAATATAAAAAATAAAGACTAATTAGCTATTGAATAGCCGGTTACGCCCACGTGTTATACATTTTCTTACTATTTTAATTAGATGAATGGTAGAACATGACGTACCGAATTACGCATTTTATCTGTAACTACTGAGATAATCAACTGATAATTGAATAACTTAGACAAACTCAGGAATTCATTTTTTAAACATGAAATATCCAAATAAAAAGTTTCGCCCATGCTTTTTTACGATATTCGTAGGAATTTACCGCATAAATAAATTGCGTCAAATACTTTATTCTCACTGTCGCAATTAAGCCGATAGGAATTTCAAATGTCATTTGTGGAAAAAGTTGTGCGGTAAGGTAAGATTCTGTTTACATTCATTGATAAACTCTACATTCTCCAAAACTTATCACAAACAAAACAAAATACATATTTCTTTCACTTTATGAAATATTCCCCTTTATAAGTGGATTAATACGATTCCGATTTGTCAATACCCGTTTCCCAATGACCTTGATTACTCTACGCGATTTCACCTATGGCTGAAATTGGGGTTCATATAAGACTGTTTTTACTCTGACATACGGCTATCTTACCATCACAATCAGGGGTCAGAAAATCGCGACTAACTTGAAATTTTCAGATCCGGCTATTCGGTAATGCACATGTGGCTCTGAAGTAAAAATTGAAAATGAAAAAATTAAAATATTTTTAATTTTTGAAAATATCCCAGGGTTTGATTTGCACGATGGTGATATTTTTCATTAATTATTTAAGATAAATGTATACAATGACTTTTAATGGCATAAATTTAAAGTTTCTTAATTTGTAAAAATATATTCATGACTCTTGAATAATTTTCAAATTATTTGCTGTGAGGGACACGTTTGCTCTTCCGCCTCGAACATTTGCCTGATATAGATAAACTGAAATTTCCGCACGCATATCCATTCCAAATCTGTTGAAATCAAAACACATATTTTTTTTAAATCAGGACATCCCATAGTTAACACTTTTGTATCCGGAATTATTCCGAACCTAATTTCGAGTCCACCATCAATGTATTTAAGTACTTAGATTTGAGTTTTTCGGGAACTAGTTGGGTAGCTGGATTTTTTCATCATTGCCTTGAGTGGTTTTCCATATCGACTGTCGATATGGCTGTTCTGTTTCCTTCATTCTCACATCGATACCAGTGTTAGGAGAGAGAAATATTAATTCAAACAATTCCTACAGAACTTCGTTAAGGTTAATCCTTCTTGGTAACAAGGTACTGTCGATCAAATTATGAGATTAACAATAATTAGAGCTCGTATTAAATTGCAAATTAAAAGTACGGAAAAGCACCTAGAACTTCTATGCTTCAAACAGGGGTTAGATGGAAGAAGAGCCTTTAAAGTCTCAATTTCACTCCAATAAAAACGTTTATCTATCTATCTTAATCATTCATTCATCGTATTCATGCGCATTTATTGACCTGTCATAAAAATGGGAAACTTTTAGCAAAAAACTAACTTTTATTAATACATTCCCTTTGCAATACCAATCGCAGGATCACATATAGCATGTGTGTCCCTCTACGACTCCCTCCACTTTTCCCCAAGATCCAATTTTTAAATGTCTTACAAAAAATAAAATACATTCATAAACGAACGTTAAGCCACGTATCTGAGCCACATATGGCATAAAATTCATTCCCTTCCATATTACTGCATAATTATTATTCTTCAAATTTCACACTGAATAGGGAGTAGTATGCACAACAACGCTCTCCTGCGCGTGTTCCAGTAACCTCGTAAGCAGAAAAATAAACACTAGTCACGCACCTTTAAAGACTAGCACAGATGCCATCTTATTCTCTTTCGGATCCACTGGCAGATGCCTGTCAACACGACCGTGGGAATACTCCGCTAATTTTCCCCGCTTCTAAATAAAAACGAGTTCCTTCCTCCTTTCTCCCGAAACATTAACAAAAGCAGGAGGAATTCTCCTTCCCATTTTTCAGAAAATAAACTACCCCGCCGAAAAAGTCGCTGATATTTTTACTCCTTATCGATAGAGATGATCTCGGAAACGTGGGAATGAAGGAGAAGACAAAAGGAGGCATTTCCTACTCTCTCGAATAGGAAAGGGGTTTGGAAATTGTTATCAAAGGGTGTCACTGGAGTACGAAATTGCGAACAGAGAAGATTCAGTCGGAGTGAAAGGAAGGACAAAGAAGAGTAGAAGAGGTTTTCTCTCGAAAATAAAAGCGATAAGGAAGTAGGTGGCCGATTTGGACGGGGAGGGGAGGCGGAGATTAGTAAATTGTGCCAAAGGGAAGAATTAAAGCCTAGTAGAAGGCACACCTCAGAGCGAGAGTAAATTTCAATCACGGATTCAACAGGTAAACACCGTATGCGTGAAGTAAATTTTAAGCTAGTTGCCTCTCCAAAGACGTGAATAACATATTTAAAACTCCTTGATACTACGGCAATGAAATCTTACGCTGTCCCATACGGGAGTGGAGGGTAGGTTTATCACAGGACAAAATCGCCATGCGTAATACTTGAATGCCCCCAACGGCGTAAGCCCAAAAACGTCTCAATCAATGTTTTTTTATTTTATACTAGCAAAACTATAAAGTTATACAAGTTTAATATTAATGTTATGATAACCAAGGTTTTGGTTTGAAGAAGAGATTCCATTAACGAAGTGAATCAAGAAAAAATTAAGATTCTACGCATTTCTGATGACAGCAATTCTGGGAGAGAAGAAAGAAGATTTAACGAGAATGCTGAACCGCATGATCAAAGATATGAAGAAAGGCAACATAGAGATTAATTTTTATATATCCATGAATATGGACTGCGATGGCAGTGAAGCTTGGACCTTAAAATTTGCAGTGAAAATGAGATGGGAGACAATGGAAATCTGGTGTTACCGAAGAATCGTAAAGATCAAATGGACGGAGCTAGTCATCAACGAGAAAATCCTACGAAGAATTTGAGAGAAAAGAATAATAATGAAAAGGCTGCGAAGAAAGGAAGATAAACGTATACGACACAACAGTCTAATTAAAAAAAAATAATGGGAGGAGAAATGAATGGGAAGAAACTTGACAGTGGCAGGCTTCACTTCGTATAAGTTTATTATATTAGTAGGTACTCATGATTAATGATAATAGTTATTACTTTTCCACAAAATTTTTATTGTACAACGCGTTTCACCTATTTACGGCATCGTCAGGTACAGAAGTTTGTTATTTGCGTTAATTGTTGTTGCAGTTACGGGGGAAAAGGGGAAAAAACAGATATTAGGGCAGGGTTGAGGAAGAAAAAAAAACACGTTGAGGCGGTAAAGGTAAAATTTATCGGAAAGTAATGGGGAGGGATGGGGAAATAATAATTCGTTGCAAAGGTTATTGGATTTTCTGATAATTTCTATTTGTTCAAGTGCGTCCATTTTCGGACCTTTGGGAAGAACGCATTAAATGTTTTAATGAAGCCGGCCACTGTTAAGTTTCTTACCATTCATTTCTCCTTCCATTATTTTTTTCATTAAGCTGTCTTGTCATATACGTTTATATCCCCTTCTTCGCAGTCTTTTCATTATCATTCGTTGACGATTGACTCCGTCCATTTGATCTTCATCATTCTTCGATAACACCAGATGCCCTAAATCGGTAAAAGCCGGCCCCAGTGGCGGCGGGGTAAAGTCCTCGCCTGCTAATCCGAGGGTCGCGGGTTCGAGTCCCGCCTAAGTCGGTTTTTCACTTGCCAAGGGCATGGGTGTTTGTCAAGTTCTGATGGTTCGGCCCCTGAAAAACCTGAAGACAAGCCAATGGCTTATCGGGATTTCAGGGGCATACGGACCTCCAGAAGCGTTGGAGAGCAAAAAAAAAAGAAAAGCGTCGTACAATAAAAATTTTGTAGAAAAGTACTACGTATTATCGTAAATCATGAATGGGAAGAATTACAGAGGGGGACCAAGAATGCAACACATTAGGCATATTACGAAGAACGTCAAAGTGAAGATATATGTAGGAATGAAGCTAAGGTTGTCAGAGAGGAGAGTGGTGAGCTGTAACAAACCAATCTTTGGATTGATGGCAACTGATGATGATGATAGCGTGCGTCTTATGCACCAAACATCGTTTGCCGAGACTGTCGTAACACGAGGATTCCCTGTATGAGAATCTTCCAAATGAAGTCGGAACAAATACACCGCAACTTTTACCGAGGAAATACCGATAATATTTTCAGTTTCTAGTCCGCTGCCTTGGTTCCAGAGTTTCTTTTTCGACTATATCCACCTTTCGAAGGTCAAAATCCAAATATCGAAGCCTCCTCTCTTTCCACCCGGACGGAAAATTTTCCCGAAGTGTCACGGCGTCCTGCGTCCGAGGGAAGAGCAGCAGCGACACGTGAAATGCTCAATTATCCACGTCCCAAAAAAACACACTCTGCGGCCAAAAATCCTTCGCGACAGCCGGACCTGAACTTGTATGCTTTCCTCCGTTGATTTTCACTTTCTCCCTTCGCGGATTCCAGGAGGTCGTATTATCACGCCCGGAGGATTTCTACTGCTACACCCTCCACCCCCACCCTCCCCACGGTGAGTCCATGACCACTTTGGGACACGTCCACGGGTATTCACTTGGAACATGTTGCCAGTATTTGGGATTCTAATTGGATAGTCTTAATGCTACTGGCTCTATCGTAAAAATACTTTTATGTAAATTACTTCATGCCATGGCTACTTGTAGAAATTTGTATACTCTCTTTCATTTGAACAGCAAAATAAAACCTTTACACGCTATTTGATATTTATGCTCAAATCAAACTTGAAATTCCATGGAGTTCAATGCGAGAATTAGTGAAACATTGGGAAAGAAGTATTTATTCACACCACTTTCGCGAAAAAATGTTTAATTGAAGCGAATTATCCCAGGGAGATGAATAAAAATTAAATGTACGTACCTTAAGATCTAATTTTTAATGAGTCAATACCAAATAACAGCAATAAGTGAAGTCCAAATGCGTTAATTCAAAAGAAATGTCGCTGCAATTGGCTACTATTTTGGAAAAGTATTAATTTAAAAATATTCTTCAAATTAACTGCATATCTTATACCTAATACTTTTTCCGAACGGCTAAGACATAACATCAGCGATTACACTATTTATTAAATAAGGCAAAAAAAACGTGGAATTTAGTATTGGTTTTGACTTACATAGTCACGTGGAGCCTACTTCAATACCGAGCTAATACGCATGCAGCGAAGATCGGCAAGATGTGTTCAAAGGTCGTTGATACAATTTCATCATGTAACAGGCCAACTGCAACAACTAGGATGGGAACAGCTACCAGACCGTCACTTCGGATTCAATTTAAACTTAAGTAAGTAAGTAAACTTTTAAGTAAGTTCCTAGCCGATCTATTTTCTAAAGACGTCAAAAACATTTTACGCAACCCGACATTCTACGGTGGATTTGATCTTGGGGAAAAAATTAGAGAAACGGACTGCAGAACGGACAAGTTTTCAATATAAAGTACATGTAATAAAAAATACCATAAAATAGCGGCCATTGAGGCTTTATGGTTAGATTAATCGGTAGGTTGTGTAGCTCAATACGTGATTTTGTCTCTAATATTTTTGCCTTAAGTTGCTACGAATTACTAAGCAGCACATCCACGAGTCCTACAGCGCAACAGACAACGTACTTTGCACTCGACCATCGGGTAGAGAATTTTGAAATTTGGAAATGAATATCCAATTTCAAGAATTAAGGAAAATATACCTACTAGAAGGTTGATAATACAGTTACCTGTTATTAAGGAAGTAACGTATATATTGAAAAATAATGCGAGATATCATGTCTCTGAAATAAGTTTCTTCTTTCTAGGGAATTTCAAGAATATTACGTCTGTAACCTAATGAATACGACGAATTGTAAAATTTAACACTATAATATTATTTTTCCAGCATTAGTAATGAAATTTGTTTATCAAGTAAATGAAACATACAATTTTTCTTTTCTTTTGTACTAAACGATATGGTCGGTAAATAAAGACTATCAAAGGGATGGCACTTAATCTTTAGAATTTTAAATGGCACTTTATCTTTAGAAACCGTGGTCGGAAAAGAAATTTAAGTGCAGAATATTCGAATAAGAATACAAAATCTTATCTTAAAAATTATAAAATATTAAAATCTAATCTGTTATAAGAAATATGAAGTGAATATATCAGTAATAATGACACAAAAACTTTGTACTTTATGTCTGAAATTCTCAGTAATTAACTATGCATACAATTTACTTTGCCAGGAATAATGTCTTAAGGGTTGTACACTGAAAGCGTCTCCACATCACAAAGTGTTTAACTATTTTATTAAAAATACATACATATTTATACATTAATGCATGCACATCCCTTAATCCATTCTTTTTCGAGTTAAGCAAATTCTATGAATTTAGTTACTGCTGTTAACCCAATGAAAATGGCATCTACTAAAATGTATACAACATTACATTGACGCCATCTTTCTTCAAATCTTCCTCGTTTTTTTTAATTAAAGCCTTTCTAAAGCGCAAAGCCGTACCTTGGCCAATGGAAAACATCTTCCATATTTTTGGCACAAATCTCGAAACACAATAGAAAAATACGTGGCTGATATGACGGAAGTTATTGGTAAATATACTTACTAGATATAGTAGTTTCTTTAAAAATGTGTATTTTTTATGTGAAAACTAAAGTCATACACTTCCACGCTATTATATTTGCAAATTGACTTGAAATAAAATAAACTACTGTTGTAGAATTCATTTCGGTGAATTTCTGAACGTTCGTATTCATAATTTAATAAAATAATTAGTATTTTTCTACAATGTTATAATTACACGACACGTTTCTCCAATTTACAACATCGTCAGGTACAGAGTGTTTTATTTTACGTTTGTTGTTGTTACGGGGGAGGAGAAAATGTAAAGGATCGAGAAAGGTTGAGAAAGGCAGGGGCCAGTGCATACGAGGATTAAGGGCTGGTGAGGTTAGGTTATTATTGAAATTAAATAGCGTAAAATGTGAGAATAATAATAATGCAAGTATATTATATTTCCCATTTTGCTTGAATGTATTCATTCAATATAGTTTAGAGTCTATATGAGGAATAAATGTGCCCTCTGTGAGAGGAAGTTTTCCGTAATGGGTTGCCAACTCTTTCGAAGTGAAAAATGCTTTTACATTAACTTTAGTAGAATATATTGTAGTGCCTTTTGTTGAATATTCACCCAATGCCTCACACCCTTGAGGTGACTTGCAGTGTATTAAGCAGGAGTAGATATCACATCGTCTTCTAGTGAAGGAAGCAAGCGAGATATTGAACGACCTTACACACGTCACGTTCATAGATACATAAAAGGTAGATGGCGCACCCAAGGCAAGACAATTTGGATTATTATCAACGAAATAAGACAGTGAACGAGGTGCTTCGCACCACGTAGACGGATTACTTATTGGATACACTATTTGAAACATGAGTAGTATTGTTTACTTGACCTACACCGGAAAATTTCGACACAAAATAGCATCGTATAAGTGTAAATCGCTTTCACTATCATAGTGTGGGAAAATATACAGAAATACATAGCGATACATAGTTTAATTTATCATTGGAAACACGTTTAATTGTAATGAAATAATCAAACAACACACGGCTATGCCCGGTAAAGTGTAATCGCACATATGACTCGTGATCGGCAGAAAAATCGGCCGCTTTTAATGTAATAATGAGCACTCTAATTTAATACCTCTATGGTCACGTCGAGTTAATTCGTTAGGTGGACGAGACTATTTCCTCACCGCCGTGTATGGAACTGTACGTTCGACGATACAGCCATAGTGTATCCCGAATGGTCGAGCTGAACTTCCCCCACAGATTCGACTGCTCACATGTACAAGTCCTCTCAGTCAGTGGACGAGCTCACAAACAAACGACGTGGACATGTGCGTCTCGTCCACTCCTCCCCCGAATTCCTGTTCCACGCCCCGAACTACACATTAATTCACGCGTGAGAGGCGTCACGCTGCCACGCCGCGCTGTCAATTCATCGGCGTCGAATTCGCCCCAGTGTTGCCAACCGCCGGGAGATGAAACGCGTCGCCCAAGTAGCATCTGTCCACGAGTTTTAATACAGGAAATTAATGAAAAGCATACCAACAATTGCTGAGATATTTTTTCATCATCTATTATCACGGTAAGAAACACACTATTCAATAGCTTCGCAACAGCGAAGCACTACCATCGTTAACAGCACCATAAACTATTCAGTCATTCTATGCTGGCTTAATGTAACGTAACATACATAATAATGACATTTAATCATAACTGCTACAGGCTGGATTTGATGGAATTTTTTTATATCCATAATAAATAAAACACTTAGGAAATCTGAAGAAGATTTTAGTCTGTTGAAGAAATAAAGATTAACAACAAAAAAGGGGTTAAGTTATGAAAAATTCTTATTAAGGGTTTGCCCTCCTTTGATTAATGAAGGAATTGTTCGGCAGCTCATGTTCCAAAACGTAAATGCATGACTTAGGTGGTTAACAAAAATGTTTGGCCTTAAATGAAGTAAACCAAATAGTATATTGTACCAAGAACATGTGTACAAATATTATGTACAACAAAGCAATAAATGAACAAAATCATAAAAATTAATTGATATAAAGCAGGGAAATTTTGAGAAACAAAAATCTTATCAAGTTAAACTATAATAACAGAACTTAAAAATACTTCAATTAAAATCTGCGAGAATAACCTTATTTTTAGTATTCCCAGAATTTTAATTTCACATTCACGACAATAGATTTCATTCAGCAATTGGAAGTAACTTTATAGTCCAGGGTAGTGAAATGAAAGTTCAAACTCTTAATTGTTTGGTTTGGAAATTAATAGTGGCCGCTGTGTTTTATCCTCCTTCCTTCATCCTCTCAATTCCTCCATAAACTTGAACCAAAACAAATGCCTCTTCAACAATATTAGCAGCAAAGTAGTCAACAACACAATCATCTCACCTATCTTACTACAAGGTGCTCCTTTAATGTACGAATTGAGTTTAATTTAACTCAATAACTTTTACCATTTTCATTTTTGTTTCCAAAATTAAAGCATTTAATGACTATAGTTTTCGGTGCGGTATTAGAAATTTAGACGAAATTAGGATGAAAAATGTCTTTCTTTTGAAAGCTGGACTCGGCGTGACACCTTTGAATTTATTAGTAACAATTATAATAATATGAAATGTATTATTTCGCGTTTAGACGGAAGTCTGTGCATATGTAATCGAATTATTACGAAGTATGTGTTGCCAAAATGCTACGTGTTAAAATAGCATTGAATTGCCAAATAACCAAATCGGTACGATGTCATTTCTTCACCTTTGTCGATAGATATAAGTAATGAGCACACTTATGCAAAGTTTCACGGAAATATGTAGATTGACAAAAAAACGCTGCAACCACCTTAACCAAAGGAGGTTAAAATGAAATGGAGGAGGGACGACCGTGAACGCTCAAGGGCGAAGGTGGAGCAAGAACAGGGGTGCATGGGAAAGATTTTGTGGCGAGTAGGCGTGGCTTACCTGGCACTAAACGTAGCACTGCCGTTGTCTTACTTAGATTAACTTACCCAGGCAGAACTCATACGTGCCAGAGACGTCTAAATGACGTCTCGAAGATGGTCTAGAAACGGTCTCACGACCATGGTCGAAAAATACCGATAACATGTACTTGGCCATAACCAATCCAAGACGTCATTTCATTGGTCTAGAAGATATCTAAATGACGTATAGAAGATTATTAAAATATTTTAAGAACAATTAATCACTTTTAATGAGCTATTGCGCGATGGCATGCTATAGTGCGTTATATTATACTACTTCGTATCCACCTAACGTTTTAGTAACTACATCGCATTATCAGCAACCCTATACGACTCTACGCACCTATTCTCGCACCCATTTTCGAAATAACGGTGTAGAGAAAGTTGTATACATGTAGTCACTTCCGTGGATAAATGAGACTTCGAGAACTATAATTATTAAATGATAATTCCGTGTTAGTTTGAGGAAATACCATAACATCTCGAAAACAGTTATTTGGCATTAATTAATGCCAAATAACTATTATCGAGACGTTATGCCAAGTGTTATTAATGCCAAGTAACTGTTAACCTATACAGCCACATAGTTTGAATATACAAGTAAATGCAATATTACTGTGAATAAACAAGATTTTTTCCAATTTCCGCACGTTAGCTTCAGCGTCGTAGCTAGGGGCTGGCCAGTCCACGACCCCCGAGATACATGTATCTCGGGGGTTGTGACCAGGCGGGCGGCTGCCAGGGGTGCAACCCTCAGGGGGGCGCACTTTGCAGACCCACAGCCTGCGGGCCGCTGGGGCACAGGCACACAAAATTAAAACATGAGGCTAACTCACATAAAAAACTTGTTTGGCACGTATACGAGGACGTCTTCAAGACCTCAAAAAATGAAGTTTAACACCACCCGTAAATATAGCTGTGAATCTTACTAAGTTCAAAATTAGTAGCAAAAAAAGCAATCATGTATCAAAGAACACATACTGGCACGCTGTAATACTTGTCACCAGGATTTCTAGACATATGTTACGGTGGTCTTTTTTTGGTCTTCCACGACCAAATTTCGCCTTCGACCAAATTACGACCATTCTGGCGTCTTAAGGTGGTTGGAGCGGTAATCGTGATTCGTTGAAGGCACATTCTAATAACTTTTCAAGCAAATCGATAAAAATATTCTTGGACCACTTTTCACTTAAGTACACCAGTTTATACGTTGGAAATTGCCAACCATGCAGTAATGTATATGATTCAAGAGTTGTATTTCAAATTTTCGCCTTAATTAAAGCATTGTTTTGACTTGGATTTGCGGCGCGAAATTCGAAATTTACGAGAAAATCATATCTAAACACGCTTTTCTTACTCGGCATGATACCTTGATATTTGTTAGCAGCTATTATAATAATATGAAAAGTATTATTTCGCATTTAGGAGAAAATCTGTACATAAGCAATCGAATTATTTCAAAATATATGCCGTGTGCCATAAGAGTACTAGTTAAAATATCATTGAATTGCTAGGAAACCAAATCGGTAGCATGCAGTTTTTTTCACTTTTATCGATAGATATTACTAATAAGGACACGTATGCAAAGTTTCACGCAAATCTGTATGCATAGAAAAATCGCTCCAGCCACCTTAAAGACGTCTTCACGACGTCACCTATCCACTTGGGGAGTTAATCAACTTAGATTTGACGAAAGTCAAACGTGCCCTCCGGAAACGTAAGCCTAAACTGTGATATCGGAAATTGCTTCAATAATCAAATAGCATGTCGCCCTCAATTTTTTCTAACCACCTTGCCTCAAGGTGTTTGGAGCAATTTTTGTTTATGTAAAGATCTGCGTGAACATTTGCATACGTCTTCTCATCAGTGATACCTTTAGATAATAATGAAAAAATTGCATCATACCGATGAAATGAAATGTGGTTCAGGATTTTTTTCGACTTACTTATTAAATAAAATGAAAAAATATAAAAAACTTAAAAAAACATGTTTTTAGTGAAAAATGTACTAGAAAGTAATTATAATTTTTGAGAAATAATTATTAATTATAATAATTTGAGAGTAGAAATAATTTTTGACCAGTCACAGCTAGCCTACAACAGACAGAACGTGATTACTTGTGACTAAAAATAATACCATGAGACAACCAACTTTTGTGATGCAAAAGACTTTACCATTGCTATATAGGTAACGTGGTACAAAGTCGTGCATGACAAGTAATTTCCGGCAAGCGTAGCTTGACTCAACCTTTACAGAAACTTGTTGATAAGTCTTTAGTGTCACAAGTTGTGATTATGACTTAAAGGTGTTTCCTGTGATAAGTCTTTTATTTCACAAATGTAGTTGGCACCCCAACTGTTTTATTTTTAGCCACAAATAATAACGTTCAGCCTGATGTAGACCAGTTGTGACAATTCTAAAATTATTTTCTACTTTTTTGTACATTTTTTAATAAAACAATGTTTTTTAGTGTTTTTATTTATTTTATTTTATAGTTTTCGATAATTTTGAATCAATTTTTCATGTAATTATTGTCTTTATCCTATGCATTAAATATTTAAAAATTTAAAGTGAAACTTTTGATGAAAAATAATGGAACAAATTTTGTTGTTAAATTAATCAATGTTTCAATTTGGTGTTAATTAGTTGAAATCAAGAAAATATTATATTTTCATCCAAAATACAGATGTGGGATAAGTTTAAAGAAAATCGACACGGTGGAAGTGGATGAAAAATTTATTTCAAGATTTGAACCAAACAGGCAGAGATAAGTTAAATAAAGCCATGTAATAATTATTAAGATATGCGCTCAATGACCCAAAATTACTGCTCCAGCCACCGTAACCCGATTAGGTCTCCGAGGTGACTCGCACGCGTCAGTCTTGTGTCCCACGCGATGCAGCTTACTGCGTCTCTGGCGCTGAATTCTTTCATTTGCTGTTGCGTGGGTCGCTTAGCCTGTGGTCAGACTGCTTGCTTGGGCGTTTCCATCCCAAACCTCTCTTCCTGCCCTACCCACTCTCCACACTGACCATTGTCCGCGATCACCAGTCCGAAAGAGTAGCTCGTGTAACTCCCGAACATTGGTTTCCGGTTTTAACCCCGATGGTCATATTTTCGGGGATCACCTCTTGCCCATGGCGTTTGGTGTTCTGATTTTCTTCGAAGTATTTTTTTATATTTTTTAACCCCCCAATACCTATGGGCACGAGTTAAATGTCACATCGGTCGATTTTTATTGAAGGATATCAATATATAACTGCTACCACGCTGCATTTTCTAAAATATGAGTCACATTTGTGGCAAGAGCAATATCTAAATTATTCTTCTTCCTGATCTCTTATTTTTAAATAATTTTTATTGACCTTTTTTCGTTTTATTTATGGACCTATAACTCCTGAAGAAAACAATTATAGAAACAACAATGTGAATAAAATTACATCTAAGGCGGTTTGAGTAAGATTTTTCCCCAGTCATAAGAGAGACCATATACGAATTTCATTTTTCTATTTCAAAAGCTATTTAAGAAGCTAGAAGTAAATATTATTCTATTAATGGTGAAAAAATATTTCAATATGACTGAAATTATCAGTAATTAACAAAATACGCATTATACATAAGTCTTTAACTTGACTCATTTTTTAAAATCCGAACAGTGAAAACGACTTCAGAACCGGAGATTTATTTAGCGAATCTGTAAAAATTACTACAGTGATTGCTTTATTTTTCAAAATAGTATTAGAATAGAATACCTAGTTTTCAAAGAATTAATACAAAATACAATCTTTTAAATTTCTGACGAGATCTAGGTATTATAAATTCCTCATTTTTTAATTGAAGTCTCTCTGGAGTGCACATTACACCCGTGCCATTTCCCATGGAAAACGGCAGGTATTTTTTGGCAAATAACTCGAAAGACATTGCGGTAAGCAGCTGATGTTTTGTTATCATTGAAAAGATGTTTTTCTCCATGATGAGGTCAAATTCGATGATTTTTATGTGAAGTAATATCTCGCTCAAGTCACTTCACAGTGACACTATCTCAGTTGAATTTGGCGAACTGCAGTTGAAGCTGACGCTCGAAGCAATGGTGCACCAGGGTACAACTCTAAACCCATCGATCTTAGAAACAAATCGCACGGAGAGAAATGCGTTCGGGTGGGTTGGACGGAGTTGCGAGTTAGTGGCGGGAATCTGCGGTCGCCTGAGAAACGATCCGCCGAGATCAGAGCTAGGGGAATGTGGGAAAAGCGACGCGTCCATGTCACCGGAACGTTCGGCGACTGCTGCCCCCCCACGAACTTCTCAAGCCAATACGGCGGCCGCGGAACGAATTCCTTCCATTTCCTTCAATTAAGTTTCTCTTCTTGGTATTATTATATAGGGTACTATGAATTTCCGAACATAGAATTTGTTGTTCACTTTCGACATCTTGGTCTGTTATGGGGGATATTTCACGGATTTCATGGATAAATAATTTACATAACCATCCCAATATGTACCACACCCATGAACTAATGAGTGAATAATAAAAATTCAGGTTGCTGGTTTTTTTAAAAATATATCATTGCTCGTTGTTTCAATAACACTTGTAGGATATTGAGTAGTCCATCCCGGTGAAAACTCACCCCCTGCCACACACCCTCGAGGTGACATGAAGGGTAATACGTAGATGTGGGCAGTTTCTTTCACGGGGCTATCCCGTTAGCGGAGATATACGAAACTGCCAAACTGCGACTTTAGACGCCGATGTTAAAGAAACGGCATTTTTAAAACGCCCCAATATACTTCAATTGCACTGAAGGTATCCGATCACATGTCCCACAAAATTGCTAAGCCTGTGTTTTGCCTTTTCACCCACCGTGTGGGTGAAAAGGCAAAACACAAGGTAAAAAAAAAGTTATCTCCGCAAAAGGCAAACCCAAGGCAAAAAAAAGTTATCTCCGCTGAAGTAGCTCTCATGAATCATGGTCCATATTATTTGCTGTATAATTTAATGGGAGCAGCGTTTATCTCTCATCGCAAAAAACCTGCTTGGTAATCCTCATTAGGGTCATCTGAAGCTGCTACCATCTGGAAGAATTTTGCAAACAATTGATAAATTTACTCCGAGTCGCAGAAGTTTGTTTCCTTGGCTTTTTTACGTGATTTGAGCAAAATCGTTCTATAAAAAAAGAATATACCTATCGCTTATTTTCCAGGCTTAAACAGAACTCCACTTAAGGTGGTTGAAGCGATTTTTGTTCATGTACAGATTTGCGTGAAACTTTGCATACCTACGTGTTCTCATTCGTGTATCAGTAGATAAAAGTGATAAAAATTCCATCATACCGATTTGACTTTTTGGAAATTCAATGATATCTTAACATGTAGCCTTATGGTACACGGCATATATTTCGCAATAAATCGATTAAACGTGTACTGATTTTCTTCTTAATGCGAAATAATACATCTCTTAGTACTATAATTGATACCAACTAATATCAATGTGTCAAGTCGAGCCCAATATTTAAAAAAAACATTTAAATATAGGCTCGTCTAAATTTCAAATACCGCGCCAAAAACTCTGGTTATAGCATGTTTTAACAAAAGAAAAAAATTTAAAATACAACTTTGTAACATTTACATCAATTGTGCATTCCAACACATAAACAGATTCACTTAAATGAAATGTGGCCCAAGAATTTTTTTTCGACTTCCTTAAAACCTTATTAGAAAGCGCAGTGAGTGACCCACGGTTACAGCCCCAGCCACTTTAAACGCCCCGTACAATAACAAAAGCTGTAGAGAAAAAGAGATTGGAACCAATGGAGGCTCGGTGTCATCGAAAAAGAATGAAGATCCAATGGACGGACAGAATCACCAACGAAGAACTCCCACGAAGAGTTGGAGAGAAAAAAAGTATAATGGAAATTCTGAGATGAAGAAGAGACAAACCTATTGGGTATATTATGCGACTCAATAGCCTGAACTGAAATAAATAAAACCGAGAAGAAATACAATTTTAAGATTAATGCTAAGAAAAACAAGATTATGATTTGTGGTAGAAAGTATATCCGCCGCACTAGGACAGCAAAACCTTGCGCAAGTAGAAGAATTTTGCTGTCTGGGAAGCAGGATCAGCGAGAGAAGAAGCAAGAAAGATATTGGGAGCAGTATAGCCCAAGCAAAGGAAGCATTCCACCAGAATACGAGTCTGCTGATAGCTAGTAACTCTAGTCTTAGCAATAACTAAGTTTTTTGACATCGCCCACCCCGAAAAGTGATGGCTTGATGGGTGTGTACGCAGCGTCTAGTTTTACACCTTCGGGGGAAAGAGTTCAGGAATCGCTCCTGATTTATTTTTTCTCCCACACAATCATTCACTTCCACGTTCAAAGCCATGCGGTTGGCAACGCCGAAGCATGGGCTCCGCGTCACTGATCAAGTGGGGCGTTCCCCTCCGGGAAAGGATTGCTCTCCCCGTCTCTTCCGCAGTACAGCATGAGTGGGATTGCGAAGATGCCATACACAGCCGACGCCACACGAGAAGTAAGAAGGTGCCAATACTTGAAAAAAATAATGAAAAAAATGGTCGATATGGATTCTTCCTCAATGGGAACGGATGCAGTGTAATTGACGAAAGACCCTCTATACCTACTTACGTGGTTCGCGGCGTCACTAAAGTGGAGGCGATTCGCAATGGAATTGAAGCACTATTTGTCTTCTGCAAGCTTCAAAATGTACGACGAATCCTGGGCTTAAACGCGAAAATGTCATCGTCTGGAGATCTCTACTTCAAAAGGCATCCTGCGATGACGTTCTGAGTGAAAAGATAGACCATGCCATGAAATTTCTCTGTGGATTATCCAATAAATACTATTTCGTCGTTTCGAATGGAGCAAGAAAGCAGTGCTGGAATTTTTCTCGCAGAAAAAGAAGACATTTTTTTGATAGTTTCGATTACCATCTTTAAATTTGAATTTTATAAGCATTACAGCTACATCTACAAAATACCCCGCAAGCCACCTCAGGGGTGTGTGGCAGGGGGTGAGTAGTCACCAACATGCATGCATTAATCACGACAGGAAAAGATGCAAACAATGACGTTTTCATGCTGATTTCTAAAATGCTTCTGACAAATTGTTTGCTTTGCCATGTCTCAGTAACTAAGGAGTTGCCACCATGCTTCAAATCATCTCTCCTCCCTTCTCTGAAAGTAATGCAGGTTCTTCGTGAGTCACCCTGTTTATTACTGTATAATAAACGCATAATGAATGTATAATTGATTGGTAGGTTATGCACATAGTTTTCACACAGTTTATTTCTATCAATTGCATTCTTTTTAAGACAGGAGAACTCATGGTGGAGCATTAATCTCCATCCAGATGTTGAGGACGCTAACGAGATCCCTAGGGGGTGAAATGCGACTATAAATACAGTTTATGAAGAAGAGGCATTTTAGTCTCTGGGTGACCCCTGGGTAACGACAATAAATACGGCTCGTATTGTAATACCCGATGAATATGCATAGGCGTTAAAACTTGTTGTACATAACATAAATTAGTGGACAATAGCAAAATAATTATTTATTCAGTCGTTACGCTGTTCCACCTCATCTCGCCGGGAAGAGTTAATTTCACTATAATGGAAGGTTTCAATTGCTCGGTTTACAAAAAAATCCTATGGGGTGGAAAACCAGAAACAGTAAAAATCTACCAGAAATGAGTTACGAAATATTTTGTAAGAAAAATCGGAGCAAAATTCTAATCTGCATTCAGTTTCTTTTCCTCTCAACGTTGGCCGTCGTCGTCGAAAGGAAAAACGTAAAATAAACCAATGTATTCATATTGCTTTCTATTTTCCACTTCTTTTCTTGCTCTGCAATCATTTTTAATCCTTTCACTTCGCTTTCTTCTCCTCCCTTCCGTCCAGTTGTAATTCCCTTCCTTATTTTCCTTCTTTCGAAAACCCTAGAGGTTTCGTATCAATCTTCCAAGTTTAGTTTTATCCTATATTGTGCCTTACCATCTCTTCCATGTCTTTCTTTATCCCTTTGACCCACTGGTTGCCATTCTTACTCATAAAAACATGATTGAAAAATCGTTTTGAAAATCTACTGTTGTCCATCCTCATGATGTGGCCGAAAAACACAACTCATCTGACATTTTTTGCACTCTCCATTCTTGCAGAGGTTATCATTCAGTATCTATTAATTAAAAAATAAAATAAAGTCAACAAATGACTATAGAGCGTTCCAAATTGAGCAGACCGCATGAGCCTACTGAAGAACGCTGTTGCCAAATTTACGCTTCGTGTATTCACCTCTAGGCCACGTCGGCAGCTAGTTAGAACACAGCCCAAAACATAAATAAGTTATTTTCGGGAATAATATTATCATATTGGAAGACTCCTCGATATGTAGTTAATATATTAAATATCACCATGTTAATTTTCCTGCTGCTATTGGAAACGTCGCACCTTCGGTCTGAAGAAGATTTACACACAAAACGGATTTCCATGAGAGCCAATTCTGTCAACGAAATTGGGTACTCCCTTTAAAAAAACAAAGTAGTTCACGAAAATCGAATGAATTGCTATTTGTTTGAGCCACAGAACTTAGCACGCGTTTCGCTTGTCAACACTTTCATTAGGCTGGAATAGTAAAATCATTGGCGAGCGCGAGAAATATTCGCACAAGCGCTTCAAATCAACGATTTCCCGCAATTCTATTCCCTTATCCCTTTTCATGGGAGTTGGGCCGAGGCGAAAGTACAGAGAAAACAGAGGAGATAGGAAGACTCACAGCACTGCAATTAAGACGCTGCGTTTTTTCCTCCCACTAACGATGGGCGGATGGAACCTCATCCAGTCACCGTTAAGAGGTTAAGCACCTACTCGCATGACTAAAGCCGAAAGTTTACCTTCGGTGAGCAGTAAGAACTGACGGATTGGTGAAAGGTTTATGCGGCCGGTATCCCAATTCGCGAAGCTCGGAATCTTATACCGACATCTATTTAGGCAGTTTGAGCGAAAAATCACTTCACCTAGAATTTGATGAATATGACCTCATCTGAAAGGAAATAGTCCCACAGTTCCAATTAAATCAAAATATTAACCCCCTGCCGAACTACTTTTCGAGATATTTGCCTGAAAATATAATATTTTTTTACATGGGTTACGGCTGTGGGCTCCAGATGGAGAATATTGAAAAAAATAGGAATTTATAACACCTAGATTTCGTCAAGAAACTAACGGTGTGTAGTTTGTATGTTTTCTCCACAATTTATAAAAATTAATCTATTAGTACTCACCGTAGTAATTTTTACAGAATCTCAAAAAAAACTGCTGTTTTGAAGGCTTTTTAGCCGTACAGCGTGAAAAAATGAGTCATGTTCGAGACTTATGTAGACCTATTTATTTAATTACTGAGAATTTTTGTCATATATAACTATATTTTTACACCATGTATATTATAATATTTACTTCACACTTTTTACAGACGCTGAAATTAAAAAAAATAAATTCGAATTAAGTCTCCATTATAGCTATGGAAATATCTCGCTCAAACTACCTTAGACAGTATCTTCCGTAAACCTTTAGAACTCGCGAGGCGTCAGGCCAGACAGTTTTTATCATTTATTTTGTTTTCAAGTAATTTTTTATAGACCCCTACATACATCGAGCTTCCTATTTCTTATATCCCTCTCAGTTTCTCATGCTAGTGGACGAAGTTTCAAAAGAAACGTAATAATATTTAAAAATTTCCAGGTTTTCGAAACTGACAGACAGCATGCGAGTACTTGTTTCAAATTCAATATGGATTACTCCAGTTATATTGATGTATTTTCATCTGATACATTATTGTTTATATTAATGTTTCACTTGACATTTTTCTGGTGTTTTACGGAATTTATGTTCTGTTAATGCACTCACGCTCCGATGCGATGGTAGTTTAATACAGACCTACCTTCAGTAATAACAGATTTTGTTTCAAAGCTCAAACTTTAAAAAAATATTGTAATTACTGTAAACACTTAGGAGTGATCATTTAAATGCCTATCTATTAAAACACAGTTTTGTCCATACAGCAAGAAGGCGTTGAGGCTAGGGAAGGAAGCATTCTCGACAGACATTTCTTCACTGCCATCAGGAAAGCGTAGCACGCTGATTTTCTTCTCCATGAACTTGTGAATTCCTTTTTTCAATTTTTTCTAACGGTCCAAAATTCCAATCTTCTCCTCCATGAAACACGTGACCCCGAGAATCTCCCCTTCCTAAACAGCTTCCTTTCCAAGCGTCGCATATTTAAAAAAAAATAGAAATTACATCTTCACATCCGTTTCACGTCTAATTTCGGAATGAATGGCTACGCATCGATGCGCTGTTGGGGATAGAATTGCAAGACAGCAGGAAGGAATTACTAAAATGTCACGCTCGACATAACAAGGATGCAAATTAGCTAAGTTTTAAAAAGTGGGTAGGCCGAACCTCATTTCCGGAATATGCGGAGGTAATAATTGGGGAAGAATTCTTTTGCGGGGGCAAGGAGAATAGTTAATAAATATAAAAAACAGTAGAACATTGTCAGTCATTTTTTCCTTCCTTTCTTAAATATTTTTCTTTAAAGTTGAAACTACGAACGTTGGAGAAAGAGATTTTTTTATCTAAAAAAACAAAAAAAACACGCCCCGCCCACTCCCAGATGGTTAATATCAAAGTGTGGAGTAAGAGATATAAGTGATGAAATATTTAATGCTTTCCCGGAGAATAATAACTGATGGGAAATCTTCTTGGACTTCCCGCCGGATTGGGTTTTCTACAGTGGCCGACGTTTTGACGCAAGACTTACCCATTGTTTTCAGTACTGGGGAGCAACACAAAAATATTCTTCCCAAACAGCAAAGACAGGATCAAGATTCAAATAAAATTCGAATAAGAATTACACACATCCTATCCGGACATGGAAACTAAAGCCTACCTTAAGAAAATAAGAAAAATAGACAGCGGAACATGTGAATGCAAAAACGATGAGGATACCATCAGACATTGACTGTTAGAATGTCCCATCTTTGAAAAAGAAAGACTGGAACTCAAAGCAACAATCCAATGGATGGAGAATTGGCAGGAGATTTTCCGGGACACTACATCAACTACCACTATCACTACTTTCAAGATTGATCACAAATGTGGACAGGGGCGTAATCCGAGATGTACCAGTAAAGGAATAAGGACCAAAGATAAAAGAAGAACGAAGAAAGAGTAGAAGAAAAGATACCCCTGATAAGCAAGAAACTTCAAAACGGAAGCCATTATAAAAGCATTAAAAGAAGAGACCAGAAGAAAAAATACGCAAAAAAATGATTCTATTATGTAATAATGGGGGCGTTTACTCGGAACCGAAATTGATATTTTATTCACGAAATTGTTAGATGGAAAGAAAAAATGAATTTTAGAGAAAAAATCAATATTCTAACCGTAGCCATTCACTCATAAATTGAAAATTAAAATACGCAAAAAGTGACGCCAATCACATGAGCTGCGCTGATACCATCTACATCAGGGTTGTCCAACTTGAAAGGCTTCAAGCGCCACAACTTAACCTTTAATATGGTTGCGGGCCATGTAGTAATAAATTATTATTTTTTAAAGTAACAATAAGAAACAAGGAAAGGTATAAAGATAAAAATAAATTTCTGAATTTTTGTTTAGTAACCTTTCGCGGGTCACAATAAATGGCACCGCGGGCCGCCAGTTGGAAAACCCTGTTCTACGTCATCCACCTCACCTCATTGGCTGTTTTGGGGAGTGGAAAGTGGGTGAAGTTGGGGAGGGGAGGTCTGCCTACACAGCTTCTGGCGCAGCAGATTTTTATTGGGCGAAGGAACTGCTTTATTCATCATTAATGTGAACAACTTCCACCAGGTCCAGCCTGATACTGTTATTTTTACCTTAACTTGACGTTAACTGAGAGTTGGAGTTTTGCGTATTGTACATTTGGAGACGTGAGCATTATTAAGGAAGGAACGTATTCTCATTGGTTTCCATACCGAGATACAATGTAACCAGATATAATAAACCTGAGCTTTGTGGAAGTTTGAGTGAGATAACACAACATAAAAAATTCAAAGGCGACATTATGATACATTCGAGATAAGTGTGCAGTAATTGTATAGTTAATATTTATTTTTAAATTATTTCTTAGGTGCTATACCTTTTACAAAATGGCAAAATAATTCCTTCTACGGTGAAGCGCACAGCATGAAACATACACGCCAAGTTAAATCCTCAAACATTAATATTTAAATTAATTTTAATAGCACTACGTTCTCTGTCTAATAGTTTTCCCTGAGATTCTTCGTCGGTCTTTTATTGGAAAAGTTCGTAGCACAAAAAGGAGAGCTATAATAAGAATATAATACAACGTAGAAAACGTAAAAGAATGTACTCAGAAAAGAAAAAAGAATGGAATGAGCATATTTATAGAATGGATGGTGACGGAATCTTTAGAATTGCAAGAGACAAAATCGGTATAAGAGGCTTTGGTTGACGAAGAAAATGATGGCAGGATAATAAAGATGCTGAATGAAATGGAGGTTCTGACGGAAACCGGCTTGAGCCTAGGAATAAATAAAGAAGAAGTGAATTTAACTTAAAAGCTCAATCATGAAAAACAAAATTTTTTGCGTCAATAATATTATCATATTTTCTTCACACTTCTTGCATTTGCTAACATTTGAAATACATTCCTAACATGTTCTTCATTACAACTAGCGAAAAATCTTGCTCAAATAACTTTAAAGGGAATGAAGCCGGTTGGTAATGCGAAAAGGCATCGAATTTCTTCTAACCCATATTTCAGAATCAACCAACAGAACAGTTCGAAATTCCTTCAATTTTTATTTCAAAAAAGTCTTCAAAACCGCTGTTCCACCCAGTGCGCCGAATTCCAGAGAGAGGAACAATAAAAATCCAAAATAATGATGTGTCGATAATGCGAGCAGCCTCACTGCCTGCCCACTACTTTGTCTTACCCCTCATCTTCTTTTAAGAGGGCGAATTCCATTTTGGAAAACAAGATCATTTTCTTCCGGACAATTTTGGTTTGCTCGCTCGAGCGATTTCGCGGAAAGATGCGTTCCTCACTCAAGACGACGGCCTACTACAAGAAACCTCCGATTGTTCGAGATTCTCATTATTAGGTCAACGAAGTGTTCGGGCGTTTCTCCCCTGGTGCGACTCTGTGTGTGCACTGCCAAGAAGACTGGGTCATCATCATAAATCATTCAAATCTAAGATTGCTTGACTGCAATCCTACCCTTTATGCCCTTTCCCCTACTGACTGATCTTCGTCCTTCTATCTCTTCTGTCTGTAATAATTTGGTATGCAATCATCCTAATGTTTAGGCCATACCAATAGAATGCCTTGCCTACCCTGATGCCAGTGATGTAGCCAGGATTTTGTTTTTGGGGTATATATGTCCACTGCTTTGGGTAGCTTTCGGGCTAAGGACCCTTCTTCAGCTGGAGGAGATCAATGTCCTTCAGCTGAAGAAGGGTCCTTAGCCCGAAAGCTACCCAAAGCAGTAGACACCGGTGTCGTCATGGATCATCTACCAGTGAGTGTCCATGGGGAGGCTGTCTTCCATCCATTAAATGCATTGCTGTTATCGAAACAAAAATCCTTATAAAGAGCAAATACAATTGCCTTATTACCATTTTCTTTTGCGCCAATTGTGAACAATAATAAATAAAATACAATATTACTCCATCGAGCTTACAACATGAAATAAAACATAAAAAATGTGTAAGTTTGATAGAAATGGATGGCTGCAGTTGGCTCTTATGGTTGGAAAGTATTAATTAAAAGTGTATTCGTCGAATAATCTGCATATTCTGTGTCCATTTTTTGTTTTCTATGAGCATCTACATCAACATACTACCCTGATAACCGTCGCAGATGCGTGTGGCAGGGGGGAGAAAGGACACACGCCCTGTAAGGGGAGGGAATAGGGAAAAGGAGGGAAGAGAGGACAGAGGTGAATTGTGCTATGTTAACAACGTGTCATTTTAATGTCATGCTATTTTTGTCTAATTTTATTTTTATCACTAACAGTGCGTGAAAAGAAGGAATATATGTACCTATCAGTTCACCAGTGTCTCTCCGACGTTTCTATCAGTCGAATGTTCCTGCATTTTCGGGTGTCCAACGCGTAAGCGTAAGTTGTTTTCCATGACAACGGTTTAGCCCGTGTTCCAACGGGCGCTTCAGGTCACTTCGACATGAAGACGCCCGTTGGAACATGGGCTAAACCGTTGTCATGGAAAACAACTTACGCGGTGGACACCCCAAAATGCAGAAAAATTCACCTCAACGCCACGGAAATCTACGATGGAAGATCATTTCTATCAGTCCTAGAGAAAGATTGCCGGGTGAAAATATTATCAGTGCAATAATCCACGAAGGAAATATCAATCGCCTTGACCGGGATTCGAACCCGGATCCCTCAATTTTGCGCCGAGTGCTTTAGCCAGTTAAGCTACCGAGGCGTTCTCCTCCCCTGTGGAGGGATCCGGGTTCGAATCCCGGTCAAGGAGAATGATTTTTCCTCTGTGAATTATCGCACTAATCTGTACTTGCGGGTGACTCCGTATAAGGTTATACCGTATCTAGTCTCGGTATCCCCAACATTTGCTGAAAAAATTCTCCTCCGTATCGTACTGAAACTCGCCTGATCTGCATTTTTCAAGTAATATAAGCCTATCGTGTAGCCTGCGAGTCTCAAAAAGGACTTCCGACCTAGTCTTTCCGTCAACAATGTGACACTTTCTGTAGCAAAGGCATGTCACCAGTAAAATCAGTATTTTTTTTAACAATAAAAAACGAAAAGGTGGGATTCAATATTTGTTTTGACTCAAAAGTCGTGCTGGAACCCTCATAAAGGAGCAATCAGAGCATGAATCATAGAAAAACGAGAAAACAATTGCAACATTAACAGCCGTTCCAAGGTCCTCGGTCTTTTTCGAAGGCCGGATTGTTGGGTGGATCCCAGAAAACCCGCCGTTCCTTCCCATCATCTCTCAAGCTATTATCTCGCTCGTCGAGTGATAAATCTTCCCAACTTCCAAGAGAAACGCTGCGATGAGATCTTTAATAAAATTAAACGCTGTGTACGAAGTACGCAACCTGTCAACGCACCGCGAACTCAAAATCATTCATTGAACTTCCCACTGGGAGTTTACAACTCAAATAACCCGACTTTCAAGTGATAGTACAAAACAAGTCATAATTTTCACAGAAATATTTGGTTTGAACTTGGTACAGCCGGCTAGGACAAATCATAGGCAGCGTTCTCAGGTACCACTTAGACCAACTTTGAGGATTTTACCGGGATTAGCCACGGTATATCCCTTGACGGAGTCACCCGCAAGTGCACATAAGTGCGATATTCCCCAGAGGCAAAATCATTCGCCTTGACCGGGATTCTAACCCGGATCCCTTGGCGCGAAATCGAGGGATCCGGGTTCGAATACCGGTCAAGGCGAATTATTTTTCCTCGGTGGAATATCGCACTTGTACCACCTAAGCTTTTAAGCCTGTAGTACCAAATAAAATTCTGTAAAAATAATATACTGTCGCACATTATCATTCCAGATGAATTTTCATACAGTTGAAGCCGATTTAATCGATTTCAACCAGACTTTAGCTCAAACATTTATAAACAAAGACTTTTCCGCGGAGAGATAATAGGAATCTGAATGGTTTTACTCATAACAGAACGATGCAGGAGACAGAGATAAATCTATAATTTTATAAGAAATTAAATAAAGACCAGTATTAAATTAAAATTATTATTAATAATTAAATGAAAACCAGTTTTCCAGAGTGAGATCATCTTAATCGTGCCACTGATTTCAACAGTTACAACGGCATTATTACAGAACTATTCAAAACGATTACTTCCACCATATCAGCCAGCACACTCCATCAGTCATAAGTAATAAAAGAAAATAGCAAAACGAATACCTTTAACTTGGACATTCACATTACAATGTAGTCCTATGATACGGGTGAGTATTCGGGACCTGAACGTCCCGGGTTCAAGTTTGAGAGACGATTTATCGACGATGGAACACCGATTTAACGCCGATACTCACATTTTGAATGGGGTTTCCTGGTAATGTAAGACAATGACATAAAATCAAAATACAATATTTAACAATCTACAGTTACAAATACAGCTAAACACGGCGTAACACCTATGTTATAATTTATAGCAAGTAGATTAGGTGCACGAGTACAGTAAAAATAATTACAAATGATGAAAAGTGTTCTGCTGTATACGAAGAATGTTCGTTTGAGCAAATTAGAAATGTACAACGGCAAATGACCTTATATCCTATCCCATATCGAGGACAGTAGTTCTAATATGTCCATATAAAAATATGTACACTTGTATGATCCATTAACACTCGTAGTTCCCTTCACCTTAGGTAGCACATACTGTAACTCATGTTTTGGTGAAAATTCACCCCCTACCACACACCCTTGAGGTTTCTTGCAGAGTACATGGTAGATGTAGAAGTTTCCATGCTACATAAATTCTTCCAATAGTCAACGCATTTGCTTTACACACCGTTTTCCTTAACAATAGCAAACGAGACAGGCCACAAAAGTAGGAGGGGACAAACAAGAGCAAGTAGAACATTTAAATTACTAGGGTAGGACGTAGGAGGAAAATGGACATAGGTATTTGCAAGGACATAAGAGGGAGATATGCGTTCGCAAAAGAGGGGCTCTGAAAAAGTAGAGAGTTCATGACGGGGATGACCTTATTTAAGGGAGATACAGAAGAAGTTAGTGACGTCTAATATGGATTATAACGTTGTATGAGGCAGATAGGTGGACTCTTGAGATAAGAGGGCGAGGATAGGTGGCAGGCGTTCGAGATGTAGGTGTGCAGAAGGGTGGAGGAAGTGCGGTGGGCAGAAAGTTAGATGAACGAGGTGATGCTTGGTATGGTGGGCGAGGAAAGGAAACTTAAATATGAGATTATGCGGGGACAGAGTGGGTAATTGGAACAGGTAATTTGGGGCGAAAGGTGGTAGAAGGCCTTGATAATGGGGAGGACGTGAAGGAAGAGGGTGATGAAAGAGAATATACTTTATGGACGGGATGAAGAGTGGTGGACGTATGCCGAGCAGAAACAAATAAATTGCACACAGAGATATGTGCCGGTGCCAATGAATGTCCAGATGATTTTTTCTCTCATCCATCTAAACATACATTAACCGGTGGATAACCGTATTAAGCAAAAAATTGTGCGAAAAAATTCAACCATTTTCGGGACAGTGGGGCGTGAAATTGAAAACTAGGAAGGCGTCATAATAACCGTTGTTCGTGATCATCCAAATCAGGGAGCCCACACCCTTGGCTCATGCGCATCGCGACCGAAAAATAGGTCCACCACCCTATTCTATGCGGGTTGCGGATCATTTCCAGCACACTTTCGTATTTTCGAGACCCTTCTATGAACTACGCATTTCTTTCCCACGGGTTTCGAGGGCATCTCAATTAGTTTCACCAGTCGCAGCATTAGGGTGCTTTGAATAGTGTGGGAGACCATAGAAAAGGTGATTAAAGCGTTACATAATTTAAGTCCACGGTACTCGAGGAACTGCGGTATTCGAGTACCTGAGGAAATTATTATTTTAAAAAAATTAAATAAAAATATTACAGAAGGTACGATACGATCATGTTTGGAAGGAGAAAAATTATGAAAACCACATGGTGATGCAGAGAACTGGCAGCATTGCAAGGGCGTTTTTTTCGATGTTTTGTACGAGCACGAGGGCCATTCCAAATTCCGCGAAGCGTGACCCGATTTTTCGTTTCTGCGCAATTCCGGAATACGCTCGAGTGAATCCGCGGCCATTCACACGACGCGTCGACCAACTCTATACATATACGCGAGCGCACACGGACTTAGCGAGATATTTCCGTCGTCATAATGGAGACCACATTCGAATTTTATTTTTTTTAATTTCAGGGTATGCAAGAAGTATGAAGTAAATATTGTAATATTAATGGTACAAAAATATAGTCATACATGTTAAATATTCTTAGTAATTACATAAAAATATCGACATAAGTCTCTAACTTGACTAATTTTTTCACGTCTTAAGGTTAAAACGCCTTCACCAATGTTTTTTTAGCGATTCTGTAATAATTACTGCGGTAATTGATTATAATTTATAAATAGTTGAAAAAAACATACAAACTACACACCGCTAGTTTTTTGACGTAATCTAGTCGTTAGAAATTCCTAGTATTTTCAATATTCTCCATCTGAAGCGCATAGCCGTAATCTATCCCATGAAAAACAGCTCAAATTTCTGGGAAAGTAGTCTGGTAAGGGGTTAGCATTTCGATATCATTGGAAAGATGTTTTTTCTTTAAAAATAGGTCAAACTCATCAAATTCCAGATGAAGTGATATCTCACTACATCTACCTTAACACGCGTGGCATTCCGAAACATGGGAGGATAGTCATATCCTCATAATTAGCAACTATCAGACCTTTCTCGCCATCTCTACAGCTGTAGTTCTCAACCTTATTTGCTTTCACTATCGATCAGAATATTTCCCCCCTTCCAAATATCAAAAGTATTCCGAGATGTAGCCAGGGGGGGTCCATGGGATCCGAACCCCCGACCCGCCAATATTTTGAACTAAATTTGAAGGGCACTAAATGAGTTTTTCATACATCTGGTTTAAAAATCAGCCGTTATGCTGCAGTCGCCATTGCACACTTAATTGCCTAAACACACAATGCTGCTCCAGATTTAAAAAAGTTTCATTCCACCATCATGCTCAGTATGGACCCCACCGAAACGAAATCCTGGCTACTTCACTTCCATCATTATTAATTAGTTATATTGTTCGAAAGGTAGGGTATCTAAGTCGTCCATTTTCTTAATAATACATTTTTATTGATATACCAAAAAGTATTAATAAATGTGAACGAATTAATACTTGATAATATTCCACACAATATAACCTCTTAATACACGTAATATACGCTTATAAGCGGTTCACGCGGTTAAGGGGTTAATGGAACACAATGTTTTGAATTTTCGACCAGTCTGACCTATATAGAGACAATTACAATTTAGATGCCACGTGTATCTACACACGTATTTTGACTCTGATAACGATGTATGATACATCAAAAGCAGTCAGCGCAATAAATAATGTGTGGTATATTACCAATTGTTACTTTTTTCAAACATGTTGACATTCCACAAAGTTACCCCTCCCACCATCGCGTTAAGTACTAACATCACATCTTGCATGCTTGCCATAGATTTCTTTTACCTCTCTCCGCGAATGTATGCAGTTGCTTAATGCATCAGCGCTCATAGTTACTGAAACTTTTGCAGTATTTAGCGCAGTGCATGTTTGGTGAAAATTAAGTCTCTGACACAAACCCTTGTGGTGGCCAGTACGGGACTACGTCTACATCTACTTAATACCCTGTAATTCACATCATAGTTGTGAAGCAGGGGGTGAGTTTTCATGAATTCGCTCTACATTATATCCTACTAAATTTTATGAAGCTACGAATGTTGATGCATTAGTAAATACATGCAAATACCTATCAGGAGGAAAGATTTCGCCAAAATGCACTACTTCATGTGATAAAAATGTAATTCAATATCAATTTTAATGCATATTGAACTACATTAAGGCACATAATGCACATCAAGTGTTATAAAGTAAGAATGCAAGACGTGATGTTAGTACTATCTAGCAAATGAAGACAAAAGCTTTTGAGAGAAAATCATGTAATTAGCTACCCTACGTATCATACGTCGATTAAGATGAAGAGAAGTCATCTCCACCCTCTTCCTACCATATTGAGGGCATATAAGACGACCCCTTTGGCTTTGACTCCCAACATTGGACCCCTTTGTTTACCTCTGTCAGATCATTTCGCGCTAGGAAGAACCCCGCAGCGTGGGAACAGTTCTCAGGCTTCCGTCCTGTAAGGGGAATAGGAGGAAGAGCGGAAGGAGTAGGTATATCGTTGTGTCTCGCGGCGACGATTGAGGTGAAGGACGATACTCCAAGAGATAATGTGAGTATCGACAGTCCTGGGTGTGAAGCCGCGCCTTCCGTTAAATAACTGTAGGAATAGTAATGCATTATGTATTATTTACGTTATGAAAGAATTTAGGCTTTTCCGGCGAATAAGTTGATTGTACTATTCACAATTGTAAATATTGTATTGCTACTGAACCCGTATCTCACTTCAAATATCTTAGTGTAACTGCGTAGAAATGGAAGGAATACATTAATAATGTAGAAATAGTACAAAAATAAAACTTCATTAAAATATACTTCCTACGGAACAAATTTCAAATAACCTTGATAAAAGACATTTACCACGCTATGGTATCTTCTAAATGAACTGCTTGATTTTATGGGGTGATGTATGGTGATTTTATGGTGTGTATTAAGCATGAGGGTTGCTATATTTCTGATTAATCAATACTAGAACAGTCGTAAGTCTTGTCTCTGGCATTTAAAACATTTCCACGTAAAAATATTTACACATGTCAACAGTAAGGCAAATCAATATGTTGTTTAAATTGTATTCCCCGCTCGCAGTCATGTGATCAGCACTTCAAAGGATGAGAAGAAATTTTATTTCAGCATCGAAATGCCCCAGGCAGGCAAAATAGAAGCCAGTATATTTCCCTTGTATGAGCGAACCGAGGTCGATCACTACTTACCACGGTCGACCCTTCCTGCCACAAAATAAATTACCTACACATCAAACTACTACTTGCAAGCGAATGGCTACAGCCACAGAAGTAACTCCCATGTGTAAAGGCGCCTTTAGGAGGCTGGAGCAGTTAGCCTGAGTCAATGAGGAAAATATTTTACAATTTTTTGAAAAGTTAAAAAAAAAAAAAAATTCTACGACCACATTTCATTCAACTACATCTGTTTACTTTACGTGGTAGAGGACACCAAACATGCAGTAATGGAAACTTTATTTTATTTGGGATGTTCCACTCAACAGCATCCATCTTTCATAAGTAAAATTCCTTAATACCCTTAAGCTCCACTAAATTTTCCACTCCACACATCCATATTTCATAAGTAAGAGTCCTTAGTACTCTTAAGTTTATCACCCAATCCCCACTCACCCTTGTCCTTATCAAATACATCTCCCACATCTAACCCCCTACTATCCATTTTATTCCTCACTACATCCCACCATGACTTTTTGGGTCTACCTCTTTTCCTACTGCCTTCCGGTATCCATTTTAGAGCAGCTTTCGGTATTCTCTCATCCACCATTCTTTGAACGTGTCCAAACCATCGTAATCTTATTTCTTCCAAAATCTCCACTGCATCCTTCTTTACATCCTTGATTCTCTAATTTCCTCATTTCTGACTCTTTCTATTCATGATTTCCTTGCCGATCTCCGTCAAAAGTCCATTTCTGTAGCTCATAATTTACTTTTTTTCTATTTTGTTTGTAGTCCAAGTTTCTGTTCCATAAAGCATTATACTTTCTACTATTGCTTTATTTGTAATTGCATTATTGCAACGGAAGCGATACTGGAATTATGTTTTACATTTTTGCCTTAATTAAAGCATGCTATGACTTGAGTTTTCGTACGGTGTTCGAAATTAAGGTGAAAAATATATTTAAATGTATTTTTTCGAATCTTTGACTCGGCGTGGCACCTTGAGATTTTTAGCAACCATTATAATCATATCAAAAGCACTATATCGCATTTAGAAGAAAATATGCACATGAGTTTTTGAATTAATACGAATAATACCAAATGTGCCATAAGGCTGCGTGTTCGAATAGAATTGAATTCCCAAAATACCAAATCGGTGAAATGAAATTTTTTCACTTTTGTCTATAGACATCACAAATAAGAAAATGTATGCAAAGTTTCACGCAAATCGGTACAGAGACAACAACCGCTCAAGCCACCTTAAGGCATCGATCGTCTTTCTGATGTCGTATATCGCTGGTTACTTCCTATCGACGCTCATCCCTATACCTGAACCATTAGCGCGACGGCTGCTGCGACGGCAACGTGGGCTATCTCACCGGCCGGTTAGGAAGGAAGGAAGATACGCCTCGAGGGGAGGAAGAGCCTGGCTCTCCTTCAAATCTCCGTTACTTCGGCCCTTTCCCCCTCTATCACCCTCTTCCTTCGCCATCCTCCTCCTCGTAGAACAACCGCTCCTTCATTCAAAAAAAAATTTCGGGCTTCGGGTCGCTCTCTCATCTCAGCGAGTGCTGTAGGATGGGAAGGGTGAGGCCACTTTTTTCTCTTTTAGCGGTCGAGAGACGAAAAAAAAGAATAAGGAGAGAATCAGAGAGACGATCCGTCACATCAACCGAGCGATGAGGAGAGACTACGGCAGGTAAAAGATATGGGATACATATTCATGTCGTATGCGGTCCAACACGATATAATCTGTCTCCGATAGTATCTGCATATTAAGTTGACGCATAAGTTTGCAGCATTTTTCACAGCGACAAAAGTTTTTTTTTCAGAAGAATAGCATTCAGAAATTAATCAGCAACACGTTCTCCTCCACCTTCTATGACTGTCTTCAAACGCTGGGGTAGTTTAACGATTCTACATCTGAAGAAATGTACTGGTTTGGAGTTGAAAAACTATGTTTACAAAGCAAAAAAAACGCAACATACATTTCCATTGGCACAATAATAATTTGGTGAAAGAAGAATAATAATTTTAGCTGAATATATACCTAACTCTATTTTACGCAATTATTAAACAGATGAATTATAAGTTTTGAAGTGAATTATTCTCGGGTACGCACCGGAGCAGTTCCTCCATATCCTATGGTTCTGAAGCCCTGAATATGATATGCAAGTTGCAAATGAAAACGTCGGTGGAGATGGAGGAGGACCAGATCCGGAATGCAATTCAAGCAGAATTTAGATTCGACAATCGCCGGGTAAACTACAAATCTCGCGTTTTACTCTGATCGCGCTGAAATTTTGCAGAGTAATAGTTTAATACAGGAGGAAAATTGTAGGCTATTTAAAAAATATCTCAGGGCCCCAAAAGATCCCAAAAAGGGGCCCTTTGGTGGTCAACTCTACGTATTAGGTTTTGTGTAGTGGTTTCACTTTTTTCTTTTTAAAATTACTTTTGTTCAAGATAGAGGACTGGCATTTTTTTACCAAATGACTGAATAAATGAAGTTTATAATTCTTTCATTCAATTTTTTTATAATTTGCATTTGTCTGAAAATCGCCTTTTTAAGCTGAAAAAACGCACATTTTTCTCTGAAATCAACAATAGCAAAATTCCTTGACCGCCAGATTTTCGACTTTATCGCATTAATAATTCATTTTGCTTATTTGAGTTGATTAAGAATGCTAAGCATTGGAGTTTGTTCAGTGGTTTATTTTTTTGCTTTGTAAAACTACTTTCACTCAAGATAGAGAGTAAAAATTAATTTTATCAGATACCCAAAAGAATGAAGTTTCTGCTTTTCAATCGATTCTCCTCTTATATGATGATTTATGAAGGGAGTGTGATCACGAGCAACGCCGGGTAATTCAGTTAGTATATTATAACAAAAAAAATATGTATGGTTTTCGCGGGACGGACGACAGAAGTGGAACACGGTATGGACAAAATCTGAAGATTCAGGCGATATTGTGAGGAAACGAAACATTACTGAGAAATCAAAAAGAAATGGGCAAATTACACAAGTAAAATATTGATTACGACTTAGATTTCGCTTTCTACAGCGTCATCAGGTGCTTGTTACAGTATCAGCACCTGATGACGCTGTAACAAGCGAAACCTAAGTCGTAATAAACATTTTTCTTGTGGTGAAAGATCTGGTACTTTCCCGGCGAATCTGTTTAATTAAGGTGTCACGGGTCTCCAATCGGATGACTGGTTCTATTTTCTCCGACGTTTATATTTTACTTGAAGAATTTGCCCATTTGCCATGTTAGCTGGATCAAGTACGAATACATCACCTACTCCCTTGTGTAAGCTACGTAGGAGACTGAAGAATATTGGTGGCTGAAATTTGGAGGAGGCAGCAGAGGTAGAGGTGAATAGAGGATATTTAAAGAGGTGTCGGTATGCTGAAGTGAACGACTGAGGGTAGAATGTTGGGTAAGCATGAAAGAGTGAGAAAGAAATGGAAATTTGGGACCACACGAAGGAGGGCAAAATATTCGATGCATTGGAGAGGGATTTACATATTTCATTAATGTATTTATTTAAGTATACTTACCACATAAACAGCCGCTAGGCCTTTTGCATTGGCCATATTCAAATAACTAAATACATTTCAGCAAATTATTTATAACAAAAGGAGGAGGTAACTTAACAACTAAGAAAACAACATACATTTAACTATTCTTAAAATGAATATAGTTGAAAGTGGTAGCGTTCTAGTGAGGTGGTAAAGATGTTACATACGCATGCATACATACAGACCCATCACCCCATTTGGGATAGGCACAGTCAGCAAGTGTAATTCTCAATGTTTGGCCCGTAAATCTGACCATAATTTAATAATTTCCGCCGTAATGCTCTATCCTTGCATACCTCTTTTGCTTGTTACTCTCATAAATTTCTTCATACACGCCTCTTATTGTTAATGTTCTTATTGTTAAGAATCTTAATGTTCCTTCTCTAAGGAGCCTCTTTCACCACATTCACCCTTGACTTTCTCGGCCTACCCCTTCCTCTCACACCATTCACTTCTATACCATATATTTGCTCAGTTATACGATTCTTATCCATTCTCTCGACGTGGCCAAACCAACGAAGCATGCTCCATTCATTCATCTCCATTACTGGATTATCTATTCCAAATTCCTTCATCACTCACTCATTCATAACTCTTTACCTCCTGCTTTTACCGCAAACATTTCTCAGGTTCCCCACACCCTACACGAAGGAGGCATTTAAAGTCATATAAATTGATGGTTTCGTAATTACAATGCTTGAGAAGTTCCTACGATGTCGAGGAAATCATAGGCAGGATTATCCAATGACCTACCAATCGAATGTTAGAATACCTATAGTAACGATCTGTCCGTTTTTTTCTGGGTTTTTCACCGCGTTAGAACTTTGTTGATGACGACAATTAAGCCTGGTATTCTAACCAACGTCCTCAGGTCGAGTAGCCTGGTTGAGATTTTGGCTGACTTATACAGGAAATTTTGGTCCCTTTCTTTGTAGGGTGTTTTGGCGCCTTGGTTCTTTCATGGATAACCCTCTTCCACGAGCTATGGAGAGGGTATCCGTCCTCGCTATTCATGTTGTTGGGCGTCATATTGATTTCGATCGCTTCCTTAATAGCCTCGGGTAGTATTGTTTTTCTCTAGCGATGACCGTTGCTTCGTCGAAAACTATTTCATGGCCGGGCTCACTCCAGGCATGATCCGCAATGGCGGAAAGTTGAAACTGCTTTTTCTTCGTGGCCCTTCCATGTTCCAGGGGGCGGACTCTCATTGCTCTTCACGTCTCTCCTATGAACTCTTTACCGCACGAACATGGTACCCTGTAGACCCCTTGGTGAAGATCGTGTGGTAATCTGTCCTAGGGTCCCGGTAAGACGTTCCCCGTCTTTGTCACACCATTAAATCTGGTGATCACATTGTGCTTCCGAAGGAGTCTGGCGACGCTGATTGGAATTCAAGCGAAACTGTTGTCATCAACATAGTTCTAACGCGGTGAAGAAAATAGAAACAACGGAGACCGATCAACGCGGAAGAAACTTAAAGAGTCTACCTATGGTAAAGACTTCAATGCTGACCCGTTGAACCAGAAATTGACGATGGGAGGGAGGAGCCGTGGAACTGGGGCGATTGAGGCAGGCATTGAGAGGTAAGTATAATTGGGGTAATCGTGGGCGATGAAGCGTTGAGTCTATGGGCTGAAGAGGCGGGAAGATCACTGAGTGGACTGGGTCCTGTCTTGTATGTACCGCTCGTCGGATCTCGAAGCTCTGGTCACAACGATTGAAAAAGGTAGGGACTGACTTCGTCGGGCTGTATCCATTTCGGCATCTTGATTCGACCGTCTCACCTACTTCATGAATGGGCAACAGAGAAAGGAAGTGTACGATATCAAGCCACGATTTAATGCGAAGATTGACGACAGGTACTGTGATATGATAACGAGACAGATCAAATACGAGAATGAGGCAAGATAGAAGGTCCATCGATGCATCTTCTATCTTGCCTCTACGCAATGCTTTTATCACTAGAAGCAAAAAAGCTTTCATCATATGAAGAGCAAATTAAGAATAATGACAGGAATGCTTAGAGGTCACTGAAGAAAGGTACTGATTTAAAGTTGACAAAAAAACAAGCTTGTTACGCAAAAAAAGCTAAGAACATTTTTTATAATAATTCTGAAATAATAATTTTAAGAAAGGAGATAACTATTTCAACTGAATAATGACTTTTAAGATACGTAAATTTCAAACAGATACATTAAAGCCAAATAAAGAAACGTTTTATGATCTCAATATTTAAAAAAAATGCGAACGCGTTCATTACCTCGATCTTTACCATGTGTAATATTTGGTTACTCCCCCACAGGCATGATTTGCTACGCAAATTTCAAACAGATGTATTGTGACTAAATAAAGAAACTTTTTTATGGTCTCAATATTTAAAAAAATAAGAACGCGTTTATTACATCGATCTTTACCTTGTGCAAAAATTGATTGCTGCCCCACATGCATGACAGAGTGAAAGTTCGTGATCATCTTCCGTCCATCTATATATTAAGACTTACCAGAAGTGATTTCGTTTCCTCGAAGTATACGTCGCTTCCTTCAATGAATTGGACACTCTCTTGAAACTGACTCCTTTTTATACGAATCGACAGTTTGCAGGCGAGGCTCACGTGCTCATTCCTTTTCACGTCGTTTTCGTCCCGCGTTGACAAATACATACAAAAACAAGTTATCTCTTCGGATGGAATTCTAATAATTTATCGTGGAGTCACCGCACGCAAACACAAAAAGGAAAACGTTTTCATGAATACCCACTGACATCCTGTGACTCAATAACGTTCATCGGAAGTAATCATAGGAAGTCACGCAAATTTCGTTCCGATAGAAAATCACTCGATGGTCATAAATCAATTGTCCTCGTATTTTCAAATTTTTATCGGAAGCTTATCGCTACGAGAATCATATTTCTTCACGTTTTACGTAAACCATGAATTGAAATTCACACTCAGTATTTATTTTTACATTTATTTGGTTGAAATTTTAGAAGAGTGCGGTGCGACTTTTCCTGTCACGAGTAAGTTGTATTTTTTTACTTATCGATGTGAAATGGTGATAATAATGTTTACGATTCTTAGTTCCTCGATAAAAAATGAACACAAGCGATATATGATTACATTTAATGGATATTTTCGACTTTCGAAGCAACTTCTCCTTGAAAAGTCAAGTCATTGTTTTTTTTACGATTATGCCAAAATTGCTTGGATTATTTTTGTTGACGGCAAGGAAATTATTCACGGTACTTGCGATGACGATAGCATCGAAAAGAATACAAAATGGAGCTCCGTCACCAGCTTCCTCTCCTCTCTGACCATATCTAATACCTCCTGGGAGTAAAGAAAAGAATATTTTTCAAAAGTAAAAACAAATTCTAATATCCGTGACCTCCTCGTCTCGCCACCAAGCTCACCCTCTCCATCCTTCTCGAAACCCACATCTCAAACGTCTCAAGGCTATGGACATCGTCCCTTCGTAACGACGTCTCCTACCCAAACAGCGCCACGATCCATATTGGTATTCTCCACCCTTTTCTTCACGTCTCCTCGCAGACCTCCACTCATCAATTCCCTTAACCACCATGAAATGTTATTTAAAACAAAAATCATAAAGGAGAAAGAAAATGTTCAAATGAATGTCTTCAAGTCCTCCCATTGTTATTCGTGTAATTTGCTTTTGATCTTCCCATCATTTGCTCGCTTCGTCAGGCATCGATTCCTGAGGAAGTGTGTAGACGAAAGAAGAAAGGGAAGTCCCTGCTACTATGCCTATTTTCCTTCAAAGTACACACTACCCAAGTAATTAAATTGTTCTATTTGCTCAGGTTTTGTCCTTTTACTTTTATGAGCAGCCTAGTTTTCTATGTCCTAGATAATCTCAATGCCTCCTCTTGTTTTCTTACGAATAATCTAAATTCCATATTTTCCGCACTGATTTTCGAAAAGCCACCGAATAAAAGTAATAGGATTAATAACTTGTAGGATTTTTTTTGCCAAAGAACAGCGATTTGCCTTCGCCAAGAACTCATGAAAGTGACCAAACTTCCCAGCACTTCAAACAAAGATTCTCCTCTAGGCATTCCGATAACCAGCGGTCCCCACCGGACATATCATATTTTGTACGATCAAAAACACCGTTATCATCGTTCTGGTTCTCTTCCGAAGGCGAATACAACCTAAGCCCTCTTTTTTAAAACCTCTCCGATACGTATTCATCTCCCGTTAATCGTGCATCCCAACGCGGAAAGAAATGCAAGAGGGACAAAATATTCAATCTTCGCATGGATTCCATGGGTATTACAGAGACGGTCACAAACAATGTAGGGGGTAACATATGAATACAGTGGATTAAGTCAAATGACTGGGCATCGCCATGTCTTCAGGCCATAGATTTCAGAAGATAGTTGACGGAACCATACGTTCCGATGGTATAGGCTATCATTAAAGTCATTAAAATGCCAATACTAGTTTTTTACCTGAAACTGCAGTAATATAAAAAACACATTCTTCAACATCATGACAGGTCATTCAATCCTAAGATTGGTTGACTGCAGCTCTCCATCCTTCCATATCTAATGTTAGTTCCTTTACTCCCAGGTAGTTCTTCTCATATGTACTTTCCTCTTTATGTGGTCCATGTATTTATCCATTTTCCCTCTAGTTCCAACATTTCATCAGCACTAAATTCCCGTGGAGATTACATTTCACATAAATATTTATTCACGCGAAATTGGTTTTTTTATATTACATAGAAAAATACTGTTCTCTATGTTCAATCCATTCTCGCATTTTACACCAGTCCAAGTTTAATTTGCGAAAACATTGCGTGGAAAGGTTAGATTTTGTTGCTCAAATCAAACAGAGAATATACTTTAATATTAGTAACCAGAATGAGGATAAATGATATTTGAGTTATTTTAGAGACCTATTTTACGGAGGTGGTAAGCGCAAGTTTTTCCATGTATAGATTTGCGTGAAACTTGGCATGAGTGTTCCTACTAGTGATACCCATCGAGTAAAGCTTAAAAACTTTATTTTTCACCGATTTGCGTTAAAGGAAAATTCATAGCTATTTTAACACGTTTTTTTATGGCTTACTAGATATATTTCGTGATTTTTTTATTACATACGTACACATTTTCTTCTAAACGTGTAATAATACGTTTCATAATATTATAATGGTTCCTAACAAGCATGAAGGTTTCACGAAAAGTCAGATATTTAAAAAAATTAACTATAGTTCTCGCTTCATTTTTGAATACAGCGCCGAACATTTAAGTCATAACATGATTTAAAAAGGATAAATAAATTAAAACATAATTCTTGTAACATTTCCATTACAGCACGCACGGTGAGTGCCAATGCATAAAGATAAGAGCCTAAATGAAATAAGGTAATATTATTTTTTTGACTCACTAAAAGATTTGATTAAAATGTGCACTCAATTACGCACGATTACTTTACGAACGGTAATCGTGGGTCACTGAGTGTATATTATAATAATTTGTTAAGTAAATCGAAAAGAATTATTGGGCCGAATTTCATTTAAGTGCATCTGTTCATGCGTTGTAACTCAACATACAGGCAGTAGTGTAAATGATACAAGAATTATATTTTCATTTCTTTTCCTTAATGAAAGCATGTTATATCTAGAGCTTCCGGCATAGTATTCGGAATTCAGACGAAATTATATTGAAATGTATTTTTTTCGAATATCGGAAAATCTTGATTTTTGTTAACAACAATTTTATTAAAAAATGTAGTATTTCGCGTTTAGAAGAAAATCTGCACATATGTAATGAATTATTACGAAATATATCTCATGAGTCATAAGGTTACGAGTTAAAATAGCATTGAATTGCCAAGAAACCAAATCGGTAAGATGCAATTTTTTTAAAACTTTAATCAATAGATATCACGAATGAGAATACGTATGCTAGGTTTCACGCAAAACTGTAAATCAGCACAAATCGTTACAACCACCTTAAATGTAGATGTAGATTTGCCCACGGATGTAAATACTACATATGTTTGGATTTAACCCCGAGCCAAGGGCGGACGTCGAGGAGGAAGGCGACGGAGGAGAAATGACTGATACGAACGAACTACTGGCATTTCTGGAATTCCGGTTGGCGAGGCAGGGAAGCACGAAAAAAAGAAGAGATTGGAATACGGGATTTTTACTTTTATGACTTCTCCCCTCCCAGAGGAGGGGGCCTCAGGAGAGGCAACTATTTCCGACGGCAACTCTCTCAGCGGGATGGTGACCTTAAATATTGCACAGTAGACAAAAAAACTCAAAGGAGGAATCGCATAGGACCGCAAAATATTTTTTACACAGAGTGTTCTCCTACATTAAGCAGGTCAAAACGATAAAGGCGATCACTCTTTTTCACGCATCGAATGTTTCTCGCAATGACAATATTTAAACACATCGATTCAACCAATCCATATACAGATATAATCATTTATTCATCTACTCAAACCGCTCACAGGCGTAAATTGTCAATATTTCGTTCAAACAGAGGGTGAAAGAAAGAGGAAACACACAAAATGTGTTAACACTATTCTGTTGTGAAGATGGAATGATGGCCGATTCGAAGTGAAAACAATTCGACTAGGCCGGGAACCGAACCATGGACCTTTCGATGTCGCGTCGAATGCACAGACCACCTAACCGTCTAAAACACTCTAAACAAACAAACAACCCAAGGAGTAGCCCGTAGAGTTCGCTGAGAGATGGTGACAGGGCAATTTCACCCACCGGCAGAGAAGGAATGAACAGAAGAGGAAAGGAAAGATTGACTCAGGCACACAGACAGTGGTAAAGATTCAGAGCAGCCGTTTCCAGGCACGTAGAGCCCAAGAAGAAATGAGACATTCCGGCCATACAATCATTCATTCATTCACTCAAACCGCTCACAGGCGTAAATTATAAATATTTCGTTCGAACAGAGGGTGAAAGAAAGAGGACCTCTTTCCTCTTTCTTTCATCTTATTTACGCAGAAACCTATTTAATTTATTCCAAGACTTTGATAGTATTTTGAATTGCTTACTACAATCGATACTGATGATACTGGTATGTTTCAGACAAAATTTCTGACCAAATTCCCTGTCATCTTTAGGGTCACAAATGTAACTCAAATTTCAATAGAATCGCTTGTTTCGAAGTTGGTGAAGGTTAAAAACATCATCCATAGTTCGCGCAAATTCCGATATATAAACAATGTTTTGCCAGTAGAATGTAAGAACCGTTCTTGGATAACATATATCCGAATTGCGAATGAATAAAATCAAAATAAACTAATTGACAATCAGTTAAAACTTTGGCCACCGATTTATAAGCGTCAATTCACACGGTGAATTTTCTATCAAACAATATATGCGTAAAATACAACAAGGAAAAAATCTGTATTATTATTGAAATGAACGTTCTATCAGATGCATTTTATTTCACTAAATGCGGCTGACTCAAGTGTAATATATATTTCCTTAAACTCGATGGAATAGATTTTCTTTACCAACAGTAGGTAACATTGTGGTGGAAATAACTCTAGACAAAGAAACATTAACTCTTGGTTTATTTATTTGGGGGATGCGACCTACAACTGAGATCATTTGCACCACTCAGTATAGGTAAATTGTATTAGAAGGGTTTTCTAGGGAATAGAGGAACAATGGAGAGAAACCCGGCGTCGGCATTAGCCCTTTTCTTGACGAAAGGCGCCGATAGGGTTCATAGTTTAATACAATGTTACTTTCACTGGAGATGAGATTTGTGTGTAAATCTGTATTTCGAGGAACCAATTACAAACGGTTAATCTTAAAAAAAAAACAAAGGGTTTTCTTCAAAAGGTAAGGAATTGATGAATAAAGAAAACTTTTGCAGGTTATTTCACGATTGCATTACGTACAGTAAAACACGTCTGACACTTTCCTAATTCACCACGAAGACACTAAAGGTGAATGGTAACTCATTCTAGCTCAAGAGATTCTCCTGAGAGAATTGCTGCTTCAGATTTATGATCCATACATAAGAGTAGAGATTCCCAGAGTGAACTTGAAATGAGAACTTTAAAATTTCACTTAGGTTCATCCATATGCGTGATCTTAAAAATGTTATTTATCCTATAATGAATTTACTTTCATTCGGTTGATGCAGACTCAATTTCGTGTTTCTCTGAGTGAGCGTCACAATAGGCACAGTTGTTACTTCCGAGTCCTCTTCGTTTCTAAGCAATAAACCCATTATTTTGGCTTCTGACGATAATAAAACGGTTAATGAATGCAATATCACATCTAAGATCTCTGTAGCCAAGGAAGTTAAGGCCTGACAGGTCAAGGACGTCACGAATCCGTACCCTTTCTTCAAGGACCTTCTCACAAAAAGGTTCGATGTGGGGTGTTTGAAATGGACGGACATTCTGGACCAGCATTGAGAACATCGTCCACGAAACAGCATGCGAATTTCTATTCCAGCCAACGTATAATAATGCAATAATTTCTAGTGGAGATAAATTACCTCTTAAAAGCAGATAAGGTTATATTTTGCTCTCCCAATATAAAACAACGGCAGGACAAGCTTAAAAAATTGTACTGAAAATTTGAGAAAAAAAAAAGCTGAACATTGTGAGATGGGTCGAGAAATTATTCAATGGTGCAACATAATGGAATGTTCAATATGTGAAAATTGCTTTATCATGAGAATACTTATACGTATCATTAGTAACAAATGAAGGAAAATAAACCAATCAGTAATGCTTTGGGGACATGTCCCTTAAAGCATGGCAATAGTCCGCAGTGAAGCTTAAAAAATTTAATTCAAGCGATACACGCTGAGTATTTGAAGAAAAAAGGAGTTGGAAATCGTATTAAAACTGTAGAAAACTATGAAATTTTCTAATATTGGCATCTTAAAAAACATATTGTACAATTTCTCTTATCGTTTAAGAGGGTCATAATACTCGTAAGTTATCATGAAATAAAGGGGAATATAATATTAATTGTTAAAAAAAACAATGTCAGACAAAGACTTCTGGGATAGAAAAAATGTCACTTATCCTTCTCAATAATATTTTTAGAATTAGTCAGCCAGGAAATAATATATTAGTTTATTTATATGATTACCAAAGTAAAACAGAATAATCCAAAACTATAAACCTAGCTTAAGCCACAATTAAATTCTATCACAAGTTTCTGGAGTTTGGACACACTTGTGCTCTCCTGCTATCCACTAACAAGCTCTCATTTCATGTTTAGCTATAGCGAAACTTGATGGCACCCCACAGCAGAGAGTTTGAGGTTCCAGAGGGCGAATTAAGCTTGAAGAGCGGTCAGAGGAACCGCAGGGCTCACCTTTAGAGAGAACCTAAACATGTCCATTCTTCCTCTCTTGTATGCTCTCCTCTCCCTGACGTCATTCTCTGTACAAGCGAGTGCCACCAAGTTTTGCTACACGTATAAACTGTCGCTAAAAGCAAAAATGCAGCTGCTCCTGCTCTATGCCATGCGAGTCACCCCAAGGGCGCGGGAGAAGCTTCGGCTTAAGATATTTATTTACAAAGCGTGCAGTCCGCGAGTAATAATTCAATCAATTTGGTCAAATGATCAACCCTATATTTATTTCTGGTTGACTTATTCAAACTTTTTTATTGAGATGGAGATGGGCCATTTTTTCTATCCCTGAAGGCTTTGTCTGAAATTTGTTTTTTTCTAACAATTGATATTATGCTCTCCCTCATTTCATGATAACTTACGAGTATTATGACATTCTCAAACGATAATAAGAGAAATTATACTCTACTTTTTTTTAAGTTAACAATATTTAAAAAATTGATAGTTTTCTACAGTTTTAATACGATTTCAAGCTCTTTTTTTCTTCAAATAGCACTCGGCGTATATCGCTCGAATAAATTTTTCTTAGCTTGATTGCGGACTATTGCCATGCGTTGAGGAAATGTCCCCAGAGCTTTGGTTGGTTGGTTTCTTATCCTTCATTTATTAATATTGATACATATAAGTATTTTCATGATAAAACCATTTTAAAAATTCGTAAATGTGTTATGTTGCACCCTTGATTAATTTCAAGTCCCACCTTATCATGTTCAGTTTTTTTTCAAATTTTCAGTTCAATCTTTTTAAGCTACTCCTGCCGTTGTTGTATATTGGGATAGGAAAATATAACCTTCTCTGCTTTTAAGAGGAAACTCATCTCCGCTAGATTAATTCCTTCGACCAAGGAGTTCCTCCAAAGACTTAAAAGACTCCAAGGAGTTCTTGCAACAACCAAAATTCCCTAATGGCCTATAAGGGAATTTTGGTTGTTGCAAGAACTCCTTGATCTTCAAGTACCACACGAATAACGACGTTAAAATTGAAACATTTCTGTTAGGTTAAATCCTTTGGCTTTATCTTTGTACATGATTAAGGCCAAGAGTGGTTGGTCCGTGGTGTGAATCTCTCACGTCAGGATGACAACACGGTAGATTACTATTAGCGCCCCTTTGCAGAACTGCGTGTCCCAAAAATTCCCAAAATCCCCCTCCTGTGTCGTTCCCCTCCACTCATAAACTTCTGCTCTAAATAAATTTTGCTCTAAAATTGTTAAACGATAATATTTTTCAGCAGAAAGTTAGTTAAAACGAAATCATTTACAATAAAATAAACCGGAATTTCCTATCTGCAATCAAGCTCCTGTAAACAGAAAATTGGTTTTGGGGGCACCCAACACTAGCCTTGAGGGAAGCCATCCCCATAAAAGTTTCCCACGTTTAGATGGGAAGGTGTCAAACGAGATCGATGGCTAAATCAGATTTATCCATTTTATGCCGTTTATAGAACGACTTGGGACTCACTGAAAAGAGCATAGCTGGATAATACCAGGTTACATTTGCGAAGAGAGAGAAAAAATATATTTTGGCGTAACAAGATGACAAACCTAACCAGGAAACTTTAATCACATGACGGAGAACACATAACAGACCTTGACCCATTTTTTTACCCCGAAGTTAATACAACAAATGTCGGAAGAAGCGCTACTCTAGAGCGGTAAAAAGATTTCCTCAAAGACTGTTTCAAATCACACATACACACACTCGAAAAGTGGGAGTCTTGAGGAGAAGATAAGAGTGGGAGTTAACTCCGGTTATGAAAGTGATCTCGAAAAGCATGAGAAGGCAGAATAAATATTGACATTCTCAGCGTGACACTTTCCTCTGCATTTTTGCACGATTTATAGACAAAAAACATCGCTTTTATAAACGAATTACGATAATACATTTCAACGTGCGATTTTTCTATTTCAGTTGGTTGGAGCGATTTTTGTCTACGAACAGATTTGCGTGAAGTTTTGAATTCGTATTCTTATTAGAAATATCTGTCGCTAGGATTAAAAACAAAATCATTTTACCGATTTGTTTTATCTGGTAATTCTATGCTATTTTAACGTGTATCGTTATGGCACACGACATATATTTCGTAATAATTCGATTGCATGCGTACAGATTTTCTTCTAAACCCGAAAATATCTATTTTTTATTAATAAAATGGCTGCTGACAAATACCAAGGTGTCAATACGTGATGGAAAGAAGGCGTGAAGAGGACAATAGAAGTGTGTGAGAGGCAGTGGTAGTTATGTGAAGACGAAGCAAAACATAGAGGCCTGAGGGAAGGGATGCGATAAATGGCCGCGATGCGAAATGCGATAAATGGTTGTGATCAAAATAAAAGAATTGACGGATCCGAATCTTCCAAATAAGTCCAAGAATCTTCCGAAAGTCCAAATAAGCAATAAAGTATTTACACAAATTTTTAGAACAACGGCTAACGGGTACATTTGGTAAACATAAGCCCAAAACCTAAAATGTTGCTCTATTTACTGCACTTCCAAAAGAATCAGTATTCCTCCGGCAAGATATTACCCGATAATTAATGCAACAACCAATGGGATATAGTTATATCAAGCCTAGACCCAGTTATACAAGTAATTGTTCCCAACTTTAAACCAGTGAAGGCGTTAGAATTAATGTATTTTCACTTAAGCACCCGTAACACCCTAATAAACAATCTCAGCTGCCTGCAAAATGGGAAAACACGTAAAAAAACACCTAGCCGTGGCTTATCGCTGCGTAAACTATATCAATAAATCTTTATGTTTATGGAAACTATGCAAAATTGGGTGTTGGTAACTCAAATTTAATACTATGGATACAATTTACCGAGCAGAATAAATAATGAATCAATCTCCCGCTCATGCAAACACTCCACTATGGAGAAACTATGTGGTTAGCTGAAAAGAGTACGCATAAAGTTGAGGTATGATAGAAACCCATCTTTGGGTTGATGACTGCTGTTCATGATCCGAATCTAATCTTTGGCGTCACGCGTGTCATTCCAGAGGCAAACTGGGGCTTCCTGTTCGGGCCAACCTCGGGGCAGAAAGCCGAGTAGCTGTGAACACGAATTCACAGACTATAATTTAGGGGAGAAAACACGAATTTGATTCCGTAAATTACATTCGCCAACACTCGTAAATTATATTTGCCAACAAACAAAATACACGGAGCAATCGATTGACCATCACGCACTGCACGCGTGAAACGCCCTAACAGAAAATGAGGAATAAGGCGGAAAGAGAAACGAGTTTATATGTCTCGACAACACTTTAAACAGCAAAATAACGAAACAAAAATGAGCCTCCGGCAACATGTAGTATAAGCACTGTTGTTCTTACATAAATCATTATAGGACCGCAGAAGTAACGCGCAACAGGCGTATATCGCTTTTTAACGCAATGATTGACTTCAAAATATCTGTAGTGGCTATATCTCTAGAACTGATAAAAACTACAAAATAAGAGGGATACATTGCCGATCTAATACGTACAAAATTTCCTTATGTCCACAAAAAATTAGTGATTATAACAAAAACAGAGTGACACTATCTTATGATACATCGTTTACATACAATTAATCTCCGTTATAATCCCCCTCCATTTCCCCTATTTCTTCCCTTTCATGGCAGGTGTCCTATCACCATTCCACACGCCTTGGGAGCGGCTTGTTGGGTAGTAGGTAGACGTACATGATAGTTAAGATCGGCTCATAGTGGGAAAGCCAGAGTAAATAAAATGTATACCTATTCAAAGGGCTTCATTCAGCTCTATTACACATACCTACAATGTGGAACCCATAGCCTATGTGAAAATCATTTTCTGACTTGCTTAGAAATTTAACTCCTATTTCATTAACTAGGTGCTCATACCCATAAAATTCTCATTTCGCAACCAACCGTTGGGTTCTATATAGCGTTCTACATTTAGTTGACAGCATGGTTTCACATAAAGTTCGTTTCCTGTGTATATCTCCATGAGGACTGAAATGCGATGTTGCCAACAGCAGCAAGAAAATAAGTCGCATCCTCTGCAGTACACTAACTCCATATCCAGGAGTCTTTCAATATTCAAATAATATACCCTAAAGAAACTTAATACAGTTTATCGCGGTTTTGGAAATGGTTGCCTACATGACCTGGAGGTGAGGTTGAGGAGCCTAAATATGGCAACAGCGTACCGTACCAACCAACGCAGCTGTACCTTAAGATGGATCCTGATTGAATGTATGCATAGTTGATTCATTTAATTATTTTGACACGGTATTGTAAACCTTAGTTAGATGGCAGTCCACTGAAAGCTGTAGAAAACTTCACCTATTTAAGAGTTGAAGTAGATAGATAAACGTCTTTATTGGGGTGAGATTGAGACATTTAAAGTCCCTTCATTCATCTAACCCCTCGTTAGTATATGAATACAGTGAAAATGACAAACACTGCAGTATATAAATCAAAGAAATAACTCTGAACACAATAGAAATAGGAAATAAACGCGGCATAATGAAGTATTAGAAATAAGTGTAAAAGGATATGTACAATTGTGGGAAAAACGTGAGGAATTTGGCTGGCATTCGTTACGGAAAAAAACCCACCGCAGGAAAACACCCACACATGAAGAGGGGTGGGAAACACCTGCGAAAGGAGCAAGTGATGGTAGAGTATGAAATAACAAAAATATTAGGCAAAGGAGGAGAGTAGTTTCAGATTGTTAGATATCTACTCAGGGAAAGGAAAGAACCGAAAAAGGTAAAAGATTATTATTTATAAAATATATTATGAACCAATAGTTACACATTCATCGGACTCATGGGTGATGAATTAGAGATAACGGAGCACACTGCAAGTTGGAGAAATTAAGTTCTTGATAAGTATAGCAAGAAAGGGTAGAATGGAAAGAAATACAGGCATCAGTAATTGGAGTTAGTAGATAATAAAACTAGGTAGAACGTAATAGATTAAGATAGCTGAGGCACTTGAAAATAATAAAATACAGTAGAATTACCATAATTTGGGAAGAGGGGAGAGAAAGTGGGAAGCGACATAGTGGAAGACTATTCGGAAACGATGGATAGATGGCGTGAAAAGAGACCTAAAGAAGAAAGATGTCGTGGGAGGAAGTGTGGAGTGAAGAGGAAACGAGGAAATACAGAAAAAGAAGGAGAAGTATGGTTAATACCGAGACCCACACATGGTGGAACAAGAACGGCTTTGGATGGATGGATTTTTAACCTTGACGGCCACCATTTCATTTTTTTTCAACAGTTCAGTTAATATTCACAGTAGCGATCAGTCAACTAACTCCAAATAATTTTGGTTCGTTACAATACAGTCACATGAAAAGCTGATCGTTTGCCAACTCGTTTACTTACCGCGCCGCCTTATTAAGCGATTCCGGCACCGCCAATACTGCCGCCTGTCCATCCGGGGTCCCCCAACATCGAGGCCAAGTTCAATGGCGGGAGGTGAAAGGGAGAACGGGGAAAGGGAGGGGAACATGAGTCGGAGAGGGAAGGGGGGATTAAGGGGATGTAATTGGCGGAAGAGAAACACAAGAATGGGGAACAAGCAATATTTTTAAAAAAGATTTTTATTTGAAGTATGTAATCTTTAATATACGGCATATGAATTTCACCGAAATTCAATGTTGTATATTTGAAATATGTCTTATTTAAAAATTACGCACGCTTTGCGGCGTGGAAACACTACGTCATCGAGGACCTGAGGGATGACGTCACGCGCAGGGCCGTTCCTAGGTGTAGAGGGGCCCTGTGCAGACGAAAGTCGGGGCCCCCCTAACTTTGCATTCCCTTTTTGATATTGTAGCATCTTTTAAGCATATTTCATGGAAAGAAGGAAATTAACTTACAAAATGGCTAATGATTTCAAGAAATTAACATATATACATACTAAGTAGTAGGCAATTTCGGGAAATGGGCGGGTTTCACCGCACCGTCTGAAAAAAGCAAGCCCGTGCGAGCCCCCATAGGCGCGGGGCCCAGTGCAGCGGCACCTGTCGCACTACCCTGTAGGGACGGCACTGCGACACGGAACGATATCGATATCAGCAACACGGCGTATTTCCTTGTTAAGTTCGGGTTGTTTTTCGTAACTTGACGAAAAACGTTTAAATTTCCTTCACGGAAGACAATGAACTATTACAATTTAATCTTTCACGTTTAAATACATTAAATTGGAGAAGTGATACCTCGTGGTGACGTCTAACCACCAAGATTTAGTTTTCGATCACGTGAATTTTTTCAAATGTTTGTGCACTTTTTAAAGGCAATTACTAATGTCCGCGGTTGACGCATACACATATCGATTATATATTTGAGTTCTCGAGGAATATTTGTGTCGTGTCCAATACTAAAATGTGAGGAGTAAATTTTATGCATGTTCTCCATTAAGACCCTATAACACGATGATTATTTCAATGCTGTAAAATCGAATGAAACCAATATGCTGAGAATCGTACCGTTCAAAGGGTGTTATCGTAGTCAATGAAATAATCGAATTCGTAGATACTCAGAACAGAAACAAGTACGATACTTATTTTTCATCCGTTTCTAGGATCCAAAAACCAATCACAGGCAAGCAGGAAGCAGGAGGGCAATAGGGAAGCCTTCAAATCCACAATTGATGCCACCAAGGGTTTCCGAGACGGAACGAAAGCTAGAACTCAAACATCAATGGAGGAAAGGAAAAGAGAGCAGAGTAAGATGAAGGAGTGTCCGGTGAGGATCATTCATTCATTCAAGTATTCTACCAGCTGATTGGTAGGTCCTTGGACAGTCCCATTCTGTATCCCAATCTAATAGAAATTGTCTCGCTTTCCCTCCTAAGGATGGCCCGTTATTAGATCCCTCTTCAATTCTTCATATCTTCTACCTCCTCTTATAAGGCTGGAAAATTCTGATAATAAGTAACGTGGTCCACAGTCGGTCGGAATGGAAAACTATTCAAATAAAAATACTTATAAAAAACACGTTTTTATAACGTACCAAAAAGTAAAAATAAATTGATTCTAGACCCAAACACAATTATATCCCCATACAGATTCATGACCTCATAAAGATTGTCCTGAAAATGTGTGATTGTGAATTTTCATAGCTATGAAAATACTTGTAAGATTGAAAACGAAAAGCGTGGGGCGCATGAATTAGATAATTGATGAATGTTCACCTAAGTCACTAACAATTTGAATGCACTGCAAATGATATGGACTGTTATATGAGTTTTCTTAACGATGGCTACTCCCTACTATCCTTGCTATTATCTAACCACGTTTTTCGTTTTCAATCTTACAATTGTATTTTCATAGCTATTCAAATTCACAATCACAAATTTCCAGGACAATCTCCAAGAGGTTATGTATCTGTATGGGGATACAAATGTGTGTAGGGCTAGGAGAAATTATTTATACTTTTTGGTCCGTTTTAAAAACAGGTTTTTAAAATTATTTTTATTTAAATAATTATTTTGCTTTTTAGTCTTGTGCAATTATATTAAAAATAGAATATTGTTATAATTATCTACCAATAATATATCAATGTGTTTGTTATTTTCCTGAAAATTAAGTTAAAGAAGCAAGCAAAATTAATTTTATAAGATTTTTATAATATCAATATTAAAACTTATCAATTAATTTATTATTATATTATACTAAATGAAAAGTGAAAAAGCTTTGTGTATGTCCACAGTATTTATTATAGTACGACGCGTTTCAGCGAATCATCTTCGCTATCATCAGGTACTATAATAAATATTGTGGACATACACAAAGTTTTTTCACTTTTCATTTATCATTATGTTCCACAACATCTCGCCGAACACCGTTGAATACATATATTATACTATGTATACAACGTAGGCTTCAATTATAATGTATATTATATCGTAATATTTAATATATATTATTACATATTACAGCGTTGCCATCCAGTTCTGAGCTGTTTTCAAAGTTTAAAGCCTCTAGCTTATTGGGAAGTTAGTTTAAAATTGCTTGCAAAATTTGTACCGAACAGTCAACTAAACATACAAAAAGATGGGCTGATCCGCCCTTTTCGAGACACATGATGTCGCCGAGACTTTTCGCAAGTTGTCTCCAAGAGACATCCCCTAATCTACTTCGGAGTTGAATCTCGAGACTTAATGTCGAGACTTTTTGTTTCCTGCGCACACTAGCCTTAGGAGAATTCTAAAAGTCCCATTCGATATAATTCACTCTTTTCCTTTATGAAAAATCGACCGATGTGACATTAAACATGTTCTCATAGGCATGGGCAGCAATATACTCTGGACAATTCCAGAGGACCAAACCCCAAGGGCGGAAGCAGAGACGAAATGAGCATAATTGATCCGGCTGACCAGTGCTCCGATTCTTGCCACCAACTATCGCGTTTTCGACAGCACGAAATTTACGGCACTTGGGACAAAGGAAAACCATCGTATGCTTTTCGTCTGCCTCCATAACTCATCTTTGCTGCTGAAACCGTGACATTGAAGGCACGGGTCCCGAGGAGACACTGCTGTTGTACTTGTTGTTGAAGCTAATGATCCGACAGAAGAAATAGGTTTTGCTTTGAGAAATCGACAGCCGTCATACAGAAATAGACATAAATTACGTCAGTTCACAAAATTCATAAAATTTGAATCTGACGCCTTTAAATTTGTTGTTATAAAAAAGGCATTGTTTTCATAAACAACTACGTAGCGTGGAGACGCGCATAAACGTTTTCTGCACGTGGAGACAAGCAGCACTGATAACTTTTTTAACTTACTGCATTTATTCAATGGAAATTAGGATTTTTGCCCGTAACAAGCATTTATTATTTTTGTAATTCTTACACTAGGTACCTAAAGGAAGGACAAATAAGGACGAATTGGCAAGGACGACGGGGAGAGATGAACGACCGAGAAAAGAGACAAGAAGTGGACGGAGAAAACGCTCCCTGGCTGCGTCTACACTTCCAAGGGCGGCAAAAGATGAGAGACGGGCGAGGGGAGGGGATGAGAAGGTGGCGGAGGACAGTTATGTCATTAACTACTTCGCAGCGGTGGCTCGCGGCTTTTGGCACAGAGGAGCGGACGCTCAGAGAGAGAGAGAGGATGCTAAAGCCTTCGGATGATGATGGCAAAGAGATGAAAGCAAACGGGGGGAGGGTGAATTAAAATGAGTGTCCAGGCGGGTTGACTCGTTTTCTCAGACACCTTTCAATAGCAGAATAAGAAATAAACGAAGTTATTTCCCGTCTCATGACTACGATTTTCCAATCCCTTGATGTGTATAGTGGTAGCGAAACATGGTGGCAATTCCGCAGAAGGTCCTTTTTAGTAGAAGAGTCCATTTACTAAGAACAGGCTTCAAAATGGAGAGCAAGGTAGTCTCCACGTTTGACTAGCAGATATACCATGAAATAGCTTTGAAGGCTTCCCTAAGCTAAGGCTACCGATAAATTTAACAGAGAAGATGGCTTTAGCCCCTCTCCTCCTCTTTAAGGTAGTTTGAGCGAGATAGTTCCCTAGTCATAATAGAAACCATATTCTAATTTTATTTTTTTAATTTCAACGTTTGTAAGAAGTATGAAGTAAATATTGTAATATTAATGACGTAAATAAATAGTTATACATGACTGCATGAATTCAGGGTTTTAACATAGGGGCTCTTTCCACGTTTGTTCATTCTCGTAGACAACAGTTTCGCCTGAATTCCAGTCGGCATCTTCAGGTCAGATGATAGTTTGCAGACTTTTTTGGCCGCTATATATAGGAATCTTGGCCTGCAAGACATAAACTTCTCTCGGCTGATACGGGAGGCGATATATATAGCTAACACTACCGATATTTTTAACAGAGAATATGGCTAACCCCTTTCCTCCTCTTTAAGGTAGTTTGAGCGAGATAGTTCCTTAGTCATAATAGAAACCATATTCGAATTTTATTTTTTTAATTTCAACGTTTGTAAGAAGTATGAAGTACATATTGTAATATTAATGGGGCAAAAATATAGTTATATATGACAAAAATTCTCATTAATTAAATGAATATATCCACATAAGTCTCTAACTTGACTCATTTTTTCACGCCGTACGGCTAAAAAGCCTTCAAAACATGGATGTTTTGGATGGATGTTTTGCGATTCTGTAAAGATTACTGTGGTGAGTAATTGATTAATTTTCATAAATAGTCGAAAAAACATACAAACTACGCACCGTTAGTTTTTTGACAAAATCTAGGTGTTACAAATTCCTAATTTTTTCAATATTCTCCCACTGGAGCGCACAGCCGTAATCTATCCCATGTAAAATAGCTTATATTTTTAGGCAAATTGCTCGAAAAGTAGTTCGACAAGGGGCTAATATTTTGGTATCATTGGAAAGATCGGAGTTCTCTAAAATGAAGCCTAATTCATCAAATTCTAGGTGAAGTGATATTTTGCTCAAACTAACTTAAAACGGATTTTTGAACAAATAAAGACCAACGGATCCTACAGATATTCAGAACGTCCAAGATTAGCCGAAGCCCTATACATAGCGGCCAATACTTTGGACCTGATGATGCAGATTGCAATGCCGACGAAACTGTTGTCCACAAGGATGAACTAACTCGAGTAGAACCCGAAAAATCTTGAGTCAGGGTTGCCATGGTCTCAAACTTTCATTGTCAGATTCAAATTCCTCAATCTGTGGGCACGTCAACTTTCTAGCTCCCAATGGCTCTCAATCCACTCGTTTGAATGGGATCTTCTATTGGTTTGTGAACAATTTCAGTGTATTCTGATCCAGCTTTGTTTGGATCGTACATACATATAGTCATGAAACGCCCTGCTGACTCTTTGCGGCCCGCTAAAGTTAAACGCAGTTAAGTTGACAGTGTTGGCTACCATGTGCTATCCTCTACCCTCCACTCCTTATTCGATCCCTTCCACAAAAGCCTTCTCCTCCTTAACGTCATTCTTCGCGTAGGGGACAGTCACTATGTTTCGCTATATGCTCACGCTATGAGGAAACGAATGCCACCAAGTTTCACTACTAAAATACGAAGTTTCCACCATCTGCTTTTGATTACTTATGTTCTCCAATTTCTTCTACAGCGTTTAATAATATTATGCATCCTAATTTACCAATGTTAGAAATTTGCAATGAAAAACTCTTTAGCCAGGACTGGGATTCCAACCTGGATGCCCTGAATCTGCGTTGAGTGCTTGAACCAATATATCTGCATCTACATACTATTATGCAGGCCACTGCGGAGGTTCGTGGCAGGGGCTTGAATAAGTTATGCAGAGACACTTTCAACGTGAAGTTTGCTATTCTTCAGACATCTACATCATCTACATCTACATACTACCCCGCAAGCCGCCTCAATAGGCGTGTGGCGGGGGGTGTTAGGACACCAGCCGTTTACACATAAAAAGGACACGCTCTAATTAAATTACGCCTAGCATTTATTATAGTCCCTTATTGTTCGGGGGAAAAACGAATTCCCATACCTATCCGTTCGGCAAAATATCTCTCTTAATTTATCGTTTCTGTCGGACCTGGAAATATAGTGGGGTTCTAATATGATGTTCTCCGTGTCGCTCTGAAAAATATCTATTCTCAATTGTTCAAGCAATCTAAGCCTAGCGCGCAGCCTCCGAGTCTCTAGCGGCTCCCAGCCTAATTCGTTTAACATCTGTGTAACGCTGTATGTACGCCCGTAGCAGTTTTTGACGAATCGCGCAGCTTTCCTTTGTATTTTATTAAGTTCCCGGATTAAGTCTTTCTGCACCGGATCCCATATGCTCGCTGCATATTCAAGGTGTGGCCGGACGAGTGCGAGATAGCACCTCTCTTTTAATTTTTCATCCGAAAATCTACCCACAATACGTTTGACGAATCCTAGCTTCTTCAGAGCTCTGCCACAAATATTTCTTTTATGTGCTCCCCACGATAGGTCCGAAGTTATCGTAACTCCTAGATACTTCACTTCATCTGTCGCCTTTATGTTAACACCATCCACAGCATATACACGGGACAGTTGCATACGTCAATTGGCTAAAAGGTTTACGAAACAAGAATTTATTCAGACACTTCAATATATTTAGCACACCGTTATAAGCGTAAAAATATCAATATAATAAGAGGAATGCAAGATATTTAAATCTTGCACGTATCGTATGAAATCAACATTCACCTAAAAAAGATTATAAATAACGAACAATCAACCACACAGATTTTAATTGACTGTTATTTAGTTACTGCCTAGTGATAGTGACTACGTATATTAAAGTTAATGCACATTCACTGAGGCATAATGTCACACGAACAAAAGACCGTACCTAACTGCTTTCTATTTACCTATGCATTACGTCATGTTCAGCAACATCGTTTTAGGTTAGAAAATGAAGATGAAATACTACTACTTATCGCTGAGCATATAAAATAGGTACCTTCCACCAAAGGAAGACTAACATTTGGTTTATAAAATGAGGCAATTGTCGAAATCACGTTTGGGTGAATTCATTTCCTTACAGATTAAAGATTACTTCATATTTAACAGGAAATAATATTGCCAAGGAAAATTAAAGGAGAGCTTTCTTTAATGATAAAGAGGAAAAATATTAAGTAAACGGAAAGCAATCAACTGTATTAGGCGTTACTTGGTGAAAGAGCATTTTGATAAAAATACAGGCTCCATTCTCTCTACTTAATTTAGTTTAATAATAACAACACATGTTTTGACGTCTGTATGACACCTTCAGATATAAGGTGTATCTGAGAACGTTAAAAACACGTAGTAGAGGATAGTAGGTACGAAGTTAGTTTTAAGTAAATGAAAAGGGAAAGGTAATAACGGTCAGCAATTGTATTCTGTCTCACTTTTTTCCATTATTGCAATCATATCTAGAAATTACCCAAACTACTGGTCTACCGCTAATTTATCATTAACGTGATATCCTATTGGTTCATCTTCTCCAACTCTCGAGTACTTATCGGTTCTTCAAAGCACATAATACACAAACAGGCCACATATTCGAAAAAAAATGGACAATAGCATCGAAAAAATCGTTTATAGAGTGAGTTGGACACGATTTGTTCCTCTTCCTCCAATCCATTCCGTTTTCTACGATCGCCTTGCTTGCCTTCAACCCTCTTCTCGACTTCCTCTTGCCACCTTAAAAAAATGCCGCCGCCACTCAACCCGCCAATTACAAGAGTCTTTCTCTTTTTAAAGCGACTCATCAAACTTCGTGAAAAGCCGATCATTACCTACTCCCTTTTTTCCGCAAACCTTTCTCACTTTATTTTTCTCGCATGACCAGTTATTTTCGCCTCTTCTAGAAGCGACGGCGAGCGTTTGTGAAACCCGAAGAAGGCAATAACTCGTAGATAATACGCAGTTTTGCAGAGAGAGACTCTCTTGTCTCTTCGTTTCAGCGATGAAAACGATCTCTTTCCGATGCAATCAAAACTGTCGATAATCCTGACCGAAGCTGCTTGGTAATTGTCCGGCGGAAGTGACCAATTATGAGCCCGATTCAAGATCTCAAGCAGAAAGAAAGAGGACAACTAGAGACTTCGGACGCAGGGAAGATATAAGCCATGCATGCATTTTGAGGATAACGGCACTAGCCACGTTATTAACTTTACGGAGTCACCCGCAAGTGCGAAATTCCACAGAGGAAAAATTATTCGCCTTGGCCAGGACTCGAAACCAGATTCCTCGAAATCGCAAGTGCTTAAGTCAGTTAAGCTAACGAGCCTTTCGTCTTTCCACTGCAACAGCCCTAAAATCTACAGAAGAGAAGGATGTCTCGGTAGCTTGATTGGCTAAAGAAATCGGCGCGATATCGAGGGATCCGGGTTCAGGTCCCGGTCAAGATGAAAGATTTTTCCTCTGTTGAATTATACGCCATTATGATTCATCTAGACCTTTTCTATGCCCCACACCCCTAAAAAATGTAGTATGTTCTCGAGAGAATGGACGAGAGTCAGAAAATGTATGATATATGAATTAATGCATTTTATTACCTACCCTACAATCCAAGCCCTGTGATATGGAGAATAAAAGATATTTCCCGAACAAGAAAACTTGGAAATGTACAGTCTCTCCGGCTAATCGAGTTCGCGAGAAAACCACAAACCGCAGAGATTTAGTCAAGAGTGGTCTTAACCCTGGCCTTTCTAACCGAAGCCAGGGTTGACAGGCATCGGTTGGCAAATATTATGTGATTACGAAACAACGGGAATAAAACAGTTTAAACAAGTTTCAATGAGATATTTCCAGTGAGATTTCAACTATTTATGACCAAGATGCTTGGCACTTCCTTAACTTACTATCTCCCGAAGAGGAGACACACGCTTGAGAAAAGCTGGAACGATCTATAAACCGTGCCACATTTCGTTGGCGGCATGGGCTTTACGGAGAACGCTGCTGCCAAACTTACGCTCCGGATGCTCACCTCTAAACCACTTAAGATACCATTTCTAACTCCACGCTAAATTTAAGTAAGTTATTTTACGGTATAATATTTGCACGCTGAGAGTCGCCTAGACGTGCAGTTGTTGTATGGCGAAGCACTATGTTAATATTCCTGCTGAAATTGTCAACCTCGTATCTCCGGCCTTATGGAGATTTACACACGAAACGGGCCAATACTGAGGAGAAAGAGCCAATACTGTCAACTATTTTTGGAACACCTTATAATTATAACACATTTCAATTGCATGGTTATACACCTAAGATATCACCTAAGGTATGAATCACAAGGATCTACGACAATCGGTGGCCCAATCCCGAAAACAACTCAACAGCTCACTAGACTAGGATCGTAGAATGTTTTTCTAGACACCCTCCTCTTGATGTGGTTAGGTAACCTGGTTTCTATTATAGTAAAGGCTAATTTTTTTCATTCAAGTTCTAAGAGGACATTTCGGTACATCTAAACGAGTTTCAACTCGCCAAGAAGTGTGAAAAAAAACTCCGGTGCCACTTAAAGCGGGAAATCCATCGTGGCACGGCACTTATGGTAGCCATTATTGCAGCGAGGCGACCGTGAAGAATAAATCATAGCCGAACCGAAAAAAATACTCGGGTACTTCAAAAGGTAGTAATGGAAGTTATAAAAACACGCGGTTAATGTTGGCTGGGACGAAAAGAGAAGTAAAAACAAAAGAAGGAATAACAAGCCACAAGAGAGGTCGCGAAGGGGAGGCGGGGAGGCCACTCCCAAGATATAACTGTTCTTCCCGGCAGCCTCTCCGTTGAAGTGGAATGCACTAGCGAAGCGATCGGCGCGTCTGGGACTACCATCACACACCCCCGGGGAAGTAGCTCCATGCATGCACGAAGGACGTAAGGACATTTAAGGTAGACGTTCTCCTCACTGTTGATGAACCGCTATAGATCAATACGATTAGTTCGGTCAATACAAGTTCCCGAACCCTCTTAAGAACACATTTTGAATGGGAAGTGAGGAAAGGAGTAATACAAGAATGCGCATTGCCGCCTATGATCTTCAAAACATACATTGAAAAAACTACAGATGAAATAAGAGAAAAAATTAAAAACAGGAATACCGGTTCATGGAGAAAAAAATCAGCAAGCTACGTTTCGTTGATTGCCGAGCAATTATCGCAGAGAAGGAAGATTCGCCTGGGTTATCGGAATTTTTCAATGGCGCTCCTGAGAGGTAAAACGTGATCGTCATTCTTAAAATATTGCCAAGTGCTTTAAATCACTACTGTTAGTAGTAGTGGTATTTTTTGTGTCACGTGCTTCGACGGCTAAGGTCATTTCGCACTTACTGTCTGCCACGTGCGTATTGTGGGAAGATTTTCGGATGAAAAAGTAAAAGAGAGGTGCTATTTCGCACTCGTCCGGCCACACCTTGAATATGCAGCGAGCATATGGGATCCGGTGCAGAAAGACTTAGTCCGGGAACTTAATAAAATACAAAGGAAAGCTGCGCGATTCGTCAAAAACAGCTACGGGCGTACTGACAGCGTTACACAGATGTTAAACGAATTAGGCTGGGAACCGCTAGAGACTCGGAGGCTACGCGCTAGGCTTAGATTGCTTGAACAACTGAGAATAGATATCTTTCAGAGCGACACGGAGAAAATCATATTAGAACCCCACTATATTTCTAGGTCCGACAGAAACGATAAATTAAGAGAGATATTTTGCCGAACGGATAGGTATGGGAATTCGTTTTTCCCCCGAACAATAAGGGACTATAATAAATGCTAGGCGTAATTTCATTAGAGCGTTTCCTTTTTATCTTTTAACGGCTGGTGTCCTAACACCCCCCGCCACACGCCTATTGAGGCGGCTTGCGGGGTAATATGTAGATGTAGATGAAGGGCAAGCAGCACTCGGACGAATCGGAGGGTCACCCCTCCAAACTCGATCCGAGCCCAACGTTGCTAAACTCCGGTGACTGATCGGGAACCGGAGTTAACTAGTTTTAATTGATGGAGTACGTTCTTCGGACAGTAACTGTGAGCATTGCGATTTCAGAGCGGTTTGCGTTTTGGATAACGATAAGGACAACGCGAAAAAAGGAACCATGACCCAACTTCTGTTGACAATTCCGAACAGTATGGAAAAAACTATTAAGAAATACAACTTGAAGATTTACGTTAAGAAAACCAAGATTACGGATTGTGGAAGAAATCAGGAAGATAGAATCACAGTCAAACTTGGGACTGAAAAAACTTGGGAAGGATTTTGCTATCTGGGAAGCAGGATTGCCGGCGATGGGACAAGCAAGAAAGATATTGTGAGCAGAATAGCCCAAGCAAAGATGGTATTCTACCAGAAGACTGTTGACAGCTAGTATCACAAGCCTGGAGGTAAGGAATCACTTCATTAAAATATGGATTAGGACTTTTCTCTCATATAGCAGTGAAGCCTGGAGCTTTACAGCTGCAGAGCTAAAACGATTGGAAGAAATAAAGATGTGTTGTTACCGAAGAATAATGAAGTTTAAACGGTCGGAGAGACTAACCAGCGAAGAAGTCCTCCAAATAGTTATAAATAAACGAAGTATAATGAAAACTCATCGAGGAAGGAGAAGAAAACTTATTGAACACATTTTGCGACACAATAGCACATTGAAAACAATATTGGAACGAGAAATGAATGGGAAGAATTGCAGAGGAATACAGGATGGAATATATCAGGCAAGTTATGAAGAACGTAAAAGCGAAGAAATATGTAGGATTGAAGCGGTTGGCGGAGGGGAGAGTGGACTGGAGAGCTGCAGCAAACCAATCTTTGGATTGAAGACAACTGATGATGAAGTGAGCTCGTCCGCTAATACATCTAAAATTGAGAAAAAGCTATGGAAACTGTAAACATGGAATTCCGTCGGTAAGCATGGAAAAGAAGCAAGTTATCCATATGGAACAGAAATTTTTTCCTGAAATCGTCATGAAAGGGCTCTACCTCAAAACTAAATCTACCAATATTCAGTACAAAAACGTCCTGAAGGTATTTGAGACGTGGGTTTCGAAAAGAATGGAGAGGGTTAGATGGGTGGCGAGGAAGACAAAGGAGGAGGTGTTGGATATAAATGGGAGGTTGGTGGCGGAGGTTCGGAGAAAGGCAAAAAAGATGGATGAAGAGGTGAGAACATTTTAAAGAGTTTGATATGGAGTGGGAAAAACACTGAGAAAGCTTGGAAGAGGAAGGAGGAGGATAGAAATTTTGGACGATATAGGAAAAGGCAGAGGGTATGCTAGCAAGTTACACGAGGGAAAGTAAGACGATGCCCCGAGAAATGGAAAAAAAACTTGGGGAAGTTGGGGAAAGAACTGTCCAAAGATCTACCAATCAACAGGTAGAAAGAATACTAGTACTCATGGTTAAAGATAAAACTTAGTACTTTTCTACAAATTTTTTATTTTACGACGCGTTCCCCAAAGGCCTGAAAATGGACGCACTTGAACAAATAGAAATTATCAGACAGTCCATTAACCTTTGTAACAAATTATTATTTCCGCATTCCTCCCGATTCCTTTCCGATAAAATTAACCTTTTCCGCCTCACCAACACTTAATCAACGTGTTTTTTTCCTTCATCAACCCTGCCTGAATATTTGTTTTCCCCCTCCTCCCCCATAACTACAACAACAATTAACACAAATAACAAACTTCTACACCTGACGAGGCCGTAAATCGGTGAAACGCGTCGTACAATAAAAATTTAGTAGAAAAGTTCCAAGTTTTATCTTTAACCATGACAACTAATATAATAAAATTCTACGAAGGGAAGCCTGCTGTTATCATGATTATTGGTAGAATACTCTATGATTATAATAGGACTGCGACAAAAAAGTGGCTAGTAGTTTTTTACATCAAGTGAATAAAACGAATGCACGATCCAATGACAACTTTGAAGAGCACCAAAAAATGAATGAGAACAAATTGTTTATCACTATTTCCGGTAATGTGGGACAGAAATGGAATGGAAGAAAACTAGTGTATTACGTAACTTCTTATCGGGATTTCCACCTGGTAAAATTGGCAAAAAGTATCAACGTTTCGACGGAAGACTCGTCCATCGTCTTCCGGGTAAATGCCGTTGAATGAAAGTACGACAAGCTTATAATCTGAGTCAAACAATCAGGTGACTCCTGATTGGTCGGAGGGTAAAATTTGTAATTTTCGAAAACGGAAAGAAGTATCCGTTCTATTATTCCCAATCAACTTTAACATGGAGTTCCTAGAGTTGCTGAAGTGAAAACCAGCGACACGATATAAATTATCATTGAATGCTTCTCCATTTTCGGGTGTCCACCGCGTAGGTTGCTTTTTTAGACCACAGTTTCACCCGTATTCCAACCGGCGTCTTCTGGTCGAAGTGGACCTACGATGGGATAAATTTTCATTTATTTAAATTATTTTACTATTTATATATATTTAAATTAAATTGTTTAAATTCAACGATATATACTTTGAAGACGATGGACGACTCGTCTATCGAAACTTTTCCGTCGTCGTCGTACTTTTTGCCAATTTAACCCGGTGTAAATCCCGAGACGACTTTACGCTAAGCATTCCTCGGGAAAGAATTACTTTTTTGTGTATTTCAGTTCTCTAAAAATATTGAGATCAAATTCCTAAGGAACTGGGGGAGGGATACTATTATCACATTGGCGTCTGGCGACGGAGCACTTCGACAAGGCATTTTATGACAGAAAGTTGCGTTCTGTTTGGGGAGCTTGTGACCGCATTTGGATCCAAAATGGTTTAAAACGACCAAATGAAGTTATGCTGCAATTCTTTCTTACCAACCCTACAAGCACCATGCCCCGAAAACACCTCTTAGGTAAGAAGTTTCCGCCAAAACCCACAGTGGTGACACCGTCACCACCTACAATTTTTAAAAATTACATCGACGAAGACGGTTCGTCATCCAGCTGGAAGTTAGGATAGCTCCTTCGTTTCCAATGCCCCGAACATCCCGTACACACAACACAAACGGGAGTCCGAGGCAGATGAGGCTCGCGTGGGAAACCTCTCGACCGTGACAACACCACCACCGATGGAATACTTAAGTCCGTCGGATTCTCATTGGCCGCTTTGAGGAGGAGAGAAAAGAAGGGTGGGAAGGTGGAGACAGGGATTCCCGAACATCTTGCGGACGTGCGCCTGCCCAGACTCTTAAAAAATAGCCTACGCGCAGTTATGCAAGCGGATGAGGGGGTAACTCCTTGCGGACGAGATGGAGAGAACTCTAAACTATGCATAGGCTTGTGATTTCTGGTGAAGGATCGACAACAATCCGGAGTAACTTGCACAATGAAAGAAACAACGGGAATTATTTAGCACTAGCTGAATTACCCGGCGTTGCTCGGGATCACATTTTCTTAATTATCTTGCAATCGGGTATCTGATAAAATAAATTTTAACTCTCTATCTTGAGTGAAAGTAGTTTTAAAAAGCAAAAAAATCCACTGGACAGTACCAAATGCATAGCATTCATAATCAGCTTAACTAAGGAAAATGAATTTTAGATGCATTAAAAGCCAAAATCTGGTTCTCAAGGATATATGCTCTTGTTGATTTCAGAGAAATAATAAATTAAATAAATTTTTTTGATATACCACGTTTTTAAAACAGACTAAAAAGTATGAAATAATTTTCCTGGGCCCTTCTAAATTTTCGAGAGTGAATATTTATTGGCTATGGAGATATTTGTAAGACTTGAAGAGAAAAATGTGGGGCGCACGCAACCCATAATAATTAAGGAGTAAAGGGACTAGGTATCGTTGAGCAAACTCCCACAATAAATACCATTTGCAATGCACTGAAATTGGTTGTGAATTCATCCGGATTATCTACTTCTATTATCTACTGCCTACGCCATTATGTTGTGAATCTGTGAATTTCATTATATGGAAAAACTGCAATTAACACCCATCTGAAAATAAGGATAATTTTAAATGATGATTTTTATGGAACAAAGACTTTTTCAGAATGAATAAACTTAACTTTGATAATAGTGGATACAAGCATGAAAAATCTTAGGTGCCAGGGCTGACTAAAATTTATCCATAATTTATATATATATATATATATATTAGGTATATATATATATATATATATATCCATATATAGGTATATTTTGTCAATATATACCGCCGAGGCCATCATGTTTTTGGGCAAATGTGCGGTAAACTGATAAAAATACTTTAAAATTTAAAACATCTTCAAAGATATCTACCACTTAGACGCCCTTCATGTTTTTGAGTAAATGTGCTGTAACTTAAAGAGTACATAATTTAGTAATAAAACCTTCCAATAATGCAACCCTTGAAGCTTAAAAAAGAATCTACCGACCCCGTACGCATGGGAAAACCGTTAACTTGCGCGGATTAAAAGACAAGTTTTACAGCTCGCCTCGTGAGTATCAATTTCTACGCGACCTGGGCAGGCTTCCAGTAGAAAGAGAAAGAACTGTTACTGCGTCTGGAGACGGTATGGAGATTAACATCACAAGGACATGACACGTGGTAATAATTAGTTAAACTCCTTACCCGCACCTAGCGGCTCATAACCATCTCACCAAGGGAAATGCGAGTGTCCACGTCTTATATGGTTGGAAGGTATAAGTGGTACTGTCCAAACAATAAGGAAGCTTGACTCCAGACTGGAAGGTTCCGGGTTCAAATTCGGATGAAACCTTTGACACCCAATCTGTGTGATTCTCTGAAAACCTCATCTCACCGGGAAACTTTTTTTTCCAGCGAAAGGACCTCAGTGCCCTACCGTTAACTGTACACAGGAAAAAAAGGTTGGGTGAGGCATCCAATTTTTGTTGGATAGCAAGAAGTTGATCCGAACATCAACTTATACAACATCTAAGACGCTCGGGGGTACCATTATTTTTAGATAAATAAGGAGATTCACGAATATGCTACAATACTTCAGGACTTAGTAGGGGAGGAGATATTAAGGATATTTTGCCATATGTAGGTATATGGGACGCTGCTCCTTAGCAATGGAATTATGGTAGCGCTAACATTTTGCCGGAAGAACTTTGTAGTTACCATATGTAAAATCCACAAAGCAGTGAACTGCACTAGTAGTTATGAAATAAAACTTAACAAAGAAGTGCTAATTCAGCTTTGTATCTTTATTTTAATTTGCGCTCATTGTTTCCAATTTTCAAGATGGCAATCGAAGCTGGCAAAAAATAGCTTCTTTAAAAAAAATACTTCTTAGCATTACTATGTTATTTTCGGGAAAACAAAAATCTTTGAATTAAAATGAGTACACTCGCTCCGTTGTCTTCTCATCACAGATTTGGTTTTTGCAACAGTCGAGAAGATATACTCTCATGCCAACAACAGGGGATGAGCAATAGACTTTGGACTGTAAGATCCATGGTTCACATTCGGCTGGATCCAAACCGGACACCCTCGCAAGAATCACCAAGTTTGGCGTCGTTTCCAGTGAAATTTCGCTTAGAAATTTATAAAAAACTGATGCAAAACTAAAGAGCGGAAAAACTGGTTTTAAAATCTACCAACAATAGTTTTATAAAACAAAAAATGACACGGTTTTAACCCGGGGAGTAAGTATTTTAAGCAATAGGAAATGAAAAAGTAATTAAAAAAGAGTACATTGTCAGGGGTAGCTGTGTAAAATTTCTCTATGAGGGGAAAGGAACATTCTTAGCAAATGTTACTATTAGTTTTTTTATTCACTAGTGAATAAAAAAAACTTACAGAGAAATTTGTAAAGTTTGCTCCTTTTCCACAAAAAAAGTACATAATTATAAAGCGAGAGTGATAAGTTATTAAAACCGTAATAAATCTATTTTGGTGCGGACATTTTTTAACCCTTGCGTTTTTCCCACGGTTAAAATCGTCTTTCAAAGAAGGGAAAAAAGGGTGAATTAATTGAATCATGCTGCGTGTGATGATCTGGGATACTTCAAACAAATATGATGGCCTCGACGGTACATATTTAAAACAGATTTTTGAAACATGGATTAGCCAGCCATTGGCCCCTGAAATTCTTCTTGCCCCTATCCGTAAATGTCAACTGCATCATAATACAAGCTTACAACCAGAGTCGGCAAAAGAACACATACCGCGACAAAACAGAAAGGGTCTTGCTACACAGCCCATACATCGGGTTCAGCGAAAGGTTCGGCTGCGGAATACAAATACATATTCAAAGGGTTCAAGGCCAAATAGAAGTATTAAAGTCTCTGACATGTGAGCGATGTATAAACAAACAATTTAATTTTCTATTACGCATTTAAAAATTTTTGGCAGTTCTTAATGAAACCGTGATAGTTCCGGGATATGTGGAGCTAACAGCGGATAAGATTCAGACAAGTGGAACAGTTTTACCACTTACATTCGTAATCTCAGGCGACTTTAAAATAGGCAGGCCGCGTTTTTTGGTGAATCTTGAGTTGGTGAAATTTGGTGAAATCTTGTATACAAAGATTCAATTTTTATTTCACAAATATTTGAACTCGAAAAACTTAAAGAGTATTAGCACAGCACCCGTCAAGACAATAATAAGTCTATTAGTCTTGTGATTATTATCTATGCAACTGAGTAATTATCTATGTAACTGTGTAGTATCTATGTAACTTGTGATTACTATCTATGTATCTATATAATTATGTATGTATCTGTGATTATACTATTAATAATTATGATCCCTTATAGAAGGCTTCTTAATAGCGCAACAACGGGACTGGAATGTATTACCAGCTTACCAACTTCTTGTCCCTCTCATAACACAAGCAATCTTAGCAACGGAAACGTGTAACAACTAAATACTACGTGAAACATTAAAATTACTGCTGCAACAACCTGTATGACTTCTCGAACGAATTCTTCCCTTGCAGCCTAAAATCCTGTTATATAGAATTGTAGAGAAAACAGATAATAGTGGAATATCGAAACAGATATATGATAGCAGAGAAAATGGCGTGAGAGGAAGGGGTAGATCGAGAAAGTCACGGATGAATATGGAGGTAGAGACTCTAGAGGTAGCTTGAGTGAGACATCAATTCACCTAGAATTTGACTCCATTTTAAAGAAAAAACTCGCGTATTTCCAATTATGTCGAAATATTTACCCTCTGCCGGACTACATTTCGAGCAATATGCCTACAAATACAAGCTGTTTTACATAGGATAGATTACGGCTGTACGCTCCAGAGGAAGAATACTGAAAAAATGAGTATTTCTAACACCTTGACTTCGTCAAAAAACTAACGGTGTATAATTTGTATGTTTTCTCAACTATTTATCAAAATAAATCAATTACCGCAGTAATTTTTACAGAATCACAAAAAACCTGTTGTGAGGGCGTTTTCACCGTACGGCGTGAAAAAATGAGTCAAGTTAGTGACTTAAGTAATTATATTTATTTAATTACTGAGAATTTTTGTCACATTTAACTATATTTTTGTATCATTAACGTTAAAATATTTTTTAATACTTCTAAAAGACGCTGAAATTAAAAAATAAAATTCGAATATGGTCTCCATTATGACTCGGGAAATATCTCACTCAAACTACCTTAAGAGGAGAAATATTACTTATCTTTAGAATTGGGGAGCGTGTATGAAGAAATGCATGTATTTGACATAAGCAAAGGAGGTTCGCAAGGATTGGGTAGATAAGGGGAAATCATTAAAATCGAAGCCAGTTATTTTCTATGCCTTACACCGAGAAATAAGCTATTTTGGTTACGCCTATCCCGAAAGAGAACGGCGTGATGGGTACGTATGCTAGTTAGAATTAATCTATTAAGTTACAGTAAAATAAGAAGTAGGCAGTCATGAGACAGGGCAAAGAATTACTTCCCATTAGTTCACCATACGAATGTCTCACGCCCCATTGTTAGTTCCAGTGGAGAAGGTGGGTGAGCGCTACGATTCCCCCGACGAAGAAGACTTAGGATTGATTACCTACTGTGTGACTGATGCAAAAAAATCACCGGCAGTAAGCTCTTCGAGCCTATTGCATTTGCCAAAATGCGAGAGCTCTAACTTTTTTTGTTATGGCTTCACGAAGGAATGTCGCAGACCCAAAACATTTCTCAGGACTCCTCTCTAACGAAGTGGAAACTCACCAAATCACCATGGCCAAGGATGGCGCCCTCCACCGTCGTGTTTTTTAAGGTCGTTTCTTAGGATAACTTGAGTACGCGATATCGATTGGACTGAACCGCAGGTGCTGGAACTTAGTTTTAAACACAGCTGGGAAGTTCCGACGACATCCAAGATGAAAGGAGTGAAAAAAGTCAATTCCACTTACCTGAAAGGAGAAAAAGTAATTATGAACACTTGTTAGGAAATAATAATTTTCAATTATTAATCAATGACTAATTGTACCTATCTCACGTAGAGATATGTATAAAATATACAGAGCTATACATAAAAAATATTAAATAGAGTATACAACATGATCTCCATTTTTGGATCATTGTCAAAGAAAAATGATTACAAGATATCAATAACAAATGGATGAACGAATACACAAATACATAACAACATGATTCACTCTCCGAGAGGTTGGTCATTGTCATAATTAGATTGAAATAAACAATGTGGCGTACTTATGGAACACATCAAGCAAATCATGAAGGACATCGAAGTAAACAATCACCAAAATTAACAAATGGCCCTCCCATTACGATACACCTATCTTTAATGACCTCAGTTGACGGGCGCATCCCTCCATAACCAAGCACCAGTAAATGTTTCTTTGGCTAAGGTTACTTTTCTCATTATTCTCTTTGCTGATAAACCCAGTTTCCTCAATATTGTTAACGATTATCTATAAAAAAGTCTATTCCATCGAGTTTTAGAAGCTTTATCTTTTAGTCGATTCAACCGATTTTAGTGAATTAAAATGGATATTACACAACTTTGACGATAGCTAGTTATAGACCTCTTAACTGATAATCAACCCTCCAAAACATATGTTTAATATGATAGAACGGAAATTGTTACACACATTATTGTGCGTTCAGGATTCTTCCCACCGTAGCTGTAGGTACTTTAACCTTATTTTGTTTCAACAAAAGCCATCGTTTTCGGCGCTTAATGGCTCATTTTAACTGAGTGTCACTACGTTAATTTTAATTATTTGCAATTCGGATATTTGTTCAAACATTTTAAATTTTTAAACATGGCTAACTTCCCGAAATTTTCACGAGCTATAGACTTAAGCTGTAAACATCCGCTAACTTCGAAACAAACGATTCGATGGAAATTCGAGTAGCACCTGTGTCAGTGCTAGGACTAGAGGGATCTGAATTTTCACAGAAAAATTATTAAAACGTACCGGTTTTCCCATTATTAATTTTTATTTATCTTCATATTTTAGTAGGCACGTATGTAAATCACTCACGATTAAAGAAAAAGTCACTGTTTTTGGCGCTTAAAAATCGGTGGCTCATTTTAACTGATTGTCACTCCGTAAATTTTAATTATATTGTTTTGCGATTCGAATATTTGTCAGCTATGGACATTCCAAACATTTTCATTTGAAAAAATGGCTTTCTAAAAGCAATGTTCACGACCTGTGGACTAAGTTGTACACATCTGCTAACTTCGAAATAAACGATTCGATTGAAATTCGAGTAGAAACTTTGTCATTGCAATGATGAGAGAGGTAAGAATTTTCACATCAAAATTATTAAAACATATCAGTATTAACATCATACAATTTTATTTATACTTATGTTTTAAGTAGCATAAATCGCTCCACTGCTTGTACTATTCACGAAAAATGAAACGCCGGTCACACAACGCGCTACGACTTTCTCCAGATACTTCTGCCATTTGTGTAACCTGGAACGAACTCTCCGCGCAGTCGGGTTGAGTGGCCATATGGGCAATTCTCTTCGCCCAGGCATCTCGCATATCGAGAGGCAGATCTACGCCACTGGAGTCGAGGAATGAGAAACGTTAGGAGCACCTGAGAGATACACATTTCGCAAATCACTTTAAAAAAGCACACTTGAAAGGCAGGAGAGAGCATGGACCTATGATACTGTTCCAAAGGGAAATTTATGTTAGTTCGAGCGAGATTATTTTCTGGTCGTAATGAAGACATGCTCGAATTTTAATTTCATATTAAAAAAGCTATACGAAGCATGAAGTAAAAATAGTACAAGCGGATGGCACCATTGAAATTCAACGGGGGATGGAAAATATTGATCATAATGCATTGGATACCAAGTACATTCTTTCAATGTGCTGTTGAAAGGGTATGAGCAGATATCAAGCAACTCGGTACGATTATTTAATCACTAGTTGAAATGCCTACTGAAACAGGCTAAAATATTGGCAAAATAGCCAACAAGGAATGAATAAATTAAATAATTAAATAGAAATTAATGTGTGGTGCTTTATTTTTAATGAATACAATATATGTTCCTCTGGTAAACAATATATATTGCCTAAATGCCCACGTTTTCTTAGTATATAACATTTTTGGTGAAGCAGGCGGAGCTGTTACTGAGCAGTTTCCCTTGTGTATTTTTTTTAATGCATACGCCCGCGGCATGTGCCAGTTAGAGGAGAACATATATGGGAGCTCGCTTGCCATCTATTGGTGCGCATCTGAATCACTACGCCTAGTAACTAAATCATACATACGTACACGTTGCCTTATATTCATATGTATATAGTAGATTCCAATATACAAGGCGAAAATTTTTTCAAGTTCTTCATTTTAGTGTAAGATATACTCTTTTTTTCATTATTCATATTTGAGCACTAAGCCATCAATACGCCGGCATCAACCCACCTCAGTCCATCGAAAATCATAGAGGATATAACATCTCTATTGGATTGATGAATTAGTTTTTATGAATAAAAATCCCAGTAATTGACTAAATACACATATTTGAGGCTTTTATTTGACTAATTCATTTCAGACCGTATGCTGAAAATGCCTGCTCACTCGTAGTATTTTTTTCGACTGCTGGATACATCAGCGTGAAAATCGAGATGTGTAACAAAGTAATAGCGCATTGAAGTAATCAAAGATAACTAGTGACCCGAAACTGATTATCCTATTTAACTCCCTCTCCAGCAAATATCCTTCTTTTGACCTCTTCTCTCCAAACAGCATCTTTACCTCCTCGCTAAAACGCTACCACTTACAACTAGATTCATCCCACGACTAGCCATATAAATGTTATTTACTTAGTTGTTTTTGTTACCTCCATTTTTTGTTATGCATAATTTACTTGTATCAATTTATTTATTTTAATATATCAAATGTAAAAGGCCTTATGCCTGTTTTGTGGTGAACTTTAATAAATAAAAAAATAAATATGGCTTTCCATTAATTTTGGCTCAAGCACATTTTGTTTGAAGTCGAAATTAGATGTGACTTATCAGATTATTTTTTCTCTTCGCAATTAAACACTTTTCTGGTGATTGATGCTTCCTGTGAGCTGTTAAATTGTGATAAAGAAGCGTAACTTCACTTTTTCGTTTCGCGCCGTACTCGGAAGGCTTTGGCTTTTACTTTACGATTTTATAAAAAGTATTTCAGTATATAATGAATATTTTAAAATTAAAGGTGTAAATAATTTCGCAGCCCCACATCCCATGGAAAACGACTTCTATTTACGTTTCGCAAATATCTTGATAAGTAGTGTATAAGTGGCTGATACTAATACTTATTCGTTTTCGGCGTATTAAACGGCACTAATGATCCATTAAATATGGCAGATTGCGCATTTAAATGGCGCCATCGTTCCGAATGGCTCCGTCTACACTCTTCTACAACATATGCACTCCACAGAGGAGAAAGTTCACTTGAAATACTGGCAAACTCATTCATGGTTGATCAGAATGATCACGATTATCATTAAATTATCATTAATATTAATAATAATTTATTAATTAATAAATATTATCATTAAATAGTGAAATACATTTTCTGACTTTGCTTCTCCTTCGGCGAGGAAACATTCCTTTGGCATGAGTGAAAAAGGAGACTAGGCCCCTTTACTATACTAACATATTGTGTTAGTACTCATCAATACGCGACAATAATTTCTTGATTTCAATGGCTTCTAGGAGGAAAAGTGGCACTGAATGAATAAAGCACGCCAACACGTGCAGGTCAGAAGCATTCAAAGGAGATAAAAAAATTTAAAAAAAACACGACATCCCAGAGTTCGGCCCAGGCTCAGAGAAGAAAAAGTCAAACAATACTCTCGATTATGTCGTACTGCGCAACGCCTTCATTAATTAAGGAGAATGGTGGGAGGATTGAGACAATAATTGCTCAATGATGACATCAGAGCTGCAGCTGTTTATTTCTCTATTTCCTTATTGCCCGCTTTCACAAACTTGGCTACTTGGGATTGGGGAAATTCAGAATGGCATAGCTTTAGAAGACTATAAATTTTCCCCGAGAAGAATATGTGTTCATAACGTTCATACAAGGAGAGAAAAATTCAAGGTCCGGTCCAATGTACTTTAGTTTCCTTTGAATCGAGTGATGATTTTACATCAAAGAAATCATCGAACCCGAGAAAATATATTCGATTTTTTTTAGTAAATAAAAGATTTTTTACCATTTATCATCTTAATTGATTGGCTGTGTTTTCGCCTTCTGTCCCCATCCCCAATTCTAGCTTACTTATTTAACCCCAGTCGTATTTAACACATTTCTGGCTGACTTTGGGCGTTAAAGTGTCTCCACCACGTTCTCACTAAAATTCTTCACCATCGTTCTGTCAAGCATATCCATCAGTTTAATACAGCAAGTTACTAATCTCGATTCAAATTCGATGAAAAATAGGTAATAAAAACTTTAAACGTTTATTTTTTGATCATCATGACAAAAAATTCTGGAACAGCTTGCTGTTAGGTGACTAAACTCAATGAGGATGCAATCTTGGAGTATTCCTGTGAAAAGGAACAAACTCGAAAAACTAGAACAACATTTTGGAAAGAGATAGCGGCCAAATATAAATTTGAAAATTTGAAATCTAGGATATCTAATGTGGGAAAATTATTAAAAAGATGTGGGAAACATATTACGACTAACATATCTGCATATACGTGATGCCCTGGAAACCACCACAAGGGTGTGTGGTAGATGGTGACACCTTAACAGGCATACACTAACCATCAAACACACTATTAAAACAATGGTATTTGCTATTTTACTAAGTTGACCATATTTGAAAAGAGATTTCACGTGAAATCCCTGACTATCATTTCACTTACCATCCTGACCATAGGTCAGTTCAGTGACGCTAATATGCGAAACTGTTGCAAAATTACAACGTTACAGCATTATAAGATAAGAACATTGTTGATAATTAGCTAAGAAAACTCATTATTCCTCAGGTACGTGATTAAAAGAAGGGAATTCCGAAAACCAATCAGTCTTTCAACCATTTAATCTCCATTACTACGTGTGATTCAATGTCCAATGAGAGAAGTAGCTGGCACTATACAGAAAAAGTCAAATTGATTCCATTTCACAATAATTCAGTTAGAGTTTTCAGTTTCAGCTTAGGTTGACTTCATAATTACGGGATACAAACTTAAAAAAATATTATGGGAACCGAGCAGAAAAAAGAGAATCGGGAGCCAACTTTGTTTACTCACACTTCATGAGAATTCATTATTCTATTTCTTCAGCGTGAGTTTCCCAGAAATATAATTTCTTCACTTTCCTCATTCCTCAGCTCAAAGCAAAGAATTTATGAAAGAATAACTGGCACCCTTCTCTGCTCTAAGGAGAAACAAAGAGCATTTGAAGTAGCCCCTGATTCTCCATCCAGTGCCAGCACCTGAATCCCGCAATTATCGACCAAATTCACAGCGGATTATGGACTACTTGTAGTAGATAGACGTAGTAATGAAACTATTTCTTTATCAGTTACATTTTTTCTTAATTTATCCAGCGAATAGTAGGAAGGTTCTCCGATATGAAAGTGAAAGACGGATGCTTTTTCACTCTGGTAAGGCCACATATCGAATACGCCTTGAAAATATGGGACCCTACACAGAAGGTTTTAATTCGTGGAGTAAATAAAATAAAAATTAAATCCCTTGCTTTACTTCAATAGAAACTGCTACAAGAAAACAGAGAGGGTAACACAGCTGTTGGATGGCCTAGGTTGGGGGCCACTAAGAGACTCGGAGGCTACACATAGGCATAGGCAACTTCCCAAATTCAAAACAGGAAATTTCCAATACGACAGGGAGTACATTATTTTGACCCCTAGTTATCATCTACAACATATCTCTAAAAAGCTAGAAACATACCTCTAAAAAGCGACAAAATAATAGAGATACACTGCCGAACTGATAAATACAAGGTTTCCTTTTTTCAATGCACCATTATTGATTTTAAAAATATAAAACGCGAAACTAACATAAGACACATTGCTAGCTTGCAATTGCACCTTTATCAGTGCCAGTTGTCCCTATCCCATCCATATCCCATATCTATCCATATATCCCTCTACCCCCTTGACCTTATGTCAGCGTTTTCCTGCCGAGGATGCTCGCGGACTTGACGTTAGGGCGTGGTCATGGGAGCTCTCCTTAGCGCGTAGGTTGGTCTGAGCCCTCTTTTAAAGGAAGAGGAGGCGGAGCGAGAGAGACAGCTGTTAACGGCGACAAAATTGAAAATCTAATACGGATGGCCGATAGAGGCGGACGTTACCGAGACGGAGTGGGAGCACCCGACATGATAATCATGCTCATAAATTACATGTGTTTACCGACTATAATGAAGCCAAACAACGGTCGCAAACTTCGTTCGGTATGGGTTGGAACTAGGCCCGCGCGGGATATTTAGATGTATCGACTAAGGCGTTCCTGAGATATCGTTATCCTATACTATTAAACGAGCAAATATTGTATATATATATGTGTGTATATATGTAAATTTTATTTCGAAAACAGCTCTAACGATTTTGATGAAAGTTACAAATTTACTAATACAGGGTACGAAAAGCGATTTACCTAGGTCTTGACTCTGGGAAAACTCATTTTTACAAGATATTGGGCAAACAAAAATTTTCATTTTTTACATGTAGGTACAAAGCCTAGGCTACTCCATGTTTGTTATACTGAGGTTTCTTTGTTTGCCTTGTTTAATTGCTCACACTCCTGATACAAATTTATAGTGTTACTTTTTGGTAAATAAAAGAACAAATATTTTAATTATTATATTCAATTTCCGTATACTCATCGCATTTTCCTGGAATTTTTGTTTTTAGCTCGAAAATCTCAAATTTTTGCACTACTTCAACAATGGAATATTTTGTTTACTTGGAAACCACAGAATAAGCATGGAATGGAAATTCATGCCTGAGACATTTACGCCTCTTTAAAAAAATCCCTTTTACGGATGTACTTTGAAATTTTAGCTGGGATATATTTCAACCCAACCTCTCCATGTGTGGTTAATGGCTGCTACAGAGTAAATGCTATTGATCACGTAATTATGAAAGTGTTTGCGTGAGTCCTCCAGGGGCTGTAGAATATTGATCCGATCTACAGAACAACCTGAAAGAGAACTTCAGGAGAAAATGGTACAAGGTGATGACCCAATGCCCAATACCTCATAGAATTTTATTCCGGAGCAAATAGAACAAGTTAATGACTCAATACCAGGTACCTCAAGTAGTTTATTTCCTTAAAATGAAGAACATTTTCTAACATCAGCAAGACCAAGCCGGGTAGCAAAAAACACATGTAAAAATAGGTTATTTCAAATGATGACTGAACTAAATGATTATTACTTTCAAGAGAGGAACGATCAGAAAAGAACGAGGGAAGAATATGAGTCTTCCGATGATCATCTAGAGCATTTAGAAATGATACGTGGTCTTACACGAATCCAGAGAAGTGGAGAATCAAACGAACAAAGGGAACTACGTTTGTAAAAGATAAGGCAACGACAAAATAACCAAATGATAGAAGGATCAGCCTCATAAAAAAATTATCGGCTTCAAGACATGCGTGAACGAGCGGCTCAGAGGCGTACAGAAGAGTTTGATGATGATCATCATCAACGATTGGAAGAAGAACGCCGGAGAAATTCAAGACGACAACAAGCATTACGGCTAAACCGAATAAGTTCCTACAAGGCAGCTACAACGGCTGATATTTCTTACCATAGTTTGCAACCTTTCAGTGTTGATTGTATTCATTAAGGAGCATTGCATTTTCCCGAAGAACGTGTGTCAAATCAAATTCATTGAGATTCGTTTGAGGAATGCTGCTTGCATAGTAGGATAGATCTACCACATCCAAAATTTCAGAACGAGTTAGCGCAATCATTACCTGGACGTCATCCATTTTCTGATAAATTTTATAAAAGGATTCGAAATTTGAATTTATGTTTTGCAATGGCTTCATTCACCGTAGATGATGATCGAACAGTCAACAGTCAAGGAGTTTATAGTTACATTGCTAGCGGTCAAGTTTATCACAAACTTAATGTAGCAGCTCACCCTACTCAAAATGATGTTTGAAAATTTGAACGGCCTCAATATGGACAGATATACATTTGGATAATCAGGATGCTCTTAGTGCACACATGAACAATGCGATTAATCATGGTATCAGCGAGAATTTTATTTGTCTCTTGGAACATATTTTGAAATCTGAAAATCCGTTTGCTCTTGGATTCATGATAATGCGGGAAGTAGAAGAAGAAGCTAATAGACGCGCTGCTGCAGAAGGTGTAGAGTCGCCTTATGTTAAGCTGCTTTTTGCATTACCTGATGCCGTTGATCGCAGAAGGTTTAACATCCCCCTTCAGAATGAAGTTTGTGCCATTGTTAACCTCAACGCTGACCAAAGCTTTCCAGATAAAGAGTTAATTGTTCGTAAACGAGGGAAATCTTTAGTTACCATGAACAATATTGATAGTCGTGTTGGCCCTTTACTTATCCACTATTTTACCCAAATTTTGCACATTTGGATTCTCTGTATATATATTCCTTTAAGAACACCTTATACCATTCATCAAAACTTGACTAGATTTGAACTAGCTCAGTACCGATTAGCATTTAGACCTCAACTTGCCAAATATTTTCCTTCAGACATCAACCTAAGATATCTTGATCTCCACCTTTTGAAGTTCTATGCTTTGCATTTCGGTGGTCGGCATTTTCAGCAATATCTGGTTGATACTTATATAAGAGTGGAATATGACAGTATCCAACGGATTAAAGTAAATTTAAAAAAATACTTGCAGAAAACTGTACGAGAGCGATTCAATTTTTGAGTTAATTGACTGAAAAAAGAATGCTGTTTTTGGTGCAAGGATTATTTTGCCCTCTTCGTTTCCTGGATCTACACGTTTTTACACTGAACATTTTGAAGAAGCTATGGCCTTTGTCCGTCGACTTGGATTATCAGACTTCTTTATCACAATGACGTGCAATCCTGACTGGCCCGAATTTGCGGAAGCAGCTCATACAACTTTTGAAGATGGATCAACCTTGCAACAATTTGTCCATGAGCGTCCTGACTCAATAACTTCGACACACGAGAAACGTTGTACGGAAATAAATATTGAATAATTTTTAATCTAATAATAACAATAATCTGTCAATGAACATAGGAAATAATGAAAACAATGTAAATATTGAATTTATTGATGATTTCAGAATTTCTTTAGAAGAAAATGTTTGTGATAGTGGTGTTTTTGAGTTTGCTTTATACTACCTAATTGTTCATCACTACTATATTAAAAAATAAAAATTCGTTATACTTTATAAAATTTGTTTTGTAAAAACCTTTAATCACACTATGTGAATTCCCAATATAATTAAAATAGGCAATAAGTAGCAGACTAGGAGCATACAAGTTCTAATTACACCAAATAGACATCAAGCAACGCTCGGTAACCAGGTACTGTGATATTAAGCCCATTATTCTGGATTGGTCAGGGCATTATTCCGCCAAATGATGTCATTTGATATGTGTTATATTCGTCATGAATACGATAAGACAGGGGATCGGGCTGGCGAGGTGGCTGTAGACCTGACTTCACGTCCTGGGTTTGAATCACGGAGGTGGCTGAGATGTTTACAGTGGAATCCTAATTCCTACTCAAGAGCTGAGTGAAGAGCTCATCAAGAGTAGCGCTCAGGCCGTCAGGTGATACCATAAAATGAACATCCACCGTAAAATGACTTAAATGTCATTCGTATTCTGTCTATTTGTAGAAAAAACTTGTCCTCTATCTGATGTGAACAACAATATGTTACCTATCCACGCTATTTATTCTCTAATTGAACTTATAATTGCATGGTGTTCAATGAGTGACTGGGAGAAAAACGGGAAAAATGTTTATTTCCGTACAATATGCATGCCATTTTCGCGGTAAACTGTTAATAAGGCATTAAATGATCCAGAATGAATTAAAATTAAATATAGGCATCATACCACCTTATGTTTTTAAATTAATAGCTTCAAATAATAAACCTCAGTGATTAACTTCGATAGTTGGAAGTCAAAATGCTGTAATTCCGCAGAAATAGCGCTCCAGTCGGCTCCTATTGCTGGGAAAAAACGCTTATTTAAAATATATTGGTGGAATAATCTGCATATATTGTACTTTACTTTTGGTTTTCAATAGATAACGCATTTCATCAGCGAAAGCAGGATATTATAAACAAAAAAACAAAAAGGCGGGATTTAGTATTTTTTTGATTCCCTGTCGCGGAACCTTCTTGAACCGTGGTCCCCCTGAGTCTTCTTACGTCAAGAGCAGACTATCGCCGACGCCGGGTTTCACTCCACACTCCCTCCCTCCCCTTGTAAACCTATCCACCTGCCCTCAATGGCCGAAGTGACCTCAGTTGTCGGTCGTCTCCCCCAAATAAACAAACTAACCATACAATATGTAAAGATCAAATGGACCGATAAATAATTGGAAAATGAATCAATATATGGAGAGCAGAAGAAGAAAGGTCCACCATTAATGTGATAAGGTCAGTGGACAGGACGAAAAGTTTTGTTAGAAATATACTTATACGGCGAAAGACAGGGAAGATCCAAGGAGGAAGACCAAGGGAATAGTACAAGGGACAAATAAACAAACAAGAATATACCCGAATGTGACAAATGCAGCAGTGTATAAATGACAAGGGAGAGTTGCAGTTTACCGATCATAGGATTGAAATACTGACGATGATGACGACAAGCAATGCAATATGCAATCTAAATGTAATAAGAGGCGGGTACACGATTTGATTGCGAAGTCTTTGTGATTGAAAAAGGACGCTAAACTCAAAAAGTGAAATTTGCAATGGAGTTTTATAAAAGCCATTCAATTTCATTCATGATTCATTGTCATATTTCATGTTGCGAGTTTTAGCCCATCCTATACATAAGTTTAGGCGGTAGATTGGAGCAAACAAGTTACGACGCACGCCGACAAATTTTCAGATTAGTATGTGCTTAAATAAGGATTGTTCGATATTTCATAACATAATAAAGTCATACATGACATCAAGATCATCCCTGGCATTTTACCATACTCCCTAGATAAGTGAAGTTACACCTGTCCTAGTTTCCTGCAGTTTAAATATTTATACGTATATTACTGAGGAGTGTTCTAAATTCTATAACGTTATAAAGTAAAACTTGTAATGAGAATCATATCTGGCATTCTACCATACTCCCAACTTAAGTGAATTTCACGACTGTTTCAGTTTATTTCCACCATTCTTTATGTTTAATGCAGCCTTCCTACTTATGCTAAATCTCATAAGATATCTTTGTCTTCTCACGAGATTATCATTCAAAGCAAAACTTTCAACGAAACGAGATAATCGTGACAATAAATTACATGTGCTAACCAAGTGTAATGAAGCAGGACTAAGGTCACAACTCGACGAGTGATATATATATATACGTACCTATACTTCCTTCTCTTCATCATGGGCTGGGCCCAACTGGAGCGAGTTATCAGCCCACGCAGAAGCGTATGAATTTAAATGCACGATTCTATCCCCGTAGCCACTTATAACCCTCCTCCCCCGCTATCTAATTCAGCAACGGCAGTTCAGAGCCAGAGATGTTCCCGCGCCCAGATGAGCCAATGTGTCTTACTAATAGTTACTACCCTATAAATAATGCATGAAATTTTACTGTCTCGGCCGTGCGTTTCGTTCATGGTGCGGAGAAAGGTGATGCCGCCACTTGAAACAATTACCTCTGCAAATGTGAACTCGTATTTGTTTCACTTGACTTAACCCCATAACACAGTAGATACACGAGCGGGTTTTCACGCGTGCATCTTTAATGATTTATCACAAGCAAGTGATTCTTTTGACTTCAAAATAAACTCGTTTACACGATGCATGAATCTCGCTGGTAATGGAAAACGCAATATTCTTAAAAGCTGTTACGTTCAAGAATATTTAAAAGTTTTCCAACCACTTCATGCATCTTATATAGTCTCACCAACCCGCCAATACCTTCTGTCGCTTCGCATACCGACCTAAGTAGGTGTTACTTTTGATGAGAAATTACTGTTTCTTGAGTACTCTAAACGAATATCATCCAAGGCTATGTCCGTTGTTGGTATACTCTACCGTCTACCGGAAATTAGAGATCCCGTTGCCTTGAGAGCAGTGTTCCTTCGATGTGTCCTTCCCATTCTGGAATACTGTTCGCCCATATGGTCTACTGCCAGCACTACCTCGCTAAAGCTGCTCCATCGACCCCTGAACTTCTTTTTAGCCATTGTCCGTCACCGCGTTCCCTCTCTCACTCCTTGATCGCGTAATAAAATACTGTCATCTCTTGGTCTCCTGCATCCCACTCTCCGAAGACAAATCTCGGACTTGAAGTTCCTTCACAAAATCCTAAATGGTTCCTTCCGATCCCCAGAACTCCTTGCATCCTTCTCACTACGTGTCCCATCTCGTTCCACTCGAAACGCGACTCTCCTTCACACACCCCAGTTCCACCTTTCCGTTTCCAAAAGGTCACTTTTCCACCGAATCCCATCCCTCTTTAACTCCCTCTCCAGCAAATATCCTTCTCTTGACCTCTTCTCTCCAAATAGCATCTTTACCTCCTCACTAAAACGCTACCACCTACAACTTCATTCATCCCATGAATAGCCATATGAATGCTATTCACTTAGTTGTTTTTGTTACCTTCATTTTTTGTTTGCGTAATTTACTTAATTACGTATAATATATGTATTTAATACGTATTAATGTATGTATTAATTTATTTATTTTAATATACCCAATGTAAAAGTCCTAATGGCTGTTTTTGTGGTGAACTTAAATAAATAAATAAATTAACCGACTGACAGGAACATATTGCCTCATCTTCTAAATAAGTCCACGTTTGTAATTTCATCTAGCCATTTAATATCAGTTATTATTATGCGTAGGCTCTGCCTATGGTACAACCGGATTTCTAATATTGCTATTATTTTTAGGCTATTTTCCTTCCAATGATCAACACTCCAGATTCATACGGAATCAGACCCCAAGCGAATGATTAAACATATAATTTATTTTGGCAATTGTATGTTATATTTCGTGACCGTATGTTATATCACTATATATGTTAACTCGTCACCTTACCTTGAACAATAGCCGTCTTATGAGCGCTTCATTGCAACCTAACCTCGACCATCCCAAACTGTACTTAACATTTGATTTCAACACGACAGAGAAGATATCATTTGACGTATTTATTCCCCTCATTTTCCATTATAAAAAAAATCTATCACACACGCAGATACCGTACGATATTTTTACTGAGTGCTAATAGTATTTTATAGTCACAGAGGTCAAAAATATAAATCTTGCCTTTATACAATTAAGCTAAGAAAAATGCAGAGCATATTAATTCCAAAACCAAACAATGAAGCTTTAAAACGTTCACCTCCACTACCTGCCACCTAAAATTTACTTTCGACTACCAAATGAAATCTACTCCTGTGGATATGGAATCAAATTTCTCAGGAAACAAAAATAAGGTTATTTTCTTAAAGTGAATAGGGATCCGAAACTTGTCTTAAGGACATCAATGAAAGAACGATAAATATTTTATTCGCCTATCAGTCAAGTTTCACATATCTTCAATCACTATACGTCACCGCTATTCGGAGTTTACACGGCGACGGCCAAATGTCTTAATCTTGATCTTAGAGGTTGGATTACCCGCAGTCTTTCAATCTTTTAGGTCTTCCTGACGGAGGTACCCGATCTTTTTTCCCGGCGATTACAGCGAGATGCAGAAATCAAAAATACCGAATATCAAAACAGAGAGTAGCAGAGAGATATGAGAATTATAACGAAGACTTCCTCTGGACAGTTAAGAGGGAAAAGCAATACAATGAAAAATTTGAGAAGAGATAGAGACAAATTTGTTGGAACAAACTTGTGTCAAATATTGCGGAATTGTTGAGCGGGTATCCAGACCAATAAAATGTGTGAGCTTGGTATAGATGTAACACATCATATTATTATTGAATCTATAAGTTTCAGGTTTTAATCAAATATTTAAACCTTAAACCCCGTACTTAAAAACTTAAAATGATCATATGAAATTACACAATACCCCTAAAGTGATAGTACTGTGAATTAATTAGAAGCACTTATAAATACGTGAATGACATCACCCCAGGCGTAGGTACCCAGGGAAAATGCTGGGTGAAACTGGGAGATACCAAATTGATTATATAGTGGTAAAGTAGAGGTTTAGGAACAGTGAAAAAAACTCGCGTAGCTATCCCGGGGCGGATGCGGACTCAGATCATAACATAACATAAGGCAAAGGGCTCAGGTGAGTGTAGCTGACGGTGAATCAGGGTGGGCAGTTATAGGTCGTTGGGTGCGACAAGGGTGCCCGTTGTCACCTTTGCTTTTTAACATCTATGCTGAAGAAATGGTAAGAGAGGCATGAGCTAGATATGGGAATGAAAGTAGGAGGCCAGTGGAGAAAGTCGGTTAGATTCGCGGACGACCAGGCGTTGGTCAGTCGGCCATCGAAAGGATTGCAAACTTTAGTATATGCATTGGAAAAGCAGTGCGAGAAATATGGGATGAAGATTAATAATAAGAAAACAAAATTAATGAGATTCTCTAGGACAAAGAGAGCGAGGGTGGTGATAAGAGTAGGAAGTCACAAACTGGAGCAAGTAGAAAAATTTAATTACTTGGGTAGTACGCTAGAAGAAACAGGACATAGTAGAAAATACATTAGGAGGAGAATAGCAATAGCGAAGGAAGCGTTCAATAATAGAAGGGAGCTGATGACGGGGACCTTATATTAAGCAAGGATGTAAAAAAGAGGCTGGTGAAGAGCTTGATATGGAGTGTGGGGTTGTATGGAGCAGAAACGTGGACCTTGAGAAAGGAAGACGAAAATAGGCTGAAGGCTTTCGAGATGTGGGTGTGGAGGAGGATGGAGAAGGTGCGTTGGACGGAAAGGAAGACAAATGAGGAAGTGCTTGACATGGTGGGCGAGGAGAGGAAACTTATAGATGAGATTAGGGGAAGACAGGGTAGGTGGCTGGAAGCGGTAATAAGGGGCGATGGTTTGCTGAAGACCGTGATAGAGGGAAAGATGTTTGGTAAGCGGAGAAGGAGAAGAAAGAGATTAAGTTTTATGGACGGGATGAAGAAAGATAGGCCTTATGTTGAGACGAAGAAGGAAATACTAGAGGTAGATAGAGCACGGCACGTGTAAGAGTCCGTTGAATATTCTCTCACTTGCATCATAACCTACCTCTAACTGATAGATTACTATAATGAATGAATATAAATACTTAACCACCCAACGACTCAACAGTCGGATAACGGGAGTCGGGTGTCGCGTGACGTAAGGCTTTCGTGAGATTACCTCATTCATAAGAAGTGTTCAAATTGAAAAAATAATGAATTTTTCAAATGAACAAAACATTAAGCCAGTATAGGGGAATAGTTATACACTCAAATTGCAGGAGAATTCTTTTTAATACGACACATTACCACCAGAATGTGTAAAAAAGGGCATGTAGAACAGGGCGAGATTGGGCGCACATACGAGGGAAAAACTTAAGGATTATTAGTCTTGCATTCTCGCCAAAAAGACCCCATACACTCGGATTGATCACTGCTGATGCTGATAATCGAGAAGTTGGCAGGACTGCTCGTTCACGTAACCCACTCACTGAGATCTTGGACAAAGATTCCGATAAGGCAACCCCAGCTACAGACGCCGGCAGCGCGAAGTCTGCATAAGGGAAGTCGTTCACCTACCATGGGCATAGTGCTCCTCACGCAAGAGACTGGACCAACTTCTCGACCGATGGTGGAGACTTGCCCACAGAGCCGGTCCTCACACCCGGAAGAGAGATTTAAAGCAAAACTAGCTGGCAAATAGGTACAGTGCATAACATGTTGGGGAAAATTTGACTCCTGCCAAGCACCTCGTAGCTTGAGGTGGCTTGCAATGTAATATGTAAATAAAGATGTAAAATGAAGATCAGGAGTGTAAAGGGAAAGAAATCGAAAACGATTGCTCGTCGGAATGAGATCGACTAAATGATGTCCAGTATTAGGTGAATAAATTGCGGAGAAGTCAAGTGATTTTCAGTTCAGTGACACTGATTGCATTGCATTCGCGGAAGCTTGGAGAGTGCGATTGTGGCTACGCTACGCCGCGGTAGTCACCGTGACATGAGCCAAGCGGAAGACTCAAGTCTCTCGTTTCGCCTCCGCTTCCATTTCCATATAATCGCCTCTCGAATGAGGCAATAGCAAGCAGAGACACATGAGGTAAGAGAAGAAGAAATAGCATGGGAGGAAGGTAAGAGAGATAACGCTTTTTATACTCGAACCACAACCCAGACTTGGCTGAGGGTGAGATTGTCAGACGAAGACGTGGAAGCATGAGAAAAAAACACCGTGAATAAAAGTTTGTTGTTCTCCTGAGGGTAATAAATATTGTGAGATCTAGGTTGCATTGCGAAGCGATATTGTTACGGAGGCAGAGGCTTATTCATAGAGACTTATCCTGCCTGATAGTAGAATAGAGTTTATAATAGCCCGATACAAATTACGAGTATTCCTGGTCGTCATCATAAATTCACCCCACACATACGACATGGCCATAAACACACCCGCTGGCCATGTCATATGGTTAAGAATGGATGCGTTAAGAATGGATGCATTAAGAATGCAGAATGAAACTACAGAGTCAATGACTCAAGAACCTTTTGTATGTACCTACTACGTGCTTCCTAACAAAAATAAGAAAAGAAAAGCGCATGGCGTTGATTTATACATCTAAATCTACAACTACGAAGTACCGTGCAAACCCCCACTAGGGTGTGCGGCACGGGGTGATTCCACACCAGGCATGCAGCACTCGTCCCAGTTCTAATCAGAACCTCACACGTTCCTTCGGCCTCAAGGCGCGGACCAAAAAGCAGTCAGGAGAACATTGCGCGGTCAAACCAGAAACTAGGAGAGTACCTACTACGTTAGCGAACATGCCTAATGTAGTACACTGCTTAAGATAAAACTACTGATTAGCATTACTAATACTACTAATTTATGAATGCTACGAGACACTAATTCATGGAGAAAAAAACACCAAGACATTTCAAGCGTGGTGATTATAATTATGATATGCTATTAAACACAAGTCTACTCTACCTAGTGAAGGTGGGAGTTTCATAGAATTGGTCTATCACAACTATTATGGTCCCTTATTGTAGGCGGAAATAACGACTTTTAAATAGATCACTTCTACAGTCTATTGCCTTTATCTAAAGCCTGTGATCGTTTCTACCGTGATACGTAGGCTCTAGCAAAATATGCTGAACGTCCGGCAGAATATCGCCTGCTTAGAACTCGCACAAAAGATTTAACCTATATTTTTCCCTTCGATCAGTTAGAGATTCCCACCCTAATTTCTTAATCAATTCAGTAACACTGCTGTGTTTATCGCAATAACTTTTTACGAATCTTGCAGCCCTCCACTGTTTTCGATCTATTTCTGAGACTATTACATAAAGCCGCGAGCCTAAGGAACTGGCTACGGTGGATACGCGCATGTAAAGTAGCATACGGGGTAACCAATTTGGCCTCACTTACTCTGTGGGTCGGATCCGATTACTTGTGTTGGTGAAACGCAAACTTTGCCAACGAAAATACTATTAAACGACAAACACGTCGAAGGCTTATGGAATCTTGGCACAGTTGAGATTACACTTTGAGACTTTACATATACACATACATACCCATCACCACGTACCCTTTCGAGGTAGGCATAGTCAAAAGAGCTCAATTTAGGAGTCAGACATAGATAACTCACTTCGATTTCAACAATTTCCTCGATTCTACCCAATCCTTGCATATCTCCTCTGCTTCTTCCACATCCATGCACTGCTTCATACACGCTCTGCTATTCTTTAGACTAGATATTCCTAGAGTCTCTTCCACCACATTCACCGTGATTTTCGCGGTCTACCTCTTCCTCTCACACCATTCACTCTAGTATAATATGTCTGTTTTGTAATTCGACTATCATCCAGTCTCTCAACATAGCAATATAGCTTAAATTAAGTAAAAAAAGTAAAAGTCTCTGAAAAACCGATAAAAGCAATCACTTCCCCCCAGCACCATTAATGAACACAAATCTACAAGATAGAAGAGAACACTCCCTCTCAAAAGATTTCTCCTTCAATTTTCCTCTTCCGTGAATGGTGACCTAACTCTTCCCACCACGCGCCATTGCGGTGAGTTTGCAAGGTATTATGGGGATGTAGATGAAAGGATAAGAATGCTCAGTATAGCGAGCGACATGGCCATAATCTGCAGACGGGAAAGAAGACTAACGATGATAATTGCCCAGCGCGGAAAAGGAGTTGAAAAGGCGGGCCTCATAACATGCGAAGGTAAAACTAAGGGCGCTTTTCAATCGCTCTATTGCGCTCCTCACTTCGCAACACAACAGTACGCTTGCTTTCCATTCGTTTCAGACCCTGCGAAAAATATGCTGCGTACTTCAAAACAGATGGGGGGAACAGTGGATATGTACTGTAAAACAAAAGAACATCGATGATTGCATCCGCGATACAGAAAAGCCACCCACAACCCATCCCTCAAAATCCACTCCCAAACTCCACTGGGGCCCCTCTCGGATGAGGGCCCCAGTGCTGTTGGGAGTGGCAACAGCAATTTACCACCTAAGAAGGGAGATCGTATGCAGTGGACGGTAGCCCTAAGGGGCGACCTCCTGGCATGCTATGCTGCCAGTGATCCCGATCGCAGGGGATATATGACAAGGATGCGTCCACGATTTTTTTTCCTATATTTATTTTCAGTAAAGGCGTCAAACATGGATGATGTGAAGTTTTTTATTACCCTGAGGCAAAAATCAAACGTTTTAAATAGATTAATTGAGCGAATTCCGAAACTGTACACGAAATATTCGGCCGCAACTATTGTGAACCTACAAGAATGCTACCTGTCGACAGGTTTCCAAACGTTTCCCCTGAGTACATCGTTCCATCCATGGTACTACTAAATATTTATTAGTACCATGGTATTTAGTAGTACCATCAATCGTCGTTCGTGTGCGTTAAAGTGCGCTGATGTGTTCCAATCCTCACCAACTGCAACACATTGAATGGAAAGCTCAATAAAATACGGGTCTGCAGTCTGCTCTCGAGGCAAGGAGAATAAGACTTAGAATGCTCTACTGAGAGTAAGCTGTAGATGAGAAAAAATGAGTACAAGATAAATTTCTGTTGCCTTGGCAAAGCGATCATAGGTGATGAAAGAGACGGGCGGGGAATCGTAAGCAATGTAGGTAAAACAAAGGAGTTCTGACCAAAGAAATTAAGGTGGTTCCACCATAGAATGACTTAAGTGTCATTTAATCCATGTATTGGCTTACGCCAGCGGTTCCCAAACTTTTTCTTTCCGCGACCCATTTTAACTCATACATTTTAGCCGCGACCCCCTAAAAATAACAAACAATGTGTACATTCAAATGATATTGTTTTTAAAGTAATTACAATCCTCACTTGCATAGTTCACCATATTATTTGTATACATCTCGCGACCCCTTAACGAACGGCCCGCGACCCCCCTGGGGGTCGCGACCCCCAGTTTGGGAACCGCTGGCTTACGCAAAGAGAAACTTGTCCTCTGTTTGATAAGAACAACTAAATGCTAAATTTGCACGCTACTTTTTTTGCACAATGAACTTGAAATTACATGGTGTTAAATGAGAGACTGGGTGAAACATGAATAAAAAGAGCATACATACATACCCGTCACGCCATTCTTTTTCTGGGTAGACAGAGTCAAAAAACTTAGTTATTGCTGTTATCCCTAGAAAACTGACTCCTTTTACATTATTAAAGAAAATGAGAAATAATGCAAAAATTCTGATTCCCTACCAAATACAAATGCTATTTTCGCGAAAGGCAGTTAATAAGAAAAACATACTCACAGGGAATTGAATGGCAATGAAATATAGGCACCAAATCATCTTCGATTTTTAGTAAGGAACTTTAGTTAGGAATTTTAGTTAATCAAGGAACTACTACAGGAACTGAAGTTAAAACGCGATATCAGTCCACTTCATCAGCCTATTCTTTTCAAAATTATGTCACCTAGGTTTGAAGCGTAAAATATCAATAACCGGAAATGCTATTCTAGGCACTTACACATCAAGTTCAACCTGAAACTTTTATTCGTTGACTGGTAGTAAGCAATTTTGTTAAGTAATGATTTTGATTAACATTATTAAGTTAATAACGGAATAAAACTGACCATTTTTGAGCTACTAAACGAATGCAGCGTGTTTTGTGCTTCAGTATAAATAAATTAGGAAATGAGGGAAGGTTTTTCTACACACACTAGGTAGCTAAAGTCTTTGTAAGTACTCGTATGAAATTACACACCATTAACTTTATACGATTAGCTATTATTAAACAATTTATGGTACTGCATTATTTCCTGAACCACAAATATCTGCGATTGAACCATTTACTTGGCATTGATTTCGATATTATGAATCAGCTATGGTCGTAAGATTGGGAAGACCAGAATTTTGTATAATGTTTAACATTTATTTCAGGAAAAATACGCTCCTAGGAGGCTGACATATGCTTTAATGAGAATGCAAATCGAGTAATTTGACCAACTAGGTACTTTTTATCATAATTTTTAATTGCTCTTCTTCTGCAGGTACGAAACACTGTAGTGTTTTGTATCTGCAGAAGAAGAGCAGTTACAATGCTAAACAATTAAGAAAATCTCCCTAGTGGCCAAGACCTACAAATTTCGATTCAAAATTACCAATCAATGGGAAGAAAAAATTTTTTTTAGTGCTGAATCAAAATTTAAGCTCTAAAGGATTACGGAAGCGGAAGAAGAACAAGGCCGACGCCCACAAAATGCAAATTCCGGCCGCACTTTCGCCAAACGTTCTTTTCTCTGGCGAATTTGGGAGTGCGGGGAGCAGGAGGAGGGGTAAGAGAAGAATCGACACCTCCCCTTATTCCACCTTCTTCACAGTCCCAGCCACACGCCGATGCATCCAAGCAGACTTTTTCCTTCACGGCCACTGATCCCGAGGCAAGGGAAGTTGAGAGAGGAAAGGAGGAAGACTTCCTCATCCAAGCCATAAAAAACCCTCTACACTATACAGTCAGTCCCCCGCAATACTTCCTCTTATGCTGCGTTCACGCTACCGACCAAAGCTACCGACGTACTGACCATCGTAATTTTTAGTTCTTCACACTGCCAACTAAACAATGGTGGAGCTAGAATCGCGGGAAGAACCGGATATGGATAGATTGATAATTCTACTGCACGCTTCAGAGCGTTCACAGAAGTAACAACAATTCTGTTTTACTTTTTTTTAAGTTAGACCACTAAAGGCGAGATCTGTATTAAGCTACCGTTGAAGTAATAGTGCATAAAAAAGTAGAGAAATACATTAAAAACTACAGAAAAAACGCTTTGTGAGCCATAAGTAGGTTAATAGAAATAAAATGCGTGGAATAGAACTAATTCGCTAATTTAACATGTTTAAAGCGAAAGTATTTCACACAGTAACCCCTGAGATAAAATGAAAATAAATACATGTATACAACATACTAGATCTTGTACTGGAACAAGTATCGCGTGAAAAGGGATTTATAGTGAGGTAGATTCAGCATGACTCATGGCTAAAGGCCGCTTTACATTGAATGTAAGAACATAACGTTAGGACGTAGCATAAGAACTTTAGAGTTGGGGGCTTGCATTGTATTAGAGGTGGTCACAATGCGCCATGATTAAATATCATTATGTACACGATGGTTTGATGATCATTTTTTGTTATGTCGTTAAGTATCTGCATTCACAGACCACGGAAATTATTTTGTTTGTGTGGCTATTTTTCGGGCAACAGAACTGATGGCCACAGCCTTATAAAATTTCCCGTACGGTTGAAATTAGGATTTTCACAGAAATATTTTTTGTTAATTTAATTAAAGAGCCATCTAATGTCATTACTTCAACTGTAGCAACATCGGAGGCATGTCTCCAAAGCCTGAGACCATAAAGTAGCTCGGCATGAAAAAATGCATATTAAGCAGTTAATAGATAAAAGAGTCCTCCTCACCTCCGGTAGCATCAATATAGAATTAAGAAAACAACTAGAAAAGACCTTTGTATGGAGCATTATGTTGTACGGAAGTGAGACCTGGACACTCGGGGTAGATGAGAAGAGAAGAGTAGAAGCGTTTGAATTATGGTTCTACCGCAGGATGTTAAAAATACCCTGGGTAGACAGTGTAAAAATGAAGAGGTGCTACAGAGAGTGGGAGAGAAAAAATGCCTACTCTACATGATAAAGAAACGGAATGCAACTCGTATCGGGCATATTTTGAGGCAAGAAGGCTTTGTAAAGAACATCTAGGAGGGCTCAGTTGAGGGAAAAAACTGCAGGGGGAGGCCTAGGCTGTTCTATGTGGAGAAGATCGTGGAGGAGCTAGGTTGTCATTCCTATACAGAGCTGAAGAGGCTGGATCAGGATCAAAAAAAAGGCAGGACTGCTGCAAACCAATCCTAGGATTGCGACCGAGAGAGATAAGAGTCACTAACACTAATTTTCAGTTTACTCAGTAAAAAAGTCACATCCTAGTCACATCCATTGTTATTCACCCTTATTTCCAAACCATACCGAATAGGAGGAAGCGACACCACCAACACGGCTCGAGAGAAGGAGGCAACGTCCTCCCACGCAGATAACCCCCCTGCCTCCGCAACACTCCTCACCTCTGTATCCCGCCCACTCGACATCTCTTACGCCTCTTCCACATCCTCCCATCCACCTCTGCATCTCCTCGTCCTTATCCCCCTCTCGCAGGCAACGAAACGACTATAAATATCCCAGGACTAGTACTACTTCTATAACAAAGCATTATAAGTTCGCTCAAACGTAAAATAATTCAAATTTTATCTGAGGCATAAATTTTTCACGGGTAATCCACGAGATAATATGCATATCTGCTAACGTTTCGACGGACGACTTGTTCGTCATCATCAGGGCTCCTAAATACCGCATGAGTCAAAATTGGCCGTTATTTATATCCAACAATCCGGATCAGGTAACTCTTGATTGGTTCGTTAGTCTGATTAACCGTTGACTGATTCTCTCGGTTTCCCTTTCATTTTTAATGCAATTGATTATAGGTTTCGAGGCATTACTTAATAAAAACCAGTTTCGGTTAAAATTTCTTTTTTCTAGGCGGATCTCGATGGCCTCTTTGAATATACGGTCCCAATAGCCATGCGTGCGGCTATGTATCTTTGAATATTCCCATTGTATGGCATGGTCTTCGTTGATTCCATGTTCCGCTACTGACGACTTCTGCGGTTGCGCCAATCTAAAGTGCCTCCGATGCTCCTTCAGCCTGGTCTCAATCGTTCGGCCTGTCTCTCCCACATAGACTTTACCGCATTCACAGGGGATTTGATATACCCCTGGCGTCATCAGGCCGATGGGATCCTTCGCCTTCACCAATTGATCCTTTAATTTAGGTGGTGGTAGGTGAATCGTTTTAATGTTATAGCGCTGGAGAATACGGTGAATAATCGTATTACGGTGATAAATGTATACTTCAGATTCACCGGGGAAAATCTTAGATCATTTATCAAAGGCAGTTAAAGCAATATATCGTTTCATTTAAATTTCGATGAATTTGGCTATGGCATAAAGAAACGATCTCATCTATCCAACTGTAACAAAATATCCTACACTTGCCATAACACTTTCCGAGATATTTGCCAAAAAAACTCCCGCCATTTTTCATGACATATGGTAAAGGAGGCATATACACTCCATAGAGACAATCTAAAAACGTGCGAGATTGGTAACGAATAGATCTCGTTAGATATTTGTCAGTGTGTAGTTTTTATTAATTTCAACTAATTTTAAAAATAAATCAATTACTCCCCACAGTAATTTTTACAGAATCGGACAAAAGTCTTTGGTAGTGAAGACGTTTTCAGCGTACGGCATGAAAAAATAGTAAAATATTATACATGAGTATTTAGTTAATTACTGAAAATTTCAGTAATAAGTAAGTTTTTGCGTAGTTAATGTTACGATATTTACTTAATGCTTCTTGGATTTTCTTAAATAAAAATAATAATTTTTGAATATAGTCTCTAATATGACTAGGGAAAAATCTCGCTCGAACTACCTCAATTCATATTCATAGTCTACTTGTATATAAAAATGTGTTCTTTTGCTTGATATTATCAACAAAATTCTATCTTTCCATGCCACATTTTTACGGAAATTGAACTTGAAATAACATGGTGTTAAATTCATGAATGGGTGAAATATGAGAAAAAATATTTATTTTTCTCTATAATATAAATGTCAATGTCTTGAAAAACCTTTTAGAAGGTGCACATATTCCAAAGGAATTGAATTGTGATTAAGTAGATGCACCACTACATCTTAGTTGTTGAGTTTTTAGCAAATAACCACAAGAAATTAAGCAAAAATGCATTCGTTCATTAGAAATGGCGCTACAATCGGCTCATAATGGCCGGGAAAAAGTTTATAAAACATATAATCCTCGAATAACCTGAAAATAAGTTGTATCTTAATGTTTTTTGTTCCTAATAGATAAGGATTGGCATCAGTGAAAGCAGTATTTTCAAACACAATACGATCGAAAAGGTGGAGTTCAGCATTTGTTTAAGAGTCACTCATTCGAGGGGAAACCTTAAAAGGAGTGATCGAATATTATTTACCGTAATGTAACGGCTTGTAACTGTCTCTGGATTTGATAAGCCAGACGGCACCAATAACAAAACTTGTATTTCAACTTGCGATGCAATTGGCCAGAATTACGACGCACTCCACGACCCCATTTTTGCTGTACATATTGTAAGGGCCTTCAAATATATTCATTGAACAAAACATATAGAGAAACTCAAAAACAAGCAAAAAAATATAAAAGGGAATAAAAATGCCAGAAGAAGGTTCGAAGTCCCTTGCTAACTAAATAAGTAATGTAAGACAACACTAATAAGTAAACGCGTCCTTATTTATACCCTAAAAGGACCAAGAAAGGGTTTATAGGTATGTATTATATTTGTTAAGTGTTCTCGCACCCAAGATTTTTATATTGCCTATTACTGAATGTTGATTCTAACACAATGAATAAGTATTTCATCTGCTATTTCCAACATATATCACACACGGCGAGGAAGAAGTGGCGAGCACAAATTGTCCCTCTCCAACCTGTCACTCTTTTTTGTACATTTTCCTACGTTTTTAATTTTCTTTATCAAAACAGACATAATGCAAGTATAAGATTCTATTAAGTTTATAGCAGAATTTCCCTTCCCTTATATATTTAACGAACGTATTTTAATAGTCATTATTGCAAATAAAAACAGATAAAAGACCTAAAAACCAAACAAATACTCAATAACACAAGAAAAAAACAACAAAAGCAGAAGCTGGGGTCGTATTCATTCGACAAACGCAATATTTCCCAGGAAATTCTTTCCTCACTGAGCCTAAGTCAGTGCTGGGTACAAAAAATCTCGGCCACTACAAAATATTCCAATCATTGCCATGGAGCTTAGACCAGAAGGTAGTAATAGGGGGTTAGTAATTATCCTTACCAATCCACACGCTACCATGCTAAGAATGATTTAAATTAGCACATTCTGCGAAATTCTACCAGTTGTCCTCCATGACCCACCTGAGTCGTTAGGAGAGAAAGGGGCGGTGAAATCTTAGGTTATATGCGTCATTAAGGTTAGAAGAGTAGACTGATTAAGGGAGAGGTTACTTGAGACAAGGGGGACGGATGGAGAGAAACCCCCTCTTTACTTAAGGCGCCAAGGGGTTCACGGTATAACATCCCCATCCGGGTAATGGAAGAGGGTGCTGAGAAACCCTAAGCATTAGCCTACTCGGAATAAGGGGCGTCTACAGTTCAGTTTGTCATCCGATGGACTGAGTACCTGCTGTACTTCAATTGCTCTCCACATGACACCCAAGCTGGGATCAGGACACTAAGGATAAATCTTCGCCACTACCTGGATTCGGACCCGGGCCTACAAGATAGGAACCCATAAAGTATTACAGTTATCACACAAACCCGATGTCTACCTCAGGTTTCCAACGATTTTCATACGTCCGGCAAAGCTCACCGGGAGGAATGCAAGCGTGTGCACAATGAGGCTTCAATAGGATTTGATAACAAGAACATTTGGTCCGTAGCCTAGCGTCTGACACACAAGGATACCCCACCGCTGAACACGTCACACCATATTCACAGCGCATATGGCGCTTTAAAGGCCGGAAGCACGCGTCAACATCCACAACTTCACATAACCCTACGAGCCATTGCGATGGAGTTTGACGGGGTGTTACGACATCAGCCACGAAAAGGGTAATCGATAGGGAAATGAATAAGAGGGAGAAGATGAAAGTGAATTATGTATTGACTGATAACTCTAGATTTAATGTCGTTTAGTAAGGAATAACAGGGGGCCAATCACACTGCCTTGTGGAACGCTGGATGTCACCCCAACGCCAGAACTAATGCCCTCGATTACTGCTTCTTATTTCCGATAAGTTGGTACGGCCACGAATTCGCGTCACATAATCGAATTCACGTCTCAATCGGTACGCTTCAGAATCGTGCAGCCCCACCTCTCACTGGCGTCCATTTCTGCCCACTCTCCCGGTCATTCCCACCGCAAACGGGCCCGCCCCCTCCGCCACGTCCCACGCGGAAGGAGAAGAATCAAGAGACCAGCCGACAAACCTTCTCCTCGGCCTCTCGTCTGCCGGCTTCATAGTGGAGCTGAGACTCCAAAAGGAAGAATGTCTGCATCCATCACGGAGCATTGATCGATTTCTCCTTAAATCTATTACATACACACGGAAATACAAAAGACTCACGCAGTGACTCATCACGATATATTTAGAACCACTGATCGTATTACAATTGGATACACAGCTCCGTCTTAGGCACTGTGTTCACGAAGAAATCTTTTTAAAACAACTTTAAATGGATTTTTTCGCGGACACTACCGCAGGTTTTTATACGTTTATCATTAATCAATAACGTCTATAGCACTGGATATAGCAAAATATGTTGAACGTCCGACAAATAATTGTGTGCTTCGAACTTGCGCAAAATATTAAACCTATATTTCTCCCTTCCATTAGTTAGAGATTCCCACCCTAATTCCTTCAACAATTCGGTAACGCTGCTATGTTTATCGTAACAATATTTTACAAAAATATTTCTCCTCTCTGCTGTATTCGATCTATTTCTGAGACTACATCGTATGGGTCCAATATGCTGGTGGCATACTCCAAGTGAGGTCTTACGAGAGAAAAATAACAACGCTCTTTAACCTTCTCGCCACAGATAATTCATGCAGATACTAATTCATGCAAAAAACAAAATCATGCTGGGGATTTCAAGCGGTGTGAGGTGTAAATAATGATGATAGGGGCCAGGGGAACGTGCGAGGTTCTGACACAGTCTTACTAGACAGTGTGCATGATTTGGACTGGGACTAGTGCGGCATGCCTGGTATGGAATCACCTCGTGCCACACACCGTAGTGGTGGCTTGCGGGGTACTTCGTAGATGTAGATTTAGAATGAATGATATTTATGATAACACCACCTCCTTTCTTTTCAGAATTAGAGCATCGCTGACGCTACTAGCAAACCAGTACGCTATCGGAAGGGAGTAACATGAGGCCCACGAAAACCCAAACACTGGTTTTCGACTGTTTTCGAACTTTTGGGATTGCGTAAGCATCGTAAATTATCCCCTGCCGTCTTTGGACATCTTCCATCGCACCTCCTTCTTAGGCACCGTGGTTGTATCACAGGAAACTTACTCGAAAATAACCCACGAAAATAGCGGCGAATGAAAACTTGGAAGCGTTGGAAGGAAGTGGAAAAAAATTATTACAAAACTATTATGACCAGTGACAAGGACTGCGCATCTTTAGCGAAAAAGTAATTTAAAGATAACGTGGAAAATTGGATAGCGAATACAACATAATAAGACAGGTCTCTAATGGCCCCAGAATGACTCAAAAACGTTAACTCAAAGAAACGAAAAAGAATGAAGGGCTAAAGCCTTCCAGATATGGTTTGAAGATAGATGCTGTGGAACACAAGAAAGGATGCGTGGTTGTAAGGATGACAACACCTCGATGGCGAAGTAAAAGATCGCGCAGAATTTAACATTCGGCGAGGAAGTTGCATAAGAGGTCAAAATTACATGCTTTTACAGAGTATGCAACCATCACATCAAACATCATACTCCTTCACACATCACTGTATGGTAGCGAAACTTGGGATTGCCGGGATAAGCATAAGAGTTGGCTAAATGCAGCGGGTATGTGGTAATTGACATTTCCATTGAAAAACATTTCACGGTGAGCTTCATTTGGTTAGGATGTAATTGTAAGAACAAAAGTAACAACTGTTAATAGAATTTACCCACGGAAAAATTACAATTAACGACAATGATTTCCACGGATAACTGTCATTTTCAATAAAAATCTGAAAACATAGTCGATAAATGCAAGTTTAGCGTGGATAAATACAATTAATGGTAGCCTTTTTCCTCACGATGTAACGAGTCAACAGTTCTATTTTTAAGGGTATGTTGTTCCGAATTCCCTTCCAGGCAATGTCAGGAAAACTGGATAATAGCCGAGGAAATGAATATATTCCGACTGCGAATGCACTAAGGCACAGCTGAGCTCGAAGTTCTTTCAAAGGAATACTTGATTGACGCGCAGAAAGGAATATCAATTACTTATGTGCGAAATTCACGCAATAATTTACGAAGTTTTGACCTGATTTCCTTCAGTAAGCACGTTCAAACTCACTAAAACGAGGTGAAAATCAACCTATACCAGTAAAATGAAAATACCCAGCAGCGATTTGAAACGAAAAGCGTTCCCAGACATGGTATGCCAACCCGGACTTGAATACGGACATCGCACTTAGCTGGGAAAGTGGAACGAGTATATGAAGAATCAACAGTTCAGAGATTGGGAGATGGAGCGCGTTTTGTACTGCGGGGCATTTGTTTTCCCTACATCTGTTCCTCGGCCTGATTCTTTACCTAACGTGAATACGTAACCATGATTGCATATAACGTGGTCTGAGTTGGGCTTTTCCTCCACCGCGCGCCGCCGTGAGCCGGCACACCGCAGTTAAATATAATTCACTTCTGCTTAAGGAGGTTGGATAATAAACCCAAAAAAGGCTATTTCAAACCGCTGGAATTTTCATCGTTCAATATCATGCAGGTAGATTAAAAATATTGTCTTCACAAATCGGAGCTTAAAAGATGGATCAATAAGACAAACGTTTATATGTATGTGCAGTTTAAGGGTTGCTAAAGACCATATATTATGAAATTCCGAGACTTTCCCAGGTTGTTTTCTGGGCCAAAATTTTAATTATACAGGCAAAAATTCCATTCTTTGGAGAGTATTTTTAAAAAAGGCGGAAGAATTGGAGCACCACACCTTAAAACATGTACTGGGGGGGGGGGGGGGTAAAGTTTCCCAACAAACGGAGCGCCGCCACTATCGCTCTGGGGGGAAATCGGCTTCCTTTCTGATGGTACACTATTCTTACGGCTCGGCCGCGACTGGGGCCTCAAATTACCTGTGCACAATCGGAGAAACAAGTATTCCATCTTCCTCAGCTTGAATATAAAGAATAGGACCAGAAATTTTATTTCAGGGGCATAATAATGCACTCCATCATGAACGGATCCTTCCGCTCTGATCTCCTTCTTTCCTATTTTCACTCCGCATCCATTCCCGCACCACTCGCAATGTGAGTCTGTTACACACATCCAAATTCCGTCTCTCTATTTCCCAACTATCACTATTCTACCACCTACCTTCATCATTCAATACCCTAACTAATAGTCACCCTACCCTTGACCTTTTCTCCTCACGCAACGTCTTTTCCTCACAACTGAAACGCAATGCGTAACTTTCACGTCATCTTTGCCTCATTCTTGCCTGTTGTATCTTCGGAATATTTATGTTTTGCTTCTACTACTGTCGTTATTTTTAATTTATTCTGTTTATTGTACCCAATGTAAAAGGCCTTAGTTGCTGTTTTCGGAGATTTAATAAATAAATAAAAAATAAATAATTAAATGATAAACACCATATAAGAGCTCAAATGCCTCATTCGGGCAATTGCCTATCACTGCCGATGTTTGGGTTAAACTTAATTCAAACATGAATTTGGCCCAAATTTGGCGCAAACGTAAACATATTTACGCGGGAAGGTAGTAAAAACCCAAAGTCCACATACCAACAGACATTGCCTAAAATGGTGCTCCTCACTCATTGAAAACAATATTATTTTGAATTTGAAAAGCATTTCCACGACTTTTCAACGTTTTCCAGGCCTGTAGCAACCCCGAGTTGAAACGTAACAGATCGGAAGGAAAATATGACTTCAATAAAAAATATTTCAAACGGCCATTTACAGCGGAACACAAGGTACTCGGTAACGGGTGTGATATGATACGGAAGCCATCTAACGTATGCGTCAATCAATGACCCTCCATCTCTGAAATTACTAATTTTCCGAGAATGTTGTTTTCTTAGTATCATTAAATCGTGATAACTGAGGGGGATGCTATACGCCTTCCTCGGCGGGCTCTTTTTAAAGCGCCGTTTTCCCCAGGGCCCAGCAGTCCGCCTCCCCCCTTTCACCTCCACAGCTCCTTACCGAAATCATTTTGTATTCGCCGGATTTGCTTTTGCATTTTGGATAAGTATCCACCCACCTTATTCGTAGAGTATCGTAGAGAACGTTGGCATAAATGTAAAAAAAAAGTTATCCACATCATGTATGGTCAAATTTATAGAAATATTGCGTCAATAGCCTAATCTAATAGTCCAAAGACGCACTAATCATCGAATCACCAGACAAACTAGACATTAAATTTGACAACACGGGGTAAGCAAAACAAATTAATGGAAGTTAATTTGAATTTTATAAAGGTGAATGCGATTACCGAATCCCCTGCAACTTATAAGAGTGTGTGCTGAGAGAAAAATTGCATATATCCAAAATGAAACGGAAACTTTTGTTCATATTCTCAGGATGTCATTTACTAACCTCAGGTACAGATGTTGAGTCAACAAAGACTCTGGATACGAAAAATGCGGAATGCGGAAAAGGGGGAATACATCAACCGGAGACAGCCTGTGCGTGCATACATAATGAACCAGCGTTCTCACGGATAATGTAAGAACTAGATTGTCTATTCTCTTGGTTAGATGATGTGATAACATTCACCAACGAATTTCGAACTTTTTAAAGAGCTCAGATGAAAGGAATACGCTATTAAAATTCAGATCGCAACTCATGCGTTCAGACGCTGATCACACGGTAACCAATGGGATCGAAAACCCAACAAAGCGCGGTGGTTAGGTTAAAAAGAATACTGTGATAGATTAAAAAATAATTTGCTGTGTTCCGCGAAGTTTAGATGCAGTTGTGTTATCAATTCCTAGGGCGTTACTTCTTTTCATTTCCCAAAGCGGACTTTCTGAGTCACTCTAAAACATTCCTGTTCCAATACTACCCCTTTTCGATCCAACATTTTCGTTTCATATTTAACACCCCGAGTATGAACCTCAATAGAGTCACATCGAGTCCGGTACCCTGTCCTCCTGGGCATTCGATAGTAACTAGATATAGTATATCTATCATAAAATAAAAAGTTGTATGACAATGGTATTTATAATACTTTACTCGATGCAGCAATGGTGAGCAGAATCGGATGATTTCTTTGGCTTTGAAATGCCTGGATATATGGGTGAAAATAGTTTCACTGTGTAGGTCGAGCCGAGTGAACGAGGATTTCATATACACAATCCTATGAATTAAGTTAATTAAAGTAAAATATTGTTTTACGTCCGAGTGTACACTCCAATATCTAGGAATACACAAGTGTTTAGTTAGGAAAAATTTATTTCCCGAATTTTCTTTCAAAAATAATATTCTTGGGCACGTGTAACGCAATTGTAATTCCCCTGTTCGGCACGATGTGCCATCATCACCCTAATGATGGCATTACGCGCCAAAACTTTGGTTGAGGTTCGATAAAAGGGTGGAAAATTCACCATTGTTTCTCTCTTTTGAAGATGAATGTCGATCGTTTCCACTAAGTTAGTTTCAATACTCTTGCATACGAGAAACAAAAGTTGTAAAAAAAGCAGTACAACTCCGTTAATTGGTATCACGCAAAGCACTCTTGTGATATCTCGAATAGATAACAATCGGAAGGACGTGAGTCTCGGAGAGCACGGAAATATAGGCTACGCATAAAATGAAGCCAGCACAGAAGTGGATGGCGAGACGCCATTAAGACCCTTAGGAGGATGAGGAGCAGTCATTAGCGAAAGAGAGAGAGAGAGGGAACAATGGAGGTTCTAGAATCCACGTGCCACACCAGACATTTTGAGAAAGTTCCGCGGAGTTGCGTGCGCAGGTCGCCGGTTAATAACACCGGTGGCAGATCACGGATCGAGTAAGTTAAGTGAATTCCCTCCGAGAGGCTGAGCGAGGGCCGGCCACAACCTGGCTAAGGGCCAACACCATACTCTACGGGGGCACTTGCCACAGTGAATGAATTCACGATGCACAATCATTAAAAAAATATCCCTCTCCTATAAAAAATTAAAACAATAGAATACAAATATATTGACGTTAAATCAATCACCTGGGGCCTGTTTCTCAAAGCTACAAGTCCACAAGTTACAAGTCTATTCACTTATAACTTGTGAATTCTGTTTCTCAAACGCACAAGTTAACTAATTACAAGTTCAAAAGTGATAAGTCCATTTCACAAGTTACTAGTGCTTATTCACAAGCGTTTCCATGGTTACGACACATTCTGTTTCTCAAACCGAAATGAAAATTACAAGTGTTTGTAACTTGTAAGGAAATATATACTAGTCCTCCCGAGGTGAGTAAATAGGAAAGAATAACTGGGAAAACAAATGAAAAGTGACTTGCGATCCAATTTTCTTAACTAATACAAATCCTATATCGATGAAAAAAGTGTCAGTGGATATGATGTTTTTACCGACCTCTGACATAACATGTTCAGTTTACGTTAAAACACATTTTTTTCATAATTTAAGTTAAAAGAAAAATCCTTTAGACTAAAGCGTAACGAAACAAGAATACACCCAAGGAGACTTAGTGAATTCACTGGCGAAGATAGCCACTTCACTGCTGCGCTAGTACGCTACAATTCTGCGTTGAAATCAATTTTGTAATGCGGGTTATCAATGGTGATTGTTTTAAAATACCGCTGCTAAGAGCTTAAAAATAAGACCAAGGTCGTGTCTTGGGTGCAATCCATTAAATATCAAAAGTTGTTTCACAAAATTGATAGGGATGTTTTTACGGCTAATAAAGAAGAACCGAATGTGGCAATTACATTTAGAAACATTTTATCTGCACTGTAAATTTTTTTATCATGATTGGACGTTAAGTTTTTCCTTTAAGAAGTGTCTAAAAGAGCGGTCCGTTAGAAAACTCCAACAGAACTGGCACTTTTTGTCCTGCATCCAATAAAAATTCGAAAATGAATACCAAGAGTAAAAATAATTGATCAGCAAGACTAAATGCAAAATACAGTAAGATAAAGGTTGATGTAACATGCACTCATGAAGGCACAATAGCTTATTTTAATTCGGGATCAAAGCTCGATTCTAAATAATTTCAGCACCGACAGCAGGTCTCAATGGCCACTATTACGGTCTCTAATCGTTCGCGGAAAAAAATATATTTTAAACCTCTCTGTTCTGCGGTATGTGTTACTAATTTTATGCTCATGATCTATAGTACCGAAATATGTTGTGTTTCAAAAAAAATCTTTTTTTACGTTTTCAGGAAGAAGATTGGCGTTAAAATTACTTGAAAGTTGAAGTCTTAAAATATAACCGTATTACACGAGGTACTTTGCGGCACAGCATGATGCATGGATGAATGTGCAGTGAAAATTTAAACTGGTAAAACGGGTAAACCTGCTAGTATGACTGCACAAATGCATGTAACAAACGACAGGAAAATAGTCCCCGCTCTAATTCCGTTCCCGCTCGCAATTTCTGTACATGAAAAAGTGCAATTAAATGCCTCGAGTAAAACGGCCTTATGATGGCTGGAGCGGTAATCTTGAGTCACTGAGGGCACATTTTAGTAACTTTTGGAGTACCTAAGTCGAAAACAAATTCTTGAACCACATTTAATTTAAGTGCAACTGTTTATGCATTGGAAATCACCATACTGGTATTTGTGAAAATTATGCGAGAACTATATTTTATAATTTTCGCCTTAAATTAAAGCATTGGCTTAAAAAAAAGACTTGGCTCTTCGGTGCAGTATTCGAAATTTAAGGGAAAATTATATCTTACTTCGTTTTTTAATCGGCATGATACATCGATATTTCTTAGAAACCATTATAATAATATAAAATGTACCAATAATTTCGCGTTTATAAGAAAACCTATACCCATGTAATCGAATTATTACGAAATATTCATAATGTTCCATAAGTAATAAAAGATAACACTTTGTATTTTCCACATTACTTTTTATGCTACCTCAAATGGCTTCGACGTTTTCACATTATTTTAAGGAAGAAATTCAATATTTTCACTCTTGAAAATTACTTGAAAACGTCGAAACCGGTTGAGGTTGCATTAAAAGTAGCGTGGAAAATACAAAGTGTTATCTTTTATTAATGTGAATTTACATTGCGTAAACTCGTCAACGATTGATCTAAATGTTTCATAAGTTTACGCGTTACAATAGAATTGAAATGCCTAAAAACAACATCGGTATGATGCAATTTTTTCACTTTTATTTATAAATATTACTACTGTGAACACGTAAGCAAAGTTTCACGCAAATCTGGTCATAAACAAAAATCGCTCCAACCAACTTAAGAGGTCACCGACCCAACGACCTGCAGCATTTTCTATATCTCTCTCGGGGAGACGAGGAATTCTGAGAGCCGAGAGAGATCTTCCAACTTGTCCCTCCCCTGAGGGACACATTCTTCACCTGGTCGAACAATTGGGGTCTTCTTGGACGCAGAATGGGGTAAAGAGTTCAACATATAACCGCGGAATCATGACTCCGTTTGTGGTCAAGAGACTCGACAGGTCTTCTAAAGAAGCAACGCACGCAAGCACGCATCCACTATAGTTACATACACACCCATCACGCCGTTACCTTTCGGGGAAGGCACAGTCAAAAAATGTAAATTCTCTGTAATAGGCCAGCAAAATTGACTGACTCTAATTTATTAACTTTTAACTAGGTTTGTCGATACGTAGCGTAGCAAATGAGTTGACTTGTTCCCTAATGTGTGTATCCTCATCTGCTACCTACTAGTATAAATTTTCCAAAGTATAGGGTTTTTTTATTTTGTAAAAGTATAGGTTTTCCAAAATATATTTAGAAAAAAACGGGACATATGCATTTTTTACTTTAAAAAAAACTGGGACATTTCGTAAAATAGCGGAACACATTAGAAATGAGAAAAATATAATGAAAATCCCGTATAGTGAATCACAATTACAATTAGAAGAACAGAATTTCAAAATATAACTCATTTAAGTTCATCTTTACACGATACATTAGAATATTTATCACAAATATGAAAGAAGTTTCTTAAGAATTTCAGAAGTCAAATAAGAAGTTTCTTTTCCGTAGATATTTGGGAATGGAAGACAACACAAGAAAAATCCTTAAAATACGTCTTTACAATGATTAAAGCTTGTACTGTTTCATTTGATGAAAGGGAAATTCTCTTCTAATACTGTCGTTAAATAAGCACGTACGTTTCGGCATGATAAAAACTATGTACAACACTGAGTAGCAACCAATGTACAATCTAGAAATGCCGGCACTGAACTGAAGTCGCGTCATATGCAACCGGGAACCGTGTGTATGTATGCCAACAGAAGCATGTGGGGAAAAAGAGCATCGTTAGTACATTTACCAACTTCTTCATATACCTCATAGAAGTTTAATGAATTCAACACCAGGAGTGCTGTATATTTAACGTGGAAAGCCTAATGCAATGCTTTCAGGAATGATACTTACATAAGAAAAAAGCGGGACATTTGGAAAAAAAAATCGGGACACCGGGACATTCTATCACAAAACGGGACTGTCCCGGGAAAAACGTGACGAATTGGAATCCTAACCTAGTACTTACAGCACGTCGTGCATGTATCCGTTATTACTCTTAAATCACTCTGCATTTATGTGGCTGAAAAATATATATTAATATAAATAGCTTCTCTAGTATTTGAGGCATACTTACAGTGTTACGTATGCTGGTTAAATTTCACCGTTTCATTTCACATGCATGTCCATTACCGGAGCATCCATTTCACGTTGTTTCATCACCCACTCATTCTAGGACCCTATTTTTTCTTTAAGTTTGCAAATTGAATGGATGAATCTAATTGAAGACCTACCAATTACTTGAAGAAGTACCAAATGAATGATTCACCAAGTTATCGAATGATTCCCTTAACCTAATACATTGCTTCTTAAACGCCCTCCAATTCTTAAGCCACCTAATGTTCCTTCTCTTTAAGAGTATGTTCCATCATAATCACCCGAAACTTTCTTGGTCAACCCCTTCTTCTCACACCATTCACTCCTCTACCATAAATGTGCTTTGTCATTTGACTCTAATACATTCTCTCAACGAGGCCAAACCAACGAAGCACACTCCTTTCATATATGTCCATCACTGAAGCAGCCAACCCACATACTTACATTGCCCGTTCATTCCTAACCAAATCCCTTCTGCTTTTACCACAAAAACTTCTCAAAGATCCCATACCTGCTACCTTTTGCCTACTCTAATGTTGGTATACCCAAGTTTCACTTCCATAAGTTAAGGGGGAAGGAATACTATTTTTGTTGCAACAGCAATTCCTGCTTCCTTAGAGAAACATGAATTCCTTGTAAGACTTGATGCTTTCCTGGCGCACGATGTGAATGAATTCCTTAATATTCCACAAGAGTGAAGTATAAATGTATTATACCTTAACTAGGTCATATAGTTAACTATTGTAGTTCAAAATTTACATCAACAGTAAGAGTACATTGATAAATATAAGGCGGGTCTCCATTTTTAGGATTTTGTTCAAAAATATGACGAAAGGCACAGAGAAAAAATTATGTAAAGGAAGACGCGAGTCGTTTCTGAACATATTGTCATATCAAACTCCGTAGAAATACTTGACCGTAACGACCTTCCAAAATTTACGTGTTTACGGTTTTCTGCACGTATAGCATTTCTCAATTGTTATTAGTTAAAGTAATTGAAGATTCTCAATTTTTCACGAGCGACACTTCACATACAAATTCCTCTTCCCCGTGATGCACTATTGAAATGTGAATTGACCGGTTGTGGTGAGCTCCGTCCACCAGAACGGTAGTGCTCTTTCGCATCATCGGAGTCCATTCAGCCTCGCAACATAAAGCTTTCTCTCAATGGCCATTTCTAAGTATGTAGTTTAACCCCATTCTAATGTCCTTTTTACGGGTGATATTTTAAATAAAAATATGAATTTAAAAAATTAATGGAAGTTAAATATTAGTCCTTAAGTATCTTCCATGTAAAAATAGTCCACATAGAAAGGTAGAGTCCATTTATGCATATAATAAAGTCCAACTGTCCACTCGTGTCATCGTCAAATCGGGAAGAACTTGGAAGTGTAAAATGCCCAGATGAGAGAGAAAAAGTCATTCTCATCGACCTACCACTAGTGAACCGTAGCAGTTCTGCTACCTCCTCGGAGACTTCAACGATATTCGGAGACTTCAATGCTCCAGACGATCTCAGGAAAAGGAGGTGGTTAGGATTTCCATCAATGCCCGTCTCCTACGCCTCTGCTCATTTCTTTTTCATGGTTTCTGTTCCGCTTCTGAGCATGTCCGATCGGGAATTGACCTCGGTGATCGAGACGTTTCTCGAGAGCGCAGAAGCTACCGTCGACTATGGAATCTTCGCCTGTTTCACCAAGTCGGCTTAGTTCACCACTTGGGATCACATCAATCCCTACACGGCCGGACGTCTTTCGGGTGGTGTAAGCCAGAAGCGCCTTGGGTTATTTCGTGTTTTTCCGCCAAGTCACAAGTTCTCCGTAAACCTTTCTTCTTTATTTTTTTCAAATGTATGAAGACCATATCTTAAGAATTTATTAACGTGCATTATCAATACTCGTTCAATCCTAATCTTGTTTGACTGCAGCCCTCCATTCTTTCCTGTCCTAAGCAACTTTTTAAGCCCTAGTAGATCTTCTGTTTCACATTCCGTTTTATCTTGCCAATGTATTTGTCCCGCTGTCTTCCTCGCGGTATTTTCCCTTCTTAATTCCTTACCATTATGCCTCTTACGAATTAGTTCTGTCTCATACTCTGGCCTATATATCTGAACCTTGTCTTTCTGAGGGCCCTGACGGATAGGCTACACTTTGAACCATTAAAGCCCATAGATGATAAATTAGTTAACATATTGGTTCATTATTATTCAACACAAACAATCATTTATCGTTCTCCTTTCTCGGGTTTTCACTGCACTGGGTGTCTTACAAGACAAAAAATTACGCCTGTATAGCAACGGGCGTCTTTGGGTCGAAACTGTTTATCTACAAAAACAAACAAAGCGTTGAAAACCCGAGAATGGAGTAACATTTGCTTTGACTCCTCGGAAATCTTCGATGGAAAATTCACATATCATAGTTAGCACTATCGGTGTAAGAAGTAAACTACGAAACATCGTAGCGTACCGCTCAAAGGGTTTACATTTTCAAAAATTTCGGTCCAATTAACGGTCCAATGATTATCAAAAGAGATTTTCCAAAAAACATTAAGTGAATAGAATATATGCTCAAGGGTTTTTAACCGACACAATTCTATGAACCAAGAACATTTTAAAAAGTCAATGATTTCAGTTTGCAACACAGGACTGATTAAAATGCCAGGTTCTCTTTAACTAATGAGACATTACCTTATCACTTACTCACTCAGCGATTCAACCCGAAGGTTGGTTTGGATTGTTGAGGGTGAGCCAAAAGCGTGTGAATTTCACACATTCAGGGTAGGGGGGTTCCTTTCCCTGGATCACCTCACACTCTGAGGATTTTTTTTGTTCGGGGTCGTCCAAAGGCTTCACCCGGATTTGAACCCGAGACCCTTAGATCAGTAGCCAAGCACTCTACCCACTAGGCCACCACGCTTGTCATTAAAATAAGACTCAACAAAACTCCGGGCATTTGGAGAAAGGGATTTTCTCAAATTATTACCTGAAAAGAGACGACTGCAGATCAAAAAAATATCGTCTGATAATACTAGGAGTGATTACAAATTTTTAACTAAGTTAAATTACTTCCAATGGATTAGCATTTCTAGGGATATAAGCGTTGCAAGTCAGTCGACAAAGGAGGCAGAATGGAAAAAGCTATTTCGTGATAATCCATTTCATATTCCTTAAGAAATTCCATTTAAAGAAAATTCCATATTCCCTAAATTCGGGCTGATCATTTATAGAGAAAATTTTGCATTAAGAGATGACTATTTTAGGCAGCAGCTATCCAAAAACCGAATTATATCTTATTAAAATCAATTATCACAATAATAGAGGTGAGCAGTTTATCAAAATAAAGAGACTACGCTCTTTTATCATGATTCAGAGAAAATATAGTTGTATGTAATCAATTAATGGAAAACGATATATTCTAATGGAGTGAAATTTTTATTTTTTTTAAGACTATAGATTACAGCGGAGAAAGTACTGCTCAATCAAATCATATACAACCGCAATTAATAGAATCGTCTTTGTCGTCATTACCAAAAAAATCCCATACGAAGCGGTGTGCAACAAGGCTTGCAATTTTAACTATTAATCATGGTAATGACTCGCGCTTAAATTACTCCAAAGGCTCCTACAAGATAATGTTTTTCCACAGGAAGTTCAATTCTTCATACATCATTGACAGCACCATTAGTTTTCACTCATTTGGCAACATCACGACGTGCGGTCACCTTCATTGCTCCTGTCTGCACTTTCGCATCACACCTGACAACTCATTATGGAAATAACTTCATTGCAAGTCATTGGAGGAACCTTATAAGCTCCTACGGAGATAATATCTTTTGTGATTCATCTCTCTTAGGTATTTTATTAACGCGTTTCAAAGACACAACAAATCGCTAACGGAATTTGCACCTAATAGTTCTGAGTATTCTTTCAAGAATAATAATAATATATATTTTAAAAAGCCACTGTTTCACATTATTAAAAACAAACGCACATTTAAGTCCCCGAAATCATCTTTAACCTACCTTGGCTGGCCTAAAACTAATCGCAAACAGGCGAAAAATTCCGTGTTCACTAGAGAATTTCACAATGAAACAGCTAACGCTTCTCATTATAGATAGTTTGGTGAAATCTGAACGGAATCATCTATTACGAGGGTGCACTTTCTTAATCAAGGTTACTTAAGTCGATCAGATTAATATTGCCACTTAATTTTCAGTTTTAGATTCTTTGGATGCATCTAAACTAATAAAAAATTAACTAATGATATAACTAGCAACTATAATTAAATTTAAATATACTCTAATATCACCATGTTTAGATGTTTGTCAATGAAGTAGGTAAAAATAGGTAACGGCCATTTTCTCATGGTTTGTTATGCTGATCCAGCAGTTCCAGATTTTTCGAGGCTGTTTCGACATGACTTTCAAAAACGCTTAATGAGAACGGAGTTCATGGATGAGATACCCGGCAGCATTCGAGTAAATTGAGTTTATTTACAATGACTGAGACTGGCGCGTGATCAAATAAGGCCAAAGTCTATAAGCTTACATTTACCTCTCTAGCTGCTCTCTTTTCTTTCGTCTTAGAACTTTTTTTGTAGAATGTACTTATAAACATTTTTACCGTAAATTTCAACCAATCAAACATCGCCAATGCTTAATGAAGCAGTAGTTTTAAAAAAAATCATTCGAGAGAGTCATTATTTTCTTTCCTTCGCGGTACAATGACCTCATCAGGGCCTTTCAAAATCCACGTCACAATTTGAATACCGTAAGAATTCGTGATGCAAGTAAAAGGTAAGACTCCAAGGGCAGAGTGAATGTTTGTTGAGCGCTCACGTGACTACTTGAAGAATTTCCCGAGGCTCTTAAATACAAAAAGAAAACGACGGGAGACATGAAAGGTTTTTAAGAAACTGAAATGGTAGGAAACTCTACACTGCGGAAGAAGTGTCGTGTCGCTCCTGCACACAATGCGACACGAAACTGTCGTGACCGAATCTTATAAGCGTGAAATTCCGGCGTCACGCCTCGCCGGGGTTCGGTCCCAATATAAAAGGGTATAACAACAATGCAAGCTCATTTCGGTGCGTTGAAACTGTGACAGTAAAGTTTAATATCAAAGCTAGGAATACAAGTTGCGCATTTCTTATATATTCCGTGCCCAGTGATGTAATCAATAATTTTTTACTAAAAGGTTTGTAAAGTGATGAAAGATCTAAGGCTTTCCCGGTGTGTAGTGATATTGGTGGTTCTTTGGGTTTCCGACCGGGTCAAGCACTGCTCCATTTCTGCCGACGTTTCCATGAAAGACTCGTTCATCGAAACGTCGGCAGAAATGGAGCCGAGTTTGACCCGGTCGGAAACCCGAAGAATCACCAATATTGTTTGTAAAGTGAATTGCTTCCCACAGCATAAGCTGACTAATAATATCAATTTTTTTCTAATTCCTTATCAAGAATTAAAATTTTAAAAACTTTTCGCATGTAAAGTTTATTATGATGTAAGAAAATTCATTAACGACTGTGCATCCACATAATATCTACTTGGATACCTACTACTCATTTTTCTGCATGAATTGCTAACTCGGGAGTATTCCTGAATTAATAGTATTGGTAATGCTAATCAGTAGTTGCAACTTAACCAGATTACTGCATGTAAGCATGTTCGTCTACGTAGCACTCTCCTAGTTTCAGGTTTGACCGCGCATTCTTCTCCTGACTGCGTTTTGGTTAGCGCCTAGCGGCTGGGGGAACGTGCGACGTTATGATTTGAACTGGAACGAGTGCTGCATATCTGGTGTGGAATCACCCCAATCCACACACCCTGTGGTGGCTTGCACAGTGCATCGTAGATGTACAGGTAGAATACCCTGCAAGCCACCTCAAGGATGCGTGGCATGGAATAAGTTATCACCAACAAACACTACACTATAACCTAATATAGTTAACTAAACGACATTTATTCATGCATTAGCAAAAACCTGAAAAAACTTCTCAGGATGTGAACTTGCACCAACATTCACTCAACTTTAGGTATGCTACCAATGTTTCAGAAACTACGTGCATTCATGTATTTTGCAATTACACAAATGCACAGAGATACAAGAGTAATGCAGGAGACAAGCAAGACGTGCTGTCAGTGCTACATAGAGTAATCATACGACTACTTTGTGGTGCTACGTAACAGATTTTTGGTTGGTGTCAATCTTTTAATTTTTTATCTAATCTTTTTTATTTTAATCTTTTAATTTACCTTTGCGTGTTTGTATAATTTCACATTATCTAATGCGTACAAAACGATGAAATCAAGCAATGCATTTTGCCCATTCCGGGTGATAATGTTTTATTATCACTACCCTGGGTCTCATACCGCGAGTCGGCTCGCTCAGTCAACTCAAGCCTGGCACACAGATATTCCACTAATTTCCTCCACGTTCCTTCATTTATTTTAACTTTTGTGTGCAACATGACGAAGCCATTCAATGTATTTCTCCTATTCTGGGTGAATAAACTATATTTGTTATCAGTACTCAAGGTCTACAACCACGAATCCGCTGGCTCTGTCCGCTCAGTCCTGGCTCATACCTTCCACTTATTTCCTCCCTGTTCATCGGAGTCCCAAAGACCCCCCTCTAGCTTTTTCCTGTTTCCATTGATTCCTCCCAACATGCACCTGTCCTGGACTACCGACTGCCCTCCCCCAGCCGTCGTACAACAGGAAGGAGGGGGTGAGGAGAGGGGACAAGGGGGGAGGTGGGAGCTGGAGAGTGAAGGAGAGGGGGGTGGGGAAGTCGGTCGGGTCCGCTGACCTACTGCTACTCCACGGTGGATGAAGGAATTTCCGCTCTGCCCCCTCTCTTCACCACCCAATCCCTCCCTCATCGCCGGCTCCACCCCCGCAAAGCAATCATCCCGTCACCCTCTCCACCTTTCTCCCTAACGCCAGCACGACATTCGATGAGGGGGACCGACTACCGCAACCAACAACGACGGAAGCTGAGGGCAACCGTCCACAAACCATTTCAACGATTCCCAGCTATACGGTTGGGATTGGGGGAAGCGGCGGCTATCCCAGTTGGAAAGGCTACGAAGAAAAGGTCGTAAAGAGAGAATGTGGTTCGCCACAGCTTCAGATCTGACGTGGGGTAACCATACCCTAGACACGTTTTTGGTGCCGCAAATCCCGTCAATTGACGTGATTTGAAATCTCCCCAAAAACAGCTTACGTCCATTCACGTATTTCAATGTTACACCACATAATTATAGTAAGCATATTGAAATAAAAATCCATTTCAGAATACACTATTGATTTGATTTTTGATTAATGGTTTAACCATCCTATATTATATCCTACAAAGAGAAGCTACAGAACGAAGAATGCTTAACGTGAAGCAGTAAAGCCAGTACAAGCTCCCATACGCATAACAAGATCAATCTTATCCTGTAATTTCTCTTCCACACACCCACGCTATATATTAATTAAACATAAATACATACGCTGTAAAATCTGAGGCTACTTAAAAAAATTGGCATCGCACGAGTTTCACAAAGGCACGGAGAACATAATTTCAATGCCGCATTATATCTCTGGAACTGATAGAAGCGACAAAATATAAGAGATTTACTGTCAACTGATATCTACAAGAATTCTTTCTGTACGTACAATAAGTAACTAACTGAGAGTACTAAAGTGACTGAGAGTGAATAAGAGACAAAACTAAATGAGGCACTAAGACACTTCGCCTACGTACAACTCACTTTCGTCTACTTTTTCCAATTCCTTCTTTATAAAACCTCCCTTTTATCTAATGTTGTCCTCACACCCACTCCCACACGCAGCTGTGGTGCCTCGCAGGGTAGGTAATATTTAAATAATATGAAGATGTACAAATTATGAGTATTTGATCGAATGACATATTTTTCTTCGCCTTGGACTCGTACTAACTTCGAAGATGGAACATACAAACTGGTGCGTCTTCATTATCGCCAAATTCTATCTTGGTAATGGAAAATATGAAACAGTTCTATTTATTTTACTCTCCTTTGAGCGAATACTGTGAGCAACCTGTTCATCAGAAACCATAGGTTGATGGAACCGTAGTACCACACAGCTTTCATACGATCCTTTTTAAAATAAAATAAATAGAAATCACGGGACTTTTTCCTTTCTCGCCAACGTAAACAAGCACATTTGTGCACTTCATAATTTTTAATAACCTTCAAATACAATGATCAGGGGGAAAAACCTTGACTTATGACCTTTGAAGGGCGACAGAAAAATGGGCATCGTGCAACCGACGGAGATGTTCCATGAGGATGACTAGGGTCAAAAGGTGAATGCATGGCGAAAGGTGAATGAAGTGACTGGCGATTTAGGCCAGCACGTTATACGTAGCTGGCCTGGCTTGAGACAGCTAAAAATAAACGAAGGAAAATGACTCGAATACTACAAAAGAAATTTCTGTCCCGTTACATACAGAACAACTCATGGTGACAAAATACATTTTAACGTACCGTTACATTTCTCACAGGTCCGAGAAGGAAGCGGAAATACAAAGAGTATTTAAAAAATTGCTTATTCATTCGAATATTATTTCGTCAAATGGCATATGAAAGAGCTAATTAATAAAATAGCTAAACGGATAACGTTAACGGTGTAGAGTTCCGTACGAGTACTTACAAAGGAATGTACAAAATGTATATGTAGGAAATGTTGCTCACTTTCCTTGTTTCGTTATAATGAAGCACAAAACACGATATATTTATTGAGGAGCTCAATAAACGGGCAGCTTTGCTGTTCTGAACATGCAAATGCCAAACAAAATCAGCATTCAACAAAAGTATTTACTACAAATCAATGCAGGAAATAATAAGCTGTAAATCGAAGAGTGAGTGACTAAAATTCCTCTTCCTGTTTTTGAGATATTACGCTTCGAACTTGGGTTCAGAATTTTGAAACGGACAGCATGCAACAAAATTCAATTTATTTACCAGGCTATATGGAATATTCGTCCTGAAGTCAGAGCCAATATTTCATTATAAAACTACATGGCACCATTATAATCTGGTAACACTGTAGTTTCTCAACGGTAAGCACTGAGTTCGTACTACAATTCCTACTGAATAATCTAGTTCCATAACCAACTCGAAATATGATTACTACAGACACAGAAATTCCTTGGATATGTCCTTCCGATTCCAGATGACACAGGTTTATGGCAAGATCACCAAGCTAACGATTTCCTGAGATAAAACATTGACAGCTGGGATAAATCTTGACCCAGTCATGTAACGAAAGGAGAATTAGCTCTATGACTACCAAAAGGTGGAGCTTGAACTTCATACGCTCCTCACCTAACGTTGACTTTAACGGAAATGTGACGCGTCAGGAAGTCGTAAATTACCCGAGAAAGTAGAAAACCATCAATTGACGTCACTTGCCACACATCTAAACTACGATTTGAAACTAAGGCATCTGGTATGCGTTGAGAAAACTATTCGTTTCAACCTATATATTTGCAACACTTCTGAGAAATATTTCGCTCACATACAATTAGTTTTAGCCTTTAAAGAGAGAATGTTAATCAACATCCAAAACTAGATTTTCGAGAACAAAATAAGAGCACAAAAATAAAGGCTTAATAACGGAACCCTGCATTATTTGCAATAATATCAATGGAAAATATCAGTATGATTAAACAAAGATTTTCAATTTTTCACAAATGAATAAATAAAACATAACTACCGACTAAAATAAGAAAATCTAATTACTACCTAGGTTTCGATGTTACTCCATCATATATTCTTTATCTTAAGATAATACAGTCACATATACAAGTGTATATTAATTATATTAGTATAAATATATTTATAGAAAATTGCAAATCTTCATTCTATCATAATTTTGGAACATAGCATGGAGATGATGTAATAACACCGAAACACAGATGGTAATTCAAGTTTTATTTATATATTAGTGGAAAATTGCCAATCTTCATTAAATCATAATGTTTAAATTCAACACATTATCGCCTGAATCTTTGGAATTTTAGAAAATCACAGATTTAATAAATGTCAATCGACCTATTTACGCAAATAGCAAATAATATGTATTACAAAAAGATGCTCATTTCTCTACTTATAAAATACAAAGTCCCACAAGAATGATACAAAAAATTGCTTTACGGTGGTTTTCCAGTTTCTTCATATTATTATTCTTTTTCCAGCGAATTTACAATAGAAGTCATCACATAAAGAACAGCTCATTTACGTCACATAGTAAGTTATAACGAGAAACATGCATGGCGCGATGATGAGAAATGTAGTAGCATAGCGAATAAATGTGATTGGGTTCCACGTTAGTCAATCTATTTGAACATACATAATTACAAATTATTCCCACTACTTCGCGGCAAAATATCCTAAACTAGAAGCCATAAAAAGTTAAACAACTGTTATTTGAGAAAGACACTAACTTTAGTATTGAAAATCGAGACAATATCAACGCACTCAAAATCGTGTCATGTAAAAGGCTCAATCGTATTCCATGAATACGTCCGATACGGGTTTCAATACTGAAAATAGAAATAAGAACGATACTTGCTTTTCACTAGAGTCTCGCATGTTCCCGCAACAACAAATCACAGGCAAGTAGTCCGTTTCAAGATAATACCGGTGGTGGAGCTAGAATCAACTATATCCTTTTTTTTCAACACGAAGCGGTGCGATATCTTGCGTGGTGAGACCTCCAGTACTTGTAAAATGTGCTTCTGGGCCAAGAAAGCCTACTTAAAATTGATTGAAGCATATTAAAGTTGGGAGTTTTTGTAAAATACAAAAAGCGTGGCTTAATTAAGCATATATAATACATGTAAACAAACTCAATAGCTTCTGCGAATTGGACAGTCATAAATCGTAACGGATAGTTGGACTGTATGAAATTCTCAGTTCTGAAAAAAATGTCGTGTAAAACGGTCTAAAGTAAAATATCACACATTGATAAAACTGGTGCTTCAAGTAGGAGCAAAGGCCATTCAAAATCACCACAGGGATGGAGAAGGAAACTCTAAAAAGGCTCTAACTCTTAATTTGGATAACATCACAAAATAAACTACGGAAATGAAATATGCATGAGAAAAACTCCGGGCTGGTTTTCCACGAATGAAGAGGAAGCTGCTCGCATTATTTACGCCCTGTAACTTCCTTTAACAAAGGAATTACCACAGTCGTTCAATCCAAAATAAAGCTCTTTTTTGCTAAAGCGATTAAGACACCTGCACTTCCTTTATTCCGCATCAATTCACTTTTTTCGTCACTACAAACATTCTCGTTCGGAACGAACAATACGAAATGGTGGCGTCATCAGGTTCCAAGAAATTTCCGTGACCTTTCCTGACCTTAAGGCATCGAGAAGCCCAGAACTTGTACTTTTCCCTTCAACTCGTGAAGGTCGTAACCAAGGCAGGTAGGTACCCGATTATGCCGTCGCAGGAGAATAATTTACTTTCGACCAGTCATCTTGAGAATCCCTCTTGCCAACCGACATAGCTCGTGCGAACCCAAAGGAAGCTTTTTTGATGGAGTGGATAGACTCTAGCATCTTTGGCGTAACAGCAACAAAATGCTCAACGAACCATTTCCAAGCGTCTGCATTCTTCATCCTTTGGAATGGAAAGCAGTCAGGACGTACAGATGGGAATATTAATGGTACGTATTTTCATTTTTCCAACACCAACTCATTCTTAACCCTATCCTTTCTACGTTAACATTTCTCAGATAACTCATACCAGACCTATATGAAAAGAGCGCGCTACAGTGGTTTAGCCACGTTGAGGGAATAGATGAGAGTCGAATAAATAAACAAATAATACTAAAATTAATGGGATTGAATGAGAAAGTCATGACGAAATGTGGTATAAAAGACTCTTAAAGAGGAGGAATATTAGGAGTCTTTCAAGAACGAGTGGGCATGAATTAAGCAACACATGAATGCGGCAGAAACGAAGGAGGTTTGTCAGAATAGGGCTATACGGAGGATATTATTAAAAATCGAAGCCAGTTTTTCAGTATAACTCCGAAATTAAGCCCTTTTGACTATGTCTACCCCGAAAGGGATCGGTTTCATGGGTATGTATGTATGCCTTAGTGGTACCATTCTGAGAAATACAAAAAATAATGAATGTGAGTTCGCATAGTAGTATTTCGGTGCATTTGCATCTATTATTTTTCTGCGAGGTTAGTTCATGTTTTAAGATATTTATATCGGTGCCACTCCAGCAAATAATGCCATAAGTAAGTCAGGAATGAGCAAGAGCACGATATGGAGGGCTCAGTGTAAAAGTGGGCCAATTCCATTTTTTCATTTCTAAACTAACAACTGTTTCGAATGGCTGGAATCGTAAATGTTTTTTAGAGCTAGAGAAAACCAAGTTCAAAGTTCGAATATTTACTTCATGGTACCACCAGTTTAAAGCATTGGATATGGCTGATTTACGGGAGGAATATACTTAGCTTTAAAGAAGTGGTATTCGAAATTCTTTCCAATGGACTTGGTCCACTTTAAGGTGGTTGGAAAGTGCACATTTTGATATTTTTTTAAACCGAAAAACTTTTTTTCGAGAACATTTCACTTAACTGCATCTCTTTTCCCATTAGAATTCACCAGCAGTGATTGAAATGTTCCAAGAATTATTTTATAATTTTTTCTTTGATTAAAGTATGACAAGAGTTCTTGGCGCTGGTTTCGACATTTCGAAGAAATTATATTTAAATATATTTTTTTCGAATACCTATAGGACTCGGCGCGACGCCTTGGTGTTTATTAGTAACAATTATAATAATGTTAAATGTATTATTTTGCGTTTAGAAGAAAGTTTGTAAATATCTAATCAAATTACTACGCAGTATGTATCATCCTTAAAACATGAGAGTGCATACGAGCGACCAGCTTTTAAAAAATACTCACTCCTCGGAGACACTGACTGATACTATGTACAATTAGAGCCATTCAGTCCTTTCCCTCCCAGAGTACAGCCTCCACTAATTTACTCTCTGCTCTGGTATTGCCTTGAAAATCGGGACGGCAATTAGCCGACGTCGCGTTAGGAATACGAACTTGTGAAGTTCAGCGGAACTAATTCGACAAACAATTCCGGAAGTTAATCGCTTAAGTGGTGAAAGCACGAGAGTTTATAAGCGGCCTCGTAATTCAGCGAAGCGACTTGTATTTAACGTCGGAGAAATGCGAGGAAAAAAGAGAGACACAAGGTGCCTTCGCAGAACGGGAATGACATTTCTGCGAGAGATGACAGGAAAGAAAAGGCACGTTCGGTTTCCTTGCAGATAAGATCCATTGCCGCAACGACCCTAACCTTATAGACAGGAAGTTTTATCGTTTCCACGTAGGACTACATGATACGGTAAGGGAGTCGATCCTTTGCCTCAATTTCTGATTCAGGAGGGACACTACCTTGATAATTACGTGAACGTGACGTCACAGACTCGACAATTCTCAAGTTTTAAGGGGATTACCACCGCGACTCTGTGAGTCAAAACAAATACTAAATTCCACTTTTGCGTTTATTTCATTTAAAAACCCTACTTTCGGTGACGGCCTGCGTCACCTTTTGAAAACCAAAATTAAAGTATAAATTATGAATTTTATACCGAAAATACATTAAAAATGAGCACTTTTTTCCAATCATAGGAGCCGACTGCAGCGCTATTTCTATGGAATTACCACTTTTTGACTTCAAATATCGAAGCCACTGGCTAATAATTCATAAAGTGTTAAGAGGCCTATGTTATATTTTTATTGAATTTATCGGATTTATTTCTTCTTTTATAGCAATATTCCACGAAAATATACTATATATTTTATGGAAAAATAACATTTTTCCCCGTTTTTCTCCCAGTCTCCCATTGAACACCATGTTTTTTCCAGTTCAAATAGATAATAAAATTGCATGGAAAGGTAACATTTTTTTGTTCACATCAGATAGAGGACAAAGTTTTCGAAAAGTAAACGGAATATGAATAAAATTATATTACAGTAATTTTGCGGAGGAACCATCTTAAGGGGGATACCACCGCGACTGTGTGAGACAGTAGATAAAACTGAATTCCAACTTTTCGAATGTATTGATCTAATGTACTGCTATCACTGATGACATGCCTTAGTCAGTGCCGGCGCAAGGCGTAAGCAACGTGCGAAAAAGCCACAGGTGGCCGTCCGTAGGGGCGGCCAGTGTGCAACTTATTAATTAATGCGAAAACGGAACAATAAGTATGAAACACGGAAAATGTTATTAACATCCTGCAAGTATTTCTATTCCAAAATACCTTCTTTGGTGGATATATCGTTGTAATGACGGGCACTCACAACTAACTTCAATAAACAGCACAGTAAAATCTACATAGTAACAATTTCCTCCATTAGCAGTATTTTCACCAGCCCATTGAAAAGGAACTGTGGTTAAAGTTGATTGAAATTACAACCAGCAACAAGAAGGAAGTATAATAGAAATAATCCCTATCCTGTCTGGAATGGTACCAGAAATAACCTTGTAATACTCAGATGCTTGGAGAGGACTGATTAAAAATTGAGTTCCCGGACGGGAAAGGGAATTACAGTGCTAAGAGGATCGTTCTGAAACTCTATGGAGCAGGGTTTCCCAAAACTTTCCTGCGACGAAACACTTCGGAAATCCTGAAACTTCAGCCGAATGCCTAACTTATTTTGCAGATATAAAACCATCATTTCGTTTAAGTTGCAGTATGTAAAACCATTTCAGGTACACGCGAAACTCCTGTTAACACGCGGAACATCAGTGTTCCGTGGAACATAGTTTGGGAAACACTCAAATTTCCTTGAGGTTGAAAAAATCACAGAAGGCAAATTAATTATTTATCAGGAGCGGTCAAATAAAATTTTGCCCACACTTATAATAGCTTGTGCCACCACTGGCCTATGCCACTAAAAATTCAAATTTGGGTACAACATATGTAAATTTTTTCACAAGTATACTTTTAATGAACACATTTTCCACATATAAGAGCCAACTTCACCACCATTTCCATCGAACTGACGCAATGATTGCAATAATTTAGCAATAAATTTAAAAAATAAGACAAAGATCTGCCAAATATTTATTACCGTTCAATGTCCCAGGAGGATTCACTTCTTATGAACAATTTTTTGCGTTAAAGGCATATATAAGAAAAAATAATACTATTTTCCCCCATTTTTGACCCGTTCTCGCACTTAACGCCATGTCATTTCAAGTTCAAATTATGAAAAAATAGTGCGCGAAGGTATGTTTTTTTTTATGCATTTCAAACATTTCCTAAATGAACTTGCAGTCACCAGAAAGCAATCATAAGACAACTAGGCAATTCCAACAGCTAATCCAAACAGCTAAGACCTCCTATTTCACTTGTGGTTAGATAAATGGTCGACGATTATTTAATTATTATTAATTTAACGAAACTTTTCACGTAGGAAACTGAGCTAGTAAGAAAAGATTGCACAGAATGGTACCTGATTTAATGGAGGGCAGCATGCTATTCTAAAAACATCGCTTAAAATTGCTTTCACATAAGTTATTTCTCGTTTCTCTCATGATTCACGTATTCTGAAGGATTACACCAACGATTGAACGCAAGGAAATCTATCCAATTATGTTTTTGTACTACCGACCTCTTAACTGATTTCGAACGACTTTCATCTGTGTTAAGACAATTGGGGACGTAAGAGACACATTAGCAGTGCGAGGATTCGCCAACGAGATGATGCGATTGCAGGCAGCCATATTGCGAACTTAGCTAGGAGCGTCATGATACACAAAAATAGTCTCCACGGAAAGGACGTTGCTAAGCAAAGCGGTCGCTAGTGAAGAAGATAAATGCATACCTTCTCCTTTACTTGGCTTGGTTGGTCAACAGAGAATCTTCACTGGAAGCAAAAAACAAAGAAGAACATGCTGGCAAGAAATGCTCACTCGCGTGCATCAGTAATTAAGGTCTCCTCAGAATAAGAAAAGTAGGACTGAATTTCGATGACCATTGCGGTTACGGTCGTATTTGTGTGAATTTATTTTGTTTCTCACTCTTTCTAGTTCCATTATTGAGTTTATATCTGGACGTCTATAGAATGCGCAAATAAAGATTCCATATGCCCATAAATTTTAATGGAACACTTTCAAATAAATTTTCATAAGATAATACCTACCCTAACTTTCTACACCCAATTTTTTTGTTATTTTCTGTGTACACCATTTTTGAGACTTACTAAAATGAGTGAGGAAAGCAGGGATAATGCCGAAAAAATAACTCTTCTCAGTTTTCCACAGGGATATGTTTAATACGACCGGTTTCGATGTATAACTTCATAGCCAGATTACGCAGATTGATACGGTGGGTGAGGAGATTGGAAGGAGGTAGAGTAGGTTGTTGGAACGGATAATAATGAAAGGTGAAAGGACGCTGAATGCCGTGATAGAGGGGAGTACATAGGGTAAGCGGGGAATGGGAGGGAAGAAAATAGGCTTCTTTGATGGGGTTAAGTGTTTTATGACGCAAGCAGGCATGATGAAATAAATTGTGTAAGTAGGTGGATAGGGGCCTGCGCCTGTAGGAATCTAGCAGAATTTTGATTCTCCTTACATTCAAACCAACTTTAGCCAAAGAGTAATAAATTAGTCGAACGAGAAAATACGTCACATTACGATAACACATAGGGACTTTTAAGATATGAGGATAAAAGGACCGTTATAACATCCACAAGGTGGATTAAACTCAACTTTCATGAGAAAATAATAGTATGGACCGGAAATAGACCTACATAAGTTAAATATTTCAAAAATAATTAGCTCAACATAATACTATATGCGTGCCATGACCTCCAGTAAATGTTCGGAAAATAAACACGAAATATGATAAAATGAGATATGCAAATCCGTGAAGGCCATTTGCGACATGAATCCAAAGTGATCGTGACATTTTTACGAGATTAGATGGGAAGGGTAAACGCGATTTGCAGAATCAATTACGATGTGCTTGCACGGATTGTATTTCGATAACGCTTTTGAATGATATCGGAGTAGGTAAGTCCCCACGATAAAATTTCACTCCTAAGTATTGTCGTAATTTAAGGAAGGTCGATTTAAGAGATGATTTCCTCATTTTAAGAATTCCTTTTTTGATGCTACGCAAGATAAGACAAGAAAACAAATCTAAAATAAGCAATTCCCGAAGACCCCGCCGATTAGGTCCACCCACACATATAAATATCCACATTTGGCAGGTGATTCGAAAACTTTTTTGCGTGATGCTTAAGTAGTATGTGCCATTCGAATAGAGATGCGTACGGAATTAAGAAAATCGGATGCCAAATTTGACTTATGTAATGCGCGAGTAAGGTGGTTTCAACGAGATTTTTCTCTAATCATAGCAGACGTCATATTAAGATATTATTTTTCAATTGAAGCAACTGGTATGTATGAATGAATTCCGAAGATGCAGGCGATATGGCGTGGAGTTTCAACACAACAAGGTTGAAAATTTAACAGCATTTTTCCACAGATAAAAAGTTTTTTATCCATGGAAAGTTATATTTAACTGAAACCTAAAGATGAAACATGTGATGTCACCGTAAAATATTGAAACCTAGGTCGCAAAAAAGTATTTAATTTTTTTAAATATTAAAAACTGCTCTTAACTTTTCAACCTAACTCAACAGCCAACTAAATGAAGTAAATATTTTAGAATAGATGAGGCAAAAACTGTTTTAAATTACTGAAATTCTCAGTAATTAACTTATATATATATAAATATAATATATATATATATATATATATATATATATATATATATATATATATATATATATATTATATATATATATATATATATATATATATATATATATTATATATATATATATATATATATATATATATATATTTATAATATTATAATAATATATATTAATATATTATATATATATATATAATGGAATGCATTCGAACTACACACCGTTTAAGGTCTAACGAGATCTATGCGTTAAAAGTTCATTATTTTTTAAATAAAGTCTCTCTGGATTGTAAGTGCATATCCGTACCATTTCCCATGAAAAATGGCGGGTACTTTTCGGCCAATATCTCGAAATGTATAAAAGTAAGCGTCTGATATTTTGTTATCATTGGTAAGATCTTTTTTTTATAATTAGGCACAATTCATCGAATATTATGTGAAGTGATATATCACTGAAACTACCTAAAATGCGACACGAGACCGACTATCGAAGGACCTTCATCCTAATACCTTTCGCTCAGCACTACTATCTTTTGACTTCAGTCCCTGTAACTGGTTTCCCCAATAACCCTCAAGTGGATGAGAATTTTCAGGTGGTAACATCCAAGAGATATTTCATGGCGATTTAAGAAAACGCTATCATAGATCACTGCGACAGAAAAAAGTGAGAAGACTTGGAAAAGGAATCAATAAATTCCTATTTCAACGAAATATGAGAAATATTCGGAATTCCAAAAAAATATACGGGAATTGGCCAAAATATCTCAACCATCTGTTGCCTTTTCATTGAGACCGATAAAGGTATTCTCAGATATCAACGTTGACACGCTTGTCATCTGCCGCATTCATTCACTACGAGTGATAAGATGTGGATTAAAAGCTCACATTTTCTATAAACGATAAGGCGGCATTCTTAGAGATCAGTTCAGGAATTTTCATTGAAGAGAGCTTAATTATCGATCAGATCACTTTCTATCGTCCAAAAAATATCACCAATTACTTCAGTTTTTACCTCATAATGCTCTAAAAAAAGACAAAGCGACAAAAAACTATGGCAGCGAATGTGACGCAGAGTCAATGTGAAGCATTATGGCAGATCTTTCGTCCCCGTTCTTGTTTCAAAACTCAATGGTACCATACTTGAGTCAATATTCCCAATAATCAATAAGATTTATGGCTAGATAAAAATTACGAAATGGCAGATGATTTAAAATTTATTTCAGGTGGAAACTTTTACCACAGATGAAATTTAAACATACACGACCCGGGTTTCAATGCTTAAGCATCATCTTCAGGTGATTAAAAAACATACCACTCCTTATACACGTTAACACAGTAGGTGGAAGGGGGATGTTGAACTTTTCCAGTGGTGTTGTAAAAGTTTCCAACTGAAATAAATTTAGTGATGGAATACCACAAAGTTACTGAAGAACGTATTTCATTTTCACGTGCAGATGATTTACAATTTCTTTTTAATGTTGTATTTATCTGCAGCCCAACATTGTTCGCGAAGATCCGGAGATTTAAATTAAGAAAAATAGACTCGAAGACCAATAAACTATTGGGATACCATTTTCCGCACAAAACAAGAAATAAAAACATAACCATAAAAAATAGTCGAGCCGACAATACAGGGCGATTACAAAAGAATGCGTCGGTTTCAAAGGTCTGTACTTTTCAAACGGTACGAGCTACAGAGCTGCGCGACCTTTTAAAATGACCGGTTATAATGACCTCTAGTTCTTTCGGTTACCTCTAGGAGGCGCTAGTTGCCAAGATAAGAGCTTTTATCACTCAGTTATTGTGTCGCAAGCTTTACGATGGCAACAGCTCAACAAAAGTTGTGTTGTGTGTTGGAGTACGCGAAAGGTGAGTCTGTTACAATGGTGCAACGTGCTTTTTGGCGTGAATATGACATTGATCCACCGCACAAATCGAACATCTTAGGCTGGTACCTACTGCCTACTTACAACGAGGAATTGAATGCACGCATAACTTCGGCTGTGTAGACAGTAACTTCTGACATGCTTCACAGAGTATGGGAGGAATTTGAATATCGACTTGACATTGTTCGGATTACTCAAGGAGGACATATTGAACATTTGTGATGTTTTTTTCAAACAAAACTAGATAATATACCGATCATTTTAAGAGGTCGCGCAGCTCTGTACCTTGTATGTACCATTGGAAAAATACAGATCTTTGAAACCGACGCATCCATTTATAATCACCCTGTATAATATCATACCATTTTCTGTAGTCCATAATTTCTCAATTATATTCAAACACTTAGGTCCTTTAATCAACCACGCCTTTAAAATGACATTTGATGCCACCGTCATAGTTACTACTAGCATATAGTGATATGCTTCATAAATATCCACTGATGGATAAGATATCTATCCTCTTTGGAGCGAGATTAAGACGTAAGTACCTCGCTTCTAGAAGGTAGATAAAACAATAGCTACGAATATATTGGTGGGTAATTTGGGGGAGTGTACCGACAAGGGACGACATTATTCACCTTGAGGACAGGTGGGTAGTTTGGTGAGGAGAGGATTATTTTGGGAATGGACAGAAACCCGGTGAAGGCATAAGCCTACTCTCAAGAAAAGGCGTCAAGGCGAGCAGAGTTTAACATCCAATCCGAAACACGAAGTACTACACTTGAAATGCAATGCAAGGGTACCATTTAGGGATGAAATGAAGAGAAAAATTTCCACTACCGCCGGGATTCAAACCCGAGCCCTCAGGATGGGAATACAGAAAGAGACCATAATAGCTTCCAATGAGAGTTTTAACAACATTTGTGAATAGGTGATGTAGCTAATTAGTTTATCTGCTCCCTAGTGCTTGTTTCTTGTCGTGGTGCGTAGTACTAACAGCACGTCTTGCATGTTACCTACATAATCTCTAAGCATTTATATGTATGACAAATTACATTATTACAAATAGTTTCCCTAACATTAGTAGAATACCTATAGTGTAGTAAATGTTGGTGCAATTTCAACCTCCTGACAAGTATTTGCAGGTTTTTGCTGGTGCATCAATGGTCGTAGTTTCATAACTTTTTAAGGGTATAGTGTAGTGCATGTTGGTATTAAATCAACCCCCTGCCACACACCCTTGAGGAGGCTGGCAGGGTATTATGCAGATGTAGTTCTCTAGCCACCACGATAGCCTGATCATGCATAGCCCCGTATATACAGACCAAGACATGTCTTACCTCATCTTTCCTATTATTATACACTTAATATACAAATAATACCTACCCTGATAGTCATAAATAGTTCTTCACATCACGTATAATTCAATATACGAAACTTTGAAGCTTCAATTCGCCTCAAAATAAAATAAAATAAAATGTTAATTGGGCTATATCATTTAACTGGTCATACTTTAAACCGAATTTAACCAGCAGAGACAAAAGGAATGCAAAAAAAGATAAAATCGTTTCTCGAAACTTATTTCCGCAGCGTCACAAAAAACAAGACCTTTTTTATGACCCAAACACTCTTTTTTAGGAAGACAAGATTTATCGTCGATTTCTAAAGTCAACAGGGAACACGTTTAATCAATCGAAAACACGGGTTTTACACGCCACATTCGTGTTAATTTAATCTGATTAAGATAAATCAGAAGAGCTTCACATTGTATCGTCTGTCCATATAATCGTTTTTCTCAAATAAAATAACAGCAAACAACTACACTTATCGGAAACAAATAATAATGATCACAGCGTAAATTATATCAAATCAAATGCATAAATTTGCATAGCAATCAAAATGTACACAATGAAAAGCAGATCATCTGATTTGACTGTATAGTTTTAAGTTTCATAAGCAGCGAGGCAAGGGTGTCGGATACCACATTCGTAATAGCAACATTCAAGGCTAACACAACTAGATAGCGGTTTACTAAAAGAGTATTTACCCCACTTAGAGTAACTATTGTCACTGAAAACATATCATTTACTTTTATGCATGTCAAATCTTACACCAGATTCTACAACCTCTCAATATGGTTTAAGTGATTTGTGAGAGGAGTCAATGATTCGGTAGCAGGTTACTATGGCATTATAATAAGTAAGGCATGCTATTAATGTTATTCATTAGAGCATGAATATTTATTGTGCTATGTGCAATATGGTCACGTTAGCAGAATATAATGGATAAGAAGGGAAATGCAATATATGCGATATGTGGCCGTCAGGTAACGTAGAATATCAACATTTATTTATAACAGTCGACGGAAAACGCAATTTTATGCATTAACCTCATTTTCAGAGAACATATACTCCGTTAATTACTTCATAATGCTCAATCTATTGTTCACATCAACTTTCTAGGTCTTAATGGGTATCAATCCAATTTTTTAGATGGGCTCCTCCCATGGGTTACGAACAATATCAGCGCATTGTGATCCAACATCGTTTGGACCGCGAACATTGCCCTAAATCGCCCTGCTGACATTTACCCGCCTTTTCAGGTTAAGGCGGTAGCCGCTAGGCTTCGCTAGCACTATGGCCGACACAAGGCCATATATGTGTATATATAGGCAAATGTACAACATGGCATGATTTCGTAGTCGATGAAATGGTATACCTTCTGTTAGCTTTAAAATTTGCGGGAATTGATCGATATTTTGATCAAAGATGAAAGTAAATCCTATTGGAAATTTGAAAATTCTGAAAAGAACTTTATAATAAAAAACGTGGGCAGATATAACGTTTTCCGAAGAAACAGTCACCGGTACACCATTTACAACCTGTCACCAAGGCGTCAGAACTGAGACTGTCTCCGAGGAGTCTCTGAGTAACGTGATTGGCTTCGTCCAATCGGTGCTCGCCGTTGTCGGCAGATGGCCCCACAAAGATTTTCACAACCTTACACATATATGGCCTTGAGCCGACATAATTCTGTGAGTACGTAGGCCTGGTGAACAGGATGACCTTGCCAGTATTCTTGTTTTCTTGAATAAACAGAGTCCGGTTTCTATTCTCACCTCATCCCATTATTGAGCATACTCTCAATCCTTTGAATTCGTGCATTCCTCGCATATCAGGTGATTTCATTTAATCTAGCAGCTGTCATCCTTTCACCGAATCAAAACATATATTTAAGGATTAGAAATACCTACGTCATGATTCTACGAAAGGGAGAAATACACTATCGGCATTTTCTATTGAGAAATCGAGGCAAGCTGTACTTCCGGACGGTTTCGCATTCCATGGAGTTGGGCAATGAAGACTATAAAGCCGACGTAAATCAGCTTAAGAATGCCGCAGCGAACACTTGAAGACGATAAGTCGCGTCTTCCGTTCCTCTACTAGGAAAGAGGACAAAATGTGTCGTAGGAGTAACAGTCAGAAGCTAGGCAAGGGCCTAGCCACGTTGAAACACCGGTTCCCATCAGAACACCGAAGTTAAGCAACGTTGGGCCCGGACGGTGGTTGGATGGGTGACCCTCCTCCATACCTCAACCAGGCATGGATGGAGAGATGATACTCCCTCCATACCTATACCGGCAGGCCTGAGAGGCCAGGCCATACCGGGCCGGTTGGAGGGCGGACAACCTCTATACCTGGTACTGGGGTGAGGCAGGGGGAGGCCAATCCTCCATACCTCTACCGAGGTGCTCTTGTCCCCTATCTGCAAGTGGCAGACAGGCATGGGGTTGGCACAATGGACCAAGAAAGGTCTAAGTGCCCGGGCTCCTGACGAAGGCCCCCCCCAACAACAATCTAATCTAATCTAAACAGTCAGAAGCTAGTAGAAAGTAGTCAACACATAGACCGAAGTCTCTTAACTAGCATATGGTACCTACTCGGCTTACCTAATGATTTCGACAATTAGCCAGGAGCATGTGGGGTAAAATATGACTACTCCTGAAAGATTGATTAAAATATTTAGTTTTCCAGTGTAAGTAAAACGAATAAAAAGACCTACATTTCATAAAAAGCCATGATGAGTGTAAATGGAATCAAGTTTCATTGTTATTTGAAGCAGTGGCTCTCTACCTTATTTGCTCAATTTCTTACTTTCACCATAGCTGAGAATTTCATTCCCCATTCCCAATATAAATTATTTCAAAAAACAATTTTATTGCACAAATGAAAAAAATATGAATTTTCAAGATTAGAGTTCAATGTGTGGAAATCCATAAAATTATTGGATGCCACAGAATAATTTTTTATAAACCTACAATTTTATAGATTTTACATTATTGAGCATCACATTTTCATTGGGAGTATATTCCCTACTGGTTGAGAACCCCTTTATATAAGGAACTTGGCCTTCAGCATTGCTTTTAATTCGTGTGACTGCATCGAATTGAAAATGAGGCATTTAATGCTACTTTCATGACATTAATATTTGAAGCGAAGCAACTTGATACTAGAGGCGGGATTCAAACCCTTGACCCTTGGGTAGCAATGCCGTTACTATAACCAGGCTATCGAGGTCAGCAATTCCCGCTAGTTATTAGCAAGTCGATTCGTGTAACGACAGCACAAGCTTGGAGACAAAGTAGCACTATATTAAACCGTGATAATGAAACATACTCCTATCTTAGTCTGTAATTAAGTAATAATAGTTGCACGTCAGCGTAACTGTCGGGTTATGAAGACGAGACAGAATCCGCTAGGAATTGACTAGATTTTGTACTTGTGTTCGATTACTAATCACTGTTACTAAAGCCTTCTCCTGCTAGAAATTCCCCGCATTATCCAGTTTTCTGCATGCATTAGTAACTCTTAGCATCCATGAATTAGTAGTACTATTAATACTAATCAGTAGTAGTATATTAATCCATGTACTGACTGCCAGCATGCTCACCAATGTAGCACTCTCTGAGTCTCTCGTTTACACTTATATTGTTCTCCTCGACTGCCTTTTGGTACCAGTCTAGCGGCCAGGGGAGCATGCAGGGTTCGACCTTGAGCGGGGATGAGTGTTACCTACCTGAGCATAGAGGGGAAAGCATACCTGGAGTAAAATCACCCAATGCCACACACCCTGGAGGTAGGCTAGCACGCTATTTTGTAGGTATATATGGCAGTGAAGTCGTGATTTAACAGCAGCAGAACAAGGAAGATTAGAAGTAATGTGTGTATTTATCGAATATTGATAGAAGGCCAAATGGAAGGAGAGGAGAAGTCCTTCGAAGAGCTGGAGAGAAAAGAGGCACAATGAAAACTCTACGATGCGAAAATAAAAAATTTATTGGACACATCTTATGGAAAAAATCTTCTGAAAACATTACTTGAAGGATCAACAAATGGAAAGAATAATCGAGGAATACCTATAGTGGGGGAGCATATGGTTTCCCGTGGGATTTTTGTGGTACAATATTGGGAGTTAATTTTTTCTGAAAGGTATTGGAACAAATAAAACGAATATGGATGTTTCCAGTCCCAAAAAGTGTGCAGGGGTTGGGGGAGGGGATTCAAAATGGCCGACAACTCGTTTCACCAAAACAGCATTATCTTTATCATTTATAGGACTACAGAAATTTTTTAAAGCTTAAAATACTTCTTGATGTAGTTTTTTACAATTATTATTATTAGGAATAATGTGAATTGCGTAAAAACTAGGGTTAACGTCACATATTTATTTTGAAGTGCAGAATAACAATTGCCACGAGAAGTGTATTCGTTCTTCATATGGCTTATTTGTGGTACTGTTTTACATATGTTTTCAGAACAATCTAAGGATAACTATGAAGGCTACCATGAGCATATTACAAACTGCAATATCCATGACATATAATGAGAGACAAGTGAAATATACAACAACTAGCAGGGGTTCAAAATGAAGAGTTACGGTAGTTTGAGCGAATTTTTCCCTTGTTATATTAGAGACCATATTCAAATATTGTTTTTCAATTTAAGCAACTGTAAAAAGCATGAAGTAAATACTGTAACATTAATGAAGCAAAAACTTTGTTTCAAATTACTGAAAATGTCAGTAATAAACTAAACACACATGTAAAAGTGTTAACTTGAGACTCATTTTTTTCATGCCGTACGTTGAAAAGGCCTTCACAACCGAAGATTTTTTTGCGATTCTGTTCAAATTATCACGGTGAGTATTGATTTATCTTTTAAAATAGTTGAGAAATCATACAAATACACACTGTTAAATTTATGACGAGATCTATGCGTTAGACACATTTCACTTTTCAAATTGTCTCTCTGGAGTGCATCCCCGTACCATTTACCATGGACATTGGCTGGTATTTTTTGGCAAATAACTCAAAAGTTAAAGTGCTATGTGGCTCACATTTTGTTACCATTAAGGAAGATGAGATCGTTTTCATTTTAATGAAATAATAATTCATTTTTTCATAATTTCATCATTCATCGAATTTTATGTGATGTTATATATCGCTCTACCTACCTTAACGAAGGATTATAAGTTACTGGGTCAGTGGAGTGGAGATCTACAGTAGATTAATCAGATGATCCATCGCTGTCAATGATGACAAGTGAGGTTTACTCAATCTATCGAAAATTGTAGCCATCCACGAAACCTCTTTACTAAACGTACAACGCGTTACGGCATACGGCTGTACCTGAAGACGACTTATTAAGATCGGGATTATGAACGGATTTTAGGATCAATAAAGAAGTTTAGTGGAAAAGTGCCAGTTTCGATACATAGAGTGTGACTTCTTGCTACATCTCCGAAGAAAACGATCTGTTTAGTTCCAGTGAGACTTAAATGAGACAATTTAAGATGAGATCACCAGTGCAACTTGCGCTCCGGAATTCCATCATTCTAGAAACTCGTCACTTTAACCCATAAGAGACGGGAGAATTGGCAGCTGGTTCAACTTTTTGCCCCCAAAGCGATGAATCCTCAACGCGTTACGAAATGATTTTAACGGTTATCGTCCGTCCCTACGGGGAGAGACCGCAATGCGGTTCTTAAGAAGGGAATGTAGAAGAAACAGGTATGGCAGCTTACACACTTACGGTTCATTCGAAGTATCATCCATACCATCCACTGGGAACACCACGTGTTAAACTACTATCTACGGAAAGAGGGTCAGTAAAGGTCGATGGGAAAGGTGCATAAAAAATTAAAAAAAAGTTTCACTTATTCGAATGTGCACAGAATGTTTTACTTTAGATTTCCAAATATCGAGAGTATTCACTGCCGGTGAGTTCCACCTAAAAAGGCTCAATAGTAACTGCATAAATTCCACCTTATTCTTATTTTTGTTAAAAATACTGATTTTAATAGCAACATGCCCTAGTAATTGAAAGAAAAATTTAAAGCACAAACTATTTTCACAAATTGGTTCAAATATTTTTCAAGAACGCCATTTATTATGAATTAAGGTAATTTGAATTAAATTATTCGTCGATGAAGTAACTTTGTGGAAACTAATTAAGTTGAAATAACGAATAGGTATTACTAAATTTTACTATCATGAGGATTTTTTATGAACACCAGAAATTGACGGAAGACGGAGAATGGAAGTTATTATCAGTTGCACAACAGTGATGCATCACTGCTGTGCTGAAGAGTGATATTTTGAAATAAATAGATTTTTCAATCATAAAAGCTGGGAAAATATATAGCATTACCAAACATTAATCAATCGGCGACGAGCTAACCTCGTGGAAATTATCCGTACAAATAAGAAGTAATTACTTGGTACTTTTCCACGTAATTTATTTTTCACCTCAATCATTTTCAACATTAACACGTCACCTTCAAGAAGCTACTAGACCAAGGAGCAATCAGTCTCTTATTTGTACAAGGAACGGGTGGAAGAAGGGACATACGGTAAAGAGGGAAGTAATACACGTGATATCGAAATATGAGAGAGGCCAAGTTCAGGGTCGTGGAGAAGAGATTGAGGAGGGGAACTGGCACAGAAAGAAAAGGTGAGTAATTCACAGGAACAGCCTTATTTACCATTTTTTTTCACTATTAATTTATTTCTAATGCCCATATTTAAAAAAATTCTTTAAAATAAAATTAAGCACCTTTGCCACGAGCATAGAGTACATTAACTTTTAAAACCAGAGGAACGCTTTTTATCAATAAAATGCTTGGAAAACTGATTTGTCGTCAACATGAAGCAGTAATTTCACGCGATCCGTATTTCTATACTTTATAAATTCTAACCACGTGCGAGGTGCAACCATCTACAGCAAGGATTTACCGTGCAAGCAACCTCCAGGATGTGTGGAACGAGGTGATTAAACAGCAGGCATGTAAAACTCGTCCCAGTTCAAGATTGAACCAATTGAATCTCGAAAGCTCCCCCGAACCCATAGGACGATGAACGAAAGCAGTCAGGAGAACAGTGCACGACCGAATCAGAGACTAGGAGAGTGCTACGTTGACAAACATGCTAACATGCACAGAACGCAATCATGCGGGAAATTTCAAACGATATGATGAGTTAGTAACAATGATCTACTATAATAACCACCGATGTGTATATGAAGCTGAATCTTCATTTGGCTGCGGACCTTTTCTTATTTGCAAAATTAAATTAGAAATAGTGGTTTTCTGTTTCTGGGAAAGGCACCAAGAGAAATAATAAAAATAAAGATTCTTATACCTTCAATTGAATTTTGTATTCTGGTCGAAATTTCGAAATTTTGCTAAAACGTAACGATTTATCGCAATATTTTAGCGTTTTTGAGTCATCGTCCCCATATCGACCATACTCATTGTTTAAGTCGAGATTTCGTGTATATCATTTAAGTTGGTTCCACCATAAAATGTCTTAAATGTCATTTTATTCATATTCTGTCTACTTGTAGAAAATTTTGTCCTCTCTCTGATATTAACAACAAAATAATACATTTGCACGCTATTTTATTCTATAATTGAACTTGAAATTACATGGTGTTCAATGGGGGAATGAGATAAATACGGGGAAAAATAATATTTTTCCATAAAATATAAATGCCATTTTCGTGCAAAACTGTCTTTGAAAAGGAAATAATCCAGAGAAATTGAATAAAAATAAAATACAGGCATCTTACCACCTTATTTTTCTAGTTATCGAAGTATTAATGCCGTAATTGAAGTCAAAATGCAGTAATTCGTAGGAATTGGCGCTGCAGTCGGCTCCTATGGCTGGAAAAAAGTGCTCATTTAAAATACATTTGTGGAATAATCTGCATATTTTGTACCTTACTTTTGGGTTTCTATAGGTAACGCATTGCATCAGTGAAAGCAGGATTTTTTTGACAAAATATCAAAAATGTAGAATTTAGTATTTGTTTTGACTCACACAGTCGCGGCGGAACCTCCTTAACTCAATGATTCTTTGCACTAAATAAGATATGAATGGTTTATTACAATGCATTAGTGTTGGTTTATTTCCTTCCCGTTGATATTCAACGAACACCTTATCTAGTAAGTTATAAAACACGATAACAAAATCTAATCTATCTAGTAACATACCTCGAAAGTGACGCTGACATGCAAAAATTATTTCAAAATCACAGAAAAAAGGTTAGATCATGAACAGCGTGCCAGGTTTGGAATCACCCCTTGCCACGCACCAATGAAGGTAGCCCGCACGGTACATCGTAGATGTCATTCCAGGACGTGGAAACGTCCCCTTGAATAGTCCACTGCTACGGGTTCCATACGTAGGAGCTAGAGCACCGACTAGGCTTAAGGCAGAAATTTTTAAAGATTGATAATTTAACTACGAGAGCTTTGCTAGCAAGAGCTATAGGTACGTATTTACTAACCAGAACTGCGCTTCTCTTGGGATTCCCGGCCGAAAACAAAAGACGCACAGCAATGAGCGACCTGAAACGGCGTCATCCAATTCCTTCCGAGGAGTAAATACATACCTATGTATGCACAAGTATTACCTTCCCAAAAATAACGCGACATTCACAACCAGAAGCCACGCGGTCAAAAGCTGAGAACAACAATGCCATTATGAGGACTCCGGGCTAGGAATTTCTCACGACAGCTGAAAACAGCTTTAAGACGAATGTTTGTTTGTAACAAGAAGAAGAAGTCCCATTTAATGGATAGTATTTATATTTTTTAGGAAGTTGAAAACAGAAAGTTCAAGCGTCAATCCATATCGGTATTCCTTCGAATTTTTAATTGAACAAGGCTACAATACAGCATCATTCATCAAAAACATTTATGCGAGTAATAACTCTCTAAAATTCACAATAATACAACATTCTAAGGTAAACCCCAAACTAATTTTTCTAGCAACAAACTAATGGTTCACACATTAATCTATGGGATCAATAGTTATGAGATGCATAAATTTATGGACATCAATTCAAAATTCAAGTAGCAGGAACATATCCACCAATTTCGTAAATAATTTACCATAGTCATTGCTTTAAATGTTTGGTCTACTTTCCGATAGGAAAAAAATGTACGCATGACTGTTTTACATATATATATAATTACTAATGCACGGTGTAAATAGTCAATATGAATGAATAAACCTTTCATTGGTCAGATTATAACTCTTTGAATCCATTAGCGATAAATTTAACGGATAGCGGTCGCAGTCTTTACAGTATAGTACACGCTTCAAGATTCACTTGCTACTTTTGTTACTTGTAATCAGCTTTTTATTTATTTACTGCTGTTATTTGTCCAATGTAATTTGCCTTTCGATGCTTTAGGCGTGGTTATTTATTCTTCTCCATGCCGCAGATTTTAGTAAATCAGCCTGTTATGATCGTCTACAGCCTTGGTCCTTCCATCTACCGCGCAACTGTCACAGAGATCTTCTGCATCTTGCCCTATATTTCCATCTTCTACTATAATAATCATAGATGTGTACATATACTATATGTCAGTAACTTTCACACAAGAAATACACGTGAAACTGAATCTTAATTTGGTTGCAGGTCTTTTTTTATTTGCAAAATTAAATTAGAAATAGTGGTTTTCTGTTATTGGGAAAAGTACCAATAGAAAGAAAATAAAATACATATTCTTATTCCTTCAATTGAATTTTGTATTCCGGTCGAAATTCCGAAATATTTGCTAAAACTTAACGATTTTTTGCTATATTTTAACGTTTTTGAGTCATCGTCCCTATAACGACCAAAATCATTGTTGAAGTCGAGATTCCAAGTTTCCATTAACTCAATGATTCTTTGCACTAAATTAAAAATTTGCACTAAATCCCTAAATTTGCTCATGAATGGTTTATTACAATCAGTGTAAATGATAATATTCTTCCTGGTTGATATTCAACAAGTACCTTCTCTGGTATTCCATAAAATGAGATATTAATAATATAATAAATAAATTATGACACACCCTGCCGCACCCTGTAGCGGCTCACAGGGTAGGAGATATAGGTGTAGCAAAACTTGGTTGCACTCACTCGTTCAGAAAATGACGTCAGGGAGAGGCGAGCATACAAGAGAGGAGGAATAAAGATGTTTAGGTTCTCTTTAAAAGTCCCCAACTTAGCCCTTCGATAACTTTGCCCGCTCATCACCGCTTAATTCGTCCTCAGTGACTTTAAACGCATAAAACTCTCCTCTGGCGAGTGCCACAAAGTTTTGCTACACCTATACAAGGTAAATGTAGCTTTAAATTATTTCGACAAATCAGGCGTTGTGAAAAAAAATATCAGAACACGTGGATCAATAGGGGCGAAATGAGTCGGGGAAACGGTTACGATTTTTTCGTCAAAACACCATCTGTCGAAGAAAACCTCCCTCTCCTACCGTGCACCTCAACTCCCGTCAACTGGCCATATGCTGCTCTCCGGCGAAGCGGTTGGAGAAATAACGGTGAATAAGTCAGAGACGCTTATTAACTGAACATAAGTAGGAAAAGAGGGAGGAAAACTCACAATAGAATGGGGAAAAATATGTAAGGGAAAAACTGCAATTCCAAAAACACACACGAAGCAGATAAGAAAGGAGACAGGATAAACGAATTTATTTTTTCTACTTTGTAACCTATTAACGAGAAGCGACGAAAATGTCCCGTTGTCGCTCTGAATTCCTCTGGAAATTCTCTCCTTGCCCAGCAAATATACGCTAATTGCTTTGAAAGCACCTTCTCTCATTGGTGTATTTTTTCCAGTTCAGATACCAGGAAGCATTGAGCATACTGCATTCCGCACTGCATTCATTTGTACCCTAAATAATCCAATTACTTCATACTCATACACTGTACAAGTGCACTAGAACGTGAGTCCCGAAAATAGTATTTAAAAACATTGCTTCAATAAAGCCCTCATATTCTTAAAATTCGTAATGATCCTTATATTTTGTTAAATGACCCTTAGTTTTTACCTCACCCTTATGGCAACCCAATTCACACACGCTCTCCTATTCTTAAGACTCCTAATATTCCTCCTCTTTCGAGTATATTCCACCACATTCACCACTTACTTTCACGGTCTACCACTTCCACTCACACCGTTCACTCCTCCATCATTAATCTACTTCCTTATTTGACTCTCTTCCATTCTCTCGACATAACCACACCAACGAAGCACACTGTCTTCATACATATCCACTACCGAAGAATCAATCCCACACTTTTTAACTTCTCACTCATTCATTAACCTATACCTCCTGTAGGGTTTGATTTTCTCCCGGCGAATAGTTTATGTAAATTCTTCACGGGTTTCCGTCGAGGTTAGTGGCTCCATCTTCTCCTCTGCCGACGTTTTGAAGGAAGAACTTGTCCTTCGTCATCAGGGCCGTTGATGCCGGGTGTCGAGGTGCCGTGTTTACATAGGACCCTCAGGTTTTTTTCCCTCCATTTCCAGGATTGGGTTCCAGGTCCCACTGAAGTGGAACCCTTCGTCTCTGTTGAAGTTATGACTCTCAATTCGGATTTCTATTTCCTCCTTGGTAAGCCGGTAACCTTTTGAGTGTCCGAGCAGTGCCGTTTCTTTCCACTGGATGGTGTGGTTGAGGGTAATGGCATGTTCTGCGACTGCCGAATTTGCAGGTTGACACAGCCGGAGGTGCCGTAGGTAGAGGAGATCTCAGATACACCATTCACACTTCATTTATCCCAATATTATGCTTATCCAGGCATAACCACGTTTTGCAGGAATTCAATAATTTGGGAAGGAGTACACACAGTAGAAATTTTATTTAAAAAATTTAGACTTTCGCCGAAATATCATTTCACAATTTAAAAGACACACCGTCCTGACGAGGATCAATTCCAGGCGGCAACTTCAAATCCTGACGTCTTCAAAGCGAAACCCACAGTTGCGCCTTGTTTAAGGCCTACCACAAGAAAAAGAGTACTGTTATAAAGAAAGGCAGATATAGGTTAAAGCCATAAAGAATCACGATGAAAAAAATTGTAGAGAATCGTGGATCAAAATGAAAATAAAAAAACTCGAAAGAATCGACACCTGCAAGGTATTAAGAGAACTGCATACAATCACCTTGAACATTGCGGAAGAGAAACAGCGGTTCACCGCAATGTAATAAAAACTCTTAACCTCTCACCATTGTGGGTTTCAAACCGATTTCCAGATGATCAAACGAGGTCTTATTTGTCACTTCCAGCCGTGAACTTGAAATAGCACCGAAACGGATTATCATAAATATAAAACTATAGCTACGCCAACGCGAAGATTGGAATGTCCCATCTCTAACAAAAAAACATTATCGACCAAATAGCAAAACACGAGAAGAGTTTTCCAGCAACTATTTCCCTGGTGAAGTTCTTGGAGGCTGAAATATCAAAAAACCCACAGTCGCTTTTCTCAATGATGCGCTACGCCTGTGCCAACGGTCTGACCTCCCGAGTCCTTAAGAAAACTAGGACGAGATCACTGAAGGGTCAAGCCTTAGAGGGTATGAACTAGTAGTACCTACTGGCAGTACACCAATAGCGCACCAAAGTTTCCACACGACTTTTTCCCAACGTTTATAGTACACTTCCCGTATCGACCACGGCCGGCTGGAATGTTTGCCTACTTCCGTTCCCAAGTCGACGAGTGTTTTACGGTGCACGTTGGAATCTGATTATAAAAATAATGGAACTAAACCCTTGAACTTCATGGCGATAAAATATAAAAGCCGCTGATCTCCTTGGCACTGAAATAATTTTCACATATACTATTTCAACGTACTAACTCGAAGGTTCAGGAGGCTAAGAACGAAGTAGTAGGAAAAGAGGGTGTCCTCAAACGTATTACACCTATGTTTGATCGCAATTCAAATGAGATAACCAACATATTTGTCACTCTTCGCAAAAAAAACGACCAAAGAAGGTAAGAAGCGCATTTTGTCTCCCAACCTGAGGCCGTATTCAGGAATAAGTCACTAGAGGTAGCGAAACATGGTAGAAGTTGCGCAGAAGGCCATTATCAGTGGAATACTCCATTGGCTGGGAGATTGTTCCTGCATGGGGCGAGTATAGTATTCTCCGATTTTGACTGTCAAGAGTTCCCACAGTCGCAAACCTTCACTGCTAACTTCAAAATGCTAAATATTTTATTCACAAAAACTTTCCAGCTCACTTTGGCTTTTTTTCAATTGTTTAGATGATCTCCGATCGGTTTCTAACAATATCAACATATTTTATTGCAGCTTTGTGTATATCGTAAAAATTTTCTCGGAACACGATGCTGACACTTTCCCGCCGTCTTAGGTTAAATGCATTTATGTTGGCAGCGTAGCTTACAATGTACTTTTAAATTATTTTACTTTTAAGAACGCAGAAATCAATGCATGTCTGCATTATTCGTGGGATACTGACTTCGGCACGCATTATCGTGCGGAAAATACTTTCTCAATGCTTTCATTGATCGACCGCTGAAATGTGAGACATTAAGCTCCGAGTTGATTACGTGCAAACTAAGCCAAAAGAGCTTAGTTTATGACTCAATATTTTATCAGTAGAGCAACTAGGTTTATACACTACCACTTTCGGGACACTTGGTGATATAAAATGGTCACCCTCTCATGACGACTACTGACCAAATTATTTCGTAAAATAATATATAACATTACTCATTATAAAAATATCACCAGCAACAACAATCACTCCGGCCACCATATCGAGCAGGGCAACTGCGTGGGAATATATACGGCCACACTATAACTCATACACGCAGGGGTGCAAGTGTATATTGTATCGCTGCACCTTGTCTGCTGAGGGGCAACACGATTAGACCAGTTTTAATTGCATAAGATCAGCTTGTGTTCCGCACGCTCTAGCAATTTAAAACTATTAGGGTCGATATCGGTCGTATGCTACGGAATATATTTCACCAAAAAAAGCTTTCGTGCTCCTCGCAATAACCCAACTTGGGCATCTGCAGTACCTTGTATCACTCATTACCATTTACCTGCCGGAATAAGCTTCACGAAAATTCCGAGGTTTGATTTTAATGAGTATGGGTATTTATCATCATTTTATGCAGGCCTCAATGACATGACACTGGAATTCCGTCACGATTATTAGTTACCCTAATACTAAAGGTTACTATCTTTTGATGTCCCAAAACCAAGACATACTGAGTTTTGAAGTGATTAAACCTGGGAAGTTGATTACAAAAGTTAAGCTAATAGTGAATAGTTATTTTATTCTTTGGTTACAATAAAAAATAAAATAATAACAGGTAGCTGCGGCTGTTTGTCTAAGTACTTAGGAGTAACTAGTTAGAAACTAACTACTAGTAGGGTAGCTGAAACCTTCTTGGTCCCGGCCGAATAATTCCTCTGCTACCATCGGGAAAATTTGAAAGATAGCATAGCTCAGTTCGACTCAGTTCGTCCAAATGATAAGCACTCAAAACTCAGTCTATAGCCTCCGAGGATATGTGATACAAAGTTTTCAATTTACGCATTTCCCTCCATCCTTTTGATCTAGAGCTCTTATGCGTGAAGTGGACAGCGGACCTAAACGGAGACATTCCGTGACATTTCAGTGCCAGCCGGGACGAATTTGCCAACCGGGCAGGACACCTTTAAAACCGGGACTCTCCCAGCCAAAAAGGGACGTATGGTAAGCCTCCATACAGTTAAGTAATGGACGGTGCTAAATCCTGTAGCGAGGGGACTCGCGAAGTCGGATTTAACTAAATGAATACGAGGAAATATATTTGTTACAAACACAGCACAACGGTGACGTTAATTTTTCGAAGCAGCAAGCATGTTCTCACATTACATACCTCACCCTCTCCCACAGAATGCCGTTAATAACCTCATTTATTTCATGAATGAATCACTTCGTATTCTTTGAAGTAACTAGAAGCAAAAAAGAACACAGGTTTCTTTCTGGCGTATTTAATTGCTGCAATTCAGCATCTGAATGCATGGGGCTACATGGAGTAGGTAGTATTTGATTGAAGCATTATCTTTGATACTGCGCTGGAATATCTAATGCAATAACGTGAATCGATTCGATAGAAAACTGAGTAACTCTTGGAATTCATCCTGGGTTAAATATTCTGTACGAGGGAGAATAAATGGATAGGTATCTTACGCGATGAAAATATTTTAGCTTTTTTGGCAACAAATGTAATTACACGCTTTACTCAGTGTAAACTGTCCTTTACATGTTAAATTAGAAAAGACAAGGCTATACTCCACACTTAAATTCCGTAATAACCGACTATGGTTTCGGCACTATGTGCAATTTCCAAGCTCCCTTGAAAATTGCACCACCCTAAAATGTTACCACATTGAAAATGGTACAGTTCCGAAACTATGATGGGCAATTAGAAATTAAGCGTCGAATATAGTCTACTCTTCTTTAGCATGTTGGACGTAAAACATTAAAAAAAATGATGCCTTAGATGTTCTCTTGTGACCTTTGAAAGTTAACCGAGGTTAGTAATTAAACTATTTATTTTCAAGAATAAACCATGTCCTAAGGAGAAGAACCTCCATAGCCATAATTTAATTGATGCTCCAACAAGGAGGTAAAAAATCTTTGTTGACTTCAAGCAAAGTTTAATTATGGCACAACCGGTTTCATTATATGACCAAGTGCCTGAACTTATAAATGAAGACAGCTCCACCTGAACCGCGTTGAAAAACTTTTGTAAAACCAACGATTTCTTTTATTTCCAATTATAAAAAGATGACTTCATAAGAGTCAGCTTAAAACTGTGGAATGAAAATAGCATAGCGCATGTCGTAATATTGCATTTATTTTGACATAGCAGAATATAAAATACCAGAAAGATTTTTCACAGAAAGTTATTTTGCACCTTCATCGTCTCCGATTAAAAATTCGAAGACTACGAGGACAACTGACTGAAGATTGGGACACAATAAACGAATAATTTAAGAACTTGTAACCATTACGTGAACGAAGGAAATGAAAACAGTAACGAATAAAATGAAAAACCAATTGGTGAACTTCACTTTATGAATTTTATTGAAACGACCCGGGTTTTGACTTTGTGTAATCTTCAGGTCTAGTTCCAAGTCACAAGTAAGTCTAGTTAACGCCTCAAATATGTGTTTTTAGTTATTTGTTGGCAAGCGCAGTTATAAAAACAAAGTTTTCGCGTAGTTAGTATTCACTAAATTTACTTCATGATTCTTATAATTTCTTAAATTTAAAATATAATTATAATGACTTCTCTATTACGTATAATGTCTCTTCAGGTGTGGCACCGTGATAGTCTCCCCATAGCCGACGTTTCAACGAGCGACTTGCTCATATTCCTCAGGGCAAAACTGAGTTTTCTCTGAGGAAGATTAGCGAGTCTCTCGTCGAAACGTCGGCTATGGAAAGCCTAATCCGGTACCACACCCGAGAAGACTTTATCCAAGCCATCCACTGGGAAAGCTTACGGTATTTCGTCTTCATTTTGATCAGAAAAAAATTTCGATCAAACTCCCCAGGATTCTACGCTAACTTTAAGTGCGTTCCAGCACAGACCTGGCAAACGCAGATGTTTCACGGACTTTGACAGAAATATCACCGCACACAATGCGAAGGAGAGAGATTAATCCGAACGTTATCAGTCGCGCCCTCCACGATTTAATTGATTTTCCCTGCTCTCGATGAAGTGCAAGAGCCACAATAAGTAGCTTCGCAAGACGATTCCGACATTGGCTGGAATGGTAAGCGAGGCGTAGCGAGTAATGGACGAAAAACGAAACGAGGCTGACGGCGGCACGGCACCACTCTACCAAGGAAAAAGTTATTTCTCCTTCTTCCTCGACTCGTCTCGCCAGTGTGGGACATGACCTGTACTCACCCTTTCTCCGTCTTAACCTCCACTTCCTTCCCACACAAGACAAACACATGCTTAAGTAGGCGAGACACTTTGTCCTCCTTCCAACCAGTGTACCTAAACGGAGCTTTCCATTTGTTTCTGACTCTGTGCACTACGCAACCCACTTCAAAACAGAACAACAACATTTTTGATGTGCGCCAGACAAAAATAGAGCTTCGTAGTTATACGTAAAAGAAATAAAATTGAAGAATAATTACTGCTATCGGCGCAAAAAAGGTAGAACGCTGAACTTTAAACATTTGTATGAAATTCCGCCGGAGCTCCATAAAGTCGTGTAATATATCATTTGACTCAGGAGTAGAAAAGGACAAAATTACAAGGACTTATATATTTGACTAAAAAATATGCATTCAAGTGTTTTCAATGTAAACGTTTAGCTTCTACGGTCAAAATAGTTAAGAAAAACACGCGAAAAACTACAAGATAGCGGAACATTCGTCTTCTTCATCTCGTCACGGCCAAAATATTTGATTGGTGCACTTCATTATTTTTTTAAGATGAGAACAACGTCTCCGCATTACAAATATACTTTAGATAGTAGAGTACAAATTTAAATGTTACCAGTATTAACGATGTCAACTTTTATTGATATGGACAGCTTCCCATTCGCTTTCTTCGCAACACAACAGCGCTCTTGGTTTCCATTCGGTTCTGACGTTGCGCACTACGCAACTCACTTCAAAACAGACCGAGAGCGGAGCGTAATCTGCGCTAAATAATAGAAGAACGTCGATAATCGCATCCGCGATTGTTGTCATTCTGTTTATTTTCAGTAAGAGAGTCATAAGTTAATTATATGAAGCTTTAAATTATTCTGCGGTACTAATCTTAAAGGATTTTAAACACATTTTTAAGCTATAGACAAAATATTTGGTATTTCGAACCTAGAGAATGCTACCTACCGGCAGGGTTATAAAACGTTTCGCCGAATGCAAATCGTTCCATTCATTGTCGTTCTTGTACAATTAAGTGCGCTGATGTGTTCCTGTCATGCGCAAACTCTAAAGGTGGCTGGAGTGCTAATAGTGGGTCATTGAGTTGGTACACATTGTAATTAATTTTTAAATAAGTAGAAAAAAATCAATGGACCACATTTCATTTAAGTGCATCTGTTTACATTTTGGCGCTCAACATACAGACAGCAACAGAAATTATGCAAGAATTATATTTTAAATTTTTTCCTTGAGAAATTCAAGTGATGGCTAGAGTTTCGGTGCGGTATTTGACATTTAGACGAAATTTTATTGAAATATGTTTCTTTTCGAATTATTGGACTCGGCGTGACACGATATCTGCCAACAATTATTATAATAATACATGTATTATTTCGTGTTTAAAAGAAAATGTGTACGCATGTAATTGAATTAAACTATATATGTCATGTGCTATAAGGTTACTTGTTAAAATAGTACCTACTGAATATATATGTACATTTATGTATTACTTCGTGTTTAAAAGAAACTTTGTACGCATATAATCGAAATAAACGATATATATGTCATCTGCCATAAGACTACTTTTTTAAATAGTACCTACTGAATATATATTCACATAAAATAGTACTGAATATATATGTGCATTTATGTATTACTTTGTGTTTAAAAGAAAATGTGTACGCATGTAATCTAATTAAACAATATATATGTCATGTACCATAAGGCTACTTGTTAAAATAGTACCTATTGAATATATAGTCACATAAAATATCACTGAACATACATGTACATTTATATCAATATCTATTTCACAAGGTGGGCGCTGGTGGAATAGATATTGATTAAATAAATGACAGAGGTTGGATGTTGAATAAGAAAAAGCGCCCTCGTTTTTACTTTCCGAGTGATGAAAACAAAATATTTTTTTTCTTTTTAATACACTTGCGTTTAAGCGTGTTTAAAAAAAAGTATTTTTAAAATTATTATTTCACTTTTATCCATAGATTTCACTGATTAGAACACTTAAGCAAAGTTTCACGCTAATCAGTGCATATGCAAAATCGCTCCAACCACCTTAAGGTAGTTGAATGGAGAGTTTCCAATAGTTTTATCCCTTGTCCTCGGCAGTGATGAAACACATGAGGCGAGCGCCTTTAAATCTCCATTTCAGTTGTGTTACCTTGGAAGAGTTCAACGACCAGCCTGAGCGTGACGCGTGCCCAGCGCAAGAAAAAGGAAGGGGAAAAAAAACGACGCAACTTCCGATTTCTTGGCAGGTTTCGAAATTCACTGCCAATACCGCCGGAATATCTGTAGAGAAATGTCATGTACCATGTGAAAGTTCCGTGTTAAAATAGCATTGAATTATGAAGAAACCAAATCGGTTACATGCAGTTTTTCTCTTTTATCTATAGATATTACTAATGAGGACATGTATGCAAATTTTCATGTAAATCTGAACGTGAACAAAAATTGATCCAACCACATTAACTCCCCTGTATGGACGCAGTTCGTAGGGAAAGGCCTCATCCACACACAAGGGCCTTATGCGCAATTGCCAACATGTTTCACCACCACTATACGTCCTTGTATTCCATTTTTTCAATCTCAGATTAACACGGAAACAGTCAGCACGAAAGGGTGGTCTTGTTTACCAGCAACAGCGATCACTCGGGTTCCCATTACAAGCCGGGCAACTGCGTGGGAATATATACTGCTACGCTGCAACTCATACACTCAAGAGTCGCAAGTGTATCTCGTATCGTCGTACCGTATCTGCTGAGTGGCAAAACGAGTTGACTAGTTTTAATTGCATTAGGTCAGCTTGTATCCCGCACGCACATTAGGGTTGATAGTCGACGTAAGCTACGGAATGAATTTCAACTGTTAAAGCTTCCATGCCCCCCGTATTAGAACACTACCTTGATATCACTTAAGCCGTGTTTACACGATGCATTTACCCGCGCAAGTACGTGGCTGGACAGATGCGTGAACACATTCACCAAATTAGAACAGGGGCTATTTTCTATCCACGCATTCACGCATTTGCGCAATTTTGAGTGTTTACACGGTGAAATTTTGATGGTGATTGTGTTCACGCATCTACCCGCGCGGGTAAATGCATCGTGTAAACACGGCTTTATAACCATTAGTGAAGGGAACAAGTTTCACATAATACACAACGTTTTATTTTTATTATACTTATGTGTATTTATAGAAATATTTTAAGAGCTTTAAGGTGGTCGGAGCGATTTTCGTGTATGTGCAGATTTGCGTAAAATCTTGCATTCGTTCTTATTATTGTTGTCTTGAAAGAAAAGTGAAAAAAATGCGCCACACCGATTTGGTTTTTTGGCAATTAAACGCTTTTTTATTACATGTGTAGAGATTTTCTTCTAAACGCGAATTAATATATTTTTTTTCATTATAATGGTTGCTAACAAAGAGCAAAGTGTCAAACCGAGTCAAAGATTCGAAAAAACAGTTAAATATAATCATCAAATTATTTTATTTCTCTTTACCAATGTTTCGCCTTTTTATGTATGCTTCGTCAGGGATACAACGAAAATTAAAAATTGAAATTGTAATCCTTATTGAATTGATGTACAATACGCACAATTAATTTTCATTGCAGCCCTGAAGAAGCATGCATAAAAATGGTCTGAACCATTGAATCTGTAAGGGGAATCCACTATGTCACCACGAACAAACCGACGAAGCGCGCTCCTTTCATGCGTGTCCAATCGTTTGGAAAATATTGAGATTCCCCGAAGAGCCGAAAACGTAGCAGTTTCCTAAGTTTACACTGGCTCATCTTCTAGAATGTACTCTTAGTCGACTCTTGGTGAAAACCTCCACCGCATTCTTTCTCGCTCCGGGTGTGTTCACGTAGCCATGAACATGTGCCTTGAACCGAGAAAAGGTAGTTTCGAAGAAATGCACTCAAATCTCCTTGGCATAGGCCCCGCTAGCTCTAAGAAAACGAGCCAACGACGAAAGGAACGGAAATGAATAGAATTTAAACTTTATAGTGGTGTCGAAACATGGTGACAGTTGTTCATCATGTCCTTTTTAAGAGGAAGAGTTCATTCGCTACCTGCTGGCTCCACACGGGGGAGTAAGGCAGTCTCCGCGTTGGATTACCAGAGTTCCCAAGGTGTTTAAACCCTCACTGCCAAGCTCAAAGTGATCAATATGTCATTCACATCAACTTCCTGGCTCTCAATGGCTCTTAATCCGATTTTTTAGATGGGCATCCTTGGTTGAGTGCGAACTATTGAGGTAGACGGAGAGGGCATGACGTCATCAAACAGCAACCACACAAACGAAACATCCACCATGTTGCCAAACCCTGTTCTTTCCTTGATTGCCTTCGGATAGCAAGGAGGAGTGGACGCATTATAGGAATGGGATGTGACAGGGATTTTTCGTCATAGCTCCGACCGAGTCACAGCGCCAAAAACCTGTGATTCCACAGGACCCTTACCGACCTTAACGTCACGAACTGGTCCAGCCAACTGCCACCAAGTTTCTCTAACACCATATGCTCACAAGAGCACAAAAGGTAGGTAATGGCGTAATGGATAAACATAGGGGTGGAACCGTGATATCACGGTTTGGTTCAATATCAGATAGGGTATATATTGCGTATATTCATGGGGCAAAAATTGTATGGAAAATTGGAAAGGACAAAATTTGGAGACAAATACATTAAAGAAAATCTTTATCAACATAATACCCCGAAAAACCACCTCAGGGGTGTATGGCAGGGGGTGGGTTATCACTAACATGGATTACAATACACCCTGTTAAAGTTAATGCAACTACTACTATTGATGCATAGGCAAAAACCTGCTAATACTTGTCAGGAGGCGAAATGCCACTAACACATACAACACTATCGGTAAGCCACCAATGTTAGATGGTCCGTTTTCGTTAATATTACTTACGAGAACATGAGTGCGCATAGCAGGTGTGGGACTTTAAAAAAGCAAGGATACCCATATAAATAGATAAAATAACCTCAAAATAAAATTTTCCATCACTGCAAAATACACAACTCATATTACGCTAAGTCACGTGCACGGGTGCATAGATATACAAATAGCATAACACAATACTTGAATTTAGATGGCTTGGTGGCGTAACTGGCTAACACACCTGACCGGAAATTGGGAGATCCGGGTTTAAATCCAGGTCAAGTCGAATGATTTTTTCACGGCGAATTTCACCCTCAAGTGGTATATCTTTGCACCCGTGCGCGTGACTGCGTACCACATCATTTGTGCCCCATCCCCCGCCCTCTCCCCCTATTAGACATGAACTGCCTCTCCCTAGTTCTGATCCTGGGTACGCCCTGATTATTATAATCATTTTATTCACTGGGAGAACTTGCAACTTAGAGAGAGTTTTTTTCGCGGAAATGGCATTTGCGATGGGTGTAAAAATACACATAAAAGCGTATCAGGTTTAATTTTGTAGAAGAATGTTATATTCATGTCGATACTATTCGACACACTATTAATTTCCAAACTTTAATGGCACGCAGTATGTCACTTTAATGGCACTGTGTGCCGAAACATGGGTCGGTCTGCCTTAATTTGTGACATTAAAGTGTGGAAGGTACTATTGTGTTTGTATCGACATGGAAAAATACAATTTTTCGCCATGTTTTACCCATTCTCGCATTTAACAGCATGTTTTCACAAGTTCATTTTGCGAAAAAAAAATAGCAAATATATCAGGCAGAGGACATATTTTTCTATAATTAACCAAATTATGTATTGAATGACATTCAAGCCAATTTTTCGTTGAACCAATATAACACACAAAACTGAGTATTGGATTCACGCATTTCGCGAAAATCAGGTGAACTTATTTATATGGGTTGCGAGTATTAAAAAAAAGAAAAAAATAGGGAAAAAATAAGGGGTGTGAGGGGCTGGAGGAAAATAAAAGGGATGTGGGAAGAGGGGTAAAGGAGGATCCTCGGGGTTGGAAAACTCGTGCCTGCCGGCCGGTCTGCGGAGTTTTTCTAAGGCTTCTCCGCCACAACCCCTCGAAAAGGACTTGGGGTAGGCCTCCTTCACGACTCGGGGGAGGGACTTGATGCAAGGGAGGGGTGGTTCGCCACCCCCCCCCCCCCCCCACCCCGCTTGAATCACGTAAGGTTGCACGATGTTTTGGAGCATGTATTTTATTTTTACCTTTTACAAGAATCGCAGAGTAATGTACCCAAGAGAGCAGCGCATCTCAGAAATAAAAAGTCATATTTACACGGCACTATAGGAGAGCACAAACTGGAGCAAGTAGAGCAATGCAATTACCTGGGTATTACGCCAGAATAAAATGGTCATAGTATCATCTACATCTACAAAATACCCTGCAAGCCACCTCAAGGGTGTGTGGCAGGGGTGAGTAACCACCAACATGCATTACAATATACCCTAAAGATAGTGTAACTACTACTACTGATGCACTAGCAAAAATCGCTAATGCTTTTCGCTAATCTAGTGGATTTTTCGTTCATTCATTACAGTAATGTATCGTAAAGGTAGGTCTTGATGATAGTCAGAGAAAATCCTACAGATCCTTGGACCTGCAGGGCCTCATATACCTCCAGTATTTGTTTTTTCATCTCAGCGTGTCCTACTCTCCTCATCCCGTCCATAAAACCTAATCTCTGCCTTCTCCTTGCCCGCTTACCCGAAATCGTTCCCTCTATCACGGCAGTCAGCAAACCATCGCCCCTCGTAACCACTTCCAGCCACCTGCCCTGCCACCCCCTTATCTCATTCAGAAGTTTCCTTTCCTCACCAATCACATCAAGCACTTACTCATTTGTCTTCCCTTTAGTCCATTCACCTTCTCCAACCATTTCCACACCCACATCTCGAACGCCTTCAGCCTATTTTCGTCTTCCTTTCTCAGAGTTCACGTTTCTGCCACATATAACACCACACACTATATCAAGCACTTCACCAGCCTCTTCTTTACATCCTTAATTAAGGTCCCCGTCATCAGCTCCCGTCTATTAATGAACGCTTCCTTCGCTAGCGCTCCTCCCAATGTCTTTGCTACTATGTCCATTTACTTCTAGCGCACTACCCAAGAAATCAAACTGTTCTACTAGCTACAGTTTGCGTCCTCCCTACTTTTATGACCAGCCTCGCATCGTGGATTTTTATTATCTTAAATTTAAACCTAACTTCACCAGTAGATCACCGAAAGGGTAATAATAAGTGAGAAGCCACCATAGCCCCTATTGGTGACTTGAGGGCGGCTCTTTCGCTTCTGAAAAGCGGTGATTAAATTCATTCCTCCTGGAATAGGGATGAGAAATTTTCCGCGCGCATTCCCACGGCCGTCCGAAGGTCTCGGGAAAGTGGCGTGGAAGCGATTAAACAAAATTTCTCCTCATTATCACCCATATTTCGCGGACCATTTTACAATGAAGGGACAAAAAAAGAAACTCCGACAGTAAACCGAACTAAGGATCTCGCACCTCAATTCAATTCACCTGGTCGCAAGAGTTAGGCTAAGAACAAGGATAAACTAAATTGACAAAACAGTTTATATAACATCAAGTGCGGGGATACAATTTCATACTTAAAATAATGAAAATCATAGTGAACCTAGCCACGTGCAACGGGTGCCACGTAAAGGGTTGATTTCCATTCGCTGTAGTGCACTACTTACTTCGCAATACGACAGACTCGTTTCAGATCCTGCGAATAAGAGAGGGCACTTCAAAACAGGATCGGGAGCAAAGTTGATGTGTGCTAAAAAAAAATAATTTCGATAACCGCAAATTCGAATGTTGTTTTTAAAAAATGCGTCATACATGTACAGTGTAAAGTTCTAATTACTGCATAATAAAAAGCTTTTACGTCTTAAAACACGTTTTTTAAACAAATTTGATGACTATACACAAAATATTCGGCCGTGGCTATTGTGTACCGGCAGGCTACCGAACGCTTCGCCAGCGCGCATCGTTCCATTCATCACCGTTCGTGTGTTCTGGGGGGCTATTCTGTATGTTCTCGGAATTTCCGAGAGTCGAAAATGACGACATTTTGACGTCATAGACGTCACGTCACCTCTAAAATTTCAAATAGGGCCATTCAAAAGCTGAGATTTTTCGGGGGCTTTTTACGTCACATCCACGGATTTTCCGAGATTCAACCATATCGTGTCCTTACTGAATAAGACCCCTGAAGTTCGCTGATGTGTTCCGATCTGCGCTAAGTGCAACACCTTGAATGGAGAGCTCGCTTAGTAAAAAGAACTGCGGAAATCCGAAATGAAAAATCCGTTTGACGCAGCCTTCCTAAGTGTGGCACCCGAATTGGAAAATAACGGCATCATACTTACAGTTCTACTTTCTAAAATATCTTTCCTTTTCGGAAAGGCATTATCGATTATTTAAATATTTTATTTTTGCTTCACTATTGTTTGTTTGAATGAATGATCTCTTTTTACGTATCTTGTTCTTCGGTAAATTTTTAATAAATTACTTCATTGGTTGACGATAACAGCTGCAGAGTTAAAAAGATTGGACACAATCGAGATGTGGTGTTACCGGAGAATGATGAAAATCAAATGGACAGAAATAATCACAAACAAAGAAGTCGTACGATGGGTTGGAGAGAAAATAAGTACAGAGAAAACTCTGGGAAGAAGGAGAGACAACTTTTTTTGATACACTTTCCGACACAACAGCCTATTTAAAACAATATTAGGAGAAGGTATGAATGAAAAGAATCACAGTAGAAGACCAAGAGTGGAATCCATAAGGCAAATTATGAAGGGCGTCAAAGTGAATAATTATGTAGGATTGAAGCAGTTGGCGGAGAGGAGAGTGAATTAGAGAGTGGCAGCAATACAATCTTCGGATTGATGGCTACTGATAATGACTTCACTTGTTTCTCTATGGCTATCACAAAGTAATGGGAGAGATCAAATGCACCTTTAGAACTACATTATTACGAGTTTGTGACAATCCTTGAGCCTACTGCGTAACAATAATTGAACACTCACGTCCAAGTACAGTACCCCATTAATTCTTCACAATTTTTATCATTCAAAACAATGGACCGAGGTGGCTCAATGAAATATCCAAAAGTAATTTCCAAGAATTATAAAAAATCTCTTGGTCAACGGCCACGTCTTCGGCAGCGGTCAAGTTCAAGGTCAAACGCGAAGCTTACATCAGAGGCCTTGATTAGTATCTCAATCAAGATACGAACGAAACGAAAATCCAGAATTTTAACCATTACAACAAAGACCTTCTACGTGCCAAGTCCGGCCACTTTTATCTATTGACAAATAATAGCAGACATTAGGGCCACCCAATGTTATTCACAGATAACGCCATAGTTGCAATTATGTATCATTTTAAATACCACCGGTGAAGCCACGGGATGGAAAACCATTAGTTAATACAATGCTTTTTCAAAATTCGCCACTTATTCCACGAATGGTGCAGATGCATATTTCATTTTAAAAACACGATGGAAGACAACCGTGATGCAATACGATCTGTTGCGGTTCTCAAACCTGTCCTTTTCTACCCTTAACTCAAAGAGTGATCTCATAGCTTTTCGCAGTAGTGCCTTCCAGAAATCGCTTCTTGCTCTTCGTCCTTGGCCTTGGTATTTAAGTTTTTTTTCTCTTCCATTGTCCCTTCCCTTAAGGCCTTCGGGCGAACTCTTTTTGTCTCAGTACGCGTCCAATTCGTTTTTATTCCCACTTCTTGTAAGTGGCTGCCACGGGGTCCTTACATCTCCGGCCACTCGAAAGTCTTCAAAACACACTGCGTATACCCACAGGCCTTCATTACATTGCATTCTATTGAGAGCTGTGTTAAGTGCAATGGCTACATACTGCACCGTTTCATGACAAAATTCAGAAGCACTTTACCGTTTTTACCGTCCTTTTTTAGTGGTCCAGTGCAGTCTCACTTATCCAAATAATGTAGACTGAATCAACCTCGGATAGTAAAAAAAAACTTGAATGATACGGAAGCTTTACGCGCGAGCAACAATCACCACAAAAATGAGATACACATATGCTTTGTCGTAGTTCAATTTTTGCCACTTTCAAGTAAACAAAATAGTGCTGAGAATCCCCGAATATATTGAGATCAACCACATGAGACGGTACTACGGTTGGAATTGTAGATCCAGAGCGTTCACAAAATTCAAAAGCCACTTTAATTTAGCCAAAAGCCACCCTCATGACGAAAGCCATTTGTTCCTCGTTGTAAATTATATTTTAACAATCATACAATTTTAAATTTAGGTGTACGGTAAGGAAATGGAATTCGAACATATTCCCAGCCAGCACGAGGCTCCGTGCGAGTAAAATGGCTTGTGCTTTTGAGAATTGACACAATGAAGTTTGTAAAGCTACACACAAGGAGAACTCTTTCCCGTGTTGCTACCTTCGTCTTCTCGCTGAACCCTTAGAAAAGTAATTCCCGAACGTATTCATTTATTTTACAAGTTCCCGTAAGTCAAGAGGCTTCTGCAGCTTCAAGTTGTAAAAAAAACAATGCAGCACTAACAGGGGACTAGAATGGGTCCCTAAAGAAAATAACGTAAAATGCCCTCCTCGGAGATCACACAGGAAATTTTCTAAGAACGATTGCGGACGCTGACAAGGTCTAGGTAGTTTGAGCGAGATTTTTCCCTAATCATTATAGAGACCATATTCAAATTTTATTATTTAATTTCAGCAGCTGTAAGGAGCACGAAGCAAGTATTGTAATATTAATGATAAAAAATCTTTGTTTTGAATTATCGAAATTCGCAGTAATTAACTAAATATGCATGCACAAGTATTCAACTTGATTCATTTTTTTTCACGCCGTACGCTGAAAACGACTTCAGATTTTCTTGTGCTTCTGTAAAAATAACTGCGGCGATTAAATGATTTATTCTTAAATTCTTAGAATTAACGCAAACAACACACTGTACTGTACTGTACTGTACAATTTATGTGAGATCTATGGGGTAGAAAATACTCATTTTTTAAATTAGGTCTCAATGGAGTGCATAACCGTAGGTACCATTTCCTTTGAAAAACTGCTAGCCTACGAGTATTCGGGCATATTATTATAAAAGTATAATGATAAGTGGCTGATATTTTGGTATCTCTTGGAAGTTGAAATATTTTTTTATGAGGAAAATTCATGGAATTTTATGTGAAATGATATCTCGCTCAAAGTACCTTAAGGGCGGATATGACGCCAAAACCTACGGGCACAGAGAATATGTAGGGGACCAAAAGCGACAATGGCTGCAATAATTTTTTGCGCAGTCCGCCATGTTCTATTTTTAATTTAATTAAAAAAATTTGTGGGCTCCAAGTCAAGTTCAGCGAAGGAAAAAACTTCATTTTTTGAGGTTATTAAATGTGAAAATATAGTTTAAAACAAAAATAAATTATGTAAAATGTAGTCCAAGACAAGTTTATGCTTTCATATTCGATATAAAATATAAAAGTTCATATTTTATAAAATTTATCACGATCAATAGATATATTGTTTTAAATTCTACTTATTTTTGTCATTAACCAATATATTCCTTTAATTATTTATACGCAGTCTGTCAGACGATACGCCAGTACTAGTGTTCCAAAAAAGTGACGCTAGAACCGAAGGGTTTTAGGAAAAGCGGTATTTCTTTCATTTTACTATAGGGTTACTTCGCGATTTCGTTTCTTCATGTTCAATGCCGGCCTCGATTGCAGCGATATTGCAGCCTCTTAATGCTGAAGTCGGGGGTTCGAGTCCCACCTGTAGGAAACGTATCATAGAAACAAGTCACCTGGGTGGATTTTAACCATCCTTGGCATGGATGTTTGTGAAATTTGTGATGATTTGATCGCATGAAAGAACTGAATAGTTCTAAATTTTCTCAAACTTTGGTAAGGAATTATTATTATTACGTTTCACCTGTCATCCGGGAAGCGTTTTCAGGCGGAGGTGATAGAGGTGAAGCGTTGTGCACGAAGCAAACAAACGCGACAAAACCCGGGACTAGAATTAAGCAATTAAATAAATTTCTCGGAAACATTGAAGGATTAAAAACGGTATAGCTTCCACCAATTTTGAATCAACAGCGGCGGAACAAAAAAAATTGGAGACGGTTGTCCCACCGTGAGGCTGACGGCCGGCTGGCATGAAAATGAAGAGCGATCAGTCTTCGACAACGTATGTAAGAACGTACGCCAAGGAATCTTGGAGAATGCCAAGAACGGAATTAAGGAGAAAAACCATTGGTGCGCGACCCGAATGTGACTGGTTAAACGCGGCATGCAGATATCTGCCGCAATTCTTACGAGGTCGGTGACCCGTGGCCTTGAACTTCCTCCTCCTGCCGCTGGAGGGAATATTTCGCACTACCCCTCCTCCCATTTTCTCTCAACGCCTGAGCATAGAAACAAGTCACCGATCGGCTGCCTTGAAACGGCCGGGACAGGATGAAGGGGAGGAAGGATTTTTGCCGTCTGACCTTCCCTCTCCTCTTGTCATTGCCTGATGAGTGAGTAGCACACAGAAAAAGCGGATTGCGCCAGCACACGAGATTGTCTAGCGCGGTAAAAATAGAGGGATGATTTTCATCAATTGGTAGGTACGCCAAAAGCAAAAATCATCTTCCAAGAAGAATAAAGTGCTGATGCAATCCTGTTCAACCAATGAAAGAACTACTGAGATGGTTTGAGCGATTTTTGTTTTTGCAAAGATTTGCGTGAAACATTGTATGTGTGTCATTTATGGCATCTATTGATAAAAGTAAATGATATTGATTTTACCGATTTGGTTTTTTGGCAATTCAATGCTATTTTACATCGTAGTCTTATGGATCATGACATATATTTCGGAATAAACGGATCACACATTTACAAATAAACACGAAATAATTCATCTCTTATAATTATTTGCCAACTATTGAAATTTACTATACTATATTAGCCAACGATTTTACTATTGCCAACAAATAACTAAGTGTCACCCCGAGTCCAATATACGAAGAAAAAAACACTTTTCAATATAATTTTGTCTTAAGTGCGAACACTGTGCCGAAAACTCGAGTCATTACATGCTTTAATTAAATTGTAAAATTAAGATATTAAAATTAAATTGAAGAAAGTAAGATGTAGTCCTTGTAGCATTTCCATTACTAGTAAGTACATGGGTGTTGAGTTCCAAGGCATGAACGTACGCACTTAAATGAAATGTGCTTCAAGGTTTTTTTTCGGCTTCAAAAATTATTAAAATAGCACTTAATGACCTACGATTACCGCTCCAGCCATCTTTAAGGAACTCATATAACCCACCCCTCAGGAAAATGTTAGACCATTACGCCATCCAGGGAGAAAATAATTCCAGAATATTAACGCACAAAATACAATTGTGTAACAAATACCATGAACACTATTTTAAATAGCCGAAAACTGATCAGGGGTGGGATCACGGTTCTTCTTTTCGCGTTTTCGCTATCGTCATCAGAAACGCAAACAGCTCAAGAAGGACAATGCTCCCAATTACTGACCTAAGAACGCACTTCATCAATTAACATCGCACTTGACTAATTTAAAAAAATGGCGGCTAAAAAGCCTTCAAAAGAGAATGTTTTTTGCGACTCTGTAAAAATTACCTTGGTGAGTAATAGATTAATTTTTATAACTATGTAGTTGAGAAAACATACAAACTGAACACCATTAGTTTTTTGACGAAACCTAGGTGTTGTAAATTCCTATTTTTTCAATATTCGCACTCTGGAGCGCAGGGCCGTAATCTATGCCATGTAAATAATATTATATTGTCAGGCAAATTGCTCGATAAGCAGTTCGACAAGGGGTTGGTATTTGCATATATGTAATTGGAAAGGGGAGAGATTTTTTTTCTTTAAAATTGGGAGAAATTCATCAAATTCTAGGTGAAGTGATTTTTCGATCAAACTACCTTAAGATAAGGAATAAAAGGAATCCTAAGAACAGGACGCGTTGAAGTAAGGTATTAGTATAACCGAAGAAAAAGAGGTGTGTGAGGACATGTAAGGGCAAAGTCAGCTGAACAGGCCTGTAATCTACAATTGAACTTTTTTGACTGAGCCTACCCCGAAAGGGAACTGGGTGCGTATTTATGTAGATACATGTATGTGTCGAATACGATTGAATGCATCAACAGTATACAGACCTTACATATAAATTAGTTTGAGACCGAGTTAAAAATTTACATACACACATCCGTTAAACTTTACCAAAAATCACAAGGTAATTAATTAATACGAATGAGATAGTTATTATGAGTGTTAAGCCAATTAGGGTATGCTTTAACGGAATGTTTCTTCTCTTCAAGTTTCCACCATAAAAAGTCCTTATACTAAAACAATTTCTCTTTTCAGCTTCGACTACTTCCTACCTTTCCCCAATTTCCCCGCCAACGTACTATGGTAGATTAGATCATAAAAATAAAATAAGAGAGATAGACTGTAGTACGGATAGATTTAAAATGTCGTTTTTTCCGCGAGCGATAAGAGACTATAACGGCTGTGTAAGGACTTAGAAATAGATTAGTTGACTGGTAGTGTAGCTTACTAACTTATGTATTTCTTAAAGCATGTTTACGGAGTTTTATGGTGTTTCTTACAGCATGAGTTTTATGGTGTTTCTTACAGCATGTTTTGCATGTTCTAGCTTCATAGGCAGATTGCCCTCTTAAGTAGCATGTATAATATTATGTGTCATCGTACATGTGTGGCGTGCATGTGGGGATTCTCTTGCATGCTGCATGATGGTTTTTAGTTAATGATGGAATTGGTTAGTATCCTTAATATTCATGACCGTGTGGTGTGCATGTGGCGGTCCGCTTGCATGCTGCATTTTGGTGACTTGTCACCCCCTGCCAAACACCCTAGAGGTGGCTCGCAGGGTAATATGTAGATGTAGATGTACCTTTCGTCATGCTGTTAGCATACCTCTCTCTCTCCTCAACTTTCCAGCATTCTACCTTCAATAACGGGTCTTTAACGTTCCACCGTCTCTATTCGCTCGTTCCAACCATCTGCTCCGTCTCCGCCTAATCTCCCCCAGCAGCCTCATTTCCTTCCCTTCCATGCCAAGAACTTTTTTCATTTAGCCCTTTCCGACCATAGGAACTGAGCAAAACAACGTGCTAGCACTATCAAAACTCACTTATCTTTCACATAGAAACTTTTCCTTAATAACTCAAATACTTCACAACAAACGGCGTATAGATCAATCATATGAAACTCCCACCCTCAATAGGTAGAGTTGAATTTTCACTTGTGTTTAATAACATAGCATCATTACTAACACTTCACACCGCTTGATATGTCCGGCATTATTTTATTTTGTTCTCTGCATGAAGTAGCATCTCGTAACATTCATAAATTAACAGTATTAGTAATATTAACCATTTGATGTATCTATACCATTGTTCTGAATGTTCATTTACGTAGCACTCTCCCAGTTTCTGGTTGGACTCCGCACTGTTCTCCTGACTGCTTTTTGGCCTTCGCCTAGCGGCAGGGGAACGTGCGAGGTTCTGATTTGTGCTGGGACGAGTGCTGCATGCCTGGTGTGGATTCACCCCGTGCCACACACCCTAGTGGTGGCATGCACGGTACTTCGTAGATGTAGATAGGTGTAGCAAAACTTTGTGGCACTCACTTGTGAAGAGCATGGCGTCATGGAGAGTAAAGCATAAACAAGGGGTCGGATTAATGGGCCGTGAGTCCCTCAGGAGGCACAAACAGGAGTCTCTCGCTACCTCTGTCCGCTCATTTACGCATGAATAACCCTCACAGACCTCAGACTCTCAGCTATCTAGTGCCACCAAGTTTCGCTATGCCTATACCCCAGTTATTTCTTACTCTCCAATTCTAAATTATCAAGTAAATTGAATAGCCCAGCACGTTTTTGTTCGAATAAATTTATTAGCTCCTCCCAGATAAAGAGTGACCTGCCAAACATCCTTGTGGAGGTATTTAAGGCATCATGTAAAAGAAGACATTTTCTTTAAAGAAAACACACGTTAAGAGCTCGAAGATTTGTCTACAGCAGTCCAATGAAAGGTGCTCTCCTATTTTTGAATGGCAATCAGATAGATGATCAAGGAGAGTACGATATATTTTCTGCAATCTAAAATACTAATTTCAACCAAAAAAAGACGCAATGAAAAAATTATTGATCGCAATTCGGTTGTGAAGATTAATTCCGGACAAAACAAATTTTCTTAGTCCAACTTTTACACGAACAGTGGATCTTAAAATGAAGACCAGGAATTATAGATTTAAAAGTCTATTCCTTAAGGCGGTTTCATCATAATATGACACTGTATTAGCTCGAATATAGTGCAATGGTTTATCTCCGATATATATCTTTGAAAGTCACATTCGCACTACACTCGAATAGTTTAACTTTAAAATCATAAGCGTGTACTCCTCGTCTTCACATGCCTTTCAGCTGGTCTGTTCACTGCTACTACACAGCAAATTCTTTGGGCATTCACGTTACGATGTCACATTTTACAAATAGCCTGGAAATGCGCATAATTAGATATAATCGAAAATATTAATTCAAATGTACTTTTTTAATAAATTTCACTTTAGTATAAATACGAGTCTCAATAAAATCGGGGTCATATTATACACGGACTAATACGGTAAATTTCATTTCATTTATGCCTACTCTGGATACCAATATAAAAACATTTCCACTAATTGATATGGCCATCAAAATCATACCTTTCCACGCAATTTTATTCTCAAATTGAACTTGAACTGTTCATTGTATTAAATGAGAGAAAGGGTGAAATAAAGGGGAAAATAGTATTTTTCTATCTAAGGTGAATTCCATTTTCGAGAACAACAGTTCATAAAAAGAGAAAAAGAAAACTATAAAGTAACCCAATAAAAATAAAATACATATGCACCTTTACATCAAATTATAGAGTTATAGATAAAGCAATACAATAATTAAAGTCAAAATGCGACAATTAAACAGAAATGGCGCTGCAGTCGGCTCCAATGACCGGGAAAAAGGTGTCAATTCAAAATGCATTCGTCAAATAATCTGCACATTTTGAAACTAAATTTTGTTTATAAATAGCCAAGGGATGTTATCGGTGAAATCAGAATTTATTTAAGCAGAGCAAACAAATAGGTTGAATTTTACATTTCTTTTGACTCACAACAGTCGCGGTTGAACCTCAGAAATACAAGAATATCACAGAATAAAAATCCCGTCACTTTAAATCCAAACCAACAAAACCCATACATTTCCTTCCATTTTTGTTTGCGCATACTGCCGCACGCCACAGAAGTTCATTATCTCAAAGCATAAAGTGTACAGCGAGGAAGGAAAATTAAATAAAAACTTGACTACCCAGCCGTAATTGGTTAACTGTTCTTCCCAACAAATCCTTTGAACCGGTAAGAAAACACACACGGATTGTAGTCCCATTGGCAAAAAGAGCCAACCTCATAGCCAGTAAATTTTGCTTGATTATTTAAGCTCCTCCATTTTATTGTATTTTAAAAGCCTTGGAGTTTACGGAATTAATTTACGAGAAAAGAAAGTCGTGTATTTATGGAGATCGGGACTTCGTTTTTCATCCTATGCCTGGCAAACTACATTTTACAGCCATCTTAGGAGTAAAAAGTGTATGCGGTTCATTTCATCACGTTCTATGACTAATGTTTTGGCAGTCTACCTTTGGAGATTACTTCATCGATGAATAAGCCGGACTCAAAGTCATCAGTCAGAGGTCGCGAGGATCACTGAGGATCGAAATATCATTCAAATATCTTCAAAGCTAGCATATTTACATCTACAAAATACCCAGTAAGCCACCTCAAGGGTGTGTGGCAGGGGGTGAGTAGTCGCCAACATGCATTACACTATACCCTATAGTTAGTGTAACTACGACTGTTGATGCATTAGCATAAATCGCTAATGCTTGTCATGAGGTGAAGCGTCACAAGCATACACTACATTATAGATATGTCACCAATGTTAGAGAGACCGTTAGTATTTATGTATTTTGCAACTGCATAAACGGACACAGATTCAAGAGTTAAGCTGAAAACATGCACGGCGTGCTGTTAAGTACTAGGTAGCGTATAAGAACACAAGTATTAGGGAGTACTACTACTGCTAAGGGCTACACTACCTATCAAAAAACCTAGTTAAGTCTCATTGGCAGCTATTACTCTCTTATCGTTCGCGGTAAAAATTACATCTGTCTGTTCTGCAGTTTAATAGTCTGCAGTTCCCTAATTTTATTCTCATTATCTAATATATCGTAGTATGTTGTATTTCGTAAAATATTACTAAAATTAACATCAACCAATGCCATTAGCCGCTGTGCCGCTTTAGATAATTTCAGGAATAAAATAAAGTAGTATAAATAACATTTTAAAATCATTTGCCTTGCGCATTACTGCGATGAAACTAAAAACCTTTCATAAACGCGAGACTCAGGTGGCTGATCGATTTCTATTACCGCGGAGTTCCAAAAGGAATAGCCACTCACCGGGAGAACAAAGTCGGAAGAAATGAAACAGGCGAACGCGTGAGAAAACTGCTTTGCGGACGAATTCTCGGTAAAGTCGGGCGTCGAGTCGAAATTTTTATTTGGGAAGTGGGTTAGGATGTCGCCGACCGAAGAGGTCCAGACGACTCCTGCCTCTGGCGAAGAGAGATGTTAAGTCCCCGCATCGGAAAGGCAAGACCGCTATGGGATATCACTGAACGAAAAATGAGGTAATTTAAATCACTTAGATCGCACCAAGAGTAAGTATATACCAAGTGATGAGATCCAGCAGAGAAATAGTAGATCAAAGAATTAGTCAAATTTCAAAGTTGTACAATATTTGTAACAAAAATTATACCGAGAAAGCAGATGAAACTTTATTTTTAAGGGGAATTGTTTCCAGTGAAATCTCCTGAAGTCCGTAAGTGCGATGTTGTCAATATCAGCAGGAAAACTGACATCTGTCAGCACTGTGCTGTGAAGTATACCTACTGCAGAAAATAAGATTCTTTCAATGTACAAACATTGTTCCCTAAATGTAACTTACTTGAATTTAGCTCGGAGCTGAAAATAGTAGCCAACGGGACCTTATACAAAGCACACGAAGCTTACGTTTGGCAACTGTGTTCTCCATTAGGTCCATCCTGTCAACTAAATTTGAAACGCTCCATTATAGCCAACAATACAAGCTTATGATATTAAGAAAGAGGTTTATTCAAGCATACAGATGGAGTATGCTTAAATGTGGCAGTCAAGCTTGGACGAAAACAGCTGCAGAAAAGAGAAGATGGAGGTGAAAAAGTAGTGTTACCGAAGAATAATAAAGACCAAATGTATTAAGCAGATCACAAATTAATAAGTCTAACGAAAAGATGGAGATATATCTAATAAAAACTCTGGTAAGAGAAAAACTGGTAGGAAACAGATGAAGAGCTGTAACTAAACGTTCTTGCTCTTTTAAACATTGAATCTTTAACAAAAAAATAAGAAATCACTTCATTAAAGCATATATTTGGAGCATGCTCTTATATGGCAGTGAAGCCAGGACAATAATAGCCGCAGAGTATAAGAAATTAGAAGCAATGGAGATGTGGTGTTATCGTAGAACAATGGCGATCAAATGGGCGGTGAGAATCACTAACGAAGTAGTCTTACGAAGAGTTGGAGAGAAAATATACGCAATGAAAACTCTGAGACGGAGAAAAGACAAAACATATTGGGCACATTTTGCGACATAGGAGTATATTGAAAACAATATTGGAAGGAAAAATCAATGGGAAGGATTATAGAGAGAGGCAAAAAATAGAGACCATCATGTAGTTTATAAAGGACGTCCAACGTAGGTAGTTTGAGCGAAATATCACTACACCTAGAGTTTGACGAATTTTCCCTCATTTAAAAGAAAAAAACTCACATATTTCCGATGATATCAAAATATTATTCCCTTGCGGAACTAATTTTCGAGCAATTAGCCTAAAAATATGAACTGTTTCAAATGGGATAGATTACGCTCTCCAGGGGGTGAATATTAAAAAAGTAATTTCTAACACCTAGATTTCGTCAAAACACTAACGGCGTGTAGTTTGCGAGTTTTCTCAAATATTTATACAATACAATCAATTACACACCAAGGTAATTTTTCGAATCGCAAAAAAACTTCTATTGTTAAGGCGATTTCACCGTGGGGGGTGAAAAAATGAGTCAAGTTAAAGAATTATATGGTCATATTTATTTAACTACGGAGAATTTGTCACATCTAACTATATGTTTGCACCACTACAATATTTATTTCATACTTCTTTCGTTCGCTTTAATTAAAAAATGAAATTCGAATATGGTCTCCATGATGACTAGGGAACTGTATCGCTCAAACTACCTTAAATAGAAATAAAACTGTTACCTGAAAGGAGAAATGAAAGGAGAGCTGCTGCAAACCAATCTTCGGATTGATGACGGCAGGTGAAGAGTTCCAACATGGGATAGAAAATAATGGGAGGGTAGAGGACGACCAATCTTTGAAATGGTGGACCAATGAAAGGGAGAAAAACGTGCCTGCATTCCGAAGAATCATTCGATAGGTAGCAGCTCATCGGATACTAAGGTTATGACGGCTATCCCTTTCCTGTGGTTTACCGCAAACACCCGATGCCCCTGGTTAATAACAAAGTATGGGTCTCATCAGGGCTATACAGAAAAAAACGTCATACCCGGATATTAAACGTCATACCTGGGAACCTGGCTAGTATGCATTGCTGAAATAATTATGGCCAAGCAATCATACATTGATGGTCATTTATTTGAGAAGACAGCCGACAAATGAGTTAATTTGCATCATTAAGGTCAGGTAAGTTCATCTACAGGGAACCATGAAAGCCAACCCAAGGGTGTAAGGCAGGGGGTGAGTTTACACCAAAATGTAACACACTATATACTGCAAACGCTAATGTAACTACGGCTATTGATGCATTCGTGAAAACCTGCAAATGTTTGCCAGGAGGTAAACATTTCACCAACGTGCACCACACTAATGCCATCAGTGTTATAGAAACCATGAGTATTTATGTATTTTGCAACCACATAAATGCACAGAGATGAACGAGTGACACAAGAGTATGCGAGACTTAGTTAGTACAACTTAGATAATTACGGCATATTCATTTGAGAGAAAATCAAATGATTAGCTACATAACTATCGTCAAACCTAATTATCAAATAAAAAAAACGTCTCTCCAACGGCGTTTGTTGACTTTGGCGATTCTATAAACTTCATACTTCTCGACAGTTGGCAGTTATGGCGATATATGGACTATTAATTAAGTGATTTCGGTCTCTCATTTTACGATCGCTTATCAAGACTAAGCGCTTAGGAACTGACGTCACCAAAACCATCAAGAAAGCGGTTAAGAGCCTACATCGATAAAGGACGTAGGTGAGACAATTCATACTATCATTTTATATTTTTCGGAAATAGAACAATTAACTCTCGTCAACGGGCGACAAAAGTAACACTATGGCAACAGCCCCCGAAATGACTTTTCAAAAGGCTAACTTTGTAGTTTAGAATGGCAACAATATCGTTCAACTCGATCACGCAACTCTGTTCCGGTTACCTATTCGATCTCACTATGGCTACACCAGAGCACAACAAAGTTTCCACACAAACAAGACAGGATACCTGAACTAAATAATCGATTATATCAAATGTCGTCTAAAAGCAACGAGCCAATAGATAGACGTTTTAGCTGAAAAATATACATTAAAAAACAATGCTTAGTTAGTTTTAAGGAATTATCAAACTAAATAGGCAAATATTTGTGCTGGTAACTCAAATAAATTATTATAGAAACACAATTTACCATGCAGAATAGGGTTCAAATCAATCCTCCATTCATGCGAACACTATATTCCGCGCTAGATAGATGTTTACACTATCTATCCACAAAAGAACAACTCCTAATTCCTTCAAGGGTTCAGGCTCAGTATCACTCTCATTTCCACTTGTTTATTTAATAATCTATTTTCAATCTTCCTCTGCAGTCAATTCCTTCATTTTATTATCATCTTCAAGGATCTGTGATGTCTTACGTAGGCTGGTTAAAGCATGCATGTACCTGCAATGAAGTGTGTCAGCTCTACTTCACAAAAGTCTTCTTTAGAAGGAATAATTTCTTCTTACCGCTCAAGCAGAATTTTCTCAAATTTCTTCCTTCAAGGTAGTCTGAGCGAAATATCACTTCACCTGGAATTTTCTGAATTTGACCTCCTTTTAATGAATAAAACTCCTTTTTCCAATGATATCAAAATACTAACCCCCTACTGAGCCAATTTTCGAGCAATTAGCCTAAAAATATTAACTGTTTTGTATGGAATAGATTACGACTGTGAGCTCCAGAGGGAGAATATTGAAAAACAATTAGTCATTTCGAACGCCTATATTTCGTCAAAATACCAACAGTGTGTAGTTTGTATGTTTTCTCAACTATTTTTCAAATATAATGCATTGTTCTCCACAGTAATGTTCACGGAATCGAAAAAATCCTTCTGTTGTGAAGGCGTGTTCACCGCACGGCGTGAAAAAATGAGTCAAGTTAGAGACTTACGTAGATATAAGTATTTATATAAGTACTTACTACTGAAAGCTTTCGTCATATATACAATATTTTTGCACCATTAACACTACAATATGAAGTCCTTACTTCTTTCAGAGGCTGAAATTAAAAAATCAAATTCTATTGTGATCTCCATTAAGACTAGGGAAACCTTAATTTTCGTGCAACAATTTTTGATGCTCCAGAAAATTGATGACGACGTGACCAAAGATTTGTATCTTTCCGTGAAAGCGTAGGGAAATGAAAGCTCCCGCGACGGCTTCCGTCAGAGCGATGTATGCCTCATTCAAGAGCGAGGTCATGACGCGGAAGAGCAAGCAATCACAGCCGAGACATCATCTAACACTCGTGTGGTAATTGCGCTTCCGGCGCTCTAGCTATAGAACACAGACGTAAGGAGGCTCGTTTTCCGAAAGAACCCCGTGACACTTGAAAATACGTCACGGCATTAGGAAATTAGCTCAGTTATCATTTGATCCGAAACGCTCTTGCTTTAATAAATCGAGTCGATTTCTCACCTTCCATCCCCGAACAGATATTAAAACTTCCGTAGTCAGTCCCTATAAATCACCATCTCTACACTACAAAAATATTTTCGTCAAATTATTAAGGTAGTTTTCCCCAGTCATAATGGAGTCCATATTCGAGTTTTACTTTTTAATACAAGCGTCTGTAAGAAGTATGAAGTAATTATTGCAATATTAATGGAGCAAAAATAAGCTAAACATGATAAAACTTCTCTGTAATTACATAAATATATCTACATAAGTCTCTAACTTGACTCATTTTCTCACGCCGCACGGTTAAAACGCCTTCACAACAGACGGTTTTTTTGCGATTCTGTACAAATTACTGCCGTGAGTAATTGATTAATTTATATCATTAGTTGGTAAAATGTACAAACTATACAATGATAGTTTTTGGACGAAATCTAGGCGAACGAAATTTCTATTTTTTTAATATTCTCCCTCTGGAGCGCACAGCCGTAACCTATCCCATGTAAAACAGCTTTTTAGGCGTATTGCTCGAATAGTAGTTCGGCAAGGGGTTAATACTTTGTTATCGTTAAAAACATGGGAGTTTTTCCTTTAAAACTACGTCAAAATCATAAATTTCTAGGTGAATTGAATTATCGCTTAAACTACCTTAAAACCTTCGCGGTTCATTTTCGTGAGGGGCAGTTCTGTCTTTTAGGATTACCCGCATCCGGATTTTAAAATGTGACGTTTCTTCCCTTTTACCGAAAACCTCCGGAGCTGATGAATTCATCAGCCCTGATGACGTTTCCGGCAAAGGAGAAGAAAAATTGGCATTTAAAAATCTAGACGTGATTAATCCCAAAAGAGGTAACATCCCTTTATTGAGCACTATACCCTCAAACCTAAAAAATGGGGATCCATAAATACATTTAAAGATAAATTATATAAGACTCGTCCTGCTAAAAAAATTCCGTACAAATTCTTCAGTAGACCATAAGAAATTTTCGTCGTCCATTCTGGAATTCCAGTACCTTTTCGTTTAAAATAAGAAAGGTAAACTTGGGTCAGTACCTGGCAAAGTCGTCAGGGTATTAGGGTTGGTTTTTTTTCTGCAGAAGCGAGAAGGGTTGAAGAGTCCACGTTTGTCATGTTGAGATGTTATTAGGGATAGCAGAGTCCAGGAGATGCATAAAGGAATTCATTAGGGGAAGGAAACAGCTTACTAAGCCTGTGTACAAAATATCTTTAATCATCTACTGTGCCATACAAAACGCACTCTTTCTCACCCTTTACACGAACGTAATTTTGCTATTTTCATTGCAATTCCATACATATTTATTTACGTGCGTTATCATTTCCCTTTTTTTCAAATACTATTTTTTATTATTCTCTGTTTTTTTTGTTGAAGCAAATCATATCGCCTATCTATAACCTGGCATTCGTAGGTTTTCCTCAACCCTTTTTTGTGTGGGTTTGCCTTTCAGTGGGCTTTTTATAAAATGATATAAGCCGAAATATCCATAATTTTTCCTCACATGTGCGGGTACTTATCTTTTTCACATGTTTTGTGATATTGTGTCATATATAAAATTAAGTACTATATTGTGGATGCTGAACTATTTCGCGTTCCTAAATGTTTTCATCGCTCCTAAAACTTTGCATGCATTATTTATTAATATTTAATTTCATGTGTATGTACATGGATGAGAGGTTACATGGCAGAGAGGACAGTATTGTTTCAATCTCGCCATAATAAAACCGACAAATTATTATAATTGCTATGAGGGATGTAAAATAATGGAATTATGGAGAAATGAAGCCATTGGCTGAATTCAGAATAGGATTGAGAGCTTCAGCATATAATGGAAATTGACTTCAGAACTTTAAAATTTCATTTTTACCGCCAACAATAAGGGACCATAATAGTTGCGATAGATCAATTTAATGAAACTCCCACCCTCAGTGGGTTTAGTATACTTTTTACTTGTGTTTAATAACATGCCATCATTATTAACACCTCACCCCGCTTGAAATGTCCGGTATTATTTTGTCTTCTGCATGAATTAGCATCTCGTAACATTCACAAATTAATAGTATAAATAAATACTAACAAGTAGTTTTATATTAACTGGTGTAATTCATGTTAGCATGCTCGTCTACCTAGCACTCTCTTAGTTTCTGGTTTTACCACGCATTTTCTACTGACTGATTTTTTGTCAGCGGTCAGGGGAACGTGCGAGGTTCTGATTTGAACTGGAACGAGTGGTGCATTTCTGGGTGTGGAATCACCCCGTGCCACAAACCCTAGTTGTGGCTTGCACGGTACTTCGTAGATTTAGAATCGTCGTAATGCTTACAGCAGATGAACCTCGGCAACAATATAGGGAATTGCTTCAAGGAGAATTACACCACAACGCTCGTATTAATAATATCAGCAACCTCTGAGACGTCATAAGAACGCCGGCGCCATGAATTAATTAGATATTTCCCGAAGCATGACAGATGGAAGGCAAGAAATACTACCTGACGCGACCCAAGCCATCGTGTGGAAATAATGGTGAGTAGTAAAAACTTTTACGAGACCACTACAGCATTAAGGGTCCGGGAAAGGATGAACACAGACACGCTGTTGATCCCTGGCTCATTGTTGCCAGAAATCCTTCCCCTCCTCCCGCACTCAAGTCACCTGACAGGGCCCCTCGCCAATTATTCCGCCGGTAAGCCTTTTTCTCCCCCCCGCCCCCTCCAACCCTCCTTCCAAGGCAGGTATCTTCACCGCCATCCTAGCCGTCCAAGCGACTCGAGGCTGGTGTTTTAATAACGGATATATAATGTTTCCCCTCGTTTGAAAACGCAAGAGAACACCTTAGGCTATAACGGTCATATCGCAAGTGTTCCGAAGGTGAGATCGACTTCGATGGGAGGAAATAAATTTTCAAATTTCTAGTCGGGTTAAGTATTCAGCGGTGGGTGAAAGGAATTGTGGGGTCATAGAAGAATAATGATGATCAAATTGACAGAGATGATCATTAAGAAATCCTACGATGCTTCCAGGGGGAAGAGATGTTTACCTAATGAATACTCTCACAAAGCTGAAGAAACTAAACTTAATGGACACATTCTATGAGTTATAGAAGCCTCCTCCTGAACAATCATGGAATAATGCACGAATAGGGATGATTACTGAGAAAGAACAAGGATGGGGTGCATCAAACGAATCACGAGGGATGTTAAAATAAGGACTTTAATGAAGGAATGAGACGGTTAAATAAAAACAGAATAGACCTGCAGCAAAACAATCATCAGGTTGATGATTGTTTTGCTGCAGTTTGCTGCTGTTTACTGGTGATCTACATCTACAAAATAACCTACAAGCCACCTCAAGGGTGTGTGGCAGGGGGTGAGTAGTCACCAACATGCATTACACTAAACTCTACAGTTGATGTAGCTGTAGATGTAAAGTGATATAGCAATCACTTCTTCTGCAATTGCAGTATTTACCGGTTTCTCTCACGACCGGAGATGATATATTCGAGTTCTCTCTCTTCGATACCGGGAAAGTGGGCATGCAATGACAGTAAAGAACTTATGAAGAAATTCCCTTCCGCCGTAACGAATCCGAAGATATTTCCGCAAGGCTACAAAGGTTTTTCTCGACATATTTCGAGCGGTTTGACGGTGAGCGTTCTGGAACATCTTTCGCTCTCGATGAAAAAACAAATACATGTATAAACGACTCGTCACCATGCCGACCCAGCAGTACTCACTTGTTTTGAAGGCGACGCAGTCCTTCTTCTGACTTTACTCTCCGACAAGGGTAATCCAACCCGGTTTCATTCCACGGCCGGGACTGCGCTTCGCACAGGTGAACAACCACAAAAACGGACCAAACAAAAATAAAAGGTTGAGAGACAGCAAGCACACTTTTTAAGTGGTGGCGAACACCACTTCCAAGCACATCACACAAACACGACACACGTTAAGAAGTCGGAACCGATACCGGGAGACCCGGCTTTCTTCTTCGTCTTGAGAGACCTTTTTCCTTTCCTGACTCTCGGTCTTCCTTCCTCGTGTCTCACGACCCCCTTCAAAGCAATGCCCACCACGTACACAGTACGCAGGACAGGTGTCTGCGGCGAAGGCTTCCCCACTGAAAAACTTCTCTCGTACCCTCCCTCCTGCCCCTCCCTTCCCCCCCTACCGACCGACAAACAACGCCTACGCCAGGTGAAAAGAGCGAGCGAGTTGGACTCTGGGCCGCCAGATGTCGACGGCGGCAAGGGAACCTTCGGAGAGCCATTGGCGGGTGGAACCCAAATCGTGTACAACACCGCGTCCAACTTCAAACAATATTTTTCATAAACATCTCTCTAATTTGGCTTACCCTACAGAAGAATCGCTGTGGGGCCGCCACAGTGAATTTCAAACAGCTTCAGTGGCGTAGCAAGATTTTGGGTCTAGGGGGGTCAGAAAAGTTTTTGGGGGCGCCGACTCATAAATTAACCAATTGACTAAACTTTACAAAATTTGGTGATGCAATAGGTGGATGGGTTTGTACAAAATATGACGATTGACAACGTGTTATACTCATTAATTTATACGTTTTTGAGGATTAATAGTGGAAACATTCACAGGGGAATTAAGAGTGGAAACATTCACAGACTTAAGGGCGACAGAACACGGGGCGGGGGGGGCATTCGCCTCCTACGCTACGCTACTGGAAAATAGAGTTATAACCCACAAGTTAAATCAGTATTTATAAATATATCTACCTTTGTACCATTTTAGGGTTGCCATTCGACCTAAGTCCAAGTGAAAGTCTAAGGAGCCTTCAAGTGTTGGAGGGACTAAAAACCGACCAGAGGTCGGACGACACAACTGTAATTGACAATTCGACCTAAAAAAAGCGGCATTGTCTTGAATTTTAGCAAATAAAAAAGGAACTCTGACCGATAATAATACACTAACAGTATCGTGTAGCGTAGAGCAGCAAGCTTACTGACTTTATTTTATTCTGTACTTGAATATGCAAAGAATATATGTTTAGAAAAACACTTTTATGAAATTAAGACTTGGTGATGTCTTGACCTTTTACCTCACCATTAGAGCAATCCTAGTAGCATTCAATTTTTAAAAAGTGTGATCATAGTAACAAAATACCTTTGAGCTGCAATAAATTAATATTAAATGAAGTTTACTTCATAGGGGAATGAGCTTACGTCTTCATTTACGTTCTTCGGATCTCTTCAGCATTTAGCCGATCATCTATTTTCATTTACCATGTGAATAGTAATAATTTATGGCTGGTAGTTGGTCAGAATCACCCTTATAGAAACCTTCATGATCCATGATATCGAATTATTTCTCCCATGAACGTAGAGAAACAATATTTTAGTGTATGCGGACGACTCAGGTAGTGGTACACGGTGATGGCTAACTGGCACATGATACTAATGATATGTTGTGAATTCCATAATCTATTAGTCGTAAGCCAATGTATAAGCTCTAAAATTGTGCTATATACTTTAAGTTCAATAACACATTAAGGTTTACAAACCTCATGAAAAGGTGAAATATCCTGATTTAGGGCATATAAAAAAAGCCCCATGTCTGAATAAAAACAGTCCTGGATTTTTAAAGCATGTCAGTCCAACATTCTTTTACATTTATTTATTGTAATTATGCTAAATATCCGCTCCATTACTGTTGCACAATGCTGAAATCGTTTCATAAGTAGTGTATTCTGCCACCAGAAAACTGAAATCCTAATGATTCAGTGCAATAGAAACGAAACATTTAGTAGGAAACGTGTCACACTTTATTTTGAGGTATCGACCGGTTTCAACATAGGTATAAATGTTATTTTCTAGGAAATTTTTTGGTTGAAACCAGTCGGTACCTCAAAATAAAGTGTGGAACATTACTATTTGTTTCGACTTTTTCATGGAACAATTCCACAAAGTGAATCTGTCTACAATCAGCTAAATTCAGTTTACATGATTTGAAAGGCATGTCATGTCCGCAGTATCATGATTATAGTCAGAAACATAATGCATCATTGAAAAGTGTCATGTTCGGAGAAATCATATCAGTCTATGAGCTGAGGATATTTACATAACATGCAGAAGCAAATAATGCATATTTTTAAGAATATAATTTTACTCAAATCATTTTATTTTGTAAAATAACAAGTTGGCAAAATCTATTTCACTTTATATCTGCATATATGCAAATTATTATCAACTAAAACACACTTGTGTAATTGCTTTGAAATTATGATGGGTTGGTGTTCTGAATTTTTATATCACCATTATGGCAACCCTAGCTTTAGCGAAAAACACTTTTAAATTTGATCCACTCTTCACAATTCATTTAAAAATTGAAACACCTTTGTAATTCAGATTCTCAGGTGTCGCTTCTAACTCTAGAATTGATGCAGTTAATTTAAAATACTAGCGGAGATTTATCCAGGAAACGACTCTCCATAAGAGCTTATACTTTCAATTAAAATTGGAATGCCCCATAGAACAAGAGCGGAGCGGAGATGTTGGAAGAGAAAGAAAAACTCATCGCTAAGGCTTGTCTTCCTTATATATCATCTAGATCTAACAAGATATCGAAGATATTAAAACGGCACAGAGTGGAAACGATACATAAACCGCCTGCTAAACTCAAAAATTTCCTGATCACCTGTAAGGACAACCTCGGCCTGAAAACAACAGGGGTATACCGCATACCATGCGAGTGTGATAGGGCGTATATTGGCGAGACAGGAAGGACCATCGAGAAAAGAATAAAAGAGGATGAAAGAAGTATTAGGCTTTTCCAACCGGAAGAGTCTGCATTAGCAGAGTATAGCCCTGACCATGGTCATCGTGTCAATTTCCCAAATTCCAAACGACTTTCCCGGGCGTCCAAATATTGGGCAAGAATAACGAAAGAAGCGATATTGATACAGATGGAGCAAAATAACATCAATAGAGACAAAGACTTCAACTTAAGTAGGACTTGGCGCCCAGAGTATTTGCACACTTTTGGGAAGTGACATCTAAAAAATCTATCGATACTTCAGACACTAAATTTTCATTCTGACGCTCGAGAGGCTTTTCGTTAATTTTTTATTTGCTAATAAAATCTAATAAATTATTATTGCGCCGAAACACTGGTCCGCCATGTTTTGTAGGCTCTGACGTCATCTCCCATAGTCGACCATTTGTTGATTTGGAGATTGTGTGACTGTGTAGTCTTAGCGTGCGGACGAAACTTTAGCTATTAATTAGCAAATATCGAAATAACTTCGAAAAGGCAAATACTATTTCACTCTCAACGCACAGCTAGGCTATTTCGCTTCTGCTAATATGGGAGATGACGTCACACTACGAAGAACCAATGGTTGGGCGTTTAGACCTAGGCAATTTCGATGCTAAAACAATGCATATTAAAAGCTATTTATTAAATTAATTAGTTGGAATTATACCTTGGTATTTTGTACGTGGCATTTCGAAACCAAACACTACTCGCTATAATAAATTTCAACAAAATACCTCACTTACGCAAATACTCTATATTGACGAAATTCAAAGAATTCGTAACGGCTCCCACAACAATGGGGCATCTGTGGCTATATATAACCGCCAGCATCCTCGCTCAACTCATTATCCTGATGACGATGGCTGAGTCAAGCATCGAAACGTTGATCCATTTAAGGTGGTTTGAGCGAGATAGTTCCCTAGTCATAATAGTGACCATATTATAAATTTATTTTTTGACTTCAGCGTCTGTAAGAAGAGTGAAATAAATATTGTAATATTAATGGTGCAAATATATAATTATATATGATTAAAATTCTCAGTAAATAAATAAATAAAGCTGCATAAGTCTCTAACTTGACTCATTTTTTTCCCGCCGTACGGCTGAAACCCTTTCAAAACCGCAGGTTTTTTTGCGATTCTGTAAAAAATACTGTGGTGAGTAATAGATTATATTTTATAAATAGTTGAGAAAACATGCAATCTACACACCGTTAGTTTTTTGACGAAATCTAGGTGCTAGAAGTTCCTAATTTTTTAAATATTCTCCCTCTGGAGCGCACAGCCATAATCTATCCCATGTAAAACATCTTACATTTTTAGACAAATTGCTCAAAAAGTAGTTCGGCAAGGGGTTGGTATTTTGATATTATTGGAATGATGAGAGTTTCTTCTTTATAATGAGGCCAAATCCATCAAATTCTAGATAAAGTGATTTTTCGCTCAAACTACCTTAAATAATCTTATCCGGTGTGAAACCCGAGAAACCTTCACTTATATTAATTTGGTTGTTACAGCTTTATTCAATTTCAACTCAATTACTGTGAATTGATTCGGACCAATGTATCTTCCATGTTCAGAACTTAGTATCTACCATTGAAGCTGTCGGGAAATTTTTATATTTCTTCGGGGTCAGTTTCATCCTAGTCTAAACCAATACCGTTAGATCTAGCGTAGAAAAATTCAAGGGGACCCAATGTTAACATATACCCAAAAGCGTACACCCAGTTTGCAACCGCGCCAAATACTTCACCATCCCATTCGAGACGTAATGCTCACTACATGTAATGCCAGTGACATGAGGTCCATGAGGAGCTGTATAGTCGACCATTCTACGGAATAGTGCGTACGTATGGATATTGGAAAGAATAGTTTATATTCCACAAAAAAAACAGAGAACTTCAATTTTCCGCTTTCTATATTGCAGTTAATTTAACAATCGTTCCAAGTGTTATCAGTTGCTTGATATTTGTAATATGCTTATACGCTTCCAACAGCAGATTGGATTTTTTTTTTATCGTACACATCATGTTCAATGTTTTCCTCCCCTGTTGAATTTCAATGGATGACCTCCATTAGGCTGTATGTGCGATGTTGCCAATAGCAGCAGGAAAATTAAGATATATTGCTACGCAGTACACTGACTGTACATCCAGGAGTCTTCCAATATGCAAATAGTATTCCCTAAAGTAACTTAAATTTAGCGCGATATTGGAAATGGTTGCCTGTGTGGCCAGGATGTGAGCACGCGGAGAGTAAGTTTGGACACAGTGTTCTCCATAAGGCACATACTGTCACCTACTAAATGTAGAACGCTCTATATAATAAATCTTCGCAATCTGACGCTTTTTACTTTTTTCGGGATGGGATTAAAACCTTTTTCGCGAAGTCGTCCGACCATGTTCTCCACTCGTAGATTCTGCAAATTAGAGTGAAAAATCTTCGTATTCGATTATTATTTTAGTTCTACATTTTCCCTGATCGGATGTTATTCACTTCCACAGCTTTTCTCGCCTTCATTTCTCGTAGTGTCCTCTGTGTTTTGCTCTCTTTAGCATCCCTGATTCGAGATTATCCTTATCTAGATTGCTTTCCCTTTCTATATATGTTTAATTTCGCTGACTTATTATCTCCACCATGTAGTTCCTCAACGATTGCCCTCCATCTATCTCGAATCTCTTCTGGTGGATCAGTTTGTGTTATGTTTGGTACCTATCCTGACTCAAGAGTCCCGGGCAATGAATTCTCCTTGATCCCGGGGAAATTTGATTACGTTGGCCTGCCACCTTGCGTGTACTGGTTGTACTACTACGCGACTACCACCGCTAGGTCCGACCGTCGGGCGCTACAATTCAAATTTCCCATCATGGCGACATGACAGAGAGTGATTGTGTTTGTTATCTCGCGTGGAATTAACTCAAGAAAAAGTAAATAATTCTACTCTTTAGGCTCTAGTGAGCCTTGTAAATTTTCTATAATCTTCGTGTTTTTCACAAATATCTTCGATTAATGCAAATTATCCGTTCTTTGCAGTCCAGTCCTCGTAGTGCAGTATTACATGTTAGTTAGTGGAATTTCTCTTCTGCATGCGACTGCGTTTGCCATCCTCAACAAGGAAGAGTATCACTTATTATTTTTCATACTTATTTCTCATGAGAAAGTGCCATGCAGGTAATCACTGGGCGCGTTCCGAAATTCACTGCCGTGAATCGGAACGGAATACCGTACTGCCGCTGTGGTAAAAGCAGCAATTTCGTAACGGACGGCAGTAGCTGCTGCCACCTATTTCGCGGGATATTTACGATCACCATTTTCGAAGTCACGTGAAAGAATAAAAAAAGTACAAAAAAAAATTGATGGATAGAGGCGTGAACATGCGTAAACTATTTATGTTTATCCATTATAAGTACATGAACAGACCACATGAACGTAAAACCTTATACATAAATTAATTTTAACGGCGAAACAGCTTCAAGGAAAAATCCCTTTATAACAATTATAAAGTAAACTTAAAAACTGATGGAATCAGGATTGACATGATAGAGCCATATACATATATTTACGATGAATACATAGAGCTAATCACGTAATTTCGTATGCAATGCATTGAATTCAATATAGATGTTGAAAGTTGTGTATGAATTAACTTTTACATATCGGCGGAATATAATGAACCATTTTCCTAATACAGGTAACCGTCCAAATCTCCATAGCAATATCCTTAATGCTAATTAGTTTTACGGTAATTAGTTCCCGTGTGAATGAAAGTGCACCTGGAGTTGTGTTTTTCCGTCATCCTTTTGTTAATGACGATTATTGCTGATTCTGAGTATTAAAGGCAACCTGTTATGGCTACCTCTGTGGAGACCATTATGTGGATAGAGGCTGCTGAGATTCTTTTCAGTTCCTCTGAAAGTGACTCCTCTTCAGAGGAAGATAATCCTCCTCTAGAGAATATGGATGATGATGTAAATTTTAATCACCTTTGTGGTTAGTTTCTGACAGAATTTTTTCTTGGGCCAGTGAGCCTTTGCCTTGGCAGCAGGGATTTGCAGAAGGCACAGTTCCTTCATTCACACAGCAATTTACAAGGAGAATTTTCAGTAAGCACACTATCTACCAGAGATTCACGATTTCTAGTTTTTGAAAGATTTTGTTTCAGTATATCATATTTCACTAGGTTAAGTAAATTACTAGTCGTAAATAACGAGCTGCATTAGCATAAGCAAGGTGGTAATTTATCCGATTTCTATTTTCAAACGGAAATAGAACATATCCTAAAACTATGGAATATGTACTGGGTTTAATAGGGCCAATGATACAAAAAAATATGGAAAAGCCGGCTGCATGACCATCAACCACAAGAAGCAACTGGCAGTTGCCATTGGCGGCTCCAAGGGGGGGGCCATAGGGGCAATTGCCCCCCCCAAAACCTGGTGTATTTTATTTATTTTTTCATAGACCTAAAACTAAAAGCCAAAATTATTTTATGAGTACGATGGTAGGCATATGTGTTAAGCTAAATAAGTTTCATTTTCATTTTACACATAGTTTTTTATGATTTCCTGGGACGAAACCCTCGGACTCCCTTTTTCCTGGGAAGTGTTCCATACCTCCAGAGCCAGTGGTGCCACCCCCCGAACCTCTGGTCTGGAGCCGCCCCTGTTCTTCACTGAAGTTGATGTTGTGTATCTTCTCCAATTACTTAAGACCCAGAAATTTCATGTCTCTCCTTATCCTATTGAAAAATCTTAGTCTTGTCTTCCACATTCCATGCTCATTGAACATCTTCTACTTTTTAGCCATACCTTCAAAATACGTTTTTATAGTATAAGCAGCTGTTCACCTCATCATCTCTAACCTTAGCCAACTCCTTCTCTCTCATGATACTCATAATTTTTTCTTTTCATTTATTCATTGGATTTTCAGTGTCCTTCTCCATGCCAAAATGTTAAAGGCAAAAAGTCTATTTCTGTCTTCTTTTTTCAATTTCAACGCATACATGCCATGTAACGAATAAATCACAATCATGGTTTTCAATAGACTTTCCCTGATTTCTGAGTTTGAAGTTAATCAGCTCACCTCTACAGAAAATGCCTCTTCTGTCAGAGCAATTTTTGTCCTAAGGTTGCAAGATCATTCATTTTTTCAGTATCTATCACAGGTTCCCTTCTATAGATCTATCTCTTCACTCTGGAACATGACTGTAATTTATTGGGATGCTTGGGATAATGAAACAATAACCAACTCGAGAGCTAGGAGGAGACTGCTTGAAGCTGGCGGTGCTGCCTCATTTATTTCAAAACAGTTGCCTGTTGTGAGGCGGCATACAATAACTGACACATACAAATATGCATATGTACTACAGTGACATTTTCCTGTCTGTTTCAAAGTCTTCAGGTCTGATTCCAACACATTTGGAATAAGCAAAGCAACAGCCCTGCGACCCATTAGAAGAGTGTGCCGAGCGCTTCATTCCTTGGCTCCCCTGGTGGTGTCTTGGCCCAGGGGTGAAAGGGTCATTCCTGGATTCCAGGATAAAAGTAGATTCCCTGGGAAAATTGGGGCTCTTGATGGGTACCACATAAGGATTCCTGCTCCCAAAGGTGAAGGTGGAGCTTACATTCCATCCAGTTTGAGGTAATTATTGAGAATTTTGCCTGCAAACTTTGTAAAAATAAAATCTCATTCCAATTTGAGTCCATTAATCAATTGTTCTTAGCTGCCTAAGTGCTGTAATCCTTTGAAGTCCTGTACATCTCCAAAGCAGAAAGGCAGTAGGTATATTTAGTTGATACATTTTATGATAGATTCTTCTGCCTTTCATTTTCAATTGATCCTCTCATCATAATTCTGCAAGTATCATTGCTGTTAATTTTAAACCTTGTTATTTTGTAAAAAAAATAATTTCACAGCAACTTCAATAAAAAGTTGAAAGTTTAACATTGTAGGGGTGATGGAGGAGTTTGCTGCACTGTCTGCCCATAGTATGTGTGACAGCCAGACCAGAATATATTTTAGCTTGCACTGTACTGCACAATATCTGTGAAATGGTGAAAGATAACTTTGAAGGTGATCTCCCGCACTAGGAGATGTTGCCAAATCAAGAAAATCAAGCAATTGATGATGCGGCACGCAGGTTGCATGGAAATACCAAGAGAAAAAGAATTGTTTGGGCCCTCATACCCTAATTCAATAAAAAAATATATTTTTACATATTTATTTATCTTTATTTTCATTGACATCTCCTTCGATCCTACTCTCGACAACTGCTCAAGAAATAATCTCCTTAGAGCCATTTTCTCCTAGTGCCTTTCCTGCTTCCTCCTTTACCTTTCCTATTCCCTTCTCTCTGCCTATCCAGCATCTCCTCTTGATCCTTCCTCAATTTTTCATAGAGACCCTCTAAGACATCTTCTGGCCTCTTGCATTTCTTTGTTGGCTCTACAAGAAAGGGTGAATACATTTTTCTTGGAAGAGGCTGTTAAAAGACATATGTCTGTGATGATTAACCATAGTATATCACAATGCAAGCCGGCTTGATCAGTGAGGGTAGGTCACACCAATAACTGATACCAACATCAAGTCCAGTATCACATCAGGGTTGGCAGGGTCTGTTCTTTTCCCACTGCTGTTCTTGGTTTGCTATAATGATCAAGTTCCCATGCGATCACACTGGTTAGGCTATTAAGGTTAAGCTGGACATGTGAACTAGCTATTACAGGAATCAAATATCAGTCCGCGTAACCAAGCCATTATTTGATAGTTTGATGTGATGCATATAAACCAAGGCAACAACATATCTATAAGTGGACGTTATTAATGGAAAAGAGTATTTTAAATATTTTTTCTCAAATCTTTGATGTATACTAGGATAGGCTTAACTACCATGTATTCACATTTATTACATTTTTTCATTTATATAACTGGCTGGAAACGTTTGACTAAGATCATATCTTTCACAATGAAATCAACCTGAAAGTTGTCTGTTAATGGGTGAGGATGGGTGACCCACTGAGTTATTAAGTTTTTCTGATATAGTTAGTCAGTATTTTTATGTCTGTTTGTATATTCTGGATAAGGTCCACTGCCATCTTATATATTTTATTACCAAAAACACAATTATTGCCGGGATGAGTCTTAATAGACCTTTCTCCAATTTGGACTTGAGCCATTTACTTAGTAACCTGAAGCCCAAACTTCTATACAGTATCAAAATAGAGAGAAAGGTTGAAAAAAACGTGTTGCACTATTGAGTTTGGAGTCAATGGCTCCACAGGATAACGATGGGCTCTCCTTGCTGGAAGCTGTTGTCCAGGGAGTCACCCACACCTGCCTCCCTAAACTCTCATCCATTCTCTGGAAAAATTGAGGTAACTGGACTAAAACATTTTGAATACTTTTTGGTTGAGAAAATTTGATACAATGTACCACACGCTCAGATTTGTTTTACCCCAAATTCACAATAGTGCAAGACTTTAATTCAGAGATATTTTTTGAAAACTGCATCAAATATGTAGTAAATTAATAAAAAAACCAATTCTACTACATATATACCTAGTACAAATGTGCTAAATTTATATTCACTTTCAATTTGTGATGCCCACTACAAGGTATATTTTTAAAAATTACTTTCAAATACAAGGAAACTGAAATGAGTGGGTACCAAAAAAATTCCCATGGAGGAGGAGCTAGCTCTTATCCTACTCTTTGCCTTTTGGTCCTTAATTGACCTGAACCATCTTAGAGGTCCTTCACCCTTTTTTTACCACTAATTTTTTCTTTAAGTTTCGTTAAAAGGTTGAAGACAGATGTTCTCTCCTACACAGCACTTGCTACAATGTGAAAGAAAGGCATTGGTTTTTAGGTTCGGAAATGTCAAAATCAGTGTGAATGTTAACTATCCTTCAGATGTAGGAAAGTTTCTATGATTAGGTACAAACCCTCCTAAATCTCCACAGCCACTTCTGAAGATTCTTGCTGCCCTCTTCCTGCGGGAGCCAATTCTTTTGCTTATGCAGCATCTGGAAAACATATGTTTAAATATTTATTTTTATACAAAAAATAGACAAGATAAATATCACATCTGACTCATGTATAAGTGAGTGAAAATAGATTTTATGCAATTGTGGGTTCCAGAGGATAATTATTTTCTCTTGTTACGCTCCTGAGTACCTACACCTGCAATTTTACAATGCTTTTGACACTATCAACATTTTTTCCACTAACCAAGAACAATTTTTACTCCATATGTACCTAGTATAAAGCTCAATAGATCCCTATGTATCATGTCCCAGTTCCCTCATTGTACAGTTCAAGAATTAAATACACACCTAAGCATCACCAATGTGCATTTTTCCTTAATTTAGGTAATCGTTTCTATTTTCAGTAATAGTGCAAGGTCCAGGATCACTGAAAATATAGCTACCAGTGTTTGTACTTGCTTAAAGGGTACTGAATCTCCAGTATCATTAACTTCACTAAACATGAGGAATGAAAAGATAACAACCTCAAATTGAATACAGATAGTTCCAATATTCAGCTGGTATGGCTGTATGACAGGTGTTCATAGAGGGTATCTATAGTGAAAAAGACTCAATAATATACGAGAAAACATACATATATTTTAATCACTGAAAGTGCCGTAACACTTTTTCCAATTTGAGAACTATAGGGGTTACATAAGTTGTTTCCATCTGTCCATATGATCAAGCAGATAACCATATACTTACCACTTGCAACACACGCTTGAAACATTATTATTTTAAAAGTGACATTCAAAGTATTTTATTTAATTGCAAGTATTATTTATTATACTGATCTCACCTTGCATCAACCTCTCCACTTCTCCCTGCTAGGCAATGATAATTATACCTTCGCCCGATGCATTTATAATTAATTACTTCCATCATGGAGTCCTTTGCACATTAAATTGAAAGTGACTAAAACTCCAACCAATTATCTGCTTTGCTGCCATGACTGCAGCCCTCGGGCAGCAGTAGCTGCAAAAGAATCCACAGTAGAAAATATCATTAATTGACCAACCTAATTGGTCACTGCGCAGTACTGCCAGTTGATTACGGAATGCTTTGGCAGCCCTGGCAGTGAATTTTGGAATGCGCCCACTGTTAACTGACAACAATTCTTGTTTATTTTACGTAAACTTCTTGGTGTGAGCTTTTGCTATTTAGTGCTCTATGTGACTACTGATAGGAGGTTAACAGCAATTTCTGTCTGGTCAGTGACACATTTTTTTCTGTTTTAAAAGCAAAAAGGGTACCAAAATAAATATATAGGATAAATATCTGCATATTAAATTAATAACTGTGAAAAAAAATAAGATTGTATCCATATTTAATTTTTATTTTCATTTTAGTAACAAATCTGCATTATATTCAGGTAATTATACTTATCTAGGAAGTAGACGACTTTTGTAAACTTTTAATATGGATTTTATATAGATACTGTTTGCATGCACTGATGCATAAATACATATACACCACCTCTTGCTCAGTATGAAGAAATGCCACCCTTCATTAACAATGAAAAATATCTGCTTTTCCGAAGATGCAGTTTCATATAATGTGGCAAAGTTAGCAGATATCAGCTTCCAATTACAATGCTTTTAAAGTAGATAACTGTGAAAGAGGGAACACGCAGGAGCTTTAGAAACACTGCTCATTATCATGATATAGATCACAATTCACTGATGAAACTCCAAGAAAGCCTATTTTTTTAAATTCATCGGGCGGAGGTCCACTTCCATGCTTGGGTACTTGCGCAGACTTTGTACAATAGACGTTTTGTAATTATAGAGGCTCGTAGACAGGAGGTAATTTTACATATGTTGTATGTGCAAAGGTCCAGGGATCAGGACATGGGTTTGTAATATGGAGGTTTTCGTGATATGGATGTTTGTTGGAGAGAGGTGTCACTGTAATAGCCAGAGTTTATCATTTTGTGCAAGGAGAAGGATGGATGCTGATTTTGCCCTTAGTCTACTTGATAGTGGCAGTACATGGATGATGAATCAGAGCATCAGTGCATTGAGGATGTGGGTGATGAGTAAGACAGAATGCTTGCTTTCACTCATCTTTTCTCCCTGAGAGGTTACAGTTGTGTAAAGTTTGTATTGATCGTTCCCATGATAAAATTGAGATCTATGTCTACGTCACCGTTGAATGCATTGTCTGATCCTTACTATTTTTTTAAGTGTCCACTGATAATAGTTCCATTGTTTCCACCCAAACTTTCGAAATCTTTACCGTTAGCAATCTTACCTAATTACGATTTGCTCATGAAAGGTTACAAACTAACCCCCATATGCAGGATGGAATGATTGGTAGCACTTATCCAATTACAGTGTAGGGGTAAGATACAATGATGGCTAGGCTCATGTCTACAGACTATAAAGAGGCAATGGACATGGAGAATATGGAGATTTTCTACATTTGTCAACAACTTTGCATACAGAGCCTACTGAGCATGAATTGAATGAGCAAGGATCATTGATAAAAGACTAATTTCTAACCTTTTAGTTCATTCTATCATGAATTATGCTGGAGGAAAATGGACAAAGTAGCAAAGGCATTAGAAGTATAATTGCTCTAGTGAAAGGAGCATTCAGCAATAGGAAGGAGCTCGATGATGGGGACCCTGTGTAAGGATGTGAATAAAAGGCTGGCAAAGAGTTTAATGAATATGGAGTGCATGCAGTTGATTGAGAAGTAGGTATGGAGGGAAATGGAAAAAGTGCGGTTGATGGGAAGAATGACAAAATAGGGAGGGCTTGATATGGTGGGTTAGGAGAGGAAACTTCTGGCGGAGATGAGCATGAGGCATAGTAGGTGGTTGGAACAGGTAATGAGAGGGACGAAGGGATGCTGAAGGCTGTGATAGCAGGGAAGATGTTGGGTAACCAGGGAAGGTGAAGAATAGACTTTATGGATGGGATGAAGAGAGGTAGGACATATACTGAAATGAATAAAGACATAGTGTAAGGAAATAGGGGCCTACACCGGTAAAATCCTTAAGGATTTTTACTCTCTTCCATTTAAACTGACCTTAACTAGTATATTACCCTATTATAATAATACATACCAGAATAATTCATCCCAAATACTCCAAGCTTGTTTCTTACTGAATTCTGGAGATGGAGAAGCAAAACGCATACTACGACAATGGATGTTCTCTTATGAGGCAGTCCAGGGTTGCTTTTCTTGGATGGGGACTCTAGAGATTTAAAGAAAATGCAAAAAGGTCACTTAAATCGCAATGATAAGAAGAAGGGTTAGTACTTAGAAAATTTCTAACTTTCAGTGGTAAATTTTAACACACTCTCCCCATCTCCTCTCCCCCAAGATCTGATAGTGTCAGTGAGATTCCGAGATGCTCATATGTAGTTTAACACTTTCAACGCGGCGGCATTTTTTCGAGTTTTGCCAGTTACTGAAATTTAAATGGCCAAAAAAAGGCAAAGCGAGCTTGGATGACAATTGTCGTCCGCAGTCACCGGATAGCACCCGGCGGACGACAATTGTCGTCAGTCAGCGTTCAACGTGTTAACCAGTCAGCCAATGGGTTGCAGTCAACAACTAAAGCAACAGTAGAAGAGTGTGAAAGGTATGGGCTGAAGATAAATCATTAGAAGACAAATGCAATGAGATTTTCTCAAATGAGGCAGGCGAGGCTGAACATTAGGATGCGAGAGCATAAAATAGAGCAGGTAGAACAGTTTGCATTCCTGGGGAGTTTTATTTTGGAGGATAATGGTCTCAATGGGTGTGACATCAGATAAAGAATTACTCTAGCCATAGTAGAATATTTGAAGGTGAGGTGGGCTCTAAGGGGAGAGACATAGAGAAAAGATTGGGTGAAACTCTAGTGTAGAGTACAGTGCACTTTAGGTTGGAAACTTGGTCATTATGGAAAGAGGATGTGCATGGACTGGAGGTATTTGACATGTGGGTCTAGAGAAGATGTGTTCAATAAAATAATAATAATGACGTGATCTCTATGTAACCCTTTAATTGCTCCCATCGTCTGTTGGCGATTTGAAGTTTTGTGTATGGTTTTGGTAAAAAAAAGTTCAACAATTCGTATTCAACAGTAAAATCAGATGATAATTACTCATTGTAAATATTAAAACTAATTTTCCTTCAAATAAAAAGTGACAAATTTTAAAATTACGCAAAAATTTAGAAAAAAGTTTGCGTTTGGGGAGAGCTATATTTCAGATTATTTGTGCAGTAAAAGGGTTAATCAAGTGAACTTTGGACTTCATAGCCCTTTCTTACATTTAAGGTATTTCAACATAGCACAAGCACCCATGCCCTGGGTGGAGAAAAACCCATCCTGGCAGGACTCGACCTCAGGATTAGCATGCAAGGATTTAACCTCATCACCATGGTATACGAGCCATGGGCACCCATGCACGGGGGCAGGAAAGGGGGGGCCGCGGTCCCCCCTAGCCTCCTGGAAAAAATAAAAAAGGGAAGAGTAATTTATTTATTGTTTTTGCAGGATTAAAGTAATATTTTAATAACAAATTTAGAAAATTGTCATTCAACTAAGATGTTCCACAAATGTACCTCTAAGACCTCAAATTTGCTACACTTTCCAGGAGAGGGCTCCTCGAAACCCCCTTCATAAACCTTTATGTCTTGCCCCCCCCTGGAAAATATTGTATGGGCGCCCATGATACAAGCAGCTTTTTTTTGACAAATTTTGAATAGCCAGCTGTGGAATATCGCACTTATGTGCACTTGCGGGTAACTCCAAAAAGGTAAATACCATGGCTAGTTCTGGAATCCTCAAAATTGGTTTGGACTGCTAATTGACATCATATGTCTAGCAGTCCTGAACACCTTGTTCCAATAAACCCACCAAAAATCCACAGGGGGAGAACGATGCCTTGGTAGTTTAACTGGTTAAAGCACTCGGCACAAAATCAAGGGTTCTGAGTTTGAATCCCAGTCAAGGCGAATGATTTTTCCTCTGTGGAATATTGCACGTATACAGGCAGGCTGGAGAAACATTTTTCAATAAAAAACTTTGTACTTCCCCTTGGAGAAATTGGAAATATTCCTTCCATCTCCTACCCCTCTATCTACCTAGAATAAGTGTCCCTTAGATCATTAAAGGACTAGATATGCCCTCAGCCGGGAAAATATTCTCCACAGGCAAAGTGCACAACTTTGGATGATATTTTTCTCCTGAGGGCAGGAAGTTACTAACCAATCAGCAAGCACCCAGATGCCAGGGTACAAACATACATAGGCCGATTTTTCTATATGTATTTTACTCTTTACCATCTTCTTCTTTACATCCTCACCCAAGGTCCCCATCATCAGCTCCCTTCTGTTGCTGAATACTTCTTAAGCTAGCACTATTCTCCTTCTAATTTCATTGCTAATTTTCCCATTTTCCTCAAACGTACCACCCAAGTTATTAAGAGCCACTATTGTGGACATTTTAAAACATTAAACTTTCCTTCTGGACAGTCCACGATGCACAAAAAGTGAGAACATGTGCAATAAAATGAGGAGACCTAGGTATAATGTTAAGAAAGTGGAGAAGAGGATATGCATGATTGACAAGATGAAGAGAGGGGAGGAGTATCCTGAGTTAAAGATGGAAACAGTGTTAGGAAAGAAATATTTTAAGATGGAAATGGTCCACCAAAACTTATCCTAACTGGTAAAACAGTGTTAATAATAATCTTTATCATTCTTACACACTACTTATTCCTCTATCATGGCACAAAGTGTCCATGAATTTACCTTTATGCTCTAAGTCAGGGGTGTTGAAACTTTTTAGCCTAAGGGCTGACTCTTCCACGAAGTCCCAATGGCCAAGACCTAGCTAGCTCATCATACCAAAATCCATACCATCATAATGTTCAATGTCATTATGTATTTCATTTATCGTGCTTCTTAATTGGTCATTAAATAAACACATCTGATTATTATTTTGTACGATTTACTTACATTGTAAATATTAGAATGTAATCAAAATTAACTATTGAGGCCGGTGTTGGCCCGTGGGCCATAGTTTGGAGACCCCTACTCTAAGTGATCTCAGAGCACTGAATTATCTCTAGCACAAAGTTTATATATATATGTATGCTCATACTTGCATTATTGCATTTATTTAGCTTCTTTCCATAAATGATTCAAAGTGGCAGGTGAGCTTAGTCCATATGCTTTAGGGAAAAAAGTGACCTCACTATCCTAAGGCATGAATTTTGGAAAACAGGAGTATGAATGACCCAAGAATAAGGGAGAAAATTGGTAGGGATCATTTCAACAGGAAATGATAAATGGTGGAAAAGATTGCTCAGCTGATTTGTATAAGCTCACAGTTCAGAATGCACCTATAGGCAAGGGAGTAATCCCCCAATTATTACTATTATAGGTGATCTACCAGTAAATGCAGAATTAGTTGGAAGTAGCAGTGGTGCTTTTCCCTCCCAAGCTCAATGACTCAACTCCTTCACATATAAAATATTTATTTATCTTCCCCCCAAATGTTATGGATATCCCAGGATTTGTTCCCCCCTCCCCACCCAAATTTATTTTTATGATGCACTTTGCATCATGCCTCCTTGCGTGGGCACCACAGGGAAGTAGGAAAATCTATGCAATCTTTTACAACCACTGCCCTTGTTATCCTTTAATGTTCCACATTGAGTTGAAGGCATGGGGATTATGGAGAACAGTGTTGCCAAACTTACACTCTGTGTTCTCACCTTCCAACATGAAGGTAACCATCTCTAACAGCGTACAAAATTAAAATTTGTTACTTAGGGGAATGATATTTGCACAGTGGAAAACTCCTAGATGAGCAGTAGCCGTATTGAATAGCACTCTATGATAATTTTCCTTCTGCTATTGGCAAATTGCACCTCCATCCTCATGGAGATTTATAAAGGAAACGAATCTCTGTAACAGCCCATACTGTCAACTAAAAATGGTACGCTCTATATATGAACTCATTCTTCAGCTAGGCTTGCGTCCAACCTCTCTTCACCCAATTTCATATAGCCTAATCTCTTTCTTACACTCCCCCACTAATTCAACATCCTCCCCTCTATTACTTGGTCTTTAGCATTCCCTTGTCGATCATTACCTGTTCCAAACACGTACTCCGCCCTCTCCTAATCTCCTCCAGCAGTCTCCTTTCCTCACCCACCATGCCGAGCACTCCCTAGCCCCAAATATAAACATGGAACATCGAATAGTGAACTTCATTCGATCTGTTTCTCGATTCATAACTCGAAAAGTTCAAATCTCGAAAACCAATTTTCCATTACACTTATGTTAAATGAATTCGTTTCTAGATTCAAAAATTTGGTAAAAAGTTGAAAATTTACTTCTGCAGCTGGAAGTGGGTGACTTTGACCAACTTTTACTATATCACCGCTCGCATTCAGTAAAATGAGGTAGGGTGCATTGGGAAAGCAACTCCGTTCGTTTCTTTTTCGTATCTGGAGGCCAAAATGGTAAATAATAGAAGTTCTTAACTCGAAAAGTTTGTGAATGTTGAGCGATTCATAAGTCGAAGTACAACGGCATTTCGTATTAATTCGTGTCAAACTGACAAACATTGACGGATAGAGTAAAAATTATCGCCCAAAACCAATTTTGAAAAAGATAAGTGTCAGTTCCTTCAAAATAATGCAACAAAATCAAGCATGATTATGGCGGATATTTTTAGCAAAAATGAAGTTTCGATGTCGGTGTGAATGGCCACTAGGATGGTGGCATTATTAAAAAATGGAGAAACATTGGAATTCGTTGGGAAAAAAATGATCGATTTGGTGGGATAAGTTCAATATTCAATGGATGCAAACAGCACCAATGAGCTAACGGAATCGCATCATAATCTGCAAAATAATATTTGCGCAGAATTTGACATTCTCTCGCCTTTAAACAAAAGCCGCGCTTTACAACTGGCCAAACTTCCTTGCAATGTACATAGAAAATGCAAATTCCTGATGTATGGAAAATTAAATAATATATAATTATCATTGTTAATTTTCTTGTGATCTATTTTTATTTGAATATATATTTTTATTTGTAAAATTAAAAAAAATAATTAAATTTATGTTAAATGAATTGGTGAATACCGTGCAACCAACTTAAGCGTTGAGGGAAGTATATTTTTAGCGGTAGCGCATACATGACGCCTTCCACGTGCTCGTCCTCCGCGTCCATATATCGAAGTCCATTTACGTTTCACATCTTAACGCAGGCGCGCGCTTCCGTGTATTCATGCCAGGGAAGTGATCCGTAAAGGAACTTAACGTTTAGTGACGGACCTGTGAGGTACCCGAGCTCGGAGTTCGAGCCTCGGCGTCGAAGGCAACCCACCCCTCCACCGCAGGTGGTTCATGGCACCAACTGACCTGCCACGCTATAGTTTATAACTTCAAAAACTTAAAAATAAATGGCGATATTTGTTCATGTTTGAGTTTCGCTAGTCGCGATGACGAAAATGTTTTTTCATCGCAGTTATACGACAGATATTAACCATTTTACGTGATTTAGTACACCAAGCCAGTTTAATGCACATTTTGAATTTCACGCACACAATCAAACAAAGACAAGAAGGCAAGCGAAAAAAGATGCGCAGGGTCGACGCGACGGCGGATGAGAGAGCGCGTGCGTGCACTGGTAAGAGCAATGAGCAATGACTTCACCTGCCGAAAGCGTGCATTACCTCAACGATAGCCGATCCACGGTGGGAATACTGAAACCGGTCACTTCTCTAACGAGGATGATCAGGTGTCTGGTTAGAGGATGGAAAGGGGGGGAGAGATGTAAAGGAAGTTAAGATGGGTGGAATGGGAGATCTATTTGCATAGACTCGTCTCTCGTTCCGACGCGGCGAGGACGACGTGCGGACATGACGCGAGGATTACCTACCATACATACATACACAACTATCACTCGGAGGCGTGCTATTCTCTTTCGGGGTAGGCACAGTCAAAAAAGTTTAATTCTCGGCGATAGGCCTGTTAAGCTGACTCAAAGAATTTCCTCTATACTGCCACATTCTTGAGACCTGTTTTGCTTCAATTACACCCATGCATTACTTCACTCATAGGGTGATTCACTCATGCGCCCTGCAAAAGTGAGATTGCGCTAAATTTTGGCAAAAAAATTACATTCAGACTGATATGAATAGACGTAAGTATTTCATCTACATCTACATACTACCCCGCAAGCCGCCTCAATAGGCGTGTGGTGGGGGGTGTTAGGATACCAGCCGTTTACATATAAAAAGGAAACGCTCTGGTGAAATTACGCCTAGCATTTATTAAAGTCCCTTATTGTTCGGGGGAAAAACGAATTCCTATATCTATCCGTTCGGCAAAGCATCTCTCTTAATTTATCGTTTCTGTCGGACCTGGAAATATAGTGGGGTTCTAATATGATGTTCTCCGTATCGCTCTTAAAGATATCTATTCTTAATTGCTCAAGTAATCTAAGCCTAGCGCGCAGCCTCCGAGTCTCTAGCGGCTCCCAGCCTAATTCGTTTAACATCTGTGTAACGCTGTCTGTACGCCCGTAGCAGTTTTTGACGAATCGCGCAGCTTTCCTTTGTATTTTATTAATATTTGTATTGTGTAGAATGATAAGTTTGCAAAATATTTTATTTTGTACTTGAATATTCAATCATAAATATTTAAAAAAACATCTTTGTCGTTTTTATGAAATAACGATTTGGTGATGCACTTAGTTTTTACCTCACCCTCATGGCAACCCTAATCACAGACGCTCTCCTGCTCTTAAGACTCCTAATATACCTTCCCTAAAGGTAGTTTGAGCGATAAATCAATTCCCATAGAATTTGATGAATTTGACGTCATTTTAATGACAAAACTTCGCGATTTCACCATGCTGCGTGAAAAAATGAGTCAAGTTAGAGACTTATGTGGTTATATTTAATTGCTGAGAATTTTTGTCATATACGTATATCTACATTTTTGCACCATTAATATTACAATATATACTTCATACTTCGAACAGACGCTTAATTTCAAAAATAAAATTAGAATATGGTATCCGTTATGACTAGAGAACTATCTCGCTCTAACTACTGAAGAATATCTTCCACTACGTTCACCCATGACTTTCTCGGTCTATCCCTTTCTCTCACACTATTCAGTGAATAGCATTCACTCCATTTATCATGAATCTGCTTCGCTATTCGACTCTCATCCATTCTCTCGGCGTTGGGAACGAAGCACGCTCCTTTCATGCACAACAAAATAACCGGAGTAACACACATTTTCTAACCACTTATGTATATTAACTCAACATAGAGCTATATTAATAATAGGTATACAACCCTAGAAAAACGGGAAAGAGCGAGTTGCGGTTTTATTACGGAATTCGGAAATTTCCCTAGAAACTTAAAATTGCTGTAACTATTGACCAGTTAAAGATAAAATATTAAATTATATCTCATTTTAAAAGCAATGTAATTTTCTACAACTATTCTCCGGAGGACTTTGCTGTAAAACTAAAGGCTGAGCCGCCAGAAGGAAAAGTGTGTCAAAAAACCGGAGGAAGTTAACGTTTTTCAAAGATATACAATTTTCACTAGCAAATATCTCAATAACTATGAGGAATAGAAATAAATGTAAAAGAGACTATTTTGTAGAATATTTTTTCAGCTTTAATTTTAAATTCATAAATGTTTTCTTTACTACGCACCATTATCAAGATATAAGCGAAAAAATGGACCTTCTGCGCCCCCCCCCCCCCCGTCCCCCCCACCCCGTACATCTTGTAGGTCCGGGGACTTTTAGTGTGTTGTCTCCTATCAATTCCAAACACACCCCTGAAGTTTGGTCTCTGTCCTCTTCCATGTCCTCTAAAACCCTTTAATTGACTGGACTACATTATTTCATTACTCACTCATTCATAACCCTATCCCTCTTACTTTTACGGCAAACACTTCTAAAGTACCCCATTCTCAACGCATTTTGCCTTCTCCAATGCTTAACCTGACATTCCCAAGTTTTTTTACCATGCAATAAAGTGGGAAATAGTAAAATTGTAAACACTGCAATTTTCGCCTCCTTACATTAGACAAACATTCTTACCATGGTATGATCCACATACTACCTACGACTTTCCTTCCGCTATTCTCACGCCTTTTAATCAATTCGCCTATCCTCCCATCTTTCACAATCATTCGGCCAATGTACAGAAAACATCCACTTGATCAATTATTTCACATTCATTATCATACTATATATTCACTCTTCCCATTATCCTTCCATCAGATTAATTAATAGAAAAATGAAAAATAAATTAAGCTTGCTATACTAAAAAAATAAAATTTTATTGAAAAATCTAAAAACATATCTCAACATCGTACTAAAAAAGAAAAAAATAATATTTTCTCAAGTGAATTAAAATTTAGCCTAGTAGGTACTGGAAATAATTAAATTCAATTCAAGAAAATTAGTCATACAATGAATGACCTATGAACATACCTAAATAGAAAAAAAATGTTTTCAGCAATATAGCACGTTTAAAGTTGTCTATTTATGCAAGACCACAACGAAAAGCATGGGGCGCTCTTTCATATTCGATTCAAATGTGAAAGGAGCGGTTAGAATAGCTGGGAAAATGTCAACAGAGTTTGCTATGAGGAAAGGTGTCAAACAAGGAGACAGCCTTAGTCCTCTACTATTCATCATTCTGATGGACCAGATACATAAACAATGAAAAAGAGAACACCAAGGTGCAAGATAGTAAATTATAGGTTAAGCCCTGTTTATGTTCAGTCAGTGGTATATGCAGATGACATTGTATTGATTGCCAAGAATAAGAGAGATTTGCAAACAGCAGTGGAAGAATGGGCTAATGCAATTAGAGACCATGGAATGAGAATGAATGTGGGGAAAAGCAAGGTTAAGGCAGTGACAAAACATGAGGTGCAGGAAAGGCTGAACATATCGTGGGAAGAGCAAGAACTAGAACAGGTTGACAAGTTCGAATACCTGGGGACACAAGTTACTAGTGATGGAAGGCCAGACACCGAAGTAAGCCACAGAATCCATAAAGCTAACCAGGTGTATTATCAGCTTAACAGATCCATTGTGGGCAAGAGGGAAATATCGGAGAAGACAAAGATGAGGGTGTATAAAACCATTTTCCAGCCAGTATTGGTGTACGGAACAGAGAGAACTATTAGATAAATACATGAGCAGATCCCAAAGCTGTGAGATGAGATATCTACGACAAGGAGCAGGACGCACTAAAAGAGATCGAGTGAGAAACACCACAATCAGAACCCAATTCCAGCAAGACCCGATTGTGGAGTCGATGGAAAGAAAAACTTTAAGATGGTATGCACATGTGGTTAGGATGAATGAGGAAAGGAAGCCAAGAGAGGTGATGGAGGCAAGACCTGAGGGAAGGCGAGGAAGAGGACGACCAAGGATGGAATGGGAAGAATATGTGGAGAGATTGGCAGTCAGGCGCGGAAAGAGCCTGAATGAGGTGAAGCGTCTCGCTCAAAACAGGAAAGAATTTGGAAAGTGCCCGAGGGACCCCAGGGACGCCTAACAGCAGAGGGGGAGAAGATTCGAGAAAGAAGAAGAAGAATTTTACGAATGGCCCGCAGGGTGTCATTCGTGCCCGTTTACAACCCCAAATTCATACCAAACCATTTGAGATCAATGGAGGCGTTTCCTCAATTACGTGGAAGTGTAGCAAGGCACGCTGAACTAACGTGGACGGCGCGCCGCGGCGTTTCACACTTGGGCACGCGTGCCCAAGTGTGAAATACATTCGTCAATAGTTTTCATATGCAGGGAACATGAATATAGAAACTGGATGGCCATCTTCCTCCAGGGGGTACTGCCAAACCATTCCGCATGCCCCGCCTCTTTTCGACAGTGTCGGCAGTAGCGCCGCCTTTGACGAGCAATGGTACTAATGATAAATGGCGGCGGTTCAAAAGAAGAAATCCTCCGTCATTGCGCTCCGGATTCTATCATAAATCACACCCTGATTTAGGAAAAAACTACCTACTACATTTACAAGTGACGTGATGGAATAAATTACCGCAATTAGAACCATATTGCAACAGAATCCTAGAGTAAACCACGCATTATAATTTAATGTCGCCTGTTTCCACCAAAGATCACGATGCCAAATCACTACATAAATGCCCTGGAAGTTAGATATAGTCCACATAATTTTTCCTTATCGTCCAAGTGGACTTTTGACGTGGAACACTTTGACATGGGTGGGAATTTTGGGAACATATTACACTAGCGCTCGGAAAGCCTAAATTGAGAATACTTCCAACAAACCACCCTACTCCACAAAAGAAGATTAAGCCCTTAAAATGGCAGTCTGCTATAAAAATCGTATGAATAAACTGAAGAACAGCTTAGCTAAAGACACCAATTGAAGGTATTACAACCAAATTGATTCTAAAACCTGAAAAACAGCAGCACGCTGCTGATTAACGACACGTAAATATACTATGGCAGGAAGGAGAAAGGTCACAAGAAAAAGGATTAAGAAGGTTTTGGCAAAACATTAAATATATCACTCTTCATGTCCTTAAAGAAAAATATTTATTTCCTTGTACATAGTAATATTTAAAAGATGACAAGCCATTATGCCGAAATTTAATAAAGAGTCATCCTGTGTCAATGAGGAACCTCCAACGATGCCTTCCTTCCTCAGAGGGAACAAAGTACGAAATAGGTCTCTTCATTGTCACCCATTTTGCCTGCATGTCGCAGCAGGAACTCTGAAACCAAGGAAAAGAGGCAGGCAAAGGCATCAGATCAAAAGAACAGCTATATATGAGAAATCACTTCCAAAACATAATTAACAGTCCAACCCATATCTTTCTACAAACAAAAACCCTCAGAAAATACAAGCAGATTATGAAAGGCAATAAAAGAAGGCATAAAGAGATTAAAATCCAAGCGGCCCTTCAATATTCTAATAAATTCGAAAACTACCATGAACTTGCATAAAAATAATGTGCTAACCTAATCAATAAAGATATGCTTAAGAGTAGACAGAAGAGGGTATACCTAATAAGTAACACTAAAAATCAATGTGATCAATCAAGAAAATGAATTATCCGTGATTTGTGGAGGAAGAGAGATTTCTGATATCAAATTCGGTATCAGAAATGCCACATTACCACACCCCAATAACATTATATTGCAATATTGTTTTGACTAATTGAATAACGATAGAAACAGGTTAATGTCTCATATTCTGAATGTAACACCTCAATATATAAATAAACCTGAACGGATGATAATTAAGGCTGAATATAAAACCTTTGAGAAAATAATAATGCAAAAACCTCTTTATTCAAGGTAACTATGCGCACGATAGGTACGAATTCACTAATATGGCAAGTAATACTTCAAGGATTCAATAGCCCAACGAAATTTGACTACCACTAAATGCAAGAATTGCGTAAAAACCCCAGGTGGTAATGATATCTCTTCAGAAACGTCCTTTTTTAATAAACATGCAAGTGTAAATATACATACTGAGCAGCTTAATGAAATTCTTTAAAGATTCTTTGACCAAACGTAATTTAATATTCAGTAAACACAAAAATTTCACCAAAACAACTGGAAGAAATGATCGCTCCTGCAGAAGCGTCTTTTTTCAACGTGCACTTATAAATACACTATGAGCAACTAAATAGAATTCTTTAAAGATTCATTGACCATACGAAATTTGATATCCACTAAAAACAGAAAATTAAACCAAACGAGGAAATGATCGCTCTGCAGGAGCGACATTTTTCGTGAAACGTGAACGTGGAAAATACATAATGAGCAGCTTAATGGAGATCTTTAAAGATTCATTGACCCAACGACATTTGATTCCCACTAACCACAAGAATTTCACCAAAACCACACTAAGAAATCACCACACTGCAGAAGCATCTTTTTTCAAGAAACGTGCACAGGAAAAAAAACACAATGAGCATAATGGAACACTTATAATAATCAATTACCCAACGAAATTGATATCCTACAAACACAAGAATTCCACCAGAACCACACGAGGAAATGATCGCTCTGCAGAGGCATCTTTTTTTCGAGAAACGCGCACATGGAATAAACATCATGAACACTTTATGGAATACTTTTTCGATTCACTACCCTAGAGACTAGAGAAGCATCCATTTTGAATTGACGAGCACGTGGGGAGAACTACCTCGGTCGCCGAATGGTACACTTATAGGACTGACTGGCCCTTATAAAAGGTCAATGTTATTGAAATAGGAATAAATAATAAAAATTAGGATTTAAAGTTAAATCAGCACATAAAAATAAGATTGACTTCACTTACCTTTGCCTTGAATAAATGCTTATTCTTCAATCCCAGCTCCGCATTTTCAGCCCTTATCTTCTTGTACCCAGTTTTGCAACCTAGGACAAAACAAGTTCTGCTTAAATTAGCCATAATTAATGAAAATTAAGGCAGAACAGTGTAAATTCTGGTGCTTTGCTTGATGTGGTGCGGCGTCAGTTCACGAAGAAATTTCATGGGTCTTCTGCTCGCTACCTGATGCAAATTTCGAAACGCTAACAACCACGCAGTCACTTAATAACAAATAAAACAAACTGAGTTAACGAAAAACTTCGTTAAATTTGTTGATCTCGCACTAACAGGAAAATTGTGACACCAGATCACCCGTTTCCCTATAAACACCAGCCATTTGGAACTGAGAGCGGCACACAGTGATGATTGCAGCGCCGCCCTTTCGGGTAGAATTTTTGTGGAAGCCAGTGGCAGCAGTGTAATACACAGAGCGCTGCTCAAGATGGAGGGGGCTGGCAGGGAACTAGCGTTTCTACTACAATTTTTGACACGTGTTGCCGGCTAACGCACGTCAGCCAACCGTGGTTAGAAATTCAACTACAGTTGGCGCTAACTAGCATTTCCATTACAAAATGTAACCGGCGTAAGATAAGCATAGTGGAAACGGGGCATAAGTTAAGGAAAGACGGTTGAATGCGTACGTTGAATGCGCTCTACGTAAGACATTATCGATAGCAACGCATTCGATATGGCAACGAGGCTTTAAGGTGGTTGGCGCGATTTTTGTTTATGCACAGATTTGCCTGCAAGTTAGCATGCGTGTTCTCATTAGTGATACCTAGGGACAAAAGTGAAGATAATTGCATCATACCGATTTGGTTTGTTGGCAAATCAATGCTATTTTAACAATTAGTCATACGGTACATGAGATATATCTCGTAATAGTTCGAATGCACATGTACAGACTGTATTCTGAACGCAATATAATACATTCCTTATAATTATAATTGCTGCTAAAAATATCAAGACGTCACTCCGAGTCCTACATTCGAAAAAAAACATATTTAAATACAGTTTCGTCTAAACTTGTATGCTGCGCCGAAAGTTTTAGCCGCAACATGCTTTAATAAAGGAAAAAAACTTTTTAAATATAATGCTTGTAACATAGTTATTACTGCCTATATGTTGAGTTCCAGCGTATAAACAGATGCACTTGAATATTATGCGGTCCAAGAATTTTTTCCGACTTACAAAACAAAAATATTAAAATGTGCACTCAGTGACCCACGATTACCGCTCCAGTCACCTTCAGCGCATCGATGTGGTAGCATCCCGCGTTCGGCATCAGGAGAGGGAATCCTCACCGCTTCTTGCGGATATATCTACCTACACACCGGGGATGGGGGGGGGGGAGGCACGGGAGATGAAATGGAGGAATCGTTCGATTACTTTATTACCCGGATAAATGGTCGCGACACGGATGGAACCTGCTCACTTCCCACGCGGATACAAGGATTCTTCTCTCCCTCCATCCCCCTCCAAGACCCTCAACACTTCTCTATCCTCCCCTTCCTTGTCCTCCCCCATTCCTCATCCCTCTCAAAACCCCCCGCTGAGATTCTTTTATAAACAACTTTGAGGATGAGTCCGGGTCACGACCCCCAGGCCAAGACCTTCCACGGAGCTGCCCGTCACTGCTCCGTGACCTCGCCGGCATCACGAGAGTCCGCGTCCCTTCTACCAACTGCTCGAACCATCACATCCTCTCTCAGAAAGACCTCTCTCTCCCTCCTTACCTCCGGCTCTTGAGAGAGAGAGAGTGTCTGACCCTTCCTCCTCTTACCACCTCCTTCCTCAAAGAAGACTACCGCACAAAGATTGAATAAATAAGGAAAGGGGAAGAGGCAATGACACGAGGGAGGTTGTGTGTGGGGTTTTGTATAAGAAACGAGTCCTTCTCCATTTTGATTTTTTCTCTCTCGCAACGCAGTTTGTTTATTTATTCATTTTTATTTTTTTAAGGAGAACCAGGATACGCTTTTCCCTCCCCCCTTCTCCTTCTTTAAAATTCCTTGTATCTCCCGTTCCACCTTTCCTACGCCGCTCAAGACTGTTATGGATTCGTTGTAATCCTCTCCACCCTCTCTCATCCTATGCGCAATCTTCCCGCCTAATCACTTGCCGTTCATTGGCTGCTGCTGTGAAGATTCTCCCGCGCGCGGGCTCCGTCATATGAATGCCTCAATAAGCTCACATTTCGATGAACCTTTTTGCAGATGGTTGGACAGTGTAATTAAAATAGTGCAATTTATTTTCATATTCAGGGTAGATTTACTCTTTGTCCTCACATATAGAATTGTTTAATATTTCCTTTCTTTCTTGTTGGTATTTTAGCTAGCTGCTGCTACTTAATTATCGATATGTATACATATTTTCCCATCGCATTTCCCTTTTTTCATCGCGAATTATTTTCTTCTACATCTACATACAACCCTGCGAGCCGCTGCAGAGGCGTGTGGCAGGGGGTGTTAGGGCACCATAAATGAAAGGGAAGGAAATAGAGAAAATGTAGCACGGGATCAAAATAATATCATCAGTGTCGTACTGAAAACAGCCAAGCGTGTAGTTTCCGAGTCTCGAACGGATTCCAACATAGTCGTTTCATCAGCTGTGTGGCACTTTATGTTCGCTCGTAGCAGTTTTAAACAATGCGTGCGGATTTACTATTTATTTTATTTACATCGCGAACTAAATCTTTCTGCGCAGGGTCCCAAAAGCTAGCGGTGCCATCAAGATGTGGCCCAACCAAAACAATGTAACATTTCTCTTTCACTTTTTAATCGGAGAACCTTCCCACTATTAGCTTGAAAACTCCTAATTTCTTTAATGCAGCGTTGCAAATAAATCTGTGGAAGATTACCAAGTGTTTTTATTCATTATGAGTTTCGTATGTGTTACCCCCATCCTGGGTCTGAATTTACGGTGACTCCCAGATATTTCACTTCGTCTGACTCCTTAATATTTAACCCTCCCACTTGATAGATATGGCATCGGGGTGATTTCTTGCAAAATAAGTGTACTGCAGTGCATTTACTACGATTAAGTTTGGGCCCACACCAAATATACCAAGAGTTAACATTGTTAAGGTCAGATGAGAGTACTATTAAGCCAGCATTTGTAGCAATTTTTCGGTAGACGACAGCATCGTATCTAAACAATCAAATTTTGCTGCTTACTCTAGAATTCATTTAATTTATATATGAATGAGTAATAACCGGGTAGCGGATCATGTTATGTATTTTGCTCCCGTGTCCCATGGAAGAAGTTGGATACAATTTTTGGCACACAAGCCTATCATCCAAACCCATTTCTTCCAAATTTTGTACGAAATGATACAGTTTTTTCCCCTCAGTGCAGTGCATTTATGCCAAAAGAGATTATGAAATAAACAAAGGACGATACAATAGTAAAATAAAATGTAGGCAACGAATCGCGAAGTAGCAGAGTTCATGGTAGTTTTTACAGTGGAATTAGGCTGCCCATGTTTATTGAAAATGAAATAGGCGAAGGTAAGAAATTGAAGCCAATTATGGACCTGGCTTTGGCTTTTTATGGTACATTTCGTTTTTTTGTGTTGCACGTGAAATTAAACATTGGCAAGGGTTGTGGATGTAAGGTGGGACTGTCCATATTGCCCCAATACAACCTATTATTAATGTTATAAAAACTTCCACAGTTAATTTCTGTTCACCCCGTCATATATCTTAATCTCTCTTAATCCTCTATTACACAATATACTTTCTTTCGGACGTCCATACGTTTTTCTAGCACTTGCTGAAATGAGAACAGCTTATCACTGCGTACCCTCTTAGGCATAAGCCCACACTATAAACCACAGGCACACAGATTTTGTGAATAATAGTAACCTCACTTCCGATTTATCATCATCATCTGAGTAATCTACCGGTTGAAGGTAGGTTACGATGAAAGTCAGAGAAAATCCAACAGACTCTTACACGTGCAGTGTCCTATCTACCTCTAGTAATTATTTCTTCATACCAGCGTCGTATATTTCTTCATTCCGTCCATAAGTCTTATATTTCTTCATCTCGTTCATAAAACATATTCTCATTCTTCCCCTTCCCCGCTTGCCCGACATACTTCCCTCTATCACGGCCTTAAGCAAACCATCACCGCTCATTACCCCTTCCAGCCACCTACCCTGCCTTCCCCTAATCTCATCCACAAGTTTCTCTCCTCACCAACTAGGTTAACACTTCCTCATTTGTCTTTCTTTCCGTCCACCGCGCCTTCTCCATCATCCTCAACACCCACATCTCAAACACCTTCAGCCTATTTTCGTCTTATTTTCTCAAGATCCAAGTTTCTGCCCCATACAACGCAACACTCCATATCAAACCCTTCACCAGTCTCTTTTGTACATCCTTACTTAAGGTCCCTGTCATCAGCTCTTCTGATTAATATTTTGCTAAATATTTTTCTCGGAATACCCTATAATTTTTTTACATTCGATCTTCCGACCTTTCTTTGTGTACAATAGAATTACTATCTTCCTATTATAAACTTCCCGAAGATGTATCTTACTTTAAGCATTTCTTTTCAGAATGCTGAAGTCTAAAACGGTGAAAATTAGTTTGATTTGGCTCGGAAACCTTGGAAGGATAAATACATATAGTTAAATTCATACCATCAAACTATCCCTTACAGGGTGGGCGAAGTAAAAAAAACTTAGTCGTTGCTGTTAGGCCTAAGACAGATTCCCTTTTAAGAATTTCTCTTTCGCTTCTATTACATTCATGCATGCATAGAATACGCTATCCAATGCTTAAGACTCCTAATACTTCTCCTCTTACAGATTCCAGCAAAACTTTGCATACGTGTTCTCATCAATGATATCTATAGAGATATTGATAAAAATTGCATAATACCGACTCGATTATTTGGCGATTCAATTCTATTTTAACACTAGGCCGTATGGCTCATGACATATATTTCGTAATAATTCTATTACATATGTAAATATTTTCTTATAAACGCGAAATTATTCATTTCTTATTTTCACAATTGTTGCCAACAAATATCAAGGTCTCACGCAGAGTCTAATATTATAAAACAACACATTACATATAAATTCGTCAAAATTTCGAATACCTATCCGAAAAATGTAGTCATGACAGGCTTTAACTATGGAAAAATATTAAAAATATAATTCTTGTATCATTTTCATTATTGCTTGTGTGGTGAGTTCCAAGTTCTTGAAACTTCCAACGCATAAAGAGATGAAGTCAAAAGAAATGCGGTGAAAGAATATTTTTCGACTTACTTCAAAAGTAAATAAAATGTGCCCTCAATGACCCATGACTACCGCTCCAGCCACCTTAAGAATAACTTCCACCACATTCACTTCCTCGGTATCTTGCCATCACTCTACTATCTTATGCCTGCTTATTTGACTCTCATCCATTCTCGCTACATGGACATACCAACGAAGCACCTTCCTTTCATTTATGCGCTGTCCTATGTTTTCCGTGTAAGAGGCGAAAGAGCAGTATCAGGCGTGATATGGTGGAATTTCAGCATAACGAAGCACAGAAATGGCAATTTTCCACTAGATACTTCTGTAGTCTAGATACTTATCTAGTGAAAATTGCCATTTCTGTAATTCATTGTGTAAGAGGAGAGCCGTTTTCTATAACGCAACTAATTGCTGATACCAGGGAAATTACTATTTCATCTTATTTTTTCAATATGGTTGGTACTATTGAGCAGTGATTCACTAAAATCCACTACCTTGGTATTCTTAAGTCCAAAATAAACTTTTTATCTTTACCAGACATTGCGTAGTCTATATTCTTGATATGTAGCTAAGAAACAAGTGAATACTCAATCTGTATCTTGGAAACTTTCCGAATTCATTTAGAGATTGGGCGCTTTACATTTGCTTTAGTGTACAGCTCACTTTCACAACGCAACAGCACAGTTGCTTTGCATTAATTTGAGACCTTGCGCAATTCAAAACAGTTCGGGAGCATCGTTGATGTCTTAAGATAGTTAGAGCGATACATCAATTCACCTGGAATTTGATGAATTAGACGTCATTTTAAGAAAAAAAACTCCCATCTTTCCAATGATATCAAAATATTAACCTCTTGCCGAACTACTTGTCGAGCGATTTGCCTAAAAATATATGCTGTTTTATATGGGATAGAATACGGTTGTGCGCTCCCGAGGGATAATATTGAAAAAATTAGGAATTTGTAACTCCTAGATTCCATGAAAAAACTAACGTTGGGTCGTTTGTATTTTTTCAACTATTAATGAAAATTAATCAATTACTCACCGCAGTAATTTCGACAGAATCGCAAAAAAAACCTTCTGTAATCAAGGATTTTTCACCGCACGGCGTGAAAAAATGAGTCAAGTTAGAGACTTAAGTGGACATATTTATTTAATAAATGAGAATTTTTGTCATATATAGCTATATTTTTGCACCATTAATATTAGAATATTTACTGCATACTTCTTACAGACGCTGAATTCCAAAAGATAAAATTCAAATATGGTCTCCATTATGGCTAGGGAGCTATCTCGCTCAAATTACCTTAAAAGAAAAGAAGAAGAAGTAAGAAAAGATAATGAAAGTGTGTCTATGAAGAAAAGAATGCCGATAATCGCGATTCCGATTGTTTTTTGACAAGTTGATTTTTAGTAAATGCGGCAAACATGGATGATGTAAAGTTTTTGATTACTCTGTGGTAAAAAGTCTTAATTTATAAGTATATACGTTGGACGCATTCGTGGAATATTTACAGAATATTCGGCCGTGGGGATTGCGTGATCACTAAATGCTACCGACTGGCTGATTGTCGAACGTATTCTTGCGCATATAGGTGCATTCATCGTCATACGTATGCGTCGATGCGTTCCGATTTGCGCCAACCTCATCGCATTGATTGAAAGCTCCCACAGAGAGTAAAAGTAGCACTAACCAGTATTTTTCTTCCTTCCAGGGTTATGGGCTGTCCCTTTAAAGGGGGGAAAAATATGCCACTTTTTGACCCCCCCACCCCCATTGTGGACACTCGTAGACTTCATCCGGACTCCCCTGTCCCCCTCTGTTGTCCACGTAGACTTTTCTTTTTTGCGGAAAAAGCTGTAAAACCGGTTATTTATTGACTGTCATGGACTATCTGTAATTCAAGGCTGATTTTAAGGAAAGGTAAGTAAAAAAAAAACTACTCTTGTAGCTATGATAATCTGTCATTTACTATAAACTGTAAACCTAGAAGATGTAAATGCCTACATTTGGTAAAATCAGTCAAATTAAACTTTCTCAAATGCAAATTTTTTCAGGTCATTCCAAGAACTTTGCTATGCAGTTGTAAAAGAAAGTTCAAAACGAATCAAATACATAGAAAGACACTGAGTGTGCCGTGGCAATGTCACTCCCACCTTGTCGTGTCGACCTTTGTCTGCATAGACATCCGTCCAACGTGGACCTTCGTTGACAACCCTCTTGGAATCCAAATTACATATTATTTCCATTTTTCTTTGAATTCTTCTATTTTTAGTGTGATGGATTGAGTAACTAGCTCTTCTCTTATGTCTGTATTTCTCAGTCTATCTACTCTGGTACAGCCTTTTAATGATCAGAGGAATTCCATTTCCGATGTTTCTATTTGTTTTTGGTCCTTATGTCTGTTTCTCCAGCATTATGATAAAAATAGCACTTTGGGAACTGCGATTACTCTATAATATTTTTTTAATTTCTCCTGATGCATAGCCTTAAAATTATCTTCTTATCGTTTCTCATATCCTCCGGAAAACGCTAATTTTATTTGTTAAATCTTTGTCTTATTCGTAGGTCATGCCACATCTTAAATATTGGAAATGTGACATCTATTCTAGCATGTGATTTTTTACGACAATTTTTGTTCACATCGGATGGCATCCTAAGAATCTATTGCTATTGTTTTTTGTTTTTGATATAGAGATTTTCAAGTTGTATGTTTCACTTAGTTGTTGTAGCTCTTGTAGCGCTATTTGCAATCTATCTTACCTAATTGCATAATAACCTGGTCATCTACGAATAATAATTGCGTATAAGTACTTCGAGGGTCTCAATTTTAAGCCCGTAGCTGCATGGTTTTCCTTATATTTCCTCAAAAGGTCATCTATATACATATTAAGCAATGTTGGTGACATACTACATCCTTGTACTGTACCAGTAATGAATTGAAACACCTGTTGCATGCCGCCGGGAACTTCGTCGAGGATTACCAAACTATTAAATAAGTCAATAACAGAAAAATGACCACTGTAATTATAAAAGAAGAATCTTAAATGACGCCACTGTTTACTTTTTGAATGAAGACGCTATCACGTGACTAACTGCTTGGTACAGTAAACATCACGGAGGTAAAACAATGACATTCGTACGACACGTGTGAGACCGCCAAATTGAATCACAAATTTAATGACTTCTCGGTTGCTAGGAGCCTTCGCACACGATTACTTTTTGTTTACCGAATTCATAAATCTGCCGTTATCGTAATAATGGAGGGTTCTCTGCTTAAGGAAACAGGTCCACGGTGAGACGGATGTCGTCGGAGTGAAAATCACTCGCCCGCTCATTAAAGTAATTTCGTACATATCATCTCGCGTCGCAAAAATGTTTAATGGCCCGTTTTTCCAAGAGGAACTCCCGGTTCCGAGAAATGAGTTAGGATTGGGAGGGGGGGAAGAACCTTTTTCCGCATAGTAAAATCCGGCTCTTGGGCCGTCAAATCACGCCATTAGCATAGAATGGAGGCGCTGGTTAGAGACCCATGCATCACCCTAACTGAACTTACTATTAACGAGTGATTGTACACCGAACTAAAGAGAAAAGGAGCCGCAGTTCCATTGTTTTGACTTTTCCTCTTACGAACGGATTTCTGACAAAGACCGGAATCTCATTGCAGCAATTTCATGGAAAGAATTCCTTCTCGCAAAGAATGAAGAAAGCAATGTGAAGCGGAAATAAGATTATATATTTACAAACACCCATATCCGCTTGGGAAGTCCCGAATCATTTCATATTCTTCATGAGTTACTATATCGTAGTATCTACAAAACTATAGTACTAGTATTTCTGAAAAGTATTAGTATCTCAACCTGTGTACTGCATGTTAGCATGAATGTCAACGTAGAACTTTCCTAGCTCCAGGTTTGGGTGTGCAATGTTCTACTGACTGGTTAAGGTTCGCGTAAGCGTTGGTGCCACATGCGTTTCTTTTAGAGCAGACTAATTCCGACGTCATTTTTCTCTCCACCCTTCTTCCAAAACACAAGCTGGGCATTTGAGTGGGAATCTAATATTATTTCAAATGTTCGTTTTGAAGGTAGAAAAATTTCGATTCGATCATCTCAACAAATGACCTTCTTCAATGTCGAGTTCAGCGTACTGTGGACCTTAGGAAACAATTGGTTAGCTACTCAAGGTGGTTATCATTGTCAAGTTACTTTCGCAAGTCACTTCTGCAAGAGCTTGCGGGAGAGGAAACTCAGACGAAATATTTTTCATAAGTTAGTGCTGAGTCAGACTGGTTGCCGTTTACAATGGCAACAACACGCTTCTGCAAGCGACTAGCAGAAACTTTTAAAAGGTCTGCTAGTGGAACTGCAGAACAGTTTAAACATGCAATTGACGTCTAAAGTCGCTTGCTGCAATTAACTTGCGCAAGTAACTTAAACTTGCCAGTGTAAAACCACATTTTGTCTTCGTCTTCTCCTCAAATTTCTTCATTGCTTCGCTTTGGTTTCTCCTCCTTTCTTCTGACCGGTTGTTTTTGGCATTTTTTACTTGGCCTAGGCCTGAAACCTCTTAAAGTTTATCAAAATTTCATCGAAAAAGCTCCTAATCTCAGATATAGTCTGCATTAATACCAATTTCATCCATATATTTCTCAGCATTCTCACTCTATTTTCTGTTACCATTAATTGGCCATGTCATGATAACTTTATATTACCTTATATATAATTTTTTCACTTAGCTGCGTAATGGAAATTAAAATTTTAGGCCTACCTTTAAAAAACAAACGGCGATCGAAATTCGGGTGTTCAGGCCCGCATAACTCGCAGGCTACGAGAGAAGTAATCTTTCTGAATTTTGGATCTTTGAGCATGAAAAGTTAAGACAAAAGTTGGGTGCAAAGTACAAAACAGGATGCAAAAAGATAAATTCAACTTCCGTGCAATTCTTTGGACTTAAATAGCTCCGGTAAATTATTTTTTACCACACCTCGCATCCTGATTGTTTATTATGTCGTATCGTGTTGTATTATTTCATGTCACATTGCTAATTTTACGTCAATCTTTATTAAATGTAGGGTGAAATACAGCTTATTGTGAGACGGAAGTCGGAGATATTTCGGTTTTAATCTCTCCGTAATCACCACTTGTTTTTTTATTGACGAAGATTTCTTGAAGTTACGGCAATTACATCTCTTTACCGAGATATCATTAAAAAATAAACGGTTATGAGAGTGAATGTCATAAACTTCCCAGTGGCGCCTCTCCAAACATGAAATGAACTCTTGGCGTATGATTCCACATCTCCACCAGCCATGTTGGGCCAACCATCTCCGTGAAGCGAGAATTCTATCTACAAAAAATACCAAAATATCATTCTCTACCGTTTCCTTTTTCCCATTGAAAAAGGAAACGGTAGAGAATGATATTTTAGTATTTTTTGTAGATAGAATTCTCGCTTTGATTCTGACTGTAGCATTTCCCATCTCTCATAAACCTCTGCTGCAATCTCTACTTACTTGCTGCTGCCGTAACGATAAATGGGACTTTTCTATGCATATGACGATGGACTGCAGATCACCTTGGTAATGTTACAAAAAAAGTAGCACGGCGGTAATGCATTCTGAAATTGGTTTGTTACAGAGTTTACAGAGCTACGACATGGTTTAGTTACGGGGACCTGAAGATGCCACACGATACTTTATCCAGCAGAAGTTTGAGGATACTCGCAACTTATTGTTAGTATGATAGTCTTCCAGTATCGTGTGATACAGAGCTAATGATCGCGCCAAAATCTTGTAAACTCGAGTTAAAACCTTAATAACTCCGAGATGGTTCATTAGATTTTCACCACATACACATCATAATTTATATCATTTTGTTATCTATTCATTTCATGAGTGGAATAATTAAAAAAACGTTTGGACCTGTTAATGGTGTTAGAGTAAAAAAGGTCCCATTTTTTTCGCTCTAAGGCGACATGCACTTTGACGTCTAATAACTGCAAAGCGAAGTATTCGACAATGACAAAATATTATCATAAGTGACTTATAGCTTTATTATTACTTCCACGGTGTTCCAAGTTCTTAACTTTAGTCGTTATTGGTATGATGTTCAATTTCTAAACCTACTTTTTTTGTCAACTATAGATCATGGCGGCATGAGACCAAAGCTGTTATCTTCTTCAAAGCTGTTATGTATCTTCTTCAATTTCCAGAGCGAATCAGACACCATCATTTAGCTAAAGCAATCACCTTATTTTATATCGAATCATATATTTTCTTAAAAATCTCACCATGCCAAAGATGAACTCTCCGTTCTCAAGCTGCTTGGGGACACAATTACTGTGGGGACAGTAGTATGCTGACTAACAAGCATAATCACTATCATACTGGCTATTCGATTTCATAATTGATGCGGTACTAGTATGGTACTACTAAGTTCCCAGTAGGACCAAAAATCGGTCGACCAATCGCGTTAGTTTTTACAGCCGCTGTGTTATATTCACTCTCTGAAATCAGCGCCATCTGTACCTCCTTTTGGCAATCAGCAATTATCAGACGAAATGAAAAATTAATAAAAATGTCCTAACTGTTATTTTAGTCACCTGCTGCCACAGATTGGTTAATTTAATATCATTGAAGACATCCGCTAAGTCATGAATAAAAATATTGCTTCCCGCTATTACAAGTCCAATGATCGTGTGAAAACTTCTACGACAGTACCAATCACAATGGATTCCGTCCTCTATATCTATATAGTACCTATATAGTGTACTATGTCTTGTGCTGGACCTTGTATCGTGTGAAAACGGGCTTAAGTCTATTTTTAAGTCGAGAACATCGCAAAAGAATCGAATTCCATTCCGCGATCTTCAAATGCTTTTGAGCGTTTAAGTCGTAGGTCGAAAGTTTGAAAATAACTCAAAGTTTCCCACTAACCCCAACCAAAGAGCAGTAGAAGGAGAGACAGTTCGAAAACTCGTGAAAACGTTCTTAAAAGTCTACCCACCGTTCCCGAGTCACCTGTCACCTATCACCATAAATTAAGCCGATTTAATGAAGCGCTGCTGTTGCTGCTGATGATGATGCTCTCAGCGCGCTAAAATTATCAGCGGAGGAGGAGATGATGAAGGTATGCGGATGCAATTAGGTAGTTTTCTTTTCTTAGCCGCCTTTAAGTCTTCTTCTTCGTCGTCGTCCGAAGGCAGGCAGGCAGTATCGTGGGCAAAAATGGTCTCTGTTGACCCTGGAGATGGCCGGTCGTGTTTTTTTTTAATGCCGACGGACCCGGAGCGCGCGTCGCAGCGTTTCTGTTTTTCCACGCGTGACTTTTCCCGCCACTTTCCCCCCTACTACCAACGACCACGCGCCGACCTCCCATTATTTCACGTCCCATAAACATTTCGTCCGTCCCCTATCTCACTGCACTCACGAGAGACTGGAGTCTAGTTGAGGAAAGCGAGAGGCACGAGAAGAGGTACAAATGCCGGGTCTACACTACAGAATTACTTTAAGTGACTTCACTTAAGGTTTACATTAGATTTGGTATGCTCTCTACACATGCACTTTAAGGGAGCCTTAAGGCGAGTGGATACCATGCCAGAAAATCCATTTTCAGACCGTTGGCTATAGTCCTTTCGGGAGCCTCCGCATCCAATATCCATGGTTCCAAGTAGTTCCAACTTCGGCCGCAACACATGATGACCGTTATTTAGGACTTTCGAATGGTATCCACTCACCTTAAATCGACTGCAGCGTCACAATTGCTCAGGTATAAAAACTAAAAACAATGAAACTAAATAACTTACGATTCGCGTGTCGAGCTTGAGGGAAGTGTTTGAAGTACTTTCCCAGGAGCTAAAACAACGTATTTTAAGCTCATTTTAAGCTCACCTATTCTCCATTATCCGAAATTCATGCATATATCATCATCGATATCACTGTTGGAATAATATGAGTAGGAGTAGGTTAACGTTTTCTTGGCTCGTCAACCAGCACCTAATTATTAAAAATCAAGGCTTTGAGGTGAATTGACTTCGAAATCTAACATAAAAAACATTACCTACGCTGTTGATTATCCATCCTTCAGAAGACATGCTCCGTTAAAAATTCGTCGAATGCTATTCTTAAGGCCGTTTTACACGGTATATTTTATGTACAATCTATTGTGCAAATGCATGTATAAGGAAATTGTAACGTGTAATACGGCAAATTGTGCGAACGCTTGAGCGAATGACTGAACGGAAAATAGAACCTGTTCTAATTCCATTCAGACAAACATACAATTTCGATCCAGTTTTATTCAACAGATGGCGCAGATATGGCGAAAACTGTGGTGACTATGCTACAATTGAAAATAAAGTTGTTTATAAAAAGGATTAACACTTTCCCGTCGAATAATAGGAGTAAATCTTATCCAGTGTACATAGTCTTTAATGAGTAAACTATTCTCGGGCTCTCCACCGGTTTAAACTATTCATAAGTGACAACGTTTTGAGAGACGACTCGTCACTCATTCTCAAGGCAAGAATTAATTACGTCGCGACGCGTCGGCAATTATGAATAGTTTGAACCAGTGGAGAACCCGAGAAGAGTTAACTCAAAATTGCTCAAATGTTTACACCGTCATTCCGTCGGGTTATTTGGTGTTCTGGTATTTCAGTGTCATCGCGATATTTTGGTTTTTGTCCTTTTCACCCAACATTATGACTGGTGGCGCCCTCAAGTAGAATTCTTGATATCCCGCGTGATATAATAATAATCATTTTATTTCTGTTGGTCGCAACGTAGAAAACATTTATGTATATTTTTGAAAACCTGGCAGCCAAATTGTACAGTAGGTGACACAGATTATTCTATTATATTAATTTTGCATAATTAGAACGCCAATATTTCAATTTCAGACCCATTTATTCATATTCAAAGAGTTATAATATTGCGAATTCCTCCATATTGAACACCACGTGGCGGGATTTAACGACCACGTGAAAATTTAAACAATAGGTAAGAACCAGAACCACGCTAGTTTTTAGAACATTCCAGATAAACGGAAGTACGTCAGTAGCGAAGCTTCTAGAAGGACGACAATGCATCAGCGATCTGCTATATAAGCCGACACACGGTAACAGTCGTGACTGTCTCAAAAGTCAAAAACCCATGTGCTGCACGTCCTAATGCTGGAGAGCGGACTAACATTAATACTGAACGATTTTGACGACCGAACGCGGTCCCAACTAAGCCCATACGGTTAAAGAAGAAGTTTACCTTACGTAATTGGTGCAAAATAAAGACGGAGGGAGTCAATAATATTCTAAAACGTGAGAAGTGAGATCCGGAAGTTCGAGCCTTGACGTGAGCAGCCGGGAGAAGCCGAGGTTATTACCGCTATAGAGACGCAGTAAAAGAAGGAACCAAGCGTTGGATATGGTGTCGGGGATAAAGATGAAACCAAACAACTTACGACACCTGAAGCGAGGTATTTTGAAGGGAGCAATTATCCCAATATTGTAAAAGATTTGATTTATGTTGTGTTATGCCCGTATAGTGTTTTTTGTGTTGGGCAAGTGATTGATTCATGAGAGAAAAGCATACGCAAGGAATTTAATCTGTCATGGTGAGGAATGATTTATATGTGTTATTTGAGTGATGTGTTTTAATTTGTTTGTGGGTACAATACCGTGTAATCACATGTGCAGTCAGGACAACAAAAAATAAACAGATCTTATAATAGCAAGCACGACTGTTATAATTATATTTAGTAGGGCTAACTAAAATTTCCCGTAGCGGAGCAGATCCAGTGAAAGAAAAGGTTAGTGACATTATTGAGTTAAAGGGTGATGTTATAAATGATTGATGATACGATTGGACTTTAAGTCTACGGTACTCGTTTTGACTCCGGAAAAATTGTCAATCCAGCTATAGCTCAAAACCTCGTACTTGAGCGCATCGCGTGCATATAGAAAAAGAACCACGATTTATTTTCTTATTTAGCGATGCAAAGCTATGAAATTTTAGGTATTCATAGACAATACAATGGTAATTGACGGTCCTTTACGGAGCTTGGTGCGTCGTGGTTGTCATTCATCTCCCTTTGACTGCACGGTAAGTGAAGGTGATACGACACGTTGCGGTTTAATTTGACAAATAAGCTCTCTCAAGGCGTATAATTACAACAATGAACAATGTTGACTTTGTTCCTGAATGTAAAAGTTGTTTAAGGGCAATTCCATATGTGACGGAATTACCTTTAGAGAAAACTATGCAATAGGATATTGTAATAAAATTGTAAAATACTAAATATTTGCAACACTTCTAACTGTGCATGATCAAAAAACTTTTATTAAGACGATGTTCATACACAGAAACAAAATTAAGTATCTAAATACCTTCTAAATATGCCTAAAATTTACATGTGACAGAATTACTGCCAGGTCAACCTCCTATGAGTAATGATTTCAAACATCTTCAAAACTCTGTGAATCTAAACAGAATTTGGAAACTTTTAGTATGCCTCTGAACAATATTTGAGCCATTGCTTATGATAGCACAGTTTGCCAAACCTACAAATTAACAATATGTATATAACGGTCATAAACAAACACGTTACGGAATTACCGTGACGGAATTACCAATTGCTTCTTGTTTCAAACTCAAAAAGAATATTGTCATTTAACTTCTACTAACTCTGAATCAACAGTCAACAAATAATGACAAGTTAAAACAAAAAAATGTAGCTTATATACAATCAAATTACAAATAAGAATAATAAAAGGGGACAAAATATTATTATTATTTTGCACTAATGTGTGTTTTACTGTCCATTCACTGCGTTATGAAAAATGTAACGAATGCGAATTCCAAATATGTTAAGTATAGGTTGGTGCTCAAGGTGAACGACATCCATTTTGTCAATCCAGCATCTGTCTTCTTTCTCTGGAAATATGTACACCATCCCCTTGTCATCATTTCGGCGTAGGTTCATTTGTTTTGTCTTCTTGCCACTGTAGCTTGCCAATATGAAAGTTCCAACTGCCAAGGACTTCGTGGAAGCAACATCACATCTGAAATATTTTATTTTGGATTTCTGAAGGCTTAAATAACATGTCTTATAATTTATTGCTGCGGTATACGGTTTAAGTAAGACAGTATGCTTGTCTACAACTACAACATTATGGGTATTTCTGGTACCCGATATGCTAGATGATATACTTTCCCATCGTTCTTGATTCTCTTTTCTGTTGGCCTGTAGTTCAATACTTGAAATATACTTCATTTTTATTTTCTCATGTTTTGCACTACAGTGTTCAAACAAAGTCTCGGCTGATGAAATCTTGGCTACTCCTGTTAATATGGCAATTGTTGCATGTCTTTTAATTTCACCTCCAATTCCATCCACTGCACCTCACCATGACTACTGGCAAAGAAATTCCACTCAAGTTCTTTTAGAGAAAACAAGTCATGTAAAAAAGCAATGTTTTCGTACAAGTATCTCTGCTTGAACTGGCTTGCTGCCCCATCAGAGAAGAATTTTACTTTATTGTTATGTGGATGCAGGGTGCGTAGTTCTTGAAGTAACAATCTCAAAAATCCATCTACTGCATATTTGTCATGAGTCAATTCATCTGAAACGATGAAAAACGATTGACAAGCATCCTGGGTCCACATACAGCCTGTAAAAAGAGTAACTTGCTGGTGGTTCCAATGAGCTTCCTGAATTTCATTTTGTTGGATAATTGTAAAGTTCTCTGCGAAATCAATTTGATTGACTACGGTCTCCTTGTCACAGTTTGACTTCGCATCCTTGAAGGTTGAACTTTGCTTTCTTTTGATGAATGTATGCTTTTTTAAATAAATCAGTTGATTTTCGAGAACATTCAAATAATCTTCAATTCTACCCTCATGGGTACTTTTTTCATATCTGGTTCCTGTATTCTCCCATTGTTCCCACCTTACTTCAGTCAGGGGATTTTCAAACAAACCACAGAAGTTTCTAAACTTGACTGGACATCCCTCACAGTCACGTATCATTCAGGATTCTACTTCTTGGTTACGTGTAATAGCGTCCGAAAAAGGACTGAATTCAGTGGGTACAATGAGTAGTGCATCTCCTGAATTTGTCAGGGCCTTCGACAAAAATCTTACATTTTCATGGTACTTGCAAGTACAAGTTGTGTGTGGTACATCAGTGAAACATTTTATGTTGGAAGGACGCAAGCTACAGAACTTCGAAAATCCACATTTGACATCCGGATGTTGTTGTTTTGAATAATGGTATGCTTCTTTCAGTGTCATAAGCATATACCGTTTTTGATGCTTTACTTGCCATTTCTGTTTACATGCTAGTGGAAAATTGCCATTTCTGTGATTCAATAAGGACATTTACGTATTGATTCTTATTGTAGGGCCTACTCATGCACATATACCGTATGCGTAGCCCATTTTTAAGAAATTCATTCTTATGGAAGAGATAAGGAGACTATAGTAAACTGTACTTACAATATTTTTAACAGCTCACCCACAAATAATTTATCTCTTTACCTAACATAACCTAATTACAAAGTTAATTATCTAACCTAAAATATCAGCTCAGAGGTAGGCGACTATCCAATTTATTCAACACAGCTATCTAAAATGAGGGCCTATTAAAAACACACATCACCTAATTTTAGGTAATTCTGTCACAGTAATTCCGTCACATCTGAGTAATTCCGTCACCCTGCTCTATGGCCTCGAATAAAACATTTTTGAGAGAATCTAATATTAAAACCTTTAAGGGTGTCAGAACCTACCTTTCCAGGAAGAAAATAAAATCTCTATGTTATAAAATGGTGATAAAATAAAAAGAAATTTATGTTTTTGTGACGGAATTACCATTTTTGCATTTAGACTTACATATGTATTTTAAAATCACTATACATTGCTTATAAAAGTTGATGTGTGTTTCAAAACGTTGCCAAAGCTATGCTACACAAAACACACAATGCAATAAAATCACTGCTTACCTTGTTTGTTGTCATATATTACTCTGTAATCTATGATGAAATAGTTCATAACAAATTTCTGGCAGCCATCTTGAATTTAACAATCACCAAATGAGTAACTAATTTGTTTGAACAAATTAAACACTGATTTCATAAAATTCAATCATTTTTCTGTTGAATTATCAAGAAAAAATATTTCCAGCCTAAATTTTAATTTGAGAAAAATAGTTGACATTTTCGTGGAAATGCCCTTAAGTCAACCATTTGGAATAATAAGGAGAAGGCTTGAAAAATGCAAGCCTTTTCAAGGCACCCAAAGTAATCCAAACCTTCATGATGGCATGATCCAACTTAATTTTTGGATTGTCCTAATTATTTGTAGGGAACTAAAATGCAATGGTATTCAACATTAATAGTCATACATGAGTAATATACCCCGTGGATGGCAATTTCGCATGTGTAAAAGATAAGAAATTGTGAAAACATTGTGCTAGTTAGTACCGGTAAGGATCATGCCGCAACGCTTGGCCGCATTGTTTTTATGAAATATTTAATGGCAGAATTTATATCGCGACAGTATTCTTATTATGAGAAATATAAACAGCGTTAAGTCCCTGCTTATATTGTGTAATTAATTGTCGGTTACTCACGAGAAATTGAACGTATAGCAGGATTGCTTCTTCTGTACGTGCCACTTTTCGCCTCACAGCAATTCAACAAGTGATTTGTAATTTATGAAGTTGTGCATCTTTGTGCACAAGTGCTCATATGGTGGTCATGCCTCTTACATAACTTTGCAATACCTTGTGAATGGGTTCATTTTTTCCATGGAATAATGGTCTGCGTTTTACAAATCAATGTAATTAATGTTGTACTACTATTTGTTAGACACGGCTTTCCTCCTGGAATATCGGTGATACTCCTGATTTTGAAAATGAAAACCAATGGCCTGCCTGACTCATTTACGACTATAATAGCCTAAGTTAAATGAAAAACTATCATCTTAAAATGCCAATGTAATGATAAAACGTACGTCAAATAATAATTAACGTATGTAGGTATATACTTGGGCATTCTTGTATTGCCTGATAGCAATTTTGTATACCACTGGCGATTGCACGTCCAATTTTCTGTCTACTTGTCTCTTTCTACTTACAGTAATGAACATGGCTTTGCACCGTACTAGAGACTTGAAGCATCATGATGAGCATACTTATGCCTATTTGTATTCATATTGCATATTACTGTGTTTACTTGAAGTTATGATCTTTCAATGCATGTAATTTTGAAACTTTATACTTTGATGTGTAGTTCATTGCGAATAAATTGTAAATATGACTGTCTTGTATTTCATTGCGGTGCATTTATGGACTCGGTCTCTTTTCCTTGCTTCAGTGAGATGTACCATCGGCTTACTGAAACAGTGGAGCTGTTTCTGATTTGTAATGGCTAAAATGTATGCTACGCATTTTTACGGCTGCATTTTTATGGTGTTCGATGAGGATCACAATTTTGTAATTTATGTGTCAATACTGGTAAATCTACTCGTCAAATTGGGATGAAACCCTTCGCATAGTCGCTGACATTCGATTCTGTATTTCTGGCTGAAAGTTTGATTTTCACGTCAGGTATATCACAGAGTAATGGAAAAAGGACGCAGGGTCCTAAACATGTGAAGAACTCTTGGACTTGTCACTCTTTACAACTGGAACAATACACTCGCTAGAGCCGGGCAACTGACATGTCGGGACGAGCACGAGAGGGGAGGTTGTGGCGTACTAGGCAGTGCTGAAGGAGGGCGTGGAGACTGTATTCCCCTCTTGCAGATGCACTACGGCTCAACTGCCCAAACACGCGGCACGATTCTCTGCATACATAAATTATACCTTATAATTTTTCCGTGGTGGCACCAAAGTTCTTACAACAAGAGGCCTACAAAAGTACAATTACGAACATCGAGGATACTGTGTTTGTTTAGACAAGTAGCTTTTAGATATTTTCCATTTATCTTTAAACATTGTATATTGAGCTGGTGAAATAAAAACTTGCATTGGAGAACCATCTTAATGATTACCATCTTTTCTATTTTCCTAGAAATTAATAATTTCCCCCTTAATCCGCCCCTGCCTATGTAGAATAGACAACCAATTGCACGTATGTACATTTTCTCAAGGGCAGCTTCATCACTCACTTCTACATGTGAATTTTTGGATCTGTAATTGATAACTTAAAGGGTTAGACTTACTCTTAGCATAATTCATTTCAAAATCAGGCAGGAGTTGACATATATAGGATTGTTGGTCTGCAATAATTGTGTCGGAAGAGGGTCCACAAATTCTCCAAGAAATGAAATTTGATAACTCGCCAAGATCACGAATATCAACTCTCTTTGACAATTCTAACTTGAATCGCTCTATCTCATGTCTTTTACCCCACACACCAAAGTCATCTACATATTTTACAACAAATAATTTTCCATTAGGAGAATAATACAAACAAGGGTCTGCAGAGGTTGGGCGGAGCCCCAAATCTATCATAATTTGTCTGGACATTGTATGCCATTCTGAATACCTTAGTTTTGTTTTTCAATAGCTAATGCAAGTGACCTGCGCAATTGGCATCTTTTAAACCAAATAATCCAAGAGTAGGCATTTAGTATTTGTTTTGACTCACACCGCGTAACCATCTGCAGCAGGATATGGGTGCCACTGGAGAGCGACGGGAAGCGTTGAGGGCATTCGCGGCCGAGAGCCAATGAGGTCAAGGTGCGAACGTTCTCCCCGGAGGACGTGGTCTAGTCGAGATTGATATTCGCCCGCGGTTGAAGCGATTATTTATTCCAATCTCCACCTCTTTGTTTCATTTCCTTCCGCGGAAGGAAATTTTCAAGGAAATAGTGAGTCTAATTCCTAACGAATGTCTTCGACTCACGAATTCTTAGGTACGTATGCAGCGATGTTTTTCAAACCAATGATGGTGTGAGCTTAAGAATTGAATTCAATGGTAATGTGGTGCAGCGACACGGAAGAGATTATTTCCAAAAACGAGGAAGCACAGACTTAGTTCTTTCCATTTCATTTAAAGAAAAGTACACGGTGTACTTGATCATGACGCTTTAGACGTCAGAACGCACGTCGTGATTATAGGAATAAAGTGAAAAGTACAGCCATTTCCAAAAGTTTTAGGACAAAATTAAGGGAGCCACTCACGCTTTTCAAGGAAATCGAGTTTCACTTACTGAATTGTTGTTCTTGGTTACGCGCCGCAACCTATTCAGTTGTTTGTAAATACGTGCTCAATGGTAAGAGTCGAGATTTTGATTGTTTATTGCTAATTTGTCGTTATCTTCTCGTTTCCCATTGGATATACGACTTGTTCGAGAAAAATTATTAATTAATAGTGTTTATCATCACTGCTATTGAGTACTTTAGTGATATTTGCCACGTATAACACGGCAGGAACGATTTTTGTAATAAAAAAATGTTGTATTTAAATTAATCAATGTGTAAAAACATGTCATTTTTATTAGAGTTTATCATAATTTCTTTTCGGGAAGTAGTCTGCTTTACCGGGATCATAAAACTGAGGTTAGTATGCAATTTCTTTGTACCGATCATAATTATGTTTTTATAACTTTGAAGAGACGTTCCGTATTGTGCAGTGCTTTTGCTAAATCGAGTGGCTTAAGTGAACTTGTATTGAGATGACGGACATGTCTTTTCGCCGATAATATACCGAGAACAGTACCCAGGTGTAAGTTTTACATTTTGGTAGTGGTATTCATGTGTCCTTCGGAATTATGCAGGCTTTTGATTTGATCGACAGACTAGATGAATCCTAGAGGCCCTCTATTAGTAGAGGTTGGCCAAGTAACAGGCAGGAGCCATGTTTCGCATGACGGGCCACGGATTTTACAAGGTCGCTTATGGGCGTACGGAGTAAGTTGGTCAATATTAGTGAACTTTCTCCACATCATCCCATTGTAATGGCTTATAAAACATCCACAGTAATATGAAAGAAGTTAGAAAATAAAAAATGACCATTTTGCATAAACTCGGCCGCGATTGGCAATAATTATCTGACGGGGCACGCCCACTACGTTACCGCTTATAGGCGTACAGAGTAAGGGCTACGGTATTAGCGAATTTTCTCCTTGTCATCTCATGGTATTGGCTTATAAAATATTCACAGATATATGAAAGAAGTTTTAAAATAAAAAAAATTGACTATTTTGCTTTAAATCGCCCGCAATTGGCAATAATTGTCTTACAGGGCACGCCCACTACGTTACCGATCATAGGTGTACGAAGGAGTAAGGGCGACAATATAGCGAATGTTCTCCATGTCATCCCATATCAATGGCTTTTAAAACATCCCTAAGAAGTTTGAAGATAAAAAATTGACAGTTTTGCATAAACTCGGCCATTGGTAATAATTCGGGAATAACGCATTGGTGGAGGATACGGAGCCGAAATAGGTGCTGCCCGGTCAGCACAGTGACAACAAAAAGCTGTTATTACTTATATTGCCGACTCTAAGGGGCCTATTCTGTAACTTGGAGCGCTATATACCGCCAGCGTTATTCTCCGCCTACAAATAACGCCTGTTGCGATTCTGTAAATACCGCCGCGATATGTTCCGCCGATTTCGGGGCCGTTAAATAACGCTATCGCGACCTCGGAGAACAGTATGAGAAATTCCAAATACCAAATACCAAAACTTTTTTTTTATTTTAAAAGCTCTATTATTTGGCAGGAATATATTGGTTTTGCCCATATTTTATTTATTTATTCACAATTATATTTATTTGCATAAAAAAAACAAATATATAATTAAATTTTAACTTTTTGGAAGTTAATATTGAAAAACAAAAGTGTGGCGAAACGGCGTGACGGCTCGCTGAGCTCGCCGCCGCGGCGCGCCGTGCCTGTAAACCAAGAACCTATAAGGTTCTTGATGTAAACAAATCACGAAGAATGTTCTTCCTGATACAAATGAATGGAAATGTGAGTAATGTACTGTATAATAAAAGTCAAGTGTTATATATATTATTGTGTAAGCTTTTGAGAGTTATATATAATGGTCACCTACTAGTACGCATTATATTCATGTATAAATCTATGGATGTATTTCGTGAACGGAATTTGTTGGAAGTCTTTGTTGAAAACATGTTTCCAGTAGCTGGGAAAATTGGGAGAGAACTTCGATGAAGGATTGCATTGGAAAAGGCTAGGGACTTTAAAATGTTCAGAGCTGTTTTGGCATTTGGTTGGCAACGGTTTATTCGACAATTTTCGCATGTAATCTCGAGGAGTCAAAGCTATTTCAGTCCTTGTGAATATTTATGCCTATCCCATTGTAGTATGTTATTGATAAGTAGGGCATGTTTATGATTGCTGCGATCTTCTGTGTACGAGAGGAATTATATAAGCCCAGGTACCAAGAATGATTATGGAGAGTTATGTTATGTTACTGGGAGACTGTTATGACTGTGACCAAAATGTTCTGTCTCGAATGAGAATCTCATGGAAGGTACCGTCGTGGATAAGACATTCCAAACTGTATTTTTCAATCAAAAAGTATCCTTCGATAATAAACCCGCGGTTGCAAATTTAAAATTAGAGGCAGTGCTATGAATGATTTACGTTGAAGTGACAGCCAAAATGCAAGCTAGAAACGTTAACGAACGAAAAGAAATTGACTCTAATATTGGGACAAGAGAAAAATCTTAATTGCCTGTGGTTGTTACTAGCATATGATGGTTTACTAATTACATCGTTCTTTTCATTGAGGCTTTTATCATATAAAACTGATGATCTCAGGTCTGACCTCGTGGAAATTATGGATGTCCATGATGAGAAAACCACCTTCGTTAATTCCACAAACTTTCTTACGCTGGCACGACGCGCGTTTCACCACACTGTGGCATACTCATGTGCGTACATGAGTATGCCACAGTGTGGTGAAACGCGCGTCGTGCCAGCGTAAGAAAGTTTGTGGAATTAACAAAGGTGGTTTTCTCATCATGCTTTTATCATGTTAGGGCGTCTATCTCTTATGATCAATATTTTTTTGGTTTACAAAACGGAATCACCCATTTTAGTGCGGAGCTTTCTGTTAGAAGTAGAGAATCATTAGGTATATTTACAAGAAGCGAAGCGATCAATAGCAAAGTAACTACGTAATTGGACACTCGTCATAAAATGATAAAAACCTCGTAAAATAAGAAAGGAATCATGTCATTATTATTCTCTCCAAGCGGAATACTCATAATTCGCTTAAAAAAAGCTCGCTTTCTAGTGTTAATCAGGCAAAACACATACCCAGTCGTGCCATTTCCGAAGTATCTCGAAAGAAAATCAAAAGACGGTGCCGATCCGTGAGCAATAAAAGCTATCGAAGGGGTCGGAATTATGGATAAAGCGAGCCGAAGGCTGGCGTTAATTTTGGTGCTATCCAACGTCCCAAAATAACGCTAGGGGCCGCTATTTGAAGTTACAGAATCAGGGGGACGGTACATAACGCCGAAATAGTGCCCTACGTCATAATAGCGCAGGCGTTATCATTTACAGAATCACCCCCTAAGTCCCATTTATAGATATTGTATCCGGGGATAGAAAAGGGATTTCCCAGCAACATGAAAAATAATCGAGGCGTGGAACCTTTTACACTGCATTGAAATAAAGCTGTAAGAACTGTGACTTTTGAAAATGTGAACCGTCATCATATCATAGATACAATGGGCTGAAGACAGCGTATGAGTGCAGCGATCATCAACAATAAACAAATACTTTCACAGAATAGTTAAATATCTAAATGATGAACCCATTTCCGTTACAAGTTAATGAATATAACTAAAAGATTGCCTACGCTTGGCAGCGCAACGCAAAACCCACATCATCATGTTTTACAAGCCACTTATTGACATATGGGGGACAGAGCACCACCACCGCTCATTCAATCCTTTGATTGGTTGACTGCAGCTCTTAATGCACCCCTGTAAAATGCTAGTTTCCTCACTTTTCCGTAATTACCGTTAAGACTTGCTACATAGATCTCACTTTTAAGTCCCCACCCCGAAATAATACGTCAAAGGAGGTCCAAAAACAGAAAATCATGCAAGATTAGGCAGTGACTTCATACAAACCTCTACCTCCAAACAAAACTTTATCTTAAAAACTTATCTTTATCTAAAAAAAAGTCGTCGAGGACATGTTCAACACGAAAGAAGAACCCGATGACATGGAAATAGTACAACAAAAGGGTCAAATCGCAATAACTTAGTTGAAATGAGTACAATAAAACAGGCTTGGGCTAATGACATCTTTAATGACTCAAAGCAGAAACAACACTTCTCCGTGGTAGCTAAAATACCATATATCAGCATACAAATTCGAGCACACCATAATTTAAGAAACTGTGGAGAGTACAGGAAAAGGAAGTAGGTACACCAACATAGAAATAGACATGCAATAGCAATTCTTATAGGGCTAATCACTCCTCTATTGATTACTAATTTTCTTGGCAGCTATGAAGAAAGTGGTGGACATGTGGCTCCATCCGCACATTATTTGGAGTATATTCTGCTATTAGAGTGCCTCTAGATGAATCCCCGTGTTGATGAACTTTCTCGCGGGTTATATCAATTCTTTGGTAGCAAATATTTTTTTTCGTACTCTTAGAATGATAAAATGTGTGGTATTTTCCTATTTGATTAACGGGGGACCCTAAGGATCCAGTCTATGGTCTAAATTTCATCACGTTCCGTTAACTTTTTTTCAGGGTTTTCTATCATTATTGCTAGGTATGAAATGTGATCATTTTGTAAGTTGTTCTTTATTCATAAATTAGTGCTCCCTTCTGCGAAAAATATATTGCTATTTCTATGTTGCTTTTAGTGCATTTGGTATCAGACCTATTTTCTTATCGACTTAATGCGATGGAAATTATAAGTTATTTCAAAATATAAAATCCTGAATAAATTGAAATTAATGTTGGCCTGCCTCCTATTAAAGGATCTTCTCTGTCATTATAATTTAGGTCGTACTCATGTTATCAATTAACTTCTCCCTGGTAAATTGTTTTCATGGGATTTGTGATAGATGTTCCTCGTCCAGTTGGGGAGTTTTGATTTGCATTATGTATGCCGACATCTTGAAGATTTTTACAAATCACATTCCTGTAGATTACACGCATATTACGAATCGCTAGAGTTTCTTTCGGATGTAGTTTTGTATTGGTGATGTCGATTTTAACCAAATTATACAGTCGTCGCATATCTACACGCTTTTGTCTTTATTTGGATTTCGTGTTGCTATCATTTTCTTTGGCAAATTTCATTCCATTATTGAATTTATCCGACTGGCCTCTCATAACGGGTTCACCACTAGCTGAAGGCCGAGAGAAGCAACCTTTTGATTAGGATGTATTTTGTGCAGTATTTATGACCCATAAATATCTAAGAGTATGCAAAACGTTTGTGAAAAAATTAAGTAAAGAATGCGTGTACATGAAACTGAATGAGTGCAAATTGATTTGGGATGTAATATATGTAATATGAGAGAGAGAGAGAGAGTGGTGAAGAATGGATGCAGTTAAGAAAAAAAGTGGGCATTAGAGAAATGGTTGGTTGACAGACAACTGTATAGCATTGAAGAATACTTCGATCTTGACTTCACAAGTACTTCATTGTAATCCGTTTGTATTGATCGTATGTTTAAATTTTGTTGTATTTGTATGTTTTATGATTGTACCTTGGACGAAATCCATCACATAATTGTTCTAGTGGTTAATAAATATTATAATTATTATTGGTGAGTTCTTGGCTGCATATTGCAGGGAGAATAGTGAGGTAGTCTTCCGCTGCCTTCCACATCGCATTACTACGGTCAATTTCGTGTATTTATCTCTCACTCGATGCTGTGGCAGTTGATAGCTGACCTTTTTTTCTTGATCTGAGCCATCAGTGTCTACTGCTTAGTACCCCCTCAGCCTCTCAGCAGTCGGACTGAGAATTGAGTGTGCTACCCGTGGGCCACCCCGGCCCCGTTGTAAAGAAACACAGAATAAAATTAAGGTTGAACTCATGAAAGACAAACGTTGTGATAATTGACTAGAAAAATAGAATGGTTTTTTAATTAACGTGTGATGTGAAGTTTTTGAACGGGTAGATGGTTTGCGTTTGTACCCTCCTTGATCTACAACCTTGATGTGGTGGAAGGACTTGTGCGATCCAATGACCCATAGAGCTGGACTGCCAAGAGCAAGTACTATTGCTCCTGTTAGGGCCACCCATGCCAGATAGGTCGAAGGGTAGTAGCCAGACGAAAAGTAGTTCCGTGATGGTGTAACCTTAAAAATACCGTTGAGATGTGGGGTGGTAGTCGCTCTCAACTATCCGTTACCTAGAATATGAAAGTCATTAACAGATAATAGATTCCTGGCAACTACGCGACGCCATCCACTAGAGCGGATGTCGGCCCGGCAGCGGGAGAGGCAAGACCTCCGCGGTCGTCATCACACGAAATTCCTGCACAGCATCATCATCGGAGGATACATGGTATAGGAGGGAGAAGAAGAAGAGAAATAAGAGGAGGAAAGCAGAGGTAAAAATATGAACTTGGAACGTAAGGCCAATGATGAGGGCCGGGAAGCTTGGAAATATAACACAGGAAATGGAAAAAGGAAAAGTCGATGCTTTGGGATTGTGCGAGGTGAGATGAAATGATAGCGGGGACTATTGGAGTGATAGCTACAGAGTATGGGAGATGACAGTCAACGTGGGGTAGGGATGGTACTGAATACAAAGTTGGGGCTTAGGGTAGTAAACATTGAACAGGTGAGCGACAGGGTACTAGTGGTAGAAATAAAATCACGCCCGACGTATTTCGTACTGGTCCACATACTTGTCTACAAGCAACCAAAGGGAAGAAGCGGTGGAGGAGGTGTTCAATCAAGCAGAAAGAATAATTAGAGAAGTGCCGGGAAATAAAAACCTGGTAGTAATGGGTGTCTGGAATGCTGTGGTGGGGGAAGGGAGGAACGGATTAGAGGTGGGAGGGTTTGGGCTAGGAAGAAGAAATGATCGCGGTGAAAAGGCAGTTGAATTTTGTAGAAGAAATAAATTAGTAGTGACAAACACTTGATTTAAACATCAACCCTGGGATATAGCAAATTGATTACATAATGGTAAGGCAGAGATTTAGGAACAGTGTACCAAACTCGCGTAGCTATCCAGTGGTGGATGCAGACTGAGATCATATCTTGGTGATGATGAACTGTGAAGTTAGATTTAAAAGGCTTTGTAAAGATAGGAAGATCAATAGGTGCATTGAAAGGGTTGAAAATGAGGGAATACCAAGAACTGGTGGATAAGAACATAGATGAAGCAAAGCGTATGGCAATTATACCGAGTAAATGGGAGGATATTAAAACAGACATAGTAGGAGTGGCAGAGAAAATAATAGGAACGGTGATAAAGAAGACGGTTAAGAAGCAGTGGGTTACGGAAGAAATGATTAATAAAATGGAGGAGAGAAGGATTTGGAAAAACGTCGGCACTGACGTAAGCAAGAGGAAGTACAAGGAATTGAATAATAAACTCCGGCGAGTGACCAATCGGGCAAAAGAAAACTGGCGGAAGGGACAATGCGAGAAAATGGAAAAGCTGCAGGAGGAGGGGGAAGTGGGACCTTTATACGCCACGGTAAAAATGTTATCGGGTGGTAAGATAGGGCGAACTATACCAAAGGTTAAGGAAAAAATAGGGAAGATATTAATCGAACAGGAATATATCCAGGAAAGGTGGATAGAATACGTAGAGGAGCTATATGACAGCAAGAATAGACCGGTGAACCTAGATCTAGAGGATGAAAGAACAATAGATTAGGATAACCTCGGACCAGAGTTACTTGACAGCGAAATAGAAAGGGAATTAAGCGGGATGAAAGGTAGAAAAGCCGTGGGAACCGATAACCTACCTTCGGAGCTACTGAAGAATCTAGGTAGTAAAGGGAGACGACGTTTTTCGAACTTATTCGTAGGATCTACGAGGAAGGAGTATGGCCAAAGGATTTATTGAAAACAGTATTAATACTTATCCCGAAGAAGAAGAAGGCTCAGAATGGGAGGAGTACAGAACAATCAGTTGAATTTCGCACGCAGCAAAAGTGTTGCTTAGAATACTAAATAGAAGGTTGGAGAGCAGAGCAAACTACTATTTAGGCGATGATCAATTTGGGTTCAGGAAGGGGAGGGTAACTAGATACGCGATTGCGGTAATAAGGACACTTATAGAAAGAAACATGGAGTATAATCAGGATGTTTTTGCTTGCTTTGTGGATTGTGAAAAGGCGTTTGACAGAGTAAACTGAGAGAAACTAATGCAGATGCTGGGAAAAATGGGAATAGATTGGCGTGATAGGAGACTCATCCGAAACTTATAAAAGGGGCAGAGGGCTCAGGTGAGGGTAGCTGACGGTGAATCAGGGTGGGCAGTTATAGTTTCGGGGTAAGACAAGGGTGTCCGTTGTCGCCTTAGCTTTTTAACATCTATGCTTAGGAAATGGAAAGATAGACATTGGATGAGCTAGATGTGGGAATCAAAGTAGGAGAGCAGCTCATAAAGTTGGTTAGATTCACGGACGACCTGGCGTTGGCCAGTAAATCATCGAAAAGATTGCAAACTTTAGTAGATGCATCGGAATAGATGTGCAAGAAACAAGGGATGAAGGTAAATCATAAGAAAGCAAAAGTAACGAGATTCTCGAGGACGAAGAAATCGAGGATGATCATAGTTACCAGGTGCAACGTTAGTAAAATCTCTCCAGGAATTCTCCGACATCCAACTGTTGGGCAGGGGTCAAAAACCACTGGTTTTAGCCAAGGAAATCGGGGAAACAGACGCGTCGATTTGTAGCTTTGAAAGGTTGAAGAATTAGATGATGAACTCCTCTGATACTGCTTATCGTCTCCTGACCTCCAAGGGATACGCTGAGATCAATTGTCAAAGATTTTAGAAATGGCAATACAGGAAAAAAATGATGAATCTGAGACTTTTAAGGCTGCAAATGTCAATAGTAAGGTCCTCAGATACCACCTGTCATACCTTGACCTCTTTGGGTCATATGGAGGTCGTTAATTTCGAGTTTACAAATCAATGACAAAATTTAATAATAATTTCAAGTTAATTCCTTTCATTTAAATAAAGGGCTTTATCATATGTTTCATTCAATAAAAGACCAAACAAATGGCTACAAACGTATAGAATCATTGGTTTAAAAAGGTGCCAAGGTCGATGGTAAGGTCTTCAGATCCCTCTTGTTATCCCTTGACCATCAAGGTGTCACCGGGGTGACAAAAAGTGAATCGGGGCAGCAAACATATCGAATCGTATCGAGTTCGCCTTCACAGAACGCAAATTCAGCGTATGTATGAGAAGGTTAGGGAGAAAAACTGCTTCAACGTTGAACACCACAAGAAGGGGGACCTTACCAGACACCCTTTTGAAATATCAAACTCACCGGACTAGAGTCAGGCAGTAGTGGTTTTGGTCTTGGCATCTTATCGCGCTCCATCCGCCGCCGCGGCTTTCATTAAACATCCCCAGGTCAACCTTGCAACGAATAGTGAGGATGCTGAAATTGAAGCCGTACAAAGTCAGAATGGTGTAGGAGTTTCGTGAGGGAGACTATGAAGAATGCGTCCACTTCTGCTACTGGATGGCTGAGAAACTGAACGAAAACCCTATGTTCATGATTTAGGTATTTATTTGATGTTTTTTGATGCTTCGCGACGATGGTTTCTGCTTTATTCGAGTTTTGATATAAAAATATTTTTGTCTGTTTCCGCTTATGGTTTCCGATGAAGCCAAATTATTTTTATACGGGGCTGTTTCTTCCACTCACGCTATGTATTGGGCTGCAAGCAACCCCGACGCGACGTGCGGGGTGAGCGGTCCCTCAACAAGCGTGGCGTGATGATCTTCATGGTTATGGTGGATACTCCCGTTTTGAGCTGTAATTTTTTAGGAGAACGTGAAAAAAGAAACTTTCCTAGCTATGCTGTAAGAAAACCTGTTTCGGGATATGGGAGGGTGAACTACGACACCACTGAGGAGGTGTGGTTCCAGCAGGATGGAGCACCTGCCCATATGTCCCGGGCGGTCATTCATGTACTCCAACAGATTTTAGCGAGCGGCTTATTACGATGGGGACGCAGGTCGCATGGACGCCAAGAAGCCCTGACCACACGCCTTGTGACTTCTCTCTTTGGGGATTCTTGAAGCAGTTGGTTTCCAAAAAAAAAGATTTCCAAGCAACGAAGACCTGAAGAAAGAAATTACAAGATGTGCAGAGTTCATATCCTCAAATATGCTGAAGGACACGTTCACACACGCTTAAATTGAGCGATTTCATTTGTGCCTGGCACGGAATAGAGGAAACGCAGAGTGAATAAAATTGATTTTTCATTGTACTGCTTCGACATTTTCATATAAAATTTTGATAATGAGTTAATTTTGCATGTTTCATAATTTTTTTGAATTAAAAATATGATAAAGCATTTTTCATTGAATGAAAGGAATTAACTTAAAATTAAAATTAAAGTTTGTCATTGCTATGTAAACTCGAAATCAACGACCCCATATGACCCAAAAAGGCCAAGGCATGGCAGGTGGTATCTGAAGACATTGACTTAAGTGGCCTAAAGAGTCTCAGATTCATCATGTTTGTTTCCCCGTCTCGCCATTTCTAACACCTGCGACAATTTATATTAGCGTATCCCTTGGAGGTCAGGAGACGACGAGCAGTATCAGGGAACTTCATCATCTAATTCCTCAACCTTTCGAAGCTACAAATCGACGCGTCTGTTGCCCTGATTTTCTTGGCTACACCTACTGGCCTTTGACCCCTGTCCAATAGTGGGAGGTCACGGAATTCCTGGAGGGTGGTTACTATCGTATTGGGCACTCTTTGAAAAATATGATTCGATAATTTTGTAGCTCTAATTTGATATTTGTCACCCCTGAGACCTTTCACCCCTGAGTGACCCTTGAAGGTCAAGGGATGGCAAGATATATCTGAAGACCTTACCATCGACCATGTGGCTTTTATAAACCTATGATTCGATATGTTTGTAGCCCCGATTCACCTTTTGTCACCCCTGTGACCCCTGAGTGACCCTTGAAGGTCAAGGGATGACAAGACGGATCTGAAGACCTGACCATTGACCTTGGAACCTTTTTATCCTATGATTCGATATGTTTGTAGCCCCGATTCACTTTTTTGCACCACTGTGACCTCTGAGTGACCCTTGAAGGTCAAGGGATGAAAAGAGGGATCTGAAGACCTTACCATCGATCTTGGCACATTTTCAAACCTATGATTCGACAGGTTTGTAGCGGCGATTCGCTTTTCGTCACCCCTATGACCTTGACTGTGCTCTTTCAGGGGTCACAGTTGCAATTTCGAACTCGAAAGTTCTTCCATCGTGTTTCTTGTACCCACAAACCTAACAGTTGAAAGTTTCGTAAAGAAATGCTGTCTTTTTTGTATTTCGAAAAATTTAACATTGACAAAACATTGCATAATGCAAAATTTGGATTTTTGATTGGACCCTATTTATGGGGTCAAAAGTTCATATTTATAAAATTTCGCTTCACTCTACAAAATTTACGACCTTTTTCTACCTAGGTACCAAATATCATTCATGTGGCACGAAAGAAAGTGTCTGAAATTATAGGTTAGAAATGACACACGATCAATGGGACACTCTGTATTGTAAAAGATGAATATAACTTTCAACTAATTTTTAAGAACTTAACTTTTAGGTTTTCGCTGGACTTTTCATTTATATTCTGTATAATTTTGTTCGGCTTCTCTGTGATTTGACGGTAGCTTGAAAGTTTAGATGTATATACAGAAGGATATTCCACCACAATCAGGTAATTCCTGACGAAGTGTCCATCAGTGCACACCAGACGTCGAATGATAATTTTAAAAAATCAGCCTAAAATATTCTACGGAATATGCATTCTCAGCATTGTTTAAGGTTAATTTATTAAAAAGCAAAGATAACATTTTTTCGGCCGCTTGACTTTAAGATGGTAGTAAAATTAAGCTCGTAAAATGTTTGAACCTCTGATACCTTTTCAAGAGCATTCGGGCCTTGACATTTCAATGCTGCCGTGATGCAGGCAAAGGGCAAGTAGGATGAATTTGTGCGGGGTTAAGCTACCAAGAACCTTGAAATGAATATATTTTAAATTAGTCTCTCCCATGTCTTTCTAATGATTTCCCAAATTTCTTCAGACAAAAGTAGGTACTTTTTCGGCGTATTTCTTTCTAAGTATTAATGTATTTCAGTGATCTGATAATGTTCAAAATATTACTTCCTTAATATATTAACACTGATTGTAAATCAAACACCTGACTTTAAATGACTTTTAAAGATCCTCCAATAACCCTCAATCCCAAAAGCGTCTAAGTTTTACCGGTTTTACCTTACCGACTTGATTTTGTTGACGTATGCGGCCGTTACTATATATGGGATTTAATTGTTACTTTCGAAAACGAATAAAATAATTAACACTTATTTAATGAACAAACTGAATGAATAAACGTCCTGAAAGAAATCTACTGAGAAAATTGGCCTTCAAATATCTTTAGAGTTGATCAAATACACGACCAACATAGGTAATTCACAGAAGGTGAATAGGCAAAGGTGAATAACAGAATACAAAATAAAGTTAAGAAATTTGAGTACGTAGGTGAAATGATTTAAATTAATTGACTAGACAAAGAATTACGTAAAGCAAGATCAAGAAAATGGAGCTATCTTACCAATTGACGATGTCCTGCAATAAGTAGAATTTCTCCGCTAAAACCAAAATCAGATATTACAATATAAGTATCAATCAATTCAGAAGGTCTCTCTCTACGCCACCTAATTCATGTTATCCATGAACGAAAGGAATCCTCTGAGAAAAATTCTGAGGCTACTGAATACAGAGAAATGGTGAGTTTAGATACGGGAAGAAAAAATACCTCTAAATGAAAGAAGAAAACTAAAAAATGTCGGTCACGATGAGGAAAAGGAAAGCTAGGTTCTTCGGGCACATAATGAGGAGGGACAACGGTTGGCTCAGAAAACGATATTGAATCGTGTATATGGGAGCAGTAACGGCAACCAGTGTGTCTAAGGAGTAAAGAAAGATATGGAAAAAATTAGGATAAGAGAAGACAAAATACAGTCCGGTAAAATTAGCATTCATAAAATTGTTAAAAAACTTTAAGGGTTTCCAGGAGAAAGAAAAGAAGAAAAACCACTTGGACGGAAGAGATAAACAAAGCGAAAGCATGTAAACTTATTGGAGAGCATTAAAAAAGTTGGGGAAATGCAAAACAAAAATCGATACGTTAGGTTGTTTTACGTGTCCCTTAAACGGCTAAGATTGAGAGAAGAAAATGAATTCGGTTTTAAAACAAATCAATTTGGCTTTAAGAAGGTAATTTTCGTAATGGAACACCATAATTCTAGCTTCGGAGATGTTAGAAATTTAGTTAACTTAGCAATGCTTTATAAATACTTCTTATGAAGAGTTTCGTTCGAATTCCTAAACTGACCTCGCTAGATTCCTAAATTGATTTTTGTGCAGCGAAACTAGTCGAAATAAATGTGTCTAAAACAATGGGTTTCTACGTTAGAACCATTACGTTCCTTTTCGAACATTACTTTCTTAAAACCGAATCGCTTTGATTGCACCTGTTCTGACGATGAAATGACAGACTGATGATTTAGACTTCAAAATGAAAGGGTTAGATTTTTTGTCTGAAGCACCCAATTAATTTACATAATTTAACCAACGGCTAACTTTACTAGCATCAACTTGAGCAGGCAAACCTTTTCCCTATCCTCCATTGAAACGGCATCCATTTTAAACGTACGATTTCCACTCGTCCGACTGAACAGTTGGTCGATAATCACCTCCACAACTAGGGCGGCAGCTATTACATTCAAGTATCGAACTCCGCCACTATCTATGGCGAACTCCTATAGGAGTAGGTATGATGAGCGTCCAAGACCACCTTCAAAGTGGACACGTATAGGAGTCAACTCCTGTGTGCAATCGCTGCTTTAAGGCGAAATTCCACAGAGAAATAAATAATTTACCTTGATCAGGACTCGAACCCGGATCCCTCGATATCACGCTGAGCACTATAGCCAGTTAAGCTACCGAAGCGTCCTTCTCCCCTGCGATTTTTTTTTACCTCTGGGTAATTTCGCACTAATATGCACTTCCGGGTGACTCCGTGAAGGTAACACCGTGGATAGTCCCGGTATCCTCAATATTCTTCATTAAAGGCGTCAAAAATCGATAATGCGAAGTTTCAAATTTATTCTTTGGTAAAAACTTTATTTTTTAACACTTATTGTGAATGAATACGATAGTTATCACAAAACACTCGGCCGGGACTACAGTGAACTTACTACTTACTGTGAAATGTTACCTACTAACAGGATATTGAACGTTTAGCCGGCCCACATCATCACAGAAAGCGTTTTTCGTGGGTATTCAAGTCTATTTTACGGAATCCGACATACTACGGTAGATCAGATAATGAGAATAAAATTAGGGAACTAGACTGCAGAACGGACAGATTTAAAATTTCATTTTTCCCGCGAAAGATAAGGGACCATATCAGCTGCCAATGAGACTTTTAACCTAGTTTTTCGATAGGTAGTGTAGCTCTTAGTAGCAGTAGTACTTCCTAATACTTGTATTTTTATCTGCTACCTAGTATTTACAGCACGCCGTGCATGTTTTCAGCATAACTCTTGAATCTCTGTCCGTTCATGTAGTTGCAAAATACATAAATACTAACGGTCCCTCAAACATTAGTAGAATACTAAAAGTGTAGTTCATGCATGTGAGGCTTCGCCTCGTGACAACCATTAGCGATTTATGCTAATGCATCAATAGTCGTAGTTACACTAACTTTAGGATATAGTGTAATGCAAGTTGGTGAATACTCACTCCCTGCCACACACCCTTGAGGTGGCTTGCAGGGTATTATGTAGATGTAGAAGTGCGCTGATGTGCTTCAATATGTGTTAATTTCAAAACATTGAATTGAAAGCTCTCTATTACCTTCTATGTTTGTGTAACATCGCAGAGTGAGATTCAAGCAAGGGGACTAAATAAATTATCACCATATAAAGGTTAGTACAGTCGCTATTGGGTAGCGAAGGAGATTACGGTTTTAATTTTTTCAAGAATGTTTGCACCATTACTCCACGTCGAGTCATGGCAGTGCTGTCAAGATAAATGCTCGGTCATAATCAAAGACGCGATTTTTATTCAACTGAAAATGGCCTTTCTTTGTTCGTCCCGGATGAAGATTTTTTGGTGTCTTTCGCGTTAAGGCAGTATCCGGCTGAGCATTCACTTAACAAAGAATGAGAGATAAAATTCTATATCCCCCCTTCCATCTTTCCAGGAAAACCATTAATTTTCACAGTTTTTGTGAAAAGTTTAACGACGAAACACGTGTCCCTGCATTATAGCCAGCGTTATTCGAACCCATCTTAAGATTTCAAGGATAGAGTGTTCATAAAAACAAGCGGGCGTTAGTCAACGAGATATTACCCTCAACCTTGTGCAAACTTAATTGTTTCTTAAGGTGGGTTTACACTGGCAAGTTTATTGCGAAAGCTGCTTGAAGCAAGCGAATTTAGGCGTTAATTGAGGTCTCTTCAAGTCCGGTGAACTTGTCTTGGGGAAATTTTGAAAGTTCCGGAAAGGCACTTGCAGAAGCGTAATGTCGCCAGACCAATCAAAACCAACGCCTCAGCACTAGCTCGTGAAACATTTTTCGTCGAAGTAAAATCCCACGCAAGCTCTTGCAGAAGAAACTTGAGGAAATAACTTGCCAGTGTAACCCACCCCTATGCAGAAGACTTTTGAAAGGAACCAGGAAAAATTAACGATGTGACATGGGTAAAAAAAAGAGGTAAAGTTTCAGCCGAAACCTTCTCCTCTTCATCTTCCTAAAGGTTGATCTTTTTTTTGGTCCACAAATACCGCATGTCGTAATGTAATGTGCCTCGAAGTTCACGGAAATTTAAAGAAATCCAATGAACGCTGGATCTGCGTCTCCAATACATTTTTTTCCTGGAGAATGAATGGACGGACTTTCGTTAGATTTGTTTTCACAAAACTCTTTCCGAGATTTATACCATTTATTTTCAACTTTTCGCAAAAAAATAACGATACATCCACATCTACTTGGTGCCATGCAAGCCAAGTCAAGGATGTCTGGTAGGAGGTAAATTGACACATAGTTATGCACCAAACCTCCAATTACTATCGTGTTTTCCTATCCACATTTATTTGACAGCATGGGCTCTTATGGAGATTCATTTTCTGTGTAAATCTCCCTATGGCCGGAGGTACGACGTTGCCGATAGCAGCAAGGCAATGAAAATATAGTGCTGTGTAGTAGGGATGGGAATTAAATACCGTCATTCGGTACTGCCGGGAAATTCTTTTCATCGATTTCGTAACTACCGGGTAATATTTGAAATTGGTACGACCGGAGGTATTGGTATAGAAAGTACCGTTAGGTACTTTAGAAGCACAAACATCTGGTGTTAAAGTGTTCAACTGCTTGGGGAAAATAGTTGAATGACGGTAATGTGTAACTGTAGAATATGTTGAAATAGACGGATATTATAACTGGGAATCTACAATATTAAAAAAAAACTTTTCATATTACTGTTAATTGATTTAATTAGATTAGTTTATATAACCTATCATCATCATCATCAACTGGTATTCTGCCTACTGACAGGTCCCAAACACCAAAGCTGTCTCCAAATCGTCCTGTCCCGGGCCTCTTCCTTGGTTTTCTTGTACCTAGCCTATATCACGCCGAAAACTCGCATTTGAAGCAACATGTGCTTTTCCCTAGGAAAATATATCACACACCTTTCCAGGTGAAACGACCGGACTCCGTATGCAAATGCTGACATCGGCGTTAATTTATTAAAAAAGTATAATTTGAAATGTCCGAACGAGTGGTTAATTTAAAGTAGACGGGAGCTAAAAGGGAGTAAATAGTAAAGGGAGGCCAGAAATATTATGCTACTGCTCATTAACTCCCAAATTAGGAATGAGGGTACGGAACATTAAGTCAGAGGACAGCTCGATAGCTTATCTTCTAAACACCTTCTCACTGGATAAGTGAACAACATAATGTACAGAAAAAAGACGATTTTATTATTGTTATGCTTCATTTACACCCTGCATTAATATCCCAAGACGAATCGAAGCTACCTTATTTGTATAGGCCTATGGGATCTAGGGTCCTCAATGCTAACCTGACTGATGACTCGATGCATCCCATGAAAAATTAAATAGCCTGGTTGCATGGTGTTCATGGCCACCGGATATTCCTAAGAAATCAATGCCGGCATAGGGAAAGGAAAGCCTTCTTTCATTTCACCCCGTCTTTGTGAGGAAATTCCATACATTGTTAGACGTAGCGGTTGGCATACATTAGATGTCTTACCTCACCCATCACAACGAACTTTGTGTTAACGATAAGACTTCGGAGCGGTATAATTACAAGATTCGTTAGCAAGGCGATTACCATTAACTATGTTTAGGGTGACCAGACGTCCGGATAAATCCGGACATGTCCTCCTTTTTATCTATTTTTCCGGGCGGAATTTTACATTGTCCTCCTTTTTCGCAAATGTGTCCGTAATAAAATCATATTTACAATATTCCCGTTCTATTGCTCTTTTCTTCAATTTCATATCAACAGATGGCAGCATATTCGTCCATTTTATCGATTTTTCACTACTGAAAATGGATCGATTGATAAGCGGAAGTGCAACTATCGATTATTTAAAACTTCCGTTGCGTATTTTCAGTTCCGTTATAACGATTTCTTGGTTACACTTAATTCCATGTGGATCTATGTGTGATGTGTTGTTTATAGTTACGAGTTAGTTTTATAAAATATCAGGAAATGCCTAAACGCAAGTCAACATTCTCAGACGTTCTTTTCCACAAATATCATGTCTTTAAGAAAGGGAAAACTGTATACGAAGCATAATGTAAATTATGCGGAGCTGGAAATTACGTCTCAGTGGCCAACATATTTCCGTGCGTCCTCTTTTTTTTAACTTTGTCCTCCTTTTTGAAGCTGTTTGTCTTCTTTTTTATACATCTGCATCTGGTCACCCTAACTATGTTGAAGACCTCGGTATTTTAAAAGTTGGAGCCAATCCAGAGAGGATTATCTACCTTCAGTCGTTAATTAAGTGAACGTTACACAATCAAAGTTATTGCTTTTCGCTCTCAATCACGAGTAGATATTATCGAACTCTACACTATGTTAAATACATTGTTTTTACCCCAGACTAAAATATTTAAATGTAATAACTTTCTCGTGGAAGGTCTGTCTTAATAAATGTCATGAGATTTGATTCATTCATTCATTACAGTAATCTACCGGTTAGAGGTAGGTTGTGATGAAAGTCAGAGAATATCCAACGAACTCTTACACGTGCTGTGCCCTTTCTACCTCTTGTATTTCTTTCTTCATCTCAGCATAAGTCCTACCTTTCTTCATCCCGTCCATAAAACCGATGAGATTTGATTAAAGCAGCCAAATCATTTAGTAGAATGTGATTTTATTTAGCAAATTAGTATTAGTAATTTTTCTCTTAATTTGTGTGTTTGTGATTTGATTTTTTGTCACTGATCATACGCATGCCAATAGGTAGAATAAAGCGTCAAAGCCAAACCAAAAAGAGAGATTAAGCATAGCCTCTCGTGAGCTTAGATAAAGGTACCACTATTAATTCAGGGGAAGGGTTCCGAAGAAGTAAGGAAACCAGGAACCTATTGACCTATATTTAAATTCTTTGAAGGTGCTTGGAGCTATATACAGATTTGCTTGAAAATTTGCATACGTGCTCTTATTAGTGATACCTTTAAATTAAAATGAAAATATTGCATTATACCAATTTGGTTTTTTGGCCATTCAATGGTATTTTAGCACGTGACCTAATGGAACATGAGATAAGTCTCGTCATAATTCGATTATTATGCACAGTTTTTCTTCTAATCGCGAAGTAATGCATTTCAAATTATTATAATAGTTGATAACAAATATCAACGTGTCATGAGTCCAAGAATAAAAAAAATATTTCAATAAAATGTTCGCCTAAATTTCGCATACCGCGCCGAAAACTCAAGTCACAACTTGCTTTAATTAAGGTACAAAATTTAAATTATAATACTTTTATCACTTCCATTACTGTTTGTAAGGTGAGTTACACCTCATCACAAGATTTCGGTACGTAAATGAAATGTGGTCCTAGAATTTTTTTCCAACTTACTTGAAAAATTACTAATATGTGCACTCAGTAACCCACGATTACCGCTCCAGCAACCTTAGCGACCTGTAAAACGGGTTTCAACAGAACACTGAACGCGATTTGAGTAAATAGGCGTAAATTAAGCCTTGACGTTAACGATCAAGTGTAAAAGTCAACTGTCAACATCACTGTTTAAGATTGTTCGGGCCACCAACCGGGTTAAACTCTTCACCTCTGCCGACGTTTCGATATACGTGTCGTCCATCGTCATCGGGGCATGGATACGTTTCAATGGACGACACGTACAGATCGAAACTTGGGCAGAGAAGGAGAGTTTAACCCGGTGGGAAGTCCGATCAACCTTCAACATCACCATACGACGGGACAGCCTTAGATCTATCTTCGCTAACATTATTCTTCAAACTGCAGCCCGCCCTAACTTTCATAGCTGCCTTTCCCTACATTCACGTTCATGGTTGACGCAAGCATGCAATAAGTCATTTTATTTCCAACCATTCCCGTTAACAGAGTTGTAATATAAGACAGTGCTTTCCTGGCGTACAATCTGAATAAAGTCTTCGCGGGTTTCCCACCAGGCCAGTTGTTCAGCCAAACCCGACGTTTCGATGGCTGACTCTGTCGTCCTTAGGGCGTTGAGTGCCGGGTCAAAATTCGTCCGGGTTTGCATATCCTCCGGCCGTGGGTCAGGTCGTTTCTGATTGGCCGTAGTCGATCCTGTCGTTGTTTTTTCGCACCGTCTTATTTTTTCTGAGAACTGGTTTCCATGCATGGCTGATCGCGTATCCAGTATCGCGGTTGAACTTCTTATCCGCCAACCTTATCTCAATAGCCTCTTTAGTCAACCGGTCCCAGTATTCGCTTGATCTGCAAAGAAGCCTAAACGCCCTGAGGACGATGGCAGAGTCAGCCATCGAAACGTCTGCTTTAGCTGAACAACTGACCTGGTGGGAAACCCGCGAAGACTTTATTCACAGAATTGTAATAATCGCACTCCTACATTTATCGTCTACAATCAGTATTCCTTCAAGAATCATTCGCTCAGTATCAGTATTAATCTCACTATCATCAGCATTCATCAGATTTAACGGTAGGTATTAAAAATGATACAGGTATGGTGTTAACCGTAAAGAACATCATGGAAGGCTATTCGGGTTTGCCACCGGGTCACTCCTCTCATTGCTGCCGACGCGACGTTCCGCAACTCGAGTCGAGATCCATCCTCAGGCCTGATTATGTAAATAACTTTATGTGTGGCCCTTATGCCTGTTATTATTTATCAATAGATACAAATGGCCAAACTTGGCACGTAGAAGGTCTTCGTTCTCACGGATAAAATTCTGGGTTTTCGTTTCATTCGTATCTTGATTCCTGTCAGTCATTGTATTCGGAGCCAGTATCTCGATACGAAAGCATTGCACTGGTAAAAGGTTTCCCTCCAAACAAATCACCTGGCTTTGATGGCATTAGTATCAATGCTCTGAAGAGGACAATAGTACATATAGCACCTATTTTGGAATACGTGTTTAACCTGAGCATTTTAACCGGAGTATTTCCTTCGGCTCTAAAACAGGCAGTCGTTATTCCGCTATCCAAGTAAGGTGATCCAAAAAAGTTGGAAAATTATAGACCGATATCGCTCCTTTCGATATTATAAAAAAAATATTTTAAAAACTTGTTAGAAAAAGGTTATTGAAATTTCTTGAGAAAAATATTTTTTTAGCCCAAAGCAATTTGGTGTTAGAAGTAAATTGGGAACCGAAGATGCTTTAATAAATCATTTGCAAAATGTTTATAATGCACTCAATCAAAATAAACGATCAGCAACCTTGTTCATTGATATCAAGAAGGTTTTGACACCCTTGACCATGACATACTATTTTAAAAACTTCATCAAGCCGGAGTCAGAGGAAATGCCCTTCAGTGGTTCAACAGCTATCTATCCAAGCGCTCACAATGTGTTCGAGTGTATAACTGTTACTTATAGTCAATATAAAGACAAAAAGGCTGGCATTCCACAAGGCTCAGCACTGGGACCTATACTTTTTCTGATTTGCATAAACGAACTTTGTAATCATAACTTTAATGGACATGTCACAGCTTACGCTGATGATGTTGTACTAAACTACGAAAGTGCATCCTGGGACATTGTAAAAAGAAAGAAGGAAGAAGATTTATTAGCTCTTAGACTCTTTCTAATAGACTTTCTTTAAGTTCCAAGACCAAATACATGGTGTATGATTTATGCAATAGATATAAAATTGACTGGGAAGTAAAATATCAATCTCCGGACTGTTAGGTAGGAAATTGTATATATTGCATCTCGACTGGAAATGTGACTGAATTTAAATATCTGGGGGTAATCCTGGACAGTAAATTAAAATGGAAACACCACGTCAATTGCCTAACCAAAAACACTTAGGCACTGTCTCTCAAAGTTATATTTCCTACGAAACAAATGTGTACTGACTTTCCTTAAGGTTACGATACATATTTGGCACTTGTACAGTCAAAAAAAAGGTATGGTTCAAATTTCTGGGGAGGAGCCTATAGAAAAACAGTAAACCCTATGCTATTTCAGCAAAAGAGGATAATAAGTGTAATAATGTGCAAAAACCGTTTCTCCCTCGAATTCTCAATTGTTATTAGAACTGAACTTATTGCCTGTTAGATATATATATTTTTTATAAAGTCCTAAAGAATTTGTGTTTATGAAGTGGCGACGAAGCAAATTTGCTACATCGAACACAAAACCTTGGATTGCGTGAAAGAAATGCTGTTTCTTTGCCAAAATCTAATCTTACATTATTCCAAAGATGTTTTGTATATATATCGAGATAATATTTAATTTCCTTCCGGTACACATCAAGGAAGATAAAAATGTCCGAAAATGTCTAAATGAAAGAAAAAATTGGTTATTACTTATAAAAAACACTGAGGTCTTTTTCTGTAATGTGCATGTAAGAATTATTGAATTCAATGTAAAAAATGAAGAGTTTTGAAATACTATTGTTATTGTTCTACTATATTTGACCATATATTTTTGTGTTTTCTATTTCGTACTCACTATTTATCGCTATGCATGTTTTCATATTAGCGTCAAATTCTTCACTGAATTGTATTATTATTTGGTTGCAATATTCAAATTATGTATTGTTTGTTATTACTGTTTTAAATGGATTACCTGATAGTAGCCCCAATATAGGCTTATCCTTAGGGGTTACCTAATTACTGTTTTATTGTAATACCAGATTGATATGCATTATTCTTATTCTTCTTATTCTCGTTTGAGATACTAATCAAGGCCTCTGGTTTGAGCTTCGCGTATGACCTTGTACTTGACCGTTGGCGAAGATGTGACCGTTGCCCGAGAGATTTCTTATAATTCTTGGAAATTACTTTTTAGCACTTCATTGAGCCGCATTTTCCCTGTGCTTTGAGTGATAATAATTATTGCAAATAATTAATGGTGTGCAGTACTTCGACGCTATTGTTCAATGATTGTTACGCAGTTGGCTATAGGACAGTCAGAAACTCGTAATTATGATATTTTCGAGGTGCATTTGATCTAGCCATCAATCTGGTGATAGGTTTGCTGCAGATTTCTAATTTACTTTTCTCTCAGCCAAGAGCTTCATTCCTACATAATTATTCACTTTGACATCCTTCATGATTTGCCTGGTGTTTTCCATTTTTGGCCTCCCTCTGTAATTCTTTCTAATAATTTGAATGGATAATTCAATACTGTTTTGGAATTAATATCCACTTTGCATTTCTATGCATAAATCAATATGGTAACGCGACAATTCCGCTTCTAATATCAATGTTGTCGCCATGTTATAACTTAGGGGGTTGAAATAAAATGGAGAAGACATTGCCATGAACACTCATGCGCGAGGTTGAAGCAAGGACATGGGTGCATGGAAAGGGTTTTGTACCGAATAGGCGTGACTTACCAGTCACTGAACATGGCATTGCCTCTGTGTATTAACTTGCATTTGACGAAAATATAAGTCCAATACTGTGCCGATTGTATTGTCGGATTCGGCTGCAAGAGTCAAGTGTAATGTCGTATCCATGTTTCTTCCAGCCTCCTTGACTATAACGGCACAACTGATCCATTCAACATGGTCGATTTCGTATTTCAATGGCTTCAATATTCTCCTGTACCGTATGGTTCCGTCTATTCTCTTCCTAAATCTATGAGTCAACTCAACAAACAGGTGTTTCAGGAAATGAAATTGAATAAGAAGATATTCTACGTGGAAGGTGATGAGTAGGACATTGACTTGTGGAACATATATGCCAATACAGGGGGAATCTATGCACATCGTCATCACCAGCAATAAAAAAAATTCTAGGATTGTAAAGAAAGGTTTTCTTCGGGTGTTCCACCCGGTTAGAGACTCCATGTGTCCCTGTTATTCTGACGTCTTATGATGTAGAGCGAGCCGTTCATCGAATCCTCTAACCCGGTGGAACACCCATTTTAAATACCGTCACAAGATTCGTATCGTCAATCCGAATATTGGTTTGCTGCAGCTCACTACTCCGCTCTCCTACCAGCCAACCGCTTCATCTCTACATAATACTTCAATTTGACGGCCATCATAATATGCCTGATGTCTTCATCGGTAATTATTCCCATTCATTACTCATTTCATCATTGTTTCCCATTGGCATTTGTATCACAACGTGTGTCCAATACGTTTGTCTCTCGCTCTTCGCAGAGTTTTCATGATGCATCTTATCTCTCCGACTCTAATTGTAACTGCTTCAGTGGTATTAACCGTAGTAACTACCATTAGATAATGTCTCTGGTGGTACTTGGTGGAAGCGTTTAATGTCTAATAAGTTGAGTTAAGAAAGATTTAGTTATACACCACTCACTCTCACCACTCACTTCACATCTAATAACCCACAATTCGGCTTTAAGTACCTTGAAAACGGTACATAGTGCCGAAAAAATGGTCGATAACAAGATGTTAAAGGTGTGCAGAACATAACCTAGTCTTCCTAAATTTAACAGGTTAGATGTAGAAACTAAATGGACCTATGAAGACGAAGTCTTTCGCGAGAAAACCCGAATGAGACCGAAGATAGACGACGATAGTAGATGGATTTCACGTAGACAGCCGATCGTGTACCTAAGTCGTGGACATGAGTCTCATTTGCAGTTAACATTTGAAGTTCACGCCAATCGTTAATCTACTTATTTCACCAAAACGCACCTTACTCATTGCCCCATTACATCTCCAAATTCCTTTCTCTTTTCATCTCAAATTTCAATGTCTGTTGTTTTGACACCCCTTGCCATACGCTCTCGCAACAACTCGCAGACATAAGGCCGTTTTACTCAGCAAGGCGTGAGGCTATTTCTCGTTTCATGAAATTACAGAGGGAGTGTACGTATAAATGGGGAGAGTGCGGTGGACGAAAAGGAGGACAAATGAGGAAGTTCTTGACATTGTGGGTGAGGAGAGGAAACTTCTGAAAGAGATTAGAGGGAGATAGAGTAGGTGGCTGGAAGAGGTAATGAGGGGTGATTGGTTACTTAAGGCCAAGATAGATGGGAGGATTCTGGGCACGCGGGGAAGTGGAAGCAAGAGAATAGGTTTTATGGGCAAGATGAAGAAGGCTAGGATGTATGCTGAGATGAAGAAAGAAATAGTAGCGGTTGATGCTGAGATGAAGAAATAAATAGTAGTGGTTGATAGGGCCCTGCCATAAGAAAATATCTACAGGGTCTTTGTTTGAAAGTTTTCGCAGCGATTAGTATTTCCACTATAAACCATTTTCGGGTTTTATGCTGCGTAGAGAATAATATTTCGTAAAAACTCAAGGAGACGTCGTCAGGAGACCGCCGAGTCTCTTGACGACGTTCTTAGTAGACTGAATGAAGGGTAGAGTTTTACAAAACATTTTCTCTACGCATCAGAAAACTCGAAAATGGTTGATACTGGAAATATCTAGAGGATTTTTAATGACTTCCATTAAAACCTACCTTTATCCGGTAGATTACCTTATGAATAAATGAATGGCTCTTATGTATACTCGGGCTGTAATTTCTTGACGCGAGAAATTTCCTCACGAAACCGAATCCGGGACACCAGCATCACTAACCCCTTGTTTCCGCCTACAGAAGAAAACCGCCTTGAATCGCTGCATTCACCTAAACCGTTCACCGAAGCGAGACGGCCACCCGACCAGCTGTTTTCAAATTAATTACGCGCTCCCTTTTAACGTCTTGTTCCCGAGGTTCTTGAAATCGGGCACCGTTTCCACTGCTAATTTCGTTTCAGCGCCGAACAAATCATCATGAGCGATGGTGAAGCTTTCCCCGCGGCGGTCTTCGGCGATAAATCAGCGGAAGGAGACACGTTGGGGGGAGGCAAAAGCTAAGCTACCGCAGGGCGAACATCAATCACCACCAACAACCGGCCTCTCTCACGAAATCCGCCTTCCCCGTCTTGAGGTACTCACTGTTGCAAGGTCAGGACCGCGTTACTCATATCGCCACGCCATTACTGCCGTGCTGCCAAAGTTAACCTCTGTGTCTGCGGGGACAGTACGGAATTTCACTAAAAATCAATGTTAAAGCGGTAACAAAACATGGTGGCATTCTCCTCCGCGAAGTGTATCGTCAAGGAAGGAAAGGCTCGTTTGAAAGGTTCGTCGGCTGACTGAGGTAGATGGAGAGAGCGCTTGCTGGAGGTGGTCAATGGTTGAAGCTGTAATTCTGGTGCGGTCCGTCCGCCATTTTTGTTCCCCCCGATTTACCTCAGGGCTGATGCACTATTTTTGCAATTTTAGAATGTTTTCCACCGATAACTCACTTGAAATCATTATCTATTTACTTTTTGAAAATCTATTCTCAATTTATATTTGTTTAAATTAATAAGTCTGAATTCCCAGTAAAAAACCATAGCAATATTGAGTAGAATTAGTAGCTCCAATTAACTTATATATGTTTCAAGAGTTACTTACCTTAAGTTTTCAAGAGAAGATAGATATTCTTGCAATTTATCCGCCAATGCGTCTATTCGTCCGTGATATCCAAAGGCAAGCAAGGAAAGAACAAGGGGAAGCAATATGTTGGATATTTCTGTTGTCAGATTACTGTTTGATGACGTCATGCCCTCACCATCTACCTCAATGAGTCGGCTAAGGAGCGGAGGGGAGAGGATAGTACACAGTGGCAAATTAATGGAGGTGCCGTGGGGGTGGGGTGGGAGAGGGGGACGGCCACTCCCCAGTAATTCCTGGCATAAGAGGAAAAATGGTTGTCATATGGCATTGCATACCCCTCAGACCTCCGGAAAGTAGCAATCCGACCCCCCAAAGAACGACCTCAATCCGGCATGGCGGACAACGCTGCCAACATAACTGCATTTAATTCGAGAGGGCTGGAAAGTGTCAGCATCTGGTTTCTCGACAGTTTTAACGATCCAAACGAAGCTGGATCAAATAGCTATACGCTGATATTTTTCACAACACACCGGAAAAGCACGTCTAAACAATAGGATTAAGAGGCTTGGAGAACTAGAAAGTTGATGCGAATAAAATGTTGAGGATTATTGTAGATGTTAATTAATTTTTGCGATCTTGGGAAGCTTGTTAACCAAACGCGGAAATTTACCTACTCCCCCGTGCGGTCCAGTTAATAGAAAATGGACTCTTCCGCTTAAAAGGGCCCTCTGCGGAACTGCCACCATGTTTCGCCACCACTATAATTCATAAGGGAACAATATTGAAACTGGAAACCAGAGTTTGGATCACGGTTCCTTCTTTCGCAAAGTTGTGTTCATTGCATTATTGTTACCAAATCTCAAAACACTCTATAAGGAAAATGCTCACATTTACCATCCTAAGAACGTATTCCATATATTAAAACCTATGGTTTAAAGCACAAGACCAAATTTGAAAAAAACGAAGATCATGTTTTCTCTCTCATGAGCGCTATTGAGATATAACGATAACGCGAGCGCCCGCGTTATGGAGAACCGTAATCGCGCCCCAGGTCTACGTCGTTCATGCCAAGTACTTTAAGGTGGCTGGAGCGGTAATACAGGGTCACATGGAGCACTTTTTATTAATTTAATTTATAATAATCCGCATTTCACTTACGTATATCTCTTTATGAGTTGGAACTCAACATACAAGCAGTAATGTAAATGGTACAAGAATTGTATTTTAAATATTTTCCTTAATTATGTAATGACTAGAGTTGTCGTCGCGCTATTCGAAATTTAGACGAAACTATATTCGTTTGCGCCGATGCGCGCTCGTTTTTTTTGTGCATTCAAATCTCCCTCCTCGACCTTCCCCTAACCTTTCTCATCGCGCCGTCTGGAGGGTGGGGAGAGGGGGTGTGCACCAGCACCTACGAGGCGGGAGGGGCAGTTGTAGCTGACAATGAGTTCTTTCGTCGCGGAGACGAGAGGCGAAGGTCTCCGCAGTCTTGTTGGGTTTAGGACGGAGTCATGATTCGGGATGATTTGCCGACGGCCAATAAGTTCTCTTCCTATTCCCTGTTCTTCCCTCGTTCCTTTTATTTATTTATTTATTCAATTAATTCTCGTAGGTCACGCGGCACGGCTTTTCTCAGCCACGCGTGCCTACAATATTGAAATATTTTTTTTTCGAATATTGGACTCTGCGTGACACCTTGACATTTGTCAACAACAATTATAATGATAAGAAACATTTGTCCGCGTTTAGAAGAAAATCTGAATTGTACGCCATCGCTGTGAATAAATCAGGGGTGCCACGCTTAGGCAAGTATTGCCATAGCATCATAATCTTTCCCTCATATCCCGAGGAGAGCCGTGAAATGACGATGAAAGTATAACTTTGCTACCGACGGGAACCTTTTTTTCATTTAATTTTTCGTCAATTTTATTTTTTTCTTCCCGTTGAACTTCAAACGGCATATATACCAAAGACGGCGAAACTCGCCATAAAAAATCATTTGACTCGACGGGGATACGCCTTGAATTTAGATGGTGTGACTGACTAACACACCTGACCGGCAATTGGGAGATCCGGGTTTGTATCCCGGTCAAGTCAAATGATTTTTTCATGGCGAATTCCACCCTCTTTGGTGTATATCTTCGCACCCGTTCACGTGACTGCGTACCATATGATTTGTGCAATCGCAATGATTGGAAAATTGTCAAGTTAGTCGTTCTTAAGCGACAATGTTAGATTTATTCTCCGCGACTTTGGCATTTCATGCACGACAATGTCTCCTGTGCCACAATGTAGACTGGGGATGAGAACAACTTGCTCGTATAAACCCCCACTGAAATTCATATAGAATTTAGATGGCTTGGTGGTGTAGCTGGCTAGATTATTAGGAGATCCGGGTTCGAATCCCGGACAAGTCAAATTTTTTTACAGGGCGAATTTCACCGTCTTCGGTGTATATCTTTGCACCTGTTCTCGTACTGCGTACCATATCATTTGCGCAATAACAATGGTTGGAAAATTCAACGGGAACTCTCTCCTAGTCATTCATAATTTATTTTATATATTCCATACTTGGTCTTATTCCATAATTCTGTCCATTGCATTTTTCTTCCATTATTTTTTACAAGAGAGATGTGTTCAAAAATATCCGCAAAATGTGGTCAATTTGTTTTTCGCTTATTTTATCCGGCCCTCTCAAAATCTTTTTTTCAATGCCATCAATCAACACGCAATCTCTACCTAGTTATGCTATTATCAATATTGAAGTCTCTTATAGAACTAATCACTTGTCCAAAGGTTTTGGAGTCTCTCATCATCTAATAAAATTTTTACTCTCTGCTAGTCCTTCTCTCCCTCGTAATCTTGCAGAAATTATTTATGAGGAATTAACCCCTTACTTATATGCGGAAACTCTTATCTTAATGTTCACGGACTTCCGGATGGAGAATAGGGAAAATAGCTTGATCTAGCGTCCTTGCCGCCGGCTAGCTTTGAACGAGGTCAACTTCGGCTCTAGGATTTTCCTGACACAAACCTCTAAATTGCAGGGTTAGATTTTACTCGACAGCTCTAATTATGATGCTTGATTATACCTTATCTGACAACTTATCACGGTAAATTTTAAGCACTTTCCATTTGCACCTTAACATTAAGAAATTTGGGAGAATAACAACGCATTTCGTCCTTTCGCAAACGGAACAGCTGGTGTGCTATCCAACACATTAATAGGAGTGAATTTGTACGGTATATACTATGTACAGATTTCCTGCCATTGCCTTAAGGTGACAAGAGCGGTGATCGTGGGTCATTGAGTGTATTTTTTAATAATTTTTTAGGTAGGTAAAAAAATTGTTAGACCACATTTCACCTACGTGCATCTGTTAATGCGTTGGAACTCGCGATACACGCAATATTTAATGTGATAAACAATTTAATTTTAATTTTTCCTTAATCAAAGCATGTTATGACTAGAGTTCACGACGCGGTATTTAAAATGTAGACGAAAATATAAGCCGTTGATTTTGAAAGAGGGGCAAGTCCATTTTGTTAAAAACAAAGAGTTACAGCTAATTTTCGTTATAAATTAACTTGCAATTGCTTTTTTTTATTCAATTCACAATCATATCTATAAATGGTATCTTTTCTATACAATACCAGTCTAGGCGATTGTTCAATTATACACGATACATTTTTTATTCTCACAAAGACTAAGTTATGACTTTCTGACTGAATTTTTGACTGCAGCAAGGTTCGCTAAAAACATTGGACTGGTGAATAGGGAAAATATATTGGGGAATAATCGAAGTGCACAAGAACTGAGGATCAGGTGATGCAAAGGACATTCGGCCCTATTCTATTTTAGCATACGGAATTTACTATACATAAAATAAGAACTGGATGGAATGGGCTCACCCTCAGGAACAATGGGTTAGTGAAGAACTTAATTGAAGGAAAAAAGAGAGAAAAGTCTCAAGAAGAAGACCAAGGGATTAGTACATAGATCAAATAAAGAGGTAAGTACAGAAGAAGAACTACCAGGTAGCAATGGAACTTGCATAAAATAGGAAATGATGGAGGGCTGAAGTCAACCAATCTTAGGATTGAACAACAAATGAATGAATAAATTTTCTCCTCAGTCTGTTTTGCGCTAAATCTTTTGAAAGTAAGTAGTATCTTTTCAAAAGCAACTTAAACTGATTAAATTAAATTAACTTATTTATTCCATAGTAACCGCAAATGTGCTGGAGAAAACGTGTTCGTTGCCATAGCTCTATAAACTAGGAGCTGCGTCACAGTCTAGTAATAATAAGTTTAATAAGCTTATTTCATCCATAGATCTAATTACAAGATATTGGGAATTGCCAACATACACAAATATGTGGTTGCTATTTCTCAATTATGGTATAAAAAGAATGAGGTAGTACAAAATATTTAACCTTTTTTCTGAAAAGATTTGCATACGTACAACAATTTATTTTCTTGTGACAATGCGTTATAAAGAATAGAACATTGATAATAAGAACCATTACTGTATAATTTCAGGATGTTATGATCAATATAAAGATGCTCTTTTTGCTTATTAGAGTAGGAATGCATGGATGCAGTTGCAATGAAGAGTTCAGCGTGATCTCGTACAAAGAATACCCACGAATATATATACAGGATAACAACAGCCATGCCATTAATTAATATAAAAAAACTTGTTACTAGATGAAAGAGGTGACAGATTCAGAATACGTCATATGGCTCCTTTTTTTAGTTGCAATATTCTATGAGCGTGAGATGAGTCTCCCCAAAACGTAATACCGTATTTCATTCAAAGAGAAAATATTTGCATTGTAAAAAAATAAATAATATCCTAGGTGGTACAGTTAATCTCAAGGTGCTAATCTGCTGCGTCCTTACATACATTAGACAAGAAATGCTTGAAGTAATATCTACTATCACCTCCGCAAGATAGAATAGAATAGAAAACAAATTTATTGTTCTAGGACAGAACCAATGGAACATGCATTCGATACAGAAAAAAAAACAAGCTCTGTGGTATTAAAAAATATCTACAAGTCACCTTGCTTTAACAAAACGAAAACAAAACGAAAAAAAAAAACATTCCAGATAACATTGCAACACAAACATAATATTAAATCAAATACAATGACACATTTTACAAAGAAAATATCAAGTCAAGTCAATATAATATGCACAAACATACAAGAACCTTTTAATGAATTTAACTTACATTCTTTGATAGAACAAAAATCAATAAATGTGAGAACGATTGAGGTAAACGCTCAATCACAATAACATTCATCAATCACGTTTGCAAACATTTTTAATTTGAATTGGTTTAAATTTTTAGCATTCAATATATAGTCAGGAATATCATTCCATACCCTAAAACATGAATTAATAGTGGATAATTGGTACACAGTTGTTCTACATTTAGGAACTTTAAATCGTTTTCTGACTCGAACAGGTCTATTTAATACATCACTAAGGTTTGCAATTACATTTTCATAGAGGTAATCCGGTGCTTCACAAGATAAAATTTTATACATGAAAACAGATAGTTGGTATATCCTTCTATGCTTTAATTTTAACCAGTTTAACTTAACATAATACGGGGTCATATGGTCATAAATATTAACATTGTTTTGAACCATTTTTGAACCATTTTTGAACCATTGTTTCGGCATATTTTAGCCTACTTTCCTTGCCCTTCAGTCACAGATGTTTGGGCTGGGGCTTTAACCAATCTTCCTTTTTTAAAAAATAGAAAACAGTGTAACTTGGTGACCTTCTACTCCTCCCACTCTCTTCCCCCGATTCACTTTCCTTCCTTTCCTCTCGTTTTTTCCACTACCCCTTCTCACTCTTCCATGCCCCAATCGCCCTGCTCCTCTCTCCCCCATTTCAAACCCCCACCATTTTTAACTTTCTCTGGGTATATATTGTATGACCTAAGCTTCAGAATGTGCCAGAAGATGCCATATTATGGTGAAACCGGTCGCAGTTGTGAAATAAAGTGTGGAAAAGTACAAAGTTTTTTATTAAAAATGGATTAACATTGTTATTAATATTAACATTATACGTAGATTCCTTCTGAAATATCCTGTACGCATATGTCAAATAGTCTCTCATTTGTCTGAAACGAAAGAGGGATGACACCCGCCAGGATTTTTATTGGGCTCGCGAGGAAAACTATCTCATTGAATTGATGGATGCATACCTCCCGCAGGGTGGCAATATCCGCTGGCTCATGTGTCGCGAAAGAGAATCCGCCTTCTGTTGCTGAATCATATGATACTTATACGAGCACATTGTATTGAGTGACCTGTCATCCACAATTCAACAGGAATAAATATTTTTAAAAGTCTTCTCTGTCGAACAGATTAAAGTTTTTAAACGTCGAAGGCCAACATGGCAATTCCATGGGACGTAACTCCACCCCTTTCCCTTTCAATGACCTCAACATATTCAACGAGCAGAGAATGCCAGTTTGGAATTAATGCGATTGGAAAAAAATGCATTCGGTCGTTTCACGCGACCTGCCTATTATATTTAAAACCATTATCTTCAAAGTCGTAGGCGTGGTGAGAATACTTTTTGCCTTCATCAGCATTCACTAAATGCAAGTCTCGTATGGCATGCGTCACAAATGCAACCTTTCACCATTCTTTTGAACTGTAAAGAGATATAATTTGCATGTTGCTAACCATCCGGGTATCATGAAGAATTCTTTAGGTTAAAGTCCCTTTATTTATGCCTGAATCGTCGGACCTCAGATACTTAAATCTAGAAGCCATAATCCTTGAAAGGTTATAAACGGATCTTGATTTTTTTTAAACCTTGTCCCGATTCAAGAAAGCAAGGGAGGTATGGTAGAGAGAATAGATCGACTCCTTGGAGAAATTTCAAAAAGAGGGAAGAGCAGATAAATAATATAGGAAAGTACAGAAACTGACATGTGTTAATAAGGGAAGGATAATTCCAATGATAAAAGACAAGACTGGAAGGTTGATCATAGAACAAAAAGATATCCAGGAGAGATGGAGGGAGTACTTATAGTGAAGAACTTATGACAAGAAAATAAGTCCCAGTACTTAAGATATCTAAACGAAAGACGACATCGGACCAAGTTTTAGTAAAATTGAAAGAGTAATATGATGCATGAAAAGGAATAAGGTGGTTGGAATAGATAACATGCCCTCTTAATTACTACCCATAATTCAATGTTTCTCTTACCCTTCCTGCTACTTAATTCTTTCAAATTTCAGAAGAGACTAACTCAGTCTAAATCTCACCGTAATGAAGGCGAATAAGTATTATAATTCCTCGCCCAGAATTCTCTCAAGATATGTTAACTGTTTTGCCCATTTTATCATTCCATTGAATGTGCTACCGATAGGTCGGTGCGAAATTGTCATTACACTTCCAAAGATTTATACGAAATATCGTTATAATACATACTCTACGATAATCATTAAAGTGGCTGGAACGGCAATCATGAGTCATTGAGTACACTTTTTAAAAATTATTATTTCATTAAGTCAAAATATATTCTTGGACTACATTTAATGTAAGTACATCTGTTTATGTGATGGAACGCACCATACAGGCACTATTGGAAATGATTCAAGAATTATATTTAGATGTTTTTCTTAATGAAAGCATGTTATGAATAGAGTTTTCGGCGCGGTATTCGAAATTTAGACGAAACTATATTGAAAGATTTTTTTTCAAATATTGGACTCGTCGTGACATCATGGTATTTCTTAGAAACAATAAAAATAAGAATTAATGCATTATTTCGCGTTTAGAAGAAAATATGAACACATGATATCGAATTATTATGAAATATAAGCTATATTCCATAGTGCTACGAGTTAAAATAGCATTGAATTGCCAAAAACTCCAATCGGTATGATACAATTATTTTCACCTTTACTAGAACAATTTAATTACTTGGGTAGTACGCTAGAAGAAACAGGGCATAGTAGCAAAGACATTGGGAGAAGAATAGCGCTAGCGAAGGAAGCGTTCAATAAAAGAAGGGAGCTGATGACGGGGACCTAAAGTAAGGATGTAAAAAAGAGGCTGGTGAAGAGTGTGATATGGAGTGTGGCGTTGTATGGGGCAGAAACGTGGACCTTGAGAAAGGAAGACGAAAGTAGGCTGAAGGCGTTCGATATGCGGGTGTGGAGGAGGATTGAGAAGGTGCGTTGGACGGAAAGGAAGACAAATGAGGAAGTGCTTGACATGGTGGGTGAGGAGAGGAAACTTATGGATGAGATTAGGGGTAGGCAGGGTAGGTGACTGGAAGCGGTAATGAGGGGCGGATGTTTTCTGAAGGCCCTGATAGAGGGAAGGATGTTGGGCAAGCGGGGAAGGGGAAGAAAGAGAATAGGTTATATGGACGGGATGAAAAAGGAAATACTAAGAGAAGGATAGGGCACGCACGTGTAAGAGTCTGTCGAATATTCTCTGACTTTCATCATAACCTACCTTTAACCGGTAGATTACTGTAATGAATGAATGAATCTATAGATATCAACAATGGTAACATGCAGGGGCGGCGTAGGTGCTCAGGGGCCCGGGCCGCAGCACGTCCAGAGGGGCCCGGTTTTTGTGATCCCCCTACTGAAAAAGTTTGTGCGTTAAAAACGCGTTACAGGTCGTTAAGGGCAAAAGGTTTGCAAATAATATATAAACGCCAAAATTTTCGAAACCCCGGGAGCCGGGGCCCGGAGCCTAAGCCACATCCCGGGGCCAGGGCAGGAATCCCTGCCTTCCCGCCCTGGCCACGCCGCCTCTGGTAACATTTATGAAAAGTTTCACGCAAATCTGCCATACACAAAACTCGCTTCAACCATCTTAATAAAACAATCGTTGGCATTGGTCATTTGGTATGGGTCGGCGACCGACGCACGGCTGTTGGTGGGTTGTACGGCGAGGGTAGTTTTTGTTTTTGGGTGGGGGGGGGATGGATGAGCTGTGCAATAAGACCCGGCATCGTCGGCATTATCACTCTCAACAAAAGGCGCCAAGGAAACAAGAGGGCAACGGCCCACCACGATGGAAACACCGGTTCCCAATCAGTCACCGAAGTTACGCATCGTTGGGCTCGGCTCGAGTTTGGAGGGGTGATCCTCCGATTCATCCGAGTGCTGCTGTCCCTTCTGCGCGTGGCAGACAGTATGTGCGAAATGACCTTAGCCGTCGAAACACGTAAAACAAAAATACTACTAGGAAACAAGAGAATGGTGCCCGAATTCGCAGTACAGCCTCTGAATGACCTCTACAAAGCACCGAAGTACAAGGTAGTGATGGCCACAGGCGTGGGCAATGTGGGCAAAAAGCCACCGACGGCCGGTCGTAGGGGTGGCCAGTCTGTGTCATATACTCATGAATGTGACAATGGAACAGAAAGTATGAAAATCGGAAAATGTTCCCAACTTTCATCATATATTTACATCCAAAATGACCTTCTTTAGTATTATCGTAAAAGTAACTGGCACGCAGTGGCGGATACAGAAAAAACTCAAGGGGGGGGCGCAAGTTATCGCGATGATTGTAGCTTTCAAACTGACTGCCTGGCAGCGACTCTGCTTCCCTTATATATGTAGCTCGGTTGTTTCGAGAACATTCGGTGCCAGAATATTCGCTTTGTAACTTCAGACGTTTATTTTCGTTTCAAAACTCTTTATTCTTTCCAATACAAAGTTTCTTGATACATCAAGCATCCTCTCCAAATCCAATTCCCCAACAATCCCCCTTTTCTTTCCATCAACAACTCCCCAGCAACCAAGCATCAACAACACAATTCATATCATACGTTACAGTCTTCGGGGGCTTTCCAATTGCCCTGCGCAGATTAGCGCACATCGCAACAGATGGGAACACACGAGCGCACGTTGAAACGGACAATTGGAACGCATCTGCGCTGATGTGTTTCCAAGATGGCGGAACAATCACGGTATATTAGAATTGATAATATTAAGTGGGCTTATAATTACAATTAGATGAAATGAGAGGCATTACTGATGAATGAAAACGTGTAAACAATGTATAAATGGCTGGCAGAACATATAATCATGGTATCTTAAGACAGTCCTGTTTCTACTGCAACATTCATTTCCCCGCCATCACAAGTTTCGTCTGCTAGCGCATATGCAACAGAGGTCCCGATGTGTTTCCATCTGCGCTGCGCTAATGACGTCACAGCGACAATTGGAAAGCCCCAAAACCGAAACAGTTTGAAACAGATCAGCGCAGATGCACAATTGGAAAGCCCCCTTCCTCTACCGTTTAAAGAATTTTGTCCAGGGATGTTTAAATACTTACATCACTGGACAAAATTTTACTGAGATCCCGTTTTAGTACCCCTTTGCCAAATGGCGCCACACCAACACGATCAACTGCAGCCCGTCCACTTCTTCCGCAACTCGACTTCCAACCGCCGGCAGGAAGAAACCAAGACGTCTTCGCTCGCAGCTCCAACTTCGTCACTCAATGCTGCGTCCTTCCTTGAAGCAAATACCGCCTCCAGTCAGCTTCCTCGAACCGGCAACCGTAGATCCAATTAATCCGTTCCCAAATTCCGATTCCCTCCGATTCCGATTCACACGTTCAATCCGGCCGCTGCGTTTTTTCACGTTCCACGGGCTTTTTTTTCCGATGCCCTCCGATTCCGATTCACGCGTTCAATCCGGCCGCTGCGTTTTTCCACGTTCCACGGGCTATTTTTTTTTAACCCGTGACGAATATCCCATCCTCGTCGCCAGAAAAGTGGGTTCTCACCTCCGTCTGTAACGTCAGACGTTTATTTTCGTTTCAAAACTCTTTATTCTTTCCAATACAAAGTTTCTTGATGCATCCAGCATCCTCTCCAAATCCAATTCCCCAACAATCCCCCTTTTCTTTCCATCAACAACTCCCCAGCAACCCAGCATCAACAACACAATTCATATCATACGTTACAGCTTCCAGACTTTTAAGGAGTGTGAACAAATACAAACAGTAGAATATTCGCAACTTTTCTCGAACAAATGCCAGACAGAATAACGTGTCGAGATCACTAGAATGGCCGCGACTTTTCTCGTAGGTTAGCTATCTATGTGCCAGACAGAAACGTATAAAATATGATGACGCGGACGCGCGCCACATAAGAAAGTACAACTACTCGATAACTCGACTGACGAAAGACACGAACAAAATGTGTGCGGGCTGACTGGCAGGAGCGGCGCGGGCGGCAATGCGGGCGGCCCCGCAAGGGGGGGGGGGGCGCGCGCCCCCCGCGCCCCCATATGTATCCGCCACTGCTGGCACGCATAACTAACTTCAACAAAGAGCACAATAAAATATACCATCTATTTATCTACTATCAATTTCATTCTTTAAGTTTCTTGTCACCAGCCCAATGAAAAGAACTGTGTTGAAATTTCTCCACAGTTTACGGTTGAAAATGCAACCGCCCACAAGAAGTACGTATAATGTAAAAAAAACTGTCAACACTTTTCCTCGTACATACAACTCGAAGACTGGAAGCAACTTGTAGGTTAAAAATCAAGCTGGCAGAACTTTTAAAAGTTTCGGCAAGTCGCTTGAAGAAGCGTATCGTTGCCAGTGAATCTGTCTCTGCACAAACTTGGGAAAACAAATTTCGCCCAGTAAAATCCCCACGCAAGCTCTTGCGGAAGTAACTTTCTAGGGTAATCCCCACCCTTAGAAGGATCGTCTAGAAACCCATAGTATCCCGCCAAATTAACGCGCAGTTTCATAAATCATCATCGGTAAGCAATTTTATTTTTTTACGGGTGACTAAAATAAAATGTTGCCCACATTTGTAATATAGCTAAGGCCGGAACTGCAAGCAGGGATCACGACACCAAAGAAAAATTTGCTTCCATTCCAGGATTTTAACCGAGGACATCGGTGTGGGAAGTAAGTATTCTAACCACGGAACTAACTCCATCCCCGTTAAAAATGAATTATTGGACTCCGTCAACTCAGAGATGCAGACAAATTTAATAAATCCAAAAGAGGAAGAGTTGTATCACATTAACCTCCACCCCCACATGTACCAGTGCATTTGCTTCTAAGCACAAATTTTCCAACCCACGAATAATACGTCAATGTGGTAGAAAATACGTATTATTCGTGCGAAATACTTGCCAATAAATTTGTTTCACATTGGAAAGATTCTGCAGTTTCAACACGAGAATTTTCGGGAAACTTGATAAAAACGGGAAGTCAGCATGTCCAGTGTGGAATATTTACGTTTACGAGTAATGATTTGGTCATAAGTTTAGCAGCTTAGAAATTAATTGCGAATTTTACACAGAAGATATGGTACACAGTCACGCGCTGGAGTACAAGACACATTGCTGAGTGCAAGATGTATATTTTTAAAAAGGCTTAATGCTTTCCCGGCGAATGCTTCGCGTACATTCTTCTCGGGATTTATACCGGGTTAAATTGGTAAAAAGTACCAAATTAGGTACTTAGGTAATTGGTACGTAGATACTGGTAATTTATACCAATTTCACCCGGTGGAAATCCCGAGAAAAATTCACGAGAAGATACATATTATTTTCAGTAATTCAAATGTGAGATAACACGATAAAAGATATTCGCCAGTCGAACGAAATATTAGAAATAGACAAAGTCAATGAAGATCTAGCAACGCCTCAATAAGGAATACTTTTTCCAAAAGTACGGAGGTTGTTTCGATCGTTTGTATAATGATCAATATAAAAAACAGAGAAAATATAATGAGCACTTTTTGCCATAGTGAATCTTATCAAAAAGAGCTTATATCGAAAAAAAAGTAAAATGGCGATGAAAATAACAAAAGATATTCTCATTTTTCGACTAAAATTTTCAATTTTGTAAGCATTATTTTTTTAATCATCGGAGCTTGGTGAAATTGCAAACATGCTTTTGAATGTGAGGCGAGCGTAAACGCATACGGCCGATTAAGTAATGTAAAAAAAGGAAGATTCCCCCCAAGGCCGTAATCCTAATACGGCACGGAAAGTTAAGAAGTCTGGTAAATTAATAGGTGCCAGAAATAGGAACGGAAATATTGCCTCAATGGGGAAAAAAGGAAAGCAAAGTTACCCAAAATACAAAATAAAAAGAGAAAAAACACACTCCAATCACACACTCACCAAAAATCACACTAATGCCATGCTATAAAAGGGTTGAACAGGAAAATACACACTCTCAATCACCCGGGTGAGTCGGTTAACAGTGACCCTCGTGAATCTCTTTGGATGTAACTCCTTTACCAGGGACGCACCAACTACACAAAACAAAATAAAATTATTTAATTTATTTATTTATTTAATCAAAAATGTCCACATACAGCAACTGTTGCCAATTTACAGTGGCCCAATAACAGACGTACAGATAAAACAGATACAATAAAAACATAACATAATAACAGATATCATAACAAAACAGGAAATATCGGAAAGAAACTGAATGAAGAAGTATTGATAGCTATTTTCAGAAAGATGAGAGAGAGAGCCAAGTTAGTAAAGATGTTGGAGGATAGAAAAAAGGGATCAACGCTCTCAGGAAGGGAATTAATAAGGGAGGGGAGGCGGAAAAAAAGTGAGCGTTGAGCGAGCGATAATCTAGGAATTGGTAAATGGAATAGATCGTGGGTGCGCGTAGGCCGGGAGGGTACTCGGAAATTCAAAGAAGAGAGGAGATCGGGACAGTCTGTGATGGAGTTAAGGATGTTGTAAACAAATTTCAGGTCACTTTTAAGGAGGAGACAAGGAAGATTGTGAATGGAGAGAGAAGACAGAATGGTGTTATTGGACATATCTCGCATGCGGGGGAGTCTGTACTTCACTATACTTGTGAAGAAATGGGTAACAGATTTAAGGTCTGCGAGGTAATTAAAAGGTAAACAATGAGATACACTCTCACAAGCACTCAACCACTCGAGTTTGTCGTGAACAGTTCCATGCATACTCGTTTCTGCAATTAATTGTAAAATGTAGGAGTGGCTAAAACAATTTCCAGTATTCCGAAAAAAAAACCCTTCCACTAAATATGGACATCTATCTTGGCTAGCCGTGAGTGATACTTCCAGATGTCGGGCCAACCCGGGCGAAGGAATATTTTTCAAGTTTTACTGCCACAGGGTACTAGTTCATTCGTCATCATTGAGAGTTTACTATGATTCACTCGAACACAATAATTACCTATCTACGGTTTAAACCTAATGAAAACTCTGAGAAGAAAAAGAGACAAAATTTTAGACATATTTTGCGACACAGAAGCTTATTGTAAACAAAAGTGAAAGGAATCGTAGATAGGAATAATTCCGGAGGAAGGTCAAAAATGGAACACATCAGACAAGTTATTATATAGTATCATGTATAACTAAAGGACGTCAAAATAAAAAAATGCATAAAGGAAGCGGTAAGCTCATAGGCGAGTGGAGTGGAGAGCAACTCTCACAGGAACTTCTTCAATTATCACAGGAACACATTGCAAATTTCCACAAGTTTATTTTACCGACCTAGGTTTCAGCAAACCAATCTTCGGATTGATGACTGCTGATGGACGATGGTGGCATACCTATAGCCTAGAGCATGTGGGAGAAATTTCACCTGGAAAATTCAGGTTTTCGCCGATGCATTACTAGTCATAGTTTCAATAACTTTGGTAGGATAAAGCGTAGTGCATGTTGGGGAGGACTCACCCCCTGCCTCACACCATTGAGGTAGTAGGATATAATTATGTAGATTTTGCAGTCAAATCGCTACACGGTTTAAAATAAATATCGGTAGTGGCCCGATTTTGGAGTATCAGGCGATAATTTGTAGAAATGTTTGACAGAGAGCATTATCACAGGAACACATTGTAAATTTCCACAACAAGTTTATTTTACCGACCTAGGTTTCAGTAAAACATTGTCCCGCTCTTACTCCCGTTGCGTCATGTTCTAATGTTCAATGTCTTCCCCCTCCTTTCCCACTTCAGTCGCCTCTTCTCTCCCATCCCCTCCTCCATCCCATGTATTTAAAGGTATATACTATTAAACTATACTATTAAACGAGCAAATCTTGTATACGTATATATGTAAATTTTATTCCGAGACGGCTCAAACGATTTTGATGAAAGTTACAAATTTACCAATATAGGGTACGAAAAAAGAGATTTACGTAGGTCTGGACTCTGGGAAAACTCTTTTTTTACAAGATATTGGGTAAAATAAATTGCATTTTTAACATCGAAAAGGGCTAAGCTACTCCATTTTTGTTATACAGAGGTTTCTTTGTTTGCTTTGTTTAATTGCTTACACTCCTGATACAAATTTGAAATGCTAACAATTAGGTAAATTAAAGAACAAATGATTTAATTCTTGCATTCAATTTCCGTATACCCATAGAATTTTCCTGGAATTTTAGTTTTTAGCTCGAAAAGTTCAAATATTTGCACTACATCAACAATTGAATATTTTGTTTACTTGGAAACCGCAGCATAAGCATGGAATGGAAATGAATGCCTGAGGTATTTACGCCTCTTTAAAAAAATCTAATTCACAAATATACTTTGAAATTTTAGCAATAATATATTTCAACCAAACCTCTCCATGCGTGGTTAATGGCTGCTACAGAGTAAATGGTATTGGTCATGTAATTTCGATAGTGTTTACGTGAGTCCTCCAGGGACTAGAATATTACAAAACTGAACTAAATTACTAATCAATATTCTATATGCTTACTTTATACTGTCAATGTAAGAGGTAAGTACTTAATTTATTTCAAGCTAATCTTGCTTTTAGGTCCTACACATTGAAGATAAATTCCAGTTGTTTAGCTTACAAAAATTATTATTCGAGCGTTACATTTTCATGGAGGTATAATTCACATATATGGCATATAACGTATGTAACATGAGTTAAATTAATAGTGATTTCAAAAAGGTTTTTAAAAACGACAGGGAGTCTGATGGGAGAAGCAGCACAGCTAAAGTTTTATTTTTAAATAATGAAATCTATGTTAATTTTCCGTTTTCATCGTGACGAATTGCATGTTAGTTTTCAATATTTATTTATATATTACTCATGTATCTATATAATATTTATCTATCTTTCTAATGATTTGTATGGAATAATAATATAATTTTTTAATGACACGGATATATTTTGAATTTTCTTTTTAAGATACGTAACAAAAGAAGGCTTACAAAGAAGCAGACTTTTCATTTTAACATCCGATCTACAGAGCAACCTGAAAGAGAGCTACAGGAGCAAATGGTATATGGTGATGACCCAATGCCCAATACCTCAAAGATTTTACTCCGAAGCAAATAGAACAAGTTGGTACCATACTATACCTGGTACCTCAAGTAATTTAATTCCTAAAAATGAAGAACATTCTGACATCAGCAAGACCAAGCCGGATAGCAAAAACCACATGTAAAAATAGGTTATTTGAAATGATGACTGAACTAAATGGTTATTACTCTCAAGAGATGAACGATCAAAAAAGATTGAGGCACGAATATGAGTCTTCCGATGATCGTCTACAGCATTTAGAAACACTACGTGATCTTACACGAATCCAGAGAAGTGGAGAGACAAACGATCAAAGAGAACTACGTTTGGCAACGACAAAATAACCAAATAACAGAAGAATCAGAATCACAAAAAAATCAGCGACTTCAAGGCATACGTGAACGAGCGGCTCAGAGGCGTACAGAAGAGTTTGATGATCATCGTCATCAAAGATTGGAAGAAGAACGCCGGAGAAATTCAAGATGGCAACAAGCATTACGGCCAAAACGAAAGAGTTCCTACAAGGCAGCTACAATGGTTGATATTTCTAACCATAGTTTACAACCTTTGAGTTTTGCTTGTATTCACTGACGAGCATTGCATTTTCTCGAAGAACGTGTGTCAGATCAAATTCATTGAGATTCGTTTGGGGACTGCTGCTTGCATGGTAGGATAGATCTGCTACATCCAGAATTTCCGAACGAGTTAGCGCGATCATTTCCTCGACGTAATGCATTTTCTGATAAATGTTATAAAAGGATTCGAAGTTTGAAATCATGTTTTGCATATGGCTTCATTCACCGTAGATTACGATCGAACAATGAACGGTCGAGGAGTTTATAGCTACATTGCTAGCGGTCAAGTTTATCACAAACTTAATGTAGCAGCTCATCCTACACAAAAAGATGATGGAAAATTTGAACGCCCTCAATATAGACAGATATACATTTGGATAATAAGGATACTCTTAATGCACGCCATAAACAATGCCATTAATCATGGTATCATCGAGAATCTTATTAGTTTTTTGGAACATATTTTGTGATCTGAAAATTCATAGGATCTTGAATTCAAGATAATGCTTGAAGTAGAAGAAGAAGGCAATAGACGCGTTGCTGCAAAAGGTGTAGAGCCGCCTTATGTTAAGCTGCTTTTTTAATTACCTGATGCCGTTGATCACAGAAAGTTTAACATCCCCCATCAAAATGAAGTTTGTGCCATTGTTACCCTCAACGCTGACCAAAGCTTTCCAGGTAAAGAGTTAATTATTCGTAAACGTGGGAAATCTTTAGTTACCATGAACAATATTGACAGTCGTGATGGGTCCTTTACTTATCCAATATTTTAATCAAAGGGCAATTTTCGATTCTCTTTATTTATATTCCTTTAAGAATACCAAATAAGTCGTCAAAATTTGACTAGATTTGAACTAGCTCAGTACCGATTAGCATTTAGACCTCAACTTGCCAAATATTTTCCTTCTGACATCAACCTAAGAAATTCTGATCTCCGCCTTTTGTAGTTCAATGCTTTGCATTTCGATGGTCGGCATTTTCAGCAATATCTGGTTGATACTTATATAAGAGTGGAACATGACCGTATCCAATGGGTTAAAGCAAATTTAAAAGATACTTGCAGATAATTATATGTATAACAAGAGCGATTCAATTTTTGAACGAATTGACAAAGATTAAGGATGCTGTTGTTGGTGAAGGGATTATTTTGCATTCTTCGTTTCCTGGATCTATATGTTATTACACTGAACAATTTGAAGACACCATGGCCTTAGTTCTTCGACTGGATCACCAGACTTCATTATCACAATGACGTGCAATCCTGAGTGGCCCGAATTCGCGGAAGCAGCTCGTACAACTTTTGAAGATGGATCAACCTTGCAATAATTTGCACAAGAGCGTCCTGACTCAATAACTTCGACACACAAGAACTGTTGTTTGGAAATAAATATTGAATAATTTGGAATCTATTAATAACAATAATCTGTCAATGAATACTGAAAATAATGAAAAAAATGTAAATATTGAATTTATTGATGATTTCAGAATTTCGTTAGAAGAACATTTTTGTGTTAGTGGTGTTTTAGAGTTTGATTTAAACTACCTAATTGCATCCATCAGTACTATATTTAAAAAATAATTATCCGTTATATTATATAAAATTTGTTTTAATGAAACCTTTTAATCGCACAACGTCAATGCCCAATATAATTAAAATGGACAATAAGATGAAGAATAGGAGCATACAAGTTCTTAGTACACCAAATAAACATCGAGCAACGCTCGGTAACCATGTTATATATATATATATATATATATATATATATATATATATATATATATATATATATAATTCAAACTTACAGGAGGTAGGAGAAAGAGGAAAAGATAAAGAATTCGTTCTTACGGGAACGTTTCGAACCAGTTGGTCCTTCGTCAGCTCTAGAAGCTTCTAGAGCTCTAGAGCTGACGAAGGACCAACTGGTTCGAAACATTCCCGTAAGAACGAATTCTTTATCTTTTCCTCTTTCTCCTACCTCCTGTAAGTTTGAATTTATATATTTGTGGCCAATTGGTGAAAACTTCCAAAGATTATATATATATATATATATATATATATATATATATATATATATATATATATATATACACAGTATGCCAAGAGGGTGGCCGATAAAAAATATAAACACGGAAAAAAGAACACTTACAGATAAAAACTTCCGATATTTCGGTGAAGACTAGCTCCACCTTTCTCAAGGTTTAAAGTAGGAATATATAGTATATATAATATATATATAATATATATAATATATATATAAGTAATATATATATATAATAAACTTACAGGAGGTGAGAGTAAGAGATATAAAGATTTGTTCTTACATAACGTTTCGGACCGGTTGGTCCTTCCTCAGCTTTATATATATATATTGCTCGCATACCTGTTGCATCACCCTCATAATGGCAATGTTTGCTGAAACCTAGGTCGGTAAAATAAACTTGTGGTGAAAATTTACAAAGTGATTCCTTTGATAATGCTATCCGTAGCGGCGATGAATTTACGTGGGCATGGTGGTGAGAGTGTTGACGTAAATGCTCGCAAGAAATCGGAGTTACTTCAATAAACGTCGAATAAAATCAATGCGTGCCAAGGAATAACTTTTACACGCAGTAGTCGTGAAAAAAAACGGCCGCCACTTGAACTCTCTCGCGTGACATTGGGGAGTGCGATCATAAACTCCAGATCGAGGTGAATATTTTTCAATGGCAGTCGAACCGAGATTCACGGAGGTGAAACGAATGATTTACTCCCAGTCTCCAGAGATTCTTACGCGACGAAGTCGTGACGGTTTTTTCGTTCCTCGTCGGGTGCATTGACGTTTTTAGAGGTCGCGACGTGCCGTATTCAAGTCACGATTTTTGTATTCACGATATTCCCGAGACATCCGGGCCGCTATAAGGTTGCGGGAACCACGCGGTCCCTTTTGGACTTGCTTCAAAGCATCATTATCTACCAACCTCTCTCCCAGTCATTTCCTCGATCTCAAGAGAGAGAATTTAAATCGATGATTGACGTAATGCGTGATTATCTCCTAATATGAAGAGAAAATAAGAATTCGCACGTGATTAACGGGGCTACCAAAACCGACGTTGATGCACAGTTAACGGAACTCGTCGTAATTGGCGGCAGATTTGAAGTTTAAAAGCATAAAGAAAACATAGCGTGCATGTCCTTCACGAATTTACCACACGGGGTTAGCACATTCAAAGGGTGTCTATTTTTAGGAAGTGGGCCTTGAAGGCTGGTTCCCTTTTTAATGCTTTCTTTCTTCGGCCCCACAACTCGCTGACCTCTTTATCCCTCATTAATATATTGCATCATACGTGTGGCGCGCCTTCTATACTGATAACATCGTACTTAGATTACTTACTGTACTGTAATCAATTACATTTGTTATAAAATCGTTATAAAATGTAAAACTTTGAAATTTTACTAAAATCGCAAATTTATCACATATTCCATAGCGATGCGTGACCTAAATATATTATATAACTATAATTTATATAATTTTAAGTCATTTTTAAATATTTGTAAAATCGTTTACGCGATATAGGACGGTACCCTTGGACCACCCTTACATACTTACAAAAAATATCGAAAGTTTATGGTTTTTAACGATTTTTATCGAAATTTTACGGCAATGCGCGACCGGAAGATATGTACATAATTTTGTTTTGTATTATTTTTTCTTGTCTATACCAATGGCAACTTTTGCACGCTATGGCATTCCGAAATAAAATAATTAATTTTTTTCGAACCACCCTAATTTACACGTATATAACCACCCTAATATACCCTATATTCATGGATACTTTTCCGAACCCGAGGTGCCGACTTCAGCACCATTTTTGTTGAAGTAACACAGTTTGACGTCAATTGCTACCTGTTATTTGCTAATGGCTCACAAACGAAGATGTGCTTGCGGTTTAATTGTATTAACATTAAAGTTCTGAGACGTTTCCGCTACTTCTGCCTTTTTTTTTCGTGAAAATGACATTTGTGTGTGGTAGAGAGAGTATTATTTGTCCCTTTGCTTTACCTATTGGTAGTTAGAGCGAGATATTTTCGTAGTCATAATGGAGACAATATTCGAATTTTACTTTCCTATTTCAGCGTCTGTAAGGAGTATGGAGTAAATATTGTAATATTTATGGCACAAAAATATATTTGTGCACGACAAAAATTCTCAGTACCTAATGATATAAATGTAACTACTAGGTCTCAAACTTGACTCATTTTCTCACGCCGCGCCGTAAGATGAAAACGCTTTCACAGCAGAAGGTTTTATTTTTGCGATTCTGTAAAAATTACTGCGGTGAGTAATAGATTATTTTTTATAAATAGTAGAGAGATAAAACAAACTACACACCGTTATTTTTTTACGAAATCTAAGAGTTAGAAATTCCTAATTTTTTTTAATATTCCCCCTCAGGTGCGCACAGCCGTAATCTATCCCATGTAAAACAGCTTATATGTTCAGGCAAATTGCTCGAAAGACAGTTCGGCAAGGCGGTTAATTCAAAGAACTGCGGAACTGGCCGCGCAGTAACTTTAACGGAGTCACCCACGGGTGGTCACACAACTGCGTGAAATTCACAGTGAAAGAGTCATTCACTGTGAATTTCACACCCAGTCCACAATCATCCCAGTCCAAGTGAATGATTTTTTCACTGTGAATTTCGCACAAGGGGATTAATGTTTTGATATAATTGGAAAGATGGGAGTTTTTCCTTAAAAATTAGGTCAAATATATCAAATTCTTGGTGAAGAGATATTTTGCTCAAACTACCTTAAGCTTGGGTTGCCATAAGAGTTAAGACCAATTCAAACGATACAGCACAAGACTTAGAATGCTACCCGGTACTTGATATTGAGGACGAAATCCAGTATGATTGGAGCCGTCCGAGGTTTTATATGATCGTTAAACTTGTCCTGGCGAGTAAGCGGTACTTTCATTCATATATTGCATGTATACTATAATTGTATCCTATCTATGGCCGCAGGAGACCAAAACAACTGTCGGTACGTTTCCATCTACACCTCCGAAATACCGTGCAAGCCATCACCATGGTGTGTGGCACGAGGTGATTCCACACCAAGCATGCAGTGCTTGTCCCGGTTCAAAGTCAAACCTCGCACGCTCCCTTGGCCGTTAAACGAGGTCCAGAAAGCTCTCCGGAGAACAATGCAAGGCCATAGGAGATATTTCATTTACTGCCGATCTTACGGCGTGGACGGCGCTGATCTAAGGTGGTTGTTACGATTTTTGGTTATGTATAGATTTGCGAGAAACTTTGCGTACGTGTTCACTTTTGTGATATCTATTGATAAAATTGAAAATATGGCATCATACCGATTTGGTTTTTTGGCAATTCAATGGTATTTTAACATGTAGCGTTATGGCACATGACATATATTTTGTCATAATTTCGATTGCATACAGTTGTCTTCTAAATGCGAAATAATATGTTTTTTTAAATTATAACTGTTTCTGGCAAACATCAAGGCGTAAAGCCGAGTCCGATATTCGAAAAAAAACATATTTAAATATAATTTCTTCCAAAATTTGTACACCGTGCCGAAAACTCTATCGTTTCACATAGCATGCTTAACTTAAAGAAAAAAATAAATTGTAATTCCTGTATAATATCCATTACTACCTGTTTTTCGAGAGTTGTATGTGTGTGTATGTATGGTGAGTTTCAACGAATAAATAGATGCACTTAAGGTAAATGTGCTCCTAAAATGTTATTTGACTTACTAAAATAATTGTTGAAATATGCACTCATTGACCCACAATTACCGTTCCAACCACATTAGGAAAGTGAATATCCCAGAGTGACTGTAAAGGCTATCGTGATTGGTCATCGGCTGCTGGGTACCAAAATAATTCCGCATCAATTATGACATCAAGTGTCTCAGCAAGTATGAGATCGATCATGCTTGCCAGCTAGCTTCGAGGTTCTGATTCACACGATCCTGAAAAGCTATCGTGCTAGCGTGCATCCTCGAACTTATGCTGGATCAAATATCGTATAAAACAGTTTAGGTAAAAATTCAGGACATCAATAAGTCTTTATTTAATTATAATGACATAGGTACACGTTTTTTTATATATTAGCTAGGGAGGGGGTGCCCGTGAATTTCAACGGGAAGAAAAAAATTACATACCAATGAAATACTCCTTTCAATGTGATTCTTTAAATTCAATCATGTTTACCGTTAAGTCTATTTAAATAAGTTTAACACACTTACTTTGTTTTCACAATGTTTTACCTCGCTTCACTCACGTGAATTTAAAAGATTAGTGAACAGTAAAAAGTTACGTTGTATCTACAAAATTTCGGTTCTACAACAGTAACTCCAACGCTATTAAACATCGTTAAATTAAACGACTAGTCATTCACACTCAGTGATTCAACCCGAAAGTTGGTTTGGATAGTTGAGGGTAGAGCTCAACCCGGACTAAGCCACAGGCGTGTGAATTTCACACATTCAGGGTAGGGGGGCCAGTTCCTTTCCCTGGGCTTTCCCTGGGCTTTTTTGGCTTTTTTTATTCGGGGGCGTTCAAAGGCTTCACCCGGATTGGAACCCGGGACCCTTCGATCAGTAGCCAAGCGCTCTACCCACTAGGCCACCACGCTCCCTTTTCTATCAAATATAAATGCCATTTTCCCGGAATTCCGTTTAAATGGGACGATTTTTCCCAGGGAATTAAATGGTAATAAAATTTAGGCACCTACCCATCTTAACTTCCGAGTTATTATTCAAATACCACTGAAATCATGGAAGTCAAAATTCGTTAAAAACCATAAACGACTAGTCATTATCATATATATTTACTTTGTCTCTTAATTATTTATAATTGATTTAAAATTGTGTAGTAATGTATTTTACTCCTTAAGTAGTTCAGACTTAATGGAAATATACGGAATCTCGACTTCAAGATTCAGCATGGTCGTTATGGAAATGATTTATCCAAAAGGCCACTTTATAAAATCAATATATTTCATTGAATTTTTCGTGATTTTGGCTTAAAAACAAAATAATTTTCAAATAAATAAGAATTTAAATTCATTTTTCTTTCTATTGGTACCTCACTCAATATCGCACGATCATTATTTCTAATTATATTTTGCAAATGAATAAAAGACTGTAACGAAACGAAAAATCAGCTTTGTGTGTATTTATTATTGGAGTTACTGAATAAATGGCTACACGAAAATTATTATTTTGTAGATTATTTTTATATTCAAGTACATTTTTATATTAAAATAGATTTAGCACACCTGTTATTCTACACAATAAAATAAAATTAGCGAAATTATGTGCCTAAAAGTAGTGGTAAGGATAGGAAACTCTATTTATTATTTATATTTTTTATTTCATTTTTCAGTTTTTTATGTATGCACGGAAAGTGGAATGTTTCTGTAACTTTTTAACAATTTTTGCGTGTCAGCATGACTGTCGAGGTACGAAGACGAGACTGAACGTTGCTTGGTGGATTATATTTGTACTACTGTTTACCTACCTGTATTATTATCACCTCATATCGCTTGAAATGTTACGTTTTATTTTATTTTCTGCACGAACTAATATCTTCTAGTATCCATGAATTAAAAATTTTAATAATACTAATCAGTGGTAGTATGTTCACCCGTGTACTGCATGTTTGTCAACGAAGCACACTCTTGGTTTCTGGCGTGGCCTTGCAATGTTCCCCAGACTGCTTTCTGGTCCTCGCTAATCGACCTGGGGAGCGTTTGTGGTTTGTGGTCTAATTTAAACCGGGATGAGCACAGGATATCCTGTTGTGGGATCACCCCGTGCCACGTATACCATGGAGGTGGCTTCTAGGTTATTTTGTAGACGTAGACATTACAAACATGTATACGTTTTTTATGAGCCAGAATTTAGGACAATCCCGCATATATAATACGTATTGCAACTTGCGAAAATATATAGCGTAAAGATGGGATTTTTCCGAGATAATCGGGCAAGAGGACATGATTCTACATAAGAAGCCCCAATTATGAATACAATTACATTAAATCACTTCATTTTACGATGGAACCTCCTTGAGACAAGGCATTCACAAGAATGAATTTATCATATCCCGGGATTTGTTCGAGAACGGCCCATCCCAAGAGGGAGTCAGTTCACTTTAGTTCACGAAAAAAGTCCACAATCAGCATTACTACCAAATTTAAGTGGTACATCAAAACAGAACATGCAATGAGAAATGTAAAATTCGCGGAGTAAAATAAATTCAAATAAAATCTGCAAGCTTCGTTAAAAACTGCTACGAGCGATAAGAAAGTGCTACACAGCTGATGGAACAACTAAATTGGGAGCCGTGAGAGACTCGGAGGCTACACGCTAGACTTAGATTACTTGAAAAATTTAGATCAGGCAAGTTTCATTATGACACGGAATATATTATTTTGACCACATGCTTTATCCCTAAAAATCGATAGAAGCGACACAATACGTTAAATACACTGCCGAACTGATGGGTACAAATATTCCTTCTCTCCACGCACCGTTAGTGGTCATAACAAAAACAGCGTGACACCAAAATAATATACTTCTTTAGCATACAGTCCAAGTCTGTCTTCTCCCACCCCCTGACGTCTCTATTTTTATTTGTAAATTATTATCCTGTAATGCGCCCGAGTACTTACATGAAAGAGCTATTGTAAACTTCAGCAAAACCAAAAGGGTGGTACGTACACAAAGATATTTTAAAATTCCAAAAAGTAGAACCAAAACGATGTTCAAAACGAGTTATCAGCGATTAATGTGGCAATCAGATTTTGGAATAATATTCCTGATTATATTGGTAACTCATTAAATGTCCATATCTTCGAATATTCCATGTTCCATTATTTGTGCGAAAATGTTTGTCGCAGTTGCAACTGAAGAATTGTAACAGCTTATTGTTTCAGTTTTCTGTAACAGTTCCTTATTTGCTGTATTAATGGTATTTCATTATTTTGTGGTATATTATCATGTTTTGCACTGAATTTATTGATTTATTGACTTAGAGGTGTGTTCTCAACCAAATGCAATATCTAGGTCAGCAGAAGCGTCTACTCAAAACATGTTCTTGTGAGAGATAATTTGTAATTATTATTGCTTTGTATATTGTAAGTAGTCCCGAAGGACTCAAGTCCTAGAACAATAAATATTATTATTATTATTACCTCCTTTTCCCTATTCCTTCCCCTTTCAGCCTGTTCTCGCATTCCTCTCAAGGAGTCCACGTTTCCACCGCAAGTGATACTATGGGGGAGCAATATGTAGTAAAAAGGGAGGAAGATAGTTCAAACATTTGCGTTTAATAATATTCGATGGAGCAGAGGGAGGAGAGGAGTGGCATGTGTGATGACGATTTACGACGAAACGTAACGGAAAGAAGGGGGAGGCTAAGTTTTGGAAATAGGCGAGGGAGGGTCCGCCCTCTTTGCTCGCGTTCTTGAAGAAGCGGATCTCACGACTTTTATTCTCCCGCCTCACCTTACTCGAAGAGAGCCTGGGGAGGAGGCGTAGGAGAGGCGACGAATCGCAACTTTAAGAGGACTCGCTAGCGGAAGAATAACATAATCTGCATAATTTATAGTCTTTGAATATAAACAATAATAGTTTATCTAGGGTAGGTAGGTATCTATGTAATATCAAAATAGTTCCTCGCCGACTTTTCCCCCCATCGATGTGGGAGAGAACAAATTAAAGTGAGTGGTGGAGTTGAGAATGCTTTTCGATGGATGACTTTCAAAACAGTTTAACCATTTGCCTTGGTATATCAGGAATGGAGAATGTAGAAAGAATAGTGACTCTCTTTTGTTATGAAATGAATGTGAAAATTTAGTGTAATTATTCTATGCACATGCAGAGGTCCTGTAACACCAACTTGAATATAACTGTCAATAAGACTACATACATGTTCATACGTAACGGTAGAAACGTCGCACAGTGGGCTGAAATCGAAAAAAGCTGGCCAAAATTCAAAAAGTGATTTTTTTCAAGCCAGGAAGCTGAAACTTTGCATAAATATTTTCAAAAGACCTGTGCATCCGATGACGCAAAATATTTTCCTTAGTACTCTACAATTACAATTCGCCTAAAATTTTAAGCTATTTTACATGGGATAGATTACGGGTGTGCTCTCCATAGGGAGAATATTGAAAAAAAATAGAAATGTCTATTCATAATGAATAAAAAATACATAGTAATCTTCCACAGATTTATTTCTATGGCACGACGCGTTTCACCACACTGTGGCATAATCATGGCTAAATCTTCCAAAGATTTATTTCTATGGCACGACGCGTTTCACCACACTGGCATAATCATGGCTAAATCTCCCATGGATTAAATTCTATGGCACGACGCATTTCACCACACTGTGGCATAATCATGGCTAAATCTTCCAAAGAGTTATTTATATGGCACGACGCGTTTCACCACACTATGGCATAATCATGGCTAAATCTTCTAAAGATTTATTTTTATGGCACGACGCGTTTCACCACACTGTGGCATAATCATGGCTAAATCTTCCACAGATTTATTTCTATGGCACGACGCGTTTCACCACACTGTGGCATAATCATGGCTAAATCTTCCACAGATTTATTTTTATGGCACGACGCGTTTCACCACACTGTGGCATAATCATGGCTAAATCTTCCAAAGAGTTATTTATATGGCACGACGCGTTTCACCACACTATGGCATAATCATGGCTAAATCTTCTAAAGATTTATTTTTATGGCACGACGCGTTTCACCACACTGTGGCATAATCATGGCTAAATCTTCCACAGATTTATTTTTATGGCACGACGCGTTTCACCACACTGTGGCATAATCATGGCTAAATCTTCCACAGATTTTTTTTCTATGGCACGACGCGTTTCACCACACTGTGGCATAATCATGGCTAAATCTTCCACAGATTTATTTCTATGGCACGACGCGTTTCACCACACTGTGGCATAATCATGGTAAAACGCGTCGTGTCATAGAAACAAATGTGTGGAAGATTGCAAAATGTTTTTTATTCGTTATGAATATCGACAACTTCCACCAGGTCCACCCTGAAACAGTTATATTTAGAAATTTCTAACGCCTAGATTTCGTCAAAAACTATCGGTGTGCAGATTGCATGTTTTCTCAACTATTTGTAAAAATTAATAAATTACTCGCCGCAGTAATTGTAACAGAAACTCAAAAATAACTTCTGTTGTGAAGGTGTTTTCACCGTACGGCGTGAAAAAATTGGCCAAGTTAGAGACTTATGTAGATATATTTATTTAATTACTGAGGAATTTGGTCATATGTAACTATGTGTTTACGCCATTGATATTACATTATTTACTTCATACTTCCTACAGACGCTGAAATAAAAAATTAAAATTCGAATATGGTCTCCATTATGGCCGTGTTCCATTTCACTATTATGCGCCCTTCGCACTCTTTTCCGCTCTTTACGATCGTCACTTTTCTGTCGTGACGTCACGTAGTGCTGTTCCATTCCGTAGGGTGAATTGTGAGAAGAGCGCAAGGGCGTAGACATGAATAATAGAATTATAAGGATTGGTGACTCCGCAACGTAATACGTAATAGACTCCTAGACTCCTTGATATATAGACTCCTTGGGCGTAGAGCAGGAAAGAGTTCCACCATGCTCCCTTATGCGCCCTTAACCATTGAACTACGCTGGATCGGGACTATAACAGCTATAATTAAGAGTTTTTTTAAGCTTATTCCGCGGAATGGAAGTAGAGAAGGAGTTTACTTCTTATTACGAATCCTATTTAAACAATACATTTTATGAATATTTATGTATCGTTAATTTTTCCATGTAAAAATTCGAAAAAGTTTTATCTTAAATCATAGGTATATTGTAAGAAAGTTTGTGCTGGGATATATGGTGGGAAGTTGCCATATGGTATAGGAGAATAAAACTTATTATTTCTTCGTACCTATAATAGTTTTCTTTGTGGAGGTAGGTATTAATTTATTGGTAAGTCAAGTATTTTTAATTTTAAAAGGTCCTTCCTCGGAAGATGTCTTGTGTTTTATGGGTTTCCGTTACGTTGGGACGTTATGGGAGCCAATCACATAGGTTTTATGGCTTCATTGGACTTAAGATGGATATTTTAACGATTACAATGTAATGAAACTAAGCGGTCACTCCACAGGCGATACCCTGTGATTTAGTTAACTGGGAATTGCTTGGTTTTCACTAGCCTGCGATTTGTATATGCGGATGCAGTACATTGTGAGAGTGAATATAGACAACGTAGTGAGAATATATTTATTTTGTGAGTGATATTTCGTTATTAGGGGATGGCGAGTGAAGCTTACGGTGAAATAATGGAAATATTGCTTAAAATGGTATATTTCTTAATAATTTATTGAATTCAAGCTGGTTTTCCCGCTAAAAAACATTCAATGGATATAACTGAATCCGTATTTTTGAATTTAGGTATAGTTTTGTTGACTAGAGATAGAATAAATAGGTAGCAGAAGGAAATAGCCATCTGATTTCAGAACGCCGTTGACTCTCTTGGCTTTAAGGTATATGAGTTAGCATGTGTTTAGGTCTATGAGTTAGCATACGATTAATTAAATATTTAAATGGACTACAATAGGTAATTTTAAATAATAATAATGCGAAAACTCATCGTCTTGTTTCCCGAATTAATAGCAATAATCCCTCAGTTACAGCGTTCAACCAACAGTTGGTCCAACGCTAACGCATGCTGGCGAAGGGCAGGAAAATCTCATTTGTCCGTATTTGACTGACATATCACCTTCTAAATTATCATCCAAACACCTCTCAAGCATTCGTCAATACATGCTATATCGAACGTATTCAACAAAAGTTATGCATGGTATTTATGCACCTACTTTAGTGACCACGGAATGCGTACATCAATTATTCATAGTTGTCAACTCTGCCAATCGAAGACTCTGGCGCCACCTACTGAAAAGAGCAGATAAGAGCGTAGGGCATTTAAGAGCACAAGGGCGTAGAGCGTAGAGTGCACCCTACTTGTAATGGAACACGGCCTATGACTTGGGAAATACCTCGCTCTAACTACAATAAGGACAAGAATGGGTAAAGCAGAGGGATAAATAATACTCTCTCAACCACACACAAATGTCATTTTCACGAAAAAATATAAGTAGCGGAAACGTCTCGGAGCTTTAATTTTAATACAGTTAACCACGAACCCATCTTCGTTTCTGAGCCATTAGCAAATAACAGGTGACAATTGAAGTCAAATTGTGTTAGTTCAATAGAAACAGCGCTGAAGTCAGCACCTCGGGTTCGGAAAAGTATCCATGAGTATAGAGATATTTAATTATGACTGTAGTCTTCCGAGATCTCTAATTTCCATCAATCGGTGAATTAGGCGTAGTATCATTATCAGGGTTGGCTAGTAAAGTAAAATTCGAATATGGTATCCATTATGACTGGGGAAATATCTTGCTCCAACTACCATATGAAAGGTCCGTGACACGGTAAGGTCAAAGAACAATGAGAAAATTCCCGTGTGATGGTGCAGAATAAGGCAAGAAGGAAGGGTGCGGGTGGACAAAAGAATTGGGACGGGTCAGAGAGAAGGGGTGGTGAGACTCCACAAGGGAAAGGATCCCAACCACTGTCCGTCGTCTCGAAGTGCCCATAACGGCCCGGCTCGTGCAAAAACCTTCAATTAAGTGCTTCCGAATTAATGTGCCCGCTTTACACCTATAATGGTGGAAGATTCCACAGTCATGTTACGCTGCACTTTAAGTGACCTCTTCCGATGGACAGATTTTAAAGTATCCGGCGAAAGCTTGTGGAAATGTGTCACAGACTGCATTATAACAGAAACACTTTGTAATAATTTCCACACCAATTTTTATTCTACCGATCTTGGTTTCGGCAAACATTGCCATTATCAAGGTAATTGTGTGTGGTGTGGCTAAGGCCTTTATAATGGCAATGTTTGCCGAAACCTAGGTCGGTAGAATAAAAATTGGTGTGGAAATTATTACGAAGTGTTTCTGTTATATTTCAGTCTTCCGATGGATATTTTTACAGCATTCCCGGGTAGCTACGTTAATGCGAAGATTCTAATCGGGGGTCGGAACTCGTGCAGTAAATATATTCTACTGTACGCGCACTTACTGTCTGTTAACAAAAGTCGAGATACTGTCATTTGAGATGCTATATCTTCAATACGAACCCAACGAATTTAATGCAGTAAAATGCATCAGAAAATCTGTTTATTTATACGTTTATTAATACACATTAAACATTTTTTGTTGCCTAATATGCACATCTTTATTATATAATTTGAAAAAAGGCACGGTTTTCGAAGCGTAAATTCTAATCCCCTATGTTCGAGAACTTGGCATTATGTTAATTTTCATTCAACTAACTTGTAATTTTGAAGTGAAAAAACAAGGCAAATTTTTTATAGTTTGTTGAAAACGATTTGCTTTTACTTCGAAAATAACGCAAATTGTTGTTAAAAGTGTGAAACTCTGCTGACTTCAAAGTGAAGGGTTCGATTAAAACTTGAGTGGGATTGCTGTGTTCGAGAATGTCAGTATTGCGACTACTTAGAAGAAAATAGGTAAGTATAACCAATATTAGTAATATTGATCTTGTGCTTGAGAATGCATAATAACGCTTCTAAAAGGCCTGTCTGCCTGTCTTACTGTCACTTTCTTGAAATTTATAGAGTTATTATGAAATTAAAGGTTGAGGATGGTCCGAAAAACGCGCAACATATTGATGTTTCCTCCACATTACAATTGAAGATAAAGCTTCCTTTACCAGCATTTACTTTACCTTATTTTGCTATTTCTATTCCACTTATACAGTGGGCTGAATTAAAAAAAAGCTGACCAAATTCCAAAAATGATTTTTTTTCAGTCCGGAAGTTAAAACTTTCGAAATTTACTTTCCATTTATTGCTTTATGGTGTTCCTCAATATTTGCAACATCTACCTACCTCTTATCATCAATTGGAAACGGCGAGTTGCTAATAGCCAATGAGGAACAACTTTGGAAAAGAGAAGTAATGGATTTTTTTAACCCAAGAGGTTCAGCAGAAGCCTAAATATGGAGTAGGTATATTTCAAAGTTTCAGGCATCACCTAGTGTAATTTCAGTATTTTTGAAAAAAAGAATGATGTGAATGCCTACACTTATTTTTTTAACCAATGTTTCAAAGATCGTCATCTAGACACATATATAACTCTTGAGAATTAAAAATTGTTTTCTTGAAAATTATGATATTGCGTAGCAACCGCTGTTGACTTATAAAATATCGTGTGGAAATACAGTATTCTTTATTTATAAAAATCTGGATCCTGATTTTTCAGTTTCGTCATATTTTGTATATATTTATGCAATGTAGTTAAATATCCTTTTCTTTATTCTTTTTATTATTAAATTATATCCCTTTTATTGATACAATTCTTTTTTCTTTGACAATAGCCCAATTCTAAAATTATATATATATATATATATATATATATATATATATATATATATATATATATATATATATATATATATAGCTACATATCGGGTACAGATAACTGTGATGCTGCTTTTGATACCGAACGTATTGTCCAAATTCATATTCTTTCGTTTGGTCACCTACCGCCCATCTTTACCGCAGAACATGGAAGTAGCAGCAGTCAGAATAGAGATTATTATGATCAGCGGAAACAAATTTCCACGGAGATCAAGCGCAACGTGCCAGCGATCCATTTTTTGACCACCCCTCGGCAAGACGGAAGACGAAGATCACTTTCCATATGCCATATTTCATGCCAATTTCCATGCGCTAAAACGCCCGACAGAATTCTTGTCCGATTTTTATCCAACTGCCAACTGACACAATGGCATTATATATATGATGGCAGCAGCGAGACTTTTCACCGTCATATGAAAATGTTCCTGTACTCACATCTGATGGACATCGTTTAAATCAAAGGACTGAAACTTGTATTTATAAAAAGCGAAGGCAATGGAGCGATCGATGCGAGCGTCGGAAGATGATGAAGAGGGGCAACTTATCACGGTTTTCGATACTTTTTGTGAAAACATGCTATTAAATTTTAGGGGCCTTGAATTTTCTTGAAGTCGAAATTCGGTGCTGAGTAATAGAGTAGACGAAACAGTTCACGTGCTTAGTTTTCCGAGAAAATTGGTTTCGAAATTGGTAGAGAAGTACATCATCCTGTACATACCCATCACGTCATTACCTTTCGGGTAAGGTAAATTCAAAGAGGTTACTTATTGCTGTTAGGACTAGGAACCTGGCGCGCTATTTAATTTTCCTCCATAACGCCCTATCCTTAAAAACCTCTTTCACTTCTATTGCATTCATGCATTGGTTTATGCACGCTCTTCTATTTTTAAGACTCCTTATATTCATCCACTTAAAGAATCTCTTCCCCCTCAATCATCCATGGCTTTCTGGGTCCACCCCATCCTCTCACACCATTCATTCCGCTATCATGCACCTTTTTCATTATTCGACTCTCATCCATTCTTTCACTATGACTAAACGTTCATATATGCTCATTACTGGACCATCCAACCCACATTATTTCATGACCCACTCAGTTCTAACCTTATTCGTCCTACTTTTGCCACAAGAACTTCTTTGGTGCCCCCACTCCCATTGCATTCAGCTAATACTCAAATGCTCATCCTTTCATTCAGATGTGAAATCGGTCTATCCAAGAAAGCACTTCCAAAGAGAAAGGGAATTGGTGAGGAGGGCTCTGTGGTGAGACGTGAATAAAATATTGATGAAAAACTGTAAAAAGTAGAGCGGCGTTGTATGGTACGGAAACTTGGTCATTGTGAAAATAGAATGTGCCTAGATTGGAGGCATTTTAGATGTGGGTTTGGACTTCTTGAGATGAGAGGGTTAGCTTATGAGGGGTGAAGAATTAAAACGAGGAAGCATTGAATCTGTGTGGTGTGAGAGGAAAGGAAGTTGGTTGCGAAGATTCGGAGAAGGCAGAAGGGGCTGATGTAGGATTATGATGTGAGGTGAGGGAGAGCATACTGAATGGATGGTGATATAGGAAAGAATGCTAGGCAAGCATTAAAAGGGATGGAAGGTGATAGGAATGTTTTATGACGTAATGAGAGGCAGAGAGCATGAGAAATTTGAAAGGGATACTTGGTGGTGGGAAAGCATAATATTTGGTAGAAAATTGAATGCATAACTACTACAAGGTGAATTTAAGACAGAGATTGTCCAAAAACTTAGCATTCAGCCAATGGAATCCCCTATATCTGAAATATAAAGAAGCCCGATTCGTAAGTAAATGCATTTTAACATAATGGATTATTTATGAGAAGAATTTAATCAACGCCGCATCACAAGAACGGCTGTCTAAACAAAGTGGACGCATTCCTGACTCAAACTAGGCAACTGAAATCACCTGAGAATTCTACGATAATTGGTACGTATATGAGCTAAGGATCTGTCCTTATATTAATTGGAAGTTGATTAAAAATTCCAAGTGCAGATCCTAAGGATGATGGGTACTGTTTAAGTACGGATAGACCTTGGTTGGCCCCTGAAGAGATGTCAAATGGGCCAAACATAATTTAGAGAAGGAAAAATATTTGATTAAACTTATCGACCAAAGATTCGACCAAAAACAATGCACAGCCGTGATAGACATGATTGAATTAGGCGTAACATTGTGGAAGTCAGTTATTTGAACCATAGTGACGAATAAAAAAATTTTATACTGTTCCACACAAATTAATTTCACAGATCGATTTCAGCTGTTAAAACGTAATTTTCAAGTTTATATTGCAAATGACGCTTTAACCGTTGAAATCAATTGGTGAAATAAGTTAATATGGAAGAGTTTAAAGGTCATTTTTACACTTGTATGGTTACAGTCATGATAACATTCTAAGTCGCAAAGTTGATCAACAAATTAAATAATTATTGTAGGTGGACTCCACTAAGTTTACCCAAGAATAGGTCGAAAAAGGATGTTTTTATCATTTAATTGTAAGGTATTGTTAACCAGGGCGATGATGTATATTGTTCGTACCTTGTTTATCTATGTTACCACCGGGCCAATTGTCCACTTGTAACATTGTCAATATAATAATAATAATAATTATTTTTTTCTTTAATTTGAATACCCCCCAGGTGACGTCTGAAAATATTAAGTGCAGTGTTCAGCAGACATTTCGTATTTTAAACGGTCTCCAAACTTATTTTTCACGTACACCTTCGGCTGTCATTTACCTATCACCCGGTCAAGTTTATTTTGTTATCCATGTGACAACTGGTGGCATACACCCCAAATCTAGTCATATCTTTCATTTAAATTTATTGATGCTTTATTTTGATTAATTTGTTTCCTTAAACCTGAGTGTACTACGCTCATAATTTAATGGGAATATCAAATAAGCTGTTTTTTTTAATTGCTAAGATGATGCTATTAAATTATTAAGTGCTATTAAATTTTTCTGAATAAATGAAAAGTTTATAGTAGAAGTTCATGAAAATTATATTTATTTCTATTTAATGTTTAGAGTTAATTATTAACAGTGTTATTCGTTGTTTCGACGATAAAAGCAAAGCACCACTAAGACTAAAATTCATCCGGTAATGGAATTGTTGCTAGAAAAAATGTCAGTTAGTCGCATACAGAATGTCAGTTAGTCGTAAAAGGATAATATTACGATGTCATAAATTTTCAAAGAAAAAGAACCTAGCATAAGGATAACTTATGAGGGTGAGAAAACATTAGCGATGGCTCAAGGTAGCAGGAATGTAGTGTTCAGGCTTTTGATTTACAAACGCAACTGACAGAAAGGCACAGCCATTTATTTTTAAAGTGCTTACTTACTGAAGTTACTTCATGCGTGGTAAGAACCGAGAAATTAATTATATCTCTCAGGCCACGGAGAGAAACTCGTACGTGGGAACCTAATTCCACTATTCTTTGTTCATTTCGTCCATCTCTCTTGGCACTTCAGTAGTTCAAATTGACCATGCGTGGTTACCTTGCTGGATGATATACCTCGCTATCCACGCGAAAGGCTGGACGTTCGAAACCCTCATTCCAGGATGTATATAACTTATACAAACTGCATACGCATGTTTATACATGTCATATGATGAAGTATGGTAAGTGAACTTCACCATTCGAAGTGATATCAACCTCCAGGACATATACCCGATTCAACGTATGGAATAAAAGTGGTTGTTGATTTATATTCAGAATTCCGCAGGCGAATGTGCATATTTGTGCTATAGCGGCATTCACAAGTGACACTATGACAGCAAATCTAGGGTAAAATCTAAATCAATTTAATTACTTCGAGGTTAGATCTTCTAAGATGATTGCCGTATAACCGTCGTTTGAATGCATGGGGGTCGCGAATAACTAGAAAACCTTCGTAAACACTTGTGAGATTCGATGTTTTTCGAAAAAATATCAACAGGAAAACTCTTTAAGGTTGTAATTGGCGACGGTATAAAGGAAATTTCACTATAAGATTTTTTCCTACACAATAGAAAGAATGAACAAAGAAAAAATAAAATAGGAATAAGGAACCAATTTTAATGTCTTATGGCCGTAACGAGAGTCTCACCTTCGGAGGGAGCCTTCGCCCTTTTTTGCACAGTGGTCCCTTTTTCGTAACGAGAAACGGGCTCTCACAGATTGGCCAAGGCTCCCTTCGTTTGGCGAAGGTACACCGGGAGCTACCTACGTTTGCGAAGATCCTTTTTCTCTCGTACAGAATTCGTTCCTACGATCTCGCCTACGCCTTCGCCAAGACTTCCTTCGAAGGTGAGACTCTCGTTACGGCCCTTTATCCCTTAGAGTAACCTCACTTAGGGAATAGAGTGCGGTGATGAAGTAGATGAAGCAGCGAAGCCCGCTCAGCATTAACCCATCACGCCGCAGTGGGTTAGGAAGCGGCTTTAGGCCAGTTACAGTCGGGATGAAACTGTAGAGCTGCTCTGAGGAGGTATTTGGAGGGATATGCAACATTTATATTTTCACGGGTCCTTTTTATAGTATAATAATAACCAAGCAATATAATATCACCATCAGTCACAAACCTGAAGATAGGTTTGTTTCAGATTTCTACTCCACTCTCCTCTCAGCTAACCCTATCATTCCCACGTAAGTCTTTACCACGACTCCGTTCATAATATCCCTGATGTGCGTGAAACCCTAGTAACCCTAGTGTTCCTTAGCAATTCATCATATCCTAATCATTTTCCCACTATGTATCAAGAGGCTGTTTTGTCGAAAAATGCTTTCAACGAGTTTTCATCTCCTTCCAGAGTTTCCATCTTTCCTCTCTAGCTATTCGTAGGACTCTTTCATTGGTGATTATCTCCGTCTATTTGACCTTTCTCCTTTTCTATAACAATAATTTTTACTAAAGCTATTTAACATCTTCGAAACTATAGCTTTTTATATCATGATGATGTAATAAAGTTTCTATGGCTGTTTTACTTACAATATCTTTCTTGATTTTTACATTGCCGATAATACTATTTCCCAAATAGAAGAATTATTCCCTACGCAAGTGTTTGGTGACTATGTCCGATGGATGTTTGACAGTGACTCTCTGGTGAAAGGTTAATTACTGTAGATAGGCCTGTAAAGTTTGCTCTGTGTTTAATGATTTCTTCTATACTGCCCTATCCTTTCATACCTCTTTCACTTCAGTTGCACTCATGCATTGCTTCATGTATGCCCTCCTGTTTTTATGACTCCAAAATTGACCTCTTCTCTTAAAGATTATCTTCCACCACATTCGCCCATGACTTTGACCGCACGATGTTCTTTCTTTGTCCTTCTCCATTTCAACATCTCAAACGTCTACAATCCACTCTCAACCCCTTTCCTCAGTACTGAGGAATACATTTATGGCGTATCTCTCATCGAATGGAGCATAGAAAAACCACGAGTGTCACGAATAAATTCGCGCTACATCGGAATTTAGATCGTAGGAACACGACAATCCTCGCTGTCCCAATGCGATGCCATATCATATGATCATTACATGTCGCAGGTATACATGGAATCATTGCCCACCCTCATGAGTATATATGACGGAGCGCTGACCTGGTCTACCTTTTCATGACTGATCACAGAGCATTCGCCCCCGGCGATCTTTCCATTCCTTTAGACCTTTTCCCTTTCATCCGGTTAGTCTCGCCTTCCCATCGACCCAACTCTCACTCTTCTCTTTGTTTTGCTCGGTATGAAGTCCATTTTTTTCCCTTCCACAACGGAGCCCTAACACATTTTATCACCAGCAGCACACCTTTCATCTTGAGAGTCACACGAAAGCAATCAGAAACATACGGGAGTGGGTGAAAGCCAAAGGAAAGCTAGACGAAGAGCATTTTGAAGGGGATGGAATTAACTTACTAGCGCGGGATTTGTTTGGTGCGTTTGCTATAGAACTGGCTTCCAATCCTCAGTGGCCGGGTTGGGGTCAAAGGCAGAGAATTTAGTGAGGAATTTCAATTTCCTTTGGGGTAGCATGTGGAGAGCACAAGGCATTACTTCGCCCGTCAATTAGGGCGTAAATCCGTTGGCTCCTTCGCGCCTTTCGTAAGTCATCGTCACTTGGTTTTAACTGATTTCATTGGTAGTACTTCCGTCCCTATCATAACTGGGATCCTCAAATATCACGTCCTGGTCCTTCTTAAGGTACTTTGAGCAAGGTACCACTATGAATCAAATTCAATGAATTTGGTCTCAATTTAAAGAAAAATATTTCATCTTTCAACCAGCTTAACCAACTTTGGTTCTTATATTCATCCGTGTGGCCACCCTCATCAGATTTATCTAGACGATGAGAACCAGAAACCTCTGGCGAGGAAACTAAGATGAAGAAATATCGCTCAAGGTATGCCAACATCGGAAAAAAATGGAGCGAGTATTTTATGCCCCTCGGAGACACACACGACATTAAATTAAATGAAATTTACGAGAAAAATGCCATCCTATTACTTCCAGATCGAAAGGGAAAGGAGATCTAATGAATACATATTAAAGCTGTCGAAGGTTTGACAGGGAGTGCATGGCACGAAAAAACTAATTTCCCTTTGAATATTAAAACAGTTGCTACACCATAACATAACGATTCGCGATGATAAGTTCACCTACTTTTGGGCTACACATTCTATCAGTGGAGCCAACGGCGGTAGATAAAAAGTCTTTTAAGATTCACTTTATACCTTCTCGTGAATTCGCGGACTGGTATTCAAGAGGAAAGCAATCAGAGTCACTGAAAGGTTCCGGTTTACAACTCCTCACTCCGCGTTGAAAGGACCGTTACTGTATCCGGTCTGGGTGAATTAATAGCGATTTAATTCCAGTTCACGTCACATCTTGATAAATTATTTCCTTTGGGCGCACATATTTCAAGCCTATCTGACGACATTGTAACTACATCGACAATACTTATTGCATTGAGATAAAATCGGAGGTTAGTGATAGTAATGGGTATCTAAACTCGAATTACGAACGATGGTAGTCAGTTGCGCGCGTCAACTGAATGAAAAGGAAAAAAAGAAGACCATAAAAGGAAAATATTTTTTCCTCTTACTCACTTACATCCCAATGGGCACGCTATTGTGAGATTACGATTGCGAAGCAGTTTGCGGAGATAAACCTTGAGCAGACTTTGAATATTGAAAACCTAGCGTTTGCCACGGGCACTATGCAGGGTGTTTCGTAATGACTCTGTAATATTTTAGGATATGATAAAAAAATAAGAAAAAAAAATTCAATTGGACATGTGCCCGAAAACGCACCGTTATTCAGCTGTATGACGGTATGCCTTTTTCACGGAAATCCTGCTAAATAATAAACTATTTAAGATTAAGACCTGATATTTTGTATAGATGTTAATGGCAATGTTTTAAATCAGCATACGAAATTTAATTATTTTCTAACATACCATTTAAAAATTGTGGACAATAAAAAATTTCAATCCTTAATATCTTTGCGCACAGAAATCATATTAAAAAAGTGCAAGTATAAAAAAGTTGCGCCTTTTATTTATAAGTAATACGGTATCAATAATATTTTCATATCTACTAAAACAATGAAATGGTCGACAGATTTTCAAACCAATGTCAAAGAGTTTAATGCGCGCATAAAACAATATGGTTTCAATAAAATTTCCATACCCTCTACAACAATGGTCAACCGGTTTTCAAACCAAACTACAAAGAAAGAGCTAAAATAGCATTAAATTGCCTAAAACTTAATTTGGTAAAATACAATTTTTTCACATTTATTTAGAGATATCACTAATTAGAACACGTATGCAAAGTTTCACACAAATCTATGCACAAACAAAATCGCTCCAACCAACTTAAAGGTAAATCATCTCAAATGCAGCAGCTGACAAGGACGATAAATAATCCTCCTAGGCAGGACTAGCGGGGCATTAGCAGGCGAAGACTTACCCCGAGACTGGAATTCATGTACGGCAATGTAACCAACTTATCGAGGATGTCGACCCGAAATTCGACCGTAAAGTTACTTTTATATCATTTAATTTATATTCTGGTCACTTAAAGAAAGGCGTCCTCTTTTTGATATGTAAAACAACCTATAAAATTTCCAATTCCTTCTTATCAAAAATTGAAATTCTTCGATAAACCATAGGGAGGCTTGGTATTTTAAAGTAAACCTTTTTGTAAGACTCAAATTCTCCATGGGAATTAAATTATTATTACATTAAGGCAATAAATCATATTATTTATGGAGTTATTAGTAAATGACTACAGAAACAAGTTAACATATGTTAGTTCAATAGAAATGACGTGGAGATCGGTTCATAATGCTGAAAAAAGTAATATACCTATGCTTTATTTCATTATACCTTCGATTTGAACATGTTCTAAGGGTGGGTTAACACTGGGAAGTTACTTCTTCAAGTTTCTTCTAGATTTTTCCTAAATAGAAATAGGAGACACTGTAGATATTCTATTGGTATTTTGTAAAAAAAAAAATATTTTGTGTCAATTGGATGTGTGAAATGACCTTATCCATCGAAAAACGTTTAAATAAAGCAATACTACTTCTACCTACAACTATAAACTTAGGCATAAGAAAGTATGAAACATGCAAAAGTAAAGCCTGATTTTGTTTTCAAACATGATTAAATAACACACATTGCTCTATTCCACACTTTTATTCTCAACAAAACTGACCATGGTTTCGGCACTATGTAGCTACCATTATCAAGGTGTATTTTTCTTTTGGGGTAGGCAGGCCTATTGATACCAATTTTGATTTTGTTTATTTTTTGGTATAAAAATGTTCTAAACTTCTCAACTATGGTGGATCCTCCAAAAAATCCCTTGTTATTTGCAAATAATTTCTATCCTTGCGTATATTTACATAAATTATCATGTTATCACGATAATTATTTCACTAACATAACTTTTTCAGGTGAATTTACTTCACAAATGATTCATTCGATAGAGCACTTCGTGTATTTAACGGTTTTTGTATTCCCTGGTACCATGATTGAGTATTGTTCCATCTCAGCACATCTTATTATCTATTGGTCTGGAGCAACTGCAGCATTTTCTCTCTCCCTATAATCTACTAACATTGCATTATTTATTCTCCAGAAGTTTTAAATTTGTTATTCCCTTTCATCCTTTCTAAAATCCATATTGTTTCCATTCCTTTTTTCCATTTACCCGGCATTCTTTTGTCTAATGGAGGTTGCAGTATTCCGTCACTTCTCTGTACATGTAATAATTCTCCTAGTTCCTCATTTACCCAACCCAACGTTTCAACCTAAAGACCCAACGTTTTCGCTTTTACTGTTTAAAAATATTACTTACAGTGATGATAGCACTTGGATTTAAAGAAGCAAAATAAAAATAAAAGTATGTAGATTATTCGACAATTATATTTTTTATTACATTTTTCCCAGTAATATGAGTAGGCTGCTGTACCATTTCTATAACCTGGAGAATTATGGCTTAAGTTCCTGTAGTTATTTGTTAATAACTCAAAAACCAAGATGGATTGGTGCCTATATTTCATTAACATTAAATTCTCTGGGAGTGTTGGCTTTTTACTAACTGTTCCTTTGCAAAAGTGGCATTTATATTAGATCGATAAATGTTATTTTTACTCATGCTTCATCCATTTTCACATTTAAAACTGTTATTTCAAGCTCAATTGGCGAATAAATAGAGTGGAATGGTAGGATTTCATTGTATATGTCGAACAGAGGTGACGGAACATCTGGTTCAGTTACTGTGGAACCACCTGAGCACTCGAATCGCCAAAGGGCCAATTTTTATCCCTTTAAATTATTTTTTCATTGATAGCGTGTATTTAATTGAATTATAACGAAATGTGATGACTATTCATGGATTATGGGAAGGAATCATTTTGCAAAATTACTTTACTTTCCGGTATTCCACCGCGTCGTTTGTCTTGCGATGACGGCAGTTTCGTCCTCGTTCCAGAAGACATCTTCAGGTCAAAGTAATGGTGATTTAAGATGTTCTCTGGAACGAGGACGATACTGTCGTCATCGCAAGACAAACAACGCTGTGGAACACCGGAAGCCATTCAGCACTTAATCACGAAACACCGCGGAAGCCTACGTCAGAATTACTTCACTTTTTGTTGCATATCTCATTATATCATGTCAATTTGACCCCTTTTAGAATCTCTCTCAAAGTAGGTTCACACTGTCAAGCTTATTGCGTAAGTTACTTACAGTAAGCGATTTTTTTACATATATTGCACTTGTTAAAGTCTATGCAAGACCACTTGCAGAACTTTTAATAGTTTCGGCAAGTCACTTGTATACGTACATTGTTCCCAAGATAAACAACAACCAATCTGGCTGTACATTAACTTGTGAGAAGTTTCTTACAGAAGCAACTTGAAGAAGTAACTTCCCAGTGTAAACCCACCCTTAGAACATGTTCAAATCGAAGGTATAATGAATTAAAGCATAGGTCTCATATTGGAAACAAAAGAATAACTTTTTATTCCACGCTTTCTTTGAACGTACATGTTAGCAATAATGTATCATATAAAGGTATCAGCTAGAGATTTACATAGCTCTAAAAATATCTTGTCGCTGAGAAAACTTCAGCAGCTATTCAAATTTATCTCCTGCAAATTTGATGGCCATAAAATAAAGCAATGTTCTGACGAAATATTTTTCCTTCGCTCCAACTGTATCCGTTGACAACCGAGTCGCGTCGCTGGGCAATGTTGGTGTATGTTGAGATTTGTTGGGCCAGATTTGGCCCCAAGTGGGGTTTTAGGGGGGGTTGCCAAACTTGGCATTTCTAGTGTTAATGAGGAATTTCGCTTAGAAATATTTACGATTTTATTCAACATATATCTGTTTCAAGTGATTGTTCATTTAATTGCTAAGCAACAGTCGTGAGGGGCGGATAGGAATAGAAAGCGCCTTTGAGCGCAAGTATTTATAAAATTATAATAATTCGAGTAACGCGACCAAGTGCCAAGTGGATCGCCCATTTGAGGGGGTACTTAATATACCTACTCTGCGCATGCATCTGTCACGAGCACTGATTGTTAACATTTCTTAACGTTCAACCTCAATTAATTCAAGACATCCGATATGCTTGGAAGCTTATCATATAAGACAACACCCAACATTACTTAACTACGATGATTAGCTTCAAGAAATTTATTAAAGAACAGGTTGCATAAAACCAAATCCGTGTTTGACGGAAGTTGGCTAGGAGAACGTTTAAATTGGCGCAATTGTATTCCGCTGCTCTCATCATCATGATTAGGGTGAAACAAGGGCGACTATTTCAATCCACCCCTTAAGAAGATTCTTCCGCGACTGTACGAGTCAAAACAAATACTGAATAGCCTACCTACTTTATCAATTTATTGTTTGAAAATATTGCTTTCATTGATGACACACCTTAGCATTTTGAAAACCAATTTAAGATACGAAATATGCAAATAAATCGACAAATGCATTTTAGTGGATACGCTTTCTAGCCACAGGAGCCATTTCCAATGAATCAACACATTCTCAGTAATTTTCTAATAGGTGATTTCCATTTGCTCTAGTGCGCAGCTCACTTCGAAGTACAATAGCGTTCTTGCCTTCCATTTTGTTTCACATCCTGCGTACTAAGCAGCTCACTTCAAAACAGATTGGTAGCAGAATTGATGTGCGCTAAACAAGAAAAGAATTTCGATAATCGCATCCACGATTGCTGGTTTTGAGTTGATTTTCAGGAAAAGGCGTCAAACACGGATATTTAAATTTTTTTCTTTCCAAGTGGTTAAAGGTTACGTTTAAAATAGGTACTTATTCTGAACGAGCAGTGCGATAGGTATGGGATGAAGATCAACCACAAGAAAACGAAAGTGATGAGATCTTCTAGAAGTAGGAAGGTGGGGCTGGATATAAGGGTGGGAGAGCAGAATATAGAGCAGATCGAGCAGTTTACGTATCTGGGTAGTATTTTGGAGGAGAATGGGTTTAGTGGTAAGAACATCAGATGCAGAATTGCGCTATCTAAAGAAGCATTTTCGAAGAGTAGGGAATTGATGAGGGGGAGGGGGGAATTGAACTTTGAGAAGAGACGTAAAGAAGAGGCTGGTGAAAACTTTAACATGGATCGTGGCGCTATATGGGTCGGAAACTTGGTCATTGCGAAGGGAGGATGTGCGTAGACTTGAGGCGTTTGAGATGTGGGTTTGGAGAAGGATGGAGAAGGTGAGCTGGATGGTGAGGAAGACAAACGAGGAGGAATTGGATATGGTTGGAGAGGAGAGGAAACTTGTGGTAGAGGTGCGGAGAAGGCAGAAGAGATGGATGGAGGAGGTTTTGAGAGGAGAGGGCCTGTTGAAAAGAGTGATAGAGGGGAGAACACTGGGGAAGCGTGGAAGAGGAAGGAGGAGGATAGGAATTCTGGACCAAATAAGAGGAGGTATAAGATATAAAGAATTGAAGAAGGGAACTAATGGCAGGACATTTTTAGGAGGGAAAGCGAGACAATGTCTATGCAATTGGATGCAGAATGGGGACTGTCCAAGAACCTACCAATCAGCAGGTAGGGTACTTGAATGAATGAATTCTGAACGAATTCGATAACTATACACAAAATATTCAGCTGCAACTATTTAGCGCCAAAAGAATACTCCCTACCGTCTCCTTATCGACCGCTTCGCCAGCTCCAATCGTTCCATTCATCGTTGTTTGTGCGCGATAAAGTGTGCTAAAATGTTCGGGTCTTCGCTAACTTCAACGCCATCGATGAAAATCTCCCAAGAACTCTAATAGTAAGATGTGTTCGTGCCTAATTAGTGTCACTATTCATTACTCTGGAGAATTAGTGTCTTTTAAACAGATTCTCTTTAAAATTTCATTTATATTGCGTATAAAAAAGTTCCTATATTACCCACATTTCCCCTTCTCTTTTTTTAGCAATTAATAAATGATTTTTTTGTTTTGTAGAAAAAACTTCTTTCGCAGATGGAATGCCTTAGGTATATCAAAAAATTAGTGTTATGTAAAACTAGCCGATTAGAATGATAATCAACCAGTAGATTAGGAAAGAGTTTGCAATTTGTCATGTTTGCCTGAACTAAATTGCAATATATGATAGAAATTATTTTCCAAAATTAATAAATACAGATCGTTAAAAAGTTTTTATTACTCTGTAGTAAAAAGCTTAGTTTTTTTTAAATTCACATTTATTTCGAACGAATTCGATAACGATACACAAACATTATGCCGTGACTGTTTTGAACCTATAGAATGCTATCTGCTGGCATGTTATCGAATTGCTAAATATGATAATATCTAATGCTAGCTTTACATACATTAAATTAAGATGCAAAATATGCAGATTATTCAACGCATATACTTTTATTAACACTTTGTTTTGCCATAGGAGCCGATTGAATCTCTTTTGAATGTCCATATTATATTCTCCAATAATTACTGTAGTATGTAATTAGTTAAAACGATAAGATGGTGTGGTGCGTAAAATTTATTTATACTCGATTTTATGGAAGTTTTCGCTTCTAATAAACAGTTTTTCAGGACGGCATTTTTCAAGTTAGAAAAATAACATTTTTCCCCATGTTTCACCCAGTTTCACCCAATTAATTCCACTATCGTCAGAATTTTGTTTTCAGGCTATCACATTGGAAAATCCATAAAATCAAAATTTTCGATTGGATCGACCAAATATTTCGACTTTTAGCTGAAAAAATATATTGGGATATCGTTACAAAAGCAGAATTGCGTATAATTGAAAAATGCAGTAAGTAGGTAAGTATAGAATAAGAAATGGTTGCTGTGGCTATTAGATCACGTAAGGCGTTAAGACGGGTTTCGGAATGTTATCGTTATATCTAAATAATTTTATAGTGGGACCACCTTAATTTTAATTGATGGTTGTTTCTCCAAAGCAAGATCTAAATCCGTGGGAAATTGAAAACATCCAAGGGAATCTTCAAGCTAAACGAATTAAGCTCCACATCCGTTTGGTTCGATGGAAACGGCAGGGAAGCCTGTTATTAACGGACAAACCTTCCGTTGAACTCTTGGCGAAATCAAACGCAGGACTGAAAGTTTTATAAAACTGAGCTTGTTCACAGTTGAAAGTTTTCTTGAAACCTGGTTTCATGAAACGTTTTAGAGACCATATCTGGTTTCAAAATCGTTAAGTGTATCACGGAAAATCTCAACGGCGGAAAAAGTGAGAGGTCTGGGAGGTAAAAAAACTTTATTTTCAACACGACGAGGGACAGATGATAGAAGAATAAAGATTGATCGGAGTAATACATAAAATTCACTCACGTAGAAGCTTGAAAAAGGTAAAAAACGTTTACGTCGAAAAATGTATTACTTTCGATTAAAATATCATTTTATCACACTTGCTTCACTAGTTATCGGGTGATTATAATGAAATTGACTAGAGACCCAGTCAATTTACATGGTGAGCCAAGAGAGAAGATAAAATATGACTTACAATTAACGGTATTAATAATAAATTATGCTCGATATCTGATAGAAAATATCAAATAGACGTTGTTGTACATACAATGGGTGGACTTTCAGCGGCAAGACTGGATAAGTTACAACATACACATTTCACATACTTACTTCAATTCCAAAAAACCCCTTTAATGTATTGACAGTTTAATTCTCGCCCAAACATTATACCAGAATTCATAGACTCAATCTTTACTCCACAATTTTTCCATTTTCAAAACTCCATCAAACGGGATGAGATGGGTAGACGAACATAGTTGGGTTACAACTACGAATAGCATTGAAATAATGAGACCAGTATATAAATATTAATAATGATACCAGTATATTAAAATACCAGTATAAGTGGAAATGAATTGATTGGTGTTATTCATCTCTAAATCTTATAATTGAATTTAGAAAAAAATATACGTAATATAACGAACACATGGGTGAAAACCAACGCTTCAAATGAGTATGTAAAGAAAAAGGTAATGAACAAGTTTAATAGGTAAGCAAATAGCACCTAAAATATAATCTTTCTTGAGAAGAGAAGTATTTTTCACAACTTTTATATTTTCAACTACCTTCAATGCTTGAAATGTTTCTTTTATTCTGATGGATACATTTCTTCGCGCATAGGATTTTGCTAGGAGAAGGGTCCACGCGGTTGCATAGTTAGGGATGGAGAAATGTCTACATGCTAACTGCATGTGAATGGAAACTAATATCGCGGACTATATTTATTTGAACACATAGTTTCACAATGAAAACTTTCAAATAAGGTAGAACTTCATGCAAAAATACAAGTCCTCAGCTACTTCTCTTCAAAATATTACCGTAATTTTACTCCAAATATTGACCTGCTATTTATTACGATCTGAGATTCTTCAACGCATACACTAATGTTGTACAAATTTACCATCATTATGTGATATTGTTAAAATTATCAGCACTTAATAGACACTGCTGATAATGTCGTATATTCATTTACATATACTCTTCCCTAACCTTAATTAATATAAAGAACTAGCCAATAGAAAGCTTTTTTGTTTACATGCTTGAAACACGAAACACTCGTTTACAGCGTTTGTTGTTAGTTGATTGTTTCCATTATTTCGCGGTTCCCGCTAGTCAATTTTTTATATGGAACGTGGAGAATTATCAGTGATTTCCATTGGTTCTCCTCGTTTACGAGGAGAAACAAACCTACTAATAGCTAATTTTTGTTCCCCTTTCGCTCCCTAGCGCCATAAGCCTTATGACGGGGACCTACATACCTCGAACGTCATAGGCGTCGTAAGGCCCCCGTCTTAGCTTTGGCTCTTATATGACGCCTATGAAAATTATATAATTGACTTGCTGGATGAGAGGTGAAACGTTGAAATTACCCGGCATTAAGACGAAGTCAGTGCGTTCCGCTTTACTGTGGGAAAAACTTGTGATTAACTTGAAATTTAAATAAAACATTTTCTTCAAGCGTATTGAAACATATGATAGATCGATTTCTTCATGCTGTCTATCTTTAGCCCATGAAGTGAGGATCTCTTTGGAAGCGTGGAGACGAAGAAAATTGCTTTCGCTTCACTTCCATCTTCGATCTCCCAGTGCGAGTCATGCCCATTGGTCTGGGGGAAGAGTTTGCCAAAGATTTGAAAAAAATAAAACAAAAGAAGGTGAGAATGAAAAAAACGAGAGTGAAAAATAAAAATAAATCGCTCTCCAAGTCTCTCCCGATCGCCGGGGTTCAGATAAGGATGGGCGTGGTGTCCCAGGTCTGGTCTTTTTCTGCCGCTACCCGACATTGTCGACCCGGATATGCTTTTGCGCGGGCACCAGGAGAAAGAACGTGTTCCAAGCCACCCCGCCGTCGGCGTCCTTCTCCCTCCCTTCTTTGCTTTACCCCTACTTTACCCCAACCTCCTCCAACCCCCCAAGTCCTTTCCCCCCTCTTCAACCCCCTCAATATATGTACTCTGTTCGCTTAACCATACTCCCTCTCTTTCTCTCCGTTTGCGAGGCTTTGTATGCATTCCTCCGCGGCCTTGATCCTGGCCATTACGAGGCTGTTGACCGCTCGCATACAGCTCGCACCACGTTAAGTACACGCGAGAGGATAGATCGGGTGTCCCGAGGAGCATCATCTATTTTAGGCTCTACTCGATGAAAAATATAAATGTCCTAGTTAGCTGTATGATGATGAATATGACAAACACTTTGATTTGTGGCTCCATCTAACTCGCTTTGCTCACCGGAATTAATGAGTGTATCACTGTAGAGCAGTGGTTCCCAACCCGTAGAAGTCTGCGGACTACTCAGCTTAAAATAAAATCATGTGCGGACCACCCCCACCACACCCCCTATCAGTTGTAACCCTTCCTCAGCGCCTTTCCCAAAGCCAAATCCAAAGGTGATAAAGTAAAACAGTTTTTCAGAACACATTATTAATTTATTATTACTATTAATTTGTGTACAGTACAACTAAATTACCCATCTCGTTCAATGCACATCGCTTTCAAAATTCCCATTTATTTGCAACTTTTCTATATGTCTTGCGGACCACTCCCGAGGCTCTCGCGGACCACCGGTTGGAAACCACTGCTTTAGATAGTAAGAAATTCCGTGAACATATTTTTAATGGAAGCTACCGTGAATAAAGCACAGTATCTAAAAAGATAAGCGAAAAAACTATGAAAAAATATCTATATAAAAATATCTACCACACCGGGGCACGGAGCTCCATACCTTGCACTCCACAATCCACCACCAAACCACCCGTCTACCGCTTTCTTGAAGGAATAGGCAGTTCACAGGGCATAAATGTGTTACCGTGACTGTGGCACCATCTTATAGCGTTACAGAGTCATTAAATGATGAGCGTAATAATATTATTTCTGGGAAAAATCCTGGGACCACTGAATAGAGATAAAATGCGAGTTTATACGTATGAATACCTCTACAAGAATGAAGAAAGCGAAAAAATATCAGATCCGATTTGGAAAAGGAGAGTTAGGTTCTTCGGGGTCACAGCCCATCGCTTAGGATAGTAATCTTAGCAAGACATTCGGCAATCCCTTGGGGTAGTAATCTTAGGACGGCACTAATTTCATCGCGGAGGCGCTGTCAGGGAAATAGATCAAATACGCAACCGAAATAAACAGCACCATACTGCTTTGGCCATTGCAGCCAAATCTGAAGAAGAGTGGAAGAAGACATGTGATGAATACAGAGAGAAAAATGAAGGGAAAAAATGAATAAAGGAACACGATGGTTCATAGTCACTTGACTCGTGAAAGGGAGAATGTTCACCTGTGAGTACAACCACGTGCTGTATGTAAGAATGGCCCTATTCACTCCGAATTACGTTTTTACAATAAGTTACCAACAAAAATTAAATGTATGTCCTCTGTGTTATTTTAAATTAAACTACTGCTTAATAAATGTTATTATAGTACTATATTTTAATTTTTTTCAGACAATATTGTAAATCTATCGTGAAAGGTTATTGTGTATTAATATTTCTGATCATGTTCTATTTCAACAGCGACCAACAGAACAATAAAGTTATTATTTAATTGTTATAGTTGTAACATCCCCTCCGAGTCCCCGGCAAGCACCAGGTTTCATTGCCATCATAATGGCCGGAGACTCGAGAGGGGTTGGACAGTAATCGCAGCCACGTCCGACACCCATCGGATGAGTGGCTACGCTGCTGTCGGGTAATTCGTACGCAGTAGACGGAGTGACCCCAGGATCACGGCCTTCTGCATGCGTGCAACTATTGATTCCCCCTGTGCCACGCAGGACGGAATGCACTTGATGTTATTTATCAGCGAGCCCTTAACTCCACGGAGCACACCTATGATGAGGATCACTAGTTTCACAGTGCCCGGGGTAAATTTGTCGACGTTTGAAAAGCAGGTCATGATATTTCGTCCGTTTTCCACCTCCTTCGCATCCATGTTAGTTTCAGACGGAGCCGAAAACTCGATGACGAACATGGAGCGTGTGAGGTGGTCGAGGAGAACGATATCAGGCTTGGTCGCCTCCAACTGCCTGGTGGTGGAGGAGTAATTCCACCAGAAGGTGCATTTAACGTTCTCCACGACAAACTCAATATCTCCAGGGGCATAGGGCAGCACAGGTGTTTCGTCGATGCCATAATGGTGTCGAAGACGAGAGTATAACACCCGCAGGGCCGCGTTGTGACGAGCTAAATACGCCGACTTTGCGTAATAACTACAGCCTGACTCAAAGTCTCCGGCTGGGCTCGGCACGCCCTGCATCTCGTGTCCGCGACCTCCGCCTTAAATATAATTTGGCGGTACACGAGTGTGTTTATGATACCATCCTGGCACGTGAGAACAAAACCCTTGGTATCAGACTTCAGACCGGCAGAGCGTAGGATGGCAAACGTCAGCTCCTTCGATAACCCATGCTTTCCGATGTTTCGATAAAAACATCCATGCATGGGCTTATCGGTATGCGCCTTGAGCGAGGCCTTCGGCTCGGCGACTGACCACTTGCCTGAAGTCAGAACAAAGCGCGTTTTCCAGAGTCGTAACAGGCGTTGGATGCAGGACACTACCTCTGGGTGGACTTTCATCAACTTCAGCATGGCGATCAAAGGCTCATGAGAAGTGGTGTCAAAAGCCTTCTTGTAGTCTACCCAGGCCATTGATAGGTTTCGCTTATGCCGGATGGCATCCTGGCATATGCACCTATCAATGAGCAGGCTATCTTTGCATCCCGCGATTCCACGCTTTGAGCCCCTCTGCTCGTACACCTCCTCCCACACAGGATGGACGTGATGGAGGATAAGGTCGCTCAAGATCGAGGTGAACACCTTTTATACAGTGTTGAGGCAGGTTATGGGGCGGTAGTTCTTTGGATTGGACAAGTCTCTCTTCTAAGGTTCAGAATCGTGCGTCCCTCAGTCAGCCAAGATGAAAAAGGTTCTCTACCTATCAGAAAGGACAAAGATTCTGGCGAGGTGTTGGTGGGTGAAAGTAAACTTCTTTCCCCAGAAGTTATTCATGGCATCCATTCATGGAGCCGAGAAGTTCTTCTTGCCAGAGAAGGCCTTCTTCACGTCACTTTCGGTGCCTGAAAGAGGTCCATCCACATCTTGTAGGTGGTGGTCACATACCTCTTTAAACAGGCCTATGGCCGGAGTGTCTCTACTGAATGGATTCGACGTTTCGTAGATCTCCTTCCAGAAACGTTCAACCTCTTGGACGGATGGCGGGGATTTGACGACAGGCGGAGGTGGTCGATAGAGACGGAACGGGTGAAGGAGAAAGGTGGAATTTTCCCTCACGGCCCTACTCCTCTTGAGTTTTTTCCGGGCAGTGGTGATTGCTCGTACTCTATCGACCGCGTGCTGCTTAATGGTAAGAAGCACGCTTTTATTCAGTGTGTGATGGTTGTATCGTAGACTGCGCGCTATGCGCCGAACTTTGGGAGTGAAAGTTCGCCCAGATACGATGTATTCCATCACACACTGGATTCAAGACTTCTGGAGTTCTATTGTACGCAGATGACGCAGAGTAGCTGTCTGAGACCCCACTGAAATAAAAGGGGCTCCTGGATAACTTCTATGAAGCAACAAGGAAAATGAATTTTAGGATAAATCCAAGAATCGGATGGAAGATAAGTATCGTCCTCATTTCTGTTTTCAGTACTGATAACCAAATTCGATTCGTTCATCGGAAACTGTAACATATTTTACACGGTACGATTTTAAGCACACTGAACTCATTTCAATTTTCTGCACTGAAGTACACATCGTGTAATAGGGTCTTTGCGGGCCTCGATAAATTTAAGATTAGTCGGTGCTGATATCGACCATATTTGGCAGCATTTTGAAACAATGGGAAGGACCAATATTTTAAAAGGAAAATTGCCTCAGGGATCTATGATTTCGGTGAATTGGTATGGTAGTCCTAGTATTATTACGTTATCTTTATAATTTATGTTCTTAAGCTAAAAGTGATCGGGCAGTACGACATTATTAGCACAGATGTATGATGCAATGTGTGAATAAGACAAAGGAGAAAGAAGTTAGTGAGTTGGCAACACCGTCTCGGTGTTGCCAACTCTTAATCGGATTCAGTCACTAATTTCAAGTAAAGAGTCTCTATTTTATAAAGGACTTTTCCGACTTTTGGGATTGCCTGAGTCTGAATTTTATAATGCCGGAGACCTCCTCAGGGCTGATAAAATGTTGCCTTTAGTGGTCGACCGAATACATAGTCTCATGTAGTTGAGAGGGGAATGGTTGAGAGTGTGAGTTATGGATTTTATTATTTCTCCTTTAAAGTACTGGTAACTACGAGCTACTTTCAAGAAGAAAGAATAACATCCAGAACGCTCTATGCCCACTCTCAACCTACCCTGACCATACATATGAGAATGTTAATTCGGATACGCAATAAAGGCAACATTCATTAGCTCCTAGGAGGTCTACGGAATAGAAGAAGAAACGTTGCAATTAAAAATCCAGACGAGGGTAGTCCCATGTGATGCAACAGTCCTTTACGAATATGGATAGCGAAAGTTTTAATGGTTCCCAGTTTCTTGCTAGATGAGGATGAACCAAATAATTATATTTCACACATAATTTATTTTATCTTGAACTTTACCAGCAGCAAGCCTTAGTATCGGAAGCAGTAGAAACTGCGTTCATGATATAGTTTTTTCGTGATATCCGCCACTATGTCGGTGGTATTAGCAATTTGCGATGCTATTCTGTTTCGTTTTCCACTAATATACAATTACACAATTTTACTGGTATTATAGGGATATTTGACAGCCAAGATAGAGAGGAGAAGAAGAAACGTAGGAGAGATGGGGTAGAAACATAGGTGACAGTGACTCCCCTATTACTTCACTCTTTCTGACTTCCTTAGTTAGTGTTTCCTCCGCATTTCCCACGTGATTTAACTTTTCTCGCAATATGAGAGTGAAAGGCTGGAGACAAAATAACAAAACGAAAGCGATTTAATTCATTATCCATTCGACTTGATCGATCCCCAGCACCTGAGACAAGAAATTCGTGACTACAAAAAAGGGCCAATTTAACCGCCATCACCACAATAAAAAAATAACTATCGATCGATATGCCCGATCCCTTTCTCTCACCATCATTTTTTTACATTCGAAGACTGACAAATGAAGGTCAGCAAGACGCACGCGACGCCAAGTTAATCTCGGGAAACCGATATCCAATTGTTCGATTTAAATTCGAAAAAAATATACCTATTTAAAAACGTTAAGAAAAAGATAACTGTGACATGGCAACAGGCATGACAGATTAAGCCGTTGCGTTGTACCCAAGTTGCTTCCAATTCCGTTGGATCAGTTTCCTTCTCCACGCCGAGCTATCGTGATCGACACGTATCACGTATCAATTGCAGTCTATGATTTAAGTTTGATAAATGTTTCATCATCATATTTAAAATATGAGCAACAGAGCATCTTCTCATACGGCAGTGAAACTTGGGCGATAGATAGTAGAACATATGCAAGCCACGGAAATGTGGAGTTATAGGAGAATGATCAAGATCAAATGGACAAACAACGAAAACAATACCAGTCCCTTCAGTCCTACTGCTCTCGGCCTCCATAAAGTTTTGCATTAATGATTCCAAGTGGTTGGAGAGATTTAGTGGAATTACAGATTTACGTAAAACTTTGCATACGTGTTCTAATTAGTGATATCTATAGTTATAAGTTAAAAAATTGAATCTTCCTCATGAGTTTTGGCAATTCAATGCAATTTTAACACGCAGCATTATGGGACATGACATATATTTCTTAAAAATTCCATTTTATATGACATATTTTCTTCTAAACATGAAATAATACACATTTTATATTTGTAATTGTTTATAACAAATATCAAGGTGTCACACTGAGTCCAACATTTTAAAACAACACATTTCAATATTATTTCGCCTGAATTTCGAATACGGCGCCGATAACTCTAGTCATAACATGCTTTAACTAAGGAAAACAATTAAAAATCCTGTATGGTGAGTTCTAATGTATAACTTCACTTTTTACTTAATTAAAATGTGGCCCGTGATTTTTTTACCGATTTACTTTAAAAAATATATAAAAATTTGCACTCAATGACACACGATTACCACACCATTCATTTTAAGCGACCTCTTTAGCATAAATAAGATGTCTATTGCAAAAAAAAAATATATTGAGACAAAAAACGCATGCAATGAAACTCGCCGAGTGTAGAGAATACAACATTACCACTCGTATTGAAATCCTATGCGTAATAGGCGCCCAAAAAAACAATTACACAATGTAGCAAATATTCTACACAATAACTGAAGAGGACAGAGAGCGTTCCACATAGTGCACAGATTGAGTCTTAACCCTTAAGCTGCTGCACCTAGAGGGCATGTCGTCCACCCTGTACGGGAAATATCTATTCGGACGGAGCCTGTCCCTCCTTCCCACGGGCCGAGGCCGGGCAGTTATATGACCCATGTAATCCCCTCCCGACCCTTTTCTCGGGATCCCAGGGGGTGGGCACCGGAACTTGTTGAGGGATCAGTGGGACTTTGAACATACATATTTTGAAAATTTGTTTATAGGCGTAATTGTTTTAAACAAATATGTCTATATTTTTTCTAGCCATTTCTATTTAGTTTGATACCCAACACTAGAGAAATCCGTTGATAATTGAGCCGGGCGCGAGCATAAGACAACTAACTTTTGTTACAACCATTGCCCATTGAGCAAGCAATTGGAAGAAAGGGTCGTACCTCATTGCTGTTGTATGCGATCCCTAAAGAGCGTGGGAAGGGAGTGGTTTGGGTAAAAAGGTGGATTCCCAAATGTACACCGCTGGAAAGAAAGAGTTCGGGTCGTAAAAATATGTAAGGGCTGAGGGAGCAGGTAGACAGAGAGGTTCCAACGTTGAAGAATGTTTTTTCCCGCAGTCGCTGGTACACACGTACATGTACGTTTCCCGCAGTCTAAGGGTTAAGAAGAACGCTGTTGCCAAATCTACGCTCACCTCTATAGGGTACGTGAGAAATCATTAGCAACACCGTGCTAAATTTCATCAAGTTCCTTTTCGGGAATGATACATCTACATTATACCCTGCAAGCCACCCCAAGGTTGTATAGCAGGAAAGTAAGTTATCACTAACATGTACTTCAATGTGCCACAGTAAAGTTAATGAAGCTGCCACTCTTGGTGAATTATAAAAAACATTCAAATACTTGTAAGAATGTGACTTTTCAACAACATTCACTGAACTACAGGCATGCCCAAAATGCTAGAGAAACTATTAATATCTATTAATGCATGTTGCAACTACATAAATAAACAGAGATACAATAATTATACCGGAAACATTCACGAAGTGCCGTTAGTACAAGGTAGTAGATACAAGTATAAGGGAGTAATTCAACTAACTGCTACACTATCTCTCGAAAAACCTAGTTAAAGTCATATTGGCAGCTATTATTGTTCGCAGGAAAAATGGCATTTATAACCTGTCCGTTCTGCAGCCTAGTTCCCTAACTTTATTTACCATGATCCAATCTACCGTGGTATGTCGGATATTGCGTGTTGGATATTTGCGTATTGGAAGACTCCAAATGTGCAGTAAGTACACGGCAATCATACACGCTATGTTAGTTTACCTGCTGCTAATGGCTACATTGCTCTTCCGTCCAAATAGAGGAATTTACACAGGAAATGGATTTCAATGAGAGTACATACTGTCATCTAAAAAAGAAAAGCCCTAAAAAAAGATATAACGTGGGTATTAATCGAGACAATGCCGGTAAAACGAAGGGTTTGGAAGTAAACCAGGGAGCTGAATAGGAAATATAAGATTAACCAAACGGCATTACATTATTAATAAACTCGTATCTCCTTCGGATTACGGGAGCAACCATGATCTTTAAGTTCCGTAAGTCAAAATAATTTATGGAAGGCTGAGACGGAATAAGATTATATCTTGGGATTAACTCACTGACTAAAGGGTGATTTACTTCAAAGTAGATGTGAAAGATGGATTGAATTAACGTGCTAATCCAGGTGACCCGTGAATATCGAGGAGTATGTTGTGACGAGTTGTAAGGAATTAAAATAAGAATTTAAACATTTGCATCGATTCCAAGGTAAAATCCAAGAATTATACAGCAAGCTGTTACGAAAAATTGTGTGAGTAAATGCAGAAACAAAAGAAAACACGCAAAGAAAATAAAAGCACTTGGTACATTCACTCACCCACCTTTAAGGCACATAAGGAAATTAGTTCACAGGTGCAAAAGTTGTTCAGAAGCTCATAATGTTGTCGAATCAAACGCGAGGATTTATTGTACAATTATTCCAAGTGGATAGCCGCGAGTAATATCATGTTCAGTCAGCTTCTTTCACCTACTGGTGCTAGTCAATGCACAAACGTATTTAAATCCGTTGCACAGAAATTATTGGCGAAGTGGCCGTCATCACAATTAAGGAAAATTCCCATTATGTCGAAGCCTTCTACCATAACGAGCTTTCAAAATAATTACATTTTTCTCTCGCATCAGTTCGTTTGACTGGGCAATAGCTTTATGACATTTTTATAAGAAATACTGTAAAATTAGTTGAAGTAAATGAGGCTAATAGAGGTAAAAATATTTCCATTGTTGACAAAACACGTTACCAGCAATGGATTTGTTATTAATTACATCAAAATATTAAGTAAAGTAATAATCTGAGGGGTTGCTCATAAATTTAAGAGAATTTAGAAAGTTTGATGTTATGTCCTAATGAGTCTCGCTTGTACTAAAATTTGGAGAAATTTATTTCTGTTTAATGCTCATGGAAAAAGTACCGCATTATACATATCATGTTTACCAATTGAACAAGAATTATTTACCCTGTGAAGGTTTTTTTAATGATTTTCGATTTTCGAAGTTTAGAACTAAGAAGATATCTATTGTTTCTTCATGATAATTTTAATAATGGCATATTCAATTATAACTTGTATATGTTTTGATATTGGCCACTTAATTATGATTGATGTTATTTCTGGAGCTTTGGTCTATTATTTTTTCAACAAAAAACCACCAATTCAACAATGTTTCGCCACTTTATGTAGGCTTCATCAAGGCTAAAAATACAATACATAAGTCATACATGAACACACCTTCTTGAATATACATAAATATTGTTAACAGCTATTCAGTATATCCCTTTAGGTGACATTTCACGAGATGGTTTCATTTTTTGTTTCTAAGAACAACATTGTTGTTATGTATTGAAAACTGTGATAAACCTATGAATCTCCTCGTGAAATGCCACCTAAAGGTATATACTGAATAGTTGTTAACAATATTTATGTATATTCAAGAAGGTTTGTTCATATATGACTTATGTATTGTATTTTTAGCCTTGATGAAGCCTAAATAAAGTGGCGAAACGTTGGCGAATTGGTGGTTTTTTATTGAAAAAATAATAGACCAAAGCTCCAGAAATAACATCAATCATATTCAATTATGTTATAATAATATCAAGATTGATGTCTCTAATACTAGTTAGAGGCCAAACTTTTTGTTTCACCAAAAGCATCTCAATAACGAGTACTCAAAAACCTCATCTTTAAATATAATTTGTAAGATGTTAAAATAATATTGCCGTGTACTTGACCTGTTTCAACTTAGAACTAAATATTATTTATCAATACATAAGTGATATTATTGATAGTCCTCTGTGATTGTGTATCCCTTTTGTACTTTAAGCGTACCATTGATACTTTACCAAATTAGCTGGGTGAACATTAAACCTAATAGATAAATAAAACAATTTCACGAGAAAACTGACAAATGAAGTCATAATTAACAAATCGTACATTGTCAGGGGTAACTGTGCGAAATTTCTCCATGATGGAAAGGAACAAACTTAGCGAATTTCACTGTAAGTTTTTTTTATTCACGACCCAATTTTCAACAGTTTATGTCATCCTCAGGTGGCCTGAATCTTATGTTATCTTCAGGTGACCTGAAGATGACATAAACTGTTGAAACCCGGGTCGTGAATAAAAAACTTACAGTCAAATTCGCAAAGTTTGTTCCTTTCCATCATGAAGTCGTAATTGCTGCAAAGGATTGCTTCTGAGGCTACGTTGGAGAGGGAAGAATAGGACGGTGAATGAAGGATACCCAATGTCGGAATTGTCCTGCTCTTCACGAAAAGTTCAAAGGAATTGATTTACAGTTTAATGTCCAATCAGACTAGGTACAAAATCTTAAGTGCATTCTGCATTGAACCCTAGCAGAAATTCGGTTTTGGTTTGGATTGGTTATTTAAGGGGGGCCACCAACAACGGAGGCTGATAATAATTCATATCAAACAGAGGAAATGTTACTTTAAGATCATGTAACTTCACATATAATTCATGAAATAACAAGGAAGAGGAGAGGTATGACTGCCAATGGCACTTTAAATTAGGTTTTTCGATAGGGAGTGTAGCTAAATAGTTCATTTTCTCCCTAATCCTTGTTTCTTAGTCTATAACGTAGTACTAACTGCACATTTCGCATTCTTCCAGTATGGTTCTTGAATCTTGTGCATTTATGTAGTTGCAAAACAAGTTAATAAAAATATTTTCTATAACATTGGTAGCATACCCATTATGCAGTGCATGTTGGTGAAATTTAACCTTCTTTCAAGTATTTGCAAATGCATTAATAGTCGTAGTTGCATTATATTTATTAGGGTATAGTGTAGTGCACGTTGGTAATAAATCACCCCACCAAATATCCTTGAGGTAGCTTCCATGGTTTATTTATATATAGATGACCCTGTAGACGTTATAAGATGGAGAATACGCATATCTATCAGTTAATACCAATACGAAAAAACGTCACTGAAACCCTTTTACGACAGAACCTTCTCGTTTTACACCCAAAAATGATTCACATAGGTTACAGTTGGTGCATTACTTCCGCCTCTATTGTTTGAAGTCGAGAATTTTCTTATAATAGTTGTCCCAGGATTAAATATATGCATACGCGTGCAATTTGATTCCTTCCAGGACATCACTCCCTGTAGGAATACTCGACATTTTCCACGCAAGTAGAATATTTATTACCTCTCCCTCCAGGCTTGTTTTTATTTACAAGTTCATCCGGAATTCCTATTAAATCCGGACAGGGCTACCTATGTCGTGCTTGGATGGGCGTGCCTTATTGATATGTACCATTAGGATTCCGAACACAGCAAAGAAAACAGGTTGAAAAGACAGAGAAAGATTGTGTTAGCTAGATAAACTGAACATACGAGACTGGGGACAGGTTTATGCGACAGCTCGAATTGGACCAATCTCCAAAGCAATTAATTTTAATACAAATCGTCCGATCGTCAACGTATACACATCGCAAATCAAACTGGCGTTCCATCAGTTCGCTGCTCAGCGTTTGTCTGGCTGCTCGAAAGTAGTATGACCGCAACCGGTAGGTCACACCTTCATTCAAAAGAAAAACAAATCATTATTTTTTTTCTCTCCCTATTCCGGACTTTTTGCCTTTGAATTACGTTTTCCGACACCCTTCCATTATCATAAAGAACTAGCTGATAACCCGTAGGAAATGACGAACAAATTACCCAGCCATACAAATTTTATTAGAAGGTATAAATTATATTTGTATGTTTTGTGTAGGTTACTTTGCTGTTAATAGTCAAATTTATAGAGGCGGTTGCTAATGTTTCCAAAACTGTAATCAACTGTACTTAAGTACACCGTTGCTGGAGGTAGCTACGTGATTGCACTAATAATTGCATGAAAGGATCCCAAGGGAGGTTCGACGATTGACGCTGCTTCCAAACTCATCACCGAGATCCAGACTAGTAAATGCAAATACACCTTAGCGATGTTTATTGACTTTGAGGCTGCCTTTGATTCCCTCTGGTGGCCTCAAGGAACTCAAAAAATGCAACATCCCAGGAAACCTAACGGCAGTAATTCGGAGTTACTTTACCGGACGAACCACCACTATTTAACTGAAAACCCTGTCCACAACGAAGAAAATAACTAAAGGAGCACCACAGGGGTCAATCCTGGGACCTCTACTATGGAAAATAAGCATGAAGGAGCTACTACAACAAGACCTACCAGAGGAATGCAGATGGACAGCCTATGCGGACGACATCGCGATCACCATTCCAGGAGACTCAAGAAGAGAGATAGAAAATAAGGCCTGGGAATGCAGCAAAGTGCTAGAAAAATGGACCAAAAATACAAAATTAAAAGTCTCAATTAAAAAGACAGTGTACATGGTATTTGGCGGAAAGCTGCAACGAGATCCTGTGGTAAAGATCTATGGGAAAAACATTAAAAGGGTCTCTGAATTTAAATATTTGGGAATCAAATTTGACGAGAAACTACAACTTTCCCCCCACGTCAACCAAACAGCAATAATAATAAAAACTGTATTTAATAACTTAAAAAGATACTGTAAACAAAAATTTAGCATAAATACTGATAGCCTTCGAATCATTTATCAAGCAGTAACAATACCCATTGCTTCCTATGGTATAGAGGTGTGGGGACATAGAATCAGTCATAGCAGAGTTAAACGAAAGTTATACGAAGCACAAAGGAGCTGCCTCCTACCTATTGCGAGAGGTTACCGTACATTGAGCAACGAAGCATTAAATGTAATCACTGGCATTAAGTCAATAAATTTAGAAATAATGTCTAGACTGATCAAGTCACCACTAAGGAGAACCGGAAGAGCTTCAATAGATGGAACTCAGCTAACAAATACCGAAAAATGGAATACAAACAAGAGGAAAATAAATGTAATTACCAACAGAACCTGGCAGGCAGAATGGAATTCAACAGAAAAAGGAAGACTAACATTTAAGTTCTTCCCCAGCTTTGAAAATCGACTAAAATATAAAATCAAAATGGACAGATACATAACCGAAATCCTAGCGGGACATGGAGGACTCCAGACATATCTTAAGAAAATAGGAAAGGAAGAAAATGAAGAATGCGACTGCAACCTAGGACCAGACGATGTACAGCATAGGTTGTATGATTGTCCAAAATACGCAGAAGAAAGAACTGAGCTTAAGAAGATCTTCGGAAACTGGCCAGTCACACTGGAAGAGATTGGAAAAAGACTGGGGGCAGCCGAAGTAGTTTCAAACTTCACAAGACCGCGAGAAGGAGAAGGGAAGTAGAAGAAATCAAGACAAGAAAAGAAAAGGAGGAGAGAAGAGAAGAAAAGAAAAAAGAAGTGGAAGGAATGGTGAGAATGCTGAGTAGGAGGAAGAAGAAAGAAGAAAACTTTGTGATAGAAATATTAAGAAGAAAATAACAATTGTAAAGCAAGCAAAGAAAATTGCAAGACACCCGTTGAAGAAATCAAAGGATACATACAAAAAAAATAAAAAAAAAGAATACTACACTTTGTAAAATTAAATGTAATGAAAAACATTGAAACTTGAAGTAAACTAAGAAAATATGAACCAATTGTTAAAAAAAAGTAAAATGAAGAAAATTGGGGGTTTAATAATAGGTACCCCCAAATATTATTGTAATTGAAACAATAAAGAGGAACTCCGCTCTACCCTTTCAAGGGAAGACGTAGTCGGAGGGAATTGGTGTTCCAATTCTCTCCCTTTTAATTAAAAATTAAAAATACTCAAGAGCTCGCCGTAGGAAACAAATTAATCAGAGGCACCCGATATCGCGAAGTATGCGCAGCTGCGACACAAAATACCTACGGATGCAAGTCGGGGTTGAATACAAGGGCCATAGGATTATAAAGAAAAAATCTTGAGATTTTCCTTCCTTTCATTAAAATACTTTTCCAATGGTATTCACACGGCAACAGCAATAAAATATTACGGTGCAAACAGAAAAATTGGCATTCGATCATCAAATCACTCATCAGTGAATTAATATATGGGATTGTCGAGTTTTCACGGAAGGGATTGAATTATTTCTGGTAGAGTCGACGTTTAATGCTGGCGCTCCAAACATACATTTTTTTGCAGGTTGCACATTCATCTTCTTTGGCACTAAGTTATGGTCTCGGAGCAAATGCTTGACAGAAATAGGGAATGAAATATATGCATGCTTTCTGCAATGAACAATTCAATACGCTCGACACTAACATGATTGCAGAAGAATTGGCAGGTAATGCTGGTGCGCTAAAGGTATGAATCCGAAATTTGAAAAACAGTAAAAATTGTTTCCGTACACTGAAAAAAGGTGTAGTTACAATTACCAGACTGAATCTGGTTAAAACGCACTTGGTTAGAATAACGCTGTCTGGTAATTCCAACCGTTTGCTGGGTAGCCGCTGTCTGGTGGATTTTACCAGACAGCGAGTAATCCCGACATGTAGAGGTGGGCGCCCGCGCCGTCGCGCCTGGCCACCACCGCGGCCTTTCTTCGCTCTATCCTCCTATCCCACTATTGTCCTGGGAGACATAAATTGTAAGCACTAATCGTGGGGCTGCCGAATACAAAATGCCAACGGAGAAACACTTTATAACTACATTACTGAACACGACATACAATTACACTCTCCTTTCGAATTCACACACATTTCAGAACACAACAACACTGATACTTCTGACATCCTTAACATCGCACTCTCATCCAATTACCCTTACGAAATTCCCGCCAACGTTATTTACCATTATTCCTCAAATCATCTTCCTGCATCATTCTCCACTGAATCGCCCCCACGCTTCCTGTCTCTGCATCCTCTATCATCCACAACTGGGACCGCTTTTCCAATATCCTCTCTCAATCCGAATTTTCCTCTCTCCCACAGGTAACCCAAGATTCTACCTCAATCAACAATGCTATCGTCTCTCTAAACACGGTTATCACAAGTGCCCTCAACCTCTCCCAACGATCCCCTAATTACCTCCCACTTGTCTCCTCCCCTCTTCCCCCCTACCTACTCTCACTCATTCAGGATAAAAATAGACTTCACCGCAAATTCAAGACCACCCGCTCGCCAACCATCAAATCTCAATTTAACTTCCTAACCAAGCGAATAAAACGTGAAATGTCCAACTCCAAAATCCAACAATGGAATAAAAATATATCTTCCCTCTCCCGTACTGACAACTCCCTTTGGAATTATGCCAGATGCTTTAGAAATGCCACTAAAACTACTCCTTCCCTCATCATTAATAAAACCAGGCTTTACACTGACACAGATCGCGGCGAAACATTTCTCACACGCATGTGCTCGGCCCTCGCCCCACACACCTTTATCACCGATGCAGAAAATGTACTCCTCGTCAACCAATCCCTAATTTCCCTTTCCCTCTGCCCTACACCCGAACCCATCTGTCAGGAGAACGATGTCAAGAAACTCATATCTTCCCTTCCGAACAAATGCTCTTCAGGTCCCGATCTCAGCTCTCCACGTGCTGTCAAATTACTACCTCCCTCCTCATTTTGGACCTCACTTGTATCTTTAATTGCTGTCTTCTCTCCTCGTACTTTCTAGACTCCTGGAAGTCGTCCACTATTATTATGATCCCCAAGCATGGTACAGTCCTCTCTGATGTTGACAACTACCGCCCAATTTCCTTGACCTGTACCTTTGCCAAACTTTTTGAAAAAATAATCCTCTCCCGTCTCCGCAATATTCTCCTCCCACTATTCCGTAATGAGCAATTCGGCTTTGCCAGCAAAACCTCCACCGTCCATCAAATCAACCCTCTCACTGAATGCATTTCTTCAGGGATAAACTCCAATATGGTTACCACTGCTGTCTTTCTGGACATTAGCCAGGCCTTTGACAAGGTCTGGCACTCTGGGCTAATATTTAAATTACTTTAACTCAGCATCCCCATCTACCTCATTAAAATTATCCAGTCCTTTCTCCATCACCGTTCTTTCTCCATCAGACACAGTTTTTACCTTAGCGCTCCTAACCCTATCCACACTGGCGTCCCTCAAGGCGCCGTCCTCTGTCCTATCCTATTTAATATTTACATCGATGACATCCCCTCCACCGCTCTCACCGAAATTTACCTTTATGCGGACGATACCACCATTGCCTCACAAAGTTGGTGGCCGGAAAAAAATTACGATGCCCTCCAACATCATCTTGACTTCGGCTGGCTGAACTTATGGCACCTCTCAGTTAACCCATTAAAATGCTCAAAAGTCTGTTTTACTAAATCCTTCACCAAAAACGGCGTAATTACTCTATTTCTCCATGGTAAATTTACTACCCAACACGCCACCGCCACCTTCTTTGGAATCGTCCTTGATGATAAGCTCTCATTTAATAACCAGCTCGACCTCATACTGTCAAAAGTTTAAAAAAACTAAATTTGCTCTTAATTCTCTCCTTGCCCGGAATAGTGTCTCATCCCTCAATAACAAACTATCAATTGTGGACCAGATGGTATGATGATGGACCAGATGATAATGGACCAGATGTGTGAGGTATATAGGATTTGTGGGAGGATAATGGAATGGAGGATTCCATTATCCTCCCACAAATCCTATATACCTCACACATCTGGTCCATTATCTGCAAATCCAAAGTCCTTCGTCTTTAAACCTGGCCCAATATAATCTCTCGTCAAATTGCCTGTGCCCCCAGGTTCATCCTCAACTCCTGCATCCGCAAAGAACTCCAACTCCAAACTCCAAATATATATGCACTTTTTTCAGTGTAGCTTTAAAATTACCGTTGCTGGAAGATTAGTATGTGTGTACCTTAAGCGCACCTTTGCTACAGGCAAGGTGATTGCTTAAAAATATCTTTTCAATATTTAGTAAATTTAAAGCAGATTTATTGCGTTTGGCAGCATTTTCCCCGTTACTCTTAATAAATATATATAATCTTTTCTTCGGGAGAAGATAGGCCTTGAGAAATGATAGATCGCTATTAGTACCTTATCTCCAACTTTTCGCAAATAAATTTGTATTTGCTTCTTTAGGGCTATAATGAATTCATAGCATTTACAAAAAAAATGTTAATTCAGATTTGATACAATATATCATCAGCATTATCCACATAAAACACTTACCTAGTTTTTAAAAGTAAGAGTGGTGATTTTTTTTAAGTTCCTCCAAAATGCCCCGTTCGCGTTACAAGCTTTTTATTACGGTAATAGATTAGAATGGTAATAATTAGTGATGCAAACGCCCGTTTAGGATCGACCATGGTATATTTTTCTACCCGGATAAATATACCATACCTAGTGGGGATAGACCATGCAGAAGACATTCATGAACTAATTCGAAAGTAATCCATGACTGAATTGTCCTCAGCATACAACCACAGGACGCTCCTTGTATGTTCAAGTGTGAACTATTCATTTGAGACTGTTCATAGATCGTTCGTTTCCAGTCCAAAAAGTATAATTAGAAAATGCTCCCTGGTTGAATATTTAAAGAACATCTTTAAGCCATATATTTGAATTTTCTCACGACAATGTTCATTCTATATTCTAGGAATATTCGTGGTGATGATTTGTTTAAACAAAACTCAAATGGTAATTTCGAAATATTTTTATAGATTTTAACCTATATTGCCGGCTCTGGACTTTCGGAGTCAGTTTTGTTGCATGTGATCCTGAAATGTGCATGGTGTGTGCGGCGAACTGAATATTGTCTTGTGGTCTTATTTCCATATTTACTTATTGCTTGGTTTCGAGTGGCTCAGTAATATTGACTTTATATTCATCATATATGGCAACATAGGTTTCAATTAATTAATGCCAGAAAACAGTTATCGTGATTGAATGGTATTTTCTCAAACTATCACGGAATTTACATTTTTAAATTAGTTCTCACAGTTACATTGACGCACAGGAGTGGCCAAGTATATAACACTTACTTCGAGTACCTTAATTCCAATCAGTTACAGGTACAGATATGTATAGGCACATCACAGGTAGACATGTGATTACAGTAATATTATTCCAATATGTAGGGGATAGGACGATTCTATGATATAAGTAGACATTTTGATTATATGATAGTAGGCTTCGGAGATAAAGAATTAAGTTTAGAGAATCATATACGTTGAACGTACTTTGAGCAATCTATGAAAAATTCCAATGAACATTCTTTGCACTATCTATTAGTTCCATTTGAACATTCATTAAATGCCCTTCTTGAATGATATTTGATCGTTTTAATAATGTTCACTGAACGTTCTTTGGCTATCTTTTGGACAATAAATTCCCCACTGGGTAGTTATCTGTCTATCTGGGTAGTTATATTTGATCGTTTTAATAATGTTCACTGAACGTTCTTTGGCAATCTTTTGGACAATAAATTCCCCACTGGGTAGTTATCTGTTTTGTAAGAGCTGTTTTCTGCCATTAGGATGCAAAATAGTAACTAGGGTCATTGATCAATCGTTACCATCGTCACGTGACCGGGAGGTGATAAAAACAAGATATACACTCATTAAAGGCAGCAAATACCAGTTATACCACGGTGACTGAGGGGAGAATCGAATTCCGGTAGAACTTACCAACGATATACATATATCAAAGAGGTACACCAAGGAGGGTTAAGTTCACCATGTTAAAAAATCATTTGAATATACCGGGTTAATGCTTTTGTAAATGATTTTTTCATGGCTACTTTCACCCTCATTGGTGAATATCTTTGCATCCGTGCGCGTGACTGAGTACCACATCATTTTTGCAGCCACAATGATTATAAAATTCACCAAAGCTTTTTGATATGGTAAAAAAACTAGTAATGTGGTCGGGGCATAATTTGTATCAGTATATTGCTGTCGTTAAATGGATTTTTACTTAAAACATCCTTATGAAATTTTAATGTTTTAGTAGTCACAAATAAGTTATCTCAGTTATATTATAAACTTATTGAATTAAAGCAGATTTTGGTTAGTGCTGTGTGCCTTGAATTGTTTGCAGGTCGCTAGGAGAACCGAAGCGTTTGAAATAATCTTTTTTAGAGGTCAGATTCTGAGCATGTTTATTATTTTTGTTTAAAATGAAAAAAGTTTCTGCGAGTAATTAAAAAAAAGATTTTTTTATATCAAAGAGGTTGATAAACCATAGTACATGGATGTTAAAAACCGCGAGAGAAGGTTTCATTTTATTGATAAAATAAAAACATATAATAGGAGGCCCTATGGAGAAGGTAAATCTGAGGTTGAGGTGCACGCATAGATAAAGACTCATTGCTCCTAAGAGGCGTTTGTTTTATGTCACTGAGATAATTTAAAAAGCGTTATATTCAATACACACCTAAAATTTGCCTTAGAAATGTCTACTTTTCGAGATATTTGAACTGAAAAAACTCCAGTTTCACGATTTTTTCTCAACTACTTGGAAACGGGTTTCGCAGTCCCCAGTCAATCCAGCTCTACCATGATGGAATATAAGAAGTTGTAGCAAGGTTTTACAATAAACCTTGTGAAAATCAAGAGTAAGCTAATCCCGCTATACCCAAAATCTAAATGAAACTTCAGCTCTGATTTTACTTGAATAGTTGCTGAAAAAATTCTAAGAGCCATCAGACCGTAATTCTAAATTAACAGTTTTAGAGAGAAGAATATGAAATTACTTGATAAGGTCCTGGACTTAGAGACTCTAAATAAATGAGTGTGTTTCAATATGAGATTAGAAAGGTCTAAGGGCGAAATATTTCGACAGGTACAGGGGAGTGAAGGGGATTAATTCCCTCCCCTTTGGCCAAGATTTTTGCCCTCTTGTCATGGGTGACCGAGAATAATTGTTTTCCGGCATTTTTTTTAATTAAACTCATTACTTCTACGTATATGAGCAATTGAAGTGCTAGAACCACAATGAAATCAACAGCGTTCACCGTATTTTTAGGATGAAATTTGCTACACTAATGTCTCACAACAGTTTGATATAAATATTTTAATGCCCTCCGGTGAAATAAGAAATATCAACTCATAAAATATCGATCGATCCGAAAAATTTGCATCTACGCCAATGATCACAACTATACTTGGGATAAAAATTATTTCCTTCGCTACCAAATGAGGAGGAAGATCTGGAAAGAATGCTCAACTGTATGGAACACACCATGAAGAAATACAACATGAAGAATAATAATAAGAAAACCAAGAATATGATTAGTGGAATAAATCAATAAGACAGAATCAACATCAAATCTGGGCAGCAAAAACTTGCGCAAGAGGAATAAGTTTGCTATTTAAGAAGCAGGATAACCAGAGATGGAAGAAGCTATAAAGATATTGTGAACAAGAAAGCCCAAGCAAAGAAGTTATTCATCCAGAAGAGGAGCCTGCTGACAGCTGGTAACATAAGTCTGGAAGTAAGGAAGCACTTGGAAAAATATATACTTGAAAATTATTCTTTTATGGCAGTGAAGCCTGAAAAATAACAGCAGCAGAACAAAAGAGATAGGAGGCAATGTAGATGTGATGTTATCGAAGAATAATGAAGATCAAATGGACGGAAGGAATCACTAATGAAGAATTCCTACGAAGAGTTGAAGAGAAAATAAGCATAATGAAAACTCTGCGAAGAAGAGGAGACACAATTCCTGGGCAAATTTTGTGATACAATAGCCTACTGAAAACAATATTGGAAGAGGAATAAAAGGGAAGACCAAAAATTAAAATCATTCATTCATAAAAGCTATCTTCCGGTTAAAGGTTGGTTTTACTGAAAGCCTTAGAAAATTCTCCACATTTTAACACGTGTAGGGCCCTCTCTACCTTTATTATTTATTTCTTCATCTCCGCATTCATCCTGACCTTCTCCATCACGTCCATAAAATCTATTCTCTTCCTTCCCCTTCCCCGCTTTCCCAATATCCTTCCCTCTATCACAGCCTTAAGCTACCCTTCACCCCTCATAACCTCTTCCAACCTCACATTAAGTGACGAACGTGAGCCGCCCAAGCCATCACAGTTCACCAGACACAAAATTCCGAAATAATCGATAATCGGTCAAATTAATCGGGTATACCATCGATATCTGCTGTTGCATAAATCGATTCCAAATTTTCAATTAATTGGCAAAAATAATCGATTATTCGATTTACCGATATCGTAATCGTCCATCCCTAATCCAGAAGCTACCTTTCCTACATCAAACTATTCATGAAGGACGTCAAAGTGAATGATTATGTAGAAAGGAAGTTGTTGACTTCTAGGAGAGTGGAGAGGAGAGCTGCTACAAACCAATCTTCGAATTGATGACTACTGATGAGGTGTGAACAGCTGTCTAAGAAGCTAAGACCAGCTGTCGGTTATCCGTATGTGCATGCGTGCTACATGTGACATAAAATTTAATAACAAGTTGGCCTAGACGTCTATAGGCTACAAGACCAACAAATAAATCAAAAATCAGGGAGCCGTTACGTATTTTAGGAGTATGTGTGAGAAGATTGAGGAATACAGAAGACGATGGCATGATCATGTCCTAAAGATGGAAGAAAATCGTGTTTATAAACAAAAGTATGAAATGAAATCCATAGGAAGAAGAGGTATAGGAAGAGATCCATGGAAGAGACAGAGGATCAATTAATTATTGAGTGTTTTTTTAGTCCAGTCTAAACTGCCAAAACCGAAAATATTTATGATGATAATAATTCTGTATTTGGAAGTTAATGCTGAGGACATTTATATTAGGTTTTAGGCTGATCCAACTGCCAAGGTGCAGTGTAATCATCCCACCGAATATATTACAATGTACCGAATAATTCTAACGGTGGTTTTTCAATGGCAAGTTTATTGCACAATTTATTTTAATTACGCGAATTTCTACGTAAATTGGACGTGTGAACAGCTCTGCTCTTGCAGAACTTTTTAAAAGTTTCGGAAAGTCACTTGCAGAAGCCTATTGTTGCCAGTGTAAACGGCAACCAATCTGGCTCTTCATTAAATGGTGAAACATTTTTCATTAGAGTAAAGAAATTTCGCAATCTCTTGCAGAAGAAACTTACAGAAGGTATTTACGAAACTTGCCAGTGTAGGTATACCCACCATAAGACAAATGAAACAGTCACGCCCGAGAGATTCGAACTCACGACCTTCGGTCTACCAAGCTGACGCAGTACCATTATGTCTACCTTGAGATGGGAGACTTTTTTCTCTCTCTGGCAATTATAAAAAATGACGTGACTGACTTCACGCTCTAACTGCATTTTAAAATACAACGTAAGCTTATATGAGAGACTTCAACGCTCGGCACTGGCGAGCGTTGAAATCTTTCTCTCGCTTGCGCTACATTTTATCATGAAGAATGAAATCCTGAAACGGGATAGGGTCGTGAGCCAGCAAAAATCCGCAGGATGAGTACTTTCTTATATTAACAAGTAGAATACCCTAACTAACAACCGGTAAGAGCCTTGACACGATAATATCATCGGTACTGAAATTATCTATATCGTAAATTTAGCACCCGCGGCACATTGTTCAAAACATTAAGTATTACTATATTTGCAAAGCTATTCCCACAAATATTATTGCATTAAACATGCTAAGCAGAACCTACTAGAACCCGCTTCCTGAAAAAATATTGTATTTCTGGGCATGTATGTATTTGCAAAGCGCATTACTAGTCATAGACTTCATAATATTTCTAGTGTATGGTGTAGAGCATGTTGGTGAAAATTCACCCCTGCCATTTGTGTGTATTAGCCTAATGAACGAATACTTTTAGTTCTTATAAAATTTACAGCAAATACTGAAGCACATCTTGAAAAAGAAGGAAAATCCCCCCCTCCCACCCGAAAGCCATATACCCCGGGGGTAGCTTGCAGACAGGTAAGGTTGTACGGTATCTCGATTATCTCCCTATTTGAGTATACTAATTGAGCAACATGTACCGAATCGAAATATCCTACTGGAAAGAGCAAGCACTTTTCTATTAAAAAATTTGGACAACTTAAATAAAACAACTATTGATCGGGAATTTCAAAATATCAGCCCAGCATGTGCAGAAAAAATACTGAATTGGAGAAAAGAATAGATAGACGTTTTCAGGAGCGAACTAAAATAATCACAGAAACCAAAACAATAATCTATATGTGAATGTTAATAGTTCACCATAGTATGTTTCACTGCCCGTCTGTTTTATTCCCACGAGAAAAGGATTGAATCGGTGCAGTGATATATTTTTTATAGCTTTTTTTAAAATACTCGGACTCAAGTTAATCAAGGTAGAATTTTCAGTAACGGGTGGCTGAAAGCATAAGGACACGATCGAAAAAATGGTTTTAAAAAACTCAAAGAACAATTAAAAAAGGGGTTGTTGTTAACCCACAGTGTAGACGCAGATGAAGAACGTGTTTTAATAGCCTTTCTTTTCTATTCCAGCCGTCCCGACACTCCCGTGTGGGAGCCGCGTGTTTATGTGAATACGAATGAACATCTTATGGCTCGTTCTCGGTGTCATGTAAGGTTTTGCCGCGACCAATGTTTGTGCACTTTCAAGGTCCTCGTGTGCAAAAACAATAGGGATTACAGAATATCTAAAACTATGACTGGATAGCCCGTTTCGTCGACTGCCAGAAATAGGTTGTCGCAAGCGGAGGGAGGGTTGCGAGGTGACGTTACAGCGCTGCACGTGGGGGTCTAAATTTGTGCTTGTGTAGGCATGGCGCGCGCTAAGTTCAGTTGTATCTCCGGACCGAGTCGGTCGATTTTAGTGATCGAGGTGTCTACGGAGAGCTGAGAACGTAAGTAAAACGTTAATAATACAATAAATATAAAATTTATACTGAAAAGCAGAAAATATTAGTTACCATCGACCAATTGTTCATAGGTTAGCCATTTGTACTAGTGATTTTGATGACTAAATGTTATGTAAAGCGTAATTTTCTTTCATTCATTTCAACTTTCTTTCTGACAAACAAAACAAAAGAATCTCCCAATAAAGAGAGTAATTTCGCATTCACAAAATAAAGATCCAACGGGAGTATCAAGAAAACTCCTTGTATTTTTTTTGGGCAATCTGCCCGAAAAAAAAGCGAGAGCGTAGGTTTTTTTGTGACGTGAGACTGGGTCAAAGGAGGAGGAAAGAAAGGGCTTCATAGGTTGGGTATATCATCGAGTGGGGGGACCGGACTTGAAACGAAAGCGAAAGTGGTGGTCTGTCGGTGCCTTGAAATCTGACATTGACCCGCAGCGGATAGAGTATGGAGAGGAGGAAGAGGAGGAGGGAGAGGTAGGGAGGGAAAGAGGAAGGAGAGAAGGGCGTAGCAGCGGAGGAGAGGGACAGCGAAGGATTAATCCGTTAGGTATATCCACGCGGTGCGAGTGACTCTTTCGTGACACACCACTATAGTCCGTCCAAGATAATAGCGCAGTTGACAGTGATAAATGCAGCCAATCAGAAAACACGTTCAATACCGTCCAGGGAAGCGAATCACGTGACCAAAGAATCCAAGATGGTGGCCTTTGTTTACATAATATGATCGTGACACACATTGTTTACTTTTCTATTTTATTTACTTTTTATGCTATTTTTACCATTCATTTAAGACTTTCTAAGGAAAATCATTATGTACAATTCAATCCTATTTTAATTATTGTTTAGTGTTGCCGTAAGCTATTAAGTGAATTTTTGCATCAATTATGACGCTGCTTTGTTGTTTTGATGTACAGTGCACAATTGTGGAACTGGGATTTTAACTCGTCCCTGCTAATTTCAATATACGTTTTCATAAGCTAGTTTACATAGTTTCCAAATGCTCCATCATTAGATATTTGATGTTTAGCTTCGAAAAACATGGCATCGAAAATAATTCATTGAAAATCACGTCAGCTGCTACTCAACCATGATGGTGTCATTATTACGTCATATCTGCATCACCTAAAGGCATTTGCAAGCCAGTACTCTAATGGTCGTAGGTTTTAATGCTCAAATGCGCTTTTATCTTGGACGGACTCGAACACTAAAATAACTCATCTGACATGCGCGAGACATCACTCGCTCAATCAACGTGAGGTGACGCTGAGTAGGTACATATTTCTCAGATTTAAAAAAATATTTTTTACGCCAAAACGTCTCATCATGGAGAATTTAAATTTCACGTGACACGCTAGTACACAGAAAAAATTGGTACTATCGGTACAAAGAGGACGTGTCAAGATCGTGGACAGAGGGAAATTGAGAGATATCCAATTACTTTTCTTGGCATTTTTATATGGGTAGTTACGTGCTTGCGATTAGCAATGTCTTTCAATGAAGAAGATGTTCCGGGTGTGAAATTTTCTTTTCGCAAAATATGTGTAAAAGGACATTCAATTCAACAACTACAACTGCGGCTGACATTGCAGTTGTCTGAATAAATCTGGACTTCAAAAACAGTATTCTTACACGATTGGTATTTCATAAACCGCACGGGAATGACATATCCTCCAGCAATAGTTTTACTTAGAAATACTTAAGTTTGAGATGGAACTTAAACTTGAGTTTTAAATTGAGATGGACTTAATTTACTTGGCTGAGATGGGAAATGTGATTAAGATTGGGTCTTCTCTCGGCCCTCTTCCATCAACAAAATGCTTATACCCATAGTGCATATATAGGAGTATAGCGTGACATTTTTGAGTAAAAATTCTTAACGCTCACATGAATTAACTCAAAGCTTGTACTCATTCATGTTCTCCAAAGGTTTATGAAATAAAATAAACTAATTTCACTCTATATTAGGCCTATTTGTGTACATAGTGCCGATTTTACGCAAGCTATATGCACACCTTTGTATTAATAAACGCATTATTCTACTTCACCGACATGTCTGTGGATTTGGGTGAAATTTTACGATCTTATTTTCACCCGCTTTGCAGCAACTTAGAGCTTTGAAATTTGGCACAAATGTGGAATTAAATTAACAATTTAATATTAATACAAAGTATAAACTTATAAAAAATAAATAAAAATAAAAAACAGTTTTTATTCAAAAAATATAAACAAAAAATTATATGCATATTAATTTCCATCTCAGGTTTGGCTGTGCCATGTCCTTTTTGGTTCACACCTAGTAGCCACGTGCGGGATTAGACCATGAACCGGGACAAGTGCCGCATGCCTACATTCACCTTGTGCCACACAACCTGGTGGTGCCATGCATGGTATCTCTTAGATATAGATGTTTATTCCGATAGTTACGGGCACTACCGCCCACGCTGGTGTAGATCTTCAGCTGGAAGCCCTTCCATTTGGTACGAATGGGGAAAAGTACCTATGGCTGGTGGCGATGCAACGCAATTATGAGTGCAATAAAATTTATTTATAACTTAGAGTGTACGTAAAGTATCCGAACAGCTAAAGTGGTGTTCGAAAGAAGAGGGCTGGAAAAGTGCACTAAATGCCCATCTTTGAACTGATAACGTTATCATAAATATAGAAGATGTCCTCAAAGTATGAGTGTAAAATCACCTGCCGACAACAGCGTAAATTTAGTATATCTCTACGTAAAACTGGGCAAGGAGTTTGTCAGTTGGTTCATTTGAAAGCTTCTAGATCGTTCTAAGGGTTAAAACTACAAAATTACCTGAATTCATAAAGGTTAAAAAATTTGACTTAAATTGTGAACTCAAAATTTTAAAAAAATTATCAATTTCTATTCAAATGTCTAAATATCTCCTAATTAAGAGAAAAAATGTCTACAAAAAAATGCTACAAGATGAGAAAGCATCAAATTATAAGCATACAGGCTTATAAGTCCAGTATGTCATCCACGAAAGATTCCAGAACATTTCATCCGCCATTTACAAGAAAAAGAATCTAACAATATCTTCTTCCTAACAAAAAATATCCAACTATAAAACCAAGAGTAGGAGAAAAATATATCAAGACGTAAATTTCCCATATAGCTCTCACATATTTATGCTCCTTTATATTCATCGCTTCCATGGGGCGTAGACTTTCGAGATTTCGAGCTGTTAATAGGCCGAGGTCGAACGCATTTCAACTGACATTTCTGCAGAGGAAATTATAACAAGGAAGCCGGATTTGACCCAGTTCGGTTCGGAAGCCAAGAGAATATCATGTGTTTATAATTCAAAAACGGGACATTGGCACATTTTTACGCATTTTGAAGGTTTTAAATCACAATCTGCCGTTTCATTCCCTATTCTTCAACCTTCAACGCTAACACGTGGACCCTCAGGCGATGAATGAACTTGGAACACAGAAAATCATCGTCAAGTTGAAAGAGAACGGTAAAAACAATAAAACGGGAAAGAATGCTGTCTTAATTAGGCACAATTATCTATAGTCGCACTGAACGTAATTAAGAATTTAATAGTCTATGCAGTCTCAGGTGTAACGAATAAAGTGATCACCATTTTCCAATTCATAATAATTTGGTTAGGTTTTTTCCGTCTTTTAACTGACGGCAAATGACAATTTTACTGACAGCAAACTTATCACCTTTGAAAATAAAATGCTTAGGACAATATATGGACCAATAAAAGAAGAGGAACAGTGGCGAATTAGGAATAACAAGGAGTTAAGAGAACTCTACAAGGTAGCAGACATCGTGGTCGAAGCAAAATGTAGAAGACTGAGATGGGCGGGTCGTGAAAATAGAAGAGAGGATAGTTCTTTATTGAAAACCATAATGAAGGGGAGACCAATAGGAAAAAGACCTCCAGGAAGACCAAGACTGAGGTGGACCAACCAGATGCTGAGGGACATGAGGAAAATGAAATGGAGGTTCTAATGAAACAGAGTCCGTGTTCATTTATCAACATTTTTCTGTTTAAACGATGCTAATTTTAGTGCGTAGTGGCTCTGTCAGGAAATTTTCCGAATTGCGCCATATAAATATAATGAGCCATACTGTTTTCGCACATGTACTGTGTTGTTTACAAAATATTCTAAACAAGCTCAAGTAAACCAGTTTTATGAGTCTCAAGAGCGCACTGTCTTGATTACAGTTCCCACAATTCCTCCGAAGATTATTTTGGTAGATAATAGCTCTTTCACTAATAGGTATTTTCTCGAAACACTCTCGAGTCACCTGCTTGTCTGTGATTCGTGGCTGGACCCAAAAATCGGATGGAAAAGTAGTATCGTACTTTTATTACTGATTTCAGCAATGATAATCAAATTCGATTCTTTAGTCGGATACGATGACACTCTTCAAATGGTATAGTTTTAAGCATATCTTCTGAATGCAGTTCGATTTTCAACTTAGTAGAAGTAGGTGTACTGCTAAAGAACCTTTACGTCCCATCTGACGATTGGAGTGCTGTACTTGAAGGGGTCTCCAGACAGCACCCGAGGATTATGAATCTACTAAATATATATCGCAATTCGAATCCAAGCCCTTGGAATGGGGAGCCAGAACTCGTAGCCATCCAAAGAAACCGATTGGTACATGTACCCTAAACACACTCCATTCTATGGCGCATATCGGCTTTGTTAGCCTCCCTCAGGTACGAGTTACAAAATGCATTTGCTAAAATAAGGGTGGTGTCGATGCGTCGAGTGAAATGAAGATAGAACTCCAACAATTCGGAAAAATAGGTAATAGCGAAATTGCCTGATCACACGCTACCTAACGGGGGTATATTTATAGACGTTATCCGTCTATTTAGCGCTCAGATAAACCTCGTTTTGCGGGGCAGGCGAACTAGCAGCATATTTGTTAGTTCGAAACTATTATATCAATTAAATTCTTAATTTTGTTTATGATAATTATTTGTTATAATACACTGTTGGTCATATCATAACGTAAACAACCAAAAACTTTTGCGAGATAAATTGTAGTTCAATACCTCATTGAGGAAGGGTGAGCAGTTTACGATAGACCGGGTTGTTTTGCGAATTGAGGAATAGTGCAGGAAAACCCGGCGTTGATATGAGCATACTATCCACGAAAACCGCCAGGGGTTGCACATTTTCCAGTTAAATTCGTTGGAAGGAATTCAGGCGTTGAAAGGCCCTTCTCAGCACCAAGGATGGGAATTAATCTGATCGAGAGACTAATCTGCCACGTCTGGATTATTGGCTGCCGGGGATTTTCCTTCGTGGAAAGTGTCGAAGCAGGATTTTCAATCATGGGTCGAACTAAATCGGGCGAGATATGGTGGAACAGCACGTCAGAGAACTATTTAAATAAAACGTGGGACTTTCGTTCAACGAAATCGTTCGTTTAGCTCAACGTATTCTTTATCGTAACCGACATACCTATTGAATATGTTTCCCGAAAGACCACCCTGAGAATGTGCCTTAAAAATTAGACGCCATGAACATATGTATAAATTCCCTTGTCATAAAAGAAATGTACACGAAATGTCATTCGGCGAATGCCATAAAATTATGGGACTCATTGCCTTGAGTATAAACTGTATCCGCATCATGCCTATGTTCATATTAAAATATTACGAATATCAAATAAAAATATCATGCCATATTTTTTTCGAATATAAGGTCCTACTTTTCTCAGCCATCCATATTTGTAGAATATCGTTCATTATGTATCACAACGATTTCCTCTTGCTCAAAATATGGTCATTTGATCTTTTTTAACTCCGTTATAATAATGTGTAACATTCCCCTCGGAGTTCCCGTTAAGCATCAGGTTTCATTGCCGTCATAACGGCCGCAGACCTGGGAGGGGTTGGGCAGTTTTCGCAGCCACGTCCGTGTATGTATATTTTTATACATATTATTATTTTATACTTATTTATCTTATATATATTCTTATGTGAACTGGTCAAAACTCCTTGTTAACTTTTTAATTCTATAATCTTAAATGGAGAAAGTTACAAAAACTTGTCAACTTATATGAAAAAATTATGAAATCTACAGTAATATTTACAATCCTAAAATTATAATTTCTTTGTCCAACTGTCGGCTGTGATGTAATTTTCTTTCAAGCAGATCTTCTTCGGAAGTGATCATTGTCCATTTTTCTGAACCATACATAACCACACATCTAATCACTGTTCGATAAACCTTTGTTTTCAAGTACCGACTTAGGTTATATGACTCGAGCACTTGAGGATTGCAGCTGGCAATAGGGCTTATCAAGCTTTGTTGAAGAAGTTCCACTTCTTAACACAAAAAACATGTGGCTAAGGAAAGCAATAAGGTTAGGGGATGGAGGGGAGAATCCTCTTTCCTCAGATTCAAGGGAGGGGAGTATGGGAACTCGGGCGTTAAATTCGACCCCGGATGCCGGATTCGTCGCGTCTGGTTTCATGGACGCGACTCCGATGATAATAAAAGCAGCAAGGTTGAGTCCTCCAATCTCCGCGGCAGTAAGGCACGCTACCAGCTAGCTTTCGGAAACCAACGTACGTGATTCGATGGTGTTTGTCTCGACAACGATGAAAATAAATGACTATCCAATGAAAATAAATGAAAAACACAACGATGAAAATAAAACCGGAACATCAACATGCAGTGAAAGCGAAACATGGTGGAAGTTGGAGGCACATAGAAACGGTATGTTGAAAGCCATATGTTATTTATCTGTCGATCAAAGGATAATATATAGAAGCCTTCTGTTTATACATAATATTGTCACACTTAAAAAACAGAAACACGTGTAACAATTTTAAGGACTTTCTTGTAAAGAACTGTGAAAAGTAGACGTATGAAACCAGAAATAGAAATAATTTTTACCAGGAAATACAATGTAATAAAAGTGGACAGAAATCCTTGTTTTTAAAAAGTCTAAAATTGTATAGTAAGATAATGGTTTATTTATGTAATTTAAATAAGAATTTATGTAGAAAAAAATGTGTGACAATGTAAAGAAACAATACCCGCTGATGTCAATAGATTTTAATGCTTAAAATGGCATACCAAATATGTATCTCAAACCAAAGGTATGTAGGCAAAGTATTAAGGGGCTGACTAGTCATAAGAGCCCTCAAAACATTTTTCCTGATTTCATTTATTTAAAATAATGACATTTTTCCCATGTCTAATTTTGTTATTTAGTGAGTGATTTTTATACGTTTCTTATTTTGTGTACTTTGTACCAAATACTCTCTTTTAATATTAGTTTTTAAGAACTAAAACAAATAAAGTACTACTACTAGTTGCGCAGAAGATCCTTTTCAGTGTAAGAGTCCATTATTTACGCACTGGCTCCAAATGAGGGAGCAACGTTATCTCTATATCTGACTACCAGGGTTCCCTCGGTCGCAAATTTTCATTACCAACTTTAAAATGGTGAATCCATTTTTCGCATCGACTTGACAGCTCTCTATGGCTCTCAATTCAATTGATTAGATGGGCTTTTTATTATTATTAATAATAATACATAGCTTATTATATCTTTGCACGGTGTTTAAAAAAGTTGTTTACATAATTTAAAAACAATACAAAAAATTGCAATCCTGTCAAGCCATTTAACATACATATTTTTGGAGTAAATTCTTCACGGGTTTCTTTTTCTTCCTTTACAAAATAGCCTTTTAAGTCCTGCTAAGCCTTTCCAGGCTTGTCAGCAGGTGCTCCTTTTTATGTCTATTTATTTTCACTAGGTAATTCAATACATATTTAAAATCGATTAAATACAATATTTATAAATTAGTTCAAGTTTAAAATAAAAAATAAAAAAAATAAAAAAATTGAATAATGTATTTAGTTACCTGTTCAATTGTCAGAAATTATCACATATTAAAAGTAAAAGACAAACCTATTTAATAGTAATAAAAAACATAAATATACACAAAACAAAATGTACAATTTCTATCATAACATTAAAATCTACCTTTGTTTCGTTTAACTTTTAACTATTTTTATAGAATGCACAGCATTTTTCAGTCAAAAACAGATAAAAAAAATTTTTTTAAAAGAAAGCTTCTCTGATGGGTAGCGGACAATATCAGCGCCTTTTGATCAAGCTTTGTTTAGATCGTAAACATTTTCGCAAAACGCGGACTTATGGTTGTTTGAGCGAGATTTTTCCCTATTCATAGTAGAGACCATATTAAAATTTTATTTTTAAATTTTAGCAACCGTAAGAATAATAAAGTAAATATTGTAACATTTATGACGCAAAAACTCTTGTTTTAAATTACTGAAATTCTCAGGAATTAACAAAATATTTATGTTTGAGATTTTAACTTGACTCTTTTTTTTCCCGCCGTAAGCTGAAAGCACCTTCGCTTGATGTTTTTGCGATTCAGTAAAAATGACTGCAGTGAGTAGTTGATTTATTTTATAAAATAATTTAGAATGTACGCAATCTACACACTTATAAATCTCTGGCGAGATCTATCCGTTAGAATTTCCTCAGTTTATAAATTAAGTCTCTCTGGAGTTAATTCCCTTACCATTTCCTATGGAAAATGGCTGGTGTATATTTTTTTGCCCTCGGACGATTCTGATGGTCCATATCCCCTGCGATCCCGATAAGGCATTCGCTTATGCTTCAGGTTTTTCAGGGGCCGTACCACCATAACTTGGTAACCATTAACCATAATTTATCTGGTAGTATACAAAACTGCTAGCTTGGCTTTCTTAGTGAAGTGTGTTGTTGACGGTTGTGAGATATTTGCTTTTAGGGGTTTCCATGTGTCAAAGCTGTGTTTGCTTTCAGTTGCTATTTGAAATGTATTGTAGCACTGGGTTGATGTGCTTTTCATGTAATGATCTAAGGAGATAATAAAAAGAGATTGATTGCTAATTTTATTTGCAAAGTCAGAAAAAATTAAACTGGTTTCCAATATCTATTAGATGTAATAATATATATCGAGGTAGGATTTTGAGTTTTGAAATTAAAGAGGGCATGAGAGCAAATCGTGTTTCGCAGGTCTGCAAAGAGGTCTGAATTACATCCTAGCGTTGGTAACCGCGGCTTGAGATAAAAAAGGTAAGGTCGAGGACCAACAAATTGACGTGAGGATGAGTCGCGAGAATCGGCGAGGAATCAACTGACAGATGGCGCGGGTCATTAAGGAAAGAGAGCCTCAGAGCCTTGATCTCAGAAAACTTGGCAAGTGGTTCGACAAGGACTTGGCGTGGGGCCGCCCGGAGTGCACGGCGGAGCGCGTCGACAACAGCCCCGGCGCAGTTGGAGGCCCTTTTGTATGTATTAAATATGTATATATGAAGTGTATACGTCCCAGGGAAGGTGAGAAACTCAAGAGGAAGTGTATTAACCCCCCGGTGTATTCGCCTAATGCCCGTCCTACACGCTAGGGTCAGCCGACTTGACGTCTGATTCCACCACGTAGAAGCGCCACGGTGACTAAGCCTATGGGGTCGGATCATATTGGATCGGACATGAAGTTTAAGTTGAGCACTGAGCCCTTGTTAGGATTACTCCTTCTTTAGGAACCAAAGTATCACCGTGTTTAAATGTATTTTTAAGTTTCTCCATGTTTTTGGCTCACCTTTGGAAACCTAAAGTAAAGACGAAATTAAGTAAAAGAGAAAGTGAAAATGTTTTTATCTCGTAGACAACCAGGTTTTTATCTTCTTGCCGACATCAACTTGTGAGATGATGTCGTGCAGTAACTTGATAAAGTATCGCGACAAACTCTGCTAGTGGTTTGCAGAGTGTGGCACAGAGTAGAACCCAAACAGTACCTATTCCCTTAAAGTATTTTCTCGTTTCAAATTTTATGGGGGCGATTAATATGTTGGTCCAAAAACCCGTAAAAGAGGTAATAGTTTTAGAGAAAGGTTGAGAAACTCTGGTTTAGATGGACGTAGAGGTACCTGTACCAATCTACTACAGCGGCAAGCCCCTGTCTCCTTTCTTTCTTCAGTATTTTCACCATAAAACGCTACACTCCATATTAGATATCTCACCATGCTTGTATTTACATTCATACACTAGTTACCGTTTTTCATTATCTCCTATTGAAGCTCAACATCAAACCCGTGACTCAAGTCACATCGGTCAGCACACAGAGACCAACGATTATAGGCGGGACGCCTCTTTAGCCCTTTTCTACTACCTAGAAGGCCTTGCACTGCGACACTCCTACGAGAACAGACTGATAAGTTTATTGAATTCGAGTCCAACTGGTGAAAAAACAGCACAAATGTTTACCATATCATAGGAAACGCATGCCATTGGAGTGCAGAGCAGTTAGATTGCATGCTAAGTAGATGACCAAACTGGGAAGAACACGTGCATTTTTAAAATCTTATTTAGGTTTAAACGTAGCAGAACACGGAATTTTCCCGTATTATATTGATATTCCACGATCACATGGTCCGATAATGTTACTTCACCATCTTCGCTTATTATTAGTACGTCCCTGGTAAGCATCACGGTTGATCATTTTTGTAGCAGGTGGGAAATAAATTATATTAATCGATCGAATTATCTTTTTAAATAAACGAAGCAATATGTCTCACCCGAGATCTTACTTGGTCACAAGCATAGTTCGGACTTGACAAGCCGGCGTTTAGTGTTTTCCAGCTAAATTTGCACATCCGCGAATAATTATTTCATCTATTATATAAATATATTTAAGATAATCCGCCGCCTTAACCAAATATTTTTCAGTCAGTATTCGTAAGTAGAAACCGGAAATCTGCAAGCAAAATCATTTTACTCAATCAAATAAAAGAAAAATTGTAGTTTATGCTAATTCTGTCAAGTCATTTATATTTGGCAAACGCATGGTCGCGAATTTGTTAAATACTTTTTTGTCTCAAAGTGTAAGGTATTGTTTTTTTATAAAATTTTACATCGAGAAATTCCACCCAGGCGAGCAATATTAACCTATCACATGGGTATGCCGCATAAATAAGGGATGGCTGAATGATCTAGTTGTTTGATATACCGTGTTTATGCGTGATATTCATTTTAAACCCTCTGGTAGTGAGTCTTTCTAAGTATCTAGTTGAATTTTATTTTGATAATATTTTCAGAAAATTAAGTTCCCAATAAAAAGTTTTTATTTTCAAAAGTAGGAGTAAAATATGATTTCTTTTCATCTTTTATGTAATAGCAGTGAAAAGCTCACGTCGGCCTCAAATTAAATCTCCAACACTGGTTGGATTTGGAAATTTCAAGTGCCCAGATGAGTGGTTAAATGCAAGCAAGATAGAAAGAATTCATTGAGTAGAAAGAGTGAGCAATATTAAGAGAAGGAAAAGAGAAAGGCGGAACGAAAAAAATGTAGTGGAATTGGATGGAGGACATTGGAGGAATGCAGTGGCTGCTTGCAGGCGTATTAACCGACCCACGACGAGAGTGCAGTGGGGACGACGCTGAGTGCCCTCGACGAGGAGAGTTTTCGCGCCACCCAACTTGGAATTCCTCAGAAATTCTTTCTCCCGATCCACTCGTATCTCGTTGGACTGCACCAAGCCCAGAATGGCACTGTTATATTACAAGGTAGGACGTTTCCGTGACCAAAACGAGTCCGTTCTGCGCATGACATCATACAGATGACACGAGCAGCAAACAATTCTAGATTCATCAAATTGGAATAATGTTGCATCCTTAAATACGGATGTACATCGCATTTCATCGATTATAAATAGTAAATGGGCATGTAAATTTTTCACGGGTATTCCACCAGGTAATACGCATCATATCTGCCAACGTTTCGAAGAACGACTTGTTTTTCATCGTCAGGGCTTCTGAATGCCGTTTGAGTCAAAATTGACCGTTATTTATATATCAGATTGGGTTTTTTTGTAGATTTGGTCAATTAAACATAAAAAACTAGACTTTTCTATTTCTGGATACCGCCGTGAAACGGAACTTAGATTGTAGGATATCAGTCGATTGGTATCAGAAAGCCATTAAAGCCAATAGATTTTTAAATTTCACTAGCTGCCATCCATTAAATCAGAAAATTAACTCCGTCTTATCTCTGAAATGCAGGGCTCTACAACTAAGTGATCCTGAGTATCACAGTAAAAATTTTAAAATTATAGAAGATATATTTATCATTAACAATTTTCCTAGAAAACTAATAAAATCCATTTTATATAGCAGTAGTAATCATCCCATACGGAGTGTGTCACCTCAAATACACCCCTATTACACCAGCAACTATCTGGTACTCCAGCAAATCAACCAACATTTAGGAGCATTATCTATGTTAATGGATTATCAGAACATCCATCCAAAATGTTTAAGAAAGCAAATTTTTACGTAACATTTAAATCTCAAAGGACACAACACAGGACAGTTTATTTTAAATTAAAGAGTCAAACCCCCAAGGATTTTAAAAGTAGTATTGTTTATTCCATATCTTGCAATGAATGTGAAAAGATATATATTGGACAAACTGCACAATACCTCAAAAATAGAATCACCTATACTGCACTGCATAATACCTCAACATAAGTCATCAATTAAAACCAACTCTGGGAACTGCGCTTTGGCTAACCACACTCTAGACAATAATCATTATTTCGGCTTTAATGAAGCCCAAATTTTAGATTACGAACCCAACCTTTATAAGAGGATATTCAAAGAAATGGTTCACATTGCTAAATCTCCGTTAACTTGCAATAACAGAACGGATATTAAAAAATTAAGAAAGATTTATCATAACCTTATTTTTTAAATGTAAATCTGTGAACACAATTTTATATATTTATTTACATTTTGTCTTTTAATATATTGTTATTGTTTGGACTATGAGTTCTCCAAATTTAAATACGAAATTGTTATGGATACTCGTGAAATAAATGATTCAAGTGTACAAGTCTGTCAATCAATATCTGTGCTTTTTATCTTTATAAAATATTAATAGGTATATATATATATATATATTTCTTTTATTTTATAACATATATTTATAAAGATTCCGTTCATTTCTAATCATCATTTTTATTATGGTTTTAAATTAGCATTGTATTTTCAGTCTGTCTCTAGTTGTGTTGCTTTTTTGATACTAGGAAACCATTATAAGCTGAAGATAAAATTTAATTTTCAATGTAAACTTATCATTTTTAGTATATTTCTTCAGGTATTACATATTTTTATAACTGTTGTCACTTGTACTGTTACAGCCCCGATGGTGATCTAATTAAAGGTCGAAACGTTGGCTGAAGTTTTTTATGTTTAATTGACCAAATTAAAAAAAAACAATCTGATTAATAACTTCATGGTCAAGAACAACCTCAAAAAGAGTTATTCATAAATAAATATGGTCTAAAAATACGAATTATATATAAAAAACGGCCAATTTTGACTAATGCGGCATTCAGAAGCCCTGATGATGACGACAAAGTCGTTCGTCGAAACGTTGGCAGATATGATGCCCATTACCTGGTGGAATACCCGTGTAAAATTTAAACATCGGATTCACCGGAAAAATGTGTGTTGAACTTTTCGCGTTAATAGCCACTTATTAATTGATGTTTATAGATTTGCATGACTGGATAATTTTCCCTTCATTTTTGAAGGGTTCTCAACTAGTTTCAAATAAAAGTTGAAACTTTTACAACATTCAAAATTAAATTTGTCTTGTCTCCGGCAAACGTGTACCGGCGTCGCCCGTGTAGATGTATCACAACTTTAAATCGACGTTAAATTAAAATCTCTTCCCTCATATCCCCTCAGAACAGACATATCGTGTTTTTCTCCATGTCAGGGGATTTTTATGGAAGCGAAAGTATTTTTTACCTCCATATAACCTTCTATCGAGCACGGCTTGATAAATGATCATGCCTATGGGAACTTGCACCGGCCTTTATGGCATTTTGTATCTTACTTTTTCGTAATTAAAAACAGCAGTAGATAACTCGAGAATTAGCTTGGGAATAATGGATGAAAGCTCCGACATTTTATTTTTTAGCGACGACGGAATGGAAAAGGAGTAGATATATGCATCCTTAAGTACTGATATACAACATATTCGATCGTTATAATTAGTTCATGTGTAGTTTGAGAATACAATCTTGTTTAGAGTGGACATAACCATAGCAACACCTAATTTTCAAATGAAATTTGCAACTCTGGCCATTTTAAAAATTAAGGTTGCCATGTCTCCGGCAAACCTGTATTCGCTTTGCCAGTGTAGATTCATCAGTGGGATTTCAAAAGAGATTCTCTACCCTCATAAAATTCCTCGCATTGCTTTTGTATCCAAATACCACACAAATAATAAATACACAATGCACTCCGTAACTTTGCAGCGCTTGATGTAATCCAAGCTACGTCACAACGATCGACGCAAACGATGCGCAACGACCTACCTTGCATTAGTACTACCATGACACTTTCTTCTGTTTGGTCTCCGAAGGTAAAGTACTCCGAACAGAGTTCAGGATGCATGCTCTGGGGTAGCATACATCTCCTGCCAGATGCAAGGGATGCTAATGCCCCGTTCGCATCACTAGATTTTTACCGTTGTACCAAACGTTGGTAATTTCTACCCGCATTCGCACCTATATTTAAAAACCTTGGTTTAACTGGTATTTCCTACCTTTAACTTGCACCGTATTCGTGTATCATCGTATTCCGATCACTTGAACATGATGACGATTGGTCACTTGAACATTGTAACTATCGCATTCGGATGGCAGAGAACAACTATTGTGAATAGATAACTATGGTAAGTTTTCCCGGGCAGAAAAAGTTACCATGGAAGGTGCCAACCGGTCGTTCACATTACTAATTCTTACCCTTGTAATGGATTCTCATGGTAAAAAGATAGTAGTAGGGAAAATCTAGGGTGTGAGATGCGACTACAAATACAGCTTTTCACGAAGAAGCTCGTTGGGTCCTGCGTAATAATAGGAGCTCCATGGTGCCCTGCGGGTTAACTATGTTCCGAATTTGTTAAAATTTCTTGTTCTTTGTAACCACAGAAATATTTTTGCACCTTAATAATATAGTCGTACGTCGTATCGTCGTATGTATATCAGAAAGTTTAGCGTTATATTTTATACCAATAGATATATTTAAAAACGACTAATTACCAATTTTACCGGGGCATATTTCCGGAATCCACCAGATTTTCGACAAATTTTAACTTTCAACCACATGTAGGCAAGGTAGGGCATATTTTGATTTCTTTTAAATTTGGCATGATCAACAAACACCCCAAAAGGCAACTTTTCCGGCATAAGACGTATAGAAATTTCATAAAAAAGTAAAATTCGACCCACCCTACAACTGGTAACCAACCATTCTCTGAATTAACTGCACTGGTGACGATAGGAAAGTTTCCTGTTGAAATTTTCGCAAGAATCAAGACTTTAAACGGAAGAAGAAGACTTATGAGAGTTCACCATGAAAATTTCGCGGGAGAAGTGTCAAATCTTTCATCAATAACTTCTTTTTCCCTAGTCTCCGCATGACAGAAATTCAAAGGGTAAAATCATCAGCTTGGCATGATATGGTCAGATGATATGATAAAACCTGGTCTTCGGATGAAAAATCGAAAGAAAGGTGCTTTTCCGCTCTGCTTAGGCTACTTATCTAATGCTTCGGGTACGTTTGGGGCCCTGTTCAGAAAGACTTAATTCGCGAAATAAACAAAATACAAAGGTAAGCTGCACAATTCGTTTAAAAAACTGCTAGGAGCGAAAAGAACATTTAACAAAACAGCAAGGACTAGGTAGAGAGCAGCTAGAGATACGGAAGCTACACGCTAGGCTTCGATTACTTGAAAATTAAGAACAGGCGAATTTTATTACGACACGTGGGATGATATCCCATCCCACCCCATATATAATAATTAACACCCCGCACTTTATCTCTTGAACTGGTGTAAGCGACAAATTAGGACAGGTACACTGCCGGACTAATAGATACACAAACTGGGGCGATAAGTTATTCGGAGATTAAATGTGACGAAAATAAAATTAGCTAGTCCGCAAGAAAAGGAAAGAATGCCTGACCTTGGCTCTCAAGAGAGAGAGAGCTCCAGAAAATGCATGGTTATTTCGTCACGGGGAGTGGTGGTGCATTTTTCAAGGAACGCAGTTTGACGGAATACATACCTCTCGAGATTCTGTGAGGAAACTTTAAGAGAATGAGAGCGTTATATAAAAAGAGACAGTAACGTAATGAAAAATATACTTCTCGAATCCATACACATTGACGGTAAAACGGTTAAACCGGTTATTTCAGCAATATACTTTTCAAATAACCTTAACCATCCAGAAACGTTTATTGAAAGTACCCGACAAATATTATTGCAAATACCTATAAGCATTGCATCGTAGTTATAATGCACGTGCAGGTATATCAATGATAACTCATCGATAATTATAAAATACAAATACTATGGCTCAATTATGAAAAAGAAAAACAAATTGCTGTTTTAGCCAGTTTCGAAACAATTTAAAATATATTTATTTATTTAACATTTCTTAACTCTAATACATGAAATTATTAGCCATTTACTGACTTTAATGTCTTATTTGTATATTGTTTTATTTTATGTCTTATTGATACATGACTTTCATAGCATATTTATCTATCGATTCATCCAGCTGAATTTTCCTCTTATTAATCAAATTTTTCAAGACTGTAGACCATTGTATAGAGAATATTATGGCGTCAGTTACCCCAGTTGTCAACACTATAACGTCAGGTTTTTATTCATACAAAATATTTATGAATTTAGCCGGATTGATATCGAATTTTAGCGTACGGTTCTCACGGTACACGGTACGGTAAAATGAGGAAATCCGCTGAGAATAACTACCTATTTATATGCATGATCACATGAAACTCATTTGATATCAGCAACGTCCCATAGCTAACAGAATTAAACATTATTCGACTACCCTCTAGTCCTAATTAAAGAATGAAACTCTTCAAGCTCTGTAATGCATGATGTTTATCATTCTGATAACAAATTGTTCTCAAAAGTGACCGTTTTCCGCAGCCAATATTGTAGAATGATGGGTAAAGAGGGTAGAGGAGGAACTGGACTATAGAGAGATCACATTTAGTTGACAGTATGTGTCTTATGGACAAGGGTGTTGCCGAACTTGTGCTCTGTATTCTAACGTCTCGATATAGTGAGAATTATCTATTTAATTATTGCCTCCCTTATGAGAACTATTTGTGACATATCCCCCTCACTTCACTTGTATTTCTTACCTTTATCGTCGTTCTAATTCTGCACGGCTAGCTCAGCAAATCAGAACATGAGACCATTTAAAGCATGTGTTTAAATTTAATAGTACATAAAAACCTTTAAAATCAACCTTACACATCAATCCAAAATATTTACTTTACAAATGATAACAATTTAAATATCTTGCTTTCAATTAATGTGGACATGGAAATCAGTTTCTTTAACTCGTTTGCCTTTACACAAAGTGGGCACATATATTCAGCATTGAATATTTTCTTCTTCCTTTTATCAAAAGTTTATGCCAGTCAAAGTCCACACTTCGGCCCGGTTCTTAATAATTAACTTAGCCACAGATACAATAGCCAATACATGAATGATGGCCGTGAGGTCTAATTCTTAATCACTTAAACCTTATATTTCCACATAACAATAATAATAACCAAAATTACATTTTTACGATGCACCAAAAACAGGACACAACAGGTCGGATCAGGTTCGAACAGGAAAGCCGTTATCCCCTCGACTCTCGATTCCAATGGACGTTGCCCTCTGCTAGTTACGTCAGATGGTCTTTGGGGCCGCCTGGTAATGTCAGATCTGCCATACGGCTGCCTGGTTTCTATCCGCATTCACTTGTAGATGCTTCTACTTTCTTTAGTGGTATCGATACCGGCTACGTAATCTGGGTGAGCACTCCCCACCTCCTTACTCCTTGGTGTCTGTTTGAGAACTCTCGCCGTTACCCTATTTTGATTCTTAGTCGGAGTCCTTTTTCTCCCTTCTTCCTCGTCATGTGATTTTACGTCGCCTCCCTATTGGCTCTCTTGTTTCACGGCGACTGCAATGTTTATATCGGCAAGTGTTCACCCAATCCCCCGGGAATTCTAAGTGAAGAAGGAGTGACAAACATGGCTGACTTCTATTGTTGTTCTTAAACCACGTGGGGAGATCTTACTCAAACATGGCGAACTCATCACTATGTTACAGTGTGCTCACCTTTATGCCCCGGAGATCACCATTTGCAACATTGTGCTAAATACAAGTATGTCGCTTAAGAAAATTATATTTCGATATTGGAAAACTCCTGCATGTGCAGTTAGAATATTGCAATATTTCGATTTTCCTGCTGCTATTGGCAACATCGCACCTCCAGCTTAATGGATATTTACACAGGAAACGACCATAAGAGGAACGACCAATAAGGACAATGAATAAGAGAACGCTAAACTCAGCTTAATCACAACACGTTGGTTTCGTAAAGCTCTGAGAAAACGGGAGGAGAAATGTTCTCACCGGGGTAACGCGACAGACCAGTAAGCTTAAAGTCAAAACACAGCCCATAATCGAAGCTGAGTCGACTCATGTTAGCGAACAAGACAACCACAACGGGAAGGAAAGTAAGTTGAAGGTCCCTTATGACCCCCGGTAGAATGTCCACACAAGTAGAATAGGGTCGAGTGGACACGAAAAAGAGAGCAAGGGAGCACTAAGCAGAAGTAATGAATATATACATATTTCAAAAGAACAAACTTTGTATTTTCCACAGTATTTATTGTATCGGCACGAGGTGCATTTCGTTGTTATATTTTAATGTAAATATAAGATGTTAACATCCGCATTAGCTCTGGCGAACAGAGAATTTTTTCAAATCATAAATGAGAACAAGAATGCAGATATATTTTTCGCAAAAGTAGGTAATAAACTAAAACATGGTCACCAGCCTATATCCTAGCAAAGCGGCGGGGGAGCCTACGCATAATATTCATACCTCAAGGTGGTCAAAGAGGAAACAGTACTCACTGAAAAGTATTCTTCGGGAAGGCACCTCACGTGGCCAGAACCTTTAGGTTGATATAAAGATGTCCCAGTTTTTCAAATCGATCAATTCCTTTTGCCTTCATGAGGAGACATCAGTTTATGGCCGCTTTTATGAGGCAATAAAATGTCATTATCTAGGCCCATAAGGAAATGAATTTCCTGAAATGAAAATAAATGAAAGGGAAACGAAAAAGCTGAAAAACAATGCAATAACAGTATTGGTCGTAAGACAAGATTTCGAGATTAAACACTTGATAAACCCTCTATCAACGTGTGAAATTGGGAATTTCATGAAGTACGCTTATTTAAAATCTCGAATTATTATCCAATAAGAGGAGGTCCGACGGAACCAAATAATGCTAAATTTTCACGGTGCATTCCAGCCAGTGCTGAATAAAAACCACTTGAGATGTGTCCGTATATTAACCTTTAAACTAAATTTATAAGGTTCTAGCCAACTATGGCGTATGAAATCCGGTAACTTCAGCTTTCTCTCAACGACATGCTGCAATGGAACTAAGGTTAACCTCCCGTCAAATAAATTTAACTCTTTCCTAGAAGTATTCTCCTAATTTTTCCAACTAGGGTTGGGATAACCAATGAAAATCTTCCTCTACCGCCGGGACACATACCAATTCTCTCCAATTGGAGAACCATTTCTCTAACACTCACTCTAATCCGACCCATTAAAGCATGGTATGGTAAGGAGACAGACGAGTTAGCTGGAAAAGACAGCGAAGGTGGTTGGAACAAGCAGTTAGAGGCGAAGGCATGTTGATAACCGTTACAGCTGTAGCGATAAATTGTGGCGTTCACCTGCGCAAAGAGTGTCGTCAAGGAGTGGAAGGCGCACGTGGAAGGGGTTGGAAAATGAAAAGAGGAGAATACATGGAAGAAAATGCTACCAGCCTCACAGAACTTAACATAAGAGGATAGGATATTGTCGGAATCGCGCTTCACAAAAGTGTTTACGATTCAAGCAAAGCTGCGTTGAAATAAAGTATTAATTTTCGAAACCAATCGGAGAAGCTTATCTTAGAAATTGGATTTAGATCCATAAAGAGCATTAAATGTGATTATGTACTTGATGTAAATAACATATTGAGAAATTTGCAGTAGGTAATTAAGGTTTACAACTTTGTTGACCCTGGTAGTCAAACGCGAAAGCTACCATACTCCCCCTCGCGGTGCTAGTTTTTAGGCAATGGAATCTTCCAATTAAAGGCCCTTCTAGGCAACTATCACCATGTTTCGCTACCACTTTCTTGAATGAAATTTATCTATCAGCAAGGAAGTGAGAAGATAATTATAGGAACGTTGGACGCATCCGGTGCTAAAGAGAGAAAAAAATCGTGAAGATACAGACGTTTTGAGATGAAAAAGCAAAGGTGAAACGTGAAGTGGTAGTTAAACATGGTGGATGTTACGCAGAATGCCCTCTTCAGTGGTAGAGTCTATAACCTGCGAACTGGCTCTGTAAGGGGGAGTAAGATAGTCAATGCGGTTGACAATCAGAGTTCCCAAGGTCGCTAAGCTCCATTGCCTAACTCAAAATGTTCAATCTCTTCTTCACATCAACTTTATAGCTGTGCATGTTTTTAAATTCAATTGCTTAGTAGGGCTAGGGTGATTGATTAGATAGGGAACTCCGATAGGTTGCCTAAAAAAATCAGCGTATCAGTGAGCCAGCTTAGTTTGTATCGTAAATATCGTCGTGCAACGCGCTGCTGACAATTTCCCGCCCTCATTTGTTCGGTGAAATTATTTTGGTAGTATTGCCAACCATGTACAGTTCTCGCGAAATCTTACGGCCTTCAGATATCATCCAAACATCAGTCACTGAAATAGGAAAATAAAAAGTACTTGAAGAAATAATTTCTTAAATTGGCACTATGTATAAGTATATTCGATTAATAAATGGGACATTGAAAACACAAAAGAGTGGAAATATAAGACTATATATTCTAGAGAGACAGAGAGAAGATACATATTTTATGCAAAAATAAATTGGATAATTTCCGTAGTTTATTTAAAAAAAGAAAATAGCAAGAAATATGAATGTGATATTTGTTTTCTTATAATATTTTAGAAAAAAGTTAGTACTTGCGATTACACTTCCGAGTTAATGTTTATAATTACACTTAACGTTTACACTTCCGAGTCATCAGCCTTAGATCCCCAAGTCGTGACACCCAGGCGCGCGCTCAGGTAGAAAAGGACGACGCCCACTCCATAACCCACTGCGGCGAATGGCTGGGGGCATTCAAACTCATTGAAGGGGAATGACAAATTTCAAAGTTGGCAACGAAAATTGTGAACATTAGCCCGCCGGTGCTACCTTCCCACCCGCGGCAACCGGTTTTTAGAAAATAGACCCCTCAAGTCCCAAAATCGTCTACAGCGCAACGCCGTAAGCTTTCGCGAGGACTGTACTGTCCACTCTCCTCTGCTCCATAGCTGACCCGTCTCACGATTCCCCTCTTTAAAGTCATGCTTCGTGCATGCGACTGCTACCATGTTCCGCTACAACAATACCATCAAAATCTCATATTATAATGGGTTTAACTCCTTGTGGGCAGCAATAAGTTCCTGCGGTTACCTGCAACACCAGCAAAAGAAGATCCACTAAAGTTAACTAAATGCGATTACGTTGGCAACAATGCCAATCATGTGGTGTCCTCTCTCCTCCGTTCAATAGGTGGCTCCTTTCTCAAGATTCTCCTATTTAACAACACGATGCGTACCACCATGTTTCTCTACCACTATATAATCAAAATTCATACTATTAAGAGGCTTTACTCACGGTTTAGGCAGCAGAAAGCTTTTATTGTTACCAGCGATACCAGCCAAAGGAATATAGATGCGAATTTAAAAAGTCTGAAATGGCAAGAGTGACAGGAGATACTTCATCGATATGAGCTCCCTACGGCGTAGTCGTGACTACGCAAGTACAGAACAAGTGACTCTCATATTGCAATCCGGCGGCCCATCGCACACGTGGAATGCAGAGACCTTGAAAAAAGCGTAAAGGTCGCGCGCCATCGAATATTTTTCCTGCCCCATGAAGTTCATGCGAGGGCTAAAAATAGGAGGTGTGAACCAAAAACGAAAATTTCATGCTGGGCTTCAATTTAACTAAACGAACTAAAAGAGCGCATAGTCTGTTTAATTAACCGATAAGATTTCGCTTAATGTGGTTGGAGCGAGTTTTATCTATGCATAGATTTGCGTGAAACTATTCATACGTGTTCTCATTAGTAATATCTATAGATAAATGTGAAAAAAATTGCACAATCCCGATATTTTTGCGATTCAATGCAATTTCAACACACATATTTATGGCGCATGACATCTATTTCGTAACAATTCGATTATATACGGACAGATTTTCTTATAAACATGAAATCATACATTTCTTGTTATTGTAATTGTTGCTAACAGACATTGTGGTGTCACGCCGAGTCAAGATTCAAAATACAAATTAAAAATACAATTTTCACCTAAATTTCGAATACCGCGCCGATCGCTATCTAAAGCTGTCAAAGCCACAACATGCTTTAATTGAGGCAAACTTTTATGGTATAATTCCCGTATTATGTCCATTACTGCATGCATGGTGAGTTCCATCACCTAAACAAACAGATGCTCTTAAAAATGTGGTCCAAGTATATTTGCGAATTACCCGAAAAACTATGGCCCACGATTACCGCTAAAGGTACCTAAAAGAGTGAATGGATTTGTCAGTTAAACTATCGCCCTTAATGCAATTGAAGGAATGGTGGCAGTAAAAAGGATAACACACTGATATAAGAAGAAGGCAGATTTATTCTGCGAAACTAACGGGGGTACAAACTCGTTCTCTGGGCCCCTGCTTATACATAAATGAAGGCCGACCCATTTTATTCCCGGAGGAACTCCTTCGGGAGGAACAGCTGACCACCTGGGAGCCCTCTCCTCCCTCTCCTCTACACCGACCATTTCGGTGGTCTCGAGCCTCTCATGCACGGCTCACAGAAAACATTTTAATTCCACTCCAGAAGCGGAACACTTTCTGGGGTGTAAAATGAAATTAAGGAAGCTTGAGCGACATTTTTATTTAGCCATAATAGAGATTGTGAGCCGAAGTTGCAGAAGATCTAAACAAGAAAAAATCAAAAATGAAATAACTACAATTAATAAAAATATGACCACTGAAATAATAGGTAAGACGGGATAGAAACAACTATTATGGTTTGGGCTCGTGGAAAAGGATGAACGGCACAAGATGACCAAAGCGAATTTCAGGACGGAAACCCACCGGGAGAAGAAAGAGGGAAACGTAGAAGATGTAGAAGGAATGATACAGACGAGGCAATGAGAGCTATGCATTGAAGGTGTTGATGAAAGCACAGGTCGGAACACATCAGTGCACTTCAGCGGAAACAAGCAATCATGAATGAATGGATGCGCGCTGGCGAAACGTTTGGTAACTTGCAGGTAGGTAGCATTCATTAGACAAAATTAACTTGATCTATTGTAAGTTTGTGGCATATCACCGTAATTTTTAAATTAATAAACTTTTACAAATATCACTTTTTTTTAAATATCCATTTCTTTTTTTCTTTCTCAGAAGGTTCCTTGTAAAATTTAAAGACCAGATAGACAAAATAGATAGATGCAGGATATATTCATTAAAGTGCAGTGTGTTTAATGGTATATACAGCTCTCGCAAAAGATTATGGCGTTCGGATGTGCAAAAGAAGACGTCGTGGAGGGGTAAATTTTGGTGGAAGGGGTAGGGATAAGGGACGTAGGGGAAAGCGAAGACATGGCATTTGTGCCATGCATGATTGCATTTTTTTTTAATGGAATTTGTGTGTCGTGGACAGCACAAACGCCGCGCATTCGAACGCCATAAGCTTTCGCGAGAGCTGTACGTGGGACAGACAGGAAGAAGCTTCGGTGTGAGAAGACAAGAACATTTAAGCGCTTATATAGATAACAATGATAGCAAAAGTAATTTTACTTCACACTTATTATGTTTCAACCACAAGGGTGATTTTGAACTGGAGATTTTAAAATTTTGCGATGACCAACGTGAACTGGACTCACGAGAACAGCTAGAGATTTTGAAAATCCTCATTAATTTTGAACCCACATAAATGAGCGCCTCTACACATCCTTCTCCCCTATCCTGGCCTCCGTTTCGAGCAACCTCATCTCCTCCCCTCATTTACCTCCTTCCTCTGACGACACATAACGACGACTACCATAGATACACAATAAAAACACTGATATAAACGCCTGATGACGATGATTACTCATCAAAACCCGAGTCGTGTGTGTTATTTCAAACAGAAGTGGATTTTGTAAAAGTTAATTTACTTAAAAATTAAAATTAGCATTCATTAGGCACACAACAGCCACAGTCGAATTTTATGCGTATACTTATCGATTTCGTTCAAAATACGTATTTTAAAACATGAGCTTTTTAACAAGGAGTACTTAAAACTTTACATTATCCCTGTTCGACACTGAAAGCCTACACAAAAACAACAATCGTCAATGAGATCATCAAATACTTTTGCTGTTTAGCGTACATCAACTCTGCTCGCGAAATGTGCGCTGCGTAGTTCGATGGATCTATAACGAATGGAAAGTTCCCAAAGGATTGAATAGGATTAGAATAAAACATGTCCAACAACAGAATGGAATGAAGACTGGGGACGGAGAAGAAGTTCAGGCCGTAGAAAATCCGTGATAGATATATGATAGAGATCATACTGGAATTTTATTAAAAATGTAAGCAGATATCATAGAAGGGGTATAGTGTATTGCATGTTGATGACTTCTCACCCCCTGCCAGACACACTTGAGGTGGCTTGCTGGGTATTTTGTAGATGTAGATGTCAGAAGCATGAGGTAGATATAGTAGTAATAACAATGAAGTTAGCTATAACGGCTAAATGTTTTAATTAAAGGCAATATGTCCCATACCCGTAAACGTTAAAATCGTTTAATGTTTACGGCTATTGGAGGTATAACCTTCTATTGTAAGTTTGTGGTATATCATTGTAATTTTTAAATAAATAAACTTTTACAAAAATCCTTCTTTTTGAAATAACCATTTCTTTTTTTCTTCCTCAAAAAGGATGTTTTCTTCCTTGTAAAATGTAAAGACCAGATAGACAAAATAGCGTTAAAAGTCAATTAAATAGATACAGTACGATTAATGCTGCAAAAACTTGGTAATATGAAAGTGACCCTCTCGGTAATTTACAATAACCACCCATTTAAAGATATGGTATAAAAGTGGGGCAAGTCCACTTTTTCCTTTCTTTAATATCAACTGTGCCGATTGGATGATTATTAGAGCCGAATAGTTCCGTTGTGAAAGATAAAACCAAGCTCAAAGTTCGAATCCTTACCTCTCCGTGTAAGCAGTTATCGACAGTACGAGAGAAGATGATTTACAAGAGAAATATAGTTAACTTTAAACACGTTTTCCACAAATTTCTTTTCGATGGACATTTAAATACCGCGCCCTCCATGTTAGAGGTTTTAATTTGTCTTATTTCTTTCACCCAGTGAACTGAAAACAACGACATTTTTTTCTGCAACGTCATAAAAATCATTATGGTGAGTGAAACTCTTCGAGAAGTCTATTTTTTCAATTATTTTCAGTGATAATCTTTGTCAGGAACACAAGGCGTGCTTTTCACTCACGAATCTTCACTGTTTCAATGTGTCAATCTGTTTAGCGTAGAGCGTGTTTCGTTCTCATTTGTGACCCATCTGCGTTAAGCACATTGAAACATATTAACCGTAGTTCATCTCCGTCAGCAAGTGCGCTAGCAGACGAAACTTGCGTTGACGGGAGAATGAGAGCTTTCCATGCAAAGTGTTGAACTTAGCGCGTATCGGAACACATTTGCGCACTTAAGCGCTCACGAATGAAGATGAATGGAACGATGTGCGCTAGGCGAAACGTTTGGTAACCTACCGGTAAATAAAGTTGTGCAGTTTTTTCCAATTATTGCGATTGCATAAATGATATGGTGCGCAGTCACGCGCACGGATGAGAAGATATACACCAAAGACGGTGAAATTCGCCATGAAAAAAACATTTGGCTAGACCAGGATTCGAACCCGGATCACCCAGTTGCCGGTAAGGAGTGTTAACCAGTTACACTACCAAGTTATCTTAAACCTAAACGAATTTCAGTAGGGATTTATAAAAACATGTTGTTCTCGTCCCCAGTCTACATGAGAACAACTTGTTCGAATAACCCCCACTGAAATTCGCCTTGAATTAAGATGGCTTGCCAAGCCATTAGCTTTGTGGTGTAACTGGCTAACACACCTGACCGGCAATTGGGAGATCCGGGTTCGAATCCTAGTAAATTCAAACGATTTTTTCATGGCGAATGTCACCGTATTTGGTGTATTGAATTGTATAGGTTCAAAGAAATCAAGGCTGGATGTTTCGTGTACAGGCTGAAAGGAAAGGGAAGCAAGAATTAGTGAGGGTGTTAGAAAAGGGTGATCTTTATGTCCATATTAATTCAATTTGTATGCACAATACGCTATAGACAGAACAAGAGAAAGGTTAGAAGAGACAGAAGTTGGAATAAAAGTAAACGTGGAGAGAGTGGATATGCTTTGATTCGCAGAAGATATAGCTGTGTTAGCAGAATGTGAGGAAGATCTGCAAAAAAATATTGAATATAATGAACAGGGTAATGAAAAATGATTGCATCATGAAAATAAACAAACTTAAGACAAAGGATCTAATCTGCGATAAAAAGGAAAACAAAACAGCAAATATAAAATTGGAAAATGTTACACTTCAACAAGCTAAAGAACTTAATTATTTGGGAAGTAAGATTGCGTGGGATGGAAGAAGCACAAGAGATATAAAATCCAGAATCAACCAAGCAAAACTAGCATTCAATAAAAAGAAAACTCTACTAGCGTCAAAAAGAATTAGTTTAGAGATAAGTAAAAACTTAATGAAGACCTATGTTTGGAGTGTCGCGCTATATGGAAGCGAGTCGTGGACTGTAGGGGAATGTGAAATAAAAATACTGTTATCCTTTGAAACATGGTGTTACAGAAGGATGCTGAAAGTAAGCTGGACAGAAATGAAAACAAATAAAGAAATCTTTGAAAGAGCTCAAGAAGAAAGAAGTATAATAAGAATCATTAAAGAAATAAGAGCTGAACTTATTGAACATTTACTACGGCACGATACTCAAGTTAAAAGAATAATTGAAGGAAAAATTTAGGGTACAAACTGCAGAGGAAGACCCCGACTAGACTACATGAGCCAAATTATGATAGACATGCAATGCACGTATTACGATCTGAAACGGAAAGCTGAGAAGTGAGATGAGTGGAGGTCTGCTGCCAACCAACTCAAGGGTTGAAACTGAAGAAGAAGAGTCAATTTCTTTCAAAAATGTTATTAAGAACATAATCTTTTTGACTCAGAGTAATTAAAAACTTTTAATTACCTGTGTTTGACGCCTTTACCGAAAATCAACAAAAAAACAATCGCTGATGCAATTACTTAAGTTCTTTCATTGGTTATAGCACATTAACTTTGGTCCCAACCTGTTCTGATGTGCGCTACCTAGTGTGTTGGGTGTGAAACGAATGGAAATCATGTGTGCCGTTGTGTTGCGAAGTGATTAGCACACTACAGAGTTTTTTTCTTTCAAGGAATTGGTTTGATCACTTCCGAATCATCATCTTTCTTTCTTAATACTGTTTCACTGCAGCCCTCCATTTTTTCCCGTGTCATCGCTAACTCTGATACACCCGGTATTGCTTACTTCCAGTATACCTCTTTATTTGGTCCACGACCTTATCCCTTGGCCTTCCTCATGGAATCCTTTCTTCTATTTTTCCCTCAATTATATTCTTGAAAAATACATCGTGTCTCAGTGAGTGTCCGATCTACTTGATTCTCATTTTTCATACTAAGCTCCATATACGCCTATCTTCTACGGTTCTTCTGTACATTTCTTCATTTTACCAGTCCATTTTATCTTCGGCGACCGTCAAGAACATCAGGTCCCGTAGGCTCCTCATTCTTTTATGATCTGCTCTCCCGATGGTCCAAGTCTCTGACTAATGGACAGCCACACTCCATACGAAAGCTATCGCGTAAACAACTGTACGGGAGTGGATTGTTGCCCTGCAATTTTTTTAACACTTGTGCGCAAATCTTTCCGATTGGCCGTATCTTTCAACCATCTAATACGTACGCTAATCTGCACAAGGTGATTGTGTGATTGGAAGGCGCCCAAACTCTTCAACGAATCGCAATAAAATTTAAAAAAACAAATGGCTCACGAGAACGCATTATGAAGATGATAGCTAAGAAGTGCGGCGTACTGAGTGCTCGTCAAACAACCATTTCATGAACAGAAGACGCACGCGTCGGCGAAACCACTTTTATAATATTTACAACCGCCAATTTTTTTTTAATGGTCGTTTCGCAAGATTCGTGCCTGACTCGTACACTCAGATACTCCACAGCTGTAGCCAAAGGGGACAAGACAAACAACGGATATAACGTAAACAATGGGAAAGTGCGCGGTCAATTTGTAAGAGCCAGAATCTACTTCGTAAATCACGGCAGCGTATGAATGCACCTCACGTCCAATGACATCCGTGACGTCAACAAGTTGGCGATTGGATTAAAACGTTGACAACCTTTGAAAAGAATAAGATTTTTTTATTGTCATACAGCGAGAAGTTGGGGTCATACAACGATAAATACATTGTGTAAGAAGAGGAATAACAATAAAATTCATCAAGAAAAAAAAGCCTGGAAGTGTAAAAGCACTTTGCCATAATGGTACTCTTTTTAGACTCGCTGCCGGGTTAGATTCTCAATTAAAGCCAACACATAGTGCCCTGAAGTCGAAAAAGTCTGACCAAAGTTCAAAAAGTACTTTATTTATAACCGTAAATTGAAACTTCGCATGGTCATTTTCCATTAATTGGTTCATGACGCATGTCGCTTGTTTCGTGTCGCTTGTGTTGTGTTCAACAATTTTTTCAAAAAACACCTCAATTTTCTCTCAAAATCTCCGAAATCAAGCTGATAAAGAAACGTTTTTGTTTAGTTGTGGAATAAAAAATTATAATGTCCAAATAAGCTGTTTATTGCATATCACTTATAATAAAATGAGTTTATTGCTATTTTACCGCTGTTAAGCAACAAAATGACGGACACTGTTTTCAGTAAATTTTACCAATTATTTAGGGAAAAATTAAATATATACACCAATAGACAAGAATAAATTCACAATCAAAATACTCCATGGCCTCTAGAGCATGATAAAAAAGCAAGCAGCGACCGTTTACGACCCCGAATTCTAAAATTCGATTTTTCTAATGTACTGCAAAGTCCGTCTCAGTCCGCCGTGCCAGCAGCTTGGTGTAATGCCACGTGAAACTTCCATGATACAGTACGGGCAAATATCCTTTCCAATGGCAATATATAAACCATACACGTTGTAAGGACATTTTTGCTATCAAAATCAAAATATTAAGACGAATTGTATGCATATTTACGCAATCAGGCAACCTTCAGTACAGGTGGCATTAAGACTTGATCCTTTATACGCGATACACAAAATAACTGTGGCTATCCATGTATATATATTTCAGCTTTTGAAAGGATATGAATAGCTATCTTAGGTTACATTAGCAAGTCGTAGCGCTCAATTCTGAAGACTTTTTGAGGCCGTTATACACAATACACTTCAGTGCTGAAAGTCTAACTCAATTCAGCATACTCAAAATTGGAAAATGAAAATCTAGGATAAACCCCATTATACGATCCTTAGTTATTGCTGTAAGACCAGGAAAACTGACTCCCTTTTAATTATTTTATTTCATATTGCCCTATACTTTGTTACCCCCAAAATCATTGTGTCTACTCATATGAAACCTGAGGTAGAAATGAACTCCATGTAACGTCATAAAATATGGCCTTAATGTCAAAAGGTCCCAGCACAGTGTATTTAATTACATAATAAGTTACCAGTTGGTATTAAAAATGTAAACGCCCTTCCTCTGTCCAAAAAAATGTCTTTATGTACCTTGAAGAAGAATATTTTCACACTTACAATGATTATTTGACTGCTGGTTGAGATGTAATTTTATGTGATTGTAAATAGCCAAACAAATTCTCTTTGAAGTGCCTTATACGATATACATAATGTCTACAACTTTGTTCACAATACTCTGTAAAGGTACTGTCTTTTAACCAAATGAAATATTATTGCTATTATTATTGTACTTACAATCATCTTTCATATTTCTTACACTCATGCATAACTTATCACACGCTCTCTTGTTTTTATGAATCTTAATACTCCTCATCTTTAGATACTCTTCCACCGCATTCACCCACGACTTCCGTGTTCTACCCCTTCATCTCACACCATTCATTCTATTATTATACATATATCCGTTTCGTTATTCGACTCTCCTCTCGTTTATTCCCTCAACGTGACCAGACCAGCGAAGCATACTCCATTCATATACGTCCACTACTGCAGCATCCAACCAACACTCTTTCATCACCCACTCACGCCAAATACTATGCATTCTCATTTGTTCTGCCGTATGATAACCTCTCAAGAGACATATTATGGTGAATTGACGGACATAGTATCACTAATAACCACGAAATAGAATGGGTCAAGACAATAAAAAAAATTAATCAGCCGTATTAATGAGAATTGGGATAGGATCATTAAGGAGGCCAAACAGACTAGAAATTTGACGGATGCCAAGGTTATAATTTTAGCAAAACATGGAATTCCGTTCCAAAAATGGTGGGAAAAGGACACAAGACTCCACCAATTACAATCGACCTGACTTGAAGGGAAGGGTGTAAGGCCATTTTATACTATTTTATTTCAGATTTGAAAATACAACCAAATTCAGCATAGGCACACTCAAAATCGTATCGTGTATAAAATCTCGAATGGACGAATGCGCCGAATTCACTTAAAACTGCTGAATACAGGGTACTTAACATACTAAGATACTTATTTTATATCAGTCTCGCATCTAACTACCAATCACAGGCGAGTAGAGCGTTTCAAATAAATACCAGTGGCGGAGCTAGACTCACGTAAACAATGTTTTTCTCTGGAAGCTGTTTGATATCGTGTGGTTAGTTTTCCAGTACTAAAAGAGTGTGATCCTGATCCTGGGAAAATACCTTAAAAGTGATCGAAGATTACAAAGGTAGGGAGTTTTTGTATAATACAATAAGCATTAATTATGTTATATGCATCAAAAATGTAAAAAAAACACAAAAGCATCAGTGCATCCGCCGTTTAGAAATTGAAGTGTAGAGCTGAATCGTATGAAAAGATTCATCCAAGACTTTCAGGATTTAATTTGAGGATGCTGATTTGAGTTCGATTTTCAGTAACGAGGTAATAAGTTTCGCATAAAACTTCCTTAACCTATATGGCAGTGAAGCTTGGACGATATTATCTCCAAAACAATTGAGTTGACAGCCATAGAAATTTGATTTTCCAGAAAAACGAAGCTTTCTGTTCAAGTTGTTGAAGTTTGCGCACATTGGAACATACCAGCACACTTTAGCGCACACGAACGACGTTGAATGGAACGATGTGCGCTGGTGAAATGTTTTGTAACCTACATGTAGGTTGCATTCTGTGGGTGAACAACAGTCACGGCCGAATTTTTAGTTTAAATTTATTGAATTCGTTCAAAATTAGTATTTAAAAACGTAATATTTTCATCACAGAGTAATTAAAAAACTCACCATATGCATATTTTACGCCGATACTGAAAATCAACAAACTTCACAACAATCACGGATGCCATAATCAACGTTCTTTTGTTGGCTAGCGCACATCAACTTGGCTCCCGATCTGTTTTGAAATGCGCTGCCTTGTGTGCAGGGCTAGTAACGAATGGAAGGCAATTGCACTGTTGTGTTGCGAAGTGATTAGCGTACTAGAGCGAATGGAAGACACCCTAAGTCACCATTATTGGCCGTGCAATCCTAAGATTGGTTGAATGCAGACCTCTAACCTTCCCAGCCTATTTCCAGTTCCCTGACTCCCTAGTAATTCTTCTTATATACTTTCCTCCTTATTTGGACTATGTATGTACATTCTCCCATTTCGCCCACTATTTTTCCTGCTGCAGACAAATTATGAAATCAAATTGACGGAGATAGTCACTAATGAAGTAGTACCTCGAAGAGTTACGGAGAAAATCCATCCTCCTGGAAACAGTAATAGAAGGTACAGCGAATGGGAAGAATTACACTGGCAATAAAATTTAATTAAAATGAAGGAAATGCAATAGTATAATGGTTCTCATTTCCCTTTGCAGTCAAGAAATTGATGCTTGATGCTTTTATGTTTTTTTCCAAACTGTTTCCCAAATTTTTATTCGGGCGACCATTAAAAGTTCTCATTAGTGAAGGGGGCCCAATGGAGTCTCCTTACACTAGAAAAAGCGTAGTAGAACCGTCGTGGAGTGAAAAAGAAATTTTTATGACCTAATGTTTCGAAAAAATGGCTGTTTTCTGTACTTATTCTTTACTACTTTACCGTAATACTAAAGCACCGTATACCGCTTGATAACGTTAAAAATCTGATTAGTTACACCCATATGCGGTAATATTTTGACCACGCCCCACATCCGAAAGAGTGCGTGTTCATAAAAATGACGTAGGATTGCCAAAGAAAGAAAAACAGAAGGACAAACAAATGAGAAAAAATAATTTTGAAAATGATTTAATTATCGAGAAAGGCTAAGAGTATGGTCCTTCCATCTTTTACGTTAGGTCTGCTCTTCTTTGCTAACGCCTGAGTTGTCCGCCCATTATCTTCTGGGTCTGCCTACATTTCGTCTAGCAATTGGTTAGTTGTACCGAGCAATTTTCATAGTTTTTCAGTTTTCAATCATTTTTTCTTTTTGAGCAATATTTCAACCAGTCAACAATATTTAAGATCCGACATGCTCTTCTTACATCGCCGTTTCTCCCATAGTCTAGTAAAGTCTTTCCTGATATTCTACGGTGTACTCTCAGCTCTGCTGTCTCCATTAGCCAGTTTGTTTTGTAAGGTTTCTGGTCTTGTTTAGGCTGTATATGTGATGGTATATCTAATGTTAGCTTAATAAATTCTGGTTTTTATTTCTACTCAAATATGTTTCTTTTTCAGATAGTTTCTTTCAGGCAGCCGGCTGCCTTATCCTGCCGGATATAATACCCTGTGAAAGTTGTAAGGAACGTTAACAGAAGTCTTGTTAATCGAAATAAACGTTTAGACGATAGAAGAACGGAGTGGCCAACTGCAGCAAACCAATCTTTGGAATGATGTCCACTCAATATCCACATCAGCTCAATTCTCCCATTAACTCGGTGATTTATGTATATTCACATATCTCATTACCCGGATATCTTCGTCACGCGGAAATTTTCAACACGTTTGATTGCAGTTAATTGCGGCTGCATTGCTTACATGGTGTGGCTTTTAACGCGAAGTGAATGAGCTGAGTTCATCCACGTGGTTTAAAGCTTTTCTTTCAGCACCGACCATTTCCTTGCGAGTGTCAACCAAGATGGATCACGACAAGGAAACACCACGTCCATTTAAAACCTCCGAAACTCTACAATGGAATTTGAGGTCTCATTTAGGCCTGAACAATTTGTGTGACGTCACATTCTCGACATTGACGTAAATATTACGCCACGGACTCGACAAAACTCCGCTTTTAAGAAGGTTTTTCTGCGACTGTGTGAGTCAAAACAAATACTGAATGGCCACTTTTCGCTTCTTCTGTTTAAAAACTACCGCTTTCACTGATGACTGTCCTGAACTATTAGGAAACAAGATTAAAATACGAAATATGTAAATAATTTGACGATTATATTTTTAATTCAACTTTTTCAGCCATTTGAGGCGACTGTAGCGCCATTTATAGTGAGCTAAAGCATTTTTACTTCAGATCCAGTAGTTATTAACTAATAATTCAGACTTTAAGACGGGTTGGGGATTATATTTCATTATAATACGATTTCCTGGAATTGATTGCTTCTTACAAACAGTTTTTCACGAAAATCTCATTAATATCAGATAGAAATGCATCATAACTTCACAACACTGGCAATAATATAACTACCTAGAACAAAGATTACGCAAGGCACTAGACAAAGCAATTCAACAACGATACACACAGGGTAAACCAGACCTATCATTACTCAATAATATTCTATGGGACCAAACAATTTCAAAAAAATATAAACACAGGATCCATAAAACCAATAACGGCATTTGAGCTGTGAAGTTTAGCCCCAAAAAAATAAACCACATAGAACTCTTAGAGCGATAGAGATGGGTTTTTGGAGAAGAACCACAGGAATATCTTGAGTGAAAAAGGTCTGCAACAACAGAATTAGAGAAATTATTGGCGTCTCGTATTAAATTATGGAAGAAATAGGAGGAAAGCATGTAGAATGGTATGGCCATGTCCAATGAGCGGGAAATGAGAGGCTACCTAAACAATTCTTGTTGTGGACACCTATGCGCAAATGGGTAGAAGGAAGACCCAGGAAGAGGTGTATTGAAGGAATTAATGTGGTTGGAGTGACTTTTTTAAATTTCTATTCATAGATTTGCGTGAAACTTTGCAAACTTGTTCTCATTTATGACATGTATAGATAAAAGTGAAAACAATTGCATCACACCGAATTGATTTTTTGGCAATTGGCTTGCTATGTTAACACGTGGCCACATGGTACATGACACATATTTCGAAATACTTCGATGACATGGGTACAGATTTTCTTCTACACGGAAAATAAAACATTTCTTATTATTATAATTGTTGCTAACGAATATCCAAGTGTCATGCCAAGTTCAATATTCGAAAACAACACATTTCAACAAAAATTCGTCAAAATTTCGAAAACCGCCCTAGAAATTCTAGACGTGGTGATCCATGCTTTAATTATGGAAAAAAATTAAAATATAATTTTTAAATCATTTCCATTACTGCCTAAACGGTAGTTTCCACTGTATATATAGATGTACTCAAGTGAAATGTGGGTCCAAGAAATTTTATTTGACTTACTAAAAAAATTATAAAAATGTAAAAATGACCCACGATTACCGCTCCAGCCACCTTAAGACCGAGGTGAGGAAGAGAGGTCTCGAAGAAGTTCCATGGAGACGGACCGACAACAATGAAGACTGGGGATCGGAAGACAATAGAGCGATAAAAACCGACTACTACATGAGTACCTACAAATGAGAGCTATTATTTTTAACCATGTTTCACTTATGTTCACGTTTAACACCATTTAATTTCAAGTTGAATTTGCGGAAAAAAGTAGGATATTTTAATTTTTTTATATCAAATAGAAGAAAATCCTTCTGTAAGTAGCCAGAATCTGAAATAAATGAAATTTAAGGGATTTTACAGTGGAATCACCTTAAGGTAGTTTGAGCGAATTATGATTTCACATAGAATTCAATGAGATTGTTCTCATCATGTAGCAAAATTATCTTTCCAAAGAAACCAAAATATCAACCACTTACCGCACTACTCTTCGAGATATTTTTCAAAAAATACCAGCCATTTTCCATCGGAAATGGTTCGGGTGTGCACTCCAGAGAGACTTTCTTAAAAAAATGAGGGAATTCTAACGCATGGATCTTGTCAGAAATTTGTACTTTATATGTTTTCTCAGTTATTTTTTAAAATAAATGAAGTAACCTATTATTAAGCCCGATATAAGCCCGATTATTAAGCCGGTATAAAACCAATTAAAAAATCGTGGATCATTGAGTGGACGATTTATTAATAATTCAAATATGTCGAAAAAAATACACCACATTTCACTCAAGTGCATCGGTTTATATGTTGTAATTCACCATACAGAAAGTAATTGAAATGATACACGAATTGCATTCAAACATCTTTTCCTTAATTAAAACATGTAATTATTAGAATTTGCGACGCGGTATTAGAAATTTAGACGGAATGATAATGAAATATGTTGTTTCCGAATATTGGACTCGGCGTGACGCTTTGATATTTGTTAGCAACTATTATAATAGTAAGAAAAGTATAATTTTGCGTTTAGAAGAAAATTTGCACATGTAATTATTTCAAAAATATGCCAAGTCCCATAAGACTAAGTCAGTGATTCCCAACCCTTTTACGTTTGCGGCACTTTTCAGACTGAGGTTACAATGTTGGGGTTCTAAGATTTTGTCATTTTAAAAATATTAATTATTTAAAATAGAATATACAGCAGGTAAACTTTAACTTCACATTTAAATAAATATTTCCTCAATTTTATTTTATTTTTTTAAGTAAGGTAATAGTAAAATCACCAACCAACATATAATATGGTATAGTATAGGCATAGTATACTACTGGAGTCAGGTTGGAAGAAGTTCTTCGATTACTGTCACCATCTGTCGGGTGTGAGAGTAATCAATTCGTGCGTTGGTCATATTAAATATTTTTCGCTTTCCCGCAATTATTTCGCGGCACCCCTATCTGTTTCCCCGGCACCCTAAAGTGCCGCGGCACACCGGTTGAGAACCACTGGGTCAAGTGTTAAAATAGAATTAATTGCAAAATAAATCCAAATCCGTGTGATGCAATTTTGTTCACATTTATCAATAGATATCACTAATGTGAACACGTTTTCAAAGTTTCACGAAAATATCTGTAAATAAACAAAAATCGCTCCGACCACCTTAAGATCCGGCTGAGTACGCCCGATGTAGAACTCCGGTGCCCGTCCATGCATCAGGGAGAGTGACATGGACACGCAAACGAGTTCCACCGAGCCGTCGCCACCCGGCAGTGACCTTCCACACTCTTCTCTTACACCCCCACTGCAACACCTCTCTCTGCCCCTCTGTCGACATTGAGAGCCGAGAGAGAAGAAGAAGAAGAAGACGTCGAACAACAAAAAGGGACAACACGAGGAATCCGTGAGATCGTTCACCTCCTCACTTTCAGTCTTTCAACTACTTCAAAGACTTAAGGTCCGAGAGGATGATGACGCAGGAGAAATTGCTCTCTAGAAAACGTCCGACGTGAGATGGCCCTCCACACTTAAGGTAAAAGGTTCAAGGAGAGAGTGGTATTATGTCGTACTACTCCAGTAAATACTTCCAAAAGAATTTTTTTTCGGGGTGGATTCTGAGGGTTGAGGCAGGACGCTACAGGATATATACAATCTTCCGGGCATAAGATCATAGACGATCCGTGGATGGGTAGTACTATATCCAGCATCGATGAAAATTAGAATTCAGAATGTCAATATTACTTAACAACCCAATGATACAAGGCAATGTGTTCACAGATGATCATGTAACCAGCATTTCTCTTACTCACGAGGAATTCACAATAGCAATTTAGTTCCCATAAAATGGTAACGTATTCACTGATGAAAATATGAAGTACATTTATTTTATAATGTCGTTGGCTGTTTATGATACATACAGAGTCATGCTCAATAAGATGGTAATTTTTAAATATTTTATATCCGTCAAAGGTACCCCATTTTCATATTTAATATTCCATTTGATATAAAATATTAACTTTATGGTAAAGCAATACAAATCATGATTGAAGGAAGGTTTCTCGGATGTTTCACTTGGTATGGCGGCTCCATTTCTGTCAACATGTCGAAGAACGACTCTTTCTGAATGCAATTTCTCATAGTTAGTCACCATATAGGTACATTTCCATAATTGAAATCGAAATTCTTACAATTATAAATAATATTTTTATTATTTTACGAAGCATTCTTCCGACTTACGGCATCATCAGGTAAAAAGCATGAGAATGTTTATTTTTGTTGCTGGTTTTGTCGCTGTATGGGTGAGGAATAACAAAGGCTTGGGGAAGGTTGAGGAAGCCAGGTACAACCGTATGGATCCAGGAATGTGGGTGTGAGAAAATTTGTTATTTTTTCAGGTTTGCTTGTCGCAAATATGGGAGTGGGGTGCGGGAATAATTGCTCATTGAATAGGTCTGCGGACTGTCTGTATATTTCCATTTGCTCGAGATGGTATATTTTTGAATCTTTGGGGAGGACGTAAAAAATTTCATGGGCCAAGTCGCTCACATGATTGTTGTCATAAAAGTGTTTTGTAGAGAATTTTTAACATCCCCCCCAAACTACAATAATAAACAACAAAATAAATATAAAAAAACATTCAGAATTTTTTTGAGCATAAGTCGGCCAAACGTGTCGTACAAATAGGAAAAAAAATCGTAGAAATGTCAAATATTTTGTTGTCAAACATTAATGCTAGGAACTTCGACGAAGTAAAGCCGGATGCAGATAAGTTCATATATATTCTGACGAAGTTCTCAGCAGAGGTTGTGAAACGTTGAAAGTAAATTTTAAAAACAACAGAGAAGCCAAAAAATATTGTTCAGAAAAATAGCCTATGAAATCCTTAGAAGTAAAGTGTATGTACTTATCTTCGTGTTATCAAAACATATCGAGACCCTAATCCGTCAAAATATATTTCAGTTTTCGTCCCTCCCCTCTCACAATTATTGTTTCCTATTCTCTCCATTTTTGACGCTGAAGTACCAGAACCTACTGCCACACGGAAGTGTAGTGGCCCTCAGGAGAGGATGTAAATGAAGAACACTGAGAGCTAAGATTCAAATGGCAAAGCCACCTCCATTTTCCAACTTTCCATCTCTCCTATTTCTTTCAGTATCTGATGAAATAACTTCCACAATATGTCACTTACTAAAATTCAGGAGCTATTAAATAAGAAGTGTCCAAAAAAAATGGCAATTGCGAGGCACCAGAATGTGAACAAAACTGATGAGTGCCTTCAAATTTGAAAAACTCCGTTTAAAAATTAATCAAGTTAAGTGTACCATTCGCTAAACCTATTGAATTCGCATGAAACCATTGGCTGAGAGGAATTGACCCCTTTTGCTATTAAAATTCAAAATATCCCAGAAATATTAGTCCAGAGACTACACTTTCTTTTAAGAGATGACGTAGTAATGGTGAGGCAAGCACGCAAAAGCACAATCTTAAAGGTCAGGTTTTCTAACCTCTTGTTAAATATTATTCCATATGAAACCCGCACTTAATACTTTCTCTCATCAATATCGCTCTCGTCAACTAACAGAGAGTTTAATCTATATCTATAAAACTGAAGTTGTGTTTGTTTGAACACTTTAGACTTCCAAACCCCTTGACGGATTTGAACGAAATTTATCACACATGTTCCCTAGGATCTAGAAGGATTTACAGGCTACATTATAAAGGCCCAAGGGCCTCAGGAACTCCTTTGTTGAACCTTTTTAACCACCATATACTTCCATTATTAAATCATAGAATTCTGTGCTGTGATTTCTTCATTTTTTCTATTTTAAATTACTTTCACTAACAATATATGCTTGGAATTTTTAGTAACGCATGACTGAAAAATTATGTTCTTAACTCTTGCATTCGATTTTCATATTGGCTTTGATCTTGCCTAAAACTTCAGTATTAGGCTCTAAAATAGTCAATTTTTGTACTACTTCAACAATGAACATTTTTATTTCCTAGGCAACCTAAGTAATTAGTTCCTCGGGCATCAGTTTCCCGAGGAACTCATGACTAAGGTATTAATTGTCAAGGTAACAGAACTACAACGAGATAGTAGTTGGGGAATTGTTCACCCCAAACCCTCCATGTCTGGTAAAAGACTTTTTCATGGAACTAGAATGTGCATCATGGAGGTCACATAGGGAAGATTCATTAAATCCAGTGCAACAATTTCAATCGTTTCCTCTCCCCGTTGAATTCCAATGGGCACCACCCTCTTGTGTGATTTACAAAACTCGGATTCTCTGTTAACATCAAGATAACGGTAAGTCTTCCTCATCTTGCCGTTAACGTTAGCCAGACATATTAAAACTGGACATTAGGTGACAGGAACAGTACTCGTGAGTCATTGAGTGCACATTTTAATGTTTTTTCAAGTGAGTCGAAAACAATTCTTGGGGCACATTTCATGTGAGGAATAATGGAAATGTAACAAAAATTAATATTTTATTTTTTCCGTAGTCAAAACATTTTATGGCTAGTGTTTTCGGGGCGGTATTCGAAATTTAGATGAAATTAAATTTAAGTATATTGTTTCCAAATATTTGACTCGGTGTGAAACATTGATATTTGTTAGCAATCAATATCATGATAAGAAATATATTACTTAGTAATAATTATTTCGCACTTAGAAGAAAATATGTACATATGTAATCGAACTATTACAAAATCATGTGCCATAAAGGTATGTGTTAAAATAGAGTTTAAATGCCAAAAAAAACTAATAGCTATGAAGCATTTTTTTCATTTTTGTCTACAGATATCACTAATCAGAACACGGACGCAAAGTTTCACGCAAATCTGTAAATAAATGAAACCGCTCCAACCGCCTTTAATTGTCCAAGCTCTCTAGAGGGCAATGCTTCCAGTCGCTGTCTTATGAACGCACTACATCAATTAAAACTGGCGGTTCAAAGCACCTGAGTAAATTTGAAGAATGAAGATCAAGTTTTCGTTCTCATGGGCGTAATTTAAAAATAAGGATAACGCGAGGGAACGCGTTACAGAGATCCGTGTTCGCGCCTAAGATGCATTGTTCATCCACCCAGAAATGACTCGGGAAATGGCTCACATTTGGGTGACGGGGGAATTTGAGCCACCCCGGCTAAACTTGGCCACTGAAACACCAATAGCCACCACACTCCTCGCACCCTTACCCTCATCTCCTGCTACCCTATCCTCCCAAAGGGAACAGAATATCAGTCTCCTACCATCGGTGAAGACGAATTGATCTTCGAAACCGTTGGATATCATAATACGAAGATCGAGCTTTACATCTACATACTACCCTGCGAGCCGCCACAGAGGCTTCTTGGAGGGAATGTTAGGACGCCAACCATGGAAAGGGAGGAATAGGGAAAAGGTGGTAGAAGAGGACAGAGGTCAAAGGTCATTAGTGTGATTGCAATGTGTCTTATGTTAGTGCCACGATAACCACTAATGGTGTGGGGAAAGTAGGAATTTTGCACCTGTCAGTTTGGCAGTGCATCTCTCTTCTTTGATCACTTTAGAGATATAGCGCGGGGATAAACTATAATTCTCCGTTTCGAACTGAAACTCGCCCGATCTGAATTTTTCAAGTAATCTAAGTCTAGCGTGTATCCTCCGAGTCTCTAACGGTTCCTAACCTAATCTTTCCATCAGATGTGTTACACTTTCTGTACGCTCTTAGCAGGTTTTAACGAATCGTGCGGATTTCTTTTGTTTTTTTATTTACTTCGTGGATTAAATCTTTCTGTGTATGGTGCAAGAAGCTCGTGGCCTATTAGAGATGTGGCCTAACCAGAAATTTTGTGGAATACTTCCATCATCGAATAAACATGAACTTTGTGTGCGATGGTGGGTGGCGTAACATGGTGGAACTCCTTCATGATGCACAAAGGGTAAGAAAAAAGACTTTGCTGTTCCACATAATAACATTATTTTGTGGAACAGCAGTCTTTTTTCTTACCCTTTGTGCATCATGAACTTTTGTGTTTTTTTCACAGTTTTATTTTTCTTGATACGACTGGCTTCGGCCGTTTAGCCATCAACAGGTACAGAGTAGGTATTGCTCCCGCATTACAGCCGAAACGTATCAGCTGAAGGAAAAAAAACTGTGGAAAACGCAAAGTTATGTTCATTAAATCTTGGGAAAAAAATTGTGTCCTTTCCTTTCGTTTTCGTGTTTCTACACTGTACATGTGTGTGTTTAATGAAGCATATTAACACACCCTGCATTCGCAGCGCCTCAGGAAGGGTCTTTTTCTTTCTTTCTCCTCCTGCTGCCTCTTCTGTCAGGAAGGCGATGTAGGCGGTGGCGGGGCGCAGACCCGCTAATGAATAAAAGGTGGGGGAGGTAGTGGTCAATCTCAGGGATAGAGGGGGAAGACCAGGAATGATTCTCACCCGTGATGTTGGTAAACTGACATTATATTACCATTACGGGTTACATACATTGGAAGTTCTCTTACTCAGTTTACAAAATTATTAAATTGAATTAACTTTTTTGTGGTCCCGCCAACGGGAATGTCTATTGCTCCGCGTGGGGATAGGCGGTAGGAAGAGCACTGGGGAGGGTGCAGCGAGGGGTCCTCCCGAACAGCATGCGGGGGCAATGCGGCTTTCCCGCGGATCTCTTCTACAACAGCTGAAGGCGTTCTCCAATGGGCAAAGGGAGGGAGGGGGAGGGTCCACGGGACGTAGGGCGAGGCGTGGACTCTCTCCGCTGTCAGGGTTGGAGGGGACGATAGACCTGGGGAGGGGTTGGCCGCTCAGGCGTCCTCTCTGGGCCCAGGGACCTCGCCTTGGATGTCCACGGCGCCGAGTCGTCCGCCGCGCTGCGGGTGTGGGATGGCTGCTTCGCTCCGCATCTGTAGGTCCCGCTGCCATCGGAACGGCCGCCGTCGGCGGTGGGTCGGGGGCGAAGTCGTGCTTTCTTCGCCGCGACCCCCGGCGGAGTTTCGCCGTGTGTCAAGGAGAGTCTGCTGGGCTCGGTCTTCTCCCTCCGCCGTCTTTTTTTCTCTGCCCAGCGTCGCCCTTTTATCCCGGTTGACCCCGGGGTGTGGGTGGGGGTCAGGGATTTTCCGCCCAATCATGGCCCAGATTCCCCTTAGTCCTCCTTCCCTTCATGCTCTCCTTCTTTCCCTCAAGTTTTGAGCATTGCCTTTTCATTTTAAAGAAATGCTCTGGACTTTTAAGGAACAATGCAGCCCTTGGTTATTGGACACGTGCAGGGTCGCAGGAAAAGGAGAGGGGGGGGTCGATGATGGAAATATATCCTCCTGAGGAACACGTAGGGCTGAGCTGCCCTCTTCGGTTAAGGGATGGGGAGGAGGAAGAGAAGAAGGGCACGGGACGATGAGTTTGTGGAGGCGTGAGGAGAAGAGGGATGTGTAGAAAGGGGTCTCGGCGAAGAATATGGTCCCTCAGCGTTAAACAGGGGGGAGAAGTAGGGGGTTCCCTCAACCTTCGCTCGTTGACACCCTAATTACCCTGCTTACTCTTCTCGCCCTCCGTGTCCGGCCACTCTGGAGGTTCGTGGGGGGGGGGGGTGGCGTAGGGTGTGAAGTATGGCCAGGGGGGGGGGTTGTTGGTGGCTCGTGGCGAGGGTGTAAGGTTAGGGAGAGGTGATGATGAAGATTTTTCCACCACAGAGAAGGGGTTCCTTGAGAAGGGACACTGTGGGTGGTCAGGGGGGGGGAGACGCGCGACCGCCAGGAAGAAAGTGGGAGGGTCTGGTTCGACTAGCGACGGTCTAGGAGGGAGAAAGGGAGGGGGTGAGGCAGAATGAATTGGTATTTTTCCCGATCGCGTACTTTTCGGCATTTAAAACCAAGTGCACGAATCAATATTTATGAACACTTTTTTCTTTGACTTGACAAAGTCAACCGACTTCATTCCTAATCGAAATTTCTCAAACAATCTTCAATTTACAAAACTAAACAAAACATAATCTTATACCCCTAAACGAGTAATAATTTCATGTATGTAGGTATGTTAAATTTATATAAAAAACAGATCTAATGATGTTGATGAGATACTACATCTTGAGGGTTTTACGTACAAGGAAAAAAATTTTCAGCGGGGAGGGGTGTTTGAACCGTTTGAGATCAATGACGTAACTAAGGAATAACGCGTTACATAAATGAATCGTTCGAGATGCTGATGTGTTTGAACCATTTGGATTGAGAACTTAAGCGTCCGCCATGTTGTTTATTGCGTGTCTAATCGGGATTTTCAAATCGATCAACGATATCCCGATAAGAACAACTAATTCAGGAAGCTACGTGGGATTTTTAAGAGTGATTTAAATACACCAAACCCCGAACCGGTCGTGATTGCACCTCGTGACTCCTTAGTGACATGATCAGAATTATCTCGAACGGTTCAGAAAGTCCTCCAGGCCCATTCATGAATACCATGGGAATCAATGAGGACTGGAAGGTAGTGCTTTATTTTACGACTTTAAATAATGTTGAAATATATTTAAGACGGTGAGACTTGGACTAAATTGTGCGAGAAAGTTTTATTTTTATTTTTCTAGAGTTCGATTTGGTTTTCTTGGTTTATAACTATACATAATTAAGACCAAACACACTATTTTGGTTTTTTATCGCCCTTCTCAAGATTAGAACCATGGTTTTAGCCGTTTTTGTTTGCGAAAAAGGATGACACATGCCGTGGCTGGCGCATGGCATTCTATCAATCGGAAGCATAGGAAAAACAAACCCGAAAAGATAAGGAGCTTAAGAAACCTGGTGTTGGAGGAAGATGCTGAAGATCAAATGGACGGATATAATAAGTATTGAAGAAGTTTACAGACGAGTAGAAGAGGAAAGGACCGTATGGAACACGATACAGAAAAAATAACCAGACGGATTGGGCACACCTTAAGGCACAATGAGTTTGTGAAGAATATAGTTGGAGGAAAAATAGTGGGAAAAGTTTCAAGAGAAAGGCCAAGGGATAAGTACATAGGATTGAACAACCAATGAATGAATTACTGATGATGCTGTGGCTGTAGAACTGAGCCAATGGAGGAATTCCAGCTACATAATTTTCAACGACGTTCCAAAAATCAATTTTCTCAACACGTGTGCATTCCTTCTTGCTTTCGCCCAAAGAATAATTACAATCTGATCAAAGAACGGTCTCCACATATTTATGATTATATGCACTTATTTTTTTACGTCTTGAACATAAATAAGCTATGTGTAATTAGGTGAAAGCCGGCATACAAAAATGTCATCTGCGCCCACCTTTAGCATGCATAGCTGATCGTGTTGTTGTTCCCTGCCTCGAGAAGGTGGGGAAGAGGTGATAGGGGAAGGTGGTTTGTAGGAGGTGAGAAGGAAGGGTTGGGAGGGAGGGATGTACGGAGGGGAAGGAGGCGGAGGAGGAGAAATGGCGAGGGACAAGAGGGGGAGGCAGTCTCTCAGGAGAGAGGAGGATGGGGAAAGGAGGGGAGGTCTAGAGGGAGAGAGATTGAGAGAGGGGCACCGGCGTATATATAGGAGAAATTCCACGCGGCCGTCCGAACAGGAGAGAAGGAAGTTATCAACCACTCGACCTGATCGTGATTGTAGTTTGAATCTTGCGAAAGAGTTTTTTTCAGAAAGAGTGCACGAGAGAGAGAACCGAGCCCGCCAAACAGAAATATCCGCCCTCGCCGTAATCGAAGCCCACAACAGACCTACTAAGCGGCCACTTAAAAAAAAACGTCAAAGGGAAGAGATAAGGAGAAGTTGCGGAAAATATCGACCTGTGGGGTGACGCGGTGTGATCTTTCTTTTAAAAGGAAGGACTTCGATGCCCGCCTGGGAGAAGAGGGAAAGTGATTCGAACAACGAGTTCGCGAAGAGACACTATTCTTCATCCCCCGCCTGGCCCCACATAATCCTCTCCCCCAAACAAGCCTCTCCAGACGATTTATCCCCTTCTTCTGTGAAACGCTCCAGTTCCGGTTAACTCATCAGTTCGAAGGGGAGGAGGCAGACCGGAAGACAGGATTCCAGGGAAACGGGTCCGTCAAGGATGACTTGCTCCAGCTTCCCGGCTTCGGCCGTCATCATCGGTGAGTTTTTAATCCCCAGCATTCTATCCCGAATGGCAAATTGTCAGCACTTTTGTGCCCACGGAATTGGTTGGTCATTTAAGAGAGGTGTCCGACAACTGGAATCATTTTCACCATTAGAGATAGGTTGGTGCATTGGTAAGGAAAGGATGGGTTAATGAATAAACTATGATTGAAAAGGAACAAACTTTGCTAATTTCACTTGTAAGTTTTTTTTTATTCACGACCCGGGTTTTAACAGTTTATGTCATCTTCAGGTTGACCTGAAGATGACATTAACTGTTGAAACCAGGATCGTGAATTTTTAAAACTTACAAGTGAAATTCGCAAAGTTTGTTCCATTTCCATCATGGAGAAATTTCAGGAAGTTACCCCTGACAATGATCGTTTTGTTTAATAAACTATGTATATTTTAATCGATTGTATACTTCTAGATGAGATTAGGAAGAGGGAAATTCGGTGGTTGGAGGAGATTATGAGGAGCGAAGGGTAACTTAAGGCTGTGATATAGGGGAGAATTTTGGGTAAGCGGGGAAAGGAAATGGAATATAGATTTTATTGACAGGATGAAGAGGGTTAGGACGTGTGCTGGGATGAAGAATGAAATATTATCAGTAGATAGGGCCCTGCACGAGTAAAAATCTACGGGATTTTTACTCACTTCCATTTAAGCCTACATTTGGTAGTAGATTACCTGATAATAATAGAGAAAAAATCGAATGTACGACCGGTTTTGACATATTGGAGGTATGACCAGGTTACTTGACCCAAATCATATGACGCTAAAGCGGTCGTACATTAAATTAATCAGTAAACACTTTATATATTTTTATTAGTTATTTAGAAATACTTTCTTCTATCGTCGGTGAGTTTTTAATCCCGGCGTCCTAGATCGAAGGAAATGGTCAACACTTTCTGGATCCACGGGATCGCTGAACAGTTGGTTGATAATTTAGGGGAGGAGTCCGGCAACTGAAATCATATTCGCGATTAAAGCTCGTTGGTGCGTTGATAAGAGAAGATTACTGAATAAATAAGCTATGTATATTTTCACTGATTAATTTAATGAACGACCGGTTTCATCGCGCGGCACCTTCTGGTTAACTGATGATGTCGCCTACGTGATGAAACCTGTGGTACATAAAATTAATCAGTGAAAATATGCATAATTTATTGATTTAGTGACCATGGATTTTCGCAAAGTTGCGTCGGAAACAACAAACTTCATAAAAAGGGAAGGATTACTTGGGATATGGAGGAAAGATGGAGAGAATTCCGGCGTCGGTATCAGCCTGCTCTTTTAACGAAGGGCGGCGATTGGACCACAGTTTAACGACGGACGGAGAACTTTATCTAACCTATCTTACTAGGTTTTTTACCGGCAGTATGCCTCTAATTGCGAGGCCTTTAATCGCAGCCCGTGTTATGTAGAGGTATAGAAAAACACGATAATATTAAAACCAGTGGTGGTATTACAATGAAATAAAACTGAAGCTAGTGGTTTCAGGCGTAACTTTATGGAACAGCTTCATAATTGAAAAGAAAAATTTAGTGAGTTCCACATAAATACCTTTTTATTACGACATAGATTTCGTCGATGAACGACATCATCAGGTCCATGAACCTGATGATGTGCAAGCACCTGATGATGTCGCTCAGCGACGAAACCTATGTCGTAATAGACATCTATTTATGTGGAATTCACAAAGTTTTTCTTTTCAAGAAATAAAACCGTTTTATTTATTATAATTTCCATATTTATGATAAATTTATTTGCAGTTTATATTATATTATAATATTTTCTTTCATAAATGAATTTAAAGTCTACGTCAAAGTTTTACATTGCCTTAGAAGATGAGAAAATATTTACCAAATTAAGAAACATTCGTTCCCTAATACGAAAGAATACAGTGTAATTATATATTATGGGTTTTATGATTGCTTATTATCATGAACAAATATAGAAAATACCCAAATTCGCCATCTGATGTATTTACACTTGGCACCCCAAGAAGGAATTGGGATGTAACAAAACATTCCCAGCCTCGCTCGGGCTTCGAAAGCAGACCAATAGAATGAGAAGCCATTACTCTTACCAGCACACAAACTTGATCCCCATTTTCATAATTTTTATACGTTTATCTAGAGGTTAGGGTAGGTTTAGCAATGATCATTTCCACTCTTCTATTACTCTAGCTAGAGACGCACTACATCCTCGCGGGGATCGGGCTGGTGTAGTGGCTTGAGTACTGCCTTCCCATTCAGAGGAACTAGATTCGGATCTCAGTAGTGGTGGAGATTTTTAGGAGTCCTGAGTCGTGATTACGGATCTTGATAGCGTGTGCGCTCGTGTTACCGTAATTATGCTACCGCTTTAATGAATAAGAAAAATGTGATGAACTTTCTTCAAACTATGCCTGTTCTTATAAAATCACTGTTCTCGCATTGTCATAGCGGGTCGCAGAGTCGCGAGTCGAGACTTTCGCGTTTTGGATGCCAATAGCGACAACGCGCCGGCAAAATCCACGATCGCGCCACTGATTCTCAAATGTGTGTAATGTGGAGAAATCTTCTAGTAGAATGCAGTCGGGAAGGTTTCTTGGATTCGTCCGCGTTGTTATTTTGGTGGCGACGTTTCACCTACTATACTGTAGGCGTCCTCAGGCCAGGCTGAAGTGGAGAATGCTTCGAAAGGGCCGGTATTTATGTTGTACAATGGGGGTGTCTTCCCGCCAGTTCTTCAATTGATTGGTCCCTGGCTCACATCCGCAAAACGCGGGAAGTGGGAAGGATCCTTTTTGAGGCCATGTAAGGGATTACTATTCACCTTCTATACTGTAGTTTCGTATATCTACTATACTGTAGTAGATTACTAATCACCTACTATACTGTAGGCTTTACACCTTTAACCTGACCTGAGGACGCCTACAGTATAGTAGGTGAAACGCCGCCACCAAAATGACAACGCGGACGAATCCCGGAAACCTGCCTGACTGCAAACCTGAACACCGCGAAAAACTTTGACAGAATCTTCTAATAGAATGCTCCGTCCTTCACCTGGGACACTTAAATTGTGGACCTATTTGGGTTTTTTGCTTAGAGCAGACCAACGCAGGCTTTGGGTATCTCTCCACCCTTCCCCAGATAATACCTACCTTACCAACCTATTTTCTTTCCTCCAACGCCAAAAGTGACCCCAGTTGTCGGTTGTCTCCCTAAATAAGCAACCGACTACGCTGTTAAGAATCGATGGGAGAGCCTCTTAAGTACGCTTTTATGAATATTTTCTTGGTAGATGGCCGAATTACGAGCAAACAATCTAAATTTGCTTTTATCTATGGGGTTAATATCGACAATATAAACAAGGCGTAACAGGCGATCAATTACTGTTCCTTGCGGGACGCCACTATGTCACCCTAACCATATTTGAACTTATTCCTCCATTCTCCTTTTTATCAAATAGCCACCCAACCAACCATTGCCGAAATAATATCTAAGCGATTACATTTACTTGTGGGTCTAGATGGCAGTAGACCTTTGTACATTCAGTCGTGTTTCCATTTATATCGGTCAGTCTTTCGTCATTTTGTACTGTTCTCCAGGTAATTCTTCCCTTGCCAAACTGCTCATTAATTGTGTAAATTACTTCACATGGTCGCTTTCCCAAATAACCACCCAATTCTCCAGATGTTGCCTCTTCAGTGTACGTCCTACCACTCTTTATCCCGTCCATAAAGCCAATGCTCTTTCTTCCCCTAAGTCGCTCACAATTCATCCTCCTCTCAATCATGGCCTTCAGCATCCCCTAACTCTTTACATTCCTTCCAACCACAAACTCTACCTCCTCCTAATCACCTCCAGAGGTTTCCTCTCCTCGCCCACCATACCAAGTACTTCCTCGTTTGTCTTCTTCTCCATCTGTCGTACTAACTTCATCCTCCTCCACACCCTCATATCGAACACCTAGAGTCAATTCTCGTCTCGATTTCTCTTGGGTACAAGTCGTACATCCCCACGATAAACATTAGACTCCTCACTAATTTTATGCTCAGGTCAATACTCATGATTCTCACATTTAGGTCTGAAATCACATATTAAATCTAAATATTTCCTTTTATTGTTTACTGACCCGTTTCAAAATTATAGAGTTATTTGGTAGCACACGCACATTAGGAAAATTTCGAGGAAATGACTGTAATTTCCTAGTTATCCTGTCCCAATTTTACTAAGCACAGCCAGAAGCTTGGGATGGTCCTTCCTCAACGCTAACTCTCTCTCTCTCCATCCTTCCCTCTCTGCCTACGCTCTGACATATTAGTTCAATACAAATACTCTTCAGGAAAGAGGATTAGGATGATTTAAGTCTCCCTAGATTTATTTTTGTTCAATTTGGAAGATATAGGATGGGTAAAGAGAAAGGCGACCGACTAGGCGTCTCGTTTTATTTTGCTTTCTTGACGATTCTGATGGTATGCATACCCCTAAGAAGCCATACAGGCCACAATTGGCTTGGCATCAGATTTTCCAGGGGCTGAACCAACAGATCATGACATATACACTACTGCCTTGGGGGGAGAAATACCAATCCAGGCGGAACTCAACCCCAGGATTAACAGGTGAAAACTTTACACCGTCGCGTCGTCACAGAAGCAGAAGTTTAGCAGAATTCCTGTTCTCACCATACCGAGCTTATTGCTCTTGCTGGTCGAGGTTGTAGGTTATTTTGGAGATGTCAATGAGGTTTTGATCTTCAGTTAGGGTTGAAGTTTACTTGTGATAGATGAATGGCTGGACTTCGTTTCATTTTTTTTCATAGCAAGAAAGGTTATTTTGTTCAGGGTTGGAGTTTATTGTAGGGTTTAGGATGAAATTTTAGGTAGGAGTGGTATCGTTAGAGAAGGACAGGTTTATGTAGGGATTAATCAGGAGAGGGGGGAAGCAGGTTTTTTAATGTAGCCCCGCTTCTACCGCAACCGGGGTGAGGAGGGTTTATAGAAGGATGAACTGTGAAATTAGGGAAATGAGGAGCAGGGGTGACTAGAATGGGAGGCTGAGAAACTATTGGTGCAGGATCGGCTGGGTCTTCGTCGCTGGAGGTTGGCTCAATTATCTGTTGCGAAATGTTGGCATTAGACTGAGGGTATTTGCGGAATGGTTGGTAGAGTGTTGGGAGGTGAGAGAGGTTACTGGGAAATTTACACCGTCGTCACCAGGACCGGAAAATGCTATTAATTTGCTGTAATTAATGGGGCGCGGGGAGAAGTAATTCCTATATAATTCTGTTCCACCTTGCTATTTCTCTTAATTTTTTCACTTCTGTCACTTCTAGAGACATAGCGTTATGTTAATATAACGTCAACAATATCAACCAGAAATTTAACTGATCAGAATTTTTCATATAAGCATAGCGAATAGCCTCCGAGTCTCTAGCGGCTCACAACCTAGTTCTTTCATAAGCTGCGATACCCACTCCGTTCGCCCTTGGTAGTTTTTAGCGAAGGGGGCTGTTTTTTTTGTATTTTGCTTCGTTTGTGTATTAAATCTTTCTGCGGAGAGTCCTAAATACTTCCGAGATATTCGAAAAAACATAATGAGAGCGAAGTAGGTAGTGTTTCTATTTCACTCATTTATCCTAGAATATTCAAGCTATCTGTTCAGGTGCTAAGAAAATTACGCCGATTATGCCAGTATTTTTGCTTCATAAATATGTAAATTTATACCTATGAATCAAAGAGCTATAACGGTCATAAATTATTAAGCTTGCATCGCGTGTCTGCTGCATGTATTGGGGGAGGCGACGGGCAGCGCGAGATAAAATTGTAACTGTTTAAATATTTATAAAAACGCATTTATGAATTTCCACTAAATTTTATTTTTGGAATAGTTAGCTGGATATGTTTAAATTACGGAAAAAAAGTTTCGGCCGATTCTGAGATGTATTTGAGAAAAGTTTATTAACAATTTTTAAAACATTAGTAATTAACAACAATAGAGTATAGAAGAAAATACTTTTTACTGATATATTTGCATTCAATAAAGATTTAGCTTTAATAAGAGCTATGAATAATTGCTGTATAACAATTACAAGCGGAGATATATGTGATAATATGATTTAAGGCTCGGATTTTTGCTAAAAATGCGAAAAAATTAAAATATGCATAATTCGCTCAAATATTTTGTTTTCACAAAACGGTTTGAGGGTATTCAGTTTGAGTTTATATTGTACCCATACACCAATTTTTATCAAAATCTGAGACCCGTAGGGACAAACGTTTGTTGACGTGAGGTGGAATGACCCATATACCTACCATCCCCAGTTAAAACAAAAAAACATAAAAAATGAATCAATCTTTTAAAGTTCCTCGTGATGCTAGGTCGGGGATCAGCAACCGACGCTCTATCCTCCTCCTAAGATGATGGAGGCGAACTTATTCAGCTATTCTACGCTGCTTTGCTAGGAAAAGATTTTTCTAGAAAGAAAGAAAGTGATAGAACATTCATTTTATTGACGCATGAGATGCACGTATGCCAAGCCAACGCGTGATAGCGTTGCATTACGCATCAAAAGCAGGACTCACGGCTCCCAGGAAGCCAAACGAGCTTACTACATTGAAACACATGACGTAAGAGCAATTGCTTGCTCACTAACTTTGGGATGTTAATGAATAATCTTTTTTCCTCACGTGAAACGTGATTCGATTTCCGCTCCTTCAAGTGAAATTCTGCGACCACAATCAAAATGTCATTTAACACTGGGTATGCTGCGCGCTGGTAGAGTTATTTCCTCTTCTCATTAGATTTGACTTGTGAATTCTGCGTGAAAACGGTGTGGTAAAAGGATCTGGTGCTTTAACGGTGTATTATCTGGATGAAGTCTTCTCCTAATTTCCAGTCTGGTGAGAGTAGCCATAGTTTCCGAAATTTCGAAGTCCGACACTTTTATCGTCATTAGGGATATTGATACTGGTTACATGAATTCTGCAATATTAATGGCATCAGCATCTTTGATGACAAGAAACGTGTTGGACCCCGAAACGTCAGGAACTACAACATGTCTCATGTGGTTGGAAACCCAAGAAGACTTCATCCAGGCTGAGTAAAACCTTTCTCGATCATAATAGGAAAGTAAAACTTCAGAATCTTATTTGCACAGCTTTGAATCCTTCTAACGATTATGACCAGTTGTGGTATCTCTGCCAATGGGGCGGGGGATCAACATAAAACTTCATAGCATTTTACAACCTTAAACCCACTTTAAAATGAGATAGTTTGTAATAATACATTGCTCTTGGCTGATTTTCATCATTTCCTCATAGTTCAGCTCCCCACAAACTCTCACCACGAACTCCATCGTAGGTTATAGGCATTTTTAGAACCATATCCTCATGATTTATGTAAAAGAGCAAATGCGATAATTTACCACCCTGTCTAAACACCCGACTTTTAATTTGATAACAAAATCCTCAATTTTCCACAATTAAATAAAACTTCAATTAAGACCTAGGTTTCAATATATTACATCACCATCATGTGATTATCTGATTGATATTTTAGGTACGTTGAAACCTAGGTAGTAAAAAAAAATTTGAATCTATTTGTGAAAAATTGCGCTTCTTTTTATCCAACAATAATTTCCAAATTCCACGCAATATCATCTGAATCTTCTGAACCACCAACTCTTTTCCGCTCAAGTCAATATTAACTCAATGACATGACGTCAAAATGCAAATAACTCTACATAATAATGGGTAACACATTTACTGAGGACATATCAACATAGAGCGACAGACACAATACAGCGATAAAATGTCACACAGATGGGAAGTCAATCTAATACCTGCGTATAGTCGTTGAACCATCGGTTATTAAGTTACTTTATTATTTACCGAGATGAGAAAACTGTGCTAGCTCAATTTTTTTCACGCTGAATAATCTTAATTGGATTTCCATTACAGTGCTTATCATTATCAGTCATCCATCATTCTTACAACCCAAAACATATCATAACACCCCTCCATCTAAATAAAACACTTGCATAAGTAGTTGCTCATTACTTCTTACCTAATCCGGATATTTAAAACGCATTTAGCACTCATTCACAGATCCAACGCTTCATATGATGACGAACGAGTCGTTCGTTGAAACGTTGGCACATATGATGCCTATTACCTGGTGGAATACCCGTGAAAAATGTATATACAGATATAAAATGTAACACGTAAAAAAAATTTTTACATGAGGCTAAATATCAATCGGCATTTTTGTAAAAATTTCAAAAAGATTTTCAACCAACGATATTCAGTATTCCAAAGGAATCTTGCAAAAACAACACACCTTTTCACATTGTAAATCAAGGCAAACGGGTTATCTGATGATTTTGAATGTGATGCAGCGCTTTGTGGAGTCAAAGCAAAGCAAAACATCAGTGACGCATCTATTTGCTTTTCATCCACGCTCCATGCATTCAAATAAGTCGCCACTTCTCGAGGCACGGATCTTATATCCTTGCTTTACAGTCAAGGCCCATGAAGTTACCTAATAAAATGAGAGAAAGGTTTCCGCTGATTACGAAATTATTCTCTTGAGGCATCTTCATACCACTGGTTCAATACGTCCAATTTTGTGTCTTGAAGAAATAAACGGTAAATAGATCCGCTTAAATTAGATTCGTATGATAAAGTCAACAAACGAATGCTGTGTCGTCTACACTGTGGGTGGAGTAAACACAAAGTCATCAGACGAATTAAAATACTTGGGAATCACCTTAACTTCAAACATATCGTGGAGAACACACATATTAAACATATGCACCACAGCCTTAAAGAAACGAGGATTTATCAAGCATATAGTAGGAAGATCCACGGATGAAATAGTGAAAGAGAGGTGCTACTTCGCTCTGTTTAGGCCACACCTCGAATAGGCCGCAAGCATTCGGGACCCTGGACAAAAAGATTTAATTCTAAAAATAAATAAAATACAAAATGAAGTTGTTCACTTCGTTAAAAACTGCTACGAGCGAACAAAGAGTATTTCACAGCTTTTAGAGGGATTAGATTGGGAACCACGAGAGGCTACACGCTAGGCTTAGATTTCTTGAGAAATTCCGAACGGGTGTACTTCAGTGTGACACAGAGAATGTCATTTTGACGCGGCACAACATCTCCAGGTCGGACAGGAAAAATAAATTGAGAGAAATACATTGCTGAAGAGAAAGGACAAGAAATTGTTCTTTCCACGCACAATAAGTGACCACAATAAAAACTGAGATCCACTCAAAACACTCCCGTAATACATTTTACCTTTTCACCTCCCTATAAAATTCTCCCTTACACCTTTACGCGGCTGGTGTCATAACACCCCCTGCCACATGCCCTTGTGGCGATTTGTAGGGTAGTATGTAGATGTAGATTCACCTGAACGGTGATGAGCGAATGAGAACGGATAAGACCATTGCCATGAGATCAATGTAAAGGTAGCTTTAATGAGATATTTATTTATTTCATAATACGAGTTTGTATTATGAAATAAATAAATTATTATTCGTATTTCGTTACAAATAGGCAATTAGTCTGGGAGTGAAGTTATATTGAGAATAAAAATGTAAAAAAGAGAATAACGGAATATTAAACTCATTTTAAAAATACTGTACAACTATTTGAAAACATTTTTACATTCTCAGGAAAAATTTAAAAAAATGTCTCCTGATAGCTCATTTCATTCTAAAATTCCTAGATCCATGGAGCTTTTTGGAATGCTTGTTATTTTTCTAAAGTTTATGGCCCTTTCCCTCTTAAGGAACAGGAAATTTCCATTTAAAGTTATTTCCTCCCAACTTCTAATTTTTTTAGCAATTTATAATTCTCATAGAGTCTATTTAACATCCTCCACACTTCTGGAGATTTCCATCCGAGCTACGAATAACATTGAATGAATTTAGCCTCATTTTAAAGAAAAAAATTCCATCTTTTTAATTTTACCAAAACATCAGTCACTTAACTCACTATTTATCGAGATTTGCCTAAAAAATAGATGTCATTTTCTAAGAGATATGGAACGGTCATGCGCTCCAGAGATTAATTATTTATAAATTGAATAAGTTATGTCGAAGGGATCGCGTCATAAATGTAACTGCGAGCAGTTTGTATATTTATTACAATGTAAAAAATATTTTTTTATTGCATTACAGTTCATTAAATTTAAGATAAACATTTGGTTTTGAGGGCGAATGGTGTGAAAAGTATGAGTCAAATTCAAGCCTTAAATATAAATACTTTGGTAATAACTGTTGATTTCAGTCATGAAAAAAAAAAACAAAGTTTTTGCGTAATTTTTATTGCTACACTTATTTATTTCTTCTTAAAATTGCTAAAATTTTAAAATGATAATTGAATATGGCCTCCACAATGGCTTAATGAAAAAGCTCACTCCAAATAACTTAACCTCCTTAACCTTGGACTAGCGCATTGAAATGGAGAAATCAAAAAATCTTTCACTTTTTTACTTTGTTTCAAGAAATATAACATATTTTGTTCGTAAATACATGATTTCGCTCCAATTATCTAGCATGTAACTTACCACCCTGAAATTTTCCTATTTTTAGCATCATTAGCATAACAATGGTGATTAATCCCTACAAGCATTGAGAGAGAAAATACGACTTGAATTATCCTTTCCCATCGAACTCAGCAAACGAGAAGAAAAAACACATACGGTACGCAAAAAACTATCGTGAATACAATAGTATAAGGGACAGTAATTGGGAATAATTAACGAGGAATACCAAATGTGGAATAAATGAAGCAAATAATTAAGGATTACAAAACTAAAGTATGGTGAGTGCATAAAGCGGATAAATGAGAAAATGATATCGTAGAGAGCTACAGCAAACCAATCTTCGGGATTATTGATTGCCGATCACGATGATGAAGAAGCTCATGCCAAAATATGAACACCAATCTTGAAACTCAGGGGGCCACCATAGTAGACGATATAGACCCCCAGAGATCGATAAGGCGTTGTTCTATACAGACTCGGATGTCAACAGAAAAAAAAGATCACTTATAAACTATTCCATCGCAATGCTAATTCAAGGTAGGCCGTTGCGCATCATTAGGATCAAACGCTGTGACGCAGGTTGGATAACATCAAGCGGTAGCTAGGCACGGAGTGCATTGTCTATTTGATACTTGTTTGTTAATAGAATTCAGCAGCTAATGCAAGGAAACATACGAGGGAAGAGAATTATTTTTATGTCCCATTGATACATCTACATGGGCAAAGCGGGTCCAGGTTCGCCGGAGACAAGACAACTTCAATGTTGAAAATTGTAAAGGCCTGGTTACACGGTACATGAGAATGTACAAGTTTCTGTACATTTTTGTGAATGGTTTCATGTACAGATTCTTGTACATTCTCATGGACAAGATCAATGAATAGGTGGCTAAACGGTACATTTTTTCGGACAGATTTTCGTACATTTTCTGATGCGCATTATGCGTTTTCGTTTGTTTTTCCTCATTTTAAACCGTAGGCGTGTTATTTAAACCAATTTTGCTGCCATGGATACGACACATTTACTTGTCAATTGGCTTGTGAAAATGTTAATGTGTCATTTGCGTCGTCTGCCACCATGTGTCTCTGTAATGATGTCAAATTGTACGATTGTCTGAACGAAATTAGAACCGGTTCTATTTTCTGTTCAGACATTCATACAATCGTACATTTTCGTGTGGTTACACGGTGAATTTTCGCGTTCATTCTGACATTCAGACATTCACACATTTTCTTGTACATTCTAATGTACCGTGTAACCAGGCCTTAAGAGTTCCAACTTTCAGTTGTAAATAAACTGTTGCTAGGGTTATTTCCGCTGTAAACAAGAGTGTATTATCTAACTACACATTTACTAATTATAGCTTATCAAATATGTTGCAATTCAGCACATAAGGTAGTTAGAGCAAAAAATCACTTCACCTGTAAAAGGATGAATTTTGCCTCATTTTAAAGGAAAAACTCCCATCTTTCCAATGATATCAAAGTATTAACCCCTTACCGAACTATTTTTAGAGCAATTTGCTTGAAAATACAAACTGTTTTACATGGGGTATATTACGTCTGTACGCTCCATAGGGAGAATACTGAAAAATTAGGATTTATAACTCCTAGATTTCGTCAAGAAACTATGTATAGTTTGTGTGTTTTCTCAACTATTTATTAAAAATCAATGCATTACTCACCGCAGTAATTTTTACATAATCACAAAAAACCTGCTGTTTTGAAGGCTTTTTAGCCGTACGGAAAAAAATTAGTCAAATTAGAGACTGATGTGGTTATATTTATTTAGTTCCTGAGAATTTATGCCATATAAAACTATATTTAGGTGCCATTAATATTACAATATTTACTTCATACTTCTTACAAACGCTGAAATTAAAAAGTAAAATTCAAATATGGTCTTCATTATGACTAAGGAAATATCTCGCTCAAACTACCTAAAGGATGCAAATGCCATCTTTAGTTCATTGTGTCGTTGCTAAAAACTAAATTATCGTGGCTTTCATCCATTATACCCGTGCTAATTCTCGAGCGTCTACTCCTCGTGTCACCCGGATGACGTCATGCGCAGAACGGACTCATTTTGGTCAAGATAATGACCTACCTTGTATTAGTCATATAGGTATATCAAAACTTGGTGGCACTCACCAGCGGAGAATCAGATATCACTGAGGGTAAATTAAGCGTTGATGAGCGGGCGAAGGTACCGAAGGACTCCCGGAGTGACATTTGGAGAAAGACTCGGCCACTCACTTGTATGCTTCCCTCTCTCTTGCGTCTTACTCTTGACAAGCGAGTGCCACCAGGTTTTGCAACACCTATACCATGACCTATTCCTTGCATACATAGACACCACTGCTTTCAATCTCAGAGCTCCAGTGCTATCAGCTATGCTTTTGTGGCAACTTCACCCCAATTTTGACCGATTTTGTTGACATAACAGGGAAATTTGAGTTTCCGATGTCCACTCCAGCGACTGTGGAGAACCAAAAAAAGACGAGGCGCAGTGGATGTGTACGTAAGGAAAAGATTTTTAAAAAAATAAAACGCCTGCCGTTTCAGAATCTACCGCCCCGCAATGCGTATTCGTGTCGCTTGTTTGCCTACACAGTAGTTTTTCCCGAGAGAATTCACAGTCCCCCCCCCAAATAGGGCTTAACGCCGACCACACGAGCTGTTTCTGCTGAAACATTGGTCACGCGGTTGATCAGCGCAACTTCCATGAATCTCCCCGCTTGTGTGACGAAACGAAATCGAAAAAGCCAGGCCATCTTCTCCCAAAAGAGAAGTCTGCAACTTCCTCCGAAGCACTTACTACTGGCGAGGAGAAGAAATGTCTCACGGCTCAAGGTGAGAGAGAGTCACCCAGGCAAGACGGATGAAGATATTAATTATGCTGGGGCGGGGAAAAATAAAAGAACTTGCGCTTCGCAAGGCAAAGAAAGGTATGAAATGACGAGACATCCATCCAGTCGTCGCCAAGATAATTACACATATTTCTAGATGAGAAGGCTCAAGTGGAAAGAAAACGGCAAGTTTTCAAATACCATTTTTCCCACGAATGATGAGAGACCATAACAGAAGCCTTTGAGACTTCTAATTAGGTTTTTCGATAGGTAGTGTAGCAGGGGTGGCTCCAGACCAGAGGTCCGGGGGGGGGGGGCACCGGCGGCTCTTGGGGTGTGGAATACCTCACAGGAAAATGGGGGTTCGTGTGTCTCATTCCGGAAATTCGTAACAAACTATGTGCAAAATGGCGCTTTATAAGTGGTTTGAAATCAAACGTTTGCCTTTTAAGAAGAGCAAGTTTCTACTAAATACATATTCCCCTTTGAGATTACCACCAAGTTTCGACTAATTCCAAAATTATTTTTATTTACATTCGCATTTAGCTTGTGGTTTTAAAAAGTTTGTTTACATACAATTTTACTGGATTTAAAGTAAAATAACCAAAACTTCAATTACAAAAAATCAGCAAAATAATTTAGGCTTTTTATTTGTCTATGACAGAGAAATACTCCGGGTTTTTGGGGGGGTGATTGCCCCTAAAGTCCCCACCAATGTAGTGTAGCTAATTAGTTGATTCACTCACTCATGCCTCTTTCTAAATCTTTTAGATAGTATTAACCGAACCTCTTGCATGTTTCCTGTACACCTCTTGTATTTCTGTGAATTAATGTAGTTGCTAAATACATTAGTGTAAGTAGTTTCTCTAGCACTGGTAGCGTACCTATAGTGGAGAGCATGTTGATGAAATATCACCTCCTGACAAGAATTTGCAGGTTTTTGCTAATGCATTAATAGTCATTGTTTCATTAACCTTATTAGGGGATGGTATAATTAGTGTTTGTTGGTATGGTAACTCAAATCCTGCCGTACACCTTTGCGGTGGCTTACAGGGTATTATGTAGATGTAGAAAATAGGAAATTCCAGTGAATACGGATATCTGAATACGGTTGAATTTGCATGAAGTAGGCGTGAAGATGGTTTTGGAGGCCGATACTTTCAGGAATTCCATTAATTATGCCGTTTGACTCGACGCTTAGGTCAGCATTGATATCGATATTGAAATCAGCGCCGTAAACTCGGAACCACATTCAGATCCTAAAGTGGTAGACTCCTCAAGTAAGACATTTAAACATTAAATTCAAAAGCTGAAATAAGGCATACATCGGTCAAACTGGGAGAAATTTTATCACACGCATCTAAGAACACGCAAGAAGTTACAAAAATAAGGATTCAACCTCACCCCTTGCTAAGAGCCTATATGAGATCAATTATCCAAAGTTTAACAAGCCCTTCCCAAAGGTCTGATAATGGACGCTCTCGAAAAAATCGAAATTATCAGAAACTCTACAAACCTATGTAACGAACAATTATTCCTTCTCCTTTCCGACAAAATTACCTTGAAAAATAACAACTTTTCCCGACACACTAGCCCTTGATCCACGTTTCTACTGGCTCCCGCCTTTCTCAATCTTCCCGCCGGTACAAAGCAATACTTCTTTAAGATAACCTCTTAAGAAAAATCCACACAGTTGGCTGCGATATAATTAATTCTCAACTTTCACGACGTTTGGATTTCTTAGAGCTCCTGGCAAATGTTTCTCGCACATCCTTAACAGACTCAACTGATAGGCCCGGCCGACTTATTTTTATAACGTTGCACAGGCAGCCAGTACAATTTTTTATACCACTTACGAATTGTCTTGTCTGTAGATACTTCTATACGATATTTTGCACGAAATCTTCGTTGTACCATCTCAACCGATACGCATTTAGTGAATTCTGAAATGGAACACCTTTATGTTCACCGATGAACGCCATTTTTCATACTACTACGACCTAGCTGAATCTGTAATTACGCGAAGCCGCTTATTTCGAATGCAAACTTAGAAAGTTTCGCATTTAGAGCTCTCGAGGTTTTCAAACCGGGTAATGTTGGTGAGTGACACAGACGTTCCGAAAGTCGTAGCCTGCCATCGTCCTCGGTGCCACACCAACATCACCCTGTTGGAAACCCCGAGAGCTCTAAATTCTAAACTCTCCAAGTTTGCAGTAAGATCTGGTGCTTTACCGACGCACTTGATGCATGAATTCTTCTTGAGTTTTTCCACAGATTAGGCCCTCCACAATTGCCGATGTTCCGATGCCCGACATCGAAACGTCAGCCAGTGTGGAGAGCCTAACCCAGTGGAGAACCCGAGAAGAATGCATACTCTCCAAGTTTGCATTTGAAATAAGCGACTTTGCGGCCGTGAATACCTTCAATCTTACATTGTAGATTTCCAATCATTGCGAAATTTCACCTTCTTTGGTGTATATCTTCGCACCCGTGCGCGTGACTGCATACCACATCATTTGTGCAATCGCAATTATTGGAAAATTGTCAAGGTAGTCGTTCTAAAGCGACAATGTTGGATTTATTATCCGCGACTGTGACATATCATGCACGACAACGTCTCCTGCGTTACAATGTAGACTGGGAACGAGAACAACTTTTTCGTATAAACCCCCCGCTGAAATTCGCCTTGAATTAAGATGGCTTGGTGGTGTAACTGGCTAGACTACTGAGAAACCGGCAATTGGGAGATCCGGGTTCGAATTCCGGTCAAGTCAAACGATTTTTTCATGGCAAATTTCACCTTCTTTACATTGTAGAGTTTCATTTATCAACGGATGTGGTTTTATTTACTTGGATCACCCTGTCTAATTTCAACGCTATTTAATACTCACCGACCATGGTGTCGGCGTGTTATGTCATAATGTAGTCTAAATATGGAACGCTCTATTCATGGTAAATGGACCATTCTATGCGTATGCACGTCAGTTTTTTCTTGGCGTATCGATTCTTCCAAGAATATCGCCGCACCCCTTTGATTGGGATGTGCATGGCGATGGTAAAAAGGGAGGGTGGCTGAGGGTGGCACGTGGTCTGCCGTACAGAGATCCGGGATGCGCCGAAATGCCGGACGCATAATTCATAACCGGGTGAGACAGCCGCGCGTTATAAAGTGGGGGTGGGTGGGGACCACTGACAAGAGAGTGGACGCAAGGAGTTTCCTCAAGTAGCGTCCAAGGCGGATGCAGCAGCAAGATGGGGCAGAAACATCCCGGAGGACATGTGCGATGGAGTTGATTATCATCACGGTCTGGGACCAAAAATAAAAATGACGGGCACAAGAAAAGACGCAAGAATGCTGATAAGCTATGTACTACCACATTTATGGTAAAATGAAGGCAGAACACTGAGCGACGAAATGTATTTAAACTAATCAATATTGAAAATTGCGAGACAGAAAAAACAGTAATCACTAGGTACTGGATAAAATCTTTGCTTAGATCATTCAACTTTAATGGCATGTGGACTAATTAGTGCATAAAATATTAAATAATATGGGAACTATACTAATATTTCTCTTACAACATGGCCATTAAGTATTTCCACCACGTCACGTCAAAAACTCTACTGTTATTTTAGCAGGACAGGCTATAAGAGGTACCAAAGAATCTTAAATGTATTTATTCAGTTGAACAAACTGAACAAGATTCTATACAGTCCTACTCGTGATTTATGTGATATGATTGCTAACTCAAAACATTGTTTCACATTTGGTTGGGTTTTGGTTCACCTTCGATAACTACCACAGTTTCATTTCCATCAAATTATTATATAAGAACAAATATGGTTGGATATAGGGTAAATAGTATCCACCGTCGAAAATTGTCTTTTTCGACGGATTTGAGCCGAAATATGGCAATGAACGACGCACCGATTTCGAAATCTCAGGTAGGCAAACATTTGAAGGGAATCAATGTATAACATCAGTCTTGTACCCGAAGGACGGTTTGAAAGTTTGATTCAACAAGTAATAAAGCCTATGGAGCGCGAATTCTACGATACAGAGACAGGTGGTCAGCTACATCTGCTGTGCCCCATGTAGTTTCTAAGGGATTTCTTACGCTCAGAAAATAGCACATAGCTTTTTCTCGTACGAGAGTCTCAGGAGCCATAGCCATTGCTAGTCCCGGGGACCAGTAAAAACATCAAAACTTAAATAATTAATATTAACAATGATAAATTTAAAAAAGAATTTATTCCTCAAAACATTTATGAATATCAGAATTACAATTCTCAAATATCTGTCACGATTATAGGTGCCCCTAATCCTAAGCTCCATCATGGGGTTACAGACTCAATTATTTACTAAATCAAAAATAATACTGTGAATAAGATTTTGTGTTGTCATAATATTTACATAAATGTAATCCTTTGAAAAATTGTTTTACGATTCTAAGTTTCACAAATAGCAAAACAACTATTTCGTTTGAATATTCATATATATATATTTGAAAAAATACAAGCGTAAAGACACTGGTATCTTAAATACAATTCTACTCCTTGTTTAAAAATAAATTTGATAAATCCTCATTGACAAATGACCATTTTATATAAACTTCTACCATTTATATCTTCATTCTTAGCATTGACAATTGATTTGGGCAATTGGCTAAATTACGATAACTACGTGAATCGTGCACTCTTGGTGTATCATTTATTATTGAGCTTTTCGAACGATCCAGAATTCTGAATTACTTTTTTATATTCTGGATTCAGATCCGCATAACCCTGCGAACCCGATATACCAATGGCTTCGTTCGGGTTCACCCGAGGGGGGGGGAACAATCAGAATTCTGCGCTAAAACTCATGCCCTGGAAGTTGAAACACCCACTACGGAAAGATTCGAACTCGCAAACCCGGGATCAGCACGAAATAAGTATGGCCTTCAGAGGTGAGAGGTTTCCATTTACATAATTTTTAGGCATTACTGATCGCCAGTCACGTAGATAATCTCCTAGAGTATAGACTAAACGATGAGAGTCGCAATAGTTATATTAGTTAGTTATATCTTTAGCGAGAACGTCGAACCAGAACTACCAAGTCTACAACCTGAAGGTCTTCGACTTGAGTGAAGTTGCGGCGGATGGGTGCCACATAAAAAAATGCTAATAAAACTTTAATGTTATATCAACGGCGTCCGGGATTTTAATTAGCATATTTGTCATTGGGAAGAACGACGAGGCACAATTTCTCGAAACAGCGCAAATATCATGCCGTCAAGCTCTCGCTGAGTTCGAGCCGTGGCAATTTAAAGACTGATTTAAAGGTCGAGGTTGTTCAATATGAACTGCTCGGATGTGAATCGTCATTCAGTTACGAAATGTTTGCCATCAGTACTCGAATTTCGGTCAATCATCAAACCAGTTACCTCCTGCTATTTTCCTACTCAATGGGTTGGCTCGCCTTTTGGCCTCCAAAAAAAACTTCAATGCCTTCGTCGGGAAGGAAAGATTTGTGTTGAGATGCTCATTACAGTCGCTGGCGGTCATCAGTCCTGAATTGTTTGGCTGCTGGTCTCAACTTACTGGTTATCCTATTTTCTTTAACACATAGCAGTTGTATTTTCATTATGAATGCTTTCTTGGCTTGAGCTCATTCTTCACTCGATGCGCGTTGAACTTCTTCCACCATATCTACTAAAAGCAATATTGAGAACAATACACATCCTTATTGATGATTTAGTCGCTGTTCTCATTATGAATGAATGGGTTTACTTTCCCGTGATTTCCCTTACAACTTTTCCATTGCGTATTCTAAACATTGCGCGAATGAGACGAAATAATATTACACCCGAAGCTCTCGCCTGTGCTCCAATTAAAAGAACACATGGTAAATTCAGTAATTGAACTTATGGATTTTTCCTGCAGAATATTTTGACGTATTCCTTCGAGTGACTTAGCACCACCTTGCGGAGTAATCTACAATCGTGAACGAATGTGTATTCTTGCACCTACTAGGCATGTTGAGTCTTTCACGAGCATCACCATAGAGCATAAATAGATTGAATATTTGTTTGATAACTTAATTGAAATATTCATTGCAGTCGTCAGTAGTCATCGGTCCTAATATTGGTTTGCTACAGGTCTCAACTCTTGTCTCCAATGAGCTAAACAGTTTAATTCCCAGATTAGTCTTGACTCCGAAGTCCTTCATGCCTTCTGCCCGATGACTTCCGTCCTTGGTCTTCCATAATGATTCTCCTCATTAATTTCTTCGATTATTTGATTCGAAGGGCGGATATAATTGCAAAAATATCGGTCAAAAGTTGAAAAATATTTCGAATATTTGATTCAATCCGTTCGGAATATATTTGAAAAAAATCATTTCGCAGTCGAAAAACAAATAGCATTGCATTAAAAATCGATTCGATTCGGATTCAGGTAAAAAAATTTAATCGAAATCGAAAAATATCCCAGCAATTCGATTATGCATCCGGATTATTGCAAAATTATCGGTCAAGAGTTAAAAATATTTCGAATATTTGATTCGATGCGTTCGAAATACATTTGAAAAATTCAAAACTCAGCTGTCGAAAAACAAGTAGTAACATTTCATTACAAATTGATTCGATTCGGATTCAGGTTAACAAAAAAAATTTAAATTCTAAATCGAATCGGATTCGAAAAATATCCCAGAAATTCGATTATTCGCTCGGATTTACATAGTATCTAAGATTCAAATGAGATGCGAGAAAGGGAGATAAATCATGAGTTGCACATCTCTTAATGAAAAAACAGCCTTCATCTTAAGGATGAAAATCATTCACTTTTACGTGCATAGACGCAAAAGGTCGCACAGCAGACGGGTTTTCTCTTTGCCGCCGGGCTCCCAAGAGAGAGGGAGAGAGAAGGCAAGAAGTGATAGATGATCCCTCGTTTGCCTGCTGAGGGCTCTAAAAACCATAAGCACCGAGGAGGGAGGGTTCGACACGGTCTTCTGTCTCCTCGAATGTAGGCTGCTGCTGCTACGGATCCGGGTGCATTGGGAGCGAAGATTCCTTGTCCCATATTTTTCTTAACTCTCGCGCTCTGACTCTCTCTCCCACTCCCACTCTGTTAACACGCAATCAAACACGCGTGCGAGACTCTCCCACGCGTGCCTTCCTGTCCTACGGGTCGACTCAAAGTGGTTGGAGCAATTTTTGCTTATGCGCACCCTTGCGTAAAACTTTGCATGCCTTTTCCTATTAGTGATATTTCTATATATATAAAAGAGAAAGTGCGTTTATGTGTGTGTTTGGATGTTCGAAATGTTTACCCACTTTCAGTTGTCGGACACCCATCAACTTATACTCAAATAATAAGTCTTGATGAGCTGATTTCAGAGAGAACTCCAAACGTCTGTTTACGTAAAATGTGTTAACTTATTCATGCATTTATATATTTTTTCAGCGACTTCCATATGAAAAACACGTAAAGCTGATGTTTGGTTTTGTTCGGAAGTTTTTTCATTTGCAAAAATAATAAGAAATAAAAGTTGCACGCAATCGGAAGAAGTACCAATGGAAAGAAAATTTATTATGAAGTCTTATTTTTATAACCGAATGTTATTTTCCAGTCGGAATTGTGAAAAACTTAATAAAATGTATCGATATTTAGCAGACTTATTGCGTTTTTGAGTCATCGTCCCTATAACAACCATGCTAATTGTTGAAGCCGAGATTCCGTATATTTTTAAGGAATAAATAAATGACTACACATACTAAATTCTGTTGTAGCAATCGAATTTTTATCGAGATATTAGTCTTTAAATGCGTGAGCGGTGAATTACCTGAATAACGGCGTTAAGATTTGTGAAAACAAGGTATGATAATTTTTTTTAAATATACGTAACTAAATTTTTCACGCATTATTTTTTACCGAAATTGAGATGACTACATGAAATACAAAATATACAAAACTTAACTTCGTACGACTTAACTACAAGGACGAGAAGAAGCAAGCGATATCACAGACGAGCGAAAATTGTTATAACCTTATACAATAATTTAAAGGGATTGTTTTTACACAATAACATTTACTCTCATAAGAAAAGCTTCAAGAATCGTTACAAGGGTTTCTTATTTTGCGTTTATTAAGGTGAATGTTACACCTCATCCTCTCTAAGGGCGGTTAATGAATAGTTCATGGTATACTTAATGGTATTTGCAATTTGCACGTCTCATCATGGGGATTCTTTTTATCTTATGAAACAGTTATAATTTTGTATTCTTCCTGTTGAATTTCAGCAAGCACCCTCCACTACTCTATAGATAAAAGTGAAAAAATTACACTTAACCGATTTTTTTTTGGCATTTCAATGCTATGTTAACACGTAGTGACACGGTATATGACATAAATGTGAAATTGTTTTATTTCATACTTACATACTTTCTTCTAAACGTGAAATAATGCATTTAGTATTATGATATTTATTTCTAACAAATATCGTGGTGTCACGCCGTGTCAAAGATTCGAAAAAACGCATTTAAATATAATTTTCACCTTAATTTCGTATACCACGCCGAAAACCCAAGCATAGGAAAAATATGAAAAATATATAATTCTTGTATCATTACTAAAACAGTCGAGTTCCACCGCATTAACAGATATACTTAAATGAAATGAAAATGTCATTTTTCATGTCAAATGTTCAAAAAAAATTAAAATGTCCACTCAATGTCTCACGATTACCGATCCTACAACCTTAACTTTTCTTTTAACGGTTAAAAAGTTAAGATGCGATTAAAAATATGAATACTGCTCAGTACAGCTGCAGGTCTGTAGGCTGTTCAGTTTTTTTTAGTGGTTCCTTACTCTTCACCATCTTCTCTACTACGGTAAAGTCGAAATAGTGTGATGGCAAGTACGTCAGATCCAACATGTTAACCATCATTCACCCTTGGAATGTAAATGGGGCGTATTTGGCTACCACTGACTTTGCGTGACGGTAAGTAAATGTCCGGCCACCGTAATAGGTTCGTCCTAAGTATCATATTATTACTCAGACGCCATAATATAAGTCTCAACTGAAAATCTGTCGCACGCTGTGTCGAATATCTACTACCCCTATGGCTTAACAAGCGTTCTTCTTCACTTACAAAAATATTGACAGAGTTCCGAACAGTACACCTTTTCCACAATGATTATTAAACGTTGAAAGGCATTTTCAGCAGATAGTTCGTGTCAAACTTACGATAACCTACGACGATTATTCTAAGGATTGATTGCCCGTCAAATTATTACCCCATAGATAGATAGATAGATATAAAAAATATTGTTCTAGGGCACGCCCTATAAGAACAAGTAAATACACATAAATCAAAATAATTGCTCGGATTTTAACGTAACATTTTTCCAGATGAACAGTAAAAGATAATGAGTACGAATAATGGGAGCACAGTAAAATATTTATTTTCAAATGAACCCATTTCCGTGAAGGACCATTGAAAACATAACCATCCGTTAATTTACTGTTAAAATTAAAGTTGATCAAATTTAAATTAAGTTTAAATAAAAATTAAATAAGGTCCATCCATGATTAGCGATGGTCAATGATAGTTCGATGTGATTTAAGGCGAAGGAAAATTTTCGATGCGAGTTTGATGGCGCTACTTATTAAAAGTGTCAACGAAAATGAAAGTGAGTGAGCGACCTCTTTCAGCTGACTCTTACGTGGAGTCCTTGACCTCAGGACAATGTATTCATACGCCGACGCACGTCGTGATACTCGAACGGTAAAGGTTGAGGCTGAAACGACACTTAAATGTAGCAGAAGATGGAAGATCTCTTTCGACAAGGTAATATGCTGAATGATGACAAGAGTGAGGAAATAAAATACGGTATTTACGTTTCATGAGGTCTACAAACGAAATCAGACGGCGGGTTTTCCAAACGTTTCGCCCACGCACGTTTCGTTCCATTAAACGTAGTTACTGTACGTTGAGGTGGTTGGAGTGGTAGTTGTGAGACATTGAGTGCACATTTTAATAACTTCTCATGTAAGTCGATAAAAATTCTTTGAACCACAACTTGGACCCTTGACCACCTTGGACCTGGACTTGGCACTTAAATACATCTGTTTATACGGTAAAATCACCATATATGTTATGTAAACCCATGTAAATGATGCAAGAGTTATGTTTTCAAATGCTCACCTTAATTAAAACATTGTTATGACTTGAGTATTCGGAGCGGGTATCAAAATTTAAGAAAAAAAACATGCATATATAATTTTTACACACGTTTTTTAAATTGGCAATATACCTTTTTTACTATATTTCTTAGCAACCATTATGAGACCTATTGTTTCGCGTTTAAGAGAAATTTTCTACACACAATCGAATTATTTTGAAAAAGATGTCATGTACCATAAAGGCCGTTTTACATGGTACATTTATTTGCACAAACTATCGTGCGAACGCCTGTATCAGGACATTGTACCGTGTAAAGCAGCAAATTTTGCGAATTCTTGTGCGATTGTATGAATGACTGAACGGAAAATAGAACCTGTTCTAATTCCATTCAGACAAACATATACAATTTCGTTCAGGTTTTATTCAACAGATGTCGCAAATATCGCGAAAACTGTGGTGCCTGTGTTAACAATGTTACTGATTGAAAATAAAGTTGTTTATGAAAAGGATAAACACTTTCCCGGCGAATAATATGAGTAACTGAATTATTCTGCATCTTCGGGTTTCTACCGCGTAGGTTACTTTTTAGGACAACAGTTTTGCCCGTGTTCCAACAGGCATCTTCAGGTCTAAGTGTCGTGTGTATGACGAAGTGCTATTATCAAGAGGTGTAGCAGAACAGCACATGTTTCACGCAGGAAACTATTGACCTAAAAAGCAACCTACGCGGTGTAAACCCTAAAATGCAGAATAATTCATCTGAACGCCGCGGTAACCTACGATACAATATGAGTAAATATCATCCTATGTTGATAATCTTTAATGAGTAAACTCTTCTCGGGCTCTCCATCGGCTTAAACTATTCATAATTGCCGACGTTTCGAGGGACGACTCGTCACTCATTCTCAAGACAAGAATTAATTACGTCGGCAATTATGAATAGTTTGAACCGGTGGAGAACCCGAGAAGAGTTAACTCAAAGTTGTTCAAATATTTACATCGTCATTTCGTCGTGTTATTCGGCGTTCTGGTTTTTCAGTGCAATCGCCATCTTCGGGTTTGTGTCCTTTTCCCCCAAAATTATGAGCTGTTCGCGTCCTCAAGTAGAGTTATTGATATCCCGCGTGATATAATAATAATTTTATTTCTGACATGCTCTTCTTACATAATAGTTTCTTTCATGGTTTAGTAAGGTGTTTCCTGAAATTCTACGGAGTACTCCCATCTAGGTTGTCTCCATTAGTCGCTTCGTTTTTGTGGTTTCTGGTCTTGTTTCTGCTGTTTATGTCATGATAGGTGTAATGGTAGCTTTATAAATTCTGGTTTTTATTTCTACTCCAATATTACCAACCGCTCTGAAAGGTTTACATTCTCATATTAAAGTTAAAGAATCGCCGTTTTCTTTTGAAAGTGTGAAGTTTTTTTTTGCAAAACAATTTTTTTGTCCTCAATATTTTTTAATTAATTACCTGTCAAAATCTTGAAATTGGCATATTGATCCAATTTTTCATGAATTCATGAACTCATATTAGATAAAATTTTGTTTTTTGTACTCTTTAGTATTCATGTCATGTACAGGAATTCTTTCCAAACTACATGGATGTCACATGTTTTAATTCATGTCAGTGTATTCTCTACGAGTATATGAGCAATAAATATCTTTTTATCTGATGTGTTTGTTTTTCCAGACGGTGTCGTTGAGGCACCAGGCTACCTTGTTTACTTTATTGACTTTCCTAACTTCCTTTTCGACATCCCTTCAAATAAATTGCATCCTTCCAATTTGCATCGGAGTGGATATTCAGATGCTGTTAAGCATTTTGTTTTTTCGTTCAATTTTACCATGTTATACCTTTTGTCAGTGGTATTGAACACATGTATTGGATGTTGAAGGTAATTTACGGTGAATAATATTATGTCATCAGCATAGCAGGCGATCATGGAGTGGAATGTAAAACAGTATAATTGATACACTTTACTGTTACAGGCTTCACTGCATAGAAGTTCCAAATGTTCGCATTCATAATTAAGTAAAATACATAGTACTTTTCTACAAATTTTAATAGTACGACGCGTTTTGTCAATTTTCGGCATTGTCAGGGACAATGTTTGTTTATTTTCCGTTTGTTGTTGTTGTAGTTAAGGGGGGAGGAGAAAATACAAAGGCTCGGGGAATGTTGAGAAAGGCAGAGGCCAGAGGAAACGTGGATCAAGGGATGGTGATACTTTAAAGGTTATATTTATTAACGTAATTTTGTGAGAAAGGAATTGGGAGAGGTGCGTGAATAATAGTTCATTGCATAGGCATATACTGTGCCTGACGATACCATTATATCGGCCAAACGCGTCGTGCTAATGAAAGGTTGTAGAATAGTACTAATTAACTTACTAAAATATGAATACGAAAGTAAATTGATACTAATCGCTCCGTAACGATATATGAGAAGTTTTACATCATACGTTTCAGTAATTCTCAAGCGTAATAAGAGGGATATTTATTTATTTTAAATATTTCTGGAAATACGGGGGGGGGGAGGATTTTCGCGAGAGATGATATAATTTATTCGCCACTCCATCACACCGAAAGCGCGGTGAACTTCTATCTAATGGACACCAGAGGGCATGCATGCAAGAGCATGGTAACATCCGGGAGCGGGCTCGGGTTACGTCAGACGCGAGGCATTCGCGAGAAAAACCCCCAAGCCAAGCGAACTCCTTTATAGTCATCCGACGGGTGACCCAAATTTCCGACTCGCGGGTGAAACTTGAAGAGGTGAGAGAAGTCCGCCTCCTCGAGTGATGATGCGAGCCTCAAATCAATGGCATCCGGCCGTTCGCCGAAAAAACTCTGAAAAGAAACAAAATTTTCAATTCCCCGTCGGAAAAGGAATGCGGCACTACATCAAGATGTAACTCAAATCCGCGCGGAATGAAAGCGGAAGGAAAATTAGAAAGGTTTGGAAGTAGGTTTATTCGTGTGACGTGTCCTCCCAATATTAAGTACGTTTGGCTCACTATTGTGTGATCTTGGGGGCTATTCTGTATGTTGTCGGAATTTCCGAGCCTCGAAAGTGACGAAATTTTGACGTCACAGCCTCTAAAATTTCAAACAGAGCCATTCAATTGCTGATATTTGTCGGGGGAAGTGACGTCAAATCCACGGATTATCCGAGGCTCGACCGTGTCGAGTCCTTACTGAGTAAGATTTTTTCCTTAGTTCCCTTTCATTGTGCCGACGAGAAGTTTGTAATTAACCAATCTTTCGTCCTTACCTGATCCCATCCTCAAACAATCCGCCTCCCACAGCCGAACTTTCACCAAGTGCTTCCAACTCACAATAATAGAAGCCCTCCCCGAAGCAGCTACCAGCATTGAGGTTAGAACTGGGGAAATGGCTCATATTTGAGTGACGAGAAATACCAATGTCCACCACTCCCTTCCCGCTACTCCCAATGCACCCCCCCCCTTCCCTTCTCCTTTTCTACCCTTTCCCTTAGCAAGAGAGCAGAAGATCAGTTTCGTATCAACAACGAAGGTGGCTTGACCGTCGAAACGTATTTTTAAAAATGTCCTTTCATTTTATTTTCGTGTGCCTGTGTCTTTTTTTAAGTATCCATATTTTTGTGATCACCATTCGCTGAGAGCGATTAGCCATGCCGTTCAGCGATGAATGAGGTTTATCCCATATTCATCATTCTTCTTGAATTAAGGTGAACTTTGAAAAATATATCACAGGGAATTCTCTGACTTTCTAAAAACATTGGAATTCCCCGATATCGTGGTTCCACCAATATCTAATAACTTTTCATCAATCCACTTCCACTACGCATGCCAATAATTTTCATACTTTACCGGGCTTTCTTAATTTAATTTTTTTTTTTACTTTTCCATACTTTAACAAATTATCTTAGTTGAAATATCGTCCATAAATGCAGCGGCAAAGATCAGGTTTAGTTTTTTAAATCTGCATCCGAGTAGTTTCCTGGGAACCACCACGAGAATTCGTGATAGCGATAATCTCATACATGTATATGGCGACATTTGTACGTGGAGGAAAGGGCACGAAGTGCTGAAACACCGAAAACACAAATCTAAGCAAAAACATTTTCAGTCATCATCCGTAGTAGGAATGAAAGACGAGAGCATGTCTTATCACCAAAGTTGCAAGGATGTTTTTAAATTTTTCTATGATTTCATCCATAGGGTAGATACTTTTATTAGTATGTAAGAAATAATTCTTTCCCGGTGAATACTGAATGTGAACGCTTCTTGGGTTACGCAACGGGTCAATTCTTCCATTTCATCTGACGCTTCGATCGAAACTTCGGATAACATGCAAGAATTGACCCGACGCGTAATTCGAGAAGAGTTCACATTCACTTTTATTAGTATCCATGAAAGTATCTAATACCTATATTTTAATGTAACCTTCAGTAAAACCATCAAATATGCCTTCCGTGCTCTCTGGATCTTATTGGTGGCTATTAAAGCGAATAAAATAGTTAATAAAATGTTGAAGATGGGAAAATTCCGCATGAACATCCTGGAGTCGAGCGTAAGGGAAATAACTCCTTCCTTCTCCTTAAAACACCGCGCTAAGTGCTGCTTTGAACCTAACCACTAGCTCTAACGGCAAGTGGTAACATCCCGGAAAAATATCGTCTCCCGTTTTCATTTTCAGGTTACGATTTTTCCATGGGAGTAGAACACATTAACAAGCGCTCATTACCTCTTAAAGCACACTGGTGGTCGTGACACGGCGTTCTTTCCATGGTCATTGGAACCACTTGCAGTCGTGATACTGTATTCGTGTTTCATATGGATAATTCCTTTGGAACACACTGTAATCTGATGATAGGTGATGAGCGCTCTTCAAATGATTTTCATTTTTTTATAATTAGGAGATCCAGGATATTCGATCCTTCACAGGGAAGGAGGAATGTCACGCAGTATCATTACGAATGCCCAATAACCTTTCCCTTTAGTTACGGTTTGGAAAATGGACGGACGTCATCAAAATCAATTAGAATAATAAAGAACTTGAAATCTTACACTCACAGTATAGTTTAATTTTACACCAAGGATCTATGAAATAGGAATACCGATAAAAAACCATGAGGGTTAATCCGTCAATTCATTTCAAGTTCCATTTTACTTCGCTTGCTACTCTTAAGATTAAAGAGAGTAAACCTAAAATCCTAGTATTTGGAAAGTAAAAGCTAAATACAGACATTACGCAACAAGAAGAGATGCTGGGAAAATTTGAATCCTCCACCTACCCTAGAAATAGTATGAAATGGAGTGGAAGAAGTTCAGCGGATATCAAGCAAATAATTGGTCAAGCCAAGAAAGCATTCATGATGAAAAAAACAATTGTTGTGTTCAAAGAGAAAAGAATTACCAATAAGGAAGAAGTAGGTACCTGAAAATATTCGTGCGGAGTGTTGCGCTACATGGTCCAGAGACATGAACCAATAGAAAGCTGGAAAAAAGAGAATAGAGGCTTTCATAACTTAGTACTGGAGGCGAATACTGAAGATCAAATAGACGGATAGGATCAGATAGGAAGTGTACAGATGAAAAAATCATTCGTTGGGAAGACAAGGTCCCTATGGATTTGCCACTCTTAGAGACTCGATACATTTTTAAGGAGCATAATAGAAGGAACATTTTTTGTGTAAATAAGTTATGTGACCTTTTATGGAGCCAATAGTGTTAGTGAATGTTTCTCCAACACATATTGAACGAATGCCTGGACGTGTAGTAATCCGAGGCCTTGGCTAAAGAATGTTATTACTGTTTTGAATACGCAGGGGTCGTTTCGGCAACCAGCCATTACTCACTGGAACACATCTAATAATAATGATAATAATCGTTTTCCTTTTCGGATATTCCCACATTTTCCAAACAACTTTCAGGTAACTATGAATATTGTGAGTGGAAGGGGGTCGGGGTACTTGAGCACTGGCTTGAGTACTGGCTTCACATCCCGAGGGCACATGTTCTAATCCTAGTGTTGGCGGAGACTTTACAGAAGAATCCCTATACCTACTTGGTTGCACTGTGGAAAATCCTCCGTTCGTCGGTTAGGACGTTAAACCGTGGTCCACTTGGCGTCTTTCGTTAAGAGCAGGCTAACACCGTCGCCAGGTTTCCCTCCACTCATCCTTTGCCATTTTCATTGCTATTTAATATTTATGTGTATTTTCATTTTTCTGTATTCCCTGATCGTAAATACATTTCATTTATTTCTGTTTGTTTCTTTTTTATGTAGCTATGATTTTCGCAGTCTATAGTTTTTGCAAGTTTTTACAAACCTCTCTTTTTGTGTGGATGTCTTCCTGCAGTGGGTTTTTACGACAAGGATGTTAGCCTTAATATTAGTAAAGTTTTTCACATACACGCCCATATATTTTTTACTCGTTCTTGAGATATGGTTTCGTATTTAAATTTTTGTTGCATTGCGAATGTATTACTATTTCTTTCTACTACCACAAAATTTTGATAACGTCTATAAAACTTATTCTTTTTTCAATTCAATGCTTCCATTGACGAGGGGTTGGTTGGCAGAAGGGACTTAATAGTCTCAGTCTCTGCCCTAATAAAGCAAATTTACGATTATTATTAATCTTCCCCAATAATCCTTCCCTCACCAACCAACCCTCAACCGAGCATTTGACCTCAGTTGTCGTTCGTCTTTTCAAATCACCAATCAACCAACAATAAGCGGAAATATTTCGAATAGCGAGACACAACTTAACCAAAAGCCTTACAGTTACTGACTTCGCACATAGGGAGATGCGTAGAGAGAGTTCAATCAATAAGGACGACAGGGAACGGCGAAAACCCGTTCGGCAACTTTATTCGTACAGGATATCAAAAGAGAAGAGCAGTTTTTTTTATTCTATTCTTTTTCCAATGCACAACATTGCATGCCTTTTTTATGAAGGACCCCCAGGGGGGTTATTTTGTAATCTCACCTTTTTAGTGACTCTTAGTGGAAAGGCGGGAGATCCGTTTCCCTCTCTTAATGATCGGCTCCAGAACGGTTCGCGAATTGTCGAAGCTTCAATTACCATATATCAAATAAAAGATGCCGAGACTAGCGAATACCCAGATTGCTCAAAATCTTACGGAATATATCTTACACTGTACATACCAATCTAAATCTAAATACAGTCAAAACTACAAGCGACATGTAAGCGAACACTCAATATTTAAAAAAAATTAAGTGCATCGAATTAGTGTTCGATTCAAAAGCACGGGAAATATCTACCAAGCACGTAGATTTTAAGGCAATATTTGTTAAAATTATGGTATAAATAACTGAATTCCATTCTCCATACACTGGCGTATAGGCACACGAAACCAAAGGTATCAGCAACATTGTATGGGAAATATTGAGACGAAATATATACACAGATAATTCAAGCAAATAATAACGTAAGCATTTCAAACAAAGCATACCTTCAAGTGCCCAATATATATTGGAGTTTAAAATGCTGAAGTTCTTCACGTTTAGCAAATTACAACAATACGATTTAAAATTATTTGTATCTTTCGCGACCTTGTTTATTTTCCAACTTAAGCTTCAAGTGGAGACGATGGTGGCTCCATGTCACGTGCTTTGTGACAGGTGAGATGGAACTAATGGCAGGCGGAGATAATGAAACGGATCAGGAGTCGAAAGATATGGATCAGAGCGGATGAATCGTCTAAAAGACCAGCACATGACCGGCAGTTCTCCGATTGAGATCCGAATATGGTCACGCCGCCTAGGTGACGGAGTTGAACTACGAAAAAGTGAGATTTTATGACGTATTCTCACTAAAGTGAGATTACAAAATAACCCCCCAACACTCAACACCCTTTCACCGCCCCGAACGAAATAAAAAAGTAATTTCGCCCCCCTCCACCTTGCGGACAATTACGACCCTGGTTAACGTTATAGAGAGGTCGAAGTAAAAAAAGACTCGAGGTCGAAACAGTAATTGGACGTCGGCAGGCGATGAAAGGTCGGAGAATTAAAGTATTTTGTAGGGAGACAGAGCGTTAAAATTTCCTTTGGTTCCCCGTGATTATTCTGGCGGTGCCCATAGCTGTAATAAATATTGCATTTGCTGGAAAAATATAAGTACTTGCTGCAACAAAAGAACCTTCCATGTTTCTGTTAGGCATTCATTATCTATTCCCGATTTTTTCCAAATGAACTTAGTTCATCGAGGGGAAAATTTATGCCGCAGGTGATGAAATGTGATATTTTTTCTTAGTTTTGTTTATATGAAAGCAAGAGGTGAATAAATAAGGTTATATAAAGCAATGAAAATGCGGTTCGATATCAAGTTGGAATACCAGAGGATTTGGAAGACCAGTAAGCTGTCGAGGCAGTACGACTTGCCTCAACATTTTAATGGACCCGTCTAAATTTGCGTCGAAGATTAAAATCCTGAAAGAAAAAAAGCCATGATCCATTTAAAAATATACGATGTCATCAAAATAGTTAAGAGATTTCAAATAAACTTCCTAGATTACTCCGTCGTTAAGTTTTCTCAGGAAAAGGTATGAATTTGTCCAAAATGTATACTTCCTGTTAAATTGACCAAGAAAGTATTTTTGTTGTTGATTGCTGGTGTTGTTGTTTATGGGAAGGCTTCACTCAGTGCACTATAAAAATGAGCTTGTAGTCCACTTAATTTTTACGATTCGTTTTATTTTCACCAATCCGGATGCATGTTAACTTCATTCAAGTTTTCTACCAGTTGATTGGTAGGTTCTTGGACAGTTCCCATTCTGCATCCAATTTCATAGACATTGTCTCGCTTTCCCTCCTAAAACTGTCCCCCCATTAGATCCCTCTTCAAATTTTCATATCTTCTACCTCCTCTTATTTCGTCCATAATTCCTATCCTCTTCCTTCCTCTTCCACGCTTCCCCAGTGTTCTGCCCTCTATCACTCTCTTCAACATGCCCTCTCCTCTCAAAACCTCCTCCATCCATCTCTTCTGCCTTCTCCGACCATCTGCCACAAGCTTCCTCTCCTCTCCAATCATATCCAATTCCTCCTCGTTCGTCTTTCTCGCCATCCACCTCACCCTCTCCATCCTTCTCCAAACCCACATGTCAAACGCCTCAAGTCTATGCACATCCTCCCTTCGCAATGACCAAGTTTCCGACCCATATAGCGCCACGCTTCATATTAAAGTTTTCACCAGCCTCTTCTTTACGTCTCTTTTCAGAGCCCCACTCATCAATTCCCTTCTCTTAGAAAATTCTTCTTTAGCGAGCGCAATTCTGCATCTGATGTCCTCACCACTAAACCCATTCTCCTCCAAAATACTACCCAGATACGTAAACTGCTCGACCTGCTCTATCTTCTGCCCTCCCACCCTTATATTCAGCCCCGCCTTCTTAGACATAGAAAATCTCATTACTTTCGTTTTCTTGTCGTTAATCTTCATCCCATACTTTTTGCACTGCACCTATAACTCATTCACCACTTACTGTAACCCCTTTATAACTGACTAACCAATACTTGATCATCTGCAAATCTCACTGATTTTATCAGCTCCCCTCCTACCTTTATGCCTACCCCCCCTCCTCCCAATGCCTCCATTACCATTTCTTCTGAATACACGTTCAAAAGCAGCGGTGATAATGGGCACCCCTGCCGCACTCCCCGTCCTATCGTGGCCGATCCCGATTCTCCATTGGCTGCCCTAACCTGCGCCGTCTGGTTCATATACAAAATCCGAATCAGACGCCTGTCCCTCCAATCGACCCCTAATTTATTCAATACTCCCATTCATTTCCTCCAGTCCACCTTATCAAACGCCTTCTCGAAATCTACGAAGCATGCAAAAACATCCTGCCCATGCTCTAGGTTTCTTTCTACTAGCGTCCTCATCACCGCTATAGCGTCTTGCGTTCCCGTCCCTCTCCTAAACCCGAACTGGTCGTCACCCAGGTATTCATTTGCCTTTTTCTCTAGCCTTTGGTTTATAATTCTCAGAACTACTTTGGCCGCGTGGGATATTAAGCTTATTGTCCTACAGTCTTCGCACGTTTTTGCCTAACTCTTCTTTGGCGTAGGAATTAGTAGTCTTCGCAAAGTCTTCCGGCCACACTCCAGTCCTCATAAATTCTACGAATAAGCGCAAAACGTTTTCCTCTTCCGTTCTTCCCCATGCTCTTTAAAAACTCTGCAGGTATGTCATCAATTCCCACCGCCTTATTCCTTTTCATGTCTCGTAGAGCTCTTTCGATTTCGCTATCTAGGATACTTGGTCCGATGCCATCTCTGTCGATATCGTCTTCCCTTTCTATATCTAACCTATTGGGCCTTATTTCTTTACCATATAGCTCTTCAACATACTCCTTCCACCTCTCCTGGATCTCTCTCGGTTCTACGATCACCTTTCCCGTCTTGTCTGTTATCGTTGTAATTCCCCTTCCCTTATTACCACAAGTCAGTATCTTTACTTTCCTATATAATGCATCTGCTCTTCCCTCTTTTTGGTATTTCTCTAACGAGTCGATCTGTTCTCTCCACCACGCCTCTCTTGCTTTCTTAGTTTCTCTTCTAAGCCTGTTATTTAATCATCGGTATTTTCTTTTAACTAGCTCGGAGTTTACGCTCTTCTATTTCCTTCTCTCCTGCATCTCCATTATCATCTCCTTCGCGATCCACGGTTTTCTTATTTTAGTTGCACCGACTACGCCTACCGTTGCTTTCGCCGCTTCTACAATTCCATTTTTCAAACTTCCCCATTCATCTTCCACTGATCTAACTCCATGATCCTCACCCACTATCTCATCAACCTTCTCTCGATACTTCTACTTCATTCCCCCAGTTAATGCCTCCGTATTCCACTTTCTTACCCACCGTCCCATTCTTGCCTTTTTCAGTTTTACCCGACATTTCATGACTAATAAGTTGTGGTCTGTGTCTGCATCAGCTCCCGGAGGAGTATGCGAGTTTTTAACACTATTCCTGTATCTGTGACGAACCATTATATAATCTATCTGGAACCTATCTGTGTCTCCCGGCTTCTTCCAAGTGTACCTATGTCGAGGATTATGTCTGAACCATGTATTTGTAATCACTAGGTTATTTCTAAGGCAAAACTCCGCAACTTTCTTGCCGCGGAAGTTTCTCCTTCCTATCCCGTAATCGCCCACCTCCTGCCCACCTCTTCCTTCACCCAACACCGCGTTCTAATCCCCCATTACTGCCAAGTGCTTACTCCCAGGTTTCCTACCAATTATTTCCTCTAGCTGATCGTATACCCCATCTACCTCCTCCTCTTTATGATTAGAGGTAGGCATATAAACCTGGATTATAACTAAATTCGTTGGTTCTGCCTTTAATTCCACGACTATTATCCGATCAATCACCTGTTCTGCATACACTACTTTTCTGCCAAGTTTCCTATTCATTACGAATGCAACCCCGCGCTGTCTTTCATTCCCTCCACTATTAATTACTCTATAGTCATCGCTCCAGTAGTCCCCGTCATCCTTCCATCTTACTTCACCCAGTCCCATGATGTCTACACTCACCCTCTTCATTTCTTGATTTATATTCTCTAGCTTCCCCGCCCTCAGCATAGTCCTAACATTTAATGAGCCTATTCTGATTGTTCCGTTTCTCTTTTTTATCTTCTTTTCCTCTGCTGCTACCACGTCTGAGCAAGGATTTCGTGTGATGACGACTGCAGGGGCCTAGCTCCCACTGCTGCCGGGCACGACACCCGGCACTCTGGTCCGAGTCCCGTAGTTGCCAGGATTCCTTATCATTTGAAAACTGTCCATAATTTCAAGGTTTTTGTTCAATTGAGATAGTATTCCGTGGCCTTACTCAATAGTGTTTTTTACGTGACACCATCACTTCAGAGGCCGCCCTACTGGGGCCAGACGCCTTTTGCAGCCGCCTCACTGAGGTACAGACGCTGCGCGGGCAACCATTCGTCTCACTCCTAACTTTCGACCAATCTGGCATGGGTGACCCTACCAGGAGCATTGCTCCCGCCAGTGCAGCTCTAGGGGTCATCGGAGCACGCAAGCCCTTCCACCACGACAAGGTTTTAGTCCAAGGAAGGGCATGTTAACATAAGTTGAACTTAATTGTAAAACATGTTAACTTAAATTTTTTAAAAATCCATAAACATGAATGGTTTGGGAGACTGCCCTGTTGAATTTTCTAGACATTCTTGAATAAATAAACTTTAGGTATAAAAATAAGGAATAAAAAGGTGTATTCCACACCTTTTTATTCGTAACTCCAACCTGTTTTACGTACCTGCTCCACCTCTAAGGCTGGCTTTTAGTTTGCTTGACCTTCAGCCCGTGTATATTTCACACTTTTAGTATTGAAACCCTAAGTAGACTGGTGTTAAGATGTGGCACACTGAACTGCCATTGTTTTTATATGGGACAAACAGGAAGAAGTTCTTAGTTCTAAAATAAAGGAACATTTTAAATGTTTACTGGTTTTGCCAAAAATTCAGTCTTTTCTAACCATTTATCTGATTTAATACAAATGATTTATTTTAATTTTTAGGTATCACAATTTACAGACAAAGGTACAAAGCTGGAAGTTTTATGAATTTTGAAGTTATGTCCTGTGCCACAGTTTTTAGGAACGAAATTGTTAAATGACTTCATACTAACAAGTCACTCACCACTTCATCGCATACCTGTCCCACTTCCCAAATCAAATTTTCCATTAATTTGGCCTTTAGTCCGTTTTTTATCCTCTCCCTATTGATAATTTCCATATTTATACCTCCTCAGTCCCTAACGCCAACCACTAATTCCCTAAACCCTCGTCTCTCATATCCGATTAAGTACAAATAGGAACAAGGGAAACGAGGAGATCCTCCATGAAAAATACAAGAGAGCGTTGAAACCGGTTGGGGTGGCGAAAATAAAAAGGCGTAGAGTATACAAAGTTCATTTATTTTTAAAAATTTCAAGAAAATTCAACAAAGTTAACTCCCAAACTATTCAAGTTTATGGAATCATTCTTTTGAAGCTGAAGATAAAGTGTATCCGATTGGTTTGGAAATAAAACGAATCTTAAAAAAATATGTTAACTCCAAGTTCATTATGACAGTACACTGAGTGACCCTGAAGGATAACTATCGACAAAAACACCAACCATCAACAACAACAGTATTTACCTCGTCAATACAGGAAGTTAACGTAGGCATATATTTAGGACAGAGTTACACCTTTTCAAAAGAAAAATTAGCCAAGGTGTAACCCAGCAACTTCATTTGAAATTTCTTACCTATTTTATTGTCATCTTATGTTTTGCAATAACCTACGTCTTTCTGTTCTACCAAGATTATAATATTTGACGGAAATTTGTAAATAAGTATTACGCTCTTACACTATCGAGGCAAATCATACTGCCTTGAAAGCATACTGACCTCCCAAATTCCCTGGCATTCCAATATGATATCGAAATGCATTTTCATTACTTTGTGTATTCTTATTTATTCACATTTTGCATTCGTAAGAACGTTTATCAGAAAAAAAAACCACAATGCATGACCCACGGAATAACTCGCCCCTATCACGCCAAGTTCCTTTGGAAAACAATCTGTAAATGTGGGAATTTATAAGCCCAAATTTAGTGCTCAGATATCATCATAACAGCACAAGGAACTTTAAGAATACAGAAGCGTAACTAATCCTCCGCTTCTTATTATTTACTCTCTCTCTCTGCTTCTCCACAAACACGTGTCAAAAGCCTCCAACCTACACAAATACTCTCTCATCAAAGGCCTTTTCTGAACCATACCATGCCACACTCAATAATAGAGTCTTAACCTAACCTTTCTCCACGATTTTACTTAAAATATTCTCCCATCAATACCTTATTTGTTTAAACACTTCTTTGGCTAGCTTATTTTCAAACGCTCATTCCCATGTCTTTGCTAATAGAAGATTACGTGTGTTGGCACAAAAATGGATGCTTTTCTGGCTTGATAAATACTCCGTGAACGTGGTGACGCAAATATATCACCCACGCACGTGTTTTTAAGTTTCCATCACGCCGATTAGCTTACCTACCGTTGAGCGAGGAAGGGTTTGTGAAGTCACGCCTCTACATAATGTCTATGATGCTCCGTCAAATGAAAGACTGATGGGAAAGAAATAACACCTTGTTGAAGAACAATGGAGCAGTGGGCAGAGATCTTAAGGACCTAAGCGGGTAACGAGGATTATTATTCTCGCATGATGGGAGCAAAGCGAGAGGTTCGAGAAGGATAAAGCGCTTTTCAAAAGATGTTTTTCGCCACAGAAATGGATGAGAGCCAGTTCTCGAGGCAAAACGCTGAGAAAATTGTTCAAAACAAAGAAGTAGATGATTAAGATCGGGTAAGGGCTAGTCAGTCATATCAGTAACTTGCTAGTTAAGGCGGTTGGTGCGAATTTCGCTTACGTACAGATTTGCATGAAACTTAGCGCACGTGTTCCCATCAGTGATAACTATAGATAAAAATGATAAAAATTGCATCATACCAATTTTCGTTTTGGAAATTCAATGCTATTTTAACACGTATCATCATGGCACATGGCATATATTTCGTAATAATTCGATATATATACCATAGAGTACATACAGACTTGCTAAAAGCGACAATAGTGCTTTGTCATATTCTTGGCCAATTCCTTAAACACAAAGCTTGAAGCTATTGCCGTGCGCTCTGTAAATTTTGACGAATTAAAGGTACGTTTGGAAGAGGCACAAAAGGAAAATTGTGCACACATTTCATTCAGAAAGCAATGATCTTTGCGTAAGACAAAGATATAATTCTGGTTTGGAAGTGATGATTAGAAAATCTGAAAACCCAACCATTTTTAAAAGTGACGTGTAATATTATTGTTTTTATGTCTTCTTCACGTGATGGGGAAATATGAAGGAAATTCTGCAAAACAACTATTTCATTAGTTCATACCAACACATCCATTCAAAAACCAAACATTTTTCTTTTACCTTCGTTTAACTTGTATTAAGGTGGGTTTACACAGGCAAGTTCATTGTCAAGTTACTTTGCAGCAAGCGACTTTCGACGTATGTAGGTACACTGAAAGTGTATAGGGCTCTATAAGTTCGCATAACTTTTTTAAAGTTTCAGCAAGTCTCTTGCAGAAGCGTATTGTTGCTACTGTAAGAAGCAACCAATCTGACTTAGCATTATCTCGTGAAAAAGCTCTTCCAGAGGAAACTTGCGGAAGTTACTTGCCAGTAAAAAAGTCTAACTCTAAGAGTACATGGTTTTTTTGTAGACTCAAAAAAGTTTTAATTAGACCTGATCCACAATTTTGGACAATTTCAGAGTCATCTTTTCTCTTTAAAAATTCATTTTCTCTCGCTGTTTGCCACTACTTTACTAACGACAGGTCGGGATGGAACTGGTCAAGAGCATGACGGAATGCAAAAAACATTATTACAGCCATTGTCGCATTTGGCCTCTCCATAACGTTGCATTGGACAATTTCAACAGTCTCGCCAATAAAAGCGCACCAATCAATGCCTCCACACGGATTCCCGACACAATCCTAAGTGTTTCAAACACATTCCGTGGTAGATTAGATCATGAGAATAAATTAGGGAAATATGCTGCAGAACGGACAGGTTTGAAATTTCATTTTTCAGCTAACGATAAGAGATCATAACATCTGCCAATGAGACTTTTAACTAGGTTTGTCGATAGGTAGTGTAACGAATTAGTTGGTTTGCTCCCTGATGCTTGTTTCAAAATCTGCCATATAGTACTAACAAAACCTCTTGCATTTTTCCGGCATAACTCTTGTATCTAGCTATATATATATATATATATATATATATACACGTTCCCGTAAGAACGAATTCTTTATCTTTTCCTCTTTCTCCTACCTCCTGTAAGTTTGAATTTATATATTTGTGGCCAATTGGCGAAAACTTCCAAAGATTATATATATATATATAAAGTTTCTCTAACTTAATCTACTTCTCTCTTAATCCACTACGTTGTATTAACAACATTGCTTGCATTTTTTCTATAGAACTCTAGTATCTCTGTGCATTTATGTAGTTGCAACGTAGTACATTAATTCAAATAAACATTTTTCGTAGATTTTCGCAGTTCATTTAGATTTGAATAAATATCTTTTGGTTTTCTGCGGTATGATTACTTTTTGAGCATCAGGAAATAAATATAGAAAGGATAGAAAAAAGACCCAAAAACTTAAACAGAGAGGATGGCCACAAACTCCCTCATACTTGAAAAAGACCTTTGCAAAATTCAAGCATACATTAATTCTGTTACACAATAACCACCGAAGTTTGTTTATTAATTTGTGATTGTTGATTCAGAAAGCCTGACGAAGCCAGCAGAATAGCACAGCGAAACTGTTGCTCAAAAAGTGATTATGCCGCAGAAAACCAAAAGATATTTATTAAAACTAATGCAAATAGTTTTCCTAACGTTGGAGGCATGCCTACGGTGGAGTGCTTATTGGTATAATTTTATCTCCTGAAAAGTATTTACAGATATTTGCTGATGCGTTAACAGTCGTACTTTCATTAACATTATTAGGGTACCTATAATGTAGTGCGTTGGTGGTACTACGATAGCTCACTCCCTACCACACACCCTTGAGGTGGCTTGCAGGATATTATGTAGATGACAGCTGGAACACAAATTTAAATTATTTTTGTACCAGATTCGACGTTCAAATATCATCGAGTTTACTTAACGAAGGATAAATACGTGAGCGATTCGAACGTTCTCCTGACTAATATTCACGACATGAAAATGCAAAAACGCACGTCTCGTTTCTCTTCACCTCCGAAACGGACGTCGCCAAAAGATCAAGGATGCTCCTCTTTCGAAAAACCTTCACCTCCCCGAAAGGATCGCTTTTGAAACACTCCCCTCCTCAGACGTGACGGGAGAGAGAAATCCAAAGCACGGAAGCCAAACGCTTTTGGAGGAATTGCCGGAGTATGGCAGGAGGGTAACGATTGGAAACAGGACGGAAAGTTGGGGTGCGGGAGTCTTAGGTAGTTTGAGCGAGATATTTCCCTAGTCATAATGGAGACCATATTCGAATCATATTTTTTAATTTAAGTTTCTGTAATAAGTATAAAGTAAATATTGTAATGGCGCAAAATATAGTTATATATGACCAAAATTCTCAGTAATTAAATAAATATATCGACTTAAGTCTCTAACTAGACTCATTTTTTTCACGCCGTACGGCTAAAAATCCTTCAAAACAGCAGGTTTTCTTTGCGATTCCGTAAAAATTACAGCGGTGAGTTGTACATTGATTTTTATAAATAGTTGAGAAAACATACAAACACCGTTAGTTTTTTGACAATATCTTGGTGTTATAAATTCCTTAGTTTTTCAATATTCTCCCTCTGGAGCGGACAGCCGTAACCTATCCTATGTTAAACAGCTTGTATTTTCAAGCAAATTGCTTTAAAAGTCATTCGGCAAAGGGTTAATATTTTTATGTAATTAAAAATATAGGAGTTGTTTCCTTAAAATGAGGTCAAATTCATGATATTCTCAGTCAAAAGAATTTTCGCTCAAACTACCTCATAATGGCTGGAGCTGTAATCGTAGGTCATTGAGTGCACATTTTAACATTTTTTAAATTAAGTCGAAAAAACATTCTTGGACCATATTTCACTCAAGCGTATCTGTTTATACAATCGAACTCATATTACAGGCAGTAATGTAAATGGAATAATAATTATATTTTAAGTCTTTTTCCGGAATTAAGGAATATTATGACAATAGTTTTTGGCGTGGTACTCAAAATTTAGACAAAATTACATTGAAATATGTTCATTTCGAGTATTGGACTCGACGTGACAACTTGAAATTTGTTAGCAACTATTTTAATAATAACAAATACATTTTTTCGCCTTAAGAAGAAAATATGTACATATCTAATCGTATTATTTAGAATATATATGACGTGTTCCATAAGGCTACGCGTTAAATAGCATTGAATTGGCAAAAAACCAAATCGGTGCGATGGAATTTTTTCACATATATATGTCACTGATGAGAACACATATGCGAAGTTTCATAAAAATCTGTACATGAACAAAAATCGCTCCAACCACCTTAATATTTAAGTCCAAGTCACAGAGTGCATACAGAGAGACGACAATAGATATAATTATTTTTTTTAATTTGCCATTTTTTTAGCAAGCTCAATCCTGGCCAGACGGTTTTAATCACTGGTTAGTAATGAGAGAAAATAGAGTTGGTGGTTGTCATAGAAAGGGGTAACTACATTATTTGTGTACATGTATTTGTGGAGTTAGCTGAGCACTGTTGAAATTTTCATTCGCAAAAAAAGAGAAAGCACATTAATTTACACACTTTATTTTCTCATTTAACTTTGCAATGACCTGATTGGCTCAGTTGATTGCATTGTTTTGTTATTCTTAAAAAGCCTCCGGCGTCCGAATTCATAGTTACGTTAGACCAGGCCTACGGCAGGTTTAAGGAAGTTAGACCGTCGACGTCAGTAAACCTGTATTCATAGCGTCGATTTAACGCTGGCCGACTTAGTCCCGGTAGCTATAGCCCGGAGGAAGTTAAACCTATGGAATTATGGTTTAACGTTCAGTTTAAGCTCCTCGCGTTACCATTTTTCTTCACCTTTTGTGGTGTCGTGATCGTCGAAGGTTTTCAGTGCTTAATCACGAGTAATCTCTTCGTAACAGCTAGTTTAAGGGATCTTATTATTAGTTTGTCTATCTTTAGGAATGTTGTTGGCTTATGTGATTTAGGTTTATACTCACGTAAATAGTCTTATAGGCTGTAAAGTAATTTAGTAGTTTCGTTCTCAGGGTTCCTACTTAATTGATTTAGTTTTTCTTTCGTTTATTTTTGGGAGGAAACGGATTAATTAGTCAGCTTTATACCCTAGTAAGTACAGCTAATACTAAGTAATATAGTTCTCATTGAATAAATTTGTTTTCACTTCACTAAGTTATATCTTCTTTGCTTACATTTCCATTGGGGGTTAATTTATATGTGATGGGTGGTATTAGACATATCCGTATTGCAAACGTTTTTGCATGGATGTTTTCCAGTTCACACAATATTAAAATCGAGGAGAGCGGACGAACATAAACTAGTATTAAAAGATTTTATTATAAAATTACTCTCATTCTGGTTTTTTTCAGATACAAATAGCATATATAGATTAAAAATTATAAATTTTAAAAATAACATGATGAAATTAAGCGGGGAGATGGAAAAGTTAAAGTTGTTGCGTAGGATTAAATAATCCCCGCATGCCGGAGTCATGGACTGCACATGGAGAGTGTGTGATGAAACAAAACACCATCTAAAATCTCACTGTAACTGTCATATTGATAATATAACCACATATCCATCTTATACACAAAGCCATAAAAGACCTAGGACATAAGTTCCCATTTAAAGCCTATGCCGCGATTTATAATCAAATTGGCAAACAGTAATTGAAGAATTTGAAATATGGTACACAGACATTTTATCAAATAATTCGCGCTTTATCACCTTTATTTTATTTACTTCTATGACCCCAACACAGCGATAGTGGAAAGTAGGGATAAAAAAATATGTTAACTGAGTATTTTGGTAAGGAAACAAAAAAAAGGCAAATGAAGCCACAGGTAACATCCAGTCTCGAATAAAACCCTAATATCCCTCATGATTTAAAGTAATTTTGCAAGATAGTTGAAAATAGAAAATTAACCCACCATAAGCTATATGACTAAATTATTTCGAATATAGCTAGACAGTAAATGGTTTCTTCATGTGCGCCACAATTTTGTATTTATTTTATCCTTTTTTTATCTTGTAAGCGAAAAAATAATCTAGTTCTCAAAATTCTATTTTATCAGCTACGTGTAAATATTTTTATTACATATTGTACATTTATTTCATTTATTTACTTTTAAGGTTTCCACAGTACTTTCTATTCTATATTGAATATTATTTTCGACTTATTTATGTTTAAAAAATTAAAGATAACTTTAAGGATAGCCCACCACATTGCTGCCTACTCCTAACAAAGCGTCCATCACAGGACGCGAAACGTTGAATGATAATTCAAACAAACTCAGAGAAGACGAAAAACCTTCAAAATATTTCAGTTGTTATTTTAATTTTTAGTGCAGAAACACCTTGACTTTCTGAGCACTCCTTTGTATGCCAAGAGTGAATCCTTCAATTATATTTTGCACGCGTGCTTATCGCTTGGTAAACACGGCTTTTTGAATCGAGCCTTAATAGTAATCGATATTCGCAATATTTCTTTAGTCACGCACGCCACTATTTTGCACATATTTTCTCTCTTTTTTCTTTGGCGTGAGAAAAAATATATTCTAGTTTTTTCAACCCTTTTTTTATAAACAACTTGTGAATCTTCTTATTGCATATCGCACATTTATTTAAGTTATTTTTCTCTTTTTTTAAGTGCAAAAACTACCTACCTTGCTGAGCTCTCTTTTGTATTCCACGAGTAAATCCTTCAATTATATTTTGCACGCGTGCTTATCACCTCGTAAACACGGATATCCGTAAAACCTTTTTGATTTGAACCTGAATAGGAATTGATATTGGCTGCGTGGAATGCGAAATCCGAGTCGGATGGGAGGAAAGTACTTTTGCCAAAAAAGAGGTTGCGTGATTTGGGAGTCTGCGATGTCGGCCGGAGATCGACCACACGCTTCCGGGCCGCCCCTGCACGACCGAAACGTAACTCGAATATACGCCGAAGCGGATAAACGACTCGTGATGCGCCTTAACTCACGCGGATAATTCCGTGTTTTATCTCCCGGATAAGGACCAACGGCGGGCACGTGGATGGCCTTCGTAAACACAACCACGGGACCGGGCACAGTTAAACGGTGAAACAAGAGAAAAACCATTTCCGGCGAGAGAGAGGGAGAGAGAGAAAAGGGGGTGAATAAACGTGAGCGATCGAAAAAAAAAACAGTATAATAAAAGCGAAAAAAGTAAAAAAACGAAAAGCGGTTGAACAAAAAACAGACGTGGGTGAGCGAAAAACAAAAAAGCGAGGAAAAAAGAAGAAAAACGAAAAGCGATGAAACAAAAAAGAAACGCCGAGCGGAGTGGAGGGGGAAGAAGGATGGTGAAAACGGAAAGGAGAGACGAAAAGGACGAGAAAAACGTACAAAATAAAACAATAACGAAGGATGAAAATAAAAATAAACTTGACTTTTTGGGTACGGGCCGTGCCATAACAGCAAAACGGAAGAGGTAGACTTCTTCGTATTTTTTTCTTACGCGTTTGAGGAACGCGCGTGAGAAAATACTGAGTTTATTTTTATTTTCTTGGGCATACGGCAGACGGAGGGATGAGGGGAGCCAGATCCGGAATAGAAAATCCAAAGAAAAAATAAACGGTGGAGTTATGGGGATGAGGTAAGTTGGGTTCTTACTTCATTGGAAGCCGCCGATAATCCGTGAAGGAATGTTGGGGATGTTAAGGAAAAGGATGGATGCAGAGAGCTTAATTGATTGTGTTCCATATTTTGTTATTTAAAAAAAGATTTTGCGAGTACTTGTATGATTTAGAAAAGTAAATAAGTGAGTCAAGGATCTAAAGTAGAAATTCCGCTTTCTTATCAATGCTCTTTAAAATATCTAATTATTTTCACCCCTTAGCATGCCTTCATCATATGAACTTTGAACGTGATTATACATGCATACACATACCTACGTTATTGGTTTTTTAATCTTTCGTTTTGTTGAATTTTCACATGCTCTATTATAAACTTTAATTTTCGTATAGATTGAACTCATGAGAACTTTTGAATTTCTTGATGGGGAAAATATCCTATTGTTATTTTCAGGGACGATTTCGCACATAATGATTTGTTCATTAATCTCATCACAACTACTGATATTTGTCTCGTATTTTCTGGGAACATAATAATTAAGTAATAGTGAACTAGGACTAAAAAAAAGCTAGGATTGTTTACTAGAAAATGTTCGCCAGGTTGTGAACTTGATGCGACGACTCTCTAATTGTACCTCGGGACGAGAGTCAGATGCTTTACCACTATTCCTCCTCGAATCACTATATAAGGAGTTATTACATTGCTATTAGTTATTTATAAAAGAAGTGGTCACCATGGAGCCATGGATCCATGGCAAAGCGAGTAAAAGAAAAGCATGTAATAACGATAACACGAGCGCAATATCTATGGGGAAACGTGATAGCGCTACAGGATCGCGAATTCATTAGGATAATGCATATTTTCTTTCATTTGGTTCTACGCACCAAAAATGTTGTGTCCACAACTAACCCTATCGCTCCTTCGATCGATTCACGCAACATGCTTACGCGAAAAAAAAAATAACCACAGCGCGCGTGGGAAATGAAATTCACGCCGATTATAATCTACGGTGGCCTTGCACGTGATTCCGAGGAAGAGCCGCCGATTCCAGGACAATGAATTACGCCGTCTCGAGAGGCTGCATTCCTCCTCTTCCTGCTTTCTTACCCCCCACAACACCACTCTCACCGAGAATCTTCTTCTCCCCTCCTCCACACACCCCCTCCCCCCCCCCACACTCTTTTACTCCCCCTTCCCGGTCCCACCCCTCCAGAACTCCCCCCAATGAACATCCGACCCCTCCTCCTCCTCTCCCCCAGACGCATCGCTAGGTATTCCGCCTCCTACACTTACAGTCTCCGCGGACAAAACGTCGCGTCGGTTCCGTGGTCATCGCCTTAAGGAGGTTCCACCGCGACTGTGTGAGTCGAAACAAATACTAAATTCCACATTTTTTTATATTTTGCACAACAAATCCTGATTTCGCTGATGGAATGCGTTACCTATGGAAAACCAAATGTAAGGTAGTAAAAACTCAGATTATCCTACAAATGCATTTTAAATGAGCACTTTTTCCCAGTCATAGGAGCCGACTGCAGCGCCATTTCCTAAGAATTACCGCATTTTGACTTCAATTATGGCATTAATTCCCCAATAATTATAAAAAATAAGGTGGTAAGATGCTTATATTTTATTTTTATTCAATTTCTCTGGACAATGTCCTTCTTATAAACAGTTTTTCCCGAAAATGGCATTTATATTTTATGGAAAAATACTATTTTTCCCCGCGTTTCCCTCATTCTCCCATTGAACACCATGTAATTTCAAGTTCAATTAGAGAATAAATTAGCGTGGATAGGTAACATTTTGTTGCTCATATCATATAGAGGACAAGTTTTTCTACAAGTAGACAGAATATGAATACAATGACATTTAAGTGATTATACGGTGGAACCACCTTAAGACACAAAAACGGAGCGCTTGAACTCAAAATCCCCTACGACTTGGTTATGGTGGTTGGAGCGTATTTTGTTCATTTACAGATTTGCACGAAACTTTGCATACGTGTTCTCAATAGATTTGATATCTTAGATAGAAGCGAAAAAAATTTCACCATACTGATTTTTTATTTTTATTCAATGCTATTTTAACACGAAGCCGTATGGCACAAGACATATATTTCGTAATAATTCAATTCAATTTCGTAAATGTGGTCCAAGAAATTTTTGAAAATCAAATTGTTTGGTGCAAATGTCATGAGTTTAGGTCAAATAATATTTTTTTAAACTTTTGCCGACGTTTCGGATTTTTATTTATTCATCTTTAGTTTAAAAAATATTATTTGACCTAAACTCATGACATTTGCACCATGTATAAAAAGAGGTCGAGGATAAATACCATTGGAAAAACAAATTGTATGATACCGATTTGGTTTATGGCAATTCAATGCTATTTTAACAGGTAGCCGTATGGCATATGTCATATATTTTATAATAATTCGGTAAAATGTGAACATTTTTATTTCTAAACGTGAAATAATACATTTCTTATTATTATAGTTGTAGATAACAAATATCAAGGTGTCACGCCGAGTCCAACATTCCAAAAAAAATCTATTTCAATATAATATCGCCTAAATCTCTAATTCCGTCCGAAAACTTGTCATAACATGCTTAAGTAAAAACAAAAAGTATTACATAATTATTGTATCAATTCCATTACTGCCTGTAAGGTGAGATCAAACGCATAAACAGATTCACTTAAATGAAATGTGGCCCAAGAGTTTATTTTCAACTAGCTTTAATAATTATTAAAAAGTGCACTCAATGACCAACAAATACAGCTTCACCCACCTTAAGGTTTTTACAACGTAAAAAGACTTTTTTTAGTAATCATTTATTGTTAAAAATGGTTGTACAATACTTCATTCAAAATCAGTTAGCCTTTTTGGCTTTCAAACAAAAGCTCATTAGGCGGATATATTTTAAAATCCATAGCTTCAGGCTCTACTTCGTAGAATATTTTAACATCCATTGCCATAATTCTTTGTACTGTAGTATGTAGTATTTTTTTAAAATAAAAAGTGTAGAAAAGTACAAAGCATTATGGAAATGGACGGATATATTATGCGCATTGCAGGAACGGAAATACATGTATAGATGTCCTCGTCCTCCTAAGACTAGGCTTGTCTGGCTGTGCCAAGTTAGTATGCTTTTTAAATTACAACAGCATTTTTGTCATTTGATTCTTTCTAATTCTTTGTTTTGGTCGGAAAAAATTGGTCGAAACCGGAGAGGTCAAGGGCAACTCGCTGTTCGAACGACGCACATAATGCATACTACACCGTAGAAGTATAACTATTGTATTCAGAAAAAAATACATACATACACACTTATGCATACAAACAATTCTACTTTTTACACAACAAACTTTTAATTTAAGTTAATTTTTGCCCAAGCAATGATAAATGATTATCACCATTAAGGTGATATTTATAGAATAGTTTCATCAATTTTTGCTATCAGCCATTGTTTTATCTTCTTCATGTCTCTCAATTGATATGCTTGCAACTTTACCCTATCCATTATCGTTTAATCACCAATCAAGTTCTCTTCTCCACCAATTCATACCTTTACAAGGGCGTAACGTCCAGTTGAGGCACTGGTAAGGACAGAAGTGATTGAGATGCTGACCTTGAAGCAATCATCAATGATTCTGATCTTCTATTTAATAATTATCGTCATGTAATACAGCGGTGACTGGGTGGCAATCGGTGGCTGAATAAGAACTTCATTCCCAGTCACTTGTGCGTTGTTTTTTTTTAACATGTATGTTAGTTGGTTCTCAAAGATATATTTCAGCGTTGGTAACTGGGTTATTAAGATAATCCGACGGTTGAGGTCAGATTGTATCGTATCTTCGCGTCAAAACCCTCACGCCACCTCACCAAATCAGTTAGATTTTAAAACTTCACCACAAACGGTCTCCAAACAATCTAGCACTTAGCCGGGCAATTAAAGTGAGATAAACAGTAATGCAGATGTCAAGATCCTTCAGTGTTGTGAACTTGAGTCGCATGAGTTGTTTTCAAGAAATGGGAACAAAGGAGCAATCAGCTAGAGAATTTCGAATCTGACATTAAGAACCGAAGCCAGCAAGACGGAACCCCTCCATTGCATGTTTCGTTTTAAAAAGTTCATTAACTCGAAATCTTGTCCCTCCTTACATTTTGGGCAATATTCTGCTAACCTGTTATTTTTTTGGAAAAAATTTCCCATCGTTGTTGATATGTTTATGCAATATCTGCTATTATATGGAAGGCGTAACAGATGGATGTACATTGTACATGGTGATGGATGGGGAGAATTCCGGACAGGGTAAGAGGGAAAAGGTAGGAAAAGAATAAGGGTTTTCAACGACGTACATCGGTGCTAAATGCGAAAAAGCTGGTCAAAATTTAAAATATAGAAATTATGAAGAGGGCATAGGAAATTCTGCGTCTTGTAAAGTGCATGAGTTCAAATGTCAAAATATATCATTGAAACGACAGTCCAATTTAATAGTCCCGCTAATAATTTAGGGTGATAGTGACATTGGCAAAGAAGTCTAAAACTTTTGTCCACCATATTAGATTCAACATTTTGTTTTTTTTTTCGGATATAATTAATAATCAATGCCATATCATGCTTGAGAAATAATTTGTTTTTCAAATCACTCACTTTTTTATCATCCCTGAGACGCCATAATGAGTCCACCCTTTTGATTTCTATTCATCAGGTTCTTAATCAGCGGCCTCCAAAACCCCCCAATTACCACATTTCGAACTGATCAAAAGAAATTCTATATTTCGGGTAGCTTTCTGGGATTTGGCCCCTCTGTGCGACGTGAAGGATGAATAGGTTGAGTTTAGGAAGGGAGCATTAGCATCTCAGAGCATTTTTAGATATGCGAAGCTGAATTGACTTAATCGATCATTTTATAGGCCGGTGGCTACGCGGCAACTGTCCAGAACACCGACTAATGTTTGAAGAACCCCGATGATAAATTAAATATCTTTATTACTAGGTGGAGGAGAAGTTCTTAGATAAAAAAGGATGACTTATTCTCATTCCACATTGTGCCACCACAAAATGAGTAATTTCTAACGCATAGATCTCGTCAGAAATTTAACAGTAAGCAGTTCTTAGGACTTTTCAACTATCTTTAAATACAAATCAACTACCCACTAACCGGGGTAACTGTTACAGAATCGCAAAAATAATTTTGATTGATCTCTGCATTTTTCCGGGTTATCTTCCGCGTCAGTTGACTTGTGGAAAACAGGCACTTCAGGACAACACGTTGTCCACAAGTCAACTGACGCGGAAGATAACCCGGAAAAAGGCAGACATCAAACCACCATCACCGCGGAAACCTTCGCTCTAACATAATTTCGATTGCTTAGGTACTATCAGCCTACGGCTTGAAAAAAAATTATTCAAGCTAACACCTTATACATCTGTATTTAGTTGATTATTGAGAATTTCAGTAATTTAAAACGAAATTTTAGCGTCATAAATGTAACAATATTAACTTCAGGCTAAAAATAATTTTGAAATTGATCTCTTTTATGAATAGGGAAAACTTTTGCTCTAATTCACTTTCGGGAAGGGAACAGGGAAAAGGATGGGCGAGAGGACAAGGGTGAAATGCTTAGTGTCTTAGTGCCAACGGTCTGTTATTGATACAGTCACTAACGCTACGTGAAAAAAATATATTTTTGTACCTATCAGTTCAGCAGTGTATCTCTCTTATTCTGTCGCTTCTATTTCCAGGGACACAGAGCGGGGTTCCTCCTAATATGATATTGATTTTAATTCAGTTATGTTCCCTTGAGTTCCACTAATCACCAAAGAATTCAGTGAATAAAAAGGTTACAGCACATCTCTGAAATATCCTTGAATCTGTGTTGAAAACAATTTCATACAATGAAACAAAAATGAAAAACACTTCATTGCCGCAAAACGCATTGTTGAAACAAGGGAAGAAAAGCAGGATGCAGAGGAGGAAAACATAAAAAAGTTGAAAGGATGATGGTATGAGGAAAATGAGCTGTTGATTAACCTGTCAGGATTCTCATTCATCCCTCAATCAATCGAATGCTTCCATCTTGAAAGACGTTAAATTTCCATCAGTTAATTACGCCTCCGGGCGATTCTAACGAGCAAAAGTTCGCCCATTAAGAGACTCCTTCCCGCAATGATTCCACGTTCTGAAAGGCGCGTTGGGCCGCATAGATGTTCTGCAGTGAATCTGACGCTCCAAATTATTCTGGTTGGGTTTCACCTCGTATCCGGTTTGTATACGAAATCATTTTCAGCCAAAAATCAACAAAAAATATCACGGAACTCCAAAATTCCTCTTAGAAATTCTCAGAACCTCAATTTCGTAGTAAACGCCTCAATTACCTTAGGCTCATCAGCATAAATAAGGTTTTTGCGGAAGAGCTTTTGGAATCGTTACTTTTTTCAGCAAATTCGTGGAATGATATTATTTCTGCGCAAATTTCTCACTCGAAACGAGGAGGCTTAGTGAGGGACTGCTGCTGTACATTCTAAGTCAGTGAATTACATGAGGATCAAATTTATATTATTTTAATACTTGCAAGGAATGAAAATTTATAAAAATGAAAAATATACTTTCGCCCTGGGTTTTCTGTTAATTGAGGACATAATTCTATTTTATAGTTACAATTTAAAGCGCTACTGTCAAGAAGGGAGCAGGAATACTGAAAATTTTGGATGTCATGACTAGATAGTTTTTATAAACTAACATCAAATTCAAAGTTTCCGTGAAAAGAAAAAACAAATTCGACACAACTCGTGATTCCCTTCCACAAAAAGGGCACATGAGAGCTTAGTTTAAAATATTATTAGAATTAAACTGTTTTACCCCGGGATTTTCGGCCATAGTCGAATTATGAACTTCGACCTGAGGACTCCTGTAACGGAAGAGAAATTATCGTGGCCCCAAGGCTGACACTCGAACCTGTACCATAATATTCTATCGAACACAACAAATTACGACTTCGGGAATAATAAGATCCGAATTAGGTCCAGAGTTTTCGGCGCTGATTTCAGTGCTGACCTAAGTGCCGCGTGACGAAGTCTTAAGGTAGCTTGAGCGAGATAGTTCCCTAGTTATAATGGCATTTCCCTAGTCATAATGGAACCCAAAGTCGAATTTTCTTTTTTGCTTTTAGCGTCTGTAAGAAGTATAAAGTAAAATTTTTGTAAAAAGTAAAAATATTGTAATGCTAATGGTGCAAAATATAGTTATATACGACAAAAATTCTCAGTAATTAAATAAATATATCCACATAAGTCTCTAACTTGACTCATTTTTTCACGCCGTACGGCTTCTAAGTCTTCAAAACATCAGATTTTTGCGATTCTGTAAAAATTACTGCGTTGAGTAATATATTAATTTTTATAAATTGTTGAGAAAACATACAAACCACACGCCGTTAGTTTTTAACGAAACGTAAGTATTATAAATTCCTATTTTTTTCAATATTCTCCCTCTGGAGCGCACAGCCGTAATCTATCCCATGTAAAACAGCTTATGTTTTTAGTAAAATCCACAGCTTCAGGCTCTACTTTGTAGAAACTTTTAATATTCATCACAAAAAAGTTTTGTACTTTTCTACACTTTTTATTTTTTCAACACACTACGCGTTTCACCAATTTTATGGCATCGTCAGTTGTAGTAGTTTGTTATTTGCAATTAATGTATATTGCAATGAATTATATTTTTAGGCAATTTGCTCGAAAAGTAGTTCGGTAAGGGGTTGATATTTTGATATCATTGGAAAGATGGGAGTTTCATCCTTAAAAGGAAGTCAAAATTATCAAATTTTAGGTGAAGTGATATTTCACTCAAACTACCTTAAGCGCTTCTGGATCGCTTAATTGACTTTAGTATCCGACGCGGTGTCTGGGTTTGAATCCAAGTCAAGGCGAATGATATTTTCGCAGTAAATTTCACCCAACATCCCCCGTTTCGGGAACCGCCCTATCCATCTGCGGACGTATGGGAGACTCCTACGGATTCTGCTTTCACCTAAACCACCACAACCCCGCCAGAATAGGTACACACAAAAAAAATTCCCTCTTCCACCCTCCTTCTCAACTTCTTATTCCTTCCTCCTTGACCGACCTCACTCTCTTCTCCCTCCCCTCCCTCCATCCCCCCCATCCAACAGAAACACCCCCCTCGCCACCCTTTCTCCTTCCCCTACGGCTGAGGAGTCGTCCCGGCATGCCCCACTCCCGGATTTCCAGCCGGAACCACTCTTTGCCTCCTCTTTGCCGGGGAGTGACGTCATGCACCACGCTCCCATGCGTTCTATCCCCTCCACAGCTTCCCATCACCGCCCCTCTAACACCTTCACGCCTCCCCCTCTCGACCCCACGCATAAAAAGAACGCCGACGGCTCTCTGGCTGTACCTACACGGGACACACACTCAGGAAACGCAAACGCCCTCTGCTCACGTACTATGTAGTCGTACGTACTCAACCAGACGATCGCATTCCTTTATTCTCTTTTTCTTCGTCTTCCGTCTTTCTCTTCCCCCGACGATGGCGCCTTACCAAGTGGCCGTGGTTGGAATCCTCACCTCCCGCATAAACTCTCTCTCCTTATTCTTTCCAACTTTTTATTATTTATTATTTCCAGCATTTCACTGATTGTTTTCAAATTTTCACCAATTCACTGATTGTAGGAAAGTACTATATTGGCTTAAATCCTCACGAAATAAAGAAGATGGGAGCATTACTTTCAAGTAAGGTGGTGGCTTCAATAAACGTGGATGATGATTGGGAAAAAGCCAATGAAAATACCATTCCAAGATTATATGCATGGAAACGGAGGACTAAATAAAGGCTACAGATTGAACTCCACGTCTGAAAAACGCGGTTCTTCGCTTGGGCATGTCACTAGGGAGCCGATTCCAGCGGAACAACCTAGAATTAACATTGATCAACAACATAATACCCGGAAAGCCACCTCATGGGCGTGTGGAAGGGGGTGAACTATCACCAGCAGGCAAAACACTACACCCTAATAAAGTTGATGAAACTAAGACTTTTAATGCATTAGCAAAAACCTACAAATAAACGTTAGGAGTTGAAATTTGACCAACATGCACTACATTATGCGTATGCCACCACTGGTAGAGAAACTATTTGCATTAATGTATTTTGCAACTACATAAATTCACAGAGATATAAGAGTTACACAGGAAAAATGTAAGAAGTGCTGTTAGTATGTACAAATGATGGCATGAGTTTTTATTCCATGCCTATGCTGCAGATTCCAAGTAAATTAAATATTCTAATGTTGAAGTAGTGCAAAAATATAAGGTTTTCGAGCTTAAAAATCCAATTTTAGGAAAAAGCGAAGCGTATACGAAAAATCGAATGCAAGAATTCAAAATCTTGTTCTTTAGGTGATCTAATGATTAGTATTTAAAATCCAAAATAAAAAAAGAGACCACTTCACCAAATTTTATTCTACGTACGTACAACGTAATAGATTAATAACAAGTGTTAGGGAGTAAATAAACTAATTACCTACATTCCCTATCAACGGAGGAAGGCTTGAGATAAACTCGGTGCAGACTCGCAAAGCGACGAGCTGCAAACGAAAGGCGGCAATGGATCCTCACTTTTATACCCAAACCAATCACTAGGATTAAAGAAGAGCGTCTTGACGCACGAGAATAACTCTTTTTAGCGAAAAATGATCCAATTTGTCCAAAATATTTATGAGTAATACTGTCTTTTTTTTTAATTATTTTCATTTTGCATTTTTACAAATAGATCATTTGGCCACCATGGCACTTACCATAACATTTAAGCGCACACGAATGAAATTGAATGAAACGATGAGCGCTGGCGAAACATTTGATAGCCAGTAGGTAAGTATCATTCTTTAGGTACACCAAGTTCACGCCGAGTGTTTTGCAAATGGTTACCGAATTCGTTCTAAATGCGTATTTAAAAACGTAAGCTTTTTACCACGGAGTAATTAAAAACTTTTTATTGTCAATGTCTGACGCCTTTGATGAAAATCAACACATAAATAGCAATAGAGGATGCGATTATAGAAGTTCATTTGTTTTTTAGCGTACATAACTCTGATCCTGATCTACATCTACAAAATACCCCACAAGCCAACTCAAGGGTGTAAACGGCTTATATGTAAACGGCTGGTGTCCTAACACCCCCCGCCACACGCCTATTGAGGCGGCTTGCGGGGTAATATGTAGATGTAGATGAAGGGTGTGTGGCAGGGGGTGAGTAGTCGCCAACATGCATTACACCAGACCCTAAAGTTAGCGTAACTACGACTATTGATGCATTAGCATAAATCACTAATGTTAGTCACGAGGCAAAGCCTCACAAGCATGCACTACACGATAGATATGCTACTAATGTTAGAGGCCGTTAGTATTTATGTATTTTGCAACTACATAAACGGACAGAGATTCAAGAATTATGCCGATAACATGCACGGTGTGCTGTAAGTACTAGGTTACAGATAAGAGTACAAGTATTAGGGAGTACTACTAAGAGCTACACTACCTATCGACTAACCTAGTTAAAAGTCTCATTGGCAGCTGTTATGGTCTCTTGTCGTTAGCGGGAAAAATTACATTTTAAATCTTTCCGTTCTGCAGTCAAGTTCCCTAATTTAATTCTCATTATCTGATCCACCGTTGTATCTCGGATTTCGTAAAATATTATTAACATCGTCAGAGAATATATTGATTTGGAAATAACATGATAGGTTTAGTCCAAATTTTAATCGATTTTCTGATAGCGATTCCAATCCCAGTCGCTGCAAAAGGTCAGTAACACTAACGAGATTATCATAACGGCCTTTAACGTATCTTGCCGATCTTCAATGCTCGCGCTCTAACTTAAGTTCTGTTTTGAAGTGCGCTGCCAAGTGTGCAGGAACTGAAATGAATGCGCAAGCGCGGAAAGCAAGTGCGCTGTTGTGTTTCGAAGTGAGCAGTGCAAAAGCTCGAATGGAAAGCTTCTAATACGTTTTCAGCATATTAACTGCACAACTGATCAATTCCACGTGGCCGATTGCGCATTGTTAAAGCTTAAATATTTCCATGTACTATCGTAGCGTATGGTTCTATATCTCTTCCCGTCCTTAATCTAGGAGTATTAGGCATACAGTTCTCTCAACTCCAAGAACTCCATTATCTACATCCACGCAAGTTTGGAATTAGATTCCACATCAAAAATCTCCGCAAATGTCGGGATTCGCAATTATGTAACTTCCTTGTTCAATCGATTAAAGGATGAGATGCAATCCTTGATGATGAGATATGCATGCAACGCCGCGGGCGAAGATTAATGGTTCAATTAGAGGAGGAAAGAATTCGCAACGTGCATTCCCATTCAGGAGGCTTCCTCAATGGAGTCTGCTGCGATGCATCATGACGTCACATCAACACAAAACCCCTTCACTCCCAATTACAACAATTGAGTTAAAAGGTAATTCTAATTCAAAAGGTAATATTCTCCAGTCATAGGTAATAGAGACCAGGTTAGATTTTCATTTTTAAGATTTAAGGTGAGTCTATACTTCCAAGCCGCCTTAATTTAACTTTCGCCTCCTGTGGTCGCCTACTGGGCTGGTAGAAGCCTAACGGGAAATTGTGAAGGCTGCGCTGACAAAAATAGAGTGGGGAAACTATTATCCTTGGGTGGGGATGGAAAATTTCTACTCATTTGTCAATTCAGGCTTAAATGTTTAACATTGCTATAGCCTTAATACGAAAACAGCATCAATGGTTAATTTTTTGCATATATGAAAGACGATTCTTTGATTTAAGTGGGCTGAAAATCCTCATTTCGGAATCTAGCCTTCGCAACGTGCCCCGGAATACCAAAATATTTCATAAAAACCAAATTTTTGCTATTTTTATAATAAAAACACAACCACTTCATGATAAAGTTACTCCACTTAAATCAACAAATAACTCTTCATTTACAGAAGACAAAAATTCCAAGTCTCCAGCTGTCTCGCCAAAGCTGTTACTGGGTTAGAGGGAAACGTCTGAAACAAGCTTCTTAGCCCCGGTATAGAGCAAGTTTAAGATGCACGAAGTATATGTATTTAGTAACATAATTGACGTAAAAACTATGCTGAATAGCTGAACATCATACAATCAGTAATTAGCTACTTTCCATTTAAAAAGTCCAGATACCCGAGTTTGAGACGTTACATCTCCATAACAAATATCCCCATTGCAACGGATTAAAATACGTCAAATGGACGTTAAAGTATATATATTCATTTTTACGTTCCTGGTAGGCATTATTTTTTTAAATATAATAGTTATATTTTTTTAATGGGGCTTTGATCAAAAAATAGTCATGGTTTTTCCGCCGAAAAAATAAACGGTAACACAGCTTAGAACGCTTATGTACATATGCTTTGAAAAATTTTAGGGTACATCTATTACAAATATAAATATTGAAGTAAAGTATTATTACCTATATTAATTTTTACAACCTGACTTCGTTAATAGTCTTCGAAAACTGCCATTGTCCTTTTGTGGGTTTCCGAGTAATTGGAAAGTTTCGAAAGCATTGGGAGAAAGCGTATACAACTATTATGCAAACGAAGACATTGTTTCTTCGTTTATCTATTACTCAATTTTTTCAGTAAACATTCATAATTATTTAAGGTTTTAACTTGACTTTTTTCTTTCATAACGAACGCTGAAAACGCATCCACAACCGAAATGATTTTTGGCAATTTTATTAAGAAAGGAATTTCTTTGAGTAATGAAGTGATTTATAAAGGTAATTGAGAAATCGTAACTTCATAACGTTAAATTTCTGACTCAGTCTGCGCGACAAACTTCCACATTTTTTAATAGTCTCTCTTTCTCTGGAGCTCATAGTGGTACACATACCATTGAAAACAGCTTCAATTTTTTGGCATAATTTGTGCAAGAGTGTTACTGATATTTTTCTATCAGTAAAATGAGATCTTTCTATTCACAATTAGACATTAACCATTTAATGTTAAACGCAGTATCTATATCTAGTATATTTATCTCACTTAAGGTGGCTGGAGCGATAATTGTGTGTCGTTGAGTGTAGGTACAATTTAACATTAAGTATTCAAGAAAGTCGAATAATAATCCTTGGACCACATTTCGTTTAATTACATGAGTTTATGCGATGGAACCCACCATGTATACAGTAATGAAAACTAGGCAATGTTTCACATTTTTGCCTTTACTAAAGCATGTTATGACTTGATTAAAAAGAGATAGATAATAATTAAGCTGTGAACAATTGTTTATATTTGCATCTTTTTCACCTTCTTTAATTGCATGACGATTTCAGTGCACTGCTCAATAGACAAAAATTATCTTTGGAACGAAACATAAATAATCTTGCTCACTTCGAAGCATAATAATATGTTCAATGGAATACAGTGCTTTCCAATTCTAAAAAATGAAGGTGATCATTTCTAGACATCGTGTAAATATTTAAAAGACATTGAGGTCATGCTGTAGAAATTTAGTAAATTTTTCTAATGTTTGAGTATATTCGGTAGAAATCAAATAAGGTTGATGATGACGATAACAGGTTAACCTATGGAAGAGCGGGCAAAGATTCTCACGTCCGTTGGGTTGAGAGAATTCCTCGCTCCACTCCTGCATTGTTTCCACAGCGTACAACATTTCCAGGGATCGCGCTCCTTTGGCCCGAAGGAGGAAGAAAAACAATCGGGCGAAAACGTTTTCGAGAAATTATTTCCGGCCGCCATCAGCGGAAAATCCAGTCGAGCGAGTGCCAAGACATTTCGGGGAATTCCACCACTAAGGGGAGTAGTTGTTTAACAGGAGCAGAGTCCTCAGGATTGCCATTATAACACGAGGGAGTAGAAATTAGAAAGCCATCCAGAGGACTCTGTACAGGAGCAACTAGTCATTTACGTGTGGCCGCTACGATTACCAAGTAATTACTGTGACTCCGTACAAGAGTCTAATGCACAATTTCCACCACGCACCATAAAGCAATTGAATCTGTGCCAACCCATTAGCGCTAACAAGCTATAAGTAACACTTTAAGCATAAAAATTAAGCACTTCTTCCAGAAGGTGCAAGTGCATAACATACAAACTAAATAGAACATGTACGGAAGGGAAGCGAATTGCGAATTTCAAAGATTAACAGCACAATTTAATTCTTTTTCAATTTTAAATTTCTTTCAATTTCACATTTCTTTTTTTAGATTATTAATGGTCGCTCATAAGCCTTCAGTATTGCCCGAAATTTTAATATTCCTAGATGGCTTCATTCCGCATTGCGTCGGAAAATCGAGTTTGCGCTAGAGTTATAAAAATAATAATTTTATCTCTTATGTTTTCTGCTTAAGGAAGTTTTAGACGATATCACTCATAATGAAAGTGGACATTTGCTTTCGTTAGAGGAAAACAGAGCTTGCAGCACACTCCTAAACGATTATTTAAAGTGAATACATTTCCACAAAAAGTTTACGAGGTTTATCGATAATTGGCACGGCTTGCTCCACTTGAAGATTAACACTGGAGCGAATGCAAGTGCATCCAGAGCGACTCGTTATATATTTAAACCTTACGCGAACGAACAGCATCGTAAAAAAAAGTTGAACGAGCCTACCGTGCGTTAACACGTCTTGTTTCAAATTAAGCTTACTATATCAAATAAGACCTACATAGCTTGAGGAACTTGGTTCAACGGTAATATCTGGAATACTGCCACATGTATAAACGATTTAGCGTGAAAGGAATCAAAGACTAGCGCTGAAATGCAGCACGACTCATGAATAAATGAATAGTTAAGTTTTACGCCTCTTAATGATGGTATACTTTCACCACAGAATCAAACTTTCCCGGTGAAAACGTGCTTCCATCAATTTCAGCTACGTCAAAAAGTCAATATCGTTTCATAAATTCAGTCAGCCATTACAAATATACGACGTAATTGAACAGGCAAGTACTACAACCCTCTAAAACGTGTGTAGAAGTCGGCAGCTTTAATGGCATCGCAATTAATAACTGTCCTTAGAGTTACACAACGAAGAACATTAAGGCCCGTTAGCAAGTGTAAATAAAGCAAACAAAGCGTATCGTAAATGACCTTGAGTACTGTGTTAGTCGATGATCGCAAGCGATCTTTAAGGGGGTTCAAACAGCGACTTTGTGAGTCATAGCAAATACTGAATTACACCATTTTGATCGTATATTTTTAAATGTAGGTACCTATTGCTTTCGCTGATGAGATCAAGACTTTAAAACACAAATTAAAGTAAAATACTCAGATTATCCGATGAAAATATTTTTAACTAACACTTTTTCAGCCATGGTACCTGACTGCAGCGGCATTTCTATTGAATTTAAGCATTTAGACTTCAGTTCCGGTAGTATTTTGCTAATTACACAAAAACTAATGTATCGGATATTCGTCGTGTGAGCCTGACAACTAACACTATTGATCTTAAGTTTTCAGTGTGCTGCGTTTGGCATATAACATTCTGGTTTCCGGAAAATAAATAAAACTTATCAAACTTTACCTTCATCAAGAATTTTATAAAGAAGACTGACACTATTTTAGTGATAAGAACCGAATGAAAAAATATATACATCGTATTAATGAATTATATATGCAAATGCCGAAGATGTTCGTCGTTCACATAGGTTATTCGCCTGCACATTGCGTTGCTTCTGACAACGAAACAACAGTAGTTGACGATGAGAATATCATAGTAACATATTCAACTACGCTTTGATTTTGTCAATAACAGTAAAAGCTTTAGAAAAAACTCTTTAATAATTATATTTTTGTTAATATTCTCTCGGTCCTTAATAGCTGTTGCTGTATTATTGAAACCAGAAATTTAGCTATGGACTGGTAAAATCATGACGTCAAATTACTTTCCATACCATATTTTCCTGTAAATTTAGCATCGACTTCGTATTTATATAGGAAAAAATACCTAGGTAACCAATTGTTTGTGATGTCATGCTTCACTTCAAAAGTTACATCTTGCTAAAAAAACCGACGGCAAAAAATTAATAACACTATTTTTGTTATTGGCTAGTAAAATCATAGCGCAATGAAATATTTAAAATGTTGATTTTTTTAACATAAATTACTTTTATCTCGGAAATAACGCAATTCTCATATTAGTGACAATCAGAGGTGGGATCACGGTTCCTTCTTTCACGTTGTCGTCATCGTTAACCGAAAATCAAACCTCTCGAGAAGGACAAATCTTATAGTTAATGTTCTAAAAACGCACTGAATCATTTAAAACTAGCGATATAAATCACCTGACAAAATTTGAAGAATGACGATCACGTTTACGCTCTCATGAGCGCAATGGAAACTAACGATAACGCGAGCACACGCGCTATGTAGAACCGTGATCTTCCACCAGATTCGTGATCAGGACATCGAATTTAAGAAGGCATCGATTGCCGATTATCGAATTTATCAGGGTTTGGTCACTTTTCTTTCATTCGATACTTCGCAACAAAATAGCGTACATTTTGAGCGATGGCCCGATATTTCGAGACCTAAAGCTGGTCACTTCTCCGAGGGGACTTCCCTCCAAAAAAACGATCCGCATGACCTCGACCTAGTTCCTTCATACCCCCTCCTAGCTTACGAGGATGTCATATTAAACTCCCGATCTTTTCCTCCATCATCCCGGCTTGCCTAACAATATGACATCTCATTAGGTTTCAAACATTCCACCTCATCTCAATAACTCCTCCTCCCACTTCTGCCTCATAAGGATTTCGTTTGACAATTTCCTCTTTTACCTAACATACCTTGCAATGATTCGTCTCCCTTCTTGTAATTTTACCTCTTATGGCCATCTGTAGCTTTATGATTGCTTATTAATATGATCAAATATTCGTGAAAAGAAATCATATCATTGAATTTTAATATAAATATTGTATACACATTTTTATTGTATTGATAACATTTTCACACTTATGCTTCGTTTTCATATTAGAAGGAAAAACTGTAGCGTGAGTTAGCTACTGTAGGTTTCCAACTCACCCCCCGGTTTCTCACCAATTTCTCATTAGGTGGGTTTACACCCGCAAGTTTATTGCACAAGTTACATACAGCAAGCAACTTTAGACGTAAATTGAGGATGTAAACGGCTCTGCAAGTCCGCTAGCAGAACTTTTAAAAATTTCGGCAAATCGCTTGAAGAAGCGTATTATTGCCAGTGTAAACAGCAACCAATATAGCTCTGCACTAAACTGTGAAAAAGTTTTCGTCGGATTAAAATCTCAAGCAAGCTCTTGCAGAAGAAACTTGCGAAAGTAACTTGCCAGTGTAAACCCACCATTGAATAGTTTGAATATATCAAATAAAATCATCTTGTTGAACATGCTATGCTGTTAATTAAAAATTGGATTCGTCATAAGAGCAGAAGTTGCATACATTATGTAATTATGAGCCCAGAAAACATGCTATTTGAGGTGAGGTATCATATTCTTTTCATAGGATGTGAGTTGCCTCAGATTGTACATCTGTATTATGACTTATCTTCTTCTTTTTCCTTAGATTTTCCGAATTGCATTAATGAGTTCGCTGTTTTTGGCAAGTCTCCTCTATTCCTCTATATCCACGCACTCGTACCCCATAACACCGTTGCTGATGAAGTCCATTAATAAACAGTCCCTCCACATTTTTTTAAGATCTCTCCCTACTTCTCTGGCCTTCTAGATTCAATGTCAGTTTACCCACGTAATCATTAGGTCTGCTCATTAAGTTTCCATACAGCTTTAAATGGCTTTCTTTTTATTTATCAGTGACTCCAGCTCTTTCTCTCAATCTTTCATTCCTGTTCTTAACCCTCCTTTTTTGACGAGCCTTACCAACCTCATCTCTGCCACTTCCTTTCTTAGGACTGTTTCTTGGGTCAGATTTCCAAACCATATAACTAGTTTTTACATAATTCTCATTTTATTCATATTTTGAATACTTATAGACAACCGCGTCGTCTATATGATACGGACAACAAAATCCTACCTTTCCACGACATTTTTCTTGCCAATTGAACTTTCAATTACATAGAATTCATGATGAGGAAAAAAACAGTACAAATTACACTATTTTTTTATTGCTGTTGACCGATTTTGACGTCTAAACGTCATTATCAAGACTAACAGTTTGTCTGTTTGTCTGGATAATGACGCTTTAGACGTCCATACCGGTTGACAGCAATAAAAATATAGTGATTTGCACTATTTTTTTATCATTATGAATTCTATCAATAATTTCCACCAAGTATTGCCACAATCTATTAATTTGATTTGTAATTACATGGTGTTTAACGGGAGAATAGGAAAAACATGGGGAAAATAGTATTTTTATATTAATATATAAATTTCATTTTCACGGAAAACTGTTTACAAGAAGCAAAAACACCCTGGAAATTGATTTAAAATAAAACTGATGCATCTTACGCTATTATTTTTTGAGTTATTAGCTAATTACTGGGATAACTGAAGTAAAAATGCGATAATTCCAAAGAAATAGCGCTGCAGTCGGCGTCTATGGCTATAAATAAGTGTTTAATTAAAAATATATTCATGGAATAGTCTGCATATTTTGAGCCTTGATCTTGTCATTTTTAATTAGGTAGGTAACGCATGCCATCAGCGTAACCAAGAATTTTTAAAACAATTTGACAAAAATTTGGAATTTAGTATTTGTTTTGACTCACACAGTCGCGGTGGAACCTCCTTAATAAAATAAAATTTCATAGACGTGGAATGCGATAAGTTTCTCATAGGTGCACATTTCACCATGATGCAAATTGCCATTTTATTTTTTTAATGGGTGCTGCCTAAGTCACTAATAAATATGAACCTGTAACGTAAGTTACATATGCCCATCGTGTTTCTTTTATATCGTGGATTGTGAAAATTCTATGGGGTTTGCAAATGACATTTTTTTTAACCCCATATCTTTTTTATCCCACTACCCAAAAAAAGGAATGCTCTGCGGACGGGATAAGTTTGAATCGGAATGTGGGTGAGATGGATCAAAGGCGAAGATACCGCTCTCACGCGCGTCAATAGAGACCCGATACAGCCGGCATTCGCCCGAGCAACGGTACCTTCTTGAGCGCCGCAGGCGTGCAAGGACGACTCCTCAATGGCGAAGTGGGACGGGTTTATATCATGGCAGAATACTCACGCGAAATTTCGTATGAGAGCGAGGTAGACAGAGAAGGGACCAAGATAGCTGGCGGGCGGAAAGAAGCAGCAGTTTGTTCGTCCGTGATTCGGAGTTTTGAGTGGAGAACGAACGATGACGATAAAACACAGGGAAAGGAAAGACGCTGAGGACGTGTTTAAAGGAGGTATTTCATCAGTCGGCCGATTCCGGGTGGATTTCTACGCGTCAGCAATACTATGTTGCCCTTCGCTTTCCTCATAATGTCATCCTCATCATCAATTATCAGTCTTGAATTAGCTCCTTTGGACTGTTCCGATTTGGGTGGGAACCTGGTTCTTCTGTTGTCACTTTGATCGTCCGCAATTTCTTTTTCCAGCTGGTATGCAGTTAAAAAAGTATCTGGGGTAATCAGTTGTTTGACTTCCTCAAATTATACTTATACCATTTGAATCGGGATTTCCCAATTGCTTCGATGATGGTCGAAATGTTTAGCTCTGACTGGATGCTTTCATTTTGTTAATGGTCGTAGAGAGAATAGCCAGCCAAGGGTGAATCGGAATCAGTAATTTCATTTCAGCTACTTATCTACTTCCGAAGTGGCCCATGGTTCAGAGCCATATAGCAGAGTTGTAATTGTGATTCTCTCTTGCAGTTATCAATCCCTAGATTGGTTTGAAAATAGACCTCCATTCATCTCTGTTATGAGCTTTCCTTTTCATTTCTTCATAGGATGTTGCCCCAGCATCCTTCCTCACTTGCGCCAGATATTGTTCCCTTGGCCTCCCTCTGTATCGTACCCCCTCCACCATTCCCTCTAACGCACTCTTTACTAGACTCTCGTGTCTCAATATATGCCCCAACAATTCTGCTCTTCTTTTCACAATACTCTTCCACAGTTCATTCCCCTTCTCTCTCTCTCTTAAACATCTCTTCATTCTTAATTCTGCACATCCAACTGATTCCCAGCATTCGTCGATAACACCACACTTCTAAATCCTTCTGCATCCAATCTTCTTCTTTCTTCCTTTGCAATGGTCCAGGTTTCACATCCCTATGTAGAGCAATGCTCCACACGAAAACCTTTATCATTTTTTTCCTTATGTCTAGGCTGATGTTTCTTGCAGTCAACAGTTTTTTCTTCTTGTTGAAAGCTATTTTAGCCATGGATATTCTATTTCTAATTTCTCTTTTGCTTTTTACGTCACTTTTTATTATTGCTCCCAGATATTTCAATTCCTTGACCATTTGTATGTTTTTGCCTTGTATACTTAATTTACAATTAACATATCCCTCTTTACTGCAAACCATTCCCTTTGTTTTTTAATTGTTAATTCTCATATTATATTCCTTTCCCATTGTATCTTCCATATTTTTCACTATACTCTGTAGTTCTTCACTTTCTGCTAAGATCACTATGTCGTCCGCAAATCTTAGCATGTCCTCTTTAATTCCTTGTATCTTACCCCTCCACTTATCTTTTGGCGTATCTTTTGAATTGCTTCTTCTATGTATAGCTTCTTTTCCAGAGTCCAAAGTCCAAGTTCCAAAAAATCTTCCCCAGAGAAAAATACAGCTTCATTTTACACCACATACAGCCTCTCCAAGCTGCTATTCAATTCGAAAGAAAAGTGGAAAAGACAACTAAAGGTGGACTATAAAAAATAAGCTGAAATTCATGGACAGCTCAGTAGATGCTGGTCAAACTGGACGGGGTTTTACCACATGGTTGAAAGAACACAGAAGATGCCTAAGGAATGGAAATGACACTTGCATGATTGCCAAACACATCCTGGAAACCAACCACGAATGTAACTTCACACCGAAAATACTGCACGTAGATGAAAAAGGAAAAAAAAACTGGGCGCTTTAGAGCAACTTGAAATAATTCAACATAACCTCAATAAAATGATTGAACGAATGAAAAAACGAACCTTATGAACGAAAACATATTAAAATTCAACTCCCCTCTACTTTCCAAACGATTCCCACAATAGAAGCCTCCCCCACTTAGCCTTTCTCTTCCCCTCCCCATGAATACTTCCAACCGTCCTATTTTCCCCACCTACCAACCCCCCCTCAGAATGTAAATATTCGTCGTTCATTACTTGAACCGTAGCTTGAAAATTAGGTAAATGCATTGAAACCGGTCGCATTTAAAACTGAGTTTTTTGTAAAGTGGAAAATTGCAAGAATTCCTTCAATCACGATGAACAAGTTCCACCACATTTGCCCTGAGACAACATCATTAATTTTCGTTTGTTCCAATTTGCAGAGAAATTTCTGATGAGTAGAGATATTGATGAGTGACATTGAAAATCAGTTTAAAAAGAGTCGAAAAAGAAATGTTTTACCGTAACACTGTCATAGACAAATACCTAACTTCCATGTGCAAAGCAGCGTGTACACCGACCGGATCGGAGGGAGAAAATCAGACATTTCATTAAATCATAGGGCACCTGCATTTAAATCGCACGGCCATAAGATAATTTAACATGTTACGAGCAAAGTTGCACCATAGTGGGTTCATAAATTACCTTCATCAATTACTTTCTTCGTGAATGCAAGAGAAGCGGTTTAGAGGTGTTGGATCTGTACCGCATATTGCATGCACCGAGTAATTGAGTCTAGTTTCTTGTAAGAGATCGTTCTTTTTTCTTAAAACTTCCCTTGATCTTTAAACTTGTTTTCCCCCGTGACTGAAGGAACCTGGAGGAACATGGTTTCTCAATTACACCCAAGAGGATTAGTAACGAACTAAGAGTCATTTGCGAGTTAAAAAAATGAAGAAGATTTCTCCGTCGGCCATTGTCGAGTTGGTTAGAATACCGAGTAATTTGTCGTGGCATAAATTTCAACGCCGACTTAATAAAGCATGTATAGTAACTGTCTTCATGATGCGCTAGAATACAAGGACGTAGCGGATCCCATATAAAGAATCAAGGAAGGCCACAAAAAGTGTTCTCTCAATGGATTCACGCACGTTACAATGAAATCTCAAGTTCCTCTGGGCATGTTTATAACGCTATGCAATGAGGATACATTTGTGTGTGCATGTTTAGCATATTTTTTTATGTTCAATGCATGCTATCTGTTTCTTAACATGAAGACTATAGTTTGATTAATTTCAAACGGGAATCCCGGGAAATGTGAGTGAGAATGAGTTTTTTTATTAAACAACAACTGAAACGGAAAGATTTGAAAAAAAACGATAGTGAATTCTCCCACTTTGTCCAGAGTATTATTAAACAAGTTCACCTAATTTTTAAAAATCTCTTGCTGTATTTTTTAAGTACTCGGAATTTTTAAAAGGATATCTGGCATATTAGTTTAGAATGCTAGGAGATGTGTGTCAGTGATAAAAGCATTCATGGGGAAGAGATAACTGATATAAATAATTCATAGACAAATAAATTATTCACGACTTCGATATTAAGCGTATGATTTTTAGCTCCCAAAACCTGAACTTTTAGGAAAGAGGTCTTGGAGTAGATTGGATTACTTGCAGACTTTGTGGAACACTGACATTCTAAGAATAAACAAGCACTGAAATTCTGACACCCCCCACTTTACCTCCATAACTCTATTCCGAAAACATTTGCATTTTGGCGAATTTGCATTTGCAGTTCAGCAGCGTATGCCAAGTTTCACGCAAATCTGTACATAAATAAAAATCGCTCCAACCACCTTAAAAAATTCTCTTTTCATCATTTGACGCGTAAAAGATGAGATGAACGTTTGTTTTTAAAGTTGATGCTAATCACAAATTAACAAGAAAAAAAACGCAAACTTCGCTAAAAATAAACCACTTTCTATGGAGCAGTAGGTACTCGGTAATGTAGAGTGATACGAAGGCTACCTAACTTATATGTCATGCAATGATCCTTCACCTTTGAATTCAGCCATTTCTCGAGAATGTAGGGTTCATATAATTATTGTGGTCGTCATAACCGGGAAAGATAACCACCAAACTCGGTGAGCTTCAGTGCAGACAGAGCAGCGCAGTCTGCCTTAATTCTGTTCTGATACCCCTGGTCACTACAACAACCCCATAACTCTCTTTCGAAACCATTTGCATTTTGGCGAATTTCCATTAGTATTTTCGAAAAGTATCCACGTCCCTTAATATGGAAGCTGTAAGCAGTGAGCAGTTAACACTTTGTTGCCAGGGAACACTTCAGCAGTCCACGATACTATAGAAATATTTATAGACCATCCAAAACGTCAAAAATTTTACAGGTATAAAAAAACTACCTATAATAATGATTTTAGAAAAACTTGGCAAAAAATGTGTGCAGCATACGTAAAAATGGTCTTTCAACACAACTATGAGAAAAATGAGCTTTGAATCAAGAGTAATCAATTGTCAGTTATTATTCAAAGAAGCCGACAGGCTCTTAGAAGAAGCTGATCAGCCATGTATGCATGAATTATCCTACCAATAGCCTGAAAATTACCGACATCTCTCCACCTTATCACCTAGCTGAGTAACAGAATTGATTGATTTATGCTACACGGAACTGGAAGCGAGCCAGTGACCTCGTCGACACAGAAAATGGACGATTTTCCTGCTATAAAAACAAGCGAAGAATATCTTGGGATATTACCTGGATAAAATGTAATAAGAAAGCAACTGACAGGTAAATTTAAATTAAAGATTAATTCAAATTCTCAATGAAAGCAAATTAATTCGACTCCTTCAAGCTTGTTTGTCTGGAGGGCCATAATTTTATTAAGAAGAGAGCAATAGACAAGTAAATTTTAATTCGATATCAATCCAAATCTTCAACGAAAGCCAAGGAAATGAACTGGAATCAAAATTCCTTTGCTTTCATTGAGAATTCTGATTAATTTTTTACTTAAATACCTGGATACAGTTCACAATTTAAGCCTTTGAAAATTAAGGTAGTTTGAGGGAAATAAAGCTACACATAAAATTCAATGATTTCGTCTTCATTAGAAAAAAAACTCTTCTTCCTAATTATACCAGAATATCAGCCAATTATTCAACTACACTTTGAGATACTCTTTCCAGAAAAAATTGAAGCCGTTTTAAATGGGATATGGTACGAGACCTTGCGCTCCTGAGGAGTATTGTAAAAAAAAGTAGGACTTTCAGAAATGCAACGAAATGTACTCCGTATTTTTCTTTAAAAAAAACGTTTTCCTTTCTTATCTTTAAAAATAACATCATTGCTCAAAGCAATAATTTTTTAAGATCTTCGGTAATGAAGGCGTTTTCAGCACACGGCGTGAAACTTAAACTTCATAAATAAAACTTCAAGATAAAAACTTCATAAATGTATATTTAATTAAGAACTGAGAGGTTTGAGCACTAAAACAAAGTGTACGTAATTAATAATATTGTATTTTTCCAAGCTATTAATAACTGCTTAAATATTTAAAATAAAATTAGTATATAACCTCTATTAAAGATAAATAAAAATCGCATTCAGGACATTGAATGCCAATACATTCCTGACCATCTTGTTTCTGAGTAATTGGCAAATTACTACTACAATAAGAGCCGTTTCGAGCAGAAGTGGTGTAAGTCAAAAATGACAGTTTGGGGAAATGAGAAAAAGTAAAAAAAAACCTATTAAAACTCTGCGTGCTGCTTCCTGGTGGAAAAATACTGGATCTAGACTCAAATTACTCATGCACAAAGCAGAAATCAGTCAGAGGAATGCTCACCTTCAGCTAACCTAAATAAAGTGTGGCACGTAATTGACTTACACCACTTTTACTCCAAACGACTCAATTGAAGTAATCATGAGTTAATACGATATAAATGGCGCGGTGGGCTCCGACAGCAGGAAAAAAGTGTCAGTTATAAATACAGTGTCCTATTGATCGTGTGTCGTTTTTGACCAATAATTTTAGACACTTTTTTTCGTGCCACATGGATGAAATTTGGTATCAGGGTAGAAAAAGGTCGTAGGTTTTGTTGGGTGCAAGCAAAATTTTTTAAATATGACCTTTTGCCGCCAGAAATAGGGTCCAAACCAAACTAAATTTTGCCTCATGGGCTTGCAATGTTAAATTATTCTACATACAAAAACGACAGATTCTTTAGCGAAACTTTCAATTATTATGTTTTTAGGCACGAGGAACACGTTGGAAGAACTTTCGAGTTCGAAAATGCAACCGTGACCCCTGAATAGGGCACAGTCAAGGTCACAGGGGTGATAAATAGCGTATCGTCGCTACAAACCTGTCGAATCATAGGTTTAAAAAGGTGCCGAGGTCGATAGTGAGGTCTCCAGATCCCTCTTCCCTTGACCTTCAGATGTTACTCAAAGGTCAGTGGCAATATACACAGAATGTGTATATTCGACTAATCTTCATATTTTGAACCTAAAGTTTGTTTTTTTTAATTTCTAAGGCATGTCACCAGTGAAAGATGATTGTTGAAGTGGAACACTTCTTATGGATTGGGGGGGGGGGGGGTAATCTCGCGAAAGCCTTGCGTCACGCGACACCCGACTCCCGGACGGATCAACTTTTGATTCATTGAGTGGTTCCGAACATATGCAAGCGCTTCGAATTGTTTCACAAGGGGTATCGTGCCATTTCTTACGAATACTTAAGTCCATGTATATTTCATGTAATTGTCATTAATGTATAAAGTAATTTTCACATTATTATTTTCAGATATATTAATTTAATTATTAAGGTTTGTATATATATCCGTGTGCTCCCCACTGCCAGTCATATCCATACTCAGCCCTCAGTTTTAAACAAAACCAACAAAAAGGTGGAATCACGATTAAGATTTGTAATTTTCACAACTAAACAAATAAAACTTTAATTGCTACCTAGGTTAAGATGTTATTGCATCATCTTTACCTGATCTCAACGTCAAAAACTAGGTGGGTATAATTTTAAGTTTTATTTATTTATCTGTGGAAAATGGTAAATATTTATTCAATCACAATGCTGAAATTCCACACATTATCGCCGTAATCTTCTGAGACAGGTGAAATGTATCGTTTGTTTTGACTTACACAGACGTGATAGGACCTCCTTACGGTGGCTGGAGCGTTAATCGCGCGTCATTGCGTGTACTTTTTAATAATGTTTCAAGTAAATCGAAAAAAATTCTAGAACCACATTTAATTTAAGTACCTACATCTGTTCATGCTTTGGAACTCACCATGCATAGGTGCAAAAATGGAAATAATACAAAATTTATATTTTGAATTTATGCCTAAATTTAAACATGTTGACTTCGGTTTTCGGGGCGGTATTCGAAATTTAGGCGAAGATTGGATAAAACTACCTACCTATGTTTTTTCGAATCTTTGACGCCGCGGCGTGACACCTTGATATTCGGTAGCAACCATTGTAATAATATGAAATGTATTATTGCGCGTGTAGAAAAACATCTGTACGTGTGACCTAAATATTACGAACCTTATCTCATGTGCCAAAAGACAAACGCGTTAAAATAGAACTGATTTTTTTAAAAAATCCGTCAAATTTAATTTTCTTTCATCTTTTATCAGCCGATAACCCATTAGAGATGACGGGAAACAAGCCCAGTCATGCATATATTATGAGAATACATTTAATTTATATATGCTTTGTGAAGGTTATTTCACTGCCATTAGTCGAATATCTGGAGGCCGTTACTAATGTTTACACAATATAGTCATCTGTGCTAAAGTGCAACGTTGTTGACGGTAGCAACGTGGTTGCCACGCAAAAATTACTAGGAGCTTATGAGTTGGAGTTAAGGCGCTTTTATTTTTTCAATTTACAATTTATCTGGGTCGCAAATGGAAATGCGGGGACTTTTCTAGATATATGTGATGCTAAACGAAAACAAAATTAAACAAAAGCCAACTAAATCGGTTCAGCTATTCCCCCCCCCTATCCCCCTTCCCCCACCCCGAAAATTTGCTCTAATTAGTAGAGTAGTATAATTAATTAAAACAAGTATGTAAAGTTTCACGCAAATCTCCACATAGACAAAAATCACTTCCAACCAAATAAAGAGAGAGAAAAGAGATAATGTAGAGCGTTTGCATGAGCGGTATAACAAAGTATGAGTATATTACGAGGAAGAAAAGGGGATGAGGGAAGCTATAGAGATCGGGAAAGAAGATTCTGTTCTGATTGGTGGCAGTAGCGGTAACCATGTGTCGTAGAGTGGACATTTTAGTAATTTGCCAATTAAGTCGAAAAATACTGAGACCACATTTCATTTTTAGGACATCAGTTTATACCTATGTTGGAACTCGCCATGCATGCAGTGTAATGAAAGTTATGCAAGAATCATAATTTACATTTTTTTTCTTTAGTAAAGCGTGTTATTACTTGAGTCTTTCATAGTTTTCGGCGCGGTATCCGAAATTTAGATAAAAACTGCAATAAAATATGTTTTTACAATTTTTGACCTGGAGTGATATTTTTTTAATCGCTAGCTACCAAAATGTAGTATATTATTCCGAGTTTAGGAGAAAATATGTGCATATGGAGTCGAAATATTACAAAATATATCTCAGCAGTAAAAATAGTATTTAAGTTCAGCGTGCTTCGACGGCTTGGGTCACTAAGCACACGCTGTCTGCCACTTGCAGACAGGGACAACAGCACTAGGATGAATAGGAGGATCACGCCTCCAAATTCGGAACGAGCCCAACGATGATTTACTACGGTGACTGATCGGAAACCAAATATATCTCATTTTTCATAAGGTAACGTGTTGAACAAACATCGAATTGCTAAAAATCCAAATCGGTAAAATGCAATTTTTTTTCAATTTTTATCAATATAAATATTACTAAATAGGAAATATATGCTAAGTTTTACACGAATCAGTACATAGAGAAAAATTGGTGGTTCCACCGTAAAATCACTTAAATGCCATTTTATTCGTATTCTTGCTATTTTTAGGATAAATTGTCCTCTACTTGATATGGACAGCAAAATGCTACCTTTCCAAGCTATTTTTCTCGCAAATAAAACTTCAAATTAAATTATGTTAAATGGGAGAACTGTAGAAAAACAGGGAGAAATAGTATTTTTTTCATGTAATTTAAATGCCATTTTTGCGAAAAAATGTTCGCAAGACGGGAAAACTCCAGATAAATTTAATAAAAATGGCATCTTACCGCCCTAATTTGTGAGTTATTTGTGAGATACTGTCATATTTGAAGTCAAAAAGAGGTAATTCCATAGAAATGGTGCTTCGGTGATTCCTGCGGCTGGAAAAAGGTGCTCATTAAAAATATGTTCACGAAATAATCTGCATGTTTTGCATCATAACTTATGTTCCCAATAGGTAACGCATGTACTCACCGAAAGCTGGGTTTTAAAAACCGAGGAACTAAAAGAAGGAATTTATTTTTAGTTTAGACTCGCACACTCGTGGTGGAAAAGAGAGTTTGAGCGTAAAATCCCTTCACCTAGACTTTGAATAATTCCACCTCATTTCAAAGAAAAAACTCTATTCTTTCCAATGACATCAAAATATTAACCCCTTCACGTACTACGTTTTGAGCAATTAACCTGAAAATACAAGCTGTTTCACATGGGATAGATTACGACCTTGCGCTCCAGAGGGAGAATATTGAAAAAATTATAAACTTCTAACACCTACATTTCGTCAAAAAACTAATGGCTAACGGTGTTAGTTTGTATGTCTACTCAACTATTCATAAAAATTAATCCATTACTCACCGCAGTAGTTTTTACAGAATTACAAAAAAATTGCCATTTTAAAGGAGTTTTAGCCCGGCGTGAAAAAATGAGCCAAGTTAGAGACGTATCTACTATAATAATCACCGATCATGTGTATAAGTGTATATGTCAGTAACTTTTTCACATAAGAAATACACGTGAAGCTGAATCTTCATTTGGCTGCAGACTTTTTTTTATTTGCAAAATTAAATTAGAAATAGTGGTTTTCTTTTATTTTAAAAAGTACCAATCGAAAGATAATAAAACAAAGGTTCTTATTCTTTCAATCGAATTTTGTATTCCGGTCGAAATTCCGAAATGTGTGCCAAAACGTAACGATTTTTCGCAATATTTTAGCGTTTTTGAGTCATCGTCCCCATAACGACCATACTCATTGTTTAAGTCGAGATTCCGGGTATATCCATTAACTCAATGATTCTTTGCTCTAAATAAGATATGAATGGTATATTACAATCAATTTAAATGATAATACCCTTCCCGTTGATATTACATGGGCACCTTCTCTAGGGTAGATATATTTATTTAATTACTGAGATTTTTGTCATATATAACTATGTTTTTGCACCATTAATATTACAATATTAATTTCACACTTCTTACAGACGCTGAAATTAAAATATAAAATTCGAATATGGTCTCCATTGTGACCAGGGAAATATCTCGCTCAAGCTACCAAGAGAGGTAAAAGAGATAAAGTGGAGAGTTTTCAGGGGCGAATAACGAAGTGGTAACAGTGGGATTAAGGTAAGGGGATGAGGGTAAGCAGTGAGAGAGCGGGAAAGAAGATTCTGTACGTAAACAGGGATAAGAGGCAGTGAAGGGGGGGTTAGGGAGGGAATTGGAGAAGGGGGGATGTGGGGATCCGTAGCATCCATCGCATCGTCTCTGTGCACACGTGGTGAGGTCCTTGAATGCCAACCACGACGCCCCCCTCCCCCCTTCCCCCGGACACCCCTCACCCTCTCACTTCCCCTCCCACGACAAAGCTCTCCTTCCCCCATTCGTGCTCATCTCCCGGATGTTCTCCTCAGTGGACCCGCAGTCACGACGTTGAACTTTTCGATATGGAAAGGGTTCGGGCGGGAAAGACGAACCCGAGGGCCACCGCAGGAATTAAAAAAAAAAGAAAAACAAATATTTTCTTCAAAAGGCGATTTCGAGAACTTGGGTAGTGCAGTGCGTCTGGTGATATGTCCACTACGTCGTAGCCTTCCAGTAGCAATGGGGAAAACAATTTGTATACATGAACACACATTCTCCCTCTGACAATGGTGGTGACTACTCACCCCCTGCCACACACCCTTGAGGAGGCTAGCAGGGTATTTTGTAGATGTATTGCATTGTCCTTTTGGGTTCATTTCCTCAGTTAATTAATATCTTTAAAATAAAAAATAGAATAGTACGAACCATGCATGGCCAATGCTCAGTACAAAATAATCACTGTCGACCACTGTTTAAAAAATTAGGCCTTCTTAAAGTGCCATCCATATATGTACATCTTCAGTGCCTTAGTTTTTGTGAGAGAAACTATGTCCTTATATGCTGAAAATTACTTTTATCATAACTACTACACACGAAAGATTGGTAATTTACATGTGGTGCAACAAAATGTTAAAGTTTTTTCTATGGGTCCTGAAGTTGTATCAAAATGCACAATGCAACTCCAGCTCGTTTAAAACATTTTTCAACGACTCAGTCTTTCAAAAGACAGCTAAGGGCGTTTCTCCTTCTCAAGATTTTTTATAGTGAGTAGAAGACTAGAAGTTCTGTACATCAGATAACTAACCACCAGTAGGTGTATTCTTTTTCAAAATCTAGACAAGTAACGTCTCCTATGATACATGCAATGTAATGTCTCTTGAGCAGAATAAATATTTTTATGCTCACATTTATTTTACATGCTCATCATACCGCTCTTTTTCGGGGTAAGCAAAGTCAAAAAACTTAAATTTGCGGAAATGGGGCTGAAAGGCTGACTCGATTTTAATAATTTCCTCAATACTGCCATATCCCTGCATACCTCTTTTGCTTCAGTTGCACAGTAAAAAAACACGGCGTCGCAATCGATATCTATCGCCGAAAAAGGAAACTACCCATTATAGACTTATGTAATGCAAAATAGACATCTACTGACGATTCTATAACTTAGCGAGAACTGAATGAATTTTATTATCAACTAGTTGAAAAACCAGCAGAAACCGCCTAAATTTTGGCTTAGCCAAAACGTAATGAATATAGCAAATAATCCAATATATATTAATGTGTGGTTTTTGCATTTTTAATTAAATAAATATAAGTAACTATGGTAAACAGTATGCATAAAAAATCAAAATATCAGAGATTTCTTTGTATAAAACATTTTTGGTGAAGCAGGCGGAGCTGTAACTAAGTAAGTAGTTTCCCTTGTGTGTATCCTTAAAAATTCATATTCCCGCGTCATGTGTCAGTTACTGGAGAACGTAAATAGCAGAGTCCTCTGGATTGCCGATAATACACTACATAGTACTCTAAACCCTATTAGTAAACCCTATGAGGGAGTAGTGTTGAGAACGGTCATCCAGAGGACTCTGGTAAATAGGAGCTCGCTTACCATCTATTGGCGCAAATCTGAATTACCTCTCCTGGCAAATGGATCATACGTACGTTCGCGTAGCCTTATATATATTAGATTTATGTTTCTTATCCCTTCAGTACATAATCAACGCGAGTGAGAAAAAATAATAATAGTACCTTATTATGGATATAGAAGCCCTTTGTTCACAACTAAGTGAAATACAAAAGCACATGGAAAAGTACAATATTTATTGACTAAAAAATTAATATCAGTAAAAAATAAAAGAGGCAGTGCTTAAATGTGCATAGAGTGACAATATTTAGCACCAAAGGGACGCCTACTGCTAATCCAGGTGATACTAAGTAAAAACAACCTATATGTTTAGTCTTCTTCTGAAACAGCTCCATGTACCATTGAAAAAAAACACATTTTTCTGCACTATGTCAGCCTCCCTCATCATTTTATACCAATTCATTTAAGAGGTATAGTTGTTTTCTAATAATGGCACTTCAAATAACCCCTTTTTTCTGGAACTGAAAGTTGGTACATGAATATAATTTTGTTTAATAACCCAGGGCATTTAACATGATGGTTTAACAAACGATATAAACAATAATATCAACTTTGGTCCTTCACGACTCCAGATCATTTAGGTCTAACGTGAGCATTAATTCCTCATGGGTTACATTTTCAGATCGAATGTAATTTTCGTAAACTTTGATGAGAGCTAGGTATTGATTATATTAAAAATATACCAAATGATAACCACACTAAATGTTTGTAGTACTGTATACTCAAACTAATTTTTCACATCAAGCCCTGTTGATGAAAATATAATTTTTCGATGCGTTGGAAAGAGTCTAAGTGATCTGATTTATTGATGACCAATCCTCTAAAATATCTTTTTAACATTTTCATGAAGTATCAACTAGCAGAATTTGTGTTGGACACCCTCCACCAATTCAATACCGACTGTAAAGTGAGGAGATCACATAGAAGAGTAGTATTCTGACATAGGTCTTACAAGGGCACAGTACAAGGGAGAAATTCACGATGATAAAATCCCTGGAAAGAGAGGAAGATTTAGGTGTCAGTCCTCAGTGAGAATGGGTGTTAATATTCAAGTCCCTCTAATTCACGCTCGGTGATCTAATGAATTAAACGACTCAGGCGCCCCTCCAACTGATAATTTCGCGGAGGTATTCCTGGAAGTAGGTTTTCTGTAGGGGCACTAATGTACACTTGACTCGAAAGCAGGGGATATGAGATTCAAACCCAGGCCAGGCGAGACGATTCCAGACACCGTGCTACCGTGCCGCAATACTTTGAAATTCTACGTAATGTGGAGCATGCATAAAATGTATTTCTCATATTAAAGAAGTGTAAACGATAAAAAAAATCCCCGCGAGAACTCAAATATATAATCCATTTCCATTTGAGCGTTAACCGTAGGCATTAATTATTGCATTTCAAAAGAGGAAAAAATTTTGAATAATTCACGTGATCCAAAACGGCAACTCAAGGATAAGCCCGAGTTAATTCTAGGTGTGGATTCTTTTCGTAATTTCTTGTAACCGAATGGGCCATTGAGTACAATAACAAGAAAGTACTCGCCTGAAACAATAAGAGAGGGTTTATTCTCACTTCTCATTGGTCGTCACAACGCCAATGCCTTCTCCTCTTCTCCCCCCCCCCCTTCGCCGACCATGAGAATGTATCGCCTGATATGCGGTACCCGATAGGCAGAAGCCAAACCGGTACATTATACGTACGGTAAACCGGTAATGTACGATCCCGATATCCGCTATTTAGAAACCTTGATCGCAACATACTCATGAGCGCATCAAACTGTATGATATTCCGTACATCCATCTGGTTGGATATACGAGGCACATTTCCGCGCAGCATCCTCATTTTCCGTCGCAGTCAGTGAGTCAGTCGGTCAGCGAGTGGTTCAATTCCCGGTCAAGGAGACTTCTTTTTTTATGACTTTTTTAACCCAACACTCCCTACCACACGCCTCTGCGGCGGCTTTCAGTGTAGTATGTAGATGTAAGAGGGTACGAATAAATTGCATTGATACTGCTGGACTCACTTTGGGAAATCCTTTCTGGAAATGACAGCTCACTGGGTAGACCTACAGGATTTGGGTATTTCGAAATTCAGCAATTCTAGAAATTCGTCGAATGATAGGACACATTCCTCACCAAATTTATCGAGCAGCTACACATGAGATACATAGAGGCTTTGGTAGATATCTATTGTAAAGTAACATCACGTGTCACTGATAATTGTGCCCAATTCGTCATACGTTTGCGTGCTTATTATTTGATGTGATGTTTTATGCTGTTTCCAATAGGTTGAGCGCAATTCAAATGCAAATGAACAACAGGACCATTAATAACGCAATGACTAGGTATGATTAAGATTGATGAATACTTTTGTATTAGGAGCGCTTACTTAATATGAGGATGTATTTATAAGGATCATTGAAAGGAATTTATTAAGCTGTCATCTCCATTAGTCGAGGCCTAGAGGCTGGATTTCTTTTTACTTGACGAGTTACAGCATAGTATGGTTTCGTTTCAATATGGATTTCTACGTCATAATAGTAAGCTATTACGGTGTAGAAAACCGTTAGGTACATAAAAGTTAGTCTGGGATCAAATATGCATTGTTAATTTGGCGCTCTCATGATAATAATTTATTAAAAAAACTCGGCTCTGAGTTATGCCCAAATTCATCAAGGTATATATTTTTTTAGGACTGGAAAAATTACAATTATATATTATTTAAAAAATTTAACGCTCTTATAATTCAAGATTTTGGTAATCCTAGAGTTTATATTTACATATAAAATAATTGCAATCTACTTGTAACTGCAATCGATTACTTTTTTTTACAAGTAATTTTTACTTGCAACTGTTTATGTACTTCTTTGCGGAAGTAATTTTAAACTGCCCCAATTATATTTTTTGGGTAATTTACCCAACACAGATAAAAGAGTTAGCAGGGGACAGGGTAGAGTTGAGGGTTGCATTAGCCAATCGTAAGATTGAATGACTTATTATTATTATATATACATAACTATCACCCACCACTTTACGGGCTGTCAGAGCTGTTTATACATTCACCTTCCTCAAGGTAATATTGTTCCTCAGAGCTAATAATCAAACTTATTAAACTAAATTCATAAATAATTACTATGACAAGATAAAAGTTACGGCATATAATATGAGTAAAATTTTCTTTCGCAGTTCTTTCCTGGCAACTGATACATGGAACCTCTTGCGTGCCCGGAAAAAGTGACAAGGTAAGTTCATTTTGAAGATTTAAGCTTTCCTTAATATTATTATCATTAAGGTAATCCACGGGTTACGGTAGGTTTAAATGGAAGAGAGTCAGATTCGTTTAGATAATATCCTCATACAATATAAAATTAAAAATATTTCGACTGAGAGAGGATCAATATTGAAGTGTGGGTGCTAGTTGCTCAAAAGTGCAATCTTAATTAAGAATTGTTCACTTTATGCGTGAAAACTTATGTTGTTCCAACTGATGGAAGAACTTGATGATATAACCATAATACAGAGGAAAGGTGGGAAGAATTAAGGCACAAATTATAGAGAAATTTGTGTCATGAGAATTCCAGGAAAAGTGTTTGATAAAATATAAATCTTAAGGGTGAGGAAGGTAACGGTTGACAGAATCTGGAGTGTACTGGGTGTATTTTTACCAGGGAGGGGATGCACGGATAAGCTATTTGCTTTTCATCGAGTGCTAGAAAAACTTATGGGTGTCCGTAGGAAAGATAGTTAATTTGTAGATTTGGAGAAGACATATGACAGAGTAAATGGAAATAGGTTATGGAGGGTTTTAGGTGCATGTAAGGTGAATGAGAAGTTATCGAATGTTACGAAGGCGATAAAAATGATAGTAAAAAGGCTAGTATGAGAGTGACTGGGGCCTTGAGTGACTGGTTTTAAATAAAACAGGGAGTTACAAACAAGGATGCGTAATGTCACCCTGGCTATTCAATGCTTTCATGGATGATTGTGTGAGAAATTCATGGAGTGACAATGTCTGAGTGATGGCTGGTGATGTTAATGCGCGAGTGCTATATTTCCCTGATGGTGTTGTGTAGATGTCTGAGAGCTCTCAATTATCGGCTCCTGGATAACTTCTCTGAAGAAACAAAGATAATTGATTTTAGAGTAAATGCATCATAGACCGAAGTAGAGGCTTCAAAGGAGACTGGAGAGAATAATTATTATATGAGGGTGAATGGAGAATTAATATAACACGTGGATGATTTTGTGTACCTAGGTCAAATGTTAGCAAAATATGAGGAGATTAAAAGACGTGCAAATGCTGGAAGGGAAGTCGTAGGCAGCACGTGGAGCATTTCAAGGAATGACTGTTTGCGTTGGTTCTAAGGTTTCCGCGGCGTTGATCAGCGGAACTTCTCTCCATTTCTTGGGTCTTCATCGCGTGCGTTGACAACGGTTTCACTGATGTTCCCACCAGCGTCTTCAGGTGGAAGGTAGGAAGGTAGGTTTTTGCGCAACCATTATAAAGGGTACACCACGAACTTGCTGCTTTCCGGTTGGCTCCTCCTCTGAGTCCCTCTTCTCTCTCTCTTTCAAGCACTATGAAAAGGGCATGCGTCTTCTCCATTGATGTTCTTGTGCGTCTTGGTGATCTCAATTATTGTAGTGACCTCACTGTGTGGCAGTGAAAATTGGGCACGCCAGAATAAGTATAAGTCGAGGCTAAAAGCATTTGGTTAAGTGTTAGCTGTAAAAGTAGGAGATGTAGAGCTAAAAATGAGTGGATCATAAAAGATTGCCGAATGGTTACTCCGGTAATGTACATATATTGAAGGAGCGTGCTTCGTTAGTTTTTCAATCTTGAGAGAATGGATGATAGTCGAACAACTAAACAGATATGTGAGAGTGGAACGAATGGTGTGACAGAATAGGGTATACAGAGAAAATCATGAGTGAATTTGGTGGAAGAGTGCGAAATTCCCGTGAGGAAAAATAATTCGTCTTGACCGAGAATCGAACCCGGATCCCTCGTTAACGCGAGGAGCGCTTTGACCAATTAAGCTACGGAGAAATCATACTCCCCTGTGGATATTTATGGGATGTAAATGAACAAGACGGATGAGACTGCCGGGCATACAACGTAACGAAGCGGTCCAAAACGTGCGCTTAGCGCCACAGTCCACGAGGTTAAAGCTAAGCTTTGAACACAATGCGTTCACTCTTTTCCTCTGTGGAATTTCACACTTAGGAGCTATTCAATTATTACGTAAGGCGATTACTACCACTTTTTAATCCCCCCATGTAAGACAACGTAAGATTTCACGAACCTTCCCCTCCCAATCTCACGCAAGTTATCAGACATTTTTGAAACCATGGACATAGATGGTAAACTATAGGGGATTCTTTGTCAAAATGCGCTAAAACTAACCTCATCACGGATATCGATAACGGTTTTCAATATTACGCGATTCGCTGTTCGCACAACTCGCAAAACATTTGATGTTTGAAAATGCGACATCTCAAAACAAATGAACGCAACGAATTACTTGGACGTTTTTCAATAGTTTAGAATATATTCATGCGTTCCGCCGCGGCGGTGATCCTAAAAAGTAAGATTTGTCCTCCGAAAATAATTTTAAAAAGTGATAAAAATAAGAATTCAGAAGTGACTTATATCTTACATAAGACTGTCTCAGACCCCATCATCCCTCTACGTAAGATAACGCAAGAAAATCCCAACCTACTTCCCTCCCCAAAACGTCTTACCTAATACTTGAATTTTAACGTGCACTTGCGAGTGACTTCGTAAAAGGTAATACCACAGAGTAGGGATGCCATAGTTTACTCTGTGGTAATACCGTGGCAAGTCCCGGTATCCTCAAATTTTGTGGTGGAAGAGACTCTTGAGACAAGGAATATTAGGAGTCTTTAAGAATAGGAGAGCGTGTAAGAAGCAATGAATTAATGATCATAAGCGAAAGGATTATGCAAGGATAGGGCATTATGGAGGAAGTTATTAAAAGGGAGCCAAACTTCAAAGTCTAACAGCAACAACTAAGTTCTCTGACCTTGCCTAACCCGAAAGGGTATGGCGTGATGGGCATAGAATGGAAGTGTATCGATGGGTAGAGAAGGAATATTAGGCGTCCTAAGAACAGGACGGCGTGTATGAAGCAACGCATGTGTGTAACTGAAGCAAAAAATGTATGCAATCAGTGCCGTCCCAAGGGTAGTGCAACAGGTGCCGCTGCACTGAGCCCCGCGCCCATGGGGTTTCCCTCTTTCAGACGGCGTGGCGTGGGGAAACCCGCCTATTACTCGAAATTACCTTCTACTTAGTACACGTGTAAATTTCTTGAAAGCATTAGCCAGTTTATCGGTTAGTTCCTTCTTTCCATGAAATATGCTTGAAAGATGCTACTATATCAATAAGGGAATGCGTAGTTGGGGGCCCCGTTCGTTTGTACAGGGCCCCTCAATCCCCAGGGACGGCCCTGCATGCAATGATAGGGTATTATGGTGGAAATTATTAAAAACAGAGCCTAGTTTTCTGGGGCCGATGCCGTGAATTGCGCTCTTTCGAAGGTTGCGAAGTAGTTGTCTTCGTGCACGATACTATTTGTAGTTTATAGCGTAAATTGAATTTTATTTGTAGATGATGAGATATGGTGCTCCATGTGAATTTTAAAAAATAATCCTGGCATTCCGAAACATAAATATTTTATTTTCTGCATATTTCGCTTTACTGAAGTATCTTCGGGAACGGTTTCAAGTTGCGTATCCGAAAAAGAAAGGCTTAACGTGCCCCAATAAGCCCGGTCCAGAACGGCCCATCCGCACCCAATCTTAACTTCTTTCGGCCTTCCCATGGCTCATACTCGGGGACTGCCTATACTCTATCAAACGCCTGGAAACGCCACCTTCGAAAACCCACCAATCAGGTCACCTGGAAATACTTAAGTCCTACATTGGCAGAAGGGACAGTTTTGTCTCAATCTCGCCCAATAAGAAACTTTTATTATTATTATTATTACATGAGACGGGCAAAACCTGCACCGAGCACTTCATGCCTGAAGATGCCTGTCACAACGCCGGCGAAACTGTCGTCGTAGACATAGGCGTATCCAGGGGGTTTTGGGGGTTGTAATACCCCATTGATAAAAAAACGTAAAAAATACGTGTTTAACACATGCAAATAGTGCACCTATAGATCACCTTCCATAGCATAATGGAACACCTTCAAAACGTCATTTTAAGATGTATATTTTTCAAAATTCCCGGACCCCCCGTTTTACATGGGGGCTATTCCATCCCCCCCTTCTAGATACGCCTATGGTCGTTGAAGTTATGAACCAAGCGGATGGCGAATAGAAACTCCCACTGCTTCAGCAAAACCACTCCGCAGACCCCTTCATCAATATCTTCAGGACTAAGCAGCCACCTTCGACCTGAAGACGCTGATTGGAACACAAAATAAACTGTAGCTATCACACGCCAACACTAACAGCGAAGACCCGAAAGAAATTGAGAGAATTTATGCAGAGCAACGCCGCAGAAACCTACTAAGAATCAACATTATCTCGGAGAAATCTATGATTGCCCGTACGAGTTCTCCGTAGATGCAAGCAATTAACTCTTGACAGTTTTTCAGCATTATTTATTAGCAGTTATTCGGAGCATGAATGACTTACATTTAGTAACATAGTACCTATCTAAGGTAGGAAAAAGGTATCAAATCTCTGGCTTTCAAGTCTTTAAAAATGTTTAATGCTTGAAAGTCGGAATATAGAGAAATCTAAATCAATGAGGCGGCACAATTACGTTACACCCGGTGGGCAGGTTATCTGGGCTTTCCTTTTTCATTTGCATTTTCTTTTGAATTAATTCTGGAAATAGGCATATAAATTTCGGCTTACCTTGTTAAGGAGTTCTATAGATGATGAATTTCCAGTCGCAATTCCTCATTGAAGGGTTATCTTTCAGAGACTCTTCTTTCAACAACGAGCCATTATCATATAGAAGAAGTTAGGTGGGTTTCACTAAACATGATGCTTCCACTTGCAAAGTCTTCCACTGTATGACCAACATGGATTCAAGCACCTACGCCACAGTTACTACCTAGGTGATGGTCAAATGAAATACTTCTCCGGTGTTGCTACGACACGCGTTGCTGATCGCAGGTCCTGCACTACTACGCATTTTTTTAAGTTTATATACCTATTTTTTCTTTGTTGAAACCTACGTGTACACTTCAACAACAAGATGCAGTTGCACAATTCCCAAATTCCACTGGCAAATGCATATCAGTGTTATTAAACTGACGTCACATCTTGAAAAAATATGAAGAACGATAGACCATCGACCCCATATCGACAATAAACTATCGATGTAGAAGAAACATCGATCTAGACTATCGAGGGTTTCTCTAGATACTTTATTCGTTTTGATAACTTGTCAACGCTGTGGCCGCATTAGAACCAACTTAAATGTAAAGAAATTTGCGAAATTTATTCAAGCAACCCTACCAAGCATACCTTTTTAAGGAAACTTTTTAAATGATCGAGAATGTACTTTTAATCACAACTTTACTCGCCGAAAGAAGAAACCACAGTGGAATCCTTCGCTCCAACAATGTATTACGATGTTTACGAAACATCAGGTGTAATCAGCGTAATCTGAAAATTTCGTAAACCTGTCGTGATGCGGCAATTATGTCAAACTCAAAAGAAAATAATAGGATTAATCCTTGGACAATTAATTAGGACAATTAAATAACAATCTAAGATTAAGATCATCAGATATTGTGTATACATTGTAATAACTAATTATAACAATTACGGTCTTTAACTTGAAAATTTTAGTCTTTGTAAGATAATACGAAATGCTGGCAGGGATACCTTAAGGTTAAATGCATAGCATAAAATCATCGATAGCGCGAACTCATCGGAGACAAACTATCAAAGGGAAAAACGTCGACCGTCGGACGCAAACTATCGATATTTATTCATCTTCGGTAACTACTCAAGATGGAAACTCGACGGAGGGAGTTAAAGGGGAGTGAACAGTGGCGTATATATGGGGCGGGGGGGCAGGCCCCCCCCCTCCCCCCCCGCCCGAAATATAAGGTCGCGGCGCGAGGCGCATGCACGGATACCTAAACTACAGCCAGTCTTGGCTCCCCCCGAAATTATAACCTATATTCGCCACTGGGTGTGTATGTCATGTAATGAGGTATCAGCCAATTGACAGAAGCTGAATTCAGATTTAGCGTGCAATTGGAAAGAAAGAGGGAATATTAACAGTAGCGTAGCCAGGGGCGTGGCAGGGGGGCGAATACCACCCCCACCCCGTGTTCTGGCATCCCTAAGCCTGTGAATGTTTCCACTCTTAAGTCCCAAATACATATATGTGCATAATACGTCGTCAATTGTTATATTTTGCACGAACCCATCCGCCTATTACATCACCAAAATTTGTATAGTTTTGTAAACTGGTTAACTTGTGATTCGGCGCCCCCTAAAAATTTTCTGCCCTCCCTAGACCCAAAACCTGGCTACGCAACTGAATATTATACATGACGGGAAGTAGATATTGTGAAGAGCTAACAAGGGGCCTAATATTGTGTCATAGAAGGCTACCTTTTGATAGGAAAAAGAGGTGATCTTCTAAAAGAGAAATCACAGGCAGGGACTATCCTGTTTGTTTCCACCAACTGACAAGCCAATCAAGCAGTTGGAAGAGTGATAGCAATTCAAAGAGTTTTGACGTTATTTGAACCATGGGCCACCCTTTTCACAGCTGAGCATTCTACCCACTGAGCAAACATTCTATCCATTTCTGAGTTCCACCATACTGATATTATTATGCAAATCTGTTGTAGTCATCCTCTGTCTTACAATGGTTCCGCTCTTACTTGAGCCAACGCTTTCACGTGGTGAATGATCGGAAGAATAATTTACGATCAGAATCACTTCCTGTCGAACGCGATGTCCCCCAAGGGTCAATACTAGGGCCATTGCTCTTTGTCATTTACATTCAAGATCTCCTAAATAAGATACACCACTCTTAAGTACTACCATTTATATGCTGATGACTTGCAGATTTATATCGACTGTGATGGAAACGAAATCTCCAATGCTATTGCACGAATTAACGGGGATGTATCTTCTATATGTGAAAGGGCATCATAAAATTCATTGAACTTAAATTCACAGAAAACAAAGAACATTACAATAGGTAGTACTAAGGTCCTAGAATCTGTAAACATGGAAGCACTGTCTAAGATTCAAGTTCAAAATGTAGAAATAGAATACAGTGATAAAATTAATGATTTAGTTATTGTTGTAAACAAAATGCTAACCTGGGATGAGCACAAATCAAATATTTCTAATAAAGTAGCTAAAACCTTGCACCAGCTGAAACGTTTTCGTAGCATGGTGTCCTTACCACTGAGACTTAAACTAGCCAATACCTTATTGATCCCTCATATTGATTATTGTTCTTTGATGATGTCAAATATCTCCAAATCTCAGTTATCCAAACTCCAGAAAATACAAAACTGTGCTACACGTTGTGCGTTATACAGTATATAAGGAGCATATTACTCCATACTACCATGCATTAAAAATCCTAAAAATCTAACAAAGAAGAAAATTTTCAATGGGTGAACTTTTGTATAAACTTTTAAAAACTGAAACTCCTTCCAAAATTTTCCAGCCTTACTTAGATAATTTAGATAAAAATACAAGGAATACCAGAAATACCAGAAAAAAATAAATTGATCACAGGACCACTATGTATCATAATTCCTTTTATGTAAAATCCTCTCATACATGGAATTCGATTCCTCAAGATTTGAAGAACATCAAGACAATGCAAAGATTTAAAAAATGTTTGCTTTCGTTCTACTTCAATGAAATTTGATTTATGTAAAAATTTAAATTAAAAAAATGTACGAATATATTGTCTGGATGTGATAAATCCTATTTCCTAAGAATCCTAATTCATATAGCAAATAAAGCTAATATTATTATTATTATCCAATGTGGTTGGATGAAGAAGGTGAATAAATGAACATTCCCTACCTCTTTCGAGGGCTCATCCTTTTCCCTTTTCACCAACAAAACGAAACCGCCACGACATGTCGGGTAGATGAATATATAATGGGATACTGATGTAGACTTCTAATGAAGCTAAATCTATTTTCAGGTGGAGGAAAACAGTGCCACCACCACAACAACACCCCCCCTGAATGAGAAAGAAGATACAGAGCAGAGTCAAATCAGCACAGAGAACCCCAAATACATCGACAGAGACGATACCAGGTAATAACAAGTATTTTCACATGTTGTGTAATTATCTCTTACCAACATGGATTAATACGTTATCAGCAAAAGTCTAACATGGAAGAGGAAGCATAAATCACTACATTTACCAATCAATCTCAATCAATCAATCGATCTGACTGGCATGATCGATCTGAGAAGTGAGCCGAGTCAGACCGCTCGCTTTCCCTAACCGGTCTGAGATCTCAGATCAACCCGAAGAGGTCGGAGCGTGGCGCTCATCGTTCTTCTTTTGGTTGCTGATGGTAAACAAAATATAACTGATATCATTTACGGCATAAATCGCGGTAAGAAGGAAAAGGAAAGAAGTGTACAGCTGAAATACGCAAGAAATCTCAAAATAAATCAAACTACTAAATTCAATAGTTCAATATGGATATTTTCAGACCATGTCGGTAAACCAGGCAAACTGAGTCAGCTTGCTTCTGAACTTTCAGATCGGTCTGAACGCAGACCTATCTGAGATCGATTGGTAAAAGTAGTGAATGATTACATAACTGTATACGCTCGAGTACAAGTCGAGAAAAGTTAACCTTTTCTTCGACAAATAAAAACCTGCCTTCGACTTACAGTCAAGTCACTATGAATAAGTGACTTGTTCGGGGTCAGTGTTTACGCCTCTTCAACGCATTAGCCATGGAGAAATAATATTCACCGAGAAATGTTAGATATATGTTTTAAGTTTCACATTAGGACCTACCTATGCCAAATGCACTTGGTACTTCCGCTTTCCACTAGGCCTTGACTATTGAACAAATATCGCATAACAAATCCAAAAATACTGAGATTTACAGATTTCCTGATGGCGACGCAGGAGCTGTAAAGCTCCTCACATATACTGATCGATGTAGCATATTTTTTACATGCCGTCAGTGAAAATAACTTTTGAGTTCAATGATTTTAACTGACATTGACATTAAATGACATTTTAATATTTAACTCACTAATGAGTAGAAACAAAAAAATGTTGAATTCTTGTCACAAAATCTAAAATTTCTATTACTTCCCGATGCACCACTCTCACGACGGCCAAATGAGTCAGTTAAGACTCTCAAAAAAATCACACTCACACTCCGGTCACAGAGTATATAAAATGTGCTCTGGTGTTAATACTTCATTTCATGGTGACATTTTACACCACAAGCGTACATCACACCTTTCGTCACCAACCTATTGCCATTCCTCAAGCACTACCAACCGTCGCACCATCAACACTACATGTGAAATAGCCGATGATAGGAATAGTGCTGAAGATGATGATATGCTCAATCTAGAAGATGAAGATAACAAAACTGCCTCATCACACAATAACAGGGAAAATTGCGTCAAAGGACGCTGTAGTCATATACATGGCCAATTTTGTAGCAGTGAAATATCTACCTAATGGAAATTTATTGAAGATTGTCTTTCCTTTTTTACGTCTGTTGTTCTTTGTTTCAATATTCATTCTTAATCATTCAATAGTTCACTTTTTTAATTGCAAAAACAATGAGATTAAGCTATTTTTCATCTTGACTTATACTAGTGTCGGAATTTAGCCGATAGGCTGAAAACAAGATTTCGACTAATAATTGATGATTTGCAGTATTTTGACACACTTGAACCAATATATTTTAGCATGGAGGTATTCAGTCATGATGTTTAAAAATAATAACTATGGCCCAATTTTCTAATCTCTAGTAAAATATTTTCCTGATATGTAAACCAAACTAAATACATTTTCCCATTTATAACACTCATGTAAACTCTGAAAACCCAAATCTAGTGTAATATACAAAACCCGAACTCAGTTGGAACTAGTTAACAAAGATGCAACATCATCCTTATGTGGCTAATGCCAATCATGCCTTTTAAAACATCCTAAAAGTGAGAAGAATATTAAACATGAGATGTTTAACCAAAATGACCATCAGTCATTGTAAAATATGTGCTGAAGAAGAGGAAGAGTGATAAAATGATCTGATGATTTCCCAGCATATCTTGTGAAGGAAGGTTTCTCGGGTGTTCCACTGAGCCAGGCGCTCCACCTCTACTGATGTTTTGAAGAAAGACTAGCTCTTCATCTCCACGGCTTCTGAAGTCCTGATGATGTGAAGAGCGAGTGGTTCTTCAAAATGTCGACATAAATTGAGCCCCTCACCCGGTAAAAAACCCGAGAAACCTTCCTTTTCAAGAGGAATAGTGACAGACAATATCAGAACCAATCTACCCTTGTTTCCCCTCAGCATAAAAAAGTCTTAATTTTTTAAAATTATACAATAATATTATTCAACATTTACATACCCACCAAAAATACCAAACAATGTTAGCATCCTGTTTAAAGGGGAATTTATTCACTAAAATCATTCTTTCAGCTCCAGGACAACCAACTATCCAGAGGAAATTTCCAGTCAAAATGAAGCAGATTGGGAAGACCCATGTAAACTATCAGGGGATGGATTATTTCCCAATTACACTTCAAGTTGTCAGCAATATTACAGGTATGCCATAAATCCTACTCTATTAAACAAAACCTTGTTTTAGTCATCTCTACAAGTGTCTGAGCCTTTACTTTGCATGGCTGGAAAGTAGATGCAACTAGAGATGGGCCATTTTGAAAATTACCACGGTAATTGTCGTGAATTACCAAGGTATTTTTCATAATTTACCGTGCCCCTTGAAAATTACCGTAATATTCGGTAATTTTCAAGATAATTCACCCATGTTTGATAATTTTTCATACAGATAAATTCCCAACATGTCCTTTTAAGCTAAGTCCACATTTCTGACATGTTTAATTATAAATTTAGGAATGATCAACTCATTTTTGGCATATTTTACTTAAATTATAACATTATTGAGTAATTATTAGTAGAATATTCTTCTTAAAAATTTTTCATACTTTGACAAAACAAAGCCAGATTGCGTGTTGCTGCCGTATTTCTTTTTACAATTTTGAAAATTTTTAATAGATTAATGTTGCGTTAGGTATGGTTTAAACATTGCATCCTCTCCCTTTTGCTATTGGCATTCTTATTTAACCATACATTCTCTGTTTAATGCTTAAAATTGATAAATACTGAAAAATTACGGTAATTTTCGAAAATTACCGTAATTTACCACGGTAATTTACCTCAGATGAAAATTACAGAAGTTTTCCCATCTCTAGATGCAACTCAAGTGTGTGAACATGCAACTAATCAAAATATCTTATTATAAAAATGAGCCCCCACACAAAATAACAAAGGGTTGAACTAAAGACGAGTATACACAGTATTTACATTAAGTGTGCTGGTCCTTTCAGGTGTGACAACCACCAACTCGTATCTACGCACACATGCAGACCGTATACAGCCTTCAGCATCAACCTCCAGGAGTGTGTGAGCTCTGTGGAGGTGACTTGTGTAGAACCGGTGTGTCCAGCCGAGAGCCCAGGCCTAGACATCACCTTCATCACTCCTGGGACACAGTGCAGAGCCTATCACTTTTGTGGACCTCATGGCCAAAGAGGAGATTATTTATGTGCAGCAGGCTATGTTTACGACCGTAATACTAAGGTAAGTCAATTAATATCATGCATAATTCCAGGGGGAAAATAATTAGCCTTGACCGGGACTTGAACTCGGATCCTCGATATTGCACCAAGTGCTTTAGACTGTTAAGCTACCACGGTGTCCTTCTCCCCTGGGTTCGTTGTGGGCTATAAAAGAACAAGATGCTCAAGATTTTCCTCTGGAATTTTCACACTTATGTGCACTTTTGTGGCTTTTTCCATCCAGCATTCTTGAGCATCATGTTCCATTAAATTCCTCAGACATCCACAGGGGATAAGGATGCCTCGGTAGCTTAACTGGCAAAAACACTCAGTGCAATGTTGACGGATGCAAAGTTTGAGTCCCAGTCAAGGCGAATTGCTTTTCAACTGCAGAATTTCACACTTATGTACACTTGCGGGTGACTCCATAAAAGATAAAGCAGTGGCTGGTACCCTCAAAATTCAATAATATCATAATCACTGAGGATTGAAAAATGATTCATTTCAATATCGTCAATGGCTTATTGGATTTAAATTAGGGCTAAGCTGATAGCCTTATTTAGCCGATGCCTGATATTTTATTGCGGTAACCCGATAAACATTGCATACTACCTAATGGCCACCCTGGCCATTTGTTCAGTGAAATCAAATTCACAGATATTCCCAGTTTTTTAAGTTTGAAAACTGCAATTTTCAATATTTTGTTGAATGCAGAGTCATTCAAAATCATATTTTACATATATGCAAAGCACGATATAATCCATTATTTAATGGAAATATGTGAAATGAAAATCATTTACATCCCAGTAAGTTACCCTACTACCTTCAATAAAACCTTGAAATTTACATTTTGACATGGGTTTTCATTTTTAAATTTAATGAAAACAAAGTGATTGAGTGAATTCAATGCATCCGACACTCATGACAACTCATTGATACAAGCATATTTTTGTCTTTTTGACTACCTCAGAAAGGGTTCATTCGCATCTCCACATAATACCATTGTTTACGACAAAAATGCCTTTTTTTATAATAACAACGCTAATTACATCAGATTCCAGTTTTTATGAATTTTGTGAACTTACGTCAACTGAAGAACTGGCTGTCAATTTTGTAGAGCAAAACAGATTGCTTCTGTCAGATAATCAGTTTCAACAACATCAACAACAATTAAGCAGCAAAGAAGCAGCAGATAGCATATAGCAGCAAAGAAGAGTTATGGAAGCAGAGAAAATTTTGATGATTTTTATTATTCCAAGTGCCTTAAATTTTGAGCTGCCAAAAACACAATAGTTGGTGGCAAAATTCGTGGTGCTTGTCAACCGGATCAAATATGTACACTCATTTTTTGCTAGTTTCTGTCGATTCAAAATCAGGCATGAAAATCAGTCAAAAATTCACTATCCATGCACATAGCTAGCTTAAACCTCAGGGCAATGAGCTCTCATTGATTCAGAGCAAGGATTTGATGAGCAATTCGGCTACACAAATCCATACTTTTGTTGCACTATATGTTGGTTATTATAACATATATTAACACAGGATACAAATTGGAAAATGGAGACACGCTATACAAGAGTTAAATGCGTTTTATAAATGTGGAGACATGCCACACTAATTGCCACTGGCAAGATTTACACCCAGGACAAAATAAAACGGTTTCAAACCATCTCAAAATCTTATAGAACAATGGAGAGCCCAAAAATACTATCTATCTTCGAGTATAAGTCTTCTTTTTTGGCTGAAAATATGGCCAATATTTATATCAAAATTTATAAACGACACAGCCCAAACGCCAGTCCTTTAGAGGGCAAGATTGAGGGAACATTTTTCAACATGTTTTTTGACAATTTTTTCAGTCCCTTACAAGGATCAATATTTTGGGGAAAGGGAATACGCCACTACAGGAACCCAAGGCAATACCCACCAAAGTACATAATTCTCTAGATACTTAGGCATGCAGCAGAGACCAAATAAACTATTTAGATACATCACATGCCATAATTTGAAGGCATGTCAGAGGGATAGCTGCCTTTTAAAATTTCAAGCACCGGCTACAGGAATGCACACAACCTATCAAAAATTAACATTAATTCAAGACAACTCAACGGGCGAATTGAAAATTTCATCTGCTTGATTATCTCCTTAAAAGAAAAATGAAGATATAAAATTATTTAATCAGGCAGATTAATTCAGTGAGTTGTAGCATTTAAGTATACGAGCTCACATAATATGTACCTGAAACTAAGAAAATTGAAAAGAGAGATGAAAAGTTTTGGGAAAAAAAGAAGTCGGCTTTGGCTTAAATCCACCTCAGAAGAAGGGACTTAATTTAGAGAAAAATTGTCTTTCTTGCATTTGATACTGCTTCTAATTAATAAAGTCTTTGAAATTAAATTAACAATAATTAAAACTGGTAAAATGATTGAATCATGAAGTGTTCGAATATTTCAAGATTAGCCATGAAATTTATTAAAACTATTGATAATTGGCATCCAATTGTGGATGTACCATTGGAGGTACTCAAAATGCCCATATCTCTACTTTCGCCAGACTGCATTGCAGAATCAAGCTGTGTGTGCGCTCTGCGACCTTCAATTGTTTCTGGGATTCAATGAAGAATGACTTTGATTCAGTAGCTATTTTTATAAGTTAACCATCCCATTTTATTCCAAAAAAAATTGTTAAAATTAACGGATGCTACTATTATTTATTTGTCTAAAAATGAACTCGAAAAACCACAGTACGTCTTTCTGGCTGGTGCATCCTATGACCTGGGAAACACTTAACTTCAGTTTTCATTCCAATAAAATATTTAACCAGAGATAATAAAAACCAGGCTAAAAAGAATACATATAACTTGTGTCAATCCTAATATGATGTCTTTCAACAGAAATGTGTACCGACACCTTGGATGTGCCGAGAACCCATCTGCACCGGGAGGGTGGATGGTAACTATGCAGATTCATCCGAAGACTGCCGCCGTTCCTTCTGCTGCCGAGGAGGGCACTTGACATCAGTGGCTCCGTGCCCACAGGGGTACTTGTATGGCCCACCTTGTCTCCCAGAAAACCTCGTGGCATGCCCACCCCCATCCACGTCTGCTGCTCCCATATTCATACGAGGCCCTCCAGTTCCCATCATCCCCAAGACTCCACAAGCCCCGAGCTCCTGCAGCCTCCGACTAGACGGGCTGTACCGCAACTTCTCTGGAGACCCGTGCCGCCACTACTTCCGCTGTGCCAATGGGAAGATCATCTCAACACACTCCTGTCCCCCACGAACCTCTCTCATCCTCCTACCACAGGACAGCAACCCCTCTGCTGCTGCCTGTCTCACCTCCAGCCTACTAACGTGTCTGCCACTTAGAAAAGAAGGGAGACCCCCATGTGGTCCTGTCTCGGGCTCCAAGTGCGGACGCATTGTTGAATGTGAAAAAACTAGGGGTGGTGCAGAGGGCAGGGCAATCCTGTTGTCATGCCCGGAGGGGAAGATGTATGATGGGCACCGCTGCATTGTTCCCAATGGCACGATGCCATCCACATGCCAAGATGTTCTGCCATCCCGATCTCCCTGTGCAGGAAAATCTGACGGCTATCATCCCGACCCAGGGTCGCCATCTTGTCGAGGTTATGTCTACTGTGGTGGGGGACACAGTATATCATATGTCTGCCCCCGAGGATTTGCATTTGATGGAGAAAGATGTGCACCGGCCAATGGGGTGAACTGCCAGTCTAGCTCAGCTTTGGAGAGAAGGGCCTGTGCTGGGATATGGGCTGGTTACATGGCAGACCACGCCTCTGGCTGCCAGTCATACTTCTACTGCCAAGCGGGAGATCGGATAACGACACTTTCGTGCCCAAAGGGACAAATATTCGACGGAAGACGCTGCGTGCCAGGATCCAACTGCTCCCCAGACTTTGGTGGCTGCGAGAACTTGCCTGATGGCTACTACCCTGATGTGGAGGTGAACTGCAGAGGGTATTTCCACTGTGCAGGAGGTTTCCGTATTGAGTATCTTGCCTGTCCGGAGGGTCGTTCTTTCAACGGGAGGGCATGTGTGGACATCAAAGTGATGAACTGCTCGCGTAAAGTCATGAGTGCCTCGTCAATGAGCATCCACACATCCCCATGCCAAAGGGGCAATGGCTTCTTTCAAGATTTTGAGTCAGATTGTCGTCGATACTATTTCTGTATTGATGGAGAGAGGACATGGTTGTCGTGCCAAGGTGATGATGTATTCGACGGGCAGCTTTGTGTTCCAGCAGGAACATACTCCTGTCCAAAAGTACCCCAAACCCCATGTGCTTCGTCCAACTGCAGCAAGTTCATTCAAATAACGAGAGTTTTCACAGCAATTTCAGGAAAAGTTAGTCAGTTTAACTCTCTCGGGCAATCCATTGTACAAAAGTCCACGATGACCAAGGTGCACTGACAAGATCCTTGAAATGAATCTTGGAGACAAAAACATTGATTGTTTTCCTCACAAGTTGCTATCACAACAGCGGTGCAAGTTCGCAATTGAAACTATAAATGGTGCTGCCTCTGAACTTTTCATGGTGAACATGCACTTTCAATGGTGCCATTCCACTGTGGCAAAAGGTACTCATAAGTGCAACTGTGCTAGATACAGGCCGACAAGTACAATAGCTGCCACATAATTACAAAATACTCAGGTTCTAATAGTGAAATTGTTGCAGTCACATGTGATAAGCAATATTTTCTCTAGTTTAGTTTTGAAAACTAAATATACTCCAATGGCTGGGAGTAGAAAATACCACGATCTCATATCAAGGCTAATCCTTGAAAACTTTGTAAGACACCCCAAGTGCTGGGAATATTTTATTTTATTTCCAAATATGTATATATATTTACATTATTTATACATGAAGCTACAGATGACTATTGATGTGTATGAAGCATACGTTGTATTTTTTTCACAGCCTATAAACTAGGCAACTCAGAATAGAAAAAATGTTCTGTTTACTTCAAGTAATTTTTTTATGGCCTCCGTAAGAGAAAATATTCTTCATACAAAGTGTGTAACTCACGTAAGTAGACTCATAATACCCTAAATTTTGTAGTAACCATAGAATCGTTGAAAGCAAATCATGATAAAAACACACAGAATTTCAAAGAGATAACTTTTTTCAAAGTTTCACTGACATTACACGAAATTCCAGATTCCTACCAATTATCAAAGAAATGCTTAAGGAGTGAGACAATCTGAAAAATGCTTTTGTAAAATTTAAATCAATGCATAAAAATATGCTCACAGTGCTACTTATGTCCACTATGGGTACATCTTAAAACCGTATGGGTAATTCTACTGAGATCATACTGAAAACAAAAATTAATTGAACTACATCATTACACACAACTCAATACATTAAGCAGTGTCAAAAAAATATTCTGGAATAAACTTGAAGCATTATAAGAACAGAAAAAAAACTGATTTTATGCTTAGCACAACATAGCTTCATCTGCCACTGTCATCTAATTCCTGTCAAGAAAGAAAACATTGAACAAGAATATTATTCACTAAGTTGCATCACATTTTGACCAACTCAATTCACCTCAATTCATTCACAAAGTTGTTCACCTCAATTCATCCACACACCACGTTGTGAGGTAATTGAGGTGAATGTGAAATTGAAAGAAAAAAGTGAATTCACAATCAGATCAGCAGATGTATCAAATACTGCAGAGGTGTTCTTTCACTGACACCTAAGAAATCTCAAATCAAGATGGCAAAAAATATGCCCAGAAAAGTGGAACTGCCAAACTTCTGCTCCAAAAATTGACCATACACGGCAACCCATGAAAGTGGTACCAAGTATATAATAAATATCAAATCTAAGGAACACAAACATCAATTGTGATCACACAGTTCTCTCATATAAAAGACAAGTTTCAGAAAGGTACTCTTTCATCTCACAGACACAGTATCTCAGGTAGGGTACAAAGGTACCCTTTCACCTCAACCAACCAACATACTGCATTGTTGCAAATGTCACATTGCAGGTACGAAAATAGTACATGCCCTAAGGCTCTTTCACAGAAACATTAAAATAGCCGAGGAAAATAAAACATACGCCGATTACAGCTACAACAGCACAACACTAGAGAGCCATGTTGCGGCCTTCAATCGAAATGTCAACAGCTCGCCGGGACTGACTCAATCTCTTCTTGTCAATGAAATTCCTCATGTGCTTCTCAAATCGATTCAATTGTTTCTTGGAAACCTGAAAATTAGAATATTTAAAATTTAATAATAATTTTCTTTGTCCTAGAGCACATGAGTTAGCCATACACAGCATTCACAGTAACAGGAAAAGTCAAGAATACTAGCAAGTACAGCTATACCACATTTAATGGCGGCTTGTCTAACATCCATTCGTTATTATGGTGACTGAAAATGACTCCCAATATTCACTTAACAGCATAACTCATCTAGGTATAATGATAAGTTTCAAAATAGCAAATCACAAAATTTGCATACATATTACTAATTACCTAAGACATGTTGAAAATAATATCATTTAGGTTCAATTGTCATTCATCAGACATTTCCAATAAATACAGTAGAGTGCCGATTACCCATGCTAATGGAGGGCAAAGCCCAATCAGATAATTGAAATTGACAAATAACCCATTCATGTTCAATTTCGAGGAAGTAAAGGCTTTAAGCGATGATTCACTAAATAACACATTTTTGCAGAACCTAAACCTGTCATTAAGCAAGCTACACCTGTACATATTTATTAAACTATACCATCAGTAAATTGATACGCAAAAAAGTAAATGCACTAAGCATAAAAACCTTATAGGCAAAAAAATGTCAATGAAGCTAAAAAAAATAATCGTATAAAAATAACTTGTACTTTCAAATAAGTCTTTACTACAGGACTTCATTTAATTTATGCCAGAAACATTCTCAGGGTGCTTTCCATTTGCAGCTATGGACTGTGATTGCGTGGCTGCAGAGCTTTCCATTCACTGGAATACCCTACAACTACCAAATGCTCTCTTTAGGGGAGAGCTAAACTAATAAAGAGCAACATGTGTATCCATTCACAGCCATCTCTCAGTGAGATGGACAGCTCACAAGGCATGAAAAGCATTGCATTTCATTTCTCAGCTTGGTAATCACCAGTTGCTGCTATTAACAGTAGGCTATCGCCATGAATATGGTATCCCTTGCTCCTTGACATTTATTGCAAAAGCCTTGACACTCACCCTGCTTATATCAGTATCAACCTTCCACTTAGGTCTGACGACGTAATCCTTGTGTGATGGTAGTGGCACTCTGGCACGTGCCACCCAACCAGGATCTCCAGGACGCAGAGCTCTGAAGGATGATGGAAAAGACCACTTGAGAAGGAGAACTTAAAGAATGATGGACCGTCAAATGAAATTTTGTAATCAAGTGGTAACACTTTTCATATAAACAGAACTCACAAAGCATTACCATCAATTTATGTCATCAGAATCCATTTTTCTTTGAGAGAAATATATGTAATATCAAAATTTAACTTTAACTAATTTTTTTTCTACAAATCACAATGAAGATTGTATGACCTCGAGAGAAAGAGATTACCACAAAGGAAAAAAATATAGTTTAATCATAAGTAAGTAAGTAAGTAGTTTATTGGTCCCGGAGACATAAAAAACATATGTATAGGACAAGTCTAGGAAAAGAGAAAAATAAAATAAAAATAAATCCTCATCTCCAAAGGAAACAAAATTCATAAATACAAATCCTCACCTACAAAGTAAAACACAATATATAAATACAATCACTTATTCAAGAACTCATCGACTGAGTAAAAAGCGTTGTTCAATAGAAGTTCTTTCAATTTCTTTTTAAAAACAGGAATACTACGAGTCTGTTTGATCTCACTAGGGAGACTGTTGTACAACATGAAACCTGCATAAGACGGTTGCCTTGTGAAGGACACTAAATTGTGAGACACCACTTTAAAATCACCATTTCTTCTGGTATATATAAATCATAGCAATAGGCTATTATAATGAGGGAGACTGATTTATGATGCATTAATTCCTGGACACAAAATACTAAGAAAGCAAAACCACAAACCCATCTACTTTTTATTTTCTATCATTCTCAGCAATTTACACCTGTAATTACTATCAAACATTAAATCAACATTTTCTGGAAAAAAAACACAAAATATAAAGTATTCAATCTATTAAATGTAATTCTTTTCCCTGTTCGATAATATAATCTATGATAAACAACATGTCATTCAAAAACATAAAAGGTACTACTATCATTTTCATACATCTTGGGGGCTGGGAGGCAGGTCTGAAATTTGTGGGGACAGGTGCCTTTCGTGTGAGTCTTGAACAGTTTGAAGACCTCCGCTGCTGGAGAGGAGGAACTGCCACTAAGAGGGGTGGTTCTAGCTCACGGTAGTCAAGATTATTATCCTTCAACTCCTTCAGCCAGGAAATGTGCGTGGCCCACAATGAGAGTGGGTGACATGCAGGGGCGGCTCCAGACCAGAGCTTCGGGGGGGCACCAGCAGCTCTTCGGGTATGGAATACCCCCCAGGAAAAGGGGGATTCGTGGATCTCGTCGCAGAAATTCGTAACAAACTACATGTAAAATGGTATGTTATAAGTGGTTAGTAAGCAAAAGTTTGCCTTTCCAGAAGAGCAAGTTTTTACTAAATGTATATTTCCCTTTTTGATTACCACCAAGTTTCGACTAATTCCAAAATTATTTTGATTTACATTCGTAATTAGCTTGTTTTTTTAAAAACCGTTTTAGTTTACATAAAATTTAACTGGATTTTAAAGTAAAATAACCAAAACTGCGATAACAAAATAATTTAGGCTCATATTTAAGGTCTCTGACAAAGAAATACACTGGGCTTTTGGGGAGGGCAATTGCCATTTGCCCCCCTTGGGGCCGCTAATGGCGACATGACGTCCCTTGTCACAACAGGTGTTGCCCAACCAATACCCAGGTCGAGAAATGAGGGAGGGTGACCAATATCTTCTAGGAGCTTCTTATCTTGACCTTTACCACAGGTTATTTGGGAGAGAGAAGACGAAAGGACTTAGTTGATTCACGGGTGTAATTTTGCAAAAAAAAACAAACATGAAATCGGAAAAGAGAATGCAATTTCCTTCAAAAATGGCTTCTCCAGAAGTGGGCTTAAAGCAACAGGTTGATTCATGGTTGAAATGTTTAGAACAAAAAGCATAGCAGAATTCGAAAAAGAGAACACTATATCCCTCAGAAACAGCAACAGCAGAAGTGGGCTTTAAGCAGAGATGGGCCAAACAATATAATTCTCTATGAATATTATTTGCACCATTAAGTACATGATTGTAATGGAAGATAAACGGTAAACAATGATTTCGCAATTACGGTCTATTTCATTTCCAATAAAAGTTATCAACAGTTAAAAAGCAAACAATAGGAGGTTTTATGTATTAGCTTCATTCCCAGTCCAATGGAGTGGCCAAGGCGACTTGAGCAAGGTGGAAGAGCACCACGAAACACCGATCAAACAAAGGCAGTGGAGGTTTGGCAACACAGCAAGCAGACTCACAAAGTTGATTTAACGGAGGTCTAAGAGCGACTGAATTTTAGACATGCAAGGTCATGCCTACTACATCCTAGTTGGATACAAGATAGTCACATGACGAACAACTTTCTCTTTATCCACCCACACAAATTTCAGTACTGCCTCTCAGCCCCCAAAATATTTGAAATGTATAATACATACATACAAATCAATCAAACTGATAGGAATTTCATGGGATATAAAATTGGCTCTTCCACCAATATTTATGTTTTATTCTTCAGAATGCAGTTAAGAGGCAACACATCACCGACAGATCATCGCCAGTAGTCTCAGCCAAATCTGACCACGAAATTGACCATATAAAACACAGGGTGATTTTCTGTGGATTTCTTATAGCAAAAAAGCAAATCTTCAAAGCAAAAAAATATGGTATGTAATACCCAAAAACTGAAAAATTCTCAGGTTTTCATCTTCCAATTTCAAGTGGATTTTTGCCCCAAGTTTTAACTTTTTTCCATCCCTTTCCCCTCGTTTTTCTCCTCAGGGCTTGATTTCTAAGTTTAGAAGTACCGGACCCCTGACACATCAGCGGGTCTGGGGATTATGTAATACCTCCCCAGGTTGATTGAATAAGCAGAGAAAAGGTTTCCAAGCTCCTCTCCAGTATTGTAAAAAGTACTAGAGGAATACTCCAGACTGCTCCAGCAAAAATTAAGCCCTGTACTCAATACAAAATAGCAATAAGAACCGAGTAATGATTGATGGTAAGAGAAAGAGTATTTTTAAAAATACAGTCTAAAAGTATTAATGGTATCTTTCCCACTACCTTAGCTATGATTTAAAAATCATCTCCCTGTTTGTGGCTACAGCTGTACACATAACTACCATCAGCATTTCATGCTGTAACATCTCCAAAATATAACGTAAATTACCAACTACAGCTTATCCCATCTCTTTCACTAAAGTAAAATTGAGTAAAAAGTAATGACTTACTTTCCATCAGCTGTCAGAGCTTTAGCGATGTCTTGTTTCTGAACTGGTACGACCGGAGCTTCTTCTTCATCAGTGTCCCTCCGCCTCTTAGGCATCTGCTCCAAGTCTCTCATTTCACGCTCCTCCTTGCTCATGGCTACAGAAGAGATCACAATGCAACTCATAATATCCCATAATATCTCTTCATCAAACGTCCACACAAAACATTAGTTTTATACCTTATTACCTCAACCCTTTAATGTAGGTGTTCCATATTCAGAACATACCTCTGAAGTCATCACAGCTCATTTACCAATGCCCAATGAGCCAAATTTGGTGAACACAAAAATTATGAACAAATTAAAAAATGAGAAACGTTGTCTTGTTAAAGAATGATGCGACTGGATTCCCAGAGGAAGATAATGGAACCTCTACCCACATGTTGCGGAAAACTTTAAGAGAAATTAAAAAATACTTTATCAAGTAGTTCAAGTTAAGGAGGAAAACATCCTTTCTCGATAATAAAATTTTTGGCCAACAAAGGTTCAAATTTGAACATAATGCAGTTCTTTAGCAAATCATCAATAAAACTGTGTAATTTCTAATTCATGACTTTAAAAAAGTATCCCCTTTGCATACCGGAAATGTTAGCTGAATATTTCACAAAGACATTCAGATTTATTGATATAATTTTAAATTAAACCAACGATCATTTCACATCAAAACACTGGGAAAATGAAGAAATTATCCCTTGACCTTCCTGATTTCATCTGAAATTTCAGTAATTGTTGGGATTTATGTCATTATATAGGTAAAGTAGTTTTCAAAAATTCCGATCTGTAGCTAAGTTACAGCATGACGTCAGTTATTTGAATTGTGCATCAGATCATTTAAAGGTTAAAAAATTTCAAGTAGCCAAAATACCTATATTAAAATTAAGGAAAACTTCATTGACTCATTCACCAGTATGATGCAGCTGCCCCATGGGGAATTCATATTAAAAGGTTTTTTTCTCCCTTAAATTAAATATTACCCTCCCCAAAATGTTTTATATACTCCGAAGACAGTGAAATTCGCCATGAAAAAATCATTAGACTGTGGTATATCATGAACAACCACGTCTCTTGTGCTACAATGTACACTGGGGATGTTAACACCTTGTTCATATAAACCCCCGCTGAAATTTGCCAAGAAATAAAATGGCTTGGTGGTGTAACTGGCTAACACACCTGATTGGCAATTGGGAGATCCGGGTTTGAATTGCGGTCAATTCAAATGATTTTTTTCATGGCGAATGGTCTTCAGTGTATATCTTCTCACCCATGCGCGTGACTGCGTACCATCTCATTAGTGCAATCGCAAAGATTGGAAAATTGTCAAAAATTTTTTATATTAAAAAGGACTACTGCTTTATAACAAATGTACTAGGGCTTCAATATGAAACAGCATTTCAAAATTTTCATAAATTGTTAACATTTTGCGTGTCATTGTCACAGAGGCATCTGAAAATATTCCCAAAAGTGTTAATGTCACTCCCAGTGATTCTTCATATATTTATATAAATATGGCATTAAATATAAATAATAGAATAATTCATCTATTATGTTTTGTCCCTTTTTTGTACCTCAGATTACATTTTGATACAACATTTCCTTGGGTTCAATTTTTTAATTCTATGCTTATTCATATACTGCATTTCTCGATAGTGTCACTTGGCCATTTTCGTACAAATTTTGAAAATGATTCAACGCACTCAAAGGATTAAATTCTCAAGCTATAAGTTTTCATTAATGCTAATGAATTTGGGCTCTGTACATTTTCTAATGCTTTCAATTGACGTGTTGCTTTGATATGTATAACTAATTTTGCAGTTTTATTTTGGTGGGATGAGATATCTTGCACAAAATTTCTCAAGCAATTTCCTTAGATCCTTCAATTATGCTTATTATCCATCAGATGGCAATTACACAAAGCCTTTAAATGGAGGACACCTTTCCATAAAATCCTTCATCTGTAAGTATTGGATTCTCAACTTCAACCCAAATTTCCCAAATGGAATATGTATTTTGAAAGTGGCATCTGCCAGACAAGTGGCTAAGTAATCACTCCCACTCAAGAAGGCATATGGGTCACTTTCTTAGAAGCAAAATCATGGGGGTACCAATATGGCAGATGAAACTCACCTTTGAAATCAGTCGAGAGATTAAATATTGGTCTCGCCCACTCATTGATCAATTTCCCTGCTCTAACTTTGTTTTCTTTTGTTTCCTTTGGGTGCTTGTACAGGTACATCACAGCCTTGCCAATTCCCGAATGCTTTAGAGTTGACTGATCCACTCTTGGAAACTATGGAAAGAGCATTCAAATGAGCATCGTATGAACTTCAAATAAACTTCGTATTCATAATTTAGCTACACATAAAAAAGGATGGCATAAATTACATCAGATGGAAACATATAGCCAACTGTGCAGAATTTTGGATGAATATGATGCTAAGGTGGATAAATGTCATTATAATTATTTAAGTGGATAAAGGTCACCATGGTTTTTACATTAAATGCCATTATCACGGTACAATGATAATGACACTATGTGTACGTCTTAACCATGGTTGGGGAAAATAAAAAATATTGTGGAATTTCTTAAGTGATAAATCATTTAATGTGATTCAGTTCTAAAAAGGAAAAATCCTGAAACATAAAGTTATGTATTGGATAAAGGATGTATTTAGAGGTACGGGCACGCTGAGGTGATAGAGAGAACACTTGGTAAGCACGGAAGAGGAATGAAGAGGTCAGGAATGCTGGAAGATATACAGAGAGGAAGAGGGCATGAGGAGCTTGCAGTAACTTGAGCAAGGTTTCCTCCAGACATAATAGAGGACATTTTAAGATTTAAGCAGTTGTAAGAAGCATGAAGTGAAAAAAGTAATATTACTGACACAAAGACTTAGTTTTACATGACTGAAATTCTCATTAAGGTAGCATTATCATTTTTGCTACAATTCATTTAAAATTAATATCAGCAGCTACAAGTCATTAACACAGAATGTGGAGCTCTTGTCTTAAATTTGTCTTAAATATCATCGTTGTAATTTTTTAAGCCTGCTTTGCAGAAATATGGACATTCAAAGTAGGAATATTTTTAAATTGGTCACATGGGGAGTGAGCATCACATACATATATTTTTACTTTGAGTAAATATTAATCACACTATTCCAACGTAAAACTAACTGAAGATGTACTCTTCTCAACCTACCTCTGTATCAAATTCTGAAGGATTCATAAAAATCTATTCACAGTTTGAATTATTTTATATGACATAACATTGCCCTATTTACATTGCTAAGGTTGAATAATGACTAACACAGCGGATCTAACTTACTTGCGTTCACACGATTTTCAGTTTACCATAGTAGCAATGCTGGTGACCTCTGGTGAAGGGTAAGGAATCAGTAAAAACAACTGAAGCAACCTACGAACCTGTAGCAGTACTGAGCATTATACTCATTTTATATCTCCATGATGAGAAAACCACCTTTGTTAATTCCACAAACTTTCTTATGCTGGCACGACGCGCGTTTCACCACACTGTGGCATACTCATGTGCCAAAATGAGTATGCCACAGTGTGGTGAAACGCACGTCGTGCCAGCGTAAGAAAGTTTGTGGAATTAACAAAGGTGGTTTTCTCATCATGGATATCCATAATTTCCACGAGGTCAGGCCTGAGATCATCAGTTTTATTCATTTTATATCTGTCTAGAATGTTAATTTAATCATGCCATCCTTCTTTGAATAGCCTTGCTCGCCAGAAAAACTTACAACTTCCCTTTCAGTGAAGCCCTTTCTGTTTGACCCTCCATTTTATGAATTCGTATTTCAACCACAATTTCAACTAACTTTCATTCACACGAATTTCAAATGCTGGTAACCAGTGGCAACCTTATAGGAACTCTAGTGTGGTAAACAAGTTTACGATAGGGTTGGCGCAAACTTGCATTTACATGGTGAAATTCTTACTAGTATTTGAGTCACTAGGATAGAAAGCTAGTACGTAATGTAAACGGAGCATAAAACCATGCAACAATAAATGCTACAATCAATATGATACACTGGAGAAACACAGCAATATTGCATTCATCTTTTACCTTTAGTTCACTTAATTTTTTCCTTTGAAGCAGGAGCTATACAAATAAACAAATTAATAATATTAAATAACAATTATAGTCTGGAAACTTCAACAAACTAACTCAACAAGGAAACAATAAAACAGCAAAAACATTTCAAAGAACACTCGCTGATGCATGAAAGCAGAGGAGGAGGAACAACTACAGAGGTTTAGGATGAGTGTGAAAGAACAATAGTGTAACCAAATTCATACTTGGTGCTAACAGTAAATATTGAATATCATTGCCAAGTCTTAGTCCATTCTTAAACCACTTTTAAAATACATATTGAAGAGCAACAAATGAAATGTCTCCAAAAATAAATTTCACATTTGCAAGTTTTTAGGCGTAAAGAAGATTACAACGTGCTAATGTTGCATGTAATATGAGCCTTTTTAAGCTCCATTATTTCCTTTAAATTTTTGGGTTTCCAGAGAAAACCTAGTGAAAAGAATGATGACAGTAGTGATTTAATTATTACAAATGTTGAGGATTATGGGACTAACCACGATATTACCTTTACGGAGTCACCTGAAAGTGCACATAAGTGCAACATTCCACAGTTGAAAATTTATTCGCCTTGACCAGGACTCAAACCCGGATCCCTAGAAATTGCATTGAGTGCTTTAGCCAGTTAAGCTACCACGGCATCCTCCTCCACTGTGGATTTTTGCCGATTTGCAATATCAAGGGATCTGGTTGAGTCCCTGATCAAGGCGAATGATTAAATTATTTAATTCCACATTCAAATGCTATACATATATATATACTTGATAGGCAGTAGATCAGACTTCATTTCATTTTCATTCATTAAAGTAACCTGCTGGTTCAAGGTAGGTTATGATGAAAGTCAGAGAAAATCCTACAGATTTTTACACGTCTTTACATAACTACCTCTAGTATTTTTTCCTTCATCTCAGCATAAGTCCTACCCTTCTTCATCCCATCCATAAAACCTCTTCTCTTTCTTCCCCTTCCGCACTTGCCCAGCATCCTACCCTCTATCACGGCCTTCAGCAAACCATCGCCCCTCATTACCCCTTCCAGCCACCTACCCTGCCATCCCTTAATCTCATCCACAAGTTTCCTCTCCTCACCCACAATGTCAAGCACTTCCTCATTTGTCTTCCTTTCCGTCCACCGAACCTTCTCCATGCTTCTCCACACCCATATCTCGAATGGCTTCCGCCTATTATCATCCTCCTTTCTCTGAGTCCATGTTGTGCCCCATACAATGCCACACTCCATATCAAGCTCTTCACCAGCCTCTTTTTTGCATCCTTACTTAAGGTCCCAGTCATCAGCTCCCTTCTATTACTGAACACTTCCTTCACTAGTTGTATTCTCTTCCTTTAAACTCCTAATGTCTTTGCTACTATGCCCGTTTTCTTCTTGTGTACTACCCAAGTAATTAAATTGTTCTACTTGCTCCAGTTTGTGTCCTCCTACTTTCATGAACAGCCTTGGCTTTCTTTTTCCAAGAGAATCTCATTACTTTTGTTTTTTTAAGATTGATCTTTATTCTGTATTTCCCGCACTGTTTTTCCAATGTATCAACTAAAGCTTGCAATCCCTTCGATGATCGACTAACCAATACCTGGTCATCCGCGAATCTAACTTACTTTATGTGCTGGCCTCCTACTTTCGAGTCGCACATCTAGCTCTTCTCCCCATACCTCTCTTACCAAGATGACACAGGAAAAAGAATTTGTTTTTTCTATACACCATTCATGAATACACCAAAAATACAGAAAAACACTCATGCATCACAACACACACCAAATATGTACATTATTATCAACAAACTCTTGATGTATGGGATCTATGTGCTATAAATAATATGTACTTCTTACCTCCCATAATAATTTTAAGAGACTATCCCGAATCCTTAGGGCTGGTAACGAACGATCAGGCATAGGGGACAGCCAATCACATAGCACAGACAAAACATTGTGCTCAATGAATGCAACCTAAGGGGAAAAAAAACAAAATACAGACACGTGTAAAAGCTATTTCAAAAAAAGGAGGGTAAGAATTTTAATATGAAATGGCAGAACACTACAACCTAAGAGCTGCACTCAATTAATAGGTTAAGTTGATGAGCAGTAGGATGTTCAGAGTCAACCGTTACCTAAATATGGCCAAAAACTAACCCAACTTGGCATTCATAGCAAAATTTAAATTCCAAGCCCTTATTTCCAGCAAATTAAAATCAACTTCCCAAACTTAATCATAATATATCAAATAGTTCTAAATCCACAACTAACCTGGAGAATAGAGAGCGTGAAATAATCAATGAAAGAGTGACCTTGATCATAAGGCTAACATACAAACCTGAAGGTCATGTTTTTTCAGTTGAGACATGGCTACAGGCAGCATTCCAATTTTCTTAGTTGCCGGTTTATTCTCCTGATTCAACATTCTGTCTTCCTGCCAATGTAAGTGAGCAAAAATCAATACTAGCATGAGTGGAAAATGCTACCAAAATACTCTTTAGTGCAATGCAGACGGATCATGAGTTAATTCGTTTTTGGCTCACCATCTGTTACAGATGGATGACAAGATAAATTGAGTTTTCAACAGTAAACAATGCATTGAACTCAATTAATTTCAAGTTTCTCCTGCTTATTTATTGCTTTTGATTGCATTTTGGTATTTCAAAGAGTCACTATTTAAAAAAATACCTGCAGGAAAAAATACCTGGCCACTGGGATAGGTTGACAAAAAAATGTCAGGTCTTTAATGTGTTAAGTAAGACCAGCTGCATGGCAAAACAAATTACACAGCAGTCTTGCTGACATGGGGCACATATAAGAAGTAACTTGAAGAATCACTTCGTGAAAATTTCATACGCTCATGATTAACAATTAAAATTTGTACTAAGTGCAAAGGCTTTTGTGACATGTGGAATGTGCAGGCTGCATTCTCAGGAATCCATTATGAGCGTTGTTTAAGAGTGACAATAGTTTTACCAGGTTGCAGCTGGCATCTTCAGGTTGAACTGACGAAGCAGTTTTGGTCTTGTTTGTATATGGCGGTTGAAGGTGCTGGCCTGCGATTGGTCCGAATTTTAGAGGAAAAATGTTTAGACTAATCCAAGACTAATACATGAGCCATTGAAAATGTCAAACACTCCCACAATTTCAATCAGGAGGATGGCTGTAAACTCCATAACACTTAGAAAAGAATTTTCCATTAATTTTTGGACCAATTGCAGACAAAAAGCACCTTCCACCACCCTATATACAGGATCAAAACTGCTTCGTCACTTCAACCTGAAGACGCCACTTGCACTGCTGGTGAAGCTGTTGTCACTCTAAATCAGTGAACGTGACTGATTCCCGAGAATGCAGCCTGCATAAAACTTGTACTATTTTGATACTAGTTTAATTTACCAACCAAGGTTTCAACACTTAAGACTCATTTAGTGTCATTGAAACCTTTGTTGGAATAAAACAAGTATGAAAATAGAATAAGTTTTAACTTTTCATCATCAATGGGGCACATTCCAAAATTCACTGCCAGAACCATTAGTGCTACTGAAGCACTCAGGAAACAACCAGCAGTATTGTGCAATAAAAATACATAGTTTAATTTTCCCAGCAACCATGGTACATACATTAGTCCCATGGTACATATAAGACATGCCAGAACTAAGAAATACAATCATAAAAATACAGAAAATTCAGACAGGGTTTGCAAATCATAAACCCAGGCAGAGTTCACACAAATTAAGCACACATCTCTCACTTCTTAAGTTCATATTTAGCTGTCATCAATATAATAAAAGGATTCTTTTAGTAGGAATCTCTTTAGTTTTAGATAAAATACACTACAATAGTAACAAAAACACTTCAACTGCCAACCATGGTTACTATACTAGAATTCAAATATATGTACTATTGTGACTGAGCTTTGTAGGCTTATGTGACAGTCCGAGCATCTCAAATCATTGGGGGTGGGGAAGTCCTTTCTGTGGAAGGGGCTTCAAGTACAGGCTACCAAATGTACTGTCCAGAGAGCGAGGGAATGAAAGGCATGTAATTCCTTCACCATCTAAGTCGGGCACAAGGGTCTCCCGTCAAACAATAGATCCTCAAGACTCATACTACAACTAATCACATTGACAGGGTATGAATGAAACAAGAGAAATGAGGCTGAAGGAAGTTGATGTCTTAGGAGAAATATGAGAGCAAAAGGCAGCAAAACATTTTGGCAACTCAGCATGCAGGAAAACAAAGTGGACACAACCAAGGCTTGAAACCAACTGATATTTTCCAAGGCTACACTCCACCCTCTCACATCTCATTGGTCATTCTCCAGTCATGTACCACAAAGGTTTATCGCCCTTTATCCTCTGAGTCAAGTCACAGAGATACATGAATTCTAGTATAGTCTAGTGAAGGGTGGAGGCATGTTGCTTGAATTCTAGTAGTCTAGTGAAGGGTGGGAGCAAGTTGCTTACCTCGGCAGCATTCCTCATCTCACCCAAAAGTTGGGCAATGATATCATCATTGTCATTAATTATGTCAACATCTTTCCTCTTCCTGCGCTTGGATGCCTCCTTCTTCTTCAACAACATGAGATCAAAATCGGAGATCCCAGATTCCTCTCTGAAAATAAGTATTCTCATTTAATAATGATGCACATGCAATATGTCCTCAGTGAATTCAACACACACCTATTTTGTCACCAGACAAAAATGCTCATGCATGAAAACCAGCAAAGAGCATTTAAATAAAAAATTCTTATCCATAAATGATCTAGATCTACACTGCGCACAAAATAAAGGTTGGTAATATTTAACAAAAACTTCCGATCAAAAACATGCCTGTAATGAAAATGAATACATGAATTATATTTCTCACCCAGGCTCACACAAATGACATGATCACACCACAAGTTCGCAAAAGCAGACTCTCGACTCTAAACTAGGACCATGCCAGTCATTTTTTCTGCAACTACAACATGCCATTGGCATGCCAATTGAACAAGGAAAGAATAAATGACTGTAATAAATTATATACATTCTAGCTTAAAACTTAGAATGCGCTGTAAATTAAAACAATAAATAATAATCTATTCTGACTACAAAATGAAGGGCAAACACTAATTATTGAAATTCAAAGAAAGAAGTTTTTTCAAGTATTTTAAAATTGTACTGGGGTCATCACAAGAATTAAACACTGAGAAGACAATATCAAACACTAAAACACATGAAAACTGAGTCACAATGGTCAAATTCATCATTAGCAACACTAGAAGTGTATTTGTTAATGCGTTCTCAAGTGTCCAAAATTCCTAAGAAACTTGCTTAGTTTTTTCCTTTCCATTAAAGCATTTAAATTAATTTTTTATGTATATGACATTGTTTTGGTGACTCCTAAGCTTTAAAGTCAAGCTTATACCTCTGTCATTTGGCATCTATTAATGCACTCCTCATGCATGTTTGGCAACCAGATTTTTACAGTATTTACACATACCTAGACTAAAATATGAAAGAGCATATAAATACTAATCAAGTAGCACACATACCTTGATCTACTATCAGCAATTAATGTTGTTTAGTTGAATCACAAAGAAAGATAAAACCAAGGTACAAAGTAAATATGCATTACAGTAGCCGCAAAGAATACATTATTTCCATGAAAATGAACTATGCACCTCAAAAATTACCTTGTTCTTACCATCATAACCGCAGATAAAACAGTGAAGAATTAAATTTCAAAACTGCATTTTATGCTCAATATTAGCAATCTGATTTAGAAGGATGGAAAAACTTTGCATAATCCTCAAAATAATATTTTAATTTTGAAAAAAAACAAGATTTTATAATGAATGCACAAAAAATTATTTTTGGCATGATGGCTTTTATGCCAGCCACCATCAAACCCTTGAAGAAGCCTCCAGTATTGGAGCGCTCAATTTTAATCAATCCTTGACATAGAAAATATTCTGAAAAAATTATTTTACACTAGTGGTTGAAATAAAAGCACTTCTGACTAGTTTCGTAGTGGCCCATGTATCAAGTAGTCATAGTGAGGAAGAGAAGGATGTCATGAATCAAGATCAAGTAGAAGAGATGATAACAGAAGTTCTGGGTAGAGCTGTGCGAATGCTTCGAAATCAAATCAAATCGATTCGAATCAGGCTTAATTCGATTTGCCTGCGAATCGGGATGCTTCGAATCTGAATGATTCGAAATTTTCGAATCTTATAGATTTGTCTTTGAATCGTTACATGCATTCAAACATGGCGCTCATTCCCAAATGGCACGCCGTCTGTTTAGAGGATGTTTTCCTCATGCGAAACAAAATCTAAACAGTCTGAGAATGATATTTACCTTTACATGTGAAGTTAGTTGTGGTAATGGCCCATTCAAGAAAATTTTCTTAAAGCAATTCCCTGAAATATTGTGAAAATCTTTATTACTTTAACTCTGCATAAGCTTCTGCATTTTATTTAGATTTGAATTTGATTTGCAAGCGAATTTTTTTAGCGTGATTGGATTCGTCACCAAAATTTTTAAAAAAATTTGTTTCTATTTGATTTGAAATTTTTTTGGGAGACTCAAGGTTCGATTCGAAATGAAAATCCCGGATTCGCACAGCACTAGTTCTGGGTAAGAAAAATCTTGAACCCAGCACAAGGGGATGGGAGGGATGAAAATGAAGTGGCAGAGTAAGAGCTAAGGACAAGAAATAAGGAAAGTGAGAAGGAAGCTGAATTTTGCAGGAGAAATGAATAATAACAAACACTGGGTTTAACCACAAGCATAAGCACATATCGGTAAAACACATGAGACACCGGAAGATATCAAATACATTAAATCATTGTTTGGGAGAGTTTTTGGAACAGCAATATATATTTTATCAGTTTTCCGCACATGTCGACTCTGATAATCTAGAACTGATGAAATGATGCCATATTCACAAGACTAGGTATAGGCAAAAGCGTTAAGTGTGAAGAAGGTAGAAGATTCTAGAACACGGCAAAGAAGATGGAATACCTGAAGCTATTTGACAGGAGAATTAGAGAAGAGCATAAAAACAGGAATACTAAGAGTGGCAAAGAAAGCATGAAGATCAATTTAATGATAGGAAGCAAGAAGGATTAAGGAGCCGTGAGACACCAAAGAAATGATTAGGAAAGTAGGAGAGAGAAGGAAGTGGAAAAACATAACACCAAACTGGGCATGATTGAGGTATAAGGAATAAAATAATAAACTCTGGCAAGAAACCAATAGGGTAAAGAAAAATTGATTGAGAAGACAATGTGACAAAATGGAAAAGCTACAGAAAGAAGGGGAACGTGATGCCCTGTACACCAAGGTGAAAATGTTATCAAGGGGTAGGGGAGGGCAAACGATTCCAAAAATGCAGGACGAGGCAGGGAAAACACTAATCAATGGGAACAGATTCAGGGAAGGAAGAAAGGTTACTAGGAAGAACTTCATAATTGAGATAGAACGGTGAAATTATAAATAGAGAAGGAATCCTCAGTAGATAGGAATAACATTGGATCAGGGATACTAGACAACAAAATAGAGAGAGTGCATAGATAACATCCCTACAAAGTTATTGAAGGACATAATAATAATGGATGATGACAATTTTGAACTGATTCATTTTTTAACAATTCTGAATGATTTGAAAAGAATCTATATACCGTAAGTTGGGGCAAGTTCGGACATGCGTTTTCTTGCAAATTTAACTTTGTTATACAATTTAATCATGTCTTCGAGACAAAGGAAGGTACAATGTAACATACTCCGTTTAAAAGCAGTGTATCTGTTACTTCTTGTTGTAATCAATCCGATCAGTTAGCGGCGCAACAGTTGGGTGAAATTTTGTATCGCCAAAAAGAAACTACTGTGCTCTTTGGTAAGTACTTTGCAATTTATGAAATTGATTTCCTTCTAAATCTGCATTATTTCTCATTACAATGGAAATTTTCGATTAAATCCTATGAATATTCTATTTACTAGAACACATTTTTCGATTTCATGTAGCTCCATGGGCAGAATGGCGAGAAAGTACGTGAGGGTCATGGAGGCCAGCATCTACACGAGAAGTGATAAGGATATGCGAAAACATAGGAATAAAGTTTGTAATGCTTCCTCCTAATGCGACCTATTCATGCCAGCCACTTGATCTTGCTTTTTTTAGGCCACTTAAGATCGTATGGCGTAAATGTCTTGACCAGAGGAAGCATAAAAATTGCGGGTTTCTTCCCAAGTGAGTTACTCAGATTATTGAAATCGGCCTTTGATTCAATTGGATCTTCCAGTCTGGCAATGTTCATGCAGGGTTTAGAGCCGTGGGAATTTTTCCATTCGACAAAAGTAGAATTATTATCAAAGTCCCTTGTTTAAATCTGGAGGAAAATTCGGCCAAAGCCACCAATGGCATTGCGTGGTCAGATGCATTTCTGTAATGGCTAACATCCTCCCGCGTAGAAACACCTGTGGGTAAAAAATGTAGGGGAAAAAAACAATGTTCAGCCAGGGAAAAGTGACAAGCGTTAAAGAATCTTTTTTTAGGAAGTGGGAGACGTTTCCTCGGAGAAAAATTCATCTGTTGATGACGCTAACAATTTGGCATCACAGTCTAACAATGTTACTGATGAAAGTAATTTTGAAACCCCCGGCTCTATCCCTGAAAATTCATTCCTTTTATTAAAGTTCGAGACCAACAAACGTGACAAGCTCTTTGTGGGAAAGGTTAATAGAAGTCTGTACTAGAAATAGATTCCGTGTGCATGTGCCTTCAGAAAAAACTAGTCAAGGAGATTTATTTTACATTTCCCAATGTTGCTGATGAGTGCATAGTGTGCAGAACGCATATTGTTCGTCAGTTGGCTCTGCCAAGGGACTTGCGAAGGGGCCGCTTCGTTTTTAGTGGGTTAACTAACATTAATAATGTTGAATAATTTATTCAGTAGTAAAAATGTCACTGCTTTTGTAATAATTTATTTTGATGTGTTGTTCTTGCTCCATCGGAGGTGTCAAGGTTTTAGTTGTATCCATCGTTAAAGATTGCACTATTTTGTATGAATGATAATTGAGGAGACCATTCCATCGTACCTTTTTATAAAACGAATTAATAAAAATGTTATGTCAAGTTGATATAAATGGTTATATTTCATTTCAATGTGTTCCTGTTTTCATCAACAACTTTTTCTAACTGTGGAATTTTATGCTTTTCGGTCTAATTTAGCGATTAAATTAAAGAAATATTAACCCCTCTCTAAACTTTATAAGTATACAAGAAGAAAGCACATCAACTTCACCATTTAATCTCTACAATTATGATGTAAAATCACGGAATGGCCAAGTCACATCTATCAATGCAATGCTTGTAATATTTTCAGATTTTCTTTTCCATTTCAATGGTTCGCAGGTAAAAACAGAGAACTGAAATAATCTTGCTGTCTTTTAGCATAATTACAATATTAATAAATTATTATTTTTTAAATATAAAAAAATATTTACATAAATATATGTTCCCGTATTGTCACGACAGTGATAACTCTGAACGAAAACCTAAATATATTGAGCGTGTCCGAACTTACCCCACTCCGTGAGGTGTGTTCGGATGGCTTCGGCTGAATATTTTCCGGAGTTAAAAATAAAGCAATATCACTTTCTTTCGTTCACAATGTTTCTAAAGGTTTATAGATTATTAATTGCGGTTTTCACGCATATCGGTAAATATGCCGATGCGTAAATTACGATTATATATAAAAAAGTGTCCGAACTCACCCAAACTTACAGTACTTTTTAAATTACTACAAGAAAAAAAATAACACTATGCAACGGTGAATGCAACAATCAATATGATACGATCGAGAAATATGGCAATGCTGCATTCATGGTTTGTATTTCATTTATTTATTTACTGTTTCCTTTGAGGGAGACAATATAAACAAATAAATAATATTTAATAGGAATGATATCCTCTGAATTCAGCAAACAAATTTAATCAACAAGGAAATGACAAAACAGAAACAACAAGTCAAAGAAAACTAGCTGAAGCATGTGAGCGGAGCATTTCAGCAACTAACCTAAGAGGTCAAAGATAGCAGGAAAACAATACCATAACCTAATCCAAATTCGGCACTAGTTTTCGTAATTTTTTGACCAATGTTTTTATAAACTTCTATAACTAATGTTAATCCTTTGTAAGTTTCTTTCATTCATTTTCTTCTTTCCTGATTTGGTATCTTTTTTTACTTGCAGTAAATATTGAATATCATTGCCAACTCTCAGGCATTTCGTAAACCACTTATAAAATAAATAATGAAGAGCAACAAATTAAATATATCCATAAAAACCGCATATTGGCAAGTATTTAGGCATGAAGAAGATATTAACTTCCAGATAATGTGCTTTTGATGCATGTAATAAACATGAGCCTTTTTAAGCTTCATTATTCTGTGTCAGTTTTAGGGTTTCTGGACATTGAAAAAATGGTCAAAATAATGGTGACAATAGTGTTTCAATCATTAAACTCGGCAATCAAGCACGTCAATTATCAATTAGTACTACTTTGAATGCAGTTTTAACCACTCATCTGGCCATTTAAAATTTAGACGTCCAACTGGTGTTGGGTAGGTATTTTAAGTTGAGACTGACACAAGTTGTTTCCTATCATAAGATAAAAGAACTTATATTTCACTCTTTTGCATTTTGTAAAGATCATTTTAGATGGAAAAACACATATTTAAAGGATATCAGGATAAGGCTGAACAAAATACTTTGAAATACCCACTGCCTTGATGCTTAAATTCGTCATGACATGTATGCATGACATACCCGGCCCCAGACCAAGTTCATTAGCCATATACACAAATGGCATAACCAGATGAGAGCTAGAGGGGCCTTCATAGCTCAGCAGCAGAGGCACAGCAGTGGAACTCAGCCAATAAGAACACATCTTTAGAATTCATTACATCAGCCTGCTCAGTACTGCTGACTCACCACAAAATATTCATCCCAACAGAAATCCCAGGCAGCAGCCGTGACCAAGAAGCGTGAAAACCCACTGCCTTTCAGAATTGAAACCCCCTTAGGTGGCTAGCGAGACCTGTTTTCATATTGGCTTCTTTTTATCGATACTTATTATTTCTGCAATATACCATATTTGCACGAATCTAAGACAACATTTTTTTCCTTCTGGACTCCTTTAGAAAATTGGGTTCGTCATACAATTGGAAGCAAAATTCTCGACTTCAATTGGATTGCATAATCTACTATCTGTTTCAAATTTCCATTACCCGAGTTTGAAGCATGATATCTCAGAAGTGGCTGAAGTGATTTAAAAAATAAACACACCATTTTAAAGTGTTTTTTTGCACGTTAGTAAATGGGAAGACATTATTTTTTATTTGTTTATATTACACATTTTTATCGTCAGGTAAGCAAAAAAGGCCTGTTTTTTTAGCTCTGGGAAGAAAGTTCAAATTTGACACCAAATAAAATAAAAACTACAAAGGTCATGGCAGTCTTATTCAAATATGTTGCGGAACAGATGAATATAATTTATCAAGGTAAATTTGAGGTGGTTTACTCTGAAGATAATTAAGTTATGATGAATTTAAAAACTAAGAGCTACCTCTACTTGTGTAAGTCGGAAAAGTTTTCACTTTGATCGTTTTTTTTCCTCTTTCAAAACTTGTCACAGATATAGTAACCTTACAGTTTGAGGGAATTGTGCACGCTTGAAACTCATTTATATTTATTCTGTAAATCTAGCTCCGTGACAAGGCTCATGTGACCCTGAGAGAATAAGAAAAAGCTGCTCTGCATTGACAAGTTGTCAACTCTTGTACTGCACTCAATAAAAAGGACAGAATGCCAGAGTAAAATTCTCCACCGTTAGAAAAACCTTCCTTATGAAAAATTCAAGAATTGTCCTATGAAATACTCCAACGGTAAAATTATGGACCACAATTCCCCTGCCACGTACCCTTGAGGTGACTCGCAGGATAGTATGTAGATGGAGATGAATTGTTTTGTAGCCTCTACAATGAAGTTGGCTCCTCTTTGGCGACAATGTTCTGCCTGTTACATTGTCGGGGATATGTTCCTGATTCCTAGTCACTATTTTCCTCATTGCTTTTTGATGAAAGAAACAAATTGTACTTTTAATCATCTTCACCTCCAACACAAAAAATTTTGCATGAGGAGCCATAGCGAAGGTATGTTTCCACGCAGACCTTTGAGTGACACAGTGATGCATTCTTAAAAATGACCCTTTCCAACATTACTTTCAAGTACCAATGACTAATGCCCACCGATAACCCCTTAACTGGTTTTCTCCCAAAAGAAGACAATTCCTCACGTGCTCTATGGACCACCCTCTGAATGGGCAACAGTGTGCACGACTCCCTATCTCTTTTCAGTGTACTCTGGGCTCTTCAAAGCACAGTTTTCTCTACATAAATATAAATCAATACGAAGTATCCTCATTATTCCATTGAGAAATCTTTAGTGGATTCTTGATGATAAGCTCAAGAGCAAGGAAACAGTGCAAATGCCAATTTTTGCAGGCTTTCACTACGGGAGATACCACAGTTTAACAATTTCATTAATAACAGCAAAATGGACGAAGTAAATGATCTGAAACTCCGTATGGCTATTAAGAAAGCCCTTAGTTAATGATCTAAAAAGGATATTTTGAAAGCTTTTTCAAAATATCCTTTTTCGGGGTTCCAAATCGCTTCAAGGCACATTAATGCAAACGATGGTTCAAACAATTTTAGTACCCTAACTGCTTTCATTATATCCACTGAACCCTGGAATTTTTGTTGCTGTAATATTCGACGTAATTCCCCAAACCCCAAAATCAACTTTTCCATCTCAATTGACTGAAGCCCATTAACTTTTTTCAATTTCGTGATTAAGTCAGGGCTCACCTCCGTTGTGAGAACTACTTGAGGGTGAAAAACTGTCCTTTCAGGGGCCTCGGCAGCCAACACTAGATTGATACGGCCAATGCTCGAACGAGGGAGCCGTTATTTCGGTCGAATCAAATTGTACCCTTACCCCGGTGGTAGCTGTGAGGTTGACTTCGCACTCCTTCATGATTTTTCCACAACCTGAAATTATGTTGCGTAGCACCCGAGTGAGCATTGAAACGCATCGCCACATCAATGGGATAAATAACGTAGTGCATCGGCGCATGCAAAGAGAGAATCGGAACTCTAATCTGTTTTTACTTCCTTTTATAGGAAGCATCATTTACTTATGGAAGTGGATACCACGCCAGGAAATCCATTTTCAGACGGTTGACTTTTACATCGTCATGCTAATAGATAAAGAAATTCTGTTTTCACCGTTTGGCGCAGGAAGGATGTTGCTAGAACTTATTTCATAGGGCTTGATACATACTTGTGCATACTTGATATCAACCACATCGGAGAAAAAATTAGTTAACTTGCCTAAAATCGATCACTTCGCGGAAATGCTACTCGACTATGAGAAGTGATACGAAAATGAGCTTTGATATAAGTTCTAGCTGCATCGTGTATCTTTCAATGCGGATACTCCTCAAGTTAGTAAGTAAGTTTAATACAATTACTATAGTCGTGTAAAGCAAAGAGGATGTCCAGCGCTTTTTTTCCACAGGCCTTCACGCCGAGCGCTGGCGCTTTCGGCAGTCCAGCGAACGGCTACGCGTCCTTGGCCTGCCTCTTCCTCTCCCCTCCACCACTCTCTCTCTCTCTCCCCCCACCCTCGCCTCGGCACTCATAGTTAGGGGGTCGGAGTAAATCGATATTTTTTCTCGAGTCAGCATCACATTTCATCCAAAGTATCACATTTCACTCATCGCTTTCCCACGCTCTAACTTCGCAAGTGGCTTCCAAAAGTAGGGGGGAGGGGGGGGGGGGCGTCGCCCGCTGGGAGTCACTTATCAGCTATGACGACGAACCAAACGTATCACATTTCAGGCATCTATCAGTTACGGACGGCATTCTGCTTTTATTTGATGATTCGCCGATGGATTTCCGTAATCGAATGATCATTTCATTTCGAACAGATTCCATTTTTAGAGCTGAATGATGTGATTGTATACAACTGTGATTATTGTGTGATGTTAGGAAAAAATAACGCGTTAAATTCATGAGAAAGATGTACTTCAACACTTAACTTTGGCACAGAATTTCTATTAAAGAACGTGCAATCATGTTATGACAAAATGATGCAAGCTCAAGGGAAAAAATTGATTTTTTGAAAAAAATATTTTTTTTCCTCACGAGCCTTCCCGAAAATGGGGGTGCGCGGGATACATGAGGGCGCGGCTTACACGAGTAAATACGGTATACGAAATTTGTGTTTTCACGGAAAAACCCCAGAATTCACGTAAAAATTTGTGTTATCGCATTTGCGAGTTTTGCATGTCCCTACTTATTACATGTTCAAACAGTGGATATGCTCATGTATTAATGCTGATATAGCCTTGTCTGGCGAGTTTAATAAAAACCGAATTATTTCATTTGCACAAATATTATGACTAAAGCTCTATATAATGCTTTAATCCAGTGGCAAGACTTTTTGTCAACTTATTTCAACTAGCTTATGATAACGATGGAGACGTTTCACGTAAGCTTAGCACATATGGTTCATGCAAAACGACTACCCTCAAATTAATACTCATAAATTTTTATTAACTTATTTTTTAACCAATTCATTCATTTGATCACACCAATTAAACTAAACAATTAAATAATGTTGGTTTTTTCCTGTGGCATGCAAATACTGCAGTGTCAATTTTATTCCCCAAGTTGGAGGAGAGAGGGGGAGAACTTATATTTAGAGGAAGACTACATTCGGGCAAATATGGTACTCACTCATTCCTGTTCACGCCTTGATCTGAGTCATCATCAGACACGTCCGGGACGGCTGCCGAAGCCTTTTCGCTCTCCTCTGGCCTGTCAGCCTTCTCCTCCTCATCCTCGTCCCCACTGTCACCTGCCTTTCTCTCCAACTTCTCTTCATCTGAGTCAGCATCCTTCTTTCCCTTGGCTTCTTTCTCCTCTTCATCCCCATCTTCCTTTGAGCTACCTTTGTCTTCATCCTCAGAGTCAGATGCTATTTTTGCCCTTTTCTGAAAATGTAATCGATGCAGTAAGCATTGGAGGAAAAAAAGCAGCAAGAGCAAAAACTTAGCAGTCTCCTTAAGTCATTGAGTGTAAGATTTAGGCCACATTGATACACGGTTTTCAGGTGCCCACTCCACAAAGCTACCCGTCAAAGCGCAAGTCCTCTGAACCCATTTCACCACCAGCAAATTTTAGGTAGGATGTGTAAAGACCACCAGGACCATTTTTTAATTGTTTTAAATATTCTAATTATTAAATTTGAAAAAAAAAATTGATGGTTTCAGGCATTACTTTGTGGAACTTGGAATTCATCTTGAAAAACTTTAAACTTTGTATTTCCACATGAAATTTATTTAGCTACGACCATGGTTTCGACGTCAGGGCGTCATCATCAGGTGCATAATACAGAAAAATGTTCACTTATATACAAAAAAGAGTTGTGGGGGTGGAGGTTCAGATGCACACATGAGCGGGGGGAGGGAAGAAGATGGAAGGGGTGGGGTAGGTGAGTCAAGCGAAGGGGCATTGGTAATGGGATTTTTGGGAGACGTGGAGTCATAGGTAGGGAAAGAAAGGGGGGAGGGGTGGCGGTGGGATGGGGGCATATAGAAGTATAGCTTTTAGCGCTAACTACCCCTGGGTGGTACGGGTGGAGGTTCAGATGCACACATGAGCGGGGAGGAGGGAAGAAGATGGAAGGGGTGGAGTGGGTGAGTCAAGTGAAGGGGGCATTGGTAATGGGATTTTTGGATGACGTGGAGTCATAGGTAGGGAAAGAAGAGGGGGGGTGGCGGTGGGTTGGGGGCAGGTAGAAGTAAAGCCTTTAGCGCTAACTACCCCCGGGCGGTACGGGAGGGTTAAGCGGTTGAGAATAGTCGGAAACAGAGGGTGTGGTTAAGGGAGGCTCATGGAACAGGGAAAGGTTGAGGATGGGGGAGCGGGAGGCATACAACAGATCATTCACAATTACACAATCATTGCTGACGCATTTCAAAATTTCCAGCTGCTTAAGAGCATCTAGCCTGGGACCTTTTCCTTCGTAATGCAGAATTTCGGGGGTGAAATCACTGTTTGCAATTTGTTTAATAACATTTAACTCTTTTTCAAAATTTACTTTGGATAGAGGAATTGTGAGGAGACGATGGAGTGGAAAGCTGACAGTTTTTGCGTAAAGTGATGCCTAGACTTGGCGTGAATTATTTGGTTCGTGTATGTATTCTTTCTGAAAATCGAGAAGGCTTATTTGTCAAATTCTTTATAAATAGTTAAATCCAAGAAATTAAGGGACCCATTACTTTCTTTCTCCATCGTGAAATTGAGGGACTGGTCTAAAGAATTTAAATGGTGTCGAGCTGTCTTTTGGACCCTGACCACACACACAAGATATCATCCACATAGCGATACCAGGCACACACATTTTTCACTAAAGGGTACACGGATGAGAACAAAACATTTTCGAAATTGTCCATATAAATGTCCGCAAGCAAGGGGGACAAAGGCGAACCCATAGAAAGGACTTCTGACTGTTCGTATATTTTTCCACCAAATTTAAAATAGTTCTGGGAGACACATGTTTCCAGAGCAGAGCACAGGTCGAACACTATCCGGGCGGAGACACGTTTCTGTTGGAGGATGTCTTCTGCTAGTTTGACGGCCTTTTTAGAGGGGACACTGGGGAACAAGTTGGCTACATCGAAGGAGACAAGTGTGCACTTGGGAGGGAGCACTAGTTGGGACAGTCGAACTGCTAGATCGACTGAGTTTATGACTCCGTACTCAGGTGAAAACTTAGAATGTTGTCTGAATATTTCGTTGAGTCTCCTAGCCAGGAGGTGATTGGGGGCTGATACATTTGAAACGACTGGCCGAAATTAAATTTTAAAATATATCAGTAACTGTTTTATGAAGGTTACTATAATTATCAAATTAATATTTTTTCGCATAAAAATGCAGGCTGATCCCCATCCCCCTCCGGTAGTAAAAGGGTTAACTTAATCTTCCTACTGGCAAACTTTACATTATGTGAGTATCAGGGTGACAAAGGGAATATTATTTTCACCCTGCAATATGTCTCCAGAACAGATAGAGGTAATGAAGTAAGAGAGATGCACTGCCAAACTGAGAGGTACAAAAACTCCTTCTGCCCACACACTCCTAGTGACTATAGCATAAAAAAAGCAAGACATTGAGATATTCCATTAACAAACACTATACTTTCATCATTTCTCCCCGTCAATTCCTTTACCCTCCCTTTTTTGCAACTCGCGCTCTAATTCCCCCGCCACATGACTGAGGCGACTCACATGATAATACATCAGCTTAGACTAATAAATAATGATAAATAACAAAAAAACGACATCAATATCATTTTTTGTATTATTTCTCATTGTTTTATTAAGAACAATCAGTTATAGTCATTCATGTTCCAGCCCTTGTTAATTAAGGTGCCACAAACTCTGGAGGTGCAAAAATGGGAAAAACTATCGGCAAAAAATAATTCTGACAAAAACTTTAAAAATAAGAGCCATAAAATTTTTGCCAGCCAGCTGCTTTTTACAGAAAACAATTTCCGGGCAGAGTATGCAGGCCTGCTGCTGATTTTAGTATTTTTTTCAATTTTGTAGTTTTTAAACTTTTTAAAAACTACTTGGTTCTTCCAAGTTTAATTTACATGGATTACGTATACACATAGGAATTGATTGGTGAAAAATAATGCACCTATAGTGCATTTTGAAAGCAATAAAAATTAGCAAATTAATATTAGCATGATAAAAATACCAGGCAATAAATGCATCGGTGGCAGTTTTCACACATTCACTAAGAGCTGACAGAGACCAACCCTCAGTCACAAAAAGGGTCAAACGACACCGCCTTTGATGCTTGTAACTTACACTCTTTGGGGTTTGCTTCTTTTCGTCTTCATCCTCTGATCCCTCCTTTTCTTCTTCCTCCTCCTCCGAATCAGAAAGAACTGCTTTCTTCCGCTTTCTTTTCTTCGACACTTTCTCATCTTCGTCTTCACTTCCAGAGGCCATCTTGACATCCTTATCTCCTTCATCATCACTTCCTCCAGAATCCTTCCGCTTGCCTTGATTGTTTTGACAAGAAATAAGGTAAAAATGTACATTAGAAAAGAACTATGAAAGGCAATTTTCTCACACAACCACAAACAATGAGGCATCCAAGAATTTTTTAATGCCTATTCTGAAAAAGAATACGTAAAAAGCAGTGGAGTAATACGGGGGTGGTAAGGGATGGCAGTTGCCACCCCAGAATTGTCCAATCCAGTATTTTGCAAACCCAAAATTTTGAAGTAAAAATCTCAATAATTTACAAACAATTGGAAAATACAATTCTACATTCAAAGCCCTTTCTTGATTCTTCATTAATCATGTCTAATTTAGGAGGACCCCCGGATACCCCTTCCACCTGCGGGGAATTCCAGGTAGGCCTTGCCACCCCAGTTAAAAAGCTGGAATTACGTCCATGGTAAAAATTAAAGGGTCAAATATAAAATTTATCGAATACAAATCCAGAATCTCTTTTATTATTGAATCTCAAATACCACATCTCTAATCGGAGTCCTGCTTTCACCAAATTATGAATCCCAGTTCCTTATCATTACCAATACATGCATATATCAAAAAATCAGCTAGGCATAGTTTTTGAAAAAGCTTTTTATAGCAGACTTTTGTCCTACCTCCATAAATTTCAACTCATTTCAAAGCAACAACATGGTTTTACTAAAGGAAAGTCAATTATGACTGCTTGTCTTCATGCAATTAATAAAATTCTCTGTTCGGTGGATGCAAAGGATGAATCAATTGGTATGTTTTTTGACTTTGCCAATGCATTCACTTCAGTTAACCATCAAGTTTTATGTCATAAACTGGACAGTTTTGGTATTAGGGGCAACCCGAAGAATTGGATATGCTCCTACATTGGACAGAGGTCACAATATGTGAGTATTATCAAAGATGGTGTCACATTTAAATCTAACTGTAAGACTATCGACATGGGTGTTCCACAGGGTTCAGTATTGGGGCCTATACTGTTTTTACTTTTTATAAATGATCTGCCAGAATTGTTTACTGTAATGCCTAATGTGAAACCTGTAATTTATGCTGATGATACCAATTTCATTATGCATGCTCCAAATGTGATGAATTATTACATCTAGGGGACCAAGTGATAAAAAACCTTTATGAGTGGAGTGTAAAAAATTGTTTATGTTTAAATGTGGACAAATCACAGTTAATCCGTTTCTCAAGTATTAATGCACCGAAGAGAGAGCTTATATTTGACTTAAACGGCAAGTTGCTGAAACAAGTTGATACTTTCAGATTTCTTGGTCTCCAATTAGACAAACATCTTTCTTGGGAGCCTCAGGTGAATAATCTAATGAGTAAGCTACGTTCTCTTTGTTTCCTGATAAAGTCTATCAGAGCTACAGTGTCGTTTAAGGTGCTACTAGCATTTTATTATGGTGAGTTTGATTCTAGAGTGGTGCAGACAATTGTGTTCTGGGGATCATCAGGCCATGCTCTAAAGATTTTTGTGATCCAAATGAGAATTGTTCGTTTATTTGGTAAAGAACACTATAGGGCTCACTGTCGCCCAATATTCAAGAGACTTGGTATACTTCCTCTTCCATGTATGTATATACTAGCCTTAGTTACCTGTGTAAAGTGCAATTATTTTTCTTTTGTTAAAAATTCAAATATTCCTAATTATGGTACCAGAGGTAATGGTAATTTCCATACACCACATGTTAGAACCAAAGGGGTTTCCTTGGGTCCTGAATATATGGGTATAAAATTGTACAATAGATTGCCCTCTGTGTTGAAGGAAATCCAATCTAATATTGTTTTTAGAAGAAAAGTAAAGGATTTTCTACTTGAAAACCTCTTTTATTCTGTAAATGAGTACTTAGGAGTGGAATGAGTGATTCATTTTATTTATATTTTATTATTTTATAAATATGTATTTTTATATTATGTAATCTATTGGATATGTCTTGTGTGCAATTTTTTTACTTGCCTTATATCGATGCACAATGCTGTAATTGGTCTTTGGGCAAATAAAAAAAAATAATAATAATAATATGCATAATGGAGAAAAAGACAACTTTTACAAATACCACTTAAATTTATTTAAAACTCGACCCGGGTTTTAAATAAATTTAAGTGGTATTTGTAAAAGTTGTCTTTTTCTCCATTATGATGGAATACCACCAAGTTAACCTTGAGAAAGTAATTGCTCTTCATATATGCATAAAGCAAATCCTGATCTTTTTCAATTTTCTTGCAAATTTATAGACCAAAAAGTAGATTTTCCCTCCAACACAAATCTAATAATTTAGCTCCAAAGAAGAAATAAAATTAAGCAGCAATAGAGCACAATCGCATTTATTTATTCTTAAATTGAGAATACTTAAGAAAGCGAAGTGAACATAAGTTACTAGCAATTTTTTCCTATGAAATGGAGCATTCTCTGTTGTTCAGGATTTAATGTTTCTCTTATTATTAACCAAAATGCCTGGAGTATTGAAAACTCTCTTTAAAAATACTGATGCTAGAGCAGTCCAAGAGTGTTTTCACAGAAGGCATTTCACAGCCTTTCTGTGATTATTTTTGGTTAAAATTTCAGATTTCTGCTGTTCACTGAGTGGAACTAATAGTTATTTTATGTGCTTCCATAGCACATTAGTGGCCTTAGAGATGCCATTATGGGAAATATAATACATATTTCCACTAGAAACAAAATTCACTACTTTTTCCACAACATTTATCTGTGAAAAGTATTGCCTAATTTCACTACTGGGCAATTCCACACTAATGGCCTTACGCAAGTACTCACGGCCTGACTGGTTTTGATTGCTTTGATTTCTGGGGTATATTAGCTCTTCATATTCATAAATTTAAGTAAGTGATGGGGCAATTTGAACACATCTGAAATTAGAGTAAAATAGTACAACACAGTTTAAAACTGACTCCAATGTCTATCTAAAGGCCGGATTTCGAATGTATTGATGAGATAGGGAGACAACAACCTCACCTATCTTTTAACATTAGGTTATAAAAACATCTATTCCCATCTCTTAGAGCAGTTTAATTTTTCCCTTTTCTTAATCTAAGCCATGTTCTGAAGTAAATAACCCCAATGTTAATGCTTAGGAAAGGACCAGGCTTGAGTTCCCTGAACAGTCATGATACAGGAGTCATAACTTGCATGGCTTTATATTTGTGGCGCAAAACCATGGCACGACGGAGCAACAAAAACAGAAAGGTGAAAATTTCAAAACTTCTGCAGCATAAAAAAAAGCTATTTTTGAAAAGGCATTCTAAGAAAAGATTATATTTTTCTGCAGCACAAAACTTCGTTTTTCAAATACTAAAAGAAAACTTTTTGGCCTTTCAATCAAACACATAATAAAACTGCAGGCTTCTGACAATCTAGCAGTCTGGCAGATATGCAGCATGCATGTCGGCTTTAAAAATAATGCATTGGGAGGTTATGACAGTGGTGTGTGCATGCACCATGCACCAAATTTTAAATGAAACTTTCCATGATTAATAACATAACATCTCCGCTTAAGATCATATTTTTTTATGCAATGAATTTTTATGCAAATTATCAATACTTTAGCATTAAAATGACGTCCAGATGGTTAAATTCTGAGGCAAGATTTTACTGAGATACAGTTTACCACGACGTAGCACATACGCCACCCGCACAACTAGGGTTCAAATCTTTTTTGGAAGTATTTGGAGGAAGCTCGAATCCATGGATTCGATAAGATTCAATTGAATCCTTGATCCTGACCACATCACAAGTAAAAAGTCCCTTAATGTGTAAGATATATATAAAAGACACCATTCATGGCTGTACTCCATTGGATTGATTCATTACATAACCATTGTCTAGAATTAAGTATTTAGTATTGATGGTTGGTTGTGTCAGACATTGATTCTGTTGTTATTAGTTATTAGCAAAGTGTTGATTTATGAACAAACAAAATTTGTCGTCAAAGTTAGCAAACTAGCCACAAGTATGCACAAAGTGCATAGGTGAGATAACAGAAATATGTAATTTTTATAAAACCTTAACTTACAATTAGTACAATTCTACCTCGAGTGTCAATTTAATGATTTATAGCAATTATGAAAAATAAAACTTTGCAATTCCACCGTGATTTTGTAATCAATCAATTACATAACTGTGTTACATATAAAGGTCCTGAAGATGTAACACAGTTAAAAAACCGGTCAAGTCCAAAACATCATTTTGGAATAGCAAAGTTATATTTTTCATTGCAACAAAATAAAATTATTTATATCGCCAACAAGTGACAATGTTTAATTACCTGTAACAAACATTTTGAACATGAAGGCAGATGCCATAGAAAACTACCGTTTCAATTAATCCACTTACACATAGTCATCTTCTCTTCAGAAATATTTATCTGATGGGTGGAGGAATGGATTTTATAGGTGACCTGGCAGTATTTTACCATTTCCTTAGCAAAAAAATTAAAACAAATGAGTCAGGTAGACAGTAAAAGTAGTAGGGCAATGAATTCACTCAAAGCATCATGGGGAAAACACTGTAGTCACCAGAAGGAGAGCTAACAGAACATTTGTGGAGGTAAAAGAGTGAGGAGTGTGTAATAGATGTATGAGAAGAAGAATAGGAATCGCGGAAAGCACTATGGGAGGCCAAAAGAAAAGTAAATAGAAAGCATCTATAAAATTGTCAACATTTTCCTGATCTACCGCTGATGTAGAGACTGTCCACAAAACCTATCAACCAATTGATAGAATACCACAATGAGTTAATATAAGGTTAAAATATGCATGTTTTTCCTAAGTAACCGATAAAAACTCACACTTGGAAGTCTAATACATATACCAAGTACAACCTGAATGTTGGTACTGATGCATGTGGTGGTGTTTTAATGCACATGATACAATATTTTTGATACTCACGAGGGCTAGGGCTACTCCTTGGAGATCCCCTATCAGCATCTTCATTATCACTGTCCACAACAGACCGCCGTTCTTCGACCTCATCATCTGATTCTGAAAAGGTGATTATTTCCACCTTTAAATTCATATTCCAAAATTTAATGAGCTGGGGAAGGTTCACACCTTCAATAAGAACTCTAGTTCAGTAGGAATTTTCCAGAATAGCAACAACATATATTGAATAAATTTAAAAACTCGTATCAAAACTTTGAATGTATCTCTCATAAACTCATCATTTGTCTCTTTCATCATGAAATTACAGCTTCAAGTGGTTAATCATACATCTGCCACCTCGGTTATTTACAAAACCCATAAGTCTTAACATAATCTGAAGTGAATGTTACCACAATGCATATTGAAAATATAAATATGTACTTATAATATGTAACCCTCTTGGAGATAGTTACTTCACTTCTGTCATAAGTAAATTTACATAATTATATGCCACAACCTCAATATAAAACATATGTTTGAATATATCTAAACCCTATCCTAGTATAGAAAACAAAAATTCATGCTACTAAAATAAGTGTGGCCATCATTATTATAACTCCCTGAAATATCTTGAGCATGGAGCTAAATTTGAATTAAATTGATATTTAGGTGAAGATACTAAAGATACAGGAAATACTGCATCAATTTTTACCACATAATATTGAAATCAGGGTTTATAACACCCTTCACTTAGTAACTATATATATATATATTTTGTGGCAATTAAAGCTGCCTTTGTACGAAAAAGTGCAAGGAAATTATAACTCATAAGCAATTGAGCGTGAGGGAGGAGCGTGGTGGCCTAGTGGGCAGTACGCTTGGCTACTGATTGAAGGGTCCCGGGTTCAAATCCAGGTGAAGCCTTTGAACGCCCCTGAACAAAAATCCTCGGAGTGCGAGGTGGCCCAGGGAAGGAAAGGAACTAGGAACTACCCTGAATGTGTGAAATTCACACGCCTGTGGCTTAGTCCGGATTGAGCTGTATCCTCAACTATCCAAACCAACCTTCGGGTTGAATCACTGAATGAGTGAGGCAATTGAGCAGCTATGTTGCAAGCACAAGTAGAAGAGATTAAATATCTACCAAAGTAGCAATTAAATTTGGAGTTAAAACAAGATGATATCCTTAAAAACTTGATACAGAATTTACATGTAAGATTTTGCAAAAATGCCCCATCCCACACGAAAATCAAGGCAAGATTGCAAAGATTTGCCAAATTCAAGGGGAATTCCCAGATTTTTTACGAAAATAGTTATTTCAAAGGGTTGATCAGGTTTTCCAGGAGTGGCTACCCTAGCCCATGATGAAATAAAACAATTAGCATGTCTTACCAGCACCACTGCCAGATTTGGGTGATGACTTCGCCTTGCCTTTGCCGGTACGTTTCCCTTTCACAGGCTTCTTTGTTTTCTTCCCCTTATCAGGAGGACTCCTTGATCTTGACTGTCTTCCTGATGTCACTGACTGAGGAGATGTAGGTCTAGAACCTCCCGATTTATTCGATTTTGGTGAGCCAGACCGGGATCTGTGAGATGCAGCAGACCTAGAGCGTGAACGATCAGACTTGCGTGACCCCGAACGCGATCTAGCAGACTTCACTGATCCAGAACGAGACCTATTTGATTGCGCTGAAGCAGAACGAGACCTGTTTGATTTGGCCGAACCCGACCTAGACCGATTTGATTTGACAGAACCCGAACGTGACCGATTGGACTTGGCCGAGCCTGAACGTGACCGATTGGACTTAGCTGAACCTGAACGTGACCGATTGGATTTCGCTGATCCAGATCGAGATCTGTCGGACTTTGGCGAGCCAGAACGAGACCTGCCTGATTTTACAGATCCTGAACGAGACCTGCCTGATTTCATAGAACCCGAACGAGACCTGTTTGATTTTACAGACCCTGAATGAGACCTGCCTGATCTTGCAGAACCTGAACGAGACCTGTCTGATTTTGCTGACCCAGAACGAGATCTGCGTGACTTCGGTGAGCTAGGTGGAGATCTGGGGGACTTTGGTGAACCTGACTTTGATCTGGCAGATGCTGGTGAACCAGATCGAGATCTGGCTGAACCAGAACGGGACCTGTTGGATTTTGCAGAACCTGACCTCGAGCGGGGAGATTTTGGGGAGCCTGATCTCACAGAATGAGGAGAACCTGACCTTGACCTGTGTGATCCAGGTTTAGGAGATTTGGGTGACCCAGATCGGGACCTAGGAGACTTTGGAGAGCCAGATCGGGACCTTGGAGACTTAGGTGAACCAGATCGGGACCTAGGAGATTTTGGAGAGCCAGATCGGGACCTAGGAGACTTAGGAGAACCAGAACGGGATCTAGGTGATTTAGGAGAACCAGATCGGGATCTAGGAGACTTAGGAGAACCAGATCGGGATCTAAGAGACTTCGGAGAGCCAGACCTTGACTTGGGTGAAGCCGATCGTGATTTTGCTGAACCCGACCTTGATCTCTCTGATTTGGCTGACCCTGACCTAGATCTAGCTGATTTTGGAGTTCCAGATCGAGATCGTTGTGACATTGGCGAACCAGAACGTGAGCGTGGAGATTTTGGAGAAGCAGACCGTGATCTGGCTGACTGAGGTGAGCCAGATCGAGACCTGGGTGACTGGGGAGATCCAGGCGGGGATTTGGGAGATCCATGTGGGGATTTGGGAGATGATGACCGTGATCTGTATGAATGCTGGGATCCCGATCTGTTAGATCGCACTGACTTTGGCGTACCTGACCGGGATCTTGCGGAACCAGCAGGTGAATGTGGGGATTTAGGATCTGATCCAGATCTTGAGCGCACAGATTTTGGTGATGGCGAACGTGAACCAGCTGACTTTGGAGTACCAGAGCGAGACCTCCTGGAATGCGGAGATGGAGACCTGGATTGATCGGACTTGGGTGACTGAGAGCGTGATTTGGCAGATTCTTGAGAACCAGATCGCGATCGTCTTGACCTTGGTGAAGCTGAAGGAGACCTATTGGATTTCGGTGATTTTGACCCAGATCTATAACCGTTTGGAAAAGCTTGAGAAGCTAAGTAAAGGGGTGATGCTGAACCAGATTTGGGTGATGGAGGCCTGTTAGCACTGGGGGACACGGATACACCTCTACGTGAACCTGCTGATCCATTGGAACGGGCACTCGCAGGGGAACCGGACCTGGATTTAACATTGGAAGGGGATCCCGAGCCTGATCTATACCCAGATTTCACTGAAGTTGGAGAGCCAGAGCGTGATCTTGATCTTCTAGAACTGGTGTGTGAATGCGGTGATTTGGGAGAAACAGACCTGTCATGAGATGGTGACGGAGACCTAGACCTTGACTTGACAGAATTATTCGATGCCACAGAAGATGCCGGTGACGCAGACCTGGAACCTGATCTTGATCGTGGAGAGCCTGAACGTGAGCGTGCAGATTGTGGCCTAGATGCATCAGCGCTGGGTGATCTTGATCCTATCGAGCCAGATGGTGATCTCCGGAAAGAAGCGCGCCCTCGTTTAGGTCCGTCATCTTCATTCTGTCCACTCTCCACGGAATTGGCGTCATCGCTATCACTGTCCCGGTCATCGCCAGAATCTTCGCTTCTACCAGGCCCATTTCTTATAGCTCCGCGATCTTCGTCCATAGGACTTTGTGGATTGTCCTCTGAAAATATTTGAAAATTAATTTCCAAACAAATATTTATCCCAAAAGGAAATATTTTTGTTTATTAAAACTATTATAAATACAAACATAATTAACAATCACCAAAAGATATCTAAGAAACTATATCCTATCGTTTAATTAAGAGTTTCCGTACTTTGATAATACTCATTCGACCTTAATTGCACGAATCCCTTCCTCGTTCAACACAATGCTTCTGACAACATAACATACGCTCATATTAGTGGACCACTAACCACACGACTTACCGTAATCAGAATCCATTGCTCATAGACGTAGGGGAAATATGTTTCGTGGGACAATAATTTGACTCCCGGATATGAATAATGCGTCGATTCACAGGCTGAAATAACACTTAACCGAAATGAAAAACTTACTAAACACCATTCAACACCTTCCCGATGTTTCGCTTGCGCATTAATGAACTTCATTTGCCTCAGTTGAAAAATCTGACTGTCGTGGTTTGCGCACGTTGTGCAGAAAAACCAGGGAACCTTTTATTTTGCTTTCATATGGAAAACGCAATTACTGAAAGCACAAAGATATTTAGTCAAATCAAAAATGGTCCGTTTATATTCGGTCTTAGGTGACTTTTAGTGAATAATCGCCCATATTTCACAGATTGTCAGTAGGACCTCCCACTGAGCTGATTATTTCTCGTTAGACTTGTTTTTACTAACAAAATATTTCTCACTTATTTATTTTATTTTCCTTATTTACTAATTATTATATTTATTTATCATTATTCCTGTAACTGAATAAACCATAATACTCGGGAATGTTTGTTTTACCATGATGATAAACAATTTAACTATGTATGTCACAGTGCGGTGTAAAATAAAAATTAATATAGACAAACCTTGTATCCATGACCGCCTACACATTTTCTGTGTAAAACTGCATTCCTTCTTCTGTGGATATGGTATGTCAAGCCTCGATGGCAATGCAACATAATAGCCATGTTCTAGCCCTGAAAATAAATGAAACTTGGAATCGAACCTGATCTCTCAGGATATGTAGACAGCACCTACCCAAACTAGTTCTGCTGGAGAAACTTCCATTGAGGAGTTGTGCTTAAACTTTTTATAGATATTTCCCACCAGATTTGTGCCTTTACATAGAGCAAATAATTCAGTAGGAGCTGCTCATTTCCAACCACTTTGAACACATCATCTGTAGTAATCAATAGCTGAAGATTGGCTTTCTGCAGCTGTCCACTCCTCTCTGCCAACTGTTTCATTCCTTCATCATTATTCCCTCTGACGTCCTTCATTATTTGCCTGACGTATTCCATTCTTGGTTTTCCTCTGTAATTCCTCCTGTTCATATCTCCTTCCAACATTGTTTTCATTAGGCTGTTGTTCCGCAAAATGTGACCAATAAGTCGGTCTCTCCTTCAGTGTTTTCATTATACTTCTTCAACTCTTAATGGGACTTCATTAGTGATTCTCTCCGTCCATTTGATCTTCATTATTCTTCGGTAAAACTCTCAGTTTCCCGATCTCTTTAGCTCTGCAGCCGTTATTGCCTAGATATCAACAAATCCGAGAGGAAAGTATGATAGGTAACTCAAAGATTCAAACCAGAAAAAGTCCCTCATAAAAACCTAAATTAAACTAACAAAATATCACGGAACAACTTCAGAAGTAGCAAAACTGCACACAGAACGTGTACAGTATAAGCATGGAAGATTCTTCCATGGTAGAAGGGTAGAATTGAATTATGTCCAATATATTTCTCAAGAACCTTATTGTAAGGTTCATGATATTTCTCCCGCTTCGACAATTCATGTTTTTCGTTATTCGTTTGTTTAAACCGCATGAATTACGCACTCCGATGCTCTTGCCAAGACGCATCTTTTTTCAACCGTCTAATTTTGTGGCTGGAAGAAAAATTATACAAAATTTGAATATGAGTTATTAGTGAAACATGTTCTAGTGCACAGAAGATCATTTTGTAGTGCAGTGTGTTACCGTAGTGTTTTTAGCGTGATCAGTGCGTTTATTTCCCTCAAATTAGGTATGTCGGGGAAAGGAAAGTTCGTACATGACGCTGTAGTTGATATTAAATTCAAGGAGAATTTAACGTGGATCTCCTGCTCGAAAGTAGTAATTGAAATCATTAAATACCTGGCATACCAAAAGCAGCAAATACCTTATCCATTCGATCAACTGAAGCTATTGGTAAATAAAAGGAAAACAGACGTTGCAGGTGCAGGGAGTACGGTTAACAAAGTGAGTACATCATTATTTTTGCAATGTATTCTATAACTTTTGTTTCATCATTTGGGTGCAAAATAGTTCTATAAAAGTAAATCAAATCGTTGCTTAGCTATTTTTTTATAATTTTGAAATAACAGACTTAATATGTATCACATTTTATGCTTACCTGTGTGAGGTTGGCGACGGTGTGGTGACCCAATGGGTAAACCTGTGGCTACTTACTAGGGATGATTAGGGGAAAACCTCATTGAGCTTAAGCTGCTTTGAGACTTATAGCTTGACCCAATTTCTTTGATCTGGGAACCATATGCAGCTGGTCGTTCTGGGAAACCATATGCAGCACAGGGAAAGGCTCTACCCTTCACCCTTATGCGTAAATTACAGCCACCGTATGGCGTGGTACTTAATGGCCTCTTCCATTACCGATCAAGCTGACCTTTAGTTTGGCTATATGCTCGATTCAAAGTGCCTTTGATGTCGTCGGCGAAGAAAGGAAGTTGAAATTTTTCAAAAGACATGACCAAACCTCCATAAATTAACTCGTATATGCATAATTAAAGTGGTAAATACCAATTCAACGAAATTATTATTACTTGTGTAATTTACAAATTTTCTAGGCAAATACTTAACATCAAAGTCCTTGCAGATCTCTTCACTGAATCGGAAATTTTCCCGATTGTAAAGATAGAGAATATATAGGTATATATACATACATAAATCCTTTATTGCTGCACAACACTAAGGATATCATGTTATATTTTAGTAACAGCAGATATTTTTTAAATGCTCTTTTATCTTAATGTGAGAAATTCTGATTTCCACTCTTGAAATTTTGTGAAGTTTATTTAACCATATATATTTTCCCTAGTTTATTATCATGGCCAATGATCGAAATTATGTGGGGACTGAGTGTTTATTGTTTATGGTTGAAGTTACTTCATAATGTATTCACTATTCTTCAAGGTGATTCAAGCTGTTAAGAATAGTTCATAGGTTACATACACCTCAGTGAATGCACTACGGTACTTTTTACTGTTTTGGTCACCCCTCTGGCCAAATAATTCTCATCAATCAGAGTCTTAAAATTATTATATAGTGATGCTGGTAATTGTTTCGAATTATTATTTGGTTTGGCCATTTGTTATTATAATTTTCCTATTTTCTAAGCTCTTGTATTGTGAAATAAATTAGGTATTCTAATCTGAGTTATCTTTTCCAGGGATTAAATTCTGGGAGATATTACAGTAAAGCATCAGAAGCAGTTGAAACACTGGAAATAATTTTCCAAGTAAGTATTTAGTGCTCTTTTACAATGAGAAGATGGTGTAAATTTGGAAACGCCTTATATTCTTGAAAAATTTTATTTTAAAAAGTGATTAAAATATGACAAAAAAATTAAGAATCTTTTACTGACTACCACTCGAGCAACTTTCCAAGCCTTTCTTCTTGGTACACTTAGCCTTGCCACATAATTGGAGCTCTTTTGCTTCTTCATAGAATAATTTGACAAATAAGCTGTAACTATGTTCATAATGCAAAATTATAACATTCAAATACTATTGCTGTGGTAATGGCATTGCATTAGATTTTTGCCCTACATTGTCTTTGCTCTTCATGTCTATAATTCACTTAGCATACCTTTTCCCCAGAATATTGAGGCTGAGTTTATGATCAGTAGTCAAGCTGGCTGTGGTGGAGTAGAAGAGGTAGTGTTATTATTTGGAGCAACTCCTGTTACCCCGAAGGATGTTTTCAGAATACTGATTCCTGATATTAGAGGTGATTTTGATTTTGAGAGTCCCAAGCCGCCCTCAAGAAAAATGATGGTGCAACTCCTCAGGTAATTTGAATGGTTTGAAATAAGCTCAAAACTAAATAGAAATCCTTAACTGTAGTGGCTGCTGAATTTTCAAGTCTTCCTCTGCATATACTGGTGTCTGAATGATGACAGTTACTGTTGCTGCCCTGCTGGCTTAGTGAGCTTCAGACCCGAAGAAGCCAGTATGATGGCTGGAGAAATGGTTGTCACCCAGATGAAAAAAGAGATGGCTTAAATCCAGCGGCTACATTTGAGGCATCACAGAAACCTGTGAATTAATCTTAACTTTCTTACTGCCACTGCATTCCAAGCAGGTTGAGCTACGGCTGCTAAGGTTATTTTCATGAATTTTATAATGCTTTAGTAGTCAATTTTTCTAAGCCATATTATTTGTTCATCCATATCTACAGCTATAAACAGCCTCACCAGCTACAGCTAGGGCATTGTGCAGAGGGTGTTATGACAACAGTCATGTTAACCCTTTCAATACTAGCAGGAGATGTTTGTTCCTGTGAATGTTTATTGTAAACAGTGCTAGCCCAAGGCAAGGTTAAAATGGGCAAAAGGGACAGGCAGGTAGTAGGTTCAGCCAATCTGTGACATTAATGCATGTGAAAAGTGGACAAATTATGAAAATCAGAAAATGTTACTAACTTCCTGCATGCAGTTCCATCCAAAATAAACTTCTATAGAGTACGGTAAAAGGGACCCTCTCAAAACTACTTCATATTCCTGCTACTTTTAGAAAAATGTTCTGCTTGATAGGAATGACAAAATCATACCGTTCCTCCCTACTATTTCATAAATTGAACTTGAAATGGCATGATGGTCAATGTGAGTATGGGTGAATCATGGATAAAAAAATGTTTTCCATACAATGTAAATGCCTTTTCTGCAAAAACTGTAAATAAGAAGCAAATATTCCTAAGGAATTGAATGGTAATGAAATATATGCATCTTCTTATCTATCTTAATTTGTGAGTTACAAGCAAATAACTGGAGGAAATTCATTAGCTCTGTAAAAAATGCACTGCAGTCAGCTGATATGGCCGGGAAAAGTGTTCATTTAGAATCTTCATATTTGGTATTTTAATCTTGCTTCCAATAGCTTAGGACTGTCAACAGTGAAAGAAATGTTTTTTTAAGCAGTAAGAGTGGAAAGATTAAATTTAGTATGTGTTTTGACTCATACAGTCGCAGTGGAACAAGGAAGGGTACAGGGAACACTTAACCCCTTCCCTTACAAGGACGAGTTAACTCGTCCTAACCAGTCATGTCAAGTCACGTCAGGGACGAGTTAACTTGTCCACGGCCTCTCTTTCGTCTTCCTAGCTGCCGAAGAGGAATTATCTCGTCCCCTTCGTATAAATTCTGTCTCTAGGCAGCAGATGGTGTTTGCGGACACACTGGCTCATTTTTAGCCGGTTTTGAGACTAATTTTGATGCATTAGTGTATGGAATTGCATCATAATTTTTGTAATTTTTACTCCGGTATTTGGACATATCATATGAGACTAAGCACATTATTTGCTCATGTTTTACATAAATTTATCTGGTATCGAATTCATATGTTTAGACGTAATATCAATGCACGTATACCGCATTCAAATGTTATAACATTTGCAAAAATATTGCACTTCTTTTATATTTTTGGGGTTCATAATGCTAAATATAATTGATTCCGACATTCACTGTGACTTTCTGATGCAAAAATAACAGTCGTGCGATTTACACTCGTAACGGTGACACTCTGTGTTAGGAAAAATAAAAATAATCCCTTACAATCACTTCTAAACAATACGTTACGTACCTACCTACCCATAAACTGCACCAAGGATGTGTGGCAGGGGGTGTTATGCAACCAGCCATATAAAATACGAATACAGGATAAATGAATATTCGGATAAAATGGTGACTACTGAAGAGTGTTTTTGCATTATTAGCCCAGATATGTTCATGTTTTAGTCATAAATTGTGTGGGAGTAGCAGAAATTGTTGAACTTATCCATATTACAGCAAAGTTCTCAAATATTTAGCCTTCCTTTCCTGTCCTTCGAATGCGGTGTTGTAGTAAAATAAAATCTGTCGTGTCGTAAGAGCAATTTCTCAGACTTGTAAGTAACCTTTCAGTCTCTAGTGGCTTCCACTCATGCAAAAAACAGCTTTTAGAGGTTGAGATTTAGACAATAGTCATCTTATATCCAACCCCCGTAAATGTAATATCTCGGGGGAAATCGGAAGAAACCTCTCGAATACAGCATCACTGATAGTTCAAAAAATTTTCAGGAAAGTGGCAGTGGCTTGCTCTCCTTTTCAATACATTTTGTTCAGGTTTCCTCTCGCGCTCATGTACTATGCTGCAGCCCAATTTTTTCCAAGGTCACCCAAGAAAAAAGGGACAATAGATAAGGGGCGATGCCAAGAGTGCAGTGTCTGTCTGGGAAGCCCCAGGAAAATGGTTGGGGATGCAGTTGCTTTCCGACCCTACTTGATGCCGGTCATAATAGGGCCATAATTTCTTCACGCAACTGGGACAGCGGATCCTTATGAATGGGGAAGATCTTCTGTGGAAAATAATGCCTTCATCCTCATTGGTTTTCAACCTCATCTGCTTTTTTTGCGGTATTCTTTGAATGCGAAGAATACGCACATAAAGAAAAGGCATATATTCCCTCATGCAGACATGCATTTAGCAAGACTTTGAGCAGAAAGACTCCACCTTTGTTATTATTTCCCCCGATTTCCATCTTTCTTGGTACCCCTCGCTTCTCTCTAAATCTCACCGACTTGTATTATCCTCTTCGAAAAGCTACCGTGTATAAGCTTACGTCAATATCCCTGTAGATATTCCCAATGTACCACTGAAATTCTTTTACCGTTATCATAGGGTGTCGACATTAGATCATTTCAATTTATCCTAAATTTTCAACGGAGGCGTACGTTAGTTTTTCGCTCTCCTCCTGAGCATTTATGTCTAGTGTCCCTTCTCCATCAGCGTTTCAATGAAATCCGTTTTTATGTGATTAGAGGTCAAGAGCAATTTTTGGTCACCTTAGTGATTTTTTACTGTTTTGCTTTATTCATTCTGCAATGGAAAGTGAAAGGGTGTTGATGTGGACAAAGGAAATTTAGAAACTTCTGGATCTGAATCGAGCTTCTCCGAGCACACCATATCAGATGCCTAGTGCGAAGATGAGCCTATTGAAGGCAACCAATGGAGAGAAATGAAAAGTAGCGGAGCTCCCCCTCCTGCACCCGCAAGGTTGAATTTTGAAAGTGCTTTATCACTCAATTTTGAAGTTCAAGAAGATGGTGATGTACTCCAGTTTTTTCAACTGCTCTTTGATGATGAAATGATAGAACATATTACTGATGAGACAAATTGGTATGCAAATCAGTGTCTTCATGAAAAACCCTCTGGTTCCAGAGAATAATGGCGTGAAGTGAGTGCTCCTGAAATACGATTTTTCTTGGCGCTAATAATGATGCAGAGCATTGTGAAAAAGCCTGACCAAGAGTATTATTGGACCACACGGTGGATTCTGTGTACGCCATTTTTTGGGGAAACGATGACATATTGCCGAATTGCAAAAAAAATTCAGTAATATTTACATTTCACAAAAATGAGGAATACGTCGCAGAAATATGTACTAATTCAAAACTGAATAAGATTTAAAAAATCTACCAAATGTTGATCATAAAATTCAGTGAGTTGTACGCCATGGATCAAGGTACGACTTTGGATGAAAGTCAACCTTTTCAAGGGACGATTGGGTTGGAGGCTCGATTTGCTCCAAGACTGCAAGATTTTGCATCGTATAATTTGTTATGTGAATCAAAACGTGGTTATGAATGGTACACTATAATTTACACAGGCAAATCAACTAGGTTGGACAAAGATTTTTACAGCATGCCCATGTCATCACAAGTGGTTATGTCCGTTATGAAGCCCCTATTTGATAAGGGTTACTGTGTTGTTACAGATAAATTATTTATTCACCTAATCAAAATTTTTTGTGGAATTCCTTTGTGCTCTTATCAAAAATCACATGGAGGGAAGCCATCTTTGAATAATAGACTTGACCTCATCGAAAAAATTATTGAGGAGTACCATCCCCAATTTTTGGCTCCTGAATTTGGTAGGTCACCCACAACACCTCACCGTCTCCGCCCCTTAGAAAGGCACTTTCCTGAGCTGATCCTAGCCACTAATAAGAAGGCAAGCCCAAGACGCAAGTGCTTTCTATGTACAAGAAATAGAGATGCGCATGGGAATATAATTCGAAGGGAGAGCAGATATTTTTGCCAAGATTGCAATGTAATTCTGTGGTTGTAACGCTGTCTCTCACCATGTTTTAGGACTTTCCACACAAAAAACCTGTAAACAATCAAAATTTGTATTTATTGATTTGGATATATGTTAGGGTTATAGAATTTTGATTAAAAATATAGATATTTTGGCTTAAATACTTGTTCTCGCTGAGGTAGAAGTGAATCTCTCACTTTAGATTAATGATAAAAATAAGGGTAAACATTGAAATTATTATTTAAAAAAAGCTCAATGCTCAAAAAAATCTTGTTTCCCCATCATTCTAACATATAAATAATTTTATAATACAATTAAAAAATATGATACTTTTTGGAACCATTTCCTCAAATAAATGCATCAGGGAAGGGGTTAAGGATGGGAATGGGTGGATAGTGAATTTGTTTCGTGGTTTATGTTTTAATTATTTATGGTGTGTGAGAAGAAACAGTTCTTAAACTCGTCTGTTCAGTGGTGAATTCCTCTAGTCACTTTTGCCAATTCTACAAGTTTAGTTAGGGTGTGTAATACTCTCTGCCGTTTCTTATTTGTTCAGTTAAGTTGTTTCTTTCAAAGATTCAGGATATGCGTATTTTGAAATTTGGTGCTGGAAAAAACACTTTATGGTTTCATTAAGAAGGTGATAAAGATAACAAGGTTGTAATAATTGGTACAAAAATGGTGGCCAAAATATGGGCAGGTGGCAGTTTTAGCACTGAGGGCTAGTATATTGCACACCTGGCTGCAAAAGGTTAATCATAATGTTTAAGAGCAACAGCCTTGCCATGCTGGAATCACTAGTTCCCAGTTGATCCCTGAAGTTAAGAATCTTTGGGCTCTAAGCAAACTTGAATGAGTGATTGTGTGAGTCATCCTAGATGCTGTTGCCCTTGTCTTTTAAATACAGGCAGTAAATTCAAAATGACATGAGATGTCGAAGCTTGTTTAACTGAAGTACTACTACAACAACTCCTTTAGTTAGTAATTTTTCTTAACTGTTCCCAGCTACAAAAATGTGTTCCTTTTTTTGCAGGTGTCTACTTGAATCTGAGAGTCTGCATTCAGTGGTGAGCCAGCCAGTAACCACAACCAATACATTCATTTTCTTCAAGAGAAAATTGAACCATTCTAAAGGTGCTCCAGATAATTTTGTTAATAAAAGTTGGTTTCTGCCTAGGGAGAATTTCAAACTACCGCAGAAAGGCAGGCAAGCAGTTTTAAGGATAGAATATACTTCCAAAGAGTTTGTGGCATTAGAAGCAGAATCACCTTTAGCTAGACCTCTTTTGGGGGTCAGCGAAAGTGAAAGCACTCCAATAAAAGATGTTCGCTCACCACTCAAGAAGGTGGAAAACCTAAGACAGCCAGGACAGTGTGGTAGTGAGAAAGTCATGAAGATACCAGGTTTCAAGTTGCCAAATCATTTAGTCTTCAAAGCACCAATGCCAGTGCAAGAAAGACCAGAGAACAGTAAACACAAGAACCCTTTCGGAGAAGTGAAATGCTTAGCAAGTAGTATATCAAGCTCTGTGAACAGATTGAGTGACGATTTCGAAAAGCTTTCATTTAATCCGTGCACAGAGAAAAGCATGTCTAATTTCAACTCAATCGAATGGTTTGAAGCTCGTGCACCAATAAGAGGTTTTAAAGATTGTGTGGTTAATGGAGTTTCAGCTATAACCTCATGAGCATAGCTAGGAAAGTATGTACATTTGGGTAATCAAATGTACATAAAACTGTACTATCATGGACATGTTTTTGGTGGTCTGGTTGTTATTTAAGGGTATATTTTATTTGTTGATGCTTTTACTTAGTGACGCTACTACACAGACTTGCGACACTGCTTCATAACATTCCTAACCGTGCAATGTACTAATAGTGCTATCTTTCTATTCAGTTTTAGCTGAACTGTGGAAAGAAAAGTTATTTTTTTCTGTTTCAAATAGAAAAATATTCTTAAGTTTTGTACTTTATGGGAATCAGGAGCTTAACTTTTACCTTCTGGTTGAAAGAATATTTGAGACTAAACCTTTACTTAGAGAAGAGACGGATATGACATTTTTTAATTTATTAAAATCTAAAGGAATCAAATCAATAATTCGCCAGTTTCAGACTCAGTTGCCTAAATGGTTTCTGTATGAAGAGAGTAGCCCAATTCATTGCGTTGGTCAGTTTGTGTTCTCAGTTATTGTCAGTTTTCTCTAGAAAAAAGTGAGTCAATTTGATGTTTTACTCCAGCTAGCTCAGAATATCTGAAAAAAGAGAAATACTTACAGAGAACCATGGATATTGAAATAGATAAGGATTTACAGAAAATTAGTTTTAAAGATGATATGGACTGCTTCCTTAGCTTGAATATTACTACCTGTGATTTAAGTTCTTCACATGTTCAAGAGTTTTTTGGGTTCAAACATAACACTATCAACCATTTTGGAATTATTGTAAATACTAGAGATGTTAGAATGTTTAATAATGATGTGAGTGTTGTCTATTGTGACCTCTCGAAGCTGAATGAATTTTTCATGAGAGCCGACTAATTAATTATGATTTGTGGAAAATAATGAGTTAATAGTTTTAAAACTAATCCAATCATGTTGAAGATGTCTGTGTTACTTAAAAAGACTGAATTTATGTTGAGTGCTCACTGTGTACTTTAGGAAAACTATGTATTTGTGGGCTATGAGATTAAAAACTAAAGAAAAATAACCTCAAATCATGACTTGGTTGTGTAATTTCATTGCAACAAAATTTAATTTTTGACTTTTGATGGAACAGTAAAAAAGTGTGCACAGCTCAATAATATTTTTTCATTCAAATTTTTTAAAATAAATTATCTTAAATAAAAAACATGCAGATGTAGTTATTCACAAGGTTTTACAGTTGTACTTTGGAGGGGAGCTTAAGGGAGAATGTATTTTATAAGATATTTACACTAATGAAAGATTGTTCATATTGTACATTTAGTGGCTGAAAGACCAAGAACCCATTTGTCCAATGCACCGACCTGGAAAAGAACAGCAGAAATGTCAATTAGTACAATGGAATTGACATCAGAGGTTGCAAACAAATCATGCAATAGATATAGATTTAGCTCCTTATGCCTTCCCAGATGCCTCCACTTATTCTCCCACAATCCTCAGCCACAAGGACAGCATGTTTGCATATCCACTAGAGACCTGCAATTCACTCAGTTAACGCAGTCAAGACTCTGTTCACTCAGATGCCTGGTTTAAATGATATAACCATTCTGCCCCAATGAGTCCATCCTAAATGCCTCGGCTCCCCCAGCAGTGAGAGGACTCGAGGCCACAGCAAAGGTTGAGAAATGTGCCGGGTCAGAGGGAAGACTCGGGTTCCAGCTCGGATCCAGCTATAGCTCATCAGATTAGGGCTTCAGGAAGTTTTAATGAAAACACTTCGTAATATTGTACATATATTAATTTTTATTGATGGTCTCATTTCAATATCAATATCGTTTTCAAAACAATTACAAGTAGCAAAATGCACTGACCAGACAACTCATTTGTAGACAGGAGGAGGAATTGGGTAGGGATTCTGGTGAAGTGATTCTATGATAAGGAAGCTTTTTGAGGTCAGCCAGGATCAACTTGCTTCTCGTCAGGTGGAAGGGAGGGAAGGTTTTCTCTTGCGGCACCAGTACTGGTCTGAGGGAGGAAGGTTAATTAAGTATGCATTTATTAAATAGAGTAACATTTGATCGGTGTTTGCGGTTGAATCTTGGAATATTACCCAATGTTTTCACTATAACTTCCTGATGTCAGAGTTCCACTAAGTTATGACGCCCACAATTTCTTACAGACGAGGGCTTGTTAGTGTACGTACAAAAGCCATCAGAACTCAACACCCAGGGCATGCAGTAGCTGTGAGGGGCTTGCAAAGGGAGGCAGACCAAGTGCCCCACTCAGGAAGACATCGGAAGATTGACAATGACAAAATTTAGAAGTCACAACCTTGAAAATATCAAATAGTGTCATGCATAAGTTGAGATTTTTCATGGCTGTGTGTCACATCCATGATATTACCGAGGTTAATCAATATGGAGTCCTTCCTGAATAAAACTCCACAAAGAGGAAGGCACGTCTGATTTTTTTCCACCTCAATTCTAGGATTCTAATAACTAGCTGAGTCTAAGGATACTCATCCTGGTTGTGATACCAGCAAGCTAGTTTCTCTATTCTTAGCGTCACTGCATTCAAGTTGAATGTGAGAGTTGCACAAATGCAGAAGCACCCAGTACATATATTTGATCTGTGCATAGATTAAAGAAGAGAGTAAATGGCATCTAGGCACACAAGTGAGAAGCCTGTTTTTTGGGAAAAATATCCACAGAACATGGCTATTGTGCAAATTTCAGCCAGTTACACTATGCATTATACTGTTTTTAGTCAATTATTTTTATTTTGCATGTATTTAGATAATCACAGTTCTGCGAAATTTTGTTAACCAATACCTCAGATTTCAGCATATTAACCACACAAATGATCCATTAAAAAGGCCGATTTTATTTTTTAATGGCTTCTATATTCCCCAGTGCTGTCACATCATATTGTTACACCTACTCTCCTCCTTGATCTATTGCTCCACATGAGTCTCAACCAAATTTGCCTGAGTATATTGCAGGTCTCAATTCACTACCACCAATCCCACGTGCTAAGTTTATAAGAGTGCAACAAACCTGGAACTAAATTTTAGAGCATGAGCTTCATTCACTCAGGGGGACATTTCCCTTCCTTGCTCCAGTGTTTTCTCTCTTTTTTCTCCAAGCACACCTACATCAGACATAAAAGTGCATAACTCTGTGTTTGGATGTAGCATTCATAGCTGTTCATAAGCTCAAGTGATTTCATTATGATTCATGACTTTCAAGTGCCCAGGGCAGTTACATATTTGGCACCATAAGTCATGCTGCAGGACACGGGAGAGTCCATTACTGTCATGCCATTAGCATGAATGCTTCACTTTAGTCCACATATGACTCATTGTGCACAATGCTACAATACCTGGATGAGTGACTGATTCAAACAGGACACATTTTTTTACCCTTCAGTAAATTAGTTAATTCATGCACGTTACATTAAAAAGTTAACCTTAACATTAAAGACTCCAGGCATTAATCCATATTGTGCTTAACATACTTAATATTCTGCTTGAATGATCAAGCTATGTACTAGAAACACTGAATATGTACTTGGATATTCCATTAAAAGATTACATACTTATCCAGAATACATAACTTATTCCAAGAATTGTAGTATACTTCAAGCCATATTAAAAATATTTGCATTGGTTTAGCATAAAGGATAAAAACATTGGAGTTCCACACTTTTTTTCATTTCCCTGATCGTTTACTTCGTCTACAGCATCATTGTCAAGGTATATTGACTTTGAAAATGAACTTGACATTTGAACAGAAAAATGATGCTCAAGATATTGAAATCTATCGGGGAAATAAATAAGTGTGGAAGTATGTTGTTCATCATGCTTAACGTTGCAAATTTCCACTAAAAAATGCCTAACTCCATCAATCTAACTACGCTTTGGTTTGATGAAGAGAGAGAGTGGCAGTTCCTAACCTGAGATTTTCTCTTAGAATGTTGTTAATATACACAACCAGTTTCAGCAAGATATTGACATCTTCAGGTATTACCTAATGAATCCAGGTTGTATTTTTAAAATGTTCAGAGGAAATATGCTGGGTTAAGGTTTCTTGGCTGAAAACAAGACGTCATACAAAAAGAGAAATGAGAAAAGAAGCTAAATTTGTTCCTGGCTCCTGAAATTTCGTTTGGTGGACAGCAAAACATTTAGTGAATCCTCCCCAATTTAAAAAATTTCAAAATCCTGCCTATCTTAAAGCACAGAAAACATAGTCCTCAGCTCTTCACATTACTAAAACTGCAATAGCAGTGGATGAAGTAATACTCTTTGGAAAGGCCACCAATCGTGGACAGAGTTCATTCCTTCAAAATGTAGCAAGTTTGGAATCAAATTTTTTGTTTCATATGTGTACAGAACAAGTTATGTGTAGACTTTTACAGTTTAGACCAGGAAGGACACTTTTTTATTGAAGGGTACAAAGAAGAACTGATTTTAAGTAAGATTGTGTTAGATTTAGCTGATATACTGCATGATAAGGGCAAAGCCATCTACATATTTAGATATCTAGCCCTGCCCTAGCTGAAAAACTGATGTTGTGGGAACTAAACACCAAAATAGGAAGGAGTTTCTCCACAATGAAAAGGCAAAACAACTGAAGAAGGGGGAAATGTAGGCAGCTTTTTGGGGGAAAAAGATGGTGCTTACTTGGAGACAGGAAAGATTTGGCATTAGTAAGCACGGTACTCAAATGAGTCAAGTGAAGGGGAAAAGAGGAACTGCAAAGACACCAGCAGTAGTTCAAGACTACAACAAAAATATGGGTGAGGAGTGATGCTATGATTAACATTTACAAAACTGCAAGAATCCACCATTCAAAATATTACTGTATTTTCCAGCTTATAAGACACAGTTTTATCTCTAAGAAATACACAGAAAAACACCCAAGTGTCTCATTTGGCCTAAGGACTACCAACACTGACAATAGTAGTACATATTGTATAAGAAGTGTGGCATAAGCTGATGGCATGGAAGATGATGTTTTTCATGAAGAAACAGACTCAGAGATTGTTGATAACATGGACCAAGGTGATATTGAATATTATGATTAGTGATGTGGTCAGGATTCGATCTAATCCTTCCAAAAAGGATGCGAACTCCGGTTGTGCATGTGGCATACATGCTAAGTTGTGGTTAACTGTAATTTGTGTGAAAATTCATTGTATCCAAAGTATATACGCTGAAATTTTATTGTTATTAATCAGGGAAAATTTCATTTAAAATTTGGCATCCTACCAATGCATAATTTTCAAAAAAGTTCTTGCTTTTAATCATGCTAGCTTACTCAACATTCCTAGTTTGTCATTAAATCAAAAGGCAATCACAACATCATCCAGTGTTAAGTTTTTGGGATTGCACATCCACCATTCGGGCAGCTGGTCAATTCATGTCACCCAACTCAGTTCTACTTTAAACTCAGTTTTATATCAAATCAGATTCCTGCGAAAAACAGTATTGATCAATGTGCTGAAATCTGTATATTATTCAAATTTCTACTCCAGAGCCGCATATGGAATAGTCTTCTGGGGTTCGTCAGCGACATTACTGGAAAAAATCTTTCTGGTCAAGAAAAAGCTAATAAAATGCATGTTAAGTAAACCAATGAGAACCCCGTGTAGACCGCTTCTGGTAAAGCTCAAATTACTAACAATCCCATGTATTTATATATATATAAAATCTCTGTACTCAAAAACAACAACCTTCACCTTGTTCAAATCAACCGGGACATCCATTCTCATGACACAAGGAATAAAAATAATATCTACATGAACCACCATAACACGAGAACCACTAGCAACAGCCCTATTGCAATGGGCACGAAGATTTATAATCTGTTACCAAAGTACATTCGATCATCACAAACTTCATCTAGGTTTGCAAGGAATCTAAAACAATTTTTATTAGAACAGTGTCACTATTCATTAAATGAATATTTTGAGAAACTCAAAAAACCCGGAAGTGTATAATGTATCTCTGCAATCATCATTCATTATGCATGAATATTGTGATTATTTTCTTTTATTTTACTGATTTTATGTATACAAATAATGTACTATGACGAATCCTATACCTACTTCTGTGTAAGCATGGTCACTGATGAATAAACTATTATTATCATTATAATCCCGATTCATGAGCCGCAAACCAAGAGGGGAATAGATGTTTATGTGGCCAAATGTTAAAAAAGAAAAGTGACATTGTTGTCTCCTTATCACATCATTACACTCCAAACCCGGTCATAAGATTGGCATTTATTGGAGTCACAGTTTTAAAGTGCATCGTGCTATTTATTGCTTAGGGCCAGTTTCACCAACTTGGATAATATTCACTGTTACCGGAGTTTAAGTTCTTACTACGCGAATAAATGACGTTAAATTAATATCAAGCATGGTATCAAAGATTTGATGGAATGCTTTTATTATCAATGTACGCTAAAATATACTATTGAAAGTTATTCATAATGTACGAAGTGAGGGGTTTACCTTTCGTCGCTAGAAATATTTTATAGTTAATTTCGACCATAATATGCCTCGTACAGCCTACAAATGCATTTCTCAATTAAAGCCAAATGGTACTAATACCCTGAGAGGTTAAATTGCAACAATTAACAATTATATATTTATTAAATAGTATCACAACTTACAATGTGCTCGGGTGTACTATTATTATCGGGTGTGTATTATCTCGGATAATAAGCTTTTAACCGAGGAATATCGCCAGTAAAATTTTTAACCGAGATAATTCTCCAAAACCGAGATAATGCTACTGGTGAAACAGGAACATTGTATTATCTCGGTTTTTCGGAAAATTATCCGAGTTAATTATATTATCCTTGTTGGTGAAACTGGCCCTTAATTGAGATATTTTTCCTATCATTTACATTTATGAATATTAAGAGGTAATATTTTGCCCTTCCTTTGTGCCAAAATCCATAAAAATTAAAACCAGTCAGGCCACGAGTACTAGTGTAAGGCCATTTGTGAGGAATCGCCCAATTGTGAAAATTAGGTATGTATTACTTTTAACAGTAAAATGTTGTTGAAAAAGTAGCGAATTAGGTGTTTCTTGTGGAAATATTATATTTCCCATAGTGACATCTCTAAAGCAGCAGGAGCCTGAAATTTTAACCAAAATTATCACGAAAAGGTTTTGAAAAACCTACGAAAACACTTTTGGACTGCTCTAGCACCAGTATTTTTAAGAAGTCTTCAGTACTGCTGGAATTGCTCCATTTCATAAACAAAAATTAGCAAACTACTTTATTCACTTAGCTTTATTTAGCATTCTCGATTCAAGAATTAATGAATGCCATAGTGAAAAAAATTGCTGATCAACTTTATTTTTCCTTTAATGCTAAACTATTAGATTTTGGTATGAGGGAAAACTTAAAGAGCTTCTCATGGGTTCATAAATTTACATGAAATTTAAATATGGCTCTGGATTTGTTTCACGCAATTTATCTATTGTTTCTTGGTAATGAAAAGGAACTTGGATTCATAATTTGGTGAAAGGACGATTCAGTATTTGAGATTCGGATTCCAACCATTATTAACTATAATGCTTTCAGTAATGGCTTTTTAGGGTTTAACAATAAATTAAAATGTCAGACACTTTATTATCTATAGAACAAATAATTTTTTTTTCTTGCATTCTTTGAATTTGATAAATAGCACCCATGTGATAAGTCCGTTAATAAAAATAATATGAATGTACATAAATCCATTTAATTTATTTTTATTACCAACCCCCTGATGACATCCTGGATCACACCATGTCACCATATATTTTTACATCAATTGGTAAAAGATAACTGCTTAGTCTCACCATAAACAGTATCATAGGGTTTTAGAAGGATTATTAGTTTTTTCTTCAAATACTATGACCAACTCTGGGGTCTTAAAAGCCAGAAAATACAGTATATTAAAATATGTAGGCTCTTGCTTGATATGTTTTGAATGGGTTTCTTTTCTAGTTATTTACAAAAAGACAGGTAGAAAATTAGTTAGGAACAATTTTCTTTTCTTGACAGCATTAAATTTTATTTGATCCTCAGGTAGTAAATATAGTTCCTTTCCACACATCTCATTATAGAATAACATAGAGGCAATTAGTTGACTCAATTCCACCCACTCAAAAAGAAAGCTTTTCCCACAAACTGACGTGTTTTATGTTTCAATGCAAGGCAGTGGTAGAAAACAAGATTTTGCTGCCCAGGTGTCCCATGATATGTTTTAAAAACAAACATAAAAAAGCTGAATTTCAGTAACAATTTGTAAAATTGAATATACTGAGGATGATTTATTTCAATGTAATACATATTTAAAATTGACTTGTAATAATATTAACTTATAATAAATGTATTCTTTAAACAGTTACTAAAATATTTTATTGATCGAAGAAAATATTTGTCCCCAAATAGCAAGCACTTTTTAAAATACAGTAGAAGCCCCATATAATGTGTAGGGCATATAACGAGAAGCTCGAATTTGCGAGGGATGGCCAGAGAACGATTTAAAACACTATGATTTACATGTAAAATACATCGGTATTAGCAACGACAACAACCAGCCTCCACTGGGGTCATTTACTATTACGAGTGGCAAATGTCTACTCCAATATCGGCAAACATGCACAAACTTGTGCTCATGTCCACTGTCATTGAAATTATATGTCTAGCAGTATTTTTTCCGCACAATTTGACGTTCCAATGCACATTTCGGACATTCATGGCATGCTCGTATTCACACAAATAAAGTCCATGCATTTCATTGTTCTTTTGTCATCCTCCCGCTTTTTTATCGAGTTCAGTCCGACTGATACAACATCATGGCTGGGAAACGAAAGTTGTTGGATCTGAAAACTAAATTACGAATTATCAATGAATGCTTAAGTGGCAATGGGTCCAAAAGCGAGAGAGGGAGGTGATTAAGCATATCTTCCTCGACCTTATTCACAATTCTGTAGAATAAGGAAAAATTTCCTGCCGCAGTGCTTCAAGAAGGACATCCAAGCAGCCAGAAACATTTGCAGCCAGGAGAACATATGCAGTTAGAATCTGCCCATTTCTCGTGGTTTTACCAGCAGAGAGCAGCCTGAATACCGATAAATGCCCCATTGCTGAAGGCCTAGGTGGAGTATCTAAGTGAGAGGCTCGGTATTGACAAGTTTAAATGCTCCGATGTTGAATACGTAAATTGTTATGAATTTGGATTACCTATATTTTAAGTTGTCTATGTTGTCTTTTGTAATTGTTTCATAGATTATAAATATTGAAAACAGGTCAAGGATGATTCATTTCAATATGCACGAAAGATAGGTATGTACTATAAATCATACGTCTATCTCGCAGCAGGGAGTGTAGTCATTAATCATGGTATTCATTATCAACAAGTTCCCGCTAGATGTAACTATGGCAGAAGATATCATATGCATCGTGATGGAATTCATTTCGGAACTTACAACCTTCGGAACTTTCTGCCTCACGCTCGAAACTCACAGCAAATCACGTATATGTACCATGGAATACCTAAAAAATAGTGAGCCATAAAAATATTGATGTGCCCTGCCACCTAGCGGCCGCAACGTGCACTATCGCTTAAAAATATGTTTCGCAGGAGCCGATACCGTATTTGCTGGTGGTAAAAAGTTTCACATCTTATCTAGACTCAGTCAATCCTTGAAAGTCCACATTTTGTTCCTGCTCCATGCTTACAACTATCATATGTGGACTTGCTTGTAACAATTATGTTTCCATAAATTCAAAAGAGTATTCCACGAATAATTATTGTAATAATAACACAAACGACAGTATACTGTTAAGGGCTAATCGTAAATGCTGGTGATATTGGGCTCTATGACTCCGAAAAGCCAAAGTCAGCTGTTTTCTGAGGCGATCTTACAGACGTTTAAGTCCTCTCCTTTATTTCCACTATTTAACTGGAGAAGACAGCAGCCCAGTGCTTGCGTGGAACAAAATCCCCGTGGGTTATATCTTGGTCATTAAGTTATCTAGCATTTTTGCAAATTTCAAATAATAGAACTTTTCTCCTAAGCACATATCCATTTTTATACACTTTTTAGAGAGGTTGGAGGCATGAAATTTGTTCTCGTTTCTGAAGTGTTTGCTGTTTACAGTCCGTTGTATTACTATTACTTGCAGCTGCGACATATTTGGCGCACCCAAAACATCGGGGCATATACAATACAGCATTGCACAGTAGAGTACACATGTCCTGAAGTGTCAAAATTCAACGTTTAATATTTCAGTATGTGACACCTAACATGGAATTTGATGTCATCGAAAGTGAAAACGATCATAAGTAATTGAAGTGTTCGAAAATATGATTTTTAATAGCTATCTTAATAGAATGTTTTTGCCACTCACCAAAAATTCCCACAATAATGGCTAAATTAGTATTACAGTTGTAGAAATTGGCTGTGGAGTGATTATTAATCATCTTCGGTATAAACGAGAGTTACATTTAGCGAGTGATTTTTCAGATCCCAAGAGGTCTCACTATATAGGGCTTCTACTGTAATTGTATGCCAGCCCAACGGTTACATCAGTTTATGAGGCCTCAATCACTCTATATATGCCTCTCAGTGATTTCTCGGGTTTCATACCAGGTACTATGGGCCATGCCGGCCAACATTTCGATAATCGAGTCAAGTATCATCCTCAGCACAGGTGAGAGCCTTGACTTGAAGTGGTCACTAATATGTATGTATATACATGAGGGCAGGTCAAGTGCGAGAATTTAACGAGAAGGTTTTGGTGCCATATGTAGGTCTTGTCATTATTTTTCTGAGCAGGGGTTTCCAGATGTTGCTCAGGTGATACCCAGAGTCACGACTGAAATTACATATTTCTTTCCATCCTAATCTCAATTGCCTCTTTGATGACCTGGTTCCAGTATCCTAAAGAGCAAGCAATCAATTGGGTCTTGTCAAAAAGGATGGCATGGTCCATCGTGATACTGTGTCGGCGAAGGCCGATTTCTCTGCCTGACCCAGGTGAAGGTGATTCTCATGCTCCTGGATTCTAGCCTTGATTGTCTGGCCTGTTTCTCCCACATACACCTCTCCACATTCATAAGGAACATGGTACACTCCTGGGGTGGTCAGGCCTATTGGGTCTTTTGCTCTCACTATGAGCTTCTTTAGTTTGGTCGGCGGTTAGCGGATGGCGGTATCAATATGCCTGGCTAGGATCCTCGAGATTTTGCCAAAAACTGAGCAACGTATGGGAGGCAAGCTCGGAAAGACGGTTTATCCCTCACTGCCTGCATCTTCAGGTCAACTGGTGTAAAGTGTCAGGCAAGCTTTCTTCATCAGAAATGGATATTGCTCAATGGAAAAGAGTAGACACAACTTCCCATCATTGAGCTGGATGGTGGTGGCTCCGACCGTTCAGGTAAAGGTCTGTATGGCTTGGTTTGGTTTGCAGTAAACGCTGAAACCCAGAGTCCCAACAGCCTTCTGTCGGACAAGTATGTCAAGAAATGGTAGTTGACCATTTACTTCTAATTCCATGGTAAAGATTATTTTGGGATGTTGGCCATTCATATGAGACAGGAACAGGAGTTTTAGCCCTGCAAGGCAAAACCACAAATGTATCTGAAGAAAACTTGGGGCGAAGGGGAGCCAAAATCAAAGCCTTTTCTTTAGTCTTCCCTAAAAAGGTCTAATAAAGTGTTATGACTGCCCCCCCCCCTCATCCTCGTGGCGGGGAAACTGAGAGCATAAGATTTTACATGGGTTCTTGCCCATGGTGTCGGGAGACGAATAATCACACACAAATATTAAGACTTTTACCCAAAGTTTATTTTATTTAAAAGCACAAAATAATCAATTCAATGAACAAATATCAAGTAATGAATTTGTGCGTCTAGAGTAGCAAAACGTTAAGATATTACCAATGTCTCGGGAAGGAGAGAAGCTGCTGGTGACGGCACGGATGGATAGCGAGGCGCTTCGGCAGCGTGGGCCATACGGCCCGCGCTTCGACTTCTACTGACAGCTACATTGTGACTGTACCGTCAGTGAATGGTTGCAGAGTAACCAATAGCCGATTACTATCCGATGAGAGACCAGTGAATCACTGTCTGACTGCCTGCCTGACGAGTGTACTTTCCCATAGCGTCTCCACCATGCCATTATATAGGAAAGGTGAAACTAGGATGTTTTCGACAAAATGGCAAGGGTGGGAGGGGAAGAAGAAGAGGAAGGTTAACCGTTCTCAAAAGTGAAAGGTACAGTTCCCAAGGTATAGTTTGACATAGCTGGCTATTCTGAGACGTCACTCAACAACACATTTATGCATATTTTGGGAAATGGAATTCTTCCATTTCCGGATGATTACAAAAAGTCCTAAAAATAAAACCACACACTTGACCCACCCTCGAGTAAATATTAGCAACCACTTCAAGTCAAGGCACTCACCACTGCCCTATGACGAAACTTGACTAGAGTATCGAAACATCAGCCCACATGGACCATTGTACCCAGTGTGAAACCAGAGACTTCCCTGAGATACATCTTCGCCAGGAAAGCCTGACATCTTAAATCTACATATGCTTGTTTACAAGATGCATGAATTTACATGCACAAGTAGATGCATGAACAATATATACCTTCAAAATTGCATTGCATAAGCACGTTGACTTACATAAATGCTTGAACTAATGTTTGCAAAATAGCCCCTATTCTCATTCTATGAACATGTCCTCCCAAGTGTTCATTCATCTATTTGCATGGGAACTTGCATCATGTAAAAGAGGCTGTGACATTCTTCATAATGAAGGCAAATGATGAATGATGTAGCACTGTGCCCATTTTTCTTTTCTCTTTATCCCTTAACACCCTCAAGGTACCAATATATTGATTTCCTCAGATCACCCCAAAACCTTCAAGGTACAGTTCTGTTCAAGAAAATTGTACCACTTCAGAGCGGAATAATTTCTAAGTTCCGAGTTGACGACAAGGTGACTATGCAGCTGAACCACGCCCCCCCTGAGTGGAGAAGCAATAAACTCTCCAAGAGGAACCAGGGCCTTCCTTCCGAACTCACTTGTCAAGAGGGAGTCTACCCCAACAGGATGATTTTGCCCTGATAAGGGATTTCTGAGGTGATGGTTGCATTTCGGACTCCCGTTTTCTTATGGATTACTGATTATTATATGAACAAATGGTCAGTCCATTTTTTCAACACCTAGTAATAGGGAAATGGTGTGGGTTTACACCTTAGCTTAATGCTTTTTAATAATGCAGTGAATTATTTTCGTTCATCTGATTTGACCACGGAAAGGACCCTGGCATGTATTGAATGACATACCTCATGGTTTGGATTTTGGAAGTGCATTGGAACTTCACGCTCTTCCAGCAAATATTTTCTCTAATTAAAATCCTTTAAATATTTTCTCCTTCCACCCTTCCTCCAACCTCAGCCTTCCTCCCCCTTCCCACTGCCTTCCTTTCCTCCCCACACCCTCCCAGTCTATAGATATATTTTCTGTGCTTGACAAGAAAATGTACCTGAAGATTTCGCCTATGCGATGAAACCGGTCGTATTAAATAAAATTCATTGTGAAAGTTAAAAAGCTTATATTGATTCTGTTTAAAAATTATGACTCATCCCGGAATTACCTAACTGGCTTTGAACATACTGTAGCATTTTGAACATACTGTAGCATTTCAAATATAATATGGATTGGGATATGACAAGGAATTCCAGATAATGAAAATACATGAAAACTTTCATAAGTTAATGAATACCTATATGAAATAAAATAACAAAAATATGCGAAAGGAGCTCTGGGGATAGAGGCCTATGATAGGCTTTTGTTTTCTATGGCTGCTGGCAGTTGTCACAAGCGAGGGATACTGGCACATCCGAACTTTGCAGATCTCCCTTTCCTCATCTGTCACACATAAGAAAAGGAACCCTACCCCTCCCCTTTGGAAATAATCCCTTTCGCAGGTCAAAATTTTCCTTCTATGGGCCTTTCCCCTTTCCCAGTTATGGGGAGAAAGGGTCTCTGTTTCGCTTGGAGAGATTATTGCTCCCCTGCTCACGGGGGCTTGGTTCGAACACATAGCCACATCGTTGCCAACTCAGGACTTAGAAATTTTTCGGCTTAGGAGTGGTATGATTTTTTCGAACAGAATTGTACCAACATACTAGCTTCTACATAAGTTGCTGGTTTAAACTTTGTGTTTTGGAAAAATGAACAATATTTTGCCTCTTGTATATGAAATACATACTTGCCTCTGAAGTAAAAGCTTTCAATGACCCTTCTCCTGGCTTCGTCATGCATTAACATTTGATAATCTAAATGCAACACACTGAAAAATTAGGCTCAAAACTTTCTCATTCAATGAGAACATTTTCTTTAATTATTGCCAGACAAAGCCGGCACAATGGCCGGCATAAGCTTGCACTTCAAAAATGCTATGAGTGTTTGCCAAAAGTAAGAATTTGACACAAAAATTCAAATCAATGAAAAATTGAGGTGAAAAAATTTTTCCCCCTTTAATTTTTTTATTCAATCTACAATTTAAAAAATTTTTGTACCTTAAATGAAATAGGAGACTCACAAAAAATGTAAAAAAAAGGAGTTGAAATTTTCAAACATTATTTGCAAGATTTTTTTATATTTTTTTGTGAATAAATATCACCAAATGAAGCCTGAAACAAATTCCTCTTTTATTTGCAAGCTTTCTGGGAGTGAAAAAGGCAATTGCCATTTCAAGGGAAAAAGTTAATAAATCTTGAAGGCCCCGAACAAACATACAAGAGCTTGTTCTGTTACAAACAGCTTCAAGAAAAGGGACCCTGTCATTTTTCTGCACATCATCAATTGAAAGAATAAATACTTTACAATATTATGTTGCTGCATTCAGAAATCATATATATATAAATTAGAGAGAAAGCTTACCATCTTCATCAAAAGTGGCCAAAGTGAGTTTACTCAATTTGTTGCTGAGGCAAGACTGAGGAAGTTCTCTCCTTGTAACCATTGTCAAGGGAACCTGGGTATCTAAAAATTGAAAAATGAGCAACAAAACCAATTAAAAATAAGCAAACCATGATGCACAACTTCAGTATTTTTGACCAATATTGTGTGTAACAATTTGCTAAAAGATTGGTAGGAAATTATCACAGTGCATGTCTTTTTAATTGTAGTAATACTTCACTATCATCTAAAGAGATATACAAAAACCACAGGTTTTGTCACATCTGAATATCAGCAAAACTTCAGTACGAGGAGAATAAAAATATTATTACAAATAAAATACCTTCACTGTACATGTAAACAATACTTGATTGGAACTTGTATCCGTAAGACATTCATTTATACTGTAATAAACTTTTTAATATATTTCTAAATATATACTAGAGAAATAGAGATGGAGCAAATTTGTTCAGGAATCTTATTGTAAACAATGGGTATTAAGGTAGTTTAAGGGAAATATTTCCCAAGACAAAATCAAGACCATATGCGAATTTTATATTTTAATCTCAGCATCTGTAAGAAGTGTGAAGTAAATATTTTATTATTAATGATGCAAAAATATTGTCATACAGGACCACAATTCTCAGTAATTAAATAAATATGTCTACATAAGTCTTTTACTTGACTCATTTTTCATGCCGTACAGCTAAAAAGTCTTCAAAGCAGTAGGTTTTTTGCGGTGAGTAATAAATTAATTTATATAAATATGTAGTTGAGAAAATATAAAAACTACACACTGTTAGTTTTTTACAAAATATAGGTGTAATAAATTCCTAATTTTTTTCAATATTCTCCCTCTGGAGCACTCAGCCATTATCAATCCAATGTAAAACAGCTTGTATTTTCTGGCTAATTGCTCAAAAAGTAGTTTGGCAATGGGTTAATATTTTGGTATCACTGGAAAGATGAGATTTTCTTTAAAATGAGGTTCAAAGTCATAAAAATCTAGGTGAAATGATTTTCACTCAAACTACCTTAAGCAACATGTATCTTTCAGGAAAATACTGATAAAGTATTGAAGGCTACGAATATGATCTTTGGAGAGGGTTTCATGACAGTGAAAATGAAAATTAGTTAAGGAATATAAGTGAGAAGACAAATACTTAAAGAACAGTTCACTTGTGGGTATATAGATAAATGGAAGTTTTACATAAAAACAAGCAATGCATGTACTAACCATCACTGTCAGTTGACGTGTCATAATGAGGCCTGTCAACTTCATCAGAGTAATTGACCACTTTCTGTTTCAACTCCTGCACAAAGGAAGAGACCAGGGCATCCATCATGGCGGCCTGGAAAATTAAAAATTTTGGAACTATTAAAAACTTGGCTGGCTAGCCATTGATATCTTTGATACCTTAAACAACCATTTATGGCTAAGAAAGTCATCAAAACCATGAAAGCAACCTATATGTAATTACATTCCGTACAACAAAAAAATGACAATACAGGTACATCATGAAATTTCTAGCAACAATGGTGCAGTACCTCCTATACTCTGGGTGAAATTACAATTGAATACTTGTAATATCCATGGCTGCAAAACTAATTTTCTGGGAAGCTACACATGGTGTTGTATGTAGGGCAATTACATATACAGTAGAAACTCGAAAATACGACTCGAAATTACGAAATTTTGATTTTACGAAGCAAAATCTTCGGTCCCGAACAAAAGGGTATCTAAGTGTATGTAACAGTACGCGATATTACAAAATAACGAAGTTTTGAAATTACGAACCTCAGGTCTTGGGCCCGACGTGAAAAAGTTACTCGTTTTTTCGAATACTGATGGATTGCAGCAACGTTTTTAGGTGCTCCTTGTCAGAGTTAAACATCTAATCAATCATCTTTGCCGAATACATTATGCACTGAATGTGAATTACCTGAACGATAACTCATTTTTCAATTCTACAATAGTAAAGGTGTGGTTTCCCTGGGGCGTCCCGCGGCCGCGTCTGGCATCTGCTTCCAGCATTCGGAAGTCACTGCCGTACTCATCCAATATATATCAAATAGGCTCGATTTTGTTGAGACGTCTTGGCCGTCTCGTTGGACTGCTGACGCCCGGCGTCCACATCTCGACTGCTTCAAGAGCAGTTGAGATGCGGACGCCTAGTCGGGCAGTCCCAATTTTCGGTGATTTTTCTGCTCTTCTCTCTCCGCATTTTATGATAATGTGTCGTTTCCAGCTCTTTCTGTAAAACTACTTGCAACATTTGGTCATCTTCTTCGTCTTCTAACAAAAGCAACAAAACTAAATCGTCACCATCCATTTCAGCTCAAAATCAACTCACTCTCAGGAAACACAAACCGATAATAAATTCATAATTGAACTAAATACACATTCTTCCACATCGCCCAGCCGCGGAATTGGGTATGTAGACGCCTGAATGAAACCACCCGGCCACGCCATCCAGCCGCGACGTTAAAAACGCGGCAGTTGGACAGGGCCACTGGACGCCCCAGTGAAACCAGACCTTGGACGACTTTGAATCATAGGGATTGTAGCACATAAAATATGAAACCAATCGGACAAAAAATGTGTTCGGCGTTGTTACCACGAGTCCACAGAGTTTCCAACGAATAAAAAACTTAAATTAGTCGTGTACGGGTATACTCGCCCACGAGAGAATAATTGCTACAACCAGCATTTTCCTCTCATGATCCCTGGCATTTTTTGCTACCGGTTTTCCCAAGCATAAATCCATGATGAGTATTCCTGATACAGAAATTGTTTCTTGTGCGCGTGTGCTAAAAAACTATGACATGTATCGGAGATGGTGCTAGGTTGTTCGAGCGATAGATAGTGGTGAATAAGGAATCTTTTTTTTGCACTATTTCAGACTGATTACACTTAACCTTGCTCCACAGCATAATTATTCCGGCTGGTACTAGCTATCATCGAAAGAATCAGGTTTAATTTCCCCTCCTAATTGAACGTGTTGATGTAGACATCGAGCAAGGTATTGCCCTTCCCTTCTTCCGTCGCCAACAGCCAAGAAAACAAGAGAAAATGCACTGGGTGCATACATAATCAAAGGGAAAAAATACTAAAGCACCCATATATATTTGTATCGGAAAATTGTGTAACTTTCTCCCCTTTCGCTCCAACCCAGTAATTGAAAAAATATCCTAAAAGAGAGCTCAGCTGCGTTCCTGCAGATCGTTAAAGAATCTGCCCAAATGGATTGGAAATTTAGAAAATGGCAATGCCAGCACATTCCCAAATTCTTTTTCCCCCACCCAACAATCCCCACTAGGAAAATTCACCCAGCTTTCCATCTCTGTTGTTCCAAAACCTCGGCTTACCCTCTCTCATCAACTTCTTTCGCACTTTAGGCGAACCTATCAAACGCTACTCTTCTCTCCCATACTGGTCATATTTCCCCCTCAAGTGACCCTCCGTGTTCCCGTCTCCCCACTCTAAGGGGTGCACGAGCCATCACCTTCACACCAAAGCCCCCGTTCTGGCCCTCCAGGAGATCAGGCCCCTTCCGAGACCACATCAATAGACGTGCTCCACGCAGAATGTGTTAAGTAAAAGCACCCCACTCTCCAAAGGCATGTCCTCTCTCTCCGCTGATGCAGCCAGTTGAGGTAAGGGAGGAAGAAGATAAGATGTGACTATTTGGCGTAAACCGATGATTCATTCCATGTTTATTCCTCGCGCGCATCCCTTGGCCTTGACTCCCAGGTAGGTCAACCTCACAAGTGAAGCTTGATACTCTGAGACCATGAGTCGCATAGCTGTTTTTGTGAGAGGATGAATGGAGTAACCCCCACAATTACGGGGAAAGGAGGAACAGACAGCTGTTTCTGGCCTGTTGTGTGGCCTGACCTAGAGCTGCAATGCTTAGACGAAAATCTCCTTGCTTGATCAAAAGCAGAGGGGAAACAATACAGGCAGTCCCCGAGTTACGTAATCCGTACTTACGGAAGTGGCAACCTTACCCAAAAAAATACAAGAATTATAAAAGTTACGGATTTGGAAGGATGGTTGCCTACTTTTAAGGAGCACATGTGCCTTAACACGTTGAACACTGACTGACGACAATTGTCGTCCGCCGGGTGCTATCCGGTGACTGCGGACGACACTTGTCGTCCAAGCTCGCTTTGCCTTTTTAAGGCCATTTAATTTCAGTCACCGGTAAAACTCGAAAAAAATGCCTCCGCGTTGAAAGTGTTAATGTTAGTAAGAGCTGGCCTTCCCCGTATTTATCTGAATCGACCGTAATCTTGAGAGCACGGACTCAGTTACTGAGTAATTTTCGACTCCTTTTTTTTCGACTTCGTAAATTTCGACTCTCGTAAATTTCAACTTATGCCGCCAGTGTCGGAACACATCTAATACGTAACTCAGGGACTGCCTGTAACCAAAAATGTCCCAAATTAGTTCAATATCGAGTCTTTACATGAATTCTGAGATTTAATGAATGAAGAGCAGGCAACCTAATCTGAATAGAGCCACAAATGAAGCTTTTGCATAGTAGAGTGGAAAAAGAAAATTATTGATTTGCAGTGATAACATCGTTAGTAGCCAATGTAGTGTAAAAGGAGTCATATCGCCTTCACCGTTGAAGTGCGTGGCTTGTATGTATAATCTACTTTTGAAAGGAGGTACCTATTTAGCTGGACTCTTCTATAAGCTCTTCTATCAGCTCCATCGTATCGGAAATAACCACGCACAAATAATCTTGGGCGCGACCCCCCGCAAAGACGTCTTCCTATCTCCTTCAAGACAGCCGGACGCAGCGAGTGCCGCTAAGAATTAAATATGATTAGGATTCTTGCCCTTGGCGTCAGAATGGTGAGAGTAATAGACATACAACTTCAAGTTTATGCAAGAACATTTATTCACATGAGGAACAATAATCTTAGGGGAGATTGTTCGTGGCGGGAGCCAAAAGAAGTACAAAATACAGGGAAAAGGAAAATATAGACTACAGGGCGACGGGTCTTACCAGTCAATGTAACACAGTCGGGACCTCGAGCGACAACGCCTACTAACCAACCAACCTACTAACCAACAACTGACTAACTAACTAACTATCATACTAGCCGTGCTAGCAAATATATATGTAGTGTCTTCTGCGGATCTTCCACGCAGGAGGCAATAGAGGGGAGGAAACGGGAAGTTTCCATAACTAGAAAACATGGAAGGAAAATCCAGGAGATGCAAATAACTATTCTCCCATGGGAAAAGGCTGAGGGCCAGGTGCAAAAGGTCAAAAGTGAAACTATATTCACTTTCTCAGTGAAAATAGACAAATGGAAATCTCACGATAGAAATCTCCCAACAACAAGTATTCAAAAATAATCCCGCTCACAACAATAAGATGAATCCAAGGGAGAATAACGACTGTTATTTCGCGAGATTAACGGGCATATCAGTATTTGTACCTACAGAAAACATAACATGCACCCATCGCATAGCATCCGCGAGAGAATCTTAATTTCACAGTCTTCAATATCCTGTGCAAATAATCGCGTAAGTCGCACACTTCCTTAGCGCATGCATAAATCAATATTACTGATGATTATACATCGCTCACGGTGAATTTATGAGTTCTCGAATTAGGAAATAATATAAAAAATTTGCTAAGAAGCTTCATAGGCTCAGTCCAATATCCACGAAAATTGTGCAAAGAATCTTCATTGCCTAATCATTCATTGGAAAAAAGAATGACAAGTTAGTTGTCATGATGTAAATTTCCGTGTGACTTGGATGGAGGTTGATTATTCCAATTTTCGGGATTTCCGCCGTGAAAAGCTGGAACTTCACGGTGGAAATCCCAAAAATCGGAAGAATCAAACTCCGAAAAATTAGTTGTGTTTAACTGTGTACACCCTGTGGACATTAATACACTTAAATATACTTTCATGAACAGTAACTTCGTAAATCATGCAACATCGCGAGAGTACATCTTATTTTAAGGAAATATAAAAAGAGCTTCATCGCAATGTTTTTGAAAGATACTCGTTCGTACGAAATTTGATATTACCAAGTGCCGATTTTTCCGGTCCCGTCGACTTCGTAATTTTGAGTTTCTACTGTATTTATATCCTTCACTCTCTACTGCTGGAGATGGATATTCATTAAATATTTGTTCAAATTTCCAGATTTCATGGTACAATTTGAAGAAAAACGGTTTAAAGCATGTAGGTTCATTGTTACCACATTTCACGTTTCATGTAACCACAGCTGGTTCACAAAAAGAAAATGATGAAAAATCTTGCAATACATAGAAATGTGCAATACAGTGCCAGAAATCCAGAGGTGTCGAGTACTAGTACTAAGATTTTCAAATGTGGATCTGCTTGAGTACCATTCCTTCTGCTCAATTTAAGTTGTTAAAAATATCTTGTCTACAGCTTGTGGTGCACCCAAGGAATGGGCACCAACTAAAGTAGATTCCACGTGAATAATTTGCAAGAAAAATCTGCCAACTCAGCAAATTCGTTCATTTAAATGTTACAACTGTGTTGGTGGTTCTGCGTGACGAAAGATGGGGGGGGGGAAAGTTTTGGGAAGCACCAAGCTCAACGGTGAGATGGACACGACGAAGGACGGTGGCAGGAGCTGGGGAACACCATGCCAATGAGGAAGCCAACTGCAGTGCCAGCATAGGTGCCAAGGAGTCCTTACATACTCTGATCTATTTCAAGGAGGAGGTGCAAGGGCATAACCAGGGAAAGCTCTTGGGGGCGATTAGCATTTTTGCACCTATGGGCATGTAAAATAACAGAAAAATTGACTGAGTTTATAATCTCTTTATTTATAAACAAGCCTTATAATTACAGCTATTACACTCAATTATAGTCAATACAATTAAAAATTGAAAATCCATGGTAATTACATTTATCAAAATTTGGATGTAGGATATTAAAATTGAGCTTTTTCTCCAATATTGGGGGGGGGGGGGGGGGGGGGGGGGGGGGCTGGATACGCCCTTGCAAGTGAAAGTCTAGTGTTTGTAGGGAATGGGCTGGTATCCTAACACCCCCCGCCACATGCCTATTGAGGCGGCTTGCAGGGTAGTATGTAGATGTAGATGAACTGAAGGTCGGCCCATCAGACAATGGAGCATGCCATGGCTCAAGCTTACGATGTCATGTGTTTTTTCATCAAGTGTGTTTTTCCTCAAGAATATGTAACTTATACTCTTAAATGTTCTCTTAATCACATGCATTCCAAGAATAATTTGGATTTCTGACACACTAATACTCTTTGACCAACCTGTTTAGAAAATACTTGAAGAATCTTTGACACTCGAGCACCATTTTCAAGAACCATGAATTGAAGGAATAGGCATGGTAAACAATCCGGGTCATCATCACGTGAGGGTTTGGCAAAATCCCATGAAAGCTCTTCATACTTAAGACCTAACAGCATCGTCTGGAATATAAAAATTCACAATAGCACAGTAACAATAGCAATCATGCAATTTATTGATTTAAGTTATAACCTGAGGTGATTTTATTAATTAGAGATAATTGCAGCATATTAATATTCATAACAATAATAATAATAATAATAAACAATTATTATTATTATTATTACAAAAATATGGAAAAGTGAAATAATATTACTTTTATTTAGAGATAGGAAGATGATGCGGACCGCATAAATTTTGAATTTCATCAGAATGCAAATAGTTTGACTTTTTGAGTAGCCTTACTTCATCCCTAGTACAAATTTACTGCGCATAATATCCCATAATCTGACCTCTAATGCAGCATACCGCATAATTTGCATTATGCGCACATAATCTGCCTCTTTTTTATGGCCTCTTTCGATACCGGACCCTTGCCCTTCACCTCCAATTCCCACGCCAGCCTTCCAGTGCCTGTTTGATGCGTAGCCACCGAAATACATTGTAACCACCGAAATACAATACATTGTATTTCGGTGGCTCCCAACGACCAGCATCGAACGTAGCCACCGAAATACAATCTCTGTATACAATATGTACAATGTATCTCGGTGGCTACGTCCAATGCCGGTCGTGGGGGGGGGGGGCCTTTGTAACCGGCCTTTTCAAGGAAGTCAGAACGGCTGTGAGTGTCGACGGGGAATAACAAGTGGAGGAAGCATCGACATCACATTTGAAAACATGCGAAAACAACAATCAATGACAGTGTCAACTCGTGCATACTCATATCAACATGAAGGTATGTACGTGTTCGATCAAACAAACCAAATTATGCATTGTCGCTTCTGTCAAGTTCGCGTCGAGTTGGAGCGAAAGAGTACAGTTGATAACCATGTGAAATCAGCCTCTCACCTAAAAGAAAAGGAAAATTACAAAGATCCAAGCAATGCCAAGAAAAGGCAATCTTCTTTAAGTGATAGTTTTGACTTTGTCAAGAAAACAAAACAGGACAAAGAAGATTTTATTAAGTCTGTGACGACCGCCTTCGTGCAGGCCAACATACCACTGATGAAACTGGACCACGAAGCAGTTCGAAATCTATTATAGAAGTATATTCCCGGTGAGTACAAAGTAATGTAAGTCGATATTTTAAGTGTCATTTATTCTTATTCACGCATCGAAATTTATTGAGTGAAGGAACAAATATCAGCGTCAAATATAACCTCAAAATCACTTGTCATTAGTATCAATGTTTATACATATATATTTTATTTTCAGGTGGAGGGGATTTGCCTTGTGTTAAAACACTACGAGAAACGTATGTGCATTTACTTAAGAAGGAGAATGAAGATCTCATTAAGTCCAAACTGAAAGGGAGGAAGGTGGTTGTTTTCGGTGATGAAACAACCAACCGGAAAGGAGAGGCTGTTTTCATCACACTTTTGAAAGCGCTTCCTAGTACTGAATCTCATGACACTTTTCTGTTTGTTGGCTCAGTGAAGGTCTTAACGGCATGCAATGCAGACGAGTGCTGTAAAGCAATTATTCAGGTTTTGTTATATATTATATAATGGTTCAGGATTTTAATTTTGATTTTAAGTTTAGTGAACATTTTCAGCATTCTTTTGTTTTATTTTTTAGACTCTCAGCCAGTATGACATCGCATATGAGTATTGTGTCACTGCAGCATCTGATAGTGTGGCATACATGGGTTTATGTGCAAAGCTCTTGCATGAATTGGTGAATCCGAAACTCATCCATATCCAGTGCTGGGCACATAAAGCGGACAAGGTGGGCAAAGTGTTCCCTGAAAAGCTACCAAGGCTGAATGAATGTGTGTCAAACACTAAAAGATTATTTAAGAACACTAGGAAGAGGAAACACAAGTATATGAAGTTCTTGCAAGACTCTTATGCATTCAGTAAAGTAAAGGACTTTTTCCCCTACCTATTATGAAAAGATGGGGATCATGGAGGAGGTCTGCTGAATACATGTCTGTGTATGTGGAGGATGTTTGGAATTATGCTCAGAGTATCCCTCATTCCTAATCTCCTAAGTCATCAAAATATTTTAAGAAACTCTCAGAAGAAGATATTTGCATTATTAAAGCTGAGGCTCTCTTTGTAGTGGACTAATGCACACCTATCTGTAATTTATTTTATTTTTAGAGGGATCATACCCTATATCACATATTTTACACTCCAAGGTGAATGAGGTGAGGAAAGTGTTTTTAGCTGTGAAATCTGCTAATGATATAAAGACTGCTTTGTACCCTACAACAAATGCTATTGTTGAGGAAATTTCTTGTAGTCAGAGACTGAGGAAATTTCTTGTAGTCAGAGACAAAAGAATCTTCTTGAGAGGTTTAAGTCTGTGTGTGTTAAATGTTGTGAGGTTATTCATAGTCTGCTATCTGGTGACCCAGCAAAGATTTTTTTACATCCTCTCGTACTCTCTTTGAGCCGCAAAGAATAGTTGTAGGCTGTACTGAGTCTCAACTTTTAGAAGCTAAAGATGCCATATCTTTACTGGATCCCATTCCACGTGCCAATTTCTTAGTGCTGCATGGGCTCTTGAGTGATTCTATCAAGGAATTTACAAAATTCAAAGTTCCTAACAAGAAGGTTAAACAATTTGCTGTAGTTTATGATGCTCTTTTAAGAATGCAAGCAAAAAATGCCGCATTTTCTGCTCTTTGTTTGTCTGTTCTTTTTATTCCTGCTGCTAACGTAGATAGTGAGAGAGCCTTTTCGGGGTGTAATGATATCCAAACACCCAAAAGAACAAGGTTGACTGCAAAAAATACATAAATTATGATATGTATGTATCTTAATGATGGTATGACAATGGCAATGGGATTTGATGATGTTATGAATAACAATAATTCTACAGCAGCCTCTGATTGTGAGACAGCATGCTGCTGGCAGGATTTCAATGATGAAGATCCTGATGACCCCATCCCATGCCCATGATAATTTCTACTTTGCCATAGGTGATATAAATTGATAAATCTCAGGGGTTATAATCAGCATTTACTGTGATTGTTTCAATTATCCCTGTTCATTGTAATGTAATTGTTTTTTTGTTACATTTTATCCAATAAAAATGTCAATCCTTAGCTTCACGGTTTATTTTTCACCATCCAGTTCCTGATTTCTTCAGTAAAAGGTTGGCCTAAAATTGAGTGTGCCTCATGAGATATTTATTTCTAACAAGTATAATTCCCATTTTGCCTAATGAAACTCCGAATTGATTAAATAATTGAGGGTACCTGATGAGAATGCAGTACACCGGATGGGTCTCCATAAAATATGGAGAATGACAAAGGGCATTATACCTGACGGGATTGTATGCACGATGAAGGCAATCTCCAAAATATTGCATAATTTTCATGAAAACGCATAATTGCAATTTTTAAGCTGCATAATGTCAGCATAGATATCAGAATTTTTTGGCACAATGGCCGCATAAATAATCATTATTTGGTCGCATAATAGTGGGTTTCAAAATGCATAATCTTCCTATCTCTACTTTTATTTTATATAAACTTCATTTCACTTCAGGCGAATGCATTTGCATGGCCACAAAATAGCCGACAGCAGAGTTTTAGCTGAAAATTAGTACAGACATCATAGAATAAGCACTGATTTACAGGTGATGAAAAGTCATAAAAGATTTTGTCACTTTACAATATAAAGTGCAGAAAAAAAATAAGTTCTACACAAATGAGAACAAAAGTAAGGGAAAAGAAAACAGGCTCCATATATGACAATGGGTCTTCCCAATATGTACTTAGGCACTGTAATTACACTTTTTGGAAAGAAATAATTTAATCTCATTTTTTAAATATCACAGGTGAGATGATATCTATGATTTCACCAAGAATTTTGTAAAAAATTACAGATACAGCGTAGTAGAGACCTTCCAGACAAAGAGAACTGGAGTTCAGTGGCGTGTGGTAACAATTTGCTTCTGGTAAGCACTTACACATTGGAATGGTATGCGTCCCGCATGACACCATCGATTAATTACATATTTGCAAAATCTCAATTCAGAACTGAAATAATAATGCTGAGAATGGCATTTGATAACAATTGGTGTATTAAATTGGTGAATTACCTGTGATGCTCAATTAGAGATTTTTAATGATGTATTCAAAGTAACTAACAAAAAGATAAGCTGCACTCTCAAAATATTTCTTCATCGAAAAGTTTGTGTGTAAAAATTAATGTATGTCGCACTTGAATTTTGATTAAACTAAAACGTAACAGTGTGATTTGACATTGTGACCAACTTCGTATATTCTGAGCGGACGTGGACGACTAGAGTGGACGGTGGGAGAGTTGAGTGAAAGAGGAAATCCACGAATTCAACGATTAATATTATGCGAGCACTCATATATGTTCTGTGCTGCCCTGGAGCTATAGAAGGGGCTACACCCTCAGTTTGAGCCCTGATGAGTGGCTTGATGTCTCTTTCCCACAGTTTGCTTTAAAATATATCACATTCAAAAGACTAAACATAATTAAATTGAAGGTCAAATTTCTTGTAATCATTATCATGAAATATGGCAGTAAGTTTAAGGATGGTAGTACATTTAGATACAGTCAACTCTTGATTATCCGGCTTCTGATTATCCGGTTTGCGGATTATCCGTGCTATTTTCTCATCCCTACACCTCAAAGTTTGAAAAATATTCCAATGGTAAAATTAAGTAAATTCTTTGAAAGTTCGATGTATCTAAAATGAATTGCAAGTTTGAAATGTCTCTTTTTAGGTTAACTTTTTAATTTAATCACAATATTATGGAAATTGTTTGCTACGTTTAATGATTATGAAAACTCAGCCGCATCTGCTTCTGAAATTATTTTATCCGTTCTTTCCCTGTACTCTTTGCCACTGAAAATTCTATCTTCTTAAAACGAACAGAATAGTAAATATACAATGGAAATAATTTCAAATAAACTACTTGTAAATAAACTACATAACTTATATTATACTAAAAAATAACTACTTATTGTTCCGTTTGTTCTTACTTTTCGGCATGAATTAATAAATACGAAACAGTATCAGTGCTCCCTGGTCATTATTCGCCGTTGAACAGTCATTTGTTTTTATCCAGATACGATTGTGCCAGTTCATTCGTGTGGAAATCTCAATAACTTCAAAGTTGCATTTGTTACTGTAGTGCCGGGTTCTGACAATGCTGATGCAAATGGCAGAAAAACGGAAGAAAATTGTCCTTTCCATCGCTAAAAAACTAGAATTGATTACAAGAAATGAAAAAGGAGAGAGACTGCTTCGCTGGCAAAAGAATATGATGTGGGATTATAAACATTTCACGATATAATTAAGAATAAAAGTAAGCTGATGAAGTTCGCTGCAGCCTTGGACAGTGGTTTGGGACCCTCAAAGCGTAAGACTATGAAGCGATCTACCTTTAAAGATTTAGACTCCGCCATGCTTCTGTGGTTCAATCAAAAACGGTCAATTGGTATACACATCTCAGGCCCCATGTGCTCACAGCAGGCTGAACTTTTTCATGAGTCTCTAGGGATAGAAGGGGATTTTAAAGCTTCTTCTGGGTGGTTGACGAGATTCAAGCAGCGACATAGAATTCGTGAAATTGCTATTCAGGAAGAGTGATTGAGTGGCAATGTTTCAACCGCTGATGATTTTCACTTGGAGTTCACAAAATACGTAAGGGAAGAAGAGTTGGCACCCTCACAGAAGCTCTGGCGAGTGTTGAAACTTAGCTGGATTACATGCAACAAAATGATTTCGAATATTGCGATGTAATCTCAGCCAGCAAAATAGAACTACATACAATAAAAGAAAACATGAAGAAATCTAATAAACAGCAAAGAAAAACTAGTTATTTCCGAGATTCACAATAAAAGAATGTGCTCTATTCTGATATTCACTTCAATAATGATTTTTACATTGACTTAAAGACGCAAGATATGCTATTGTTTATTATTATCAATATAGCCAAGTTAAGCACCCATTATGCTATAAATTTATAAATTTTTACGATATTATTATATTGCGACATATTAGAAATATTTAGTATTTCATTAGTTGTCTTGCGGTAACCGCTGCAGTCTGTTATGTGAAATAGTTTCCATGCTACGAAGTGAAATATCAATATCACAACCACATTATCCATATTTTTCGATTATCCGTGCCTCGTCGTGCATCCATTAGCACGGATAATCGAGAGTTGACTGTAGTTGCTCTTGGAAATGTATCTGGCATCATTAATATTCTAAGTAAACACACTGAAATCCAGGATTTTCAGGCTAGATGGAGGATGTATGAAAATATATAGCTTATAAATTTAAAAGTATTATGTAAATAATAAGCACTGTCATAGTATTGTATAAACTTCAGGAAATGCCGCAACAGTAAGTGTAGCAAGGTTACCCGCTGATGTTTACATAAATGCGAGAATTTATATGGGAAATATATTATTAACCTAGAATGGGATCTCTGTACAAATCCCCTATGGGACGTTCCTTCAAAGTGAGATTTAGTGAATGTTTTGAAACAAAATTCTCACAACATTGCCATCTGAAATGAATATAAAATTTGGTATTCACATGTAATATCCACAATCGGAATTTACCCTGAATAGAATAACTCAGATGACAAATAGTGTTTCTAGATCCACTTCCCTCTCACAGTCATTGTGCAATGCATAACCACATCGCAAAAAAATGAACTGATTTGCTCTAATGATAAAATACCTTTCAAATGAGTCAGAGAATAGAAAGGCTAGCCTTAAAAACGAGTCACACTTATCTCAAGTGAGAATCAATGAATGTTTTCACGACAAGGATGTCAATATCATTTCTTCACATGCAATAAAATAATACCTTGAATAGTCTGGCCCGACTGCAAAACCTATCCTTAAACAGGCCAAGAGTCAAAGTCGCTGCCCCCAATAAACATAGCAACCAAATTCGCGACTGTTTCATTATCTTTTTATCTTCCTACCCAACATCAAGGCCCAGCATATGACAATTAAAAACTTCGAAAGCTATACATACTATGCAAAGCACTGCACCAGGATGTTAATGACAACAAAAAAAGGCTAATGTACTAAGGGATTATTGTAAAAGACTTAAATTCATATTTATGCAATGTCTTTTTATGTATAGTGTGCTATACATACGTTGTTCATTTTTGTGACTATACCATTCTTACATGGTCATAAAAAATGTGCATTTTATTGAATAAATTGTGCTTAAATGTCTCTTAATTATACAATTTTTTGTAACTCACCATTATCAACAAAACTACGATCATAATCAGGAGCAATATAGACTATTTAAGGCATTAATAGTATTTCATCCATGAAACAATTGAAAAATATAATTTAAATTCATACAACACATGCTATACACATTCCATAACATAAAACTCAATAATATGCCATTGTTATACATATCTTGACCTCATATACTTTCCTCAAACTTTTTTCACAATAAACACCACTGATTGACAGGTAACAACTTGAAAATCTAACACAAACATTTAAGATGCAATATATTTTTATGAAGTTCATAGACAAATGAGATATCAACTGGAGACTAGATTTATCAAGTATACCTAAATGAAGACCTTAATTTTTTCAAATGAGTACTTGCCGGTGGTTACATGGTGGTTATATTTTAAATTATGATTGGTAAGTGCTTACTGTTGTAGCCTACCACTGCATATTTCCCATGGTATGGTGTATGGTAGTTGGTGGCACAAGCATAGCGATACTCAGCAAACTTGGTCATAGGGAAAGAGCACAGGGGATCTCAGTTCGCAGAGCTTACCCATGGCCAAGGTTTAAGCAAGGCTTCTGATGGACTGAATGGCACATTGCACCTCTATCCATTGAATTCCACATAAAATATGTCTGTTTATTCGCTCTTGGCAAAAAATAACCTTAGTAAAGAAGATGTGTATTTTCTAGTGCACTGCGAGCAAGCGCAGCTTACCTAGCTTGCCCCCAATGCACGCCACAGCTTGAGTATTCTATCGAGGGTATATTATATTTTGTATGGGTGGAGTAACGGTGGAAAGTGGCATTGACTGAAAATTTATCAAGGTTTGCTCTTACAAAGCAGACAAATATTATGATGTATAGAGAAGAGAATGTAAGGCTATTATTCGTAGCAAAAAGAGGTTCACTATTGGTGCAGATGGAAACTTGATGCATACTCTCATACATCTCCAAAATTTTCAGTGCAACAGCATTAGTATGAGTATGGATATTAGCAAGACCTCCTTCAGTACAAGAGATTGCAGGGGTATTGTCATTTGGCCCTATGACTGCCATGCAAAAAATTCTTGAAGAGCATTGAACTGCAGGATATAAATAGATGCATAATATTGAAGTGTTGAAGGGAATCAAATCACATTACTATGATAAGAAAACAATTCTTAAGAAACGGTTGTATGTTTGGGAAAATATAAATCACCCGTAGTTGAAATGGTCAAAAATCCCTTTCGCACTAATTCACTTATTTAGAAGCCAGACAAGTTTCTACTCATTGAAATTTCTTCATACATGGTATTTACATGGATTCTCACAATTTGCAGGCAAAAGCACACATTACAACAGTATGAAGCAAACTAAATAGCAGGCAAAAGAAAGCATTCACAAATGCCAGGGCATAGCTCTATTAACACATTCAATGCGGGTTACAAATTTAAGGAAAACCCAAGAATTTGATCCCATTTTTTAAAGGACCATGTTGATTGGCGTATTCCCATAGATTGGCTTATCAGGGACCACATCAACAGACTGACAGGGACAGACAACAGATGAATTAAAGCCTACGAAGATGGACACAGGGACATGAATTAGGAATGACATCCACACGGCTGGCTAGAATCAGATGACATTCATGAATGCCATCTGCATTGAAAAGGAATATGAATTTTTGCTTTAAAGTTAAGTTAATTTAAGTTATGGTAAGTACAGTCCACTTACACACTGGATATCATCAATGACGTATACTCCCTGGGTGTTGATGGCAATTAAGACTGGAAGATCTTGGTGAGTGACCAGTGATGTTAAACCTCTAACAGGCTCCTCAACCTGCCCTCGGAAGAAGGCTCCTCTGCAAATCAAAGATGAATATTTATAGAAATATTATATATGTACAGGAAAACCTCGATTTTATGCACCTTTATTTCAAGTTATTCTCAATTTTGTGTGGCGACATTAAGATCTGGATGAGAAGCATAGGGTATTTCAATGGTGAACACTTGATTTTACATAGTTTCTTGATTATACGTAGTCTTTTGTTTTTACCTAGTCATACTTTGGTCCTTATGATAAAATTTTCCTAATTTTTGTCATTTTGCAATACTTTAAGTAATTGCAAGTAAAGCTATTGAAAATGACAGCCAACCCTAACATGTTAACAAGCGTATCTAACTATGTATCACCTATTCTTTCCTAAGTACGGGGTTAAGAATTCCAGTGAATTGTGTAAGTTGCTCACGAGACATCCTCCACTACTGGGAAAATGTATGCTGGTGTCTTTTGATGTTTGCAATATTTTCACCAGTATACCAGTGTCTGAATCATTAAAAGGGGCTAAAAACGTTCTTAGTATAATAGGTATAAAGCCCATTTTCCTCGCACAGATTTTATACCTTCTTAAGGTATGTGTAGAGCAAAACTACATTCTTTTAAACAGAAAATACTTCATGCAGAACCAAGGATTAGCAATGGGCTCCCTATTGTCTCCTCCTCTTGCGGAATTAGTAATTGATGATTTGGAAAACAGATTATTTCAGTCGAGATCAAGCATGACGCATTATGACAATTGTTGGTATTGTTATGTTGACGACATCTTCACAGTCTGGACAGGAACAGAGCGACAGCTGGATGTTTTCGTAAAATATTTGAATTCTCTTTCTCAAGGCATCAATTTCATGGTGGAAAAAGAAGTTGATGGTAAACTGAATTTCCTAGATGTCACTATCTCAACCGTTAATAACATGTATGACTTTGCGATATTCAGGAAAACCACATAAAAGGACCAAGTCATTCACTCTAACTCCTGCCACCACTTTTCTCAGAAGCTGTCATCGTTCCACTCAATGGTCACCAGGATATTGGACATTCCACTTTCCTACAGCAACTTTATGCAGGAAATAGACACTATTAAGCATATGGCTAAAGTTAATGGGTATAGCATAGAAACCATCGAAAAGATTCTAAAGAAAAAATGACTATTACATGCGAGGAAACTAATTTATAACGCGGATTGTGACACTGAGAAGAATGTGAGCAACTACAGTGAGTGAGTGGTGTAAACTAACTTATCTCAGGGGGCTATCGGAGAGAATTGCAAACATTTTTCCCAAAGATAAATTTAAAATTGCATTTTACAATCAAAAAAGTCTTAAAAACATACTTAGTTCCACAAAAGATAGAATAGAGACATTGGATAAGTGTGGAGTGTTTAAGTTAGAATGCAAAGACTGTGATGCTATGTACGTGGGTCAAACGGGAAGGTCATTCAAAGTGAGAGCAAAGGAGCATCAAAGATGCTATGTGATGGATAATATAGCACAGTCCCACTTTACAAAGCATTTGTGCGAGGTGGATCATAGCAGCAATTTCGTCCCTGAAGTTCTCCACCAAGAAATCAAGGGCAGGAGACTCAACATCATGGAGCAGTTGGAAATCAAGAAGAACAATAAAAATGGACATTTGATAAATGACCTAGTGTTTACCGGACTTTCCCCCATCCTTGACGTCGCCTTATGGGACAAAAATAAGGCTTGATTTCCCCCCACTCTCTTTTATTTTCCATCCGACCACCACCATTGCCTATTTTTCTTTACCTTCTCCACTTGACTTGCTAACCACATGCCATTCGTGTGCCAACCTTCTAAGCCCCTTCCCCAACCCTTAACCCCCCCCCTCCCTCTGCTAACCTTGACTTTCCATTTATAAGGAACAAGAGATCTGTATTTTGTACCTGATGATGTCCACTGTTGGATGAAACCAGTCGTCATAAATCATATCCTGTGAAATTTTACAAAGTTTTTTATTTGTCTATCATCTATAATATATAACTCATGTCAATAAAAAACTATATTTTGAAAAATTAACAAAAGGTTTTTATTATTTAATTAATCTTTCTTCATATCGACGTTGTTATGTTTCTAAAGCAGCATGGCAATTTGGTGAAGATCTTATGCAACCCGCAATGCATCATAATCGTAAATATTTTTATGCTCAAACTTAGGCACCTGTCAAAAATAGAACATCAAATATGCTCATATTATCAACAATAATTCTAAACATTCATGAACTATTTTTATCATCATCACTTTTCCACCATGATAATGTTTTTATAGAACAACAATGCCACAGAGAAGTCAATGTATGCGACCTGCGATACAATTGCTTTTTGAATATTTTACCCAGCATTAGATCTGTGGATACACAGAAAAAAATTACATTTTTTTATTTAAAGAATATTAATTCGAAAAGATGGAGAGGGTGAAGGCTTATGTTCGGAGGGGGGCTATATTCGGTCAAATACGGTATATATCGACCCTGGTACTGTTCATAACAATTATACTGGTAATGAATAATAACACTTAAGAGATGATCTGGGTAGTACAAACCATCTGGGGTAAAATTTGCCCTCAGTAAAGAGCTTTGGGAATGACTTTGGGGTCTGCGTGTGGAGTCACCATAGCATATCCCAGGTGAAAATGAACCGTGACAGACAGAGTGACAACAATGTGCTGCACACTCTGCAAATGTATTAGTCACAGTGTATGAACATTGTGCTCCCTTTAAAGCATGATGGACAGTGTGACCACAATGTGCTGCATACTGTAAAAGGGTATTAGTCACAGTGTATGCACACTGTGCGCACAGTGTCCTCATACTGTGTACATGGTGTCCTCACACTGTGCACACAGTGTACAAACACTGTGCGCACAATGTCCACATACTGTACCGTCAAACTGTCTATCACGCTTTTGGCACACTGTATTCACACTGTGGTCACATTGTAATCATGCTCTTGTCACATTCTATGCACACTGTGTTCATGCTTCTGTCACAGTCTGTCACACTGTCCGTCACGGTTTATTTTCACCAGGGATAAGATGCGGGAGTCACTTTCAAGCGATTATTTTTGGGGAAAAGGTCTTACATGCTGTCAAATATGGAAATTCAAATCAAATTCACTCATTAAAACAAATTTACATGACTCATGGCTTGCTTTTAAATACAATGAAGAGTAATTTTGAGGATACTGGAACAAGCCACGGTAGTTACCTTTACGGAGTCACCCACACCTCGCACTTGCAATGAAGAGACCTGAAAAATGCTATTACCTCACGCATTTTTATCAACCTTTTTTTTATTTTTGATACTGCCTTTCTTTTGGTTCCTTTTAACTACCAAAATCCAGGTTTTACTGTATTAATAGGCTTCAGAAACATGAAAGGCAAGAAATTTAAGGTATATTACAGATATAAGGGAATGTATATGAAGGGCATTAAATGTGATAAGATTCATTCTCATTACCAACCTTCCTGAGGGGAAAATCATAATACTAGTCACTTTTAAATACAAGAATAAATTAAACCTTTAAATGAGTTCATAGTAAAACAGGAATAGACTTGAAATTAACTTGAGTGAAAGACACCAATTGTGTTATGCGAGGAGACTGGAATGTAAGCACTTCAACAAACTTAAGGGATCTAGGTTTAAATCCCAGTCTAGGAAAATCATTTCTTTGTTAATGCTGCACATTCATTTTTTCCCACCAAAGCTAATGTGACATCTAGTCATACAGAACTTTGAAAAAGGATAATGGCTACTCTTTATATGAATAAAAATGAATCTATTGTCACCATAAGTGGTAGAATAGAAGTTTTAAGTCAAATTAAAAGGAGAACAAAAATCAGAAATGGTCTACCTGGACTGAGCAATGAACAATAGAAAATTTAGAGAATATGCTAGACAAGCAAGCATTGTGCCACATAATCCTAATCAAAGACAGCCAATACAACACAGTAGGCTACCTTCTATAATGATAACAAATGGTGACTGAGATATTATGATTTCATGACTGAAAACAAAATGATTAACACCATCACATCCAAAACTACATTCAAATCACATAAATCCAACACACCCATAGAAAGGCAGTGACCAGCAAAACTCAAGGTATTTCCTAACAAGCCTTTTTGTTGCAGTGCTTGATGGAATTCGTTTGAAATGCTCCAGCAGCCTAACTTCTGGGGAAGATTTTCCCCCAAATCCAGGCAACCAACTCCAACCACGACACCTCCGCACATGGGAAGGTAGAAGTTTTCGCTGCTGCTGCCTAAAAGTAGCACAACAAAGAAACATCAGTTGAACAGCAGTTTGCTGATTTAACCGAGGAAGAACCTGCATTATATCAGATTGAATACTTATATAAATCATAAATGGCATGGAGATAATATTAGTCTAAAAGTAGTACATACACTGAAACTTCATCAAACCTTAGGGTTATGTCCCAAAATTATGCCGCACAGTGGGAATCCACTGGAGGAGTGGAGGAAACATTTACCTAATGGAAATATGAGGTTTTCATCCTGAGATGGATAAAAAATTCACCAATAGGTTTATTGATAATTATAAAATATTTGCACATAATTATTCAATAAATAATCACCCAACAATTACAGCACTACCTATGATACACCAAAAATGATAAACTATCAAGTATAATGAGAAGTTCTTCTAAAGATCTCTGACTTTATAGGTTTTGCTCGACACTGTAACGACACCTGTCTCTCCCTAGTGCGTTGACTGAATTTATACCCTGGCCAATGCCACCACTACTCTGCAGCCTGCACTGGAACTAACAAAACAAAAGAGGAACCAAAAAAGGGACACCTAAACTTGGCAACAGCGTGCAATATGTTACACAGCCCCCTCCCCCAAAAAAAACAATAATAAAACCGTCTGAATCATATTATTCAGATTATCGCACAACCTGCAACTCTTTTATGTGCCATCGTCCAGCTGGTCTAACATTCAGTGACATTTGATCGTACAAGTCACAAGAGAATGCCTCTGCGACATGACTCAACATATTTTGGTTCGAGCTTAGCCATCGTGAAGTCCGCCGCAATGGAATAAGGATAGCTTTTACGCCACACAAGTGTTCCCTTCTGAGTTTTTCCTCACGGCGTTGCAAGTTATAATATTGCACCTGGTGAACTTTTCTTGTGCTTCCCCCACTCTGCAGTATACGTCAACTAATAAACTCTTTTAAGAAGAGAACTCTTTAAAGAACTCATTAAAGAAAAATGTCAACAGAGACAAAGGTTATCAACAGCTGGCGCCAGCATACAAAATGTAACAACACCCAGAAATAGATGAGTAAAAACAAGTTGGCAAGAATCAAAGTGATAAAAACTAATGAACTAGTGTTGTAATAACTTTTAATTATCCACAAAATGGAGAAAATATGAGGTCCTTGAATAATTGTTAATTCCCATTGACTACGGATCCCAGGACACTAGAATGAGTTTTTTCTTTGACCTCTTAGTTGCTTCTTACCGTAGATTTATTTACACCACACTGCTGCCCTAATGATGCAGCCGAACTTCTGTCTCAAAGTTCATTTAATAGAATCAACTAATCCTGAAAGTCATTTAATAGAATCAACTAATCCTGAAAGAGAAGTACTTCCTATTTTTCTTTCTATAATACTCAGTAGCCGTTCCAAATAATCTTTTTGAACTCATCATGAGAGATGAAAAAGCAGCACTTCACACCACAAGCTTGCTTACGATATGCTATGAGTCACAGCCAGGAAAAGCCACATTATCTGTCCCATAGGTAGTATTGGGAGATGAGGAGCAGTTGAGAAGATGATGTGGCTCTACACTGACTGTGTGAGTCAAAACAAATACTAAATTACACATTTTTATTTACAGTAGACCCACGCTTTACGATGGGTTCACTTTACAATCTCCATGCTAGCAATTTTTAAGGGCATTAATTTTCTGCATGCCTTTGAAAATTTCACATTTCACCGATCTTTTGCACCCATAATTTTGTTATTTATTCAGTATTCTAAGGCTTATTTGTTGACAGACAGCGTTTTTTATCAAAGCAACATTTACATATTTAATGTAATGTGAAATTATGAGCTGTTCGCATGATTACAGCAAATATTGAGATGTTTAGTGCTACCGCCAATCAGCTCCATAACGAGATAACACAGCATTCCTTATGTAGTCAGGATCATATATATGATAATTAAGATTACACCTTTCATTAGTCATTGTAGATACATCTTTTTTTTGCCAACTTGGAAAAATATGAGCACTTCCACCGAAGAGTAACTTATTGTTAGAGCGCATAACCTACCAACAAAGTGATATGATTCCTTAATGGATATATCTGTTGCAAGATAAAAAAGCTCATCAATAAAACGAGTTGAACAATATCATAACATTTCTTGGTGAATGATAGGGACATAGGGTAATGGCTTATCTAAATAGGAATCAAATTAAGCGATTGTGGCAATATTTGGTGGAAATTGAAAATAGAATTCATTATGACAAAAACACAGTACAAAATTCCACTATTCATTTTGTTTGCCATTTGTCTAGTAAATGACGCTTTAGATGGCGAAACCGGTCAACGGCATTATAATAAATATGTAGTGGGATTTTGTACTGTGTTTTTGTCATAATGAATTCTACCTAAATATGCATTGAAATTCACGCCCCTTATGACTTTGCACCGAAATACGAAGAGAATCTGTGTCGCACTGCCATCTGGGTTGCCAATGTGCTCTACCGTTGTGTGAAAATCAGTCTTCGAGTGTTTTCCATGTGAAGTGGTACTGTCATCAAAAGGTGTAGTTCGTACTGTAAACAGTCTATTTTTGAACAACATTATCCATTCCAGACTGCAAGAAGTTTGTGGTTTATTGTCGGAAGTTTCAGCAGTGACCATGCTCCCAAAAAATACAACTCAAACAGAAAATAACAATTAAAAACAAGCAGGAAATAGTAAAAAAAATATGAGGAGGATGCTCGAGTTGGCACTTTAACACGTGTGTACGGTTATTCACAGTCCACTATATCTACAATAATTAAACAGAAAGAGCACCTAATAGAAATTAAAGTGTCTGATGGATCAAACACACTGCAAAAAGGAAGAGAGTTAATTTCCAAAATGGAGAGACTCCTGCTATTGTGGCTCAGAGAGAAGGAGTTGAAAAGTGACACTATTCCTACACAGTTTGTGTGTGAGAAAGCTAAACATATTTTTGACGATCGAAGATCTAAGGCACCATCACAAGTTCTGCATGCTACGAAGACTTCAAAGCAAGCAAAGGCTGGTTCAATTGTTTCAGAGGACATACGGGCATTAAAAGTGTTTTAAGGCACGGCGAAGCCAGGAGGGCGCAGATGAAGAGGAGGCAGAAGATGATGAGGTTCCCCTACCTTCATATCAAGACATACTGTGTGCTGTTCAAACTGTAACAAATTACTTAGTAGGTAGTATTTGCTGTGAGCAAATGCTTGAGGAACTGCAGAAAATTGAAAATACAGTGCATAATATTAATAGGCAGAGGAAGTCCAAGCAGTTGAAAATATCAAATTTTTTGTTAAATAATCATGCTAATGATTAGATAGTTTCAATGGTTGCTAATAACTAAGGATAGGAATTTTTCGGTGGTTTGAGAGGAAGAAAAGCGGTACTTTGAAATTAGGAATTCGGTACTTTCAACAAGACATTTCGGTGTTTTCACAGTTACCGCAAATTTATATATATATACACATAAAATACCGATTATTTCAAAGTCTAGAAAAGGGTCACTTATACTATAGTTTAACCCGATATGATCTGGGTTATTATGCGACACTTCCCCTCCAAGGCATGTTATGACTGAAGACAATCACCTCGGTGGCGGAATCTGGAAAAGTGGCACTAAATTTAAAAATAAAATTTAATACATTTCGTGTATTGACATGTAACTTTAGAGAATTTCCATCCTTGTTAAAGTTTGCTGCAGCTACGTGCTATGAAGATTTTAAAATTTTCCAATTGAGTCTTTCCCAAGCAACCTGAAAATTGTAGAATATGTACATGACCGTACTTTTATCGATACAATAAAATCCATCTTTTTGATACTGGAAAGCCTGGTCTCTTGTGCTTAATTTTGCATTCGGCATCTCAATAACTCATCAAAATCACTTGAAAGCACAGAAACGAGGAGTAAAACTAGGATACTTAACAATTATCACTGGAAAACAAACAGTCATTTGACGGAAATGGCCAAAATATAGAGATTCAAACAATAAAATCAATCTTGGTGCCACGCAATAAATATATCGATAATTTTATATTGATGTCGTGGTTGGCCTTGCTTGGTGCTTTAAAGCCAGCTATGCAACCATTGCAATGGAACGACCCCATTGCAATAAGGTCGTTCAGTATGATGCGAAATTGCAATTTAATTCACGAATTCGGTAGATGGATTGGAAAATAGATTTTCGGTGGAGACAAAATTCTTCTATATTCAGCCACTCACTCTTAAATCAAAAACAAAAATTCGCGAAACTTGCCACCCAATCAAAAAGTTCGTGACGACATCAGAGATGCGGTTAAGTTTGTAATTCGCTCGCTGGTAAGCGAGGGAAGGGGAATGTTGCATAGCGCCCAGCGTGATTGGACGGAGCAGTGAGTGACTTCAAAACTTTTCATGTTGGTTCTTTTACGTGAAGGGGTTAAGAACCCCGATTTTTTGCCGCCGATAATTCAAAAAGCAGGCGACAGATCACAAAACGGAAAAATATGTTTCTCTTTATTTTTCAAACTCTATCAGAATTGGCTTTTAAAAAACTCTTGGCGAACAAGCCCATTGCAATGAAACAACTCAATGCGGCTATTCACGCATGCGCAGTCCGTCTCGTCTTTAAATCCGTAGTAGTGTTATGAACAAATCAAAGCAAAAATAAATCAGAAAAATACGTGTCTCTTTAGTTTTCAAAATATAAATAGCATTTAAAATCTCTTGGTGAACGATCCCATTTAAATGAAACAATTCAAAGCGGATATTCACGCATGCACTTTGCATGTCTCATCTTCAAATCCGTAGTAGACTGTTATGAACAAGTCAGACCCAAAATAGAAGATCGAAAAAATACGTGTCTCTTTAGTTTTCAAACTATAATTGGCATTAAAAAACTCTTGGCGAACGATCCCATTGAAATGAAACAACTCAAAGCGGCTATTCACACATGCGCATTCGCGTCTCATCTTCAAATCTGTAGCACAGGGATTCCCAAACTATGTTCCGCGGAAGGCTAATGGGTGTTGCAAGTAACTTATAATGGCTTTATACGCTGCTACCTAAACTCAATGGTTTAATATATGCAAAGTCCACAAGGTGTTCCGTTAAAATTTCAGGATTTACGAAGTGCTCCATCGCAGGAAAAGTTTGGGAAACCCTGCTGTAGCAGATTACTTAGAATAAATGCTCATATTGCTTTTCCTTTGTTCGACTCACCTCGGTGCGGAGTGTCACCGATCATAGATGGTTATTCCACTAATAGTAAATAGAAAGCACTGCGGCATGCCGAGCGGTGTATTGCCGGTTATCGCCGAAAATCGAAAGCACCCGATGTCATCCTCCCGCGATTGTTATTGTAACACCGGTTATGCTACGATGAACTGAAAACTTCCGCGTACCTCAGGAATATTTGCATGAGAGTTTGTTTAAATCTAATTGAGAACATTTGCTTGCAATTTTAATGTTTTTCTTGCGTTTGAAATGTACTTCCAACCATTTTCTCATAAAAAGTGAAAATTCGCGTTTTGGGGCACAATTCGCGAGTTCAAAAGTCATTTCCCCAGTCAGAATGGAGTATGTTGTAACTAATTACCACTCCCAGGACTTTTGGTCTAAATTCGCAAAATTCGCCATCGCGAAATTTTCCTATCCCTACTAATAACAAATATAATGTTCATCGCCCTGCCATCTTCATCCTTTCTCATGTTTAGGTACAAGATTTTCTTTCAGTATTCTGAAGTTGATATATGTATTACATATTATTTATGTGTAGGGTTTACAGTCACCTGTGAATTGAATTTTTAAGAAGCTGTTTCTATAACTTTATTTATTCATTTTATCTTAATTTTGTGCAATATGTAGTCTTTATTTTATGTATCAATAATGAAGGAGAAAAATAATTCCCATTTATATTCGTCTAAGATGCTTAATGTCTTTTTTTTCATCATATACATATAAATTAATGAGAAGAGCTAGTTCAAGGAATAAATTATGACACTGCCCTTTTTCAGTTTATCAGTCTGTTTCTTATTTTTACCCTTACTCCAGGAAAAGAACATGCACGTAGAAGTGAAAATTCTACTTTTCCCACAATTTGTATTTCCCCTAATTTTAACTTTTTTTCTAGGGACCCTGGAAAAGTGTAATTTAGTGGTTTTCTATATACACAGTGTGTCCCACTTCTGTAAGGACCGCTTGTTTGAAATTCCACACTGCAATGCTAACTCGTGGGAGTTGCGACGTTACAATACTTGAAGTTTCAGCAACAGCCATGTGTTCAAAGCGCTATCATTGCTGCAGCACGTGTTCTGGCCGCGAATGTAACAGTACGTATCTGACACTCGTTGGACAATGGCAGCGGAGCAGCGAGTCAACATCAAGTTTAGTGTCAAGTTAGCTTGTTAAGTGCTGTGTTTAGCCAAGTTTTGTGTTGATATCACGAAATCGATTGTAACTGGCGAAGAGACATGGTGTTTCCAGTATGAGCCTCTTACAAAGCAGCAGAGTGCATCATGGTTGAGCCCAAAGAAGCCGAAACCAATGAAAAAGCACATGCAGAAGAGTCGTAGGAAGACAATGCTAACAGTTTTCTTCGATTCCAAAGGAAACATTCACAAGGAGTTGGTACCAGAAGGGCAAACCATTATTTCTGAGTATTATCTCTTCATCCTCCATTGTTTGTGGGCTAGTGTTTGTCAAATTCGACCCGAATACCGAGAGGCAGATTCCTGGTCACTCCCCCACGATAACGCCCCAGCCCACAAAGCGAAGATCGCATGCGAGTTTTGGCCAGAAAAGGGATCACAGTCCTGGATCACCCACCGTATTCGCCGGATTTGGCCCCAGCAGACTTCTGGTTGTTCCACAAATTGAAGTTGGCAATGAAAGGTCACCGTTACGATGCCATTAAGGACATCCAAAAACTTGTACTGCAGTACTGAACGCAATTCCAAAAAAGGACTACAGTGACTGTTTCAAAACACTAATAATCCGATTTTAGCTGTGAATTGATTCAGAGGGAGACTATTTAGAATAAATACAGAGATTTTTTTTAACATAATCAATGTATTTTATTTTTCATAGCCTCAGTCCTTACGGAACTAGGACACAGTGTGTATATTTCAATTAAAAGCCTTGAAAGTACTTGTTGTTACAATCATTTATCATTATAAATATCTTTAAACACATAAGGCACTTGCTTAATGTCATTTTTTTTTCAGGCAAAACATTTCTTCACCCGTATTTTTAAATTCCCCTCCCAGAGACAAGTTTCCATTTTTCCTTAGTTTGGTGAGCTGACATTTAGCGGCAAATGGGTAGAACTATTTACTCAAGGGCTCCGTTGGGTTTTTTTCTGATTGCCAGAGTTTGCACGAATAAAAACAGTTTTTGTCATTAGCGAAAAAAGGATGAAAACCACAAAAAATAATCAGAGTAAGAAATAAAATAAATAAATTTTTATGTCTCTAGATATGAACACAAACAGCATTAGCATCATCACATCAATGAAAAGGAATTAACGAGTTTGTCTCCTCAGGACGCTAGCCAATAAAGTGACAATTTATTGAAATTTTGGAAGAAAATGACAATATTTGATGCGATTTATGGTGTGTCACAGGCCTGGTTCTCAGTGAAACCTATTACATTAGTTCGTTCTGGGAGGAAACTTAGGTTTAACCTTGAAGATGATTTCGAGGGATTTTCAGAAACTGAAGTGCATGACTCTGAGTTGGGGGGTTTAGTGAAAACCATGAAAGGATTAGAAAATGTTGATGCGGAGAACTTAGAAGAATGGCTAAAGAGAGACGAAAGTGACCCGGGCTTCCAGCATGAGACTGATAGCGATATTGTTTACGCCGCAATCGGACAAGGGGGAGAGGAAAGGAGTGGGGAGAGTTGAAGTAGAGAGAATGAAGACGAGAGGAGCATCGAACGCATGAGTAGAGATGGGAAAATTACTGCAATTTGCATTTGTGGTAAATTACCATAGTAAATTACGGTATTTTTCTAAAATTACTGTAATTTTCCAGTATTTTTTTATTTTAGGCATATATCAGCAAGTGTATGGTTAAAGAAGAAAGCCAATAGCAATAGGAAGGGAATAATAATGTTTAAATCATACCTAATACAAAATTAATCCATTAGAAATGTAAAAAATTGTATAAATAACTATGGCAGCAACACGCAATCTGGCTTTTTTTGTCAAAGTATTAGAAATTTTCAAGAAGAATATTCTAATACATTATTCTATAATGCTATCTTTTAAGTAAAATATTCCAAAAATGAGTTGTACATGCCTCAATTTATTATTCAACACTTAGGAAATGTGGACTTGGCTTAAAAGAACATGCTGGAAATTTATCTGTATGAAAAATTATCTCAAACATAGGTGAATTATCTAGAAAATTACCATAAATTATGATAATTTTCAAGGGGTGCGATAAATTACGAAAAATACCATGATAATTTACAAAAACTACCGTGGTAATTATCAGAGTTGCCCATCTCTACACGTGAGTCACAGCCTGGCGCTCAACTTCGTACATGGTGTGCTACAGTATATGGAGCATTGGGAATACGACTACAATGGCATTATCGTCGCTAAAAAGGTCAGGTGAAGAAAACTCTCAATGAGCCCATGAAACAATCTTAAATAAAGACCTTGTGCACAAATGATATAACATCGTTTATTTATGTATATTATGAAAATTATAAGAAATAAAAGTGAAAGCTTGCATTATCCGTGTATTCTGATTATCTGTGCCTCCTCTCCCTGTCATTAGCCTAGATAATGGAGATATATTTCACTGTAATATATATCTTCAGTCCATGCTAGTAAAAAAGGTCATGTGAGTCATCTCGCTTCAGAACTTTCAGATTGGCCCTAGTTTATATCAATCTGAGATTGATTGGTAAAAGTAGTGGTAGAATATTTTGATTCCCACACAAGTTACCAACCTGAAAAAGTCAATGGTGTGGACCTGCGGATTGTAGGGACCCAGTTTGATTCTTGCTTGTATACCTCCAAGGGTGACGTAATGTGAAACTTCACATGGGTACCGTCCTTCAACAACATTGAAAGAAGCTTCTTCATACAGTAAGTCCAAAATGTGCTGATCCCTGAAAAATCAATTATGTACCGCATACCTATCATATTAGGGACTTATTCAATCCACATTATCCACAAAAAAAATTAAACTGGATGCATGACCATTTTTGAATTAATCCATTTCTTGCACACACATACCAACATATATTGACAGTTGAATGCCACAACAATTAAAATGTTATCTCCCCTCCTTTTCTTGCTGGAGCCATATTTCCAAATTTTCACTCAAGCACTCTCAAAATCATCCATTTTAGGACTTTATATTCTCCATTGGTTTTCTTCGGTGACACTCCCATTTTTGATTTTTCCCTTAACAATTAGGTTCCCGAGAAACACTCAAAATCCAACACTCGAAACACTCCAACCATAAAACTTTTATTCAATTTCCTGCTAATTTAAAACCTCTATAAATCTATTGAAAGGATAATCTCAAACTTCCAAGTTTTTTACTCCTTGCTGTACTTCTGTGTATCTTTATATTCTGTAAGCTATAAATTTTTTAACAGCTCCCCCAACGGAGAAAATAAATTCCAAAAATTGTTGATTTTGAGTGTGAAGTCATTTTTGTTATCTCCTGGAAGAAAAAGGGAAAGTGCCACACGTATAAAATTTCACATTATTCAAAATTCTCAAAAATTCACGCACTAGGTATTTTGGAAAAATGGCTGCCACAAGAAAAAGAGGATGGATGACATTTTTAAAATCATTGCATTCAACTGCCAATACATGTAGGCATGCATGTGCAAAAAATTGATTTTTTTAAAAATATTTGTGCAACCATCATTGGATCATTTGACATGGGATGATCCTTACTACAAATTAAAGAAAAGAGCACAATTAACATTACCTACATTATGCAACACTAATTTGTAACTGAAAAATTTTCAAGAGACTAGAAAAAAGTTTACAAAAAATAAATCATTCATTAATCATATGACAGGTTTATACAAAATGAAGGTGGTTAAAAAAGTTCTTCTATTTCCCATATTCCTCACTTAAAACTAATTTATGAAATTTTAAATTCACTAAAGTTTGAAAAATGTGTATTCATTGCTTAAAGAATAATTACGATTCCTTTGCCACAAAAAAGTCATGGAAACCAAATATTGTTGCACTTTTTAAGATACCAATTAGCCATGGTATGTACATATTTACCTTTACGGAGTCACCCGCAAGTGCACATAAGTGTGATATTCCACAGAGGAAAAATCATTCCTCGGTGGAATATCGCCATTGCCAAAATTCACAGGGGAGAAATTCGCCTCAGTAGCTTCACTGGTTAAAGCACTCAGTGCAAAATTGAGGGATCCGGGTTCGAATCCCGGTCAAGGAGAATGATTTTTCCTCTGTGAAATATCACACATTGTTGCATTTAGTTAAAATAAATTTTATTACCAACAAAACCATTTAAACGTAAGATTCCTTTTCACTCCATAAAAATCATGCAAGATAGATTGCAGCCTGGGACAAGAACACCATGTTAGAGGTGTGGAGGAGGGTCACCCATCCAACCACCGTCCGGCCCCAACATTGCTTAATTTCAGTGATCTGACAGGAACAAGTGTTTTAACGTGGCTAGGCCCTTGCCCATAATCATACAAACTACTGCATATACTCAAGTATACGGCGATACATTTCTTCCTTTTTTCAGTCAATAAAAACCTACTTTTGACTAATACTCCAGTGATAATGTGTTGAATTCCAACATTGTGATTAAATGAAGAATTGCAATTTTCTGCTGAAAAATGAAACTTATATTATTCATGAAAAATTGCAATTTTTTATGAAATCATATAGGATAAACCTTTTGAAGGTTGTTGACTGTAACAGGCAGGATATAGCAAATAATTAATGTTCAAGCAGGGGCCTCGAACTCAACACCATAAGTCATAGAAAGCCAATAGAAAGTAATAGTAGGTTTCACACAAATTAAGTCACAGTCTGTGGTCTTAATTTTTGTAGCAGCTGATAGAAGGCAATTTAAGGAAGGGAAGTCGATTAGGTACATGCACAATGACCAGTAGCTTCAAGAAGCAAGATTAGAGTGTTGTACCACAAGGCCAAAACACAAAAAGAAAACTAAAACAGTCATGAAATAACTCTGGCATGCAATCCATTCCTTGAGCACAAGAGCAATGGGGAAAATCTCACTTTATCTTTTCCTCTTCCCTCCTGGGAAGAAACACATTACGCTGGAGAGAAAGTATGGGATCATCCCTCTCCTTCCGTGATTCTGAAGCCTGACTGAATCGGTTGAGAAAGTGCAACCACTGGCAGCGAACTTCCCAGGGACGATGATGGGGCTTCAATTGCACCTCTGCAGTGAGCACAAAAAATTTTCCCAACATAAAAAACAAAAATTCACAACAGACATTCACAATAAGACGAACACATGGCATGACCAAGGGATTTCAACTTTAAGGATTTCACCCATGTCATATTAGTTTAAGAAGCTGATATTCTTCTGCATAACAGAGGCTTCTTCTGGGGTTGTTTTTTTTTAATTATTCAAGTGGAGTGACAACAGCATATTCCAAAAGGTATTTGAATACCGCATGACACAAACTTTTAAAAACTAATGGTAGCTCATTTAAGAAAGCAACATTATTTAGCAGGGTTAGACATTCCTCATGTAAATAGGCATGATTTTTTTCATTGTTTCTGATATAAAGAAGTGAGTTGAAGGTATACCAAATTACTATGGAAATGTATATGCTACATTCAACAGTTTCGCATTGAAACAAATTTGGGAGGAATATGAAATGTGGTCACTGCTGATAGGAAGACTAAAGGTTAGACATGATTTACAAGAAAACTTTAAGCTATACATACAATTACATATTAAGCTGACATGGAAGGCATGAATCTAGCTTCACACAACATGATGTTAGACAAAAGAAATGGAAAAACAAAGATTAACTGATGAAAAGATGGGTTCCAGAATTCATTAATCCCTCACACCATACAAGACCACAGCATCTTATGGATGGGTTCATCTTAAGGGACAGCAAATACCTTTTCACTGAAGCAAGGCACTTAAAACACTGACAGTAGGGAAAAAGAAAATGGGAAGCAATTAAAGAGTGGTATTGGGTGAGATTAAGTACAGTCAGAAGGTAAATTATGAACAAAAGAAACAAAACAAGAGAGAAATTATTAAACAGTTGCATGAATTCCTTCACTCCACAAGCCATTCATCTGAGGTAAAAAACACTGTTTATAACTTGATCTGTACTCTATAACAGCTCATATGCAATGGTTGCCAACCGGAATGTGTAGCTGAAACCTCCCTCCACCTGTCCCACCTTAAAGCACCTTCATGTGGCTTTTCTGCACAGCAGGAAAAAATCAGACCCATAACTTTCCGGATAGACCCTATAAATTTCTTTTTCAGCCCTTTTCATTCCCAATCGCAGAGCATCAATGTACATGGCTAACGAATTTAACATTCTATTCCATGAAAGTACCTAACTGCTGCTATTTAATTGCCAAACTTTTTCAAACATTGTTTTCTAAATTTATGTTGCATGCCCAATAGAATCCACTATGTACCAAAGAATATCGTACATCACTGTTGATGATTATACAAATCCAAGCTAAGCAAATGAAGTTCGACTACAATCTTGAAAGGGGGCAGCACATTATAACAAATGCTTATGGTGATTGCTGTGGTTACACGCAAAATTTATGGTGGCAGAACACAGTGGTGCGAGAGAATCTAGAAAGGAGGAAGAGGACTGTCCTCAAAACAAGGCTGCCCAAAGGTTACAGTGTTTGGCAATGGGGATAAACACAAGAATTTGAACACTGAAGGGGACGTAGGGAGAAGGAACAGGTACTTTGTTGACGATAGACTCATATGAACCTTAACTAAGTTACTGAGCGCATCCTTTGCCATCAACTTTCCCCTCAACCATCCTCTTGCTTACGTCACCAACTACAGCAACAAACTTCTCTAGTGCTGGTCCATTTCAAAAAATGCATAATATGTAAATTACAAGTCATGATTAAAGGTGGAAAGTAATCTTCGTTGACAAAATCACTAGAGAAAATAATTCCCCATTGATGGTAGTAAAATATTTTGGCAAGAATAAATTATGATTACTCAAAAGATAAACATTAATTTGATCTTAAACTTACGGACTTTCATAAAGATGAGGCTTTATATCCCCCGTCAATTGTTCAGGGATGTCCATCAAATTATTGTACTTACCTTTTTAGGGAAAAAATCTGATTAAATTATACCCAAAGGGGAAATACTCACATAGTTATTCTAATGCATCTTCATGGCAAGAAGATAGGCTACTTTCGGCACTCATCTGCTCAGCACCTTTGTTTTGTTGAGTTGTGAAAAAAGAACAACTGGTAGATTGAATGGGCTTAATTTTTTTGTGCAGTACATTTCCTTGTAGCATGTGCTGCGCCTTCAATCTGTTTGGAACATTTTCTGATTCTCTCCAAACTGGAATCACCCTTGGTCAAAATGTTTACTTTTGCTTCAATTGAGATGAAGGCATCAGAAATGCGTTTTGCAGTTAATCTTTCTCGTGTGGTCCCTCAAGAGCAACCTGTCATCCTCACCTTGCCTTGTGGTCATTACAATTGTTGGTAAAGCTCCAAGAAGTATTCCGTTATTAATTCATTTCCACTTGCGTTAATCAATGTTTTGACATCATCATCGTCCACTTCATTGAATCCAAATATTTGCCAGCTAAACAATTTTCTGTCGGATTTCTTTTTCAGGTGCATCTTAGAAGCATCTAGAGTTAACACATTCTGGCCAAATGTTTTTTGAACAACCATTTAGAGTTGATCATCCACTTCATTGAATCCAAATATTTGCCTGCTAAACAATTTTCTGTCGGATTTCTTTTTCAGGTGCATCTTAGAAGCATCTAGAGTTAACACATTCTGGCCAAATGTTTTTTGAACAACCATTTAGAGTTGATTGTGTCACCTCATACCATGAAGCACCAATGTTGTCCACAGCTTTGCTGATGTTGTACACTTTCCAAAATTTGCAAATTAAACCCTTACTTAAGAATAAAAATACATTAGTTAATTCCAGTCTGGCCAGCCGGCTATTACCGGCTATCCAAAAGTATGGATAATAAACCTAGAGGAAGTGCATCAATAAAGAGTCCCTACAAAGCAATCAATTTAGATGTGAAATTGGAGGTTCTCTGCCATTTCCAAATCGAAGAATGAGGTGCCAATATTGCACCCATGTTGGACCTACCATGGTGCGAACAATTCATGCAAATTTACAGAATAGGAAAATCTCTGTAGAACGTGTGATACCAAGGAGTTTCGCACAAATAATGAAGAGAAGGGATAAACTTATGAACATCCCTTCTCATGAAATGAATCAAAGACCAAAATCAGCGAATTATTCCAATAAGTCTGATAGTGATTCAGGAATAGGCACGATCAATATGGAAGAGAAAAAGCAAGTACATATTAAGAAAGGAGAAGAGAGGGAGGAGGAGGAAATGACTGAGTACACCTTTAAAGCAATTCTAGGGTGGTTTGCATGTTTTATGCAGCGAACGAGTCTACATAATATCAAAGCTACAGTTGATGCAGCGAGTGCATGATATGGTTTATGAGAAATGAGAAATATGGTTTGTGAGAAATGAGAACATGACTGGGAAAATGAGGATAGCTGACAGCCCTAACTCAAGGTCTCCCAACTGAAATAACCCTTCGACTGTAAGGCATACCCTGAAATGGTGTAGAAACTGCGGTCCTTGAAATGCAGATCTGCTAGGATAAATACCTGAAAAATAAAACACAATTGAATACGATACTGTGGAAGCCTTCAGTAATAACCTAAAAAGGAATTTTCTATTTTTGAGGCAGTCTCATTACTTGCCGTCATCTAGTCACAAGGGCTGAACAGGACGTACGAGAGAGGGCAAAGTTCTCCAGATCTATCCAGAAACTTCTTCCCCTCCCACTTGCACCCTTCCTTTCACTCAGTCACAAGGGCTAAGTGGGAAGTACATGAGAGGACAAAGTACCTACGGAGAGCCTTCCTGAGAATTCTCCCTCCCAACCACCTCCCACTCCCCCATATTGCACTCTTCCTTTAATATGCACATGAGGTGCGAAGTACCAGCAAATAATTCTAGAAATTTCCCTCTTTTCCTTTCCCCTAAACTTCTCCCACTAACCCAATGGTCACTCATCATCACCATGCAGATAAGATAGCATGCACCAACAAGTTTGGACAAAAGCATCATCCACAGATACACACACTACATTAAAAATTCAACACTACCTAAAAGGCCAGAGCACATCCACAGGGCAAATACAGGTGTTTGGGTGACAGGTCTAGCACCACCGGGAGCAGCAGTGGCAGGAGCAGTAGCATTGGGCAGGGCACCAGATAATCCTAATGATTCCACACTGAGAACAGTTTCCAGGAGGTCTTGAGCTGTAGCAGAAGTTCCTGCTTCCACATCCAGCTGGACAACCACTCCAGACATCAAGTAAACACATGTCTGAATAGGATGGGACCCATGAAGCATTCCAGGACCATTGGATGGAGCCAAATTTGAAGCTAGAACATATGATATAGGGATAAATGGAAGCAGGCGATACTTAATTGATTTTTGTAATGTTACGCATATTGATAAGAAATCATTCCATTCCATGTACAATTCCACTTAGGTTCTTTTTTCTCTGATTGATTTCAATTTCAATTGCATCATTTTGATGTAAATATGTTACCTTGAAATAATGCAATTGTTAATGGGTTGAAATCATCAGAAAGCATTAAGGCATGCAGTTCAAATTCTAGCATTGTTACCTTGAAAACGACACCATATATAGACATTAAAATCGATCAGTGAATTGTGAAATTGTGAGTAAAAGTGATTTATTTTCATGATGCCTAATATGAAATAGAAAGTGATGATTTAACCACATGCAAAAAACTGAAAATAGTGGAATTTTTAAGGCTAAACACTGGAAAATAAAAAAATATTCAGAGGCATTATTTCAAAGCAAGGTTATTACGAATATATACACTTGACACAGAAATTTGGGGTCTATCTGTCAAACCTAATGTACTTAAGTCAGGGGTTAACAAACATATGAGGTGTGATAAAAAAATAACAGGAATTTTTGTTTTTCTTAAGTAATATTTATTTATTATTCAATATCAATTTTGTCTCCTTCAAATTAATCCCCCTCAGATATAATACACTTGTGCCAATGGTTTTTCCAATCTTGGAAGAACTTCTGGAACTCACTTTTCAGTATAGAGTTCAGCTCCCACAGCGATTCTGTTTTTATCCCATCATAGGTGGCAAAACGTCGTCCATTCATGGTTCTCTTCAGCCTCGGGAATAGAAAGAAGTCACAGGGGGCTATGTCCGGTGAATACGGTGGCTGAGGCAAAATAACGGTTTGATTTTTTACCAAAAAATCACGAATTTGAAGTGAGATGTGAGCGGGAGCATTATCGTGGTGCAAGTTCCATGAGTTTTTTTGCAACAATTCTTGGCGTTTTCGTCGGATTGCTTCATACAACTGGCACATAACTTCCAGGTAATATTCCTTATTAACCTTACGACCATATGGCATATTAATACAATTTTTGAAAATCGGAATTATAAAGCCAACGAAATTTAAAAATTCCCATTATTTTTTTATCACACCTCATACATAGTTGCAGATGGTGTACTACATAGTTGCAGACGAATGGTGTAACCAAACGACTATCCCGAGGCTCGGAAAGTTAATATTTTTAAATAAAATAGCAAAGTAATATGGATTCATTATAAATTAACAATATGAAACCAGAGACGTGTGGGAAAAATCAATATTTACACAAACCATACACATAGACTAATAATACATTTCACATGTCATTACACTGAATAATAAACACATTTATTCGAGGAAAATTCAAGTTTTGAAATGGAAATGGACTAAATTTTGATTAAGAATTAATATTGGGCCCATTTTACAATTTCAACGTTGTAGGCTTTCAATTTCATAAATTAAATTGTTATCTTTTAAATGATAAATAACCAGTTAAGCTTTAGAGTATTTTTTTATGTAATGGAAATATTCGTATTATGGTAATTTACAACATTTGAGAATGAGAGTCTTTTCTCATTGATTTAATCACCCTTATTGTAGTGATTTATATGATTGTTTGGGCGTAAGAGTTCCTTTTGTGGGCGTGAGCTCTCCTATCTCTGTTTATACTCAGTCGGCTGGGGTCGTGCACCATCTTCACGCTATCTTATCCCACCGTAAATATAGCTGCTTCTTCAGCCATCTTTCCAAAAATGCTCCAATGAATATCCCTTCTTTGGGAATCATTTATATTAAAACTGCCCACTTCATGCCACTTTCTTTCCAGATTTCCCGGCCTTCAGGTTCCCAATCCTGGAAGTAACGCCATTGACTTCTACAATCTTTTGGCCACAGAAAACTTTTTAGAATTAATTGTGGAACACACAAATGTTTAGGCCAAGGAATTGCATGATTCATGCTGTACTCCAGAAGCCCGTTTCAAGCATTGGAAACAGTTAACTATTCCTGAATTTAAATGTTTTTTTAGGGCTTTTGTTCCACATGGGAACAATAAAATGCAACAGGCTTGCTGACTATTGGAAAAGGGATCGCCTCTTTGAATTGAAGTGCATTTCGAATTTCATGAGTAGGGATAGATTTATGCTAATTCTACGAGCATTGCATTTTTGCAAAAATCCTATAGAAGGAGAACCTGTACCAAACAATAGGTTGTATAAGATCCGACCCCTGTTGAATTATTTCAATCAAACAATGGATACTATTTATTACCCAAGCGGTTATCCTTTGGCGAATCGATGGTTCTTTGGAGGGGGCGCTTGATTTTCAAGCAGTATATCAAGGGGAAGCGCCATAAATATGGTGTCAAGCTGTATATGATGACACTTCAAAATGGTTTGATGCAATGTTGTACAATATACTCAGGTGCTAGGGATAATGATATAGGAGGGGCTAATCATACGGAAAAAGTAGTGAAGCAGTTAATGAAAGATAAATTGAACAAAGGACACTCTCTCTTCACGGACAATTTTTATAACAGTCCACAATTGGCTAAATTCATTTTGGAAAATAAAACATACGTAACTGGGACACTCCGAGCCAATAGGAAGGACAACCCTATTGAATTAATTAATGAAAAGCTGAAAAAGGGAGAATGCAAGGAAATGTTTACAGATGATGGTATTTGTGTTATGAAGTGGAGAGACAGAAGGGATGTAATAATGATATCCTCTGAGTTCGACAGTGAGATGGTTGAGGTAACGGGCAAAAGAGGTAACACAGTGGCCAAACCCAGGGCAGTTTTAGAATACAACAAGTCGATGGGTGGAGTGGATCTTTTCGACCAGATAATGGCGTACTACCCATGTGAGAGAAAGACACTTCGCTGGTACAAGAAAATTGGAATTAATTTATTTCAGGTGATGCTTACAAATAGTTATTAATTATTCAATACATACAATGAAAAGATGCCATTTTATGAATTTCGGCTGAAAATAATTAATGAATTGATTGGAGAATCAGAACGTTTCACCCCAATCAGAAAAATCACCGACGATGACAAAAAAGTTAATGCTGGACATTTTCCTGCAGTGGTTCCCTCAAACGAAAAAGGCAAAAAACTTTATAAAAAGTGCAAAGTGTGCACAAAAAAAGGCATTAGAAAAAATAGTGGTTTTTTTCTGTCCAGGATGCCCTGACCAGCCTGGATTATGTCTGGAAGAATTTTTTATTGTATTTCATAATAAGTGAGCCATCAATATCATGTTGTGCTTAAAATTGGACTTAGTAGAGTAATTATACCAAAGCTATTGAAATTTAATTATATATTTGAATGTATTGAATTGTTTATTGTATTTCATAATAAGTGAGCCATTATTATCATGTTGTGCTTAGAATATTACTTGGCTGAGTAATTGTACCAAAAACTATTGAAATTGAATTATATATTTGTATGTATTGAATTGTTTATTGCATTTTAAAATGTGATAAGAAATAAAAATTTTACATTTTGAAATTTCATAATTTGTTGACATAATTTGAGCATCGTAAATTAGCAATAGCATATGGCTTGAGTTTGTTAGGGACCGTGAAAAGGGTGTCCACACAGGGAGAGCTTTTTGCCGAGGCTGGGAGGGTTAGGGTCGCAGGTAGTGCGATAAATACGGTCGTACGCTGGTTGAGTTCTGCGGAAAGCAAACATATAGCCTTTTCATCTTCCCTTCAACAGTGCCACTGGCGGTGTTCTTTCATGTTATCCCTTTCTGGACTTCCAGAAGATCAGACCCCAAACAACCAAAGTGCCAATGCCGAAGGAAACATCTGCTACATACAACTTTATTGTAGAATTCCAGATAAAGAACTATATTTCCAAAATTACAAACAATGTCGATTAAATCAAAGTCTAAAAATTCTATAATGAAGGAATGACAAAGCAAAAGTAAAAAAGAACACCATTTGCGTGATCTAAGTATATTTTTGATATGTGTTGTGCGGGTTTGCATAACTACCATTCAAAGCCAGTGGCGAAGGACCGCTTGTGCGGTCGTCAAAAAAATATATTAAAATACATTATTGAAAATAAATATTATAATATATTTATATTAAAAATATTATAGGAACAACATATGCATGCAAAATAGGCAAAAACCAAAAATAGCCACCACATAAAGTTACTCATTGTCTCTTAGCATTGAACGTGTTAAGCTACCATGGTATCCTCTTCCCCTGTGGATTTATGCTCAAGACTGCAGCACATGTAATGTCACAGAAGCAGTCAAAGCATGAGCTAGGCACCACCGGGCATGAGGTAAAAGACAAAATTTGAACATAAGGAGGTGTTAGCTCTTTTTGATAAATTTTGGTGATACCGGGACTAACCATGGTATCACTTTTTACAGAGTCACCGGCAAGTGCACATAAGTTGGAATATACCACAGAGGAAATGACGAGGAGAATATGAAAAAGGTAACATGTGGCAAGTCCACTATCCTCCAAATTTCCAGAGATATTACCTCGAATAGCCTGGGAGACACAGTGCTGTAACTTCAGTGTATCTTGGTGCTGGTGGTGAGGCTGCACCCCAGAACAGTCATCTTTCCCACTCGTGTCGGGAGCACCGCTGGGCAGACTGGCAAGGATTGCAACCCTCTCCTGTTCCCTCTCCCATTCGTGCTCCGCTTCAAAAGCATCGTGGGCATATCCCGCAGCAGAGGCAACAGCCATAGAAGACTGGTGTTCCTGGCGATGCTGCTGCTGTGACTGCTGAGGCTGAAGCTGCTTCTCTCGCTCAAATCTCTGCGACACCGTGTACAGGGGCCCAACAACTTCCTCGAACCTGGCAGCCGCCGAAGCATTGGCATCGCCTCCTCCGCTTATGTTGTATTCACCGCGTAAATAATCATCCCTTGCACGTTCCCTCAGGTAATCACTGAAAGATATTTTAAAACTGCTACCGAAGAACACAAAATTTCTAGAAAAACTGGGTTGTAGGCCTCCAGGGAGGATGACTCAATGCTTGATTAACACTTTGGCTGCGGAACTTCATCGTTTCATTTTTCCTTACTGCAGAAAAATATTTAAAGGTGCACATCTATTGACGTGCTCCACCCCTAGCGAGGGTAGCAGACCACGTCCATAGACGTGGTCCGCACTCAAAGTGTTAAGGTTATCACAGATAATATTCAGAGAAAGAAGAAATGTTTCCCCAACTCCAGCAATGAAATTCTACCTTTGCTTTATTCATGTAAAGAAATCACTAGATAAAAACCAGAACCCAAAATTGTGCAATGATCTTAGAAGTAACAAGATGTGGTATGCAGTGTACCACATCATTTGCGTATTTTCGCATTTACTGGGGCAAAAAAAAATATATATATATACCTACGTCTCCAGAAACTCATTCATTTTTATCTGAAATGTGTGTTTGTTGATCACATTCCTTAGTGTCCCTTTAACATCAATAGTTTTTTTTTAAATTACGATAAAAAATAGTCAGGTTTTCTCATTTTACATTTTATTTTCCCACATCTGATACGGGAAAATTATTTAAGTACCAGCTCACTTGCCCATACCAGATAGGGGTAAATCAGTTAACGTATACCATGTGTCAATTGCCATTGTCAACAATAAACCTGAATTTGAGCTGTATCCATGGTCAGTCAATTAAACTGTCACTACTAGGCCAGGGAGAGTGGTCAAGAAGCTGAAACATCTACAGGATTATGTGTCATGAAATGTTTGTATTGTGTGGGACTAAATTATATCATTCATTGTAAATTGGGAAATACAGTAATATCTAATTGATTGGGTGGCCGAGGGCCTTCTGGAGCCCTCCTAGCACTAACAATAAGACCCCTTTGAGTTCAATGTGCCGTCCCACATTTAACCTCCCCGCCACCCACAGACAGGGGACAAGAGCCCCGTGGTAGAGGTATGGAGGAGGGTCACCCCTTCAACCCCCATCCGGGCCCAACATTGCTTAACTTCAGTGATCTGATGGAAACTGGTGTTTCAACGTGGCTGGGCCCTTGGCTTGTTGCCTTTGTTTAAGTCACAATACTTTTTTTCCGAACTCCAACTGGTACGTTCAGTCAATACATAGATATTACCATATGAAAAAATCCATCTGGACCATGAATTGAACCAGACCTTCAGCAGCACATAGATCCGGCTAGTCAAAGTCACTCCTTAGATTTTTAGTCAGGGTGGATTCTTTCTCATGGAAATTTCAATACTATTCATTGCCATGTTTGGCAGAAGAGTAAATCTTGAAGGCAAGTCAATTTTTGTCAACTCGGGGACTAGTAACCTCATCCCAAAAAAAATAAACAAAGCACACAAATTTATGTGATTTCAAAGAGGAGAATTTTTTCCTTTTTGGTTATTTGTTGATTGCTAGTGAGTAAAATTTAAATTTTTTTCCAACTTATCATGTGGCATGATCATTAATGCAATGGTTCTTGCACAAGTATTCTCATCCTCCGGAAGCTCATTAAATTATTAGAGCTGGGAGTTGAGGTGTCTAGAATCCTATAATTGCATGCTATAAGGCAAGCAAATAGGGAATACATCAACTGACAGCCACCTAGAGGTGTCATTTCTATGAAAATATCATCATCCACCAAGCAAACCAATTACAATTATTGCATGCGTGAATCAAAACGTAAATCTATTTTTTTTTCATTGTCCATAGATGAGTAGTGATAAGATTTAGTTAAAAGTAAGATATGCTTGATTTTGCTTTAATATATGTAGAGAACCACATGAGTACTGAAAACTTACCTGTACTGTTCGACAAGAAACTCGGACCCTGGGGGTGGCTGAAGCATCACTCTTCGAGGATAATCTACAGGTATGACTGTTATGTAGCTTTGTGCACTACCTATTCCACCTCCTCCCACAATGTCGACTGAATGGCCGTTGCCCAAATCCATTGTGGCGATTTTTTCCCTACCTTTATCAGAAAAATTCGCAGGAATTGAAGAATTCGACGCCGAATTCGTTGAGGATGCCATGTCGTAATTAAAACTCGACGACGTCACTCCGAGAGTAATAACCGTACTTGCGATTCATACTCAAATGTTCGCTCTCTGACTAAAATTAAAGCATAGCATTTCGGTTTACATTTCTTTTTCCATTTCTAAAAGAACACCGCCACAAACCCACAAATTCTCCGGAAAGAAGCAAGAATGGTCCTTCATGAAGTGTTTCTGTTGCAGCAATGGTGATAGGTCTTTCATTACTTAAGAACTTTGAAAACTAAACCATTGCGTTCATCGCCTGTTTGATGATATCCTGCCCCTTCCAACTACATGCAAATTAAATAGATTTAACGTTACTGCAGAACTTGACTTTAGCGCACAAACGAATATACACACAAACACTGACATTTGCTGTATGGTTGTATTGATTCGACGTCGGACATATGAAAAACATATGAGCAACGAAATCCATGAACAGCTTCTGCTACATTTCCTGTCTGCAAACGAATTCTATTTATTTAAAAGATTTTCGAGCTTGGTCAGTTCCGGGATCACGGAAGAGTATTTTTTCTAGCCCATTTATTTTTCATATACGAGCGCTATATATATACAGCATAGCATATACGAGCGAGCATATGCGGGCGTTGAATAGGCAGGAGAGCAATGGGAATGTTAGTATTCAAAGTAGGTACGGCATATTTACCTATTCATTTAGAATATTTCACCGTCAAATCTTTTTTGACAGACCTAATGGTCAAAATATTCCCAGACGTCACGATTCTACTGCCAACTCAATATGTGCCTCTTCATTGATTAATATCCCCCATTCCTTTTCCCAGCCCGACTTACTATTTTGCATTTCATCATGGTCTGTAGTGCCAAAAAGTCAAATCTTGTCATCTCTTCCCCTACTGCCACCCAAAATTACGGTGTTCTTATGTATCTTATCATGCCCCCTGCATATATTTTTGATAACTGTAGTCATAATGGACCATTCTCATGAATCATGTTTAAGTGTGGTGGACTTTCCCATCCTGCTGAGAATTATAGCTATTCTAGGTTACATACAAAATAGTATAGGTAATATATTTCTAGCTACTTCTGTTTCTGGGTCTCCCTCGTTTGCCTATGATTGTCATTTATCTGAGTGTGAGAAAAAGATAAATTTTACAAATACCACTAAAATGTATTGTAACTCGACTCGGGTTCACATCCTCATCAGGCTGATGATGATGTGAACCCGCATTGAAACTCGGGTCGAGTTACAATAAATTTTAGTGGTATTTGTAAAATTTGTCTTTTTCTCATCTTATGATGGAATACCACCAAGTAAACCTTGAGAAAGTAATTACTCGTCATTTATCTGGTTACATACACTGCTGCATTTTTTTTAATCTCTGCTGTATTTGGAGTATAATTTCCCTATTATTTGTCAAATTTTCTCCCAAGTATAACATATTTTTATTGCTCTTTTTAATATTCTCCCACATAAAATGCTGACAAAATCAAGAAGTTCCTAACTTAGGCATGCCAAAGGCAAGGAGAATACCTGGATTTTTCCAGGAAGTTTTCCCAGCTTTCAAAGAGGGATGCCCACCCAGTGATGTGAATACTTAATAATTTCTATACTGGCAACAGCCAATGCCAATTACTGCCAATTTAAAATACACTTAGACGAACACAAACAATCATGCCCTGGGAGGTGTGAATTTTCTATCCAGTCGGGATTCGAACCCACAACCTTTGGTTTGGCAGGTGAGGACTTTACCCTGCCGCCACCTGAACCAGCCTTGATACAACAAATGCAATGTTCAATCCCCAGGATATTTATTAAGGTTTCTATCTTATTTTACCAAGAAATGCTGAATTGAAGCCATGGATTTTTCAATGGATTCAGGCAGAAGGTGAGATCAGGATTATATTACTATTTGAAAGGTTTATACATTCACAAAAAAACTATAGTTTTTAAAGTCACAACTTTTTATTCATAAAAACCTTTTTCGGCCCAGTCTCCTGCCTGAATACAGGCAATGGAGGAGGAGGAGGTGGAGGTAGGCCTGGATATGAGGGAAGAGTACCATACAACCCTTGGGCAATGCATATCACAGTTGAATTTTTGTGTGTTTCGCATCTTTTCAGGGTTCCCCTATCCTGCAAATATTCAAGAAAATGGACAGCATCAGTTTTGGTTTCCCTACCAACTGAAATAAATGTTCATTGAAATGTAACAGTGAAATATTTTCAAGTGTTCTTTCTATCAGAAATTATAGACAATTAAGAAAACTGGGCTTTCAAAATCTCCAAAGATTACAGCCTTGGGCGGTGGGCAACATTTTCAGGTTGAATCATTCACTCAGAATTTAACCTACATGATTCATCAGATTCAAAATGTCAGATTGCAAATACATGTTCAGGTAGGATGGCTTTCCCTAAGTCCTGACATTATTCCTTTGCGGTAGGAGCCTATGGGAATTGAGACAAGGAAATATATTGGGCCACCACATATAATATAAATAAGCCCAAGAAATTCTAGGTTGGGAATTTTTCTTAATGCCTTGTCACTGAATGGGCCATTGAGCAAAAAGCAAGGAAGCCCTTGGGGGCTGTCCATAAATGATGTCACACAATTTTGGACCAAACCTGACCCCCTCCCCCCCTGTCACAGTTAGTCACAAATAGTGTCACCCCTCCCCTTTGATGATGTCACAAAAATGAAAAAAACCTCTACCCTCCCCCCCCCCCACTGTCTGAGTTAAACGAAGATATAACATACAGTGGAAGTGTGGATGTCACATGAAGCATAGCCCGCCCCCTCCCCGCTGTCACACATTGTCACAAGGTTGTGACCCCCCCCCCCCCCCAATCATGTGGACATCATTTATGGACAGCCACTTGGACCAGGGCCATCCCAAGGGATTGAGGGGCCCTGTGCAAACGAAAGTTGGGGCACCCCTACCTTAGCATTCCCTTTTCGATATTGTAGCATCTTTTAAGCATATTTCATGGAAAGAGAAATCAACCTACAAAAGGCTAATGATTTAAAGAAATTTACATATGTACTAATTAGTAGGCAATTTCGGGAAATGGGCGAGTTTCACCACACAATCTGAAGAAGGCAAGCCCATGCGGGGCCCTCATAGACGTGGGGCCCAGTGCCATGGTGCCTGTTGCACTACCCTAGGGACGGAACCGCCTTGGACTGAAACAATATGAAGGAATTTCTTTCCATTTCTCATCATTCATGATGCCGAAAATGCCTTCTCCTCTTCTTCATACCCGTTGCTGCCCATGGGAATGTATTGCTCAATATCCGGTACCCAATATGCTGGAGTCAAACCAGTATGAACCCACTATCTACTATCTAAAACCTTCTTGGCAACAACAAATTAATGTGGCTTAGGCACAATTACACTTTCAGAGCCCAGCATGACACGGGAATGTTGTGGAAGGAAGGCACAAGCATATTAAGTATCACTGAGACAGAATATTCCAGATGGTGGTCACTTTTCAAGGTTTCTCATAAGCTAAGAAGCAGAATTGAGAAAATGAGTATGCATAACATGTTTCTAAATAACAGATCTTCAGCTCATAATTCATTAACACAGGTGAGAATATAGCTCACCAGCCTAAACAAAGACTACAGAGATGTGCAAGGCTAAGGAGTTCATTCCTCCCAAATTTTCACCTGCTGAAATCATACTTAGTAATCTAAGAATAAAAATATCATTCAAGGCTCTCAAGTACTCCAAAGCCTTATGCCACTATTTGAACACCTTTAAATAATAACACATTCAGGTAGTCTGGAATTGATTGTTTCAAAGCATTCCTCATTGATCCACTCATCCACTAGCAAAATTTTTTCTGCTACAATGGTCATACTGACAGTTAACACATCACCTTGAATTGGAACTCGACCCACTTCTCAATATGTTTCCCAACACCCAGTTGACCCAACCAATTCTTGTGGATATGATGGAATTTACAACCTAATAACCACGTGTACTAATGCTCATACCTTGCTTTCATTGACTGGCAACCCAGCACCATATATTGAAACTGGTTGGCATTCACCATAGCCTAATTTCTCATAAAATATTTGTTGATCATGGGTGGATAGGTACATCATTGAAAAACCTCGGCTGTAATTTAAAGAGAGACAAATAAATCCTCGACTGACAATTTTTAGCCTGTTTGCATGGCATTCTATGAACAATTCCAAAAGCATCATGTTATCCCAATTAAAGGGTAGTAAAACATGGGACTGGAATCTCCTGTGTTACCTTCCGGCATACTTCTCTGTTTCCTCCATAAGATATCTCCCCAACCCTTTTCTTCGAAAATTCGGATGAATCACAACTACGTAAAGATGAAACCGGTTTTGTAAGAGAAGTTAAGCATTATTATTGCACACCATTGGCCAAGCAAGCATAATTACCCAACCTGATTCGATGAAACATCCCTCTGGTATTGAAGGAATTCTTGTTAATTTACTGTGACCTATCACTTCTTTTATGTCATTGGCACTTCGAATCAATACAAGGCACGTCGGCAGTTTATCACAAGAAGCTTCCAAACTCCTCAGCCTTTAAGCATAAGAATAAATGAAAATAGCTGGAGGATAGCTTCGGCTAGGAAAAATAATCTTAATAGTTATCACGTTTGATTGTCATTCCGTATCACATGAAATACTTCAAAACAGCGAATGCTCTTCAATCATTATCTTGCAAAATAATTATTGAACTACGTACCTCGCAACTTCACTTCTCTTCCATTCTAAATTAAGAAGATAGCAGCACTGCTCAGTTAAATGAGGCACTGCATGTAAGGGAAGCACTTCCATTCCTTCAGTTTCCATGCTTTCGGTGCTTAGGAAATGTATTCGTGGATCACTTCAGAAGAAAATTTCAACAATGACTGGTTGAAAAATCGAATTCTCTCACACCCGAGAGAATTCTATAAAACTTCTGCCAAATAGGATCAAAGTGAGTCTAGTAAAAAATGCTAACATAAGTATGATAAGATGTCACGCTTAGGTTACGTTTTATTTACCTACCCTAAAACTTATACGGTTTACAGTCGTATGCCATGCTCCCAGAAAAATGCCAAAGTAATGAACGTAATGAAAAAACATATAGCATTAAAACCTAAAAACAGGGAATATTTTCGATATACATAGCAATCCTTTCAAGTCAAAATTGGCAGGACCATAATTACTCGTTATTTTTACTGAACGGCACTAACCAAAAAAATCTTCATCCGTGCGATCCGTGCAAAAAAGGTAAACAAAGATTATTCTAAATGACGCTTCCACCGTCTCATTTTGTTTTATTTCTCGGGTTGCTCGCTTAGCAGCGCATGGCCGCAAAGTAAAGGCGCGAATTTGAAGAGTTGAAGGCGAAAACCAGATGTAAAGAAAGAACGGAGAAGACAATGGAGACATGATGGAGACTCTCTAAGTCAATATTGATGCATTTGAGTACCCTTTCCCTTTTATTGAGAGTAAAGGATGCTCGCACGGGCACCAACAGATGGGGCCGAGTTTTATTTTACTAAAACTAAGTGTATGCTTTTCATTCCTCAAGGTAAAACTTTTTACCCTTTGGAATTTATTTATTTTAATATTTTATTTTATTTATTTATTTTTTATATTTTGTACTATCTATTAACACATCAAATATGTGCAATAAAGGCAAAAATACATATTACCACTATACATTGAATAGTAAAAGCACTCTTGATATTCAGAGACGCTGTAGATTGCATTCATAAGAAGGCCCTCCTCAATGTGGTAGTTAAAATTTTGAAATAAAGAAATATCTAAAATAACTTTATGGTGGGTGACTGTAAATTTGCGAACATTCATAAATTATGAATTTTTTTCAAACTACAATTACATAATTCTTTCAGGTCTGCCATGTGCTCTATAAGGTCAGGAAGGCTACTATTCTGAAGAATGGTGCGGTCACTCAATCATTCAGAATCGAAGCCGTTTCTTACAGTATTTTATAATAGAAGGAGTGGGAGATTTCACTATAGTGAGAAAAACTTACGATTTGGAATATATATTATCCAAATCGCAAGTTTTTCTCACCAATTTATTTTTCCACACATTTAGAAATGCGCAATGAGCAATTTTCCAGCATGTAACAGTGCATGCAAGTAACTGTGACCCTTATTCAGAATATCAGTAGGGTTTGGGGGCAAGCTATTGATTACAGGATTCTCGAAATGAGGGCCTAGATTAAAAGTTTAAAACTAGTGGTTTTTCAGAGGAATACAGATTCCTGATTATGTGGAGAGCACTTCAAATATGTACAGTTTCCTTGATCATCGCTATGAGCGAAATGCGAATAGGTGTACAAGGAATATTCCTTAAGCGTAGTAATACTTCGGTAATAAATAACCTCTTCATATAAATATACATCTACATATTATTATTTAAGGCTCCTCAATGGAGTGTGGCAGGGGATGAGTCTTCACAAAGCACAAACTATAAAACTGATGTCTATATTTATTTCTATGGTGTAGAAATTAATGCGATAGAAGTATCCCAAGATTTCATCACCGCATTGTCTACCACTACCGTTCGCAGAAAATGAAAGCGAAAATTAGAATTGAAATTAAACTGATGGATAAATACATGAATGAAAAATGACTAGTCCTGACAAGGACAGTTTCATTCAGCAAAGAGCAGCAGTTAAATTCAACAAATTAAAATAAGGAGGCGAAGAGCTCTGAAAAGAACTACAATGGGAATCACAGGCATCGTAAAAACACTGAAACGCACAAGGCACGAGGCACACACAGCCAAGGCTACATTTTCCGAACAAAGTTGATACTTCTAGAGAGGTTGACAAACCCTTTTTTTAGTCTTTCCGGGAATCCAATTGTTAAGGGAGCAATAAAAAATGGGAGTGTCACCATATTATATTTAATCAGCTTCCCGCTGGTTTCGAACTGCCATCAATATCTTTCGAATAGCATATCAAACTTCAAGTTTAAACTGAATGTTTTACTTTGACATATTTTTGCATCCCTTAAGTCACACATGCTTGATGAGCAACGGAGAAAAAGAAGTCCTAAAATGGCTGATTTATAGCGTCAAGCTAGTTTACCACTTAGACCATGCAAGCCATATATATCTTACAAGTGGAATCTCAAACTCCAAGTTTTCACTCTTTGTTTTACTTATGCATATTTTTATATTCTTTAAGCCACACCTTGTTATAGCTCCCCCAACAGAGAAATTAAATTCCAAAAATGGCTGATTTCGAGGGCGAAGCCATTTATTTTTTTCATTTGGAAGAAAAAGTGTTCGTGCCACACTTATAAAACTTTACAAGATTATTCTTCTTTTAACTTCAAGTACAAAACCTCTAAAATTTGAGACTTTCGTCCTTCGTACATTTTCCTCGAGTTGAAAACAATTTTTCTTGTAGGAAAAAAAGTTTGTCTTCAAGGTCAACTTTAATTTCAACCAGGCATTTAGAAATGTGAAAGAAAAATTAAAGCAAATGTTTCCCATTACGTCTAAAATAGCAGGGTTCATTGTTCCTCGTCTCTCATCATTAGTTCTAGAGCAATTTAGGATTGAGTAAGCAATCAAAATTCTCAAGCACTATCTTGGAAAAATGGCTGCCCCGAGAAAGCAAGGATGGTTAAAATATTTAGTATCGCAGCTTTCAACCGCCAATACATGTAGGTTGGTGCGTGCAGAAATTAGATTTTTTCAAAAACGGTCACGCACTCAATTTAATATTTTTTTTGGATCATTTCACATGGCATGACCCCAACTAGTCATCTTACATCTTAAAGAGAGAAAAACTTCAGTAAAATTGCCACACTTTTATTGAACACCGACTAAGGTTTCGGCATTTTATCCCATCACCAGGGTTTACCTGTGTTTCATCACTTAATTTACTAGTGTTTCTCTCTGTTGAAGATGATATCTATCGTACCCAAAAATGTAGTGCTAATACTCCTTCATAGTTCAAATACTATCTGCGCTATCTGCTATACATATCGGAATACGTATCCTGTTGTGTAGGCCAGGAATAGCCGTAAACGTACTGCGGGCTGCATAAACGCGTAGGAGGTTAAAAAAAAACTGTATGGAACGCTCTTAACTGGTTATAGAATGTGTACGAAAACGACTATCATCAAACAGAACTGGACAGAAAGTCCAGGAATGTCTTCTGCGCGATGAAGCTCAGCTTGCAAGTAAATTGATTATTTTTCTTGTAATCCGGACATTGTGGTTCCGTTGATGCCGACGGCGTTGCGTGCGACAGATTGGATTCTTCAAGCTTGTCATCACTTATAAGCGCAAGACCACGTATCTGGTTAAGACGTAATGAAGAAAACTATGAATGAAGTTACGCCAAAACACCGCAAATTCTGCAATGCTTAGTTTGGCTAGTTCCCAGATTTTGAACAAAGTTTGAAGTTAGCTTGTAGGCTTCCGCGGATGTAGTGTTGACTGTTTCTTTTTTCGGGATTCATTCCGCGATGCTTAAAATTGAAAAAAACAATATTTCGCTGGTCCTCCTGCCAGATTCATCAGGTTAACTGAACTGATTCCTTAGTCTCGCTCGTCTTTATATATATGAGTGAGGACTCCCATTGTTGCCGGAATTTTTAAATTTGAAATATTCGTTTAAGATTTCTACTAACCGTGTTTCCGTCCGCTAATTTCTTCTAACGTGTAACCGTCTTATCGGTTGAGGTTCTCCGGTCTCTTCGCAATTTCTATAGCCTGCCTGATTAATCTTGGGTAATAGCATACCTCCTTTGATATTAATTTTGTCTCCTCAAAGTTGAAATTATGAGTGGGGCCGCTGAGATGGCGTTCGGCTATTGCAGAAATGCGGTAATTATTATTTTTAATTGCCCGATGATGCTCTTGGAGGCGTATTTTTAGGGCTCTGTATGTCTGGCTTACATATGAATGTCCACAGCTGCACTAAACTTCATATCTCCGTAGAGGTTCCGTGGAAGCGGGTCTTTGGCTTTCAAAAGTACGTCCCCTGTCTTCGTCGCGCATGTGAATCTGCTAACTACGTTGTACTTCGACAGAATTCTGGAGATTTTCTCCGTAGTTCCAGACACATAAGGGAGAGTGGCATATGCCTTTGGCTTCTCTCTATTTTCTGTCGAGTCAGTGGGATTTTTATTTCGGACCACGAGAGAGTTTCTTACTTCTTTCTGTGCAGTTTTCAAGATGTAGTCACGGCGGAAACCATTTTTCCCAAATGCCTTTAATAAGTACTGCTTTTCGCCGGCGATGGAATCGGCGTCAGAGATCGTAAAATCTCGATGATACAGCGTTCTCATGACTGAGGCTTTCTGTTGAGGGTGGTGGTGCTATGTGGCATGTAGGTAGCGGTCAGTGTGGGTACATTTCCGGTGCACAGAATGACCTAATGCCCCGTCTTCTTTCCTCTGGACCATAACGTCTAAGAATAGAAGGCGGTTGTCCTTTTCTATTTCCATTGTGAATTTAATAGAGTTGCTTTGTACATTTAGATGTTGCAGGAACTTTTCCAGCTCTTCTTTTCCGTGAGGCCAGATAGCGAAGGTGTTATCTACGTATCTTACGAATACTTTTGGTTTTTTTGTCATAAGATTGTGTCGCTTTTTGTTCTAATACCTCCATTAATAGGTTAGCAACCACGGGAGAAAGAGGTGAACCCATGGCAGCTCCAAACTTCTGTTTGTAGGTTTTATTCCACAGGAAATATGAGTTATTTAGGCAAATTTCGACCATTTTGGGACGTCTTGTGGGAGGCCGTTGGATGTGAGAGACTTGATGATTTCCTTGAAAAGGGAAACTACGTCAAAGCTTACAAGAATATCTTCCTTGGTGACCTTGGCTCTTTTGATGATTTCAATGAAATGCATGGAGTTTGAACGTAAGTTTCCGTTCGTCCCGAGAATGGAAAGATTTCATCAGCAAGATATTTAGCTAACTTATGAGTAGGGGAATCGATGGCACTTACGATCGGTCGCAGTGGAATGCCGTTTTTGTGTACCTTGGGTAGGCCGTATAACCTTGGAGGTTTAGGAGCAGTTTGAAGCCCCACTCATAATTTCAACTTTGAGGAGACAAAATTAATATCAAAGGAGGTATGTTATTACTCAAGATTAATCAGGGCTGCTATAGAAATTGCGAAGAGACCGGATAACCTCAACCGAGAAGACGGTTACACGTTGAGTAGAAATCTTAAACGAATTTTTCAAATTTAAAAATTCCGACAACAATGGGAGTCCTCACTCTGAGACTACTGCATGCGAGCCATTCTCTCAGTTACTAATACATGTAATGGGCCGATACGGACCCATTCAGTCCTAGCCCGCCGCGCAATCATGGAATTTTAAAGTTTTCGGCCTGTATCCCTTCCACGGAAACCTCTAATGTAGGGTTTCCCAACCAGGGGAGCGAAATAACATTTCACTAATTTTTTGTTTGCATTAAGGGTACTTTTTTTAGGGTTTAAGAAACTTTGAATTTGTTTTAATATTTTTTTTAATTTCCATCTGTTTTATTTTTGTTTATATATTATTATAAATTAATTATAAAAATTTGTTTGGTCACCTTCTATTTTATTTCTAAATAAATTATTACTTTAAGATACGAGATATTACTGTGGGGGGTTCGAGAACATATTAAATTTTTTTCGGGGTGTGGGGCATAAAAAAGGATGAGGAGTACCACACTAAAGTGTCCGTCACCATGTATTAATTCTAGCCATCTCAAAATCTGGGATGATATATTTTCACGGAAAACAATTTGTAAATTTCCATACAAAATTTATTCAACCAACCTAGGTTTTGGCAAACATTTGCCATTATCAAGGTGAAGGAAGTTCATTTTGCGAGCATTAGATAGGTCAAGCAATTGCTCAGAATCAGGAAGATACGATGGTTCAATTTTACTTGACCCCTACCCTCTCAACTCACCCCACCCGTCCAAAAACATATACTGCTGGCAAAATGAACTTCCTTCACCTTGATAATGGCAAATGCTTGCCGAAACCTAGGTGGGTAGGATGAATGTTGTGCGGAAATTTACTAAATGTTAGAGTTGGGGAAACTCAGTTCTAAAATTAGTTCAACTCAACTAAAACTCATTCATCAAAAATGAGTTCAGCTCAACTCAAACTCGAATTTCAAAAAGTGAGCTGAGCTCAACTCAAAGCTCAAAAATAGCTCAATTCCCAACAAATTTAAATGAATAAAAATGCTATACATTCTATTGTTATGTTTTTATAAGATTATATGTCTGAGGAAGCCATGGAAGAAGTAAATGAAATGAGGAAAATAAAATGATTCCTCCTTCAGCTCCGACATGGTCACGACTAATCGACTGACTGAGAGCGTGTGTCTCAGCACCGGAGTATTTGAAGCATGCGTGCATGATGTTGAATATGAAGCACTGGATCTCCATGTTTATAAAACTGGAATTCGGGGAAACGCAGGGAGTCAGGAACACCCGAGAAAAATAGCACTGGTTGGCCTCTCACTGAAAGGATTCACATAGGAGGGGGCAAGTGAGCTGTTCTGAGACTATTATTCAGGTTCCTTAACGGATTATCCCTGGCGTGGTGGGGATTTTCCAAATGCTAAGGAGTCGTAGCAGAGGGACTTGGAAAACCCAAAACTGGGAATCAGCAATTTTACCTGCATTAGCGCACAACATTTGTAAGCTAAATACGAGAGTTCTGAAAATTTCTGGGAATTCTCGAAGGGAGCGGAAAAATGAGCGCCATTTTAAACTCAAACTCAAGAAAATTTGGAGCGCGCTCAAACTAAAACTCAATTTATTAAAAGTGAGCGCACTCATACTCAAAACTCATAAAAAGACTCATACACTCAAATGAGCGCGCTCGGCCCCAACTGCTAAATTTTTCATGTGATCTGCCACCTACTTCCACATAATTGTCGCCCAACACTTCAAACTTTGACTGTTTCTTCTTTTTTCGGGATTCATTCCGCGATGTTTAAAATTGCAAAAGAAAACAATATTTCGCTGATCCTACTGCCAGCTTCATCAGGTTAACTGAAATGCATGTGACCCATAAAAAATCGTAAACTAAAAAACCTTTTTAAATTGCGATTAAAATAACATTTAATGGTGCTAATAAGCTTGAAAATATATTAATAACACATCAAATACAATAATTACATTGGCGCTACATTTGTGAGCAGCTATTTTAAAGGAGGAAGCACACCGAGAATAAAACTAAATCCAACATATTTTATGAGCACCTTGAGCACTGAGAATTTATGAGCACATACATATTTTATGAGCACTGAGAATTGCAACTACTTCCATCAAACCAATTATCTCGAAGCATTTGTGTCAAAAAAATAATTTCAAGAATATCACTAATTACATGTTGTTGTTTTGTCTTCTGCTTTGTAATAAAAAATTAATGAAGCAAAACTAATAAAATAATTAAACTGTATATACTAAAACATTTTTTCTCATCAGCTATCGTTAAAATTAGCGTATATTATGTGGCAAAAAAAACTCGCCTTATTTCATTGTGGCCTATTAAAATGTTGGATACCCCTGCTGTGGAGACTGAAGGAATACAGCCTGTGAGCTGAAATAAAATATGTAGTGCGTATGCGTAATAATTCTGAGTTTCTCTTTTTCAATTCATGCGTAATATCGGTACAATCTTTGTAAATCTTCACACGGACCTCAAGCTAATCATACTCACAGACCACACTAATTTCCATCCAGCGCGGGCCAGGACAGGCTGAGCAAAAAAGGCCTTATAAGCCCTCTAATGGTTGCTCCATCAGACTGTCCTCAATTACCTAGTTGTATCTTATATCACTATTTTTTTAATTCCCTCAAACGTATCAGCGGAGGGAAATTCATGGTTAAGCATGATTGGGTAATCCGTTCACTACCACCCAATCAGCTCAGAAACTTTTTCTGTTTCGCTTGTTTAAAGCAGCTTGCTGTCCGTAGTAATGCACCCGCTAAAAGCGTATGATAGAAAAAAAACTAGCTACTTCGAAATAATCATACTTTAAATGCCTATTTCAGCTTACAACCTCCGAAAATCTGAATTCCAATCGAAAAAGAAAATTATTGATAAACTAACGAAAATTACATGAAAATTGAAATAAACATGATTCAATTTTTTTTATTTATAAAATATAGAATTTATTTATATTCCTTGGCAACGATGAGCAACCACTTTTTCTAAGCGCTCGATCAAGTAATAGCCGGCCGTCTTCATTGATCAGTTTTTTAGGTCGCCTTCGTCGCCATATCGCCGCAGTTAGCCGTATGATTAGCGGCTGTTTTGATTAGAAATTGTAGATGAATAGACCTTATTACGCTCGGTACTTCAGCAAATTATGGTAGAAAATTAATAATGCTTGAAGTATCGTGTCGATTAAGAAATTTGATCCTATTTTATTGATGTTGGCTGTTCTACACACCTCTGAGAGTAAGTTAATGCGTCAAGGCTTCAGCGTCACACATAATCACCGTATTCCAATTAATTTTAGATTCACCTACTCAATGAAACGAGTTAATCATGGCAAGGTAACGCTCGATTTTATTGAATTTTACTAAAAATGGGTTCCAAATGGCCTCTGGTTATTTTTTATATTTGACTATATTATTTCACCTTTTTCTTAAGTGTAATCGAATTCGAAAAAACCGATCGGACTGCCATAGATATGTTGAAACTAAAAGAGAAAAGACAAAAGCGGAAACGGAAGGAAAAATGTCAACAATGTCTGGTGAGAGCAAGGAAGTTTCCCTGCAACACGATAAGGAAGAAATTCTATTTTACTGACTCCCCCAGCGTAAAAGAAGATGAAATCGAATACCCGAGTAAATGGCTGGAGGGTGAAAAATGTTCGGGAAAATCTCCAATGGAGCAAGATGTAAGTAAGCAAAGATTCCTATCTCGTGTTATTTTGTCATCAAGAATGTATGCCAGTGATGCGATCCGAAACGGCACTATTATATCCCACATAGCATGCAAGTTTGAGACGATCAGCTTAACTTCGGCTTGATTGACTTGTCTTGGCACGGAAAGTTAAATCAAGCTTGTGTAATACTTTACGCAAAAGGCTTGTCGGGAGAATCCTTGATTCAAGCTTCCCCTGCAAACTCTTTGCCTAACATTCAACAAAAAACAAGTTTGCTGTAAGGATTACGGGTGGAGAGTAGTTAGCTTGATTCAAGCTTGTTCACTTGATGAAACAAGGTTTTTCAGGCCTGATTACAGCGTATTTTGCTATCTGGGATAGATTTAGTGTTATACCAGAGAAGAAGGAAATTCCCCATAGCTACCGCGAAGCTTCTTTCCGGAGAGGTATGAAATCATCAGCTTCAGAATAGTTTTGGATAAGAGTGATTTAAAATTATCCGATTCAGTAGTTTAAATTTGGAAAGAAAGTATCCGTATAATTAGTTTATGACCGGAGATTTTTAGTTTTTTCTTACCATTTCGGATTTTATTTTAGTAAAAAAGGAGATGGAAATGAAAAATACAATAAGGCTGCCAAAAGGCCAGCTAGTCGCAAGTCAGGTTCCACAAAAGAATTCTTTCAAATTCAAAGGACTAAGCCAGCTTAAGCTGGCTTAGTACTTTGGTAAGTTTGCCTTGTTCCCGGGTCTTCACCAAGGTTTGCACCCGGGTTCACCAAACACGAGGTACGAACCCAGATTCACCGCATGGATTATGCCTTCAGTTGGTGATTTTAATCCAGTGCAAGAAATACAATATCGTCGACTTACACGAAATAAATTCGATGACAGTGGAACTTCTCCGAACGCGGATTCTAATTTACACTGTTAGCAAACATGCCGAATCTCGCTGACTGTACTTGATTGGTGATGATTTACTTTTACGCAGTTTTCGCAGGGGAATATTTCCACTTACGGAGAAACTGAAAAATAACTTTGTGAATATCACTGGTGATGAATAAATATCATCAAATCAAGCCTGAAAGCCATTTTACTATAGAAAAATATTGAAACCCTAAAAAAATGACTCACCGATCTTAAGTATTGATTCTTTCCTTCACAAAGCATGAACTTCAACAAGTTTTTTATTGAGACCGCTTTGCCTTGCGATAACTGGCTTTTGAAAGCCACCGCTAAAATTTAATTATATATTTCCAATGCCTAACTCGTAACACCAAATATTTTTTTTCCGATGGAAATTTCTCCACGGTCCAACAACTTGCAGCACTTAGTAATTAAAATACTTAGAATTTTGTTGTGTGACCAACTTCATAAAATATAATTGATACAAGCTAAAACAACCTTACACTGAGAAAAACACAGTAGCCATTACTTTTGGCAGTAGCAAGTATTAAGCTGTAATAAATCATGAACCTTTTCACGTATTTATTTTTTATTACTATTGAGAATTTCTTTCTGCTAATATGCCATAATACACCACATTTTATTCGTAAATGCCAAAAAAAATGCTAAACTTATAATTCGTAATGCTAAACCATTAATTTGCAAATGCCAAAGTCACCATCTCTAATTATGCCACTTGATGATGCCTCTGGGTCAAGCCTAGTGCTATAACACTCTTGGCCTCCCCACCCGAGTTCAGCTTCCAAGTTCCACAGTTTGGTGTACAGAAACCATGCCCCATGTAGGTACATTCTCACACAAGTCTCAAACTCATGTTCCATACCTGTGTCTCGTACCCACGTTCCACACCCATGTCCCCTTTCTTCCAACAAGACATCCCCTCCCACTTTCCAAGCACCCATCGTTCGGTCTATGACTCCACGTGTCCACTCTTGTCGCCACCTCACAACCAAAATTTCCTTCTTCAAAATTTATAAGTTTACGAAGAAGAGGATTTTGATTGTGATGTATTGCAAAAAGTATCGCAATAATAGCCGTGAAGTAAATTTGGTGGGAGTCACAAGCATGGAAATACGCACGAATGTGACAAAATGTGGGGAGTGGAAGGATAAACTCAACTTGGTTGCTCCGTAGTGTAACCATGGAAGAATGGTTTAACGGTCCCGGCCACCCGGATTTTGACCGGGAGATCGTGTACACTAGGCCCGATCATGAAACAACTTTTTTCGAAATTCTAAGTTCAACAGACGGCAAAATGTAGCCCGTAGTACCCAATGAACAGAGAAAAACTTTTATTTCAGTAGGATGACTTCCTATGGTGCCGCCGAGGTCATTTATGTTGAGGGTAGGCAACCCACAATGCACACCCACTTTTAACGCTATTTCGGCTGTAAATGTCGCGATTTAAGCATTTTTTCAGTCGATGCTGTACCAGTCATGTCAGGAATTGTCGAAGTAAGCCACAGAGATCGGATGATCACGTTTTTATACGATAACTGGTCTTAAAATGCTGAGAAACGTTAAAAACTGTGAACATTGCTAAATTATTGACTTATTTTGTAATTACCGCACTCTTATGGGTATGACAGTACGTATACGGCCCCTTACCCTCTCCTCTGGTCTCGAAAACCCCCCACTTCTCCTATACTCCGCCCACGAACTCATATCAACGACACTGTACTGGCTACAATGTCTACGACAAAGGGTTTTATGTTCAAAATGATGCAACTCTTTGCCCACCATAAATGTCAACAAGGAAGTCTCAGGCTGCACCTTACATAAAGAATTAAAATGTACTCATGACAACAGCACAATTTGGAGACATCTAGCGGAACAATTTATGCACCTCGACCACCCAAGAATGTCTTTGCTTACCGCATGGTCTGCCGAGGCTAGAATCGCGTGTCGGAGTGAATTATATTATTTTTTTGTGGAGTAGCAATTAAAAAGTGCGATGAAAGTGGGGGCACTTTTGTCTTTGGAATGCAACAATTCTTTTGGGCGCTCCTCAAAAGTTGTCTGGAATAAATCTGCCCACATTTGAAGATGTTATGAAATACTAAAAGTGGGTGGAGATGAAAAAGCGGCAAGAGAGAGAAGGATTTGATCCATCGGCCCAGGAGATTACGTAGGTTGTAACCGACAGTGTGTAGCAAGTGTGGAACAACGCGTATAGTACCTGCCATCTTAAACCACGGCATCCTCACTTCAGTTTTGAGATATTATAAGAAATGTACAAACATTATGAAGATAGCAAAGAAGGAAAAGTCACCTGTTGTCCAAAAAGACTTGAAACAGTTTAAGAAAGATGCTAAAAGTCTGTTTAATATTTCTCAATGCAAATATCTTCCAAAACTGGCCTAGTGCATCTGTAAGCCAAAGATAGTATCTAAGAAAGAATAAATACCATTCCTTTTGGACCAAAGATCAGCCAGGGAGTTTGTCATTGGGACCGTTGAATGGAAAACGACAGAAAAACATAGAAAATAGTGTGTCAAAGAAGAAATAAAAGTGGCAAAAATGAAGGAAACATTTAAAAAGAGAGTGTCAAAATCCTTTGCCCAGGAAATTGGATCAAACAGAAGTCTTTGAGCGCCAAAGTTCCAGATGACACTCCGTCTGTGTTCGAAGATGAATGGCAGCCACCCTCCCACCCGTCCTCAAGTCGCTTGTCGCGCAACACCCTGGATGACCTGCAAATTGGCAGAGAGATACAACGTAGCCAGCGGTATTGCAGCAGCCCTCGTGACTGCAGCGTTTGAGGATGTCAGCCAAGTCACACCTGAAGATAAATCAAAGGTTGTTGACCAGATGAAAATTGCGCACCAAAGGAAGAAATACAGAGAGCCGACAACTGCAGAGGATCTGCAAAAGCTAATGGACCAAATGTGGATAGCCTTGTAATTAGATGGGAGAAAAGACAACACGAAAGTCAGGGAATTGTGCAGCAACAATTAAGTGCGCATCACGACTGCCCACCAAAGAGCAGGTAGTTTTTCTCGCAGAACCCGGCGGGTTTATTTGGGAGATGCATCACCTTAAACAGGAAATGCTGAGAGCCTCGAAAACACTACCCTCGACTTTTTTGAAGCCGCTGAAAGTGACGCGTCTCCCATACGGTACATCGGTTGTAATGGTTGTCCGACGAACACCGGCTGGAAGAGAGGTGCTATACATTTTATCGAAGCGTCTGGGGCGTGCCTTACAGATTTCTGAGCCAACTGCACACAAACGAATTCCCCCTTCGACATATAATGGAGAAGTTTGATGTGCCGACTACCGGACCAAGTAGCTACAGTGGGCTAATAGGCCGCCAACTGAAGACCTGTGTGCAGCTGCCTGTGGTGAAATGTCAGACAATTGATCTTGATCTGCCTGACCCTGAACTAGATTCATCACTCATCAGCACACACCAAAAATACCCGCTGGACATGGCTCGTGGTAATGCCAGTGGATACATCCCACAAGACCTGGCTGGTCACAATCCTGGTGAAATTGATAGCAGCAGGTGCGGAACAACGGCCAACAGAGTGATGCGCATTTACATAGGAACAAGACGACCTACAGTGGCTTTGAAGACAATAACCCAGATTATCATATAGCTCTATGTATCAATGTGGTTCAAAATAAATAAAAACTGGATGATTACTGAATGAGCAACCTTTGATTTATCTTCAGGTGTGACTTGGCTGACATCCTCAAACGCTGCAGTCACGAGGGCTGCTGCAATACCGCTGGCTACGTTGTATCTCTCTGCCAATTTGCAGGTCATCCAGGGTGTTGCGCGACAAGCGACTTGAGGACGGGTGGGAGGGTGGCTGCCATTCATCTTCGAACACAGACGGAGTGTCATCTGGAACTTTGGCGCTCAAAGACTTCTGTTTGATCCAATTTCCTGGGCAAAGGATTTTGACACTCTCTTTTTAAATGTTTCCTTCATTTTTGCCACTTTTATTTCTTCTTTGACACACTATTTTCTATGTTTTTCTGTCGTTTTCCATTCAACGGTCCCAATGACAAACTCCCTGGCTGATCTTTGGTCCAAAAGGAATGGTATTTATTCTTTCTTAGATACTATCTTTGGCTTACAGATGCACTAGGCCAGTTTTGGAAGATATTTGCATTGAGAAATATTAAACAGACTTTTAGCATCTTTCTTAAACTGTTTCAAGTCTTTTTGGACAACAGGTGACTTTTCCTTCTTTGCTATCTTCATAATGTTTGTACATTTCTTATAATATCTCAAAACTGAAGTGAGGATGCCGTGGTTTAAGATGGCAGGTACTATACGCGTTGTTCCACACTTGCTACACACTGTCGGTTACAACCTACGTAATCTCCTGGGCCGATGGATCAAATCCTTCTCTCTCTTGCCGCTTTTTCATCTCCACCCACTTTTAGTATTTCATAACATCTTCAAATGTGGGCAGATTTATTCCAGACAACTTTTGAGGAGCGCCCAAAAGAATTGTTGCATTCCAAAGACAAAAGTGCCCCCACTTTCATCGCACTTTTTAATTGCTACTCCACAAAAAAATAATATAATTCACTCCGACACGCGATTCTAGCCTCGGCAGACCATGCGGTAAGCAAAGACATTCTTGGGTGGTCGAGGTGCATAAATTGTTCCGCTAGATGTCTCCAAATTGTGCTGTTGTCATGAGTACATTTTAATTCTTTATGTAAGGTGCAGCCTGAGACTTCCTTGTTGACATTTATGGTGGGCAAAGAGTTGCATCATTTTGAACATAAAACCCTTTGTCGTAGACATTGTAGCCAGTACAGTGTCGTTGATATGAGTTCGTGGGCGGAGTATAGGAGAAGTGGGGGGTTTTCGAGACCAGAGGAGAGGGTAAGGGGCCGTATACGTACTGTCATACCCATAAGAGTGCGGTAATTACAAAATAAGTCAATAATTTAGCAATGTTCACAGTTTTTAACGTTTCTCAGCATTTTAAGACCAGTTATCGTATAAAAACGTGATCATCCGATCTCTGTGGCTTACTTCGACAATTCCTGACATGACTGGTACAGCATCGACTGAAAAAATGCTTAAATCGCGACATTTACAGCCGAAATAGCGTTAAAAGTGGGTGTGCATTGTGGGTTGCCTACCCTCAACATAAATGACCTCGGCGGCACCATAGGAAGTCATCCTACTGAAATAAAAGTTTTTCTCTGTTCATTGGGTACTAAGGGCTACATTTTGCCGTATGTCGAACTTAGAATTTCGAAAAAAGTTGTTTCATGATCGGGCCTAGTGTACACTAAAACAGCGTCACGCTCCCTCCCGCCTGAGACGTGCAGGGCGAAACTGCATCATCTGTAAACGCCATTTTACACGGTGAAATATTTTGTACAAATGAATTTACGTGAGATTGTACGTTTGTCTCAACGGAATTAGAACAGGTTTTATTCTATGTTCAGACATTGAGACATTCGCACAAGCGTTCATACAATTTGCCGCTTTACACGTGTCGTTTTGCCTCATGCAAGAGTTCATGGAAGAGTTTGTACAAAAAAATGTACCGTGTAAAATGGACTTAAGAAAAACGAGGCCCCGAGGCCCCAGTGCATAGTATCATTAAATTACTGTCTCATTACACCAAAGTTTTTACAAACAAATGAAGATGTATCACCAAATTACAACCTCATGATTCATAGCTGCAATGTACCTACCTGAGTTGATTAACAGTTACTAAGTCTATACATATATAAGCCTGTAAATATAAGAGTTAATACATGTATGAAAGTGGAGCACTAATAAATGTGTGCAAGTAAGTAATTTAGGAGCATTAATAATAATTACTTCTAGTTTTTGGCGGTGATAGTTCCTTCCTGCTTATTTGGACAAAAATCAGAATCTTTGGAAATTCAAAACTGTAGATTTTCACAATTTTTTATTTACCTTCTGAATCCTGTGAAAAGTTGGCCAGGAATTGGGGGAAATTTCTCCAAGAGCCTAATAATTGTGGCATGGTTTACATTTTGAGAAAACCTTCAACACAACAGAAACAAAGTCGAAAGACAATTTCTCCCACAGTTCAAGTTCAGCATCCAGGGAAATTGATGCACACTAGTCATGAAATTCTGATCAACCTCAATAAAGTAACTTCTGACTCGTCATACTTCACTTTGCATCAACCTATTACAAGGAGCATCCCTGTCCCTCTGCAAGCTTACACCTGCCCTGACCACATGACAATTTCTTTAACATTATGTTTCTAGCTCTCTTCACCTCTTAATGTCTTAACGTCTCTTAATCCAAGTGTTTAGATGGGCTTCTCTGGAGGGTTGTAAACAATATCAGCATAAAATTAATAATTCTGGCGTAACTTTGTGGAACTTCTTCATGTTGAATAACAAAGAATAACTTTGTGAACCCATATAAGATATTTTATTTATGTCCTAGGTTTCCCTGCAGTACAGCATCATCAGGTGATGATGCTTTATCTTGGCAACATGGTGGACTGCATGTACATGATCATGACACCCACTGCTGAAACTTTCCCAACCCTACAAATTTGAATTCAGTTATGTTGGCATCAATGACTACATGTCCTGTCCTCTTCCCTCTACTCCATTGCCAACCCCTTCCACACGAGTGTTCCCTTCCTTATCATTACACTTAGTGCAGGTGATAGCCATCAAGTTTTCCTTCCACTATACTCAGGGCTGGCTAAAGACAAAATTTTCACCCAGGCAAGAGAGTATTCTGGCGCCCCCCTCCCCACTTATCAAACTTATTCACCAGTTAAATATTTTATATTGTAAAAAAATATTTTTTCACAATCACGGTGCCCCTTATTTTGTGGTTCCCTGGGCAGTTGCCCGGGCCTTAAGCCGGGCCTGACTATATACTACCCTCCATCAGACTTTTGATATTACCATATGACATACTTTTCAAGTTGTAATTTAATTCCCAACCATGACCTTTTCTTTGTCTCTAGAATGAAATGGTGGAAAGACGGCAAAAGGTCATCGATAAGCACACATACAGATCAAGACTTAGTCAAAATATATTGGCAAGGCTAAAAGTTGTTGCAGATGAAATCCCAGTGGATGCCAAAACAGATGTTGACCAAGGGTTCTTTTCTGTCGTTAGTGGAAGACCAATAGGTAGAAAGTTCAGTCGAAGAGAGTATTTGACCAGGCTGGGTGAAATTGCTAATGTTAAGGCAAGTACTTTTCAAACGTGCCAACAGATTCAAAATTGAAACAAACACTAATGGCTTAAAATCTTTATTAAGGGTGCCTCAACAGGAATGTCAAAGGATTTGGAGAAGAGAAAAATAAACTTATTCAAACAAGAGAAATTATATAAAGAATTAAATGCCTCATTCACATTCCATCAGCTACAGTCCAGAATGTGCATGTATAATGAGTTTAGTCAGACAGAGGAGGTTCACAAAAAGTAAGGTAAAATGAAGAGGATATTGCAAATGTACGTGAACACAGGACAATGAAGTCTTTACACAAAAGTCTCCCAATTTTTGTCTCAAGGGAAAAGATTGCCAAGGAGAGAAGGATCGAATCTTTTCAACAGAGGTCAACAATTCGAGCCAAATTAATACAGGCTCGCTGCCGCTTATATAAGCTTGAAGAGCACTGGAGAACTCTGAAAGTTTACCAAGCATTCCTTTATCAATTGAGTCCACTCTCTTGGCGAAGGGAATATGACCATATACACCGTCAACTTGGTGAACTCATCGTCTCAGCATTACCCTCCATCTATGGGCCCTATCGGCTTAAATCACTCGGAGCTGAAGATTCTCTTGAAAATCTCATTGGCTTATTTTATACCTCACTCCAGAATGAAAAACATCCAGGTACCTGTGTTGCCTTATAATTTTGCTTAAAGCATTTTCTTTACAATGATCTGATGTTTTACCAGTGTACCATCTGAAGAAAGGATTCTCATGTGTTCAACTGGGTCAGGGGCTCTATATCTGTTAATGCTTTGAAGAATGCACTCTTCATCACCAGGGCTTCTAAATGAGCTCTGATGAAGCTTTGGAAGCCCTGAAGATGAAGCATGACTCCTCCTTCAAAACATAAGGGAGCCCCTAACCCGCTTGAACACCCAATAAACCTTCCTACATTTTCTCTGCAAATTCATATTTCATCTTCACCATTCTGGTTTTAGAACCGCACAACTTATTTCCAGCCAATTTTTACATAATGAGTAATCAAGGCAAAAAGAATTAAGTGTATTAGAAGTCCACTGAGTTTGACAGCTATTCAGATGACTAAGACTTTTGCTGCCAGGGGGTTGATTTATTGGCCATAGGTGTCTGTGCAGAAAGTACCAACGTCCAGCATTTTTATAATATGTACATATGATGTGTAATGAGTGAAGTGTCATCCTACGGCTCCTTCTCTATATACCTATCTTGTGTTCATTCTGCTTGGCTTATCCTTGGGAAAAACACTAGCCACTGGACCCTGTCACCCAAATCTCACACTAAGTGATTCATGTGAGGAATGGATTCCGAAGAGGGGGAGGCCTCTGGTTTGGAGGGACCAAGGAAAGGACCTCCTGGGGCCAGCAGGCATGACCTTTTCACTCTCATTGCATGATAATTGATTTATTAGAAGGAATGGGCAAAGAACAAGTGGTAAATGCAGGGCAGTTGGCCCTATTTTGAAGGATCAAATGGGAAGAGCAGACAGGGGTCACAAGGGCATGACAATCAGGAGGACGCACTTTGAGAGGAGGGGTCTTGGGGTGTTGCAGGAGTCATGTTTTACATAACAACTGCTGCTGAAGGAATAACTATGCATCTGAATGTGTATATGTATTATATGTATAATGCAAAGTTGACTTCCAATATTGAATTGAAAATAGGTACATATAGGTAGTTATATTTATAAGGAGATATTGGAATACAGAAATTGTACTTGAATTTAAAATAAAAAGATTTTTATCCATCATTTTAACCTGTAAATAATGTTAATTTCCAAGAAATGTACTTCAAAAATCCTTCGCAGCTGAAAAGTTCATTTGAATACATTATCCAGATGAATTCACATGGGGCCCAATACCTGAAAGAAGTAAAAGATACTGCAAACGAAATTAGAGGCTACTGCAAGGAGCTATCAGTAAGTTAAGTTAAGATTATTGTAATCCATTGTGATTAGGCCAATGCAAGTAGCATAATTTATAGCAGTTAATCCCTTACTTAAAGAGCCCAAAATCGAAAGATCATAAACCTCTTATCAAGTTTATTTTGCACAATTGGAAAAAAAATCACGTGATTGTAGTACTAACCATTGAGTGGATGCTTTTCTTGTGAACAGAACATTGATCTAATGGTTATCAATATTTTGAGACCACTACAGACAAACTGTGTGCCTAAGTGCAAGTAGGCTTAAAATATGTAGGTATATATCCGTGAATAATGAACATAATTATTATTTTCCCCAGTAAAAATGAATTCATTTAAATGTTCACGGATGGTGCATAACATATTCTCTAAACAGTCAATAAATGTTTACCTTCAGTGTTCCTGAACCATGATTTAGCCAAAACAAAACATGTTGCATGGCTCATCAGCTATGAGTGCAACAAAATATTGAGAACACTCCCTGAAGAATTCCATAAATGCTTTGGGTTGTTGGCATCAGAATCGAAGTGCTTGCCAAATGTTTCAGCATAGTGAGGTTCATTGAACATTCAGGACACTTTACAGATTGTACAATCATTTTCCAAACACTACTTAAATATTTCATGTGTGCTGTGGACCCCTGTAAAATTATGACCAGTAGGTAGTCATCACAAAACGGTGAGTAAACCCCAGTACCTATGATCATAGAGTAAGGTATTACTTTGTGCTATGATACAGAAAAATCCTGACTGAAAAGTGTTCACTTCATACCATTATGAGTTTCGAATGTTTCAACAAAGAATTCATTTATAAGGTGAAGAATGGCCACAATTCATGACTACCCAGTAATTATTAATCACTGGTCATAATTAATTGAAAGGCATTTATGTTCTTCTATTGACACATTCACTGCCCCTGCAATTAATTTTTACTATCCCTTGTACTATATCATTATATTTTAAATTATTATTTGTCATGGAGTATGGTATAAAGATAATTTTATTAAAATACCAAACACTTTCACCATCAGATATAACCCTTCTATTCCGTAGTATATGTCTAGTGCCCTTTAAACAATAAACAATGTCGTAGTGCACCCTGCTCTACTGAAGAAAAATCTTAACGGAGTAGGGTGAGTTGCTGGCATGGGACAATAGACATACAGGTGCATTGCGGTCAGTCAAAGAGTCAAAATCTTGTAATAAACCCTTTCAGTGCAGGGAAAAATTTTATATGTATGTAGGTACCCTGAAAAGCAACCAAGTTTTTGGATATTTCGCATCACAATTTTACAGTTTCCATTTTAATAATAGATATTCTCCTGTTTTATTTAAGGCATTTATACTCCCCATTTAATAAATATAATGAAATTTTGATTTTTAATTAAAATCTTTTATTTCAAAAATGTTCAAGTATACTTAAAAGCTAGCCAAGGAAAGCAAATAGGTAGCGAACAATGAAATATCATTGAATGCCACTCAAATAATTAATGTAAAAAGTCAAAGGCAACATATGTTGTGAAAATCCTAGGACAGATGCCCCAGCAACTTCCTTCACTCCTGATTATGTAGAGGAGATCTTCCCCATTTGCATACACTTATATGTTTTTATTCCAAAAAGAATAATTTAGAAAAATAATACATTTTTTATTACAGAAAGTTTATGAAAGCAAAATGAGGAACATTCCGTTAGACCATGAGAGGTTTACTAAAGCATTCAATTGGGTTAACGACAGACGGAATCATTTGCAAGCCACTGCAATGTCAGTACAATAATTCACAATAATTTCTTTCATTCCCAACACACAATTTATTATTTAAGTCAATTACTTTAAACTGGAACTCTTGGAGCTATGAATTATTTTTTGTGTTGCAGGGAAAAAAGAAACGATTTGATAAGTACAGTTATGGGTGAACTTCACAGCAAGGTACAAAAAGAAATTTGGATTTCTGGGGACAGGTATATGACACTGAAAAAGCTGATGGTGGAAATGGGAACAATACTTCAAACCTTTCAAGAAGATGCACACTCCATTGTGCATGAGTACATGAAGTTACCACCTAAGGTGGCAAGAGTAAGTAGCATCTCTTACCGATCAGTTCCCACTTCAGTACAACTGCCAACTCTATTTTGACGAAAATGAGACATTTTGGCTCAAAATTATTTTAACATGTTTGTTTCTCATACCATGACACATATTTAGGCAACAGCATACTTGTTTTTTAAATGATATAAACCTTAATGGACATTCTCATTATGATATGATGGCTACAATGGCTAAAAACACATTTACAGTGAAACAAATAAGCTAATTAAAATTTTGAATGTGTTAAGCCACTTGAATTAATAATGCCAATCCTTTAAATAACAGATTGTTTTTCTACATGCGATTTAGAACTGAGCATCCAAATTTGCATTATAATTTAAGGTATTTTGATGATGAGGTTAATTATGACCACGAGAAACACATTTCCCCTCCATTAAACCTCTATGAGGTGCTTCCTTTGGAAGGAAATGCCACCATGTGGCCCATTTGACAAATTAAGTTTTTAGATGAAGTGCTCCAGAGTAGCTTCGGAGCAGCTCCCTCAGCTGAATGCACCCAAAGTACATTAGAGGAGATTTGCAAATCTGAAAATTCTTCCAGGAAAGGACTTCCTATAATATGACAGGCTATGATCCATAAAAAATGTAGATATACCCTAGAAAATGAAACTGTAGGGAGCCCTACACTTCAGCAATATTTGAACTACAATAAAACCACATATTTATCCCTATTATGGTTAGTTACAAAACATTTAGCTGTGGAATCAATTGTTAAAGAGATCAAAATGTTATGGAACTCATTATAAAAAATTCAGGTTGCAGGAACTATCGCTATTGTAAGTGGTAGCCATTACTTTTATACAAAAAGCTTTCAATAATTTCATTCATTTTCTAACCATTGGCTAAAATCCAAGTCTTGTGTTACTTATTCACATTCTAAGTAGCCGGCATGAATGAATAAACTTGTTAATCATTGCACAGTAACACTTAAATCAAGTAATTACTCCTACAAACAGGTCTACCCTCTTGGTTACCGATGGAGCTCATTAGTTAACACCATCTATCAGAACTAATAAGCATTTATGGAACCAATAAATTTATTGATTCTGCATCTCATATTGAATGAAGGCCCTGGTCTATAGCTCTCATAATTCTATCAGATACATGTTTCTGCAACCAGCTATTAGTGCTACAAGCTGAAATATTGAATAATGGCTTACATTTCTCTCGCAAAGATTGCATAGGACAGATTTTTCAGCTCATGCATGTAACATTGATAAAATCTCCAAGGCAAATTATACTCTGCTTTTTCTTGCTCCTATTATCTATGAAAAATAAAGAGCAAATCTATGCAAATATGAGGTAGAGAAAGTTAATATGTAGAAAATGAGTGTTTTAAAGACTGCTATAGGAGTAGTGAAACTTGGTGGTACTCACATGTGAAAAGCATGATGCAAAGGACAGGAAAGCATTCAAAAGATGTGGGGTAAAGCAGCTGAGTTTTCCTCCAGAGATCCCGAGTGTCCTTTGGTGCATTTTCCTGTTTATCAACACTTGATTCACCCTCAGCGACCTTTAATTCACTGCTGGTAAGTGCCACCAAGTTTTGCTATACCTATGGAGCTGGAAAGAAGGCTTCTGTGGAGTGGCATGGATGAGACAGACCTTCCAATTCTCTTTCACGTGGGACTATCCTGATGGACAGCATGTTTTGGCGGACACTACTGACAACAGGCATTCCAGTCTGCTTCTTCAGGTCTGAAGAAGCTCACTGAAACACCTGCAAAACACATCATCCACCACAATGACCACAAAGAATAGAACATGGAAGAGCCAAGACTGGGATTCGAACCCGAATCCCTCGATTTGCTCAAAAGAGCAAACACCTTACTGCGTTCCACATTTGGCTTCATCCACGTGGACTGTGGTGCTCAGAACATGCCTTGAATTGCTTCAGTGACATCATATGTCCGGCAGTCCAGTACAACTTGCTCCTATAAACCCCTCAAAAATCCCCAGGGGAGGAGGATGCCTCGGTAGCTTAACTGGCTAAAGCACTCAACGCAAAATCGAGGGAACTGGGTTCGAATCCTGGTGAATGCGAATGATTTTTCCTCTGTGGAATACCACACCAAACATTAATTGAGTCCAAGAATAAATCTTAGAAGTCACTCTGAGTCAAGGAAAGTCGATGATTAGGTAGCATTTAGACACAAATGCTCAATTATTTATGTTGAAGTGGAATTATTCATTTTTAAATATACAACTATACTTTCTTACTAAAGAGAGATAAGTTCCAACTTCTAACTGGTTCCTAAATTTTACCTTCACTGAAGCAATAAAAAACTTATCCTATGTAAAATGACTGAAAAAACTATAACAAATATGAAGTCATTGTTTACATAACGAAAAGTGCATTGCCTTATAACCTTGTCCTTTTTCTTCCATGTGTTTGGGACCAGCTGGCCTTTCAAGCAGTGAGAAATAAAATAAAACTTTTGAAGCATATTGACAGAAACAGTAAGGGAATGAAAACACTGGAGAAGCATCTTTATGATGCTTACACAATGAAAGACGTTCATAAGGTATGCTTCACAACAAAAAATTCAATAAGGAACATTAATCAATCTCTAAAATTTTAAAATAATTTTGCTGGCTTGAAAATTATATTTACATGAATTGTGAAAATATCATGTGAATCCGCATTGAATGTTATTGTGATAATTAGACTACCCCACGCGAAAAAAGTCAGATCTGGAACATTGGATCTGATTGGATCCAGGAATCTCCTAGCATACGATATGTACAACTTCTATTATCTATTCTTCTATTTTAATTTATCTTTGTCCCTGAAGGGGTAGTAAAAGTGAGAGTTCTGAAAGAAATCTTAGGATAGGAACCTAACACTACAAAGGACAGGACAGGATGTTTACTTGACTGAGAGCATCTTCCTCCATTCAGACTAGGACAAGAAAGTGGCTCCTTGAATGCTATGTTGTCAATGTTTATCAGCCATTGTCATTCTCCATGCAACAATATACTGTTTGTTGCTGGTAAACTTATGTAGTACAATTGTTTTGTTATCTAACTAACTAAGAATATAGGTTTTTCGTTTTGGCATATTTCACAGGAGATTCCCATGCATTATGACTGAATGGGTGGTAGATGTGGCAATGTTTACACTTCGCTCCCATCTCCATGGCACAACTTCTGCCCCTATGGTGGCCCTGTTTCCCCAGGGGAATGCAATTAGAGAAAGGATTGGAATCTCGTGCAACATCCTCAGTTGCAAAGAGAAATTTACCTAATCGAATAATAGCTTGTATGAAAGCCGCTAAGTCAAAAACCTATCATTTATTGTACTCTTCACATAGCTCAAACACCAAAGCATGGAAATTCACCATAAATAGTCACTTATATATGACAAGGTTTTGAAATTGGATTATCCAACAGCTGATCACGTGTCAGCCACTCACACAACTAAGCCTGGCAAGCATGCCTGGTATGAATTTGGGAGATTAGGATTTGAATCTGGGTCAAATCAACAATCTTTTGCCTTTCCCAACCTCTCATTAGCATTCTTGGTCATTTGCCACTCTCATGGAATACATAATTGGAAATATTTCATGCAAGCGAGTCAGATTCATTTCCCCATGCATTGCTATTCCTTATTCAAATCACTGACACATAGAATTTCTAGGCTAAAATAGCAATTCTTTAACCAGATTAATGTTTCAGAGTGATTAATAGTGTAGTGGGTATTACTTAAGAAGAAATACACTGGTTTCTTGTGAATGGTAGAATTAATCCTAACCAGTAACTCTTGTCAATTGAAAAGGTTAGTGTGAGATAGTGCCAAGCAGCATTACAGTAGATTTGAAAGTTAGATAATTAAAATTGAGAAAATCTATAAAATATTGATAAAAATTATTTCATCCACATTGTCTTGAAGTAGATCTAGTATCGCTTTATAATAAATAGGAAAGACACAGCAATTTGATTAGGTATTAATCTTTGCAATGGTTTTTCAAAAAACACGGGAATACAATAAATGATAGATGATGCTATCAAACTCCAACCCCTTCAATTCTAGAAAGCGTCATCATAAAATTTCTAATCAATTAAGTGACTTGGAGGTGTAACCGATGAATACTGCTGACTGGCAATTGAAAGATCTTAGTTCTAATCCCAGTCAAGTCCATTGATTGTTTCATAGTGAATTTCCTCAATTTGCTATTGTGTAACAATTTCTCAATGCTACCGTTGGAATGAACTAATTTTTCTTGCAGAGGAGGAAGTTCAAGGCCCGATCATCTTTTCCAACGGCTAAGAAGGCAAATGTAACTAAAGATTTGGAAAGAGATGATGATGATTTTTATACTGAAGACATTTTTAACATATACACAGGATACCAACCAACTGTAGTGGGAAGCCAACTGAGAGGAACATCACCCAGCTATATAGCAGAATCAGTTTTCACTCATCAAGAAATTAGCATCACCTCTACAGAGAGCAGTGAAAAATCTGGGTCCACTTTAGAACTACCAGAAAGAGACAGCATTGTAAGCATATGTGGAAAGTCCATCTCAAAACTTAGTACAGCGACAAGTTCCTCTGGCTCAAGCCAAGCCTTGAATTATGGATCTAAACAGATGCAAGACCAAATGAAATACACACGCAAGGATTCCGCTTCTTACTACCCCAACAATACAATAAATTGGACCCATGTTGATGTAAAAAATATCATTTTGGAGAAAAAAAAACCACTACTGGTAATGACTCATAAAAAAGAAGATACACAGATGAAAGTTATCACCAAATATGAAGATGAAAAAGCAAATAGAAAAGAGGCTATCATCATAGAGAAAACTGATGAACTGGAAATTACTACCAAACGAAGGGATGTAGAAAGAGAGTCTGCCCTGAAAGATGAGCATCTGGGTGAGTTTGGTTTAACATCAGTTGAATTTGATTGCAGAAAATCACACAGAAGGCATTCCCAAGAAGATTTAAGATGGGAAAATGTAACGTGCATCCAGGCAGAAACTGAATCAAATTTTCGAAGATTGATGCAAAAAACACAGCATACAACTAAGAAAAGATTTCGACCCACAGCTGAGAATCAACCAGACATCAAATTCATACAGTCTCCATATTTACCCACATTACCAACTACACTTGAGAAACCAGAAAATTGTCAAAATATTTCAGATCCACTTGAATTCATGGATCCCAAACTAGAGAAAGAACTGAGAGCATTGAAACAAACCTTTTATAAATACAAAAATTGTCTTGCACAATGTACGGTGAAAAAGATTTTGTACTAAATTTAGCTGAAGAGACTTCACAAGAATCACCACAAAATTAAATATTTTTTGTATGAACTATTTATCAATGGAATGCTTCCTTTAGAAAAAAACTTTGCATCAATTATTTTGACAAATGGATGAGTAGTACATACATAGGTAGTTTCATTGGCTATTCAGGTAGGAGATTGGCAACTGAGATAATTTACCCCATTAAGGATTGGTGAGTAGGTTGAAGAAGGAAAGATTATTCAGGGAATGGAGGAAGGGTGGGGAGAAAATACAAAAAAGTCCGGCATGGCAATGAAATGGACATGTCCATGAGTTATGCGAATACAACCATGTTAGAGGGTAATATTTATTGGCCATTAAAAGTGCTTGCGGTTGATTTTGTTGCACACCATGTTGATTTAATGACATTCCCCAAGTCATCCAACCAGTTTCTCTTAAGATATAGCAGCACTTAATGACGGCTAATTCGACACCCTTCCTGTTATGATGCATTCCCTTGTGCGTATTTCCTTTGAGCCTTAAGATGAGGATGGGCCAATATATTTTGAAATCATTTACTCAAGAATGTCATGTCTAATATTTAATTTTTTACCAACTACATACTACAAAAACTACAGAGTCAGTTTCTCAGCTTGACTCCACAGATCTAGATGAGGTATTTTGCTCAGCACCAAAATTAGCATGTTAACATTGGAGTCACGACATATACGGAATGGAAATTTTCAACAACACCCAAAATGGCCACCAGTTGAGGGCCATGCACTTGTGCATGCTTGGTGACGACACAAGATCATTCTCACATTGGAAACAACCACCCACTCAAAAAAGGCAACATTTATTTCGATAGTGTTCATCATCATTAGTCATTCAATCCTTAATTGGTTGACTTTTTCCATTATATCCTTTCCTTATCTAATTCCTTAATGTCCTCGTAGCTCCTCTGTTTCATACCTTTTTAGTTAGCATATGTACTTGTTCCTCAGTCTTCCTTGAGTAGCTTTCCCTTATATTATGTTCCTTACAAATTTTTCGCATATCAAAGTGTGGCCTACCCATCTGGACCTTGTCTTCCTAATAGTGCTCCGTAAGATTTTCTCCTCTCCTATTTTTCTGTGCACCTCCTCATTTTTGATCCTATCTGCCCATTTGATTTTCAGCATCCTCCTTCAGCACCAAGTTTCGAAAGTCACAATTCTCCTCCGTTCCAGCTTCCTAATGGTCTATGTCTCTGAGCTGGACAGAGCAACACTCCACACTAATGTTTTCAGGAAAAAATTAAAGAAAGAAAAACTTCCTAGACGCATCTTCCTCATTTATCCTGCATCTTCCTGGATGCAAAGGGCCTCCAAAAGTGTCATGAGTCACAAAGTTTTAGTCTGGATCACCCCGCATATGCCACACATCACTGTTTCTGTTCTAGTACCCCACTGTCAAACTGATTTTTAAGACATAGCCATGTCAACAAGATGCTAATATGTAAGCCAATGTGACTCCATCTAGTGTCCATGATAAGAGATACACTAGCCATGATATTCAGGTCAATCTGCATTAAGTAACTTCTAATTTGCTGTATTTTACTAGCGTAAAATGTATAGTATTGTATTGACTTTAGATGGAGTTCCATTGGGTGTCTTTCAGACGAGACAACTTTTTGCTATGCGTTGTTCATGGCACGGCACTGTCAAAGGGTGAGCCAATGAGCACACGGTGTGACCTATGAATAGTCAGTGCAACTTGTAGCCATGTCCTCCTCCTCAGTTGTCCTAAAGGTTTCATTATGGACAGCTCGTGTTAAAAAAGCATGAATGAATTAGGAAGTGGGTGCATCCTCTAAATCTTCTGATCTGGATTTATAAACTTCCAGGCTTTTATCCCATTATACTAGTTATTTTTCAACCAAGGTTATAAGCAGTTCAGCATCAACTTCAATATTCTCCTTTATGCTGACAATACTGCTACACAGCACTACACACTGCCACACCCCTCACAATACACTTAATTCCACTGGTTTTCAATACCTGCAAGATGGCAGTGGTCATTGTGTCTGGAATTGCTAGTTAAGGGCTGTGTGTTTCATACAATAGATCGCGCAGTGCCACACCAGATTGAAATGGGTGCTGTGGTGACCAAGGGGGCCATCCACAGCACAGTGCTGACTCCAGCATGGTTTAATACATTTGAAGGGTCCATTTGGGTCCATGGTTCTTCATAATCACAGCACCATTACATGAATGACACGTGGCTAAAAGTCATCTCATCTGAAAGAGGCCTAGGGATTCTATGGTACTTAGACATATTGGTTGATTGTGTCTAACATCTAGATGCTAATTTACCCCTATAGCCCAATAGCTTTACCAAAGGTCAGGATGTCCCAAACTGACAAACCCCTGATATCCCAGAGTCCCAGAAAGGGAGTACCCAAGTACCGATTCTGAGTCCTAGGGATTGCTAGGCATTAACACAATAAATGAGATGTAGTTTCCTCATCCTCTTTGCACCACCTGCAACTCGGTGTATCTCAATTCCCATTTTGTTGTGGTACTTCTTCACTTGATAGTAGCCGGTTAGTAGTCCTATCATTGTTCTCAATTTGCTTCCATCACTTTGTGTCAACCTTTTATGATGAATGTCTCTGCCCTCACCATGGCTTTGCTGTGAATTAAGTCCTGCAATATAGACCTTATTACTGATGATGCATAAAAATAAAAAATCACTACCTCTGATATGTTCCAAAATTCTCAGGATGTACTAATTTCCAAAAGATCATATTTATTAATTCTCAAGGGCTTTTTTTGTCGGTACGCCATAACTTCCTTAATACTTCATCAATTTTCATAAATGAGGCATCATTTTAAAGCTTTTCTTAACCGCTACACCGAAAAAATATACAAATTACTCACATTTCACTTGTTTTTCGAAAAATTACAATTGAAAAAAAAAAACGGTTTTTTTAAATCCCGCCCTCGACCTATCGATCCTCTATCGAGAACATCGAGGTATATCGAAATGAAACCGATTTCGATTTCATGCATCTCATTCTGCATTTAATTTCGACTTAAAATATTGATTTAAGGTATTCGATCTGCTGATCTATTTATAAAATGAATTAAATTAATCAAAACTTGAATTTATATTTACTTCCCCAAACCGCTTGATTAGAATTTCTGAACTCATTAAGCCCTTCAGGTTTGCCACCTCATAAACTCATACTAAAAAATAATGCTATTATAATGTTTATTAGAAACCTAAACGCTAAGCAGGGCTTAATTAATGGCACCAGATTAGTTTTAACTCACTTGGGCAACTACACTATCACAGCGAAATCGATTGACTCCGGTCAAACTGTCGTCAAACCACGCATTAACCTCACCCCTTCTGATCCTAGCGTGTCTTTCAAACTGACTAGGAAGCAATTGCCCATAAAAGTTGCCTTTGCCATGACTATAAATAAGGCACAGAGACAGACGCTAACAAAGGCAGGATTGTACTTGCCTGACCCTGTTTTTTCACACGGTCAGTTGTATGTGGCGTTTTCCAGGGTTCGCTCTTTCAGTGACATCTGTCTGTGTAAAACAGACCCACCAACAAACAATCACAGATGACCATATCATCACTTCAAACATAATGTTCAAAGAGGTCCTGTAAACATGTAAATATGCTGTAAATATGTAAATACCTTAACCTTATGTTTCAAAAAATATATAATCTAAAATTTAAACACACATCTATTCCTTACTTCAACCCACACCTACATCAATGACCCACTTACTACATGGTACTAACTATACGGTGTGCACTTCAATTAAGTGGGATTTGAGGAGGATACAGTGCGAATGCTTCGCACGGGTCGACTCATATAAATTAATGGTAATTATTTCTACATATACCACAGATATCTCCAATTACAACCAATTCATGAAAACATTATTTCAATAAACACACACGACCAAGGCCTGGATGGTGAAAAACCACCCAGGCAGGATTCGAACCCACAACCTTAGGGTTACACAGACAAGGACATTATACTGCTGCCACCAAGATTGGCAAATTTGTAAAACATAGAGTATATGGAAAGCCAAGAGATAAATAAAACCCATTTGCATATGTTGTACATTCTTTAATGACTGAATTAACATCCCTATGCCACATTAATTCATATTCAAACAAAATATGCTCTAATTGTGCAATTTCCATTGAATCAACCATAATTATGACTGCTGTTAAAAGCTTGAGAAACATTAGTAATTGAAGGAAGACCACAGGAGGGAGTCAATTTATCATGAAGCATCAAATACATGATATGCAAATACAATTGCCCATTGCTAAATAATACACCAGGTGCAATTTATTTTGCTCATATGCAATTAATAACTGTTGGAATAAACATGGGATCACAGAATTTGTGGCTATTCATTTCCTGCAGCATCATAAAAATTCTATAAAACTATTATATATGATGGTTTCTCAATTGAAAATGAACGACACAAAAAACTTAATTGCCACCACTTTTTGCTGTTCCATTACTGCCCAACAAATACTGCAATATGCAGCAAACCTGTGCAGTGGAATCACTGATTTCATTTACGACAATGGGCATGCTATAAATACTTGGTAAAGAACAGGGAAAATAAATGCTATAAAAAGTAATAAAAATGGTTGAGGTCTAAATTCAATTTAACAAAACAGAAAAAGGAAACAAAAAATAAAATATATGAAAACATAAATACATATCACTAGAATAAATTAATAAATGTCTTACTCCTCAAGACATATATGGTAAACGTGTGTCCGTATAAGACATGACAATGGGGTATAAATTATCACAGAAATAAACAAGTTTTCTTTTTCAGCTCTTAACTGCTGAAGATTGAAGTTTAAAATGGCACAGCCTGCTCAAGTTATCATTTGACTAATAAGTTAGCACAATTGAAATAACAATCTTTCGTGACAATAAAGAAAAGATGCAATCCATTTAGCATCTAATAACCTTGCCCTATGCAACAACCTATTTTTCTGAAGAAAGCGAAGTATGATATCACTCTGTCCACAGAAAATTAATTGCATGGTCAAGTTATTTGATCAACACAACGACAGCAAGGCACGGACAGGGTAAAACTTGAGTGTCTGGATGCTGTCAAGAAGCTACCTATGACAATACTGATATAAGAAATAAGGACGGCAGCAAATTAAGTCCATCACCACACAAATAACAAAAATCTATTGTACATTGCACAAACTGTAACGGTTAATCGGTACATGCAATACAAATCCGATTTCATCAAACAGTATTGCTGAATGAAACACTGGATATTGAAAAGTGACTCGATTAGATACTTATGGCCCATTAAAAATGGCTCTTTGGTTTTTAAGTCAAGGTATTGTTAGCATCAATGTATTACTTTCAGAAAGACTCCCTGAATGAAAAGTACATGCCATTTGATAATAAATTGGAATATGGCTAAGGAAGCTTAGAAATCTTGAGTGAGAAGTTATCACTTTTCAAGGCATGTTTGCTGAAAGTAAGTACCATAAATGCACTCCTTATCCTTAAGCCAGCCATTTTTTTCCTTAATACCCTAAAATTTACAATACATTATTTAATAATCACAGATTTTCCCCTGCAACTCCTCAATTTACTGGACTGGATTACTTATAAACCCCAACACATGGAGTTAGATAAAAAGCCCAATGCTCTCCTGAACGTCTAATTTTTTTAACTCGATGATTAGGTGCAGATATGCAAGAAGTAATGACTTTGTGAGGGCGTGGTGTTATGTGCTATGAATTGCTGCAGATGATGCAATGCTGGCATTCCATCACGGCATATGACACCCCTTGCAACATCCACAAGGGTTGACATTTCTTATGATGCCATCCTTGAGCTGGACACTTCTGTCATTCCTCGCTGGTGCACGTAACTTTTGGATGGACTGGTAACATTGTCAGGCTTACTCACTGCATGCGCTGGTGAAGAGGATGCATGCTTGGAAGAATCCTACAAAGATATGAATTCATGTCACAATAATGTAATTTAGCACAATTTTAATGGCTGGTTGCACAAATATTTTGTAACATAATTAATGGCCTCAAACATCAGTTGGTAGAATTGAAGTATTATTAAGGAACAAAATTAGATAATTGGAAGTTCCACAATAGACATTCCAGATGGTCCCAGCAATTACAAAGATAAAACTTACTTTTTCTTGCAGTAGAAAAATCCTGTTTCTATTCAGCCTTTGGTTATTCTCATAAATACATTCCAAGGATCATAATTGCAATTATTAAATTGAAGATACATAAAACAGAGAATATGAATTTACCATAGTCATTCGTGTACCACGTACAGTTTTTTTATCCTCGAAGCACTGCCATGAAAGCAGGCGAGCATCTTGAATACATTTTTCATTAAGTACAGGTAATCTGCCAAATCCCAAATTGTTCATGATTCTTCATACTCGATAAATTAAAGAGAGGTCACACTGAATGAGAGATTGCACAGGCTACCACTAAAATGATGGCATTATTACAGAACATGCATTCTAAAAATACTGTTGAACTACACACACACACACACACACACAAATCAATGATATTAAAATAAGCCTTCAAGGAGTGAAAAAGGTGTGGGGTCATACATGATACCAAATTATAATTGGACACAAGATCAAGCAAAAAAATTATAAGAAAAAACAATTTCACGCATGCCAGTATGAAGGAACATATGTAAACATCAGAGATTTGAAAGGAGATGGGTCTTAAGTTAACAGTTTAAAATGAAATAGTTTCGTTTATTAGCAAAGAAAAATTTAGCATCACGTACACATATTTGAAGGTGAGATCTCCAAAAAAAATTTCAATTGAGGAAAAAAACTGAAGTTTAAACACAACATCTCAAAATATAACACAGCTGCCAGAGCAGAGTTAAATTTCATAAGTGGGTAATTGATTAAATCTCTTCGCACCCATTACTTCTTCCATCCTATAAAAATATACATTATGTATAGGCACTTAATATATTTCAACAAGAAACAATCACAGCAATGAATTCAAATTTCTATGTTTTTAATCACTACCAAACTAATGTATTACAGCAATACCTTGCTGCTATGTTTTCCAATAGTTCTGCTTCAGGCGCAAGTGTCTGAGTTTAATGGATTTCTTATAATGCTCACGATACATATATCTGTTTTTCCAAAACACAGCATACTTCATTTTCGTCGTCTGATGATGTCTAGAACACTATAAACAATGACTTGGTGAGATAATTTGCTACTAATTACCACAAGCACATTAGAAAGATTGTGGTTCAAATATGGTAACTGTGCAAATAAACTTCACTTAGTAGAAATTCTTAATGTTCGTACTCAAAATAAAGTGAAATTCTTAGTATTTTTCTACTGAAGTACTTAAACTTACTAAAGACCGTTCTACAATGACCGTATGACATAAGTCTTAAGTTGTAAGACATTGGCCGTGATAATTTTCAAAAGTCTGCTAATCTCCAATGAAATCCATTAGCCTTAAACTCTCGCGCGAGATATCGAAAACAAGGTCAATTTTTTTAACCTTTTACAACAGAAAGTTTTCAACCACATTATGTTCACCTTTTCTGCACAATATGTTCATTGTTAAAAAACTTTCGAATTTACAATTTGGCCCACATTAAGGGAATAGTTAAGTGCCAAACCTGAGAAGTGGATTTTTGTGTTCTCCACCATCTTGAAAAAAGAGGATTTTCAATTTCTCCCCAACAGATGGCGTAGCGGTTGGCCTAATGCTCTTCTACTCTGTTAACATTGAAATCACCAATATTAATTTTTAACTGACTTACAATAAAATTTTTCAACCACATTAAATACACCTTTTCTGTACACTATGCAAATTGTTACAAATCTTTTATAATAGCAACTACGCCAATATTTAGGAAATAGTAAATTGTCAAACCTGATGTGTTTTTTTTTTGCTTTCCACCATCTTGAAAAAAATTTAGTTTTCATCTTTCCCCAATATATGGATCAAAAGTCAGCGTAATGCTTTTCTACTCTATAACTGTTTAATCACCCCTGACGGCTTGCTCTGATTGGCTGATGATCAGGCTTAACATTAGCCTGATGCCGTAAAGATGGGCTTTGGCCATCTTTGTTACGGCTGGCCGTAAGAGCTTACAACAGGCCATTTCGGCTCGCTTATGAATTACGTCATACCATAGAACGTTGTAGAACGGCCTTAAGAGTACTCAGTACTTCTTACGGTAGAAAAGTACGAAAAATTTTACTTTATTATGAATACAAACTGGTAATAGTGGTTCTGAAAATGAAGGGATATCAGCTACAAAATTATAACAGAGAAGATGGAGAAAAATTAAGGAGTAAACATTTCTAATTGGGAAATTATGCTTAGGTACTCAAAAGATTCACACGGGGACCACCAAAATGATTTGTGAAAGTATCCAAACTTTTTCTGAATATCTAGATCAAAATATACCACCTAGGAAATTCTATTCAATGGAAAAATTGACTATTGAAATGGTTTGACTATCTTCAGAATAGTGAAGTCCAACTCTGATGCCATCTGTCTTCATAATCATACCCCTCATTTTTGCATCCCAAATATAACTGGGAAGTTTTACTTTGAGTCTTTGACAGAAGAAGGTTACCACAAGAAATAAAATATGAAAAAATTATATTCATTCATCAAAACTTGCCATGAAATATTTTTTTTTTCACCTACAATTTTTAGTGAGTGTTTGGCAGCCTTTCCTATGCTAGAGATTCAAATCCTCTATGGTTTAAACTAGTCGGTGACTCCAATGATGGTGCATTCTTTTTCTTTTCCATATGAAAACCTCAACAAGATACATCGAACATAAAATTTTTCCAAGTAGAGGATATTGGTAGGGATGAGCAGGAAAGGCATTCCTGGTTTCGGGACGGAACGGGGAAAAAATTTTCTTGGTGATTTCGGGATGGGAATCGGGAAAGAGTCGAACCTTCTTGCTTTCTCCCCCTTCCCAGCGTTAGCATCACACAAAAATAAATAGAACTGTACATCAATACATTTAAAAAAGTGAAGGCTATAACTATTTAGGAAGGGTTTTTACATAATTGTCACATAAAAAACCGATAGTGCAAAAACAAAAAGTTTCAAAGTAAAAAACCTACTTTTTCCTAATATTTTCTCGAATTTATCAAAAACTATTAGGTTTAACATAAATATGTTAGGTATTAATATTGTAGGACATTTAATAACACACAAAACAGAAAAAAGTTGAACTTGATCTGATCATTAGTAACAGAGATAATGGGTGTTCCTTAGATATTGGTATTTTGAACCTTCGAGGGGGGCTGAGTGGGGTGGGGGGAGGGGGGGGAGGGGAAGGGGAAGCTCCAGGGGGATTTTTGGGGACTTTTGTAAAAATGATCCTCTGGTAGTAGTCTATCAGGGGGGTAAATTTCAGCTTTACGCTAATTATTTCCCAAGCTTGATGTTTTGGGGTCTTCATTGACTTTCCTAATAGGTGTAGATTAAGATGTAGCCACGCTTCGTTTACTGTAAATGATAAGTTTCTGAGAGCCTTTGACGATATTAAAATTTGTGATAAATCAGACTATGTAACCATGGTTAAAATATAGATTTATCCCAAGCAATTGGGAAATCATGCATAGTATTTCCATTCAACCGTATTTATTTCAATTGTATATACTTTTTGCTACTTTTATTAAAGACTTGCATACGCATTTGACTAAAAAATTTACCTTTAAAAATATATTTTGTGATAGAAGGCACTCGGTAAAAGTTCATTGCTTTGTGTAAGAATTTTTAAAAATCTATCTGCTGGTTTTTGAGATTTTTAGGTAATTGATATTTTTCTTTTGTTATTCCCTTTCTTTTTTTTATATAGAAAAATATTCCCAGTACAACCATTAAGGACTTTAACATCTTATTTGTTAATATTTTAATTGTCAAATCAGTATTGTTCATATATGAGGAATGCTTATTTTTAACCAAAGTGCACGCTGCTGCTGCAGGGGTTACTTTGACGATTCTTTCTCGTGAATCTAAGGACGGCACAATCATTCCACGCACCTTGTGATGGAGAGAAATGAGTTAAAAATACCAGTAAAAATTTAAAAAGACATTCATCTCGCCATTATTGAGATAATTAATAATTTTAATGTTTAAAAATCATTGTTTTAGATGGCATCATTTCTCCGTTAATTCTGGACCTTTTCCATCCATTTTAAATGCACTACATACGTTAATGTTATATTTATATTTTTCTCAGATATCTCTGTGCTATTGTTGTAAATAGGGAAGTTATAACTGCTTTAGCGCATGAGTGCATTCTTCTTTCATCATTGTCCCTGAAATTTTGGAAGTTATGCGAAATTTATGACAGCTTGGCACAGGCACAATGGGATACGAAAGTTCGTTTATTGATATGACAAATACTTTTATCCTGAGGAAAAATTGCGCTCTCTTCTAAAATTTCAAAAGGAATATTATGGTTTCACTTTTGTCATTTGTACTTATTGCAAATACACTACACGACACGTGACTGCTTTAAATTTCAAGGCCGGAAGTCGGAAAAGCAAAAAAAAGAAAACATTTCCCGAAACAGTATTTTCCGGAAAGACTTTTCCCGTCTCGAACTTCGGGAAGGCCAAAAACTTTGGGAATTCCCAAAGTTTCGGGATCCGGCTCATCCCTAGATATTGGTTATCTACAGATCACTGGTAAGCGCATTGATCTTTAAACATGATCAAATTTATACATTTGACTTCAGTCATTTGATGAGACAAATATATACATGTACTACACAACTGGCTGATGCATTGCCTTGGCACTATGTTTTCCAGCCCTCTTTCCAGCACTCGAAAATACATTCTAGAGTCCACCTGCATCTAATGGGCCGAGGGTAAAGCTATGTTTTCATGTGTTCGATTTTGCACTTCCGTAGGACGTACCGGTCTCTCTACTTTCACCGTAGATTGCATTGCAGTGATGATTTAAAGGTTCACTCTCAACCATTCGTTTCTGAAGTCTTACAACAAATTACTTAAATACAGTTGCTATTGTTGGAAGTTCACAAACATTTTCTTTTAATAAAATGTTCACGTTATTGATCATTAATTTTTTTCTTATTTAAAATCTAACCCCAAAAAATCACAGTGCATCTTTGGGGCTGGGAAACACAGCATTCTTTCCACCAAGGAAATACAGAGCAACATTTGTAATACCCTCACCTTCCTTGTGAATCCAAGATCGGTGGCCACCCAGGAGTAAAATTTTGATAAGAATTAAACATGATACAAAAACAGTAATCGTGCATTTAAGTGAGACCATGCAACCCAAAATAAGTCCCGGAAACATATTAAAACACTAGATATGGAATAGGGAAGGAAGTATGTGTACCACTGAGCAACTAAGGAGCTTAGCAAGCTTTGCACAGAAAAAGTGATTTACCTTACTGGCACTAGCCTGCCTTCCCCACCTTCGTATGCATTCACAGTCCATGACTCGCGCACTGGCATCATTTGGCAAAGGCAGTGAACCCAACAAACCTAATGAGCGTAAACCACCAACAGGGGGTCCACAACGACCAAGAAAAATATGTGCACATTTGTACAGCCTCGTTTGCAATGTTAGAACTTCTTCCAAGTCATGCTCACTGTAGAAAAATTCGTAAAAGAATATTAAAAGTAGAATAATTTTAACTTTGAATATGCAAAAGTATGCACAGTCACTAACTAAGTCTATGCTTTTGACTGGCTAAATTATATACACATAAATATTTCTCTCATAAATGTATAAAAACGCCATTAAGGTAAGTATATGTGGATGATTAAGGTAGTGGTACATGGTACTGACTAGCTGGGGTATGACCAGTGACATCATCCATCCAGGACCCAATGAGGAATGGTTCTGCTGTGCACACGAAATTCATAGCAAATTTCACACATCAAAATCATTACAGTCATTATATGCTTTATTTGATGTTTTTCATACTGTTGGCCATAAACTTACATATAAACTCATTTATTGTACAATATAAATTTTAGTGCAATACCCCATAGTACGCATGTCTCTGATTCAAGATATTTTCATTGTCTCATAAACGAGAAATATGAGTTTCTCAAGGTTTTCAAAATAAAATACTTAAATACATCATAATTTCACTAGCACAAAATTAAAATTTAACAATCATTGAACCCCATCATGCTTAATTGAATCAATTAGCTAACATATTTTGATCAACTACAACACAGGAATTACTTACTTTGCCATAGCTAGGAACTGTAAAAATAGAGCACAAGGTATCATTCCAGGTCGTTCCATTGAATCAGAGTATAGCTCTGTTTCTCTGTTATACAGGTAGATAAAGTCATTCAACTGTTTAGCAATAACAGCAACACGATCTTTCCCAGTAAGCTTCCGACTAGGTATCTGAAATACACAATAAATCCAATCAGCCACAAATTAAGCATGCCATTAAGAGACTATACCAGATGAATTGGAATAAAAGAACAAATTGTGTTTACAATTACTTCCGCAACGCGTTTGATTCCATGAATCATTGTCTTCCAATAAAGAAATAGCATTCAAATGGCATTGATAAACAATTACTGAGATTGTTTAAAAGCTATTTAGCCAATAGACAACAAATTGTCAAATTTAAGAACTACCTTTCTGAATTCATCAATGTAACATCAGGGATATCTCAAGATGCCTTTTACTATCTCTTCCATTCAATTTATTTATTTATGACGTGAAACATCGAATAACATGACTTCAGCATCCTACTAAATGCAGATCAGTCTTTAAGGTAACTGATAATGTAAGTCAGTCTTTAGGATAATAAATAATGTAAGTCACTCTTAGGCATTACAAACAGATATTTACCCCGTTTTAAGATTGAATATCAAACATTTATCATGAAATTCACTTACACCGACAGATGCAGGTGAGAGGAAAAAGGAGTTTGTTATGCATCACTCTTATACATATTTTAATACATTTCAAGTAGAGGAGAGTGAGTACTAAAATTCCGTTGAATTTGTTGGGAGTTTTGAGAAAAACACCTAAGAACACCTCTAAGAAGCAGTTACACCACTCTGCCTTCACAAAGCATTCCTGCTTTATACAAGATTACATCATTATCTTCAACAAATGCCAAATCTTAGTGGGTGCGAAGGCTTTCATGGCATGTGGAATGTGAAGGTTACAATCGGAATTCCACCAGGTATGATGTTGAAGAGTGACGACATACATGGTAGAATCCCAAGAATTCAGCCTTCACAATGCCAAACAATAGAAGCCAAAGAAATTTAATAGGTACTTCTAGTGGCTAATACTACTAAAAGAGGTAACAAAAAATTACAAAGCTCCCAACAATTTCAACAGGGAAGCTATCCCTTTTCCTTGGTTTGCAAACAAATATTACACAATAATGAGTAGAATATGAAGTGAACAATCAATGCACCCCAGACTTTCCAGAGACTCATACGTTGGGGATGAAAATCTCTACTAATAATATAATTTGCTACCACCATGCAAATGAATACATATACAAATGCAAATATAGCACACAAAAATTACGTTTTAGGTAGCCTTGAAGGTCATTCCTGTTTTATGGCTACCTTCATTTCAAATTACAATTTTCATTTCTGTACATTACAAATATTACAAAGCATTAGACATAAACAACTATTTATACATTCAAATACAAACTCAATAAATGAATAAAATACAATCTCTTTAAAAAGATGCATTGATTTGACCTCACCATTGTATCAAATTAGCTATTAATACCTTTCTAAGAAAATAATCACATTTTAATTAAAAAAGAGAATTTACAGAAAACATTTTTTTAAATGCTACCTGGTAATGCATTGAAAATTTTTGGCCCTATATTCTCCGAAGTTCTTTTATATAGGACCATTGTTTGTTTGGGCAAATATGTATTCCAATTTATTTTTCAGTAATATGTGTGCCTTTCAGAATTGACAGATAGTGACTACCCACTTTGGACATGAAATTACAAAGGAGTCACCTCAGACCTCTGCATTCGGGACCACACACACACTGATTTCATTCCTGAAGTAATAAAATACAAAGGAAAGCCGCATGCTTCATTAAAAATCCTATAAGGGAACAGAAAGTGTTACACCACCGATGGAAGGACTAGGTTGGGAGCCACTCGAGATTCAGAAAATAAATATGCTAGGCATAGATTACTTGAAAAATTCAGATCAGACTAGTTTGAGTACGATGCAGAGGATATTATTTAGACCCCACGCTAGAACTCTAGAACTGATTGAAGAAACAAAATAAGATAGATACATAGCCAAACTGCAAGGTACAAAAATGCCTTCTTTCAATGCATCATTTGCGATTTTAAAAAGAGCAGCATGACATTGACATAAGAAGTTGTGAACATACAATCACCTCTGCCCTCTTGCCCACCTTTCCCCAATTCCCTACCCTTTCATCGCTGGTTTACTAACACCCCCTGCCACATGCCTCCGCGGCAGCTCGCAGGGTAGTATGTAGATGTAGCCCTAAAGGTCTTCAGCTTAATGTAGTAAAACTGTTCTCTACCAAGATGAACCAACGCAAGAGGAACCCAACAACCTTAGGAGTCATCTTGAAACCCCTGCGGAAGCCTTCACAGCAGCAATGTTCTAGATTTCTAAAACTGAGAAAATTATACAAAAAAGATAGAAATAAGATTACACACTACCTTGACAAAATATGGAGTCCTGAGATTACATGAGGCCCTTCTCAAGAATCTCAAGACTAGTTCTCCATGACTCTCTTCTGTGGTTCTATTCTTTTCGGATCCAAGCAAACGACGAAGAATGCATGCAAGATATAGGCCAAATGCTCTTCTCGCTTGATATTGACTGAAAATATGTGAGTTCCAATGAGTAATACAGTTCTGGAAATTTCAATGAGAAATAATAAAGATAACTATATACCATGCTTTCTGGCAAATATGATGCACGGGCATGTAACATGCACCCTCATTATGACCACATATTCTTGGAAAAATGAAAAGCCCATCTATTACACTTTGATATTTTTTTAATGTGAAACTAAGAAGTGATGCTTTAGCAAATGACGTGAACTACTCTATGGTGACATGGCATTGCAGGTTAACTTAGTGCTTTTTTTTACAGATAACAATTTTATGGGATTTGTACACAGATTTAACATATTTTCTCCAAAAAAAAACATGACTACTATCCTAGGATATGCTTACTCTATGCTAATATACATTGTTGTTGTACCACTGATAACTGTCCACACTATACTTCAACATATAAATAAAAGCAAAATTGGAGCAAAGTTAAATAAAAGGTTATCAGAATTCAGTTACGAGCACCAAATCATGGAGAGCTCATTATTGAAAGTGGGTAGGCATTATCTGACTTTGATATTGACCTAATAAAAGTTACGAGTGATTTTCAGTGGATTTCTACAGTGAAAAAGTGCATCTTATGAGCCAGAAAATACGGTAAACTATCAATCGAACACCAAATATTCTGTTATTTACTCAAATAATATCTGATCCAACCACTACATAATTTAGAAAGACATTTTTTAACAGGAGTCCCATATTTCGTGCTTGCTGTTTCATAAGTGCTACATAAAGACAACCATCATACAATTACCTGAGTTTACTTCCATTCTCCAAACCCTTACGTATTTCTTCTTTAAGGACATTCAACTCCAAGACATCATCTGTATCTCCCTCACCACCATCTGAAAATAGATCGGAAATGGAATTGAATCAAGGATGGATACACACACTTAATACATTCTGATATTGCTAATTTTTGTAAAACTTTGACTATTGGCTACCAGATCCCTGGTGACCTAGGTGACTTGACTGAGGGGGCAGTTAACCTTTAGGCAGCATCGTAGCTAGGGTCATGAGGGTCCCCGGCAAGGTTTGAATTTTGTGCCCCCCAAGACTGATTTTCTTTTAAGAGAAATGACAATAATTTTGAAGGTGTAATTTATGCATTCTTTAAAGCTTGTTCTTGTAAAGTTTAAGTTCTTACTTGCTATTGTGTAGGAAGGGAAAGAATACAATAAGATTTCGTTCATTTAGGCTTATAAAATGTCTTAAAAGTTTACTTTTATTGCTTTTTCTGAGGCCAATTTATCAATGATATGGTCTACATTAATACTTTTTGCATTTACATACTCAATCGATAGTAAAGCAAGATTACTCAAATGTTCTTGACCAATCTGCGATCGTAAATAATGTTTTATTAATTTTAATTTTCTAAAAGAGCTTTCACAGCTGGCAGAAGTTACTGGTAGCGTCAATGCAATGCTATGCTATCCCTATTTTGGGATAACTGGTCACTAAGCCATATTCTTCATGGAAATTAAGAAGTGCAATGTAATCTGCATTTTCTAAATCATGCAATAATGATTTTATTTGATGTTTGTAGCTTTCAATCTCTAAACACAACTTGGTGGCATTTAAACCATCTTTGTATTTTGACGTGAGATCAGCTATGGATTTCTTTAGTTCTTCAGCGGGTTACGTATAACGAAAGTCCTGTTAGGAAACCAAAATCAGAAGCTACGGCAGCCTAACTTTGAAATCTCCATCCCATTTGCTGAATAAGTATGTATAGTGCACAGTGAAGCTGAATTTTAAACTTTTGAAGTGGAGTCATTATGGCCGCATCATTCTTGGCCTTTCTATCGAACACTGTTTTAACCTTTCGTTTATGCTTTTTAGAAAATTCCGGATCTATCGATAGCTCGTTTGCTAGATATATGGCCAGCTGACACGGCTGGTTTGGCGTCGGCATGCCGCCCAGCTGCTTTGGTCGGCGTGTACTGGAGAGTGGAAAAACAGCCAATGCTAATGTTTGAGTGTGATAAAAGTTTGGTTTGAGAGTTAAGTTTTTAAAAAATCTTTTATTTAGAGTTCAGTACAAATTTTGTGTGTTAAGTTAGGGGCGCCATTCCTAATCCCTGGGGGTGCCTATTGTAATCAAGAGCAAGTTTTTTTATGTGAGTTAGCATTATATTTTAATTTTATGTGCCTGTGCCCCAGCAGCCCGCAGGCTGTAGGTCTGCAAAGTGTGCCCCCCTGAGGGTTGCATCCCTGGCAGCCACCCGCCTGGCCAGCCCCTAGCTACAACGCTGCCTTTAGGTACTTTTGAGTTCATAGATAAGTTTAGATGAAAACAAATTTCATCGAAAATTTATATTTTGGGTCCATTAGGCATCTTCATGAATGAAATAGCAATTATGGGTCAAGAAAAAATGATCACGCAAGGAAATAGACAAAAGGATGTGATTCACATGCAGGAACATTCAACACGGTAAGATACTATATAAAACTTACCGCATTTTTCGGTGAAATCAACACTCAAGTTGGCACTACAGCCTACAAGAAGAGCTCGTTCATAACGATTCAAAACCTTCTTCATTCTCGAAGATCCTGGGTCCTTGGCAGATCCCTTCTTACTGGATGCTGGCTCCTCTTCCATGTTCGGAAACAACTGCTGGTGCATGAGCAGGTTGAGGTTGGTCTTGTTACTTGTGTACGGAAACAAAGAAGGGGGAACGGATGGAGTTGTCAATGTGATGCCTGTGTGAGGGTCAAGGTACGTGCGGTAGCGATGCCAGCTATCCGCTGAAGGGAACACTCTGACAAATCCTCCACGCCGATCAAACTCTGCTCGAGCATCTCTAACCATCCGTATTTCCTCTGAGGTGAGCGAGGAAGAGCTGGCTGACAGGCGATTTCCAGAAGTGTGGGTATTCTTCCGTGGAAGAGAATCAGATGACTGTGCTCGGCGACACTGAAACAAAATGTAGAGAAGTAATAAACAGTGCTGCTCCAAGCTATTTTACAAGTGAGGGCAACATTTTCTTTGGCCACCCCTAACATCTCATTTTACGAAACTCAACATACTATGATAGATTAGATCATCAAAAGAATAAAATTAGGGAAATGGATTGTATTAGACAGGTTTCTGATGCATTTTTCTCACAAATGAGGCCATAATAGCTGCGATTGACACTTTTAACTAGGTTTGCTGATAGGAAGTGTAGCTAATTATGAAGTAGTTTTTCTCCCTAATGCTTGCTTATTAATCTGCTACATAGTATTAACAGCACGCATTGCACGTTTCCTCTGTAGCTCTTGTATCCATATGCATATACGTAGTTACAAAATACAATAATACTGACATATTCCTGGCCCATGGAAATAAATAATGGTCTCATTGCACCACATTTTTCAATTATTTGCATCATCTCCTCTTGATTCAGCACGAGCTACGTAAGTAGTCTCATGCAACGTCCAGGAGTGAGCAGGGGTCAAATGTAATGAACAGGATGACAGCTCCTCACCCCCCAAGGGAGAGGACACAAACCTATTTGCAAAAAAATGACACTGCAAGAAAGGGGAAGGCCACCACCCCCCGGGGCCAACGAATTTGGGCATAGGCCCCTCTTCACTTTTGTTCCTTCATTTTAGTCATGACACCTTTAATGACAATAAAGAGATCAGCTAATTTGGACAGTTTACAAGATTTGGTAATAACTGACACCACATCTAAAAAAAGGGTTACATGAACAAGGGGGAATTCTTGAAGGTTCTCCTTATTTGGAGAATAGGAGAACTTCCTATAAAAACCCTGGGTGCAGTCAGACACATATTTGCTTGGAGTCACTTGTTTGAAACTTGGTTGGAAGACACTTGCCTCATACCCATGCACCAGAAGCTGACCACACCCCTACCAACGACCGCCGACCGAACACCACCAGTCGCCGTTTCTGCTGAGGCGCCCAGATTTTGACTACTCACCCCAGAATCCAGTGCTACGTACTGCTCTTAATTAATGACATTATTTAAGACTTGAGTGTTATTTGACTCGCCTTCCACCATGTGCAGTAGGGGTTACAGTCAACATTTTTTTTTTTCGAATTTCAGGGAGCTTGGGGTCAGGAAAGTTGTCTATGGGACTTAACGGATGATTTTTTTCAGATTTTTTGTCAACTGTGTTGAGCTTTTGCCAAGCGTTTGAAGTTAAAATATTTTAAGACATTTTTGTAAAAATTTGAAATGAGCGGACGATAGTGCCCTACCTTATTTTTTCATGAAAAATGCTTACAAACTGTCAGAAGGTAAGTCGAAAAGGGTTTAGCAATAGCCCAATGAGTGAAAAACAACAATAAACAATGAAAAAATTATAAAAAAAATTAAGAATGGGCAACCCAGCAAACAAGACGTACACACAGTGCTTTCAGCCCCACGTAGCTTTTCGCTTTCTACCATTTCCAGTAAGAACCCGGGAATTTTCCGGTTGCAACTGATCTTGATACATCTATTAACACATTCACTGTGGGCCAATTAAAGCCCTACCGCTCACAGCGGGGCGTGACCCACCGGTGGGTCACACTCAGCCTTTTGCATGGGGGGCATGGCTCACCAGTGGGCCACATTCCTTCCGAGCTTCTGGCCGCTCCCGAGGGACGGTGGTTAGAGCAGCAACACCCACCTCTCGCCTGAGATAAGAGAAAGGGTGGGGGAAGCGACTCCCAGTCTTGCTCCCAGCCCACCAGTCCACTGGCCGTGGTAGGACATGCTTTCAGCTAGGCCTGGGCACGGGATGGGGGAAGAGAGGGGCAACAATACAATGTATGTACTAGAGATTTGCTGACGGTCGGAAAATCCGGGAGACTCCCACCCATCTCTGTTTGTTGCCCACGCACTTGTACACGGCCATCCGTGAGACGTAGATGCCCGTCCGAGTACCACCCATCCCCCAGCCCGCTGCGCACTGACTATGAGAGAAGGGAAGGGGGATCCTTTGGAAAGAGGTTTGAGTAGTTGGTCTCAGAAAACAATGGTGTCTGCAATTTGGAAGACGTTCGCCCGGCAAGGGCACAGTCACTCATCCACCCACTGAGGGATTGGTCGAAGAACAGTACACGCCCCTTTCCCTATTGCCCTTCCATGGAGGGGGGAGATGGAAGAGAGTGTCTCTATCTCTTGCACACATCCGGGCGAATGCAGTTCGGATTGTTTAGTTTGCGAGCAAGTGACGGACAGCCAAGAAGTTGAGGAGAAAAAGGCGTGTGCTTATTATCAAAGCAGTCAGTGAGCTAAATAGTCACTATCCTTACTGTTGCTTCTTGAAGCAATGTCATCCAGCAAAGACGACGTTACTCTATCGTTGGTATGTACTACGTAGGGATGTAACCGAGGAAGATGCACCTTCAACAAGCAAACAGCAGTTAGACAGGCCCCGGAAACAAGCTGCTCTGCTTACTCTCAAGCGGCCATGTTATATTTTGGATATATTATGCAAATATGTACATTTGTTCATGACCCACTGGTGGGCCATGCCGCTCACGGTGAAAAAAGTTTCAGGAGGGGCGGCGTGGACCACTGCTGGGTCACACTAAGCCACTGCAAGTTACAATAATTCAATGAATTTTACGGCTGCGTCGCTTGTTGGATTTGCGTGGCCCACTGGTGGGCCATGCCGCAGTGAACGTGTTGAGTACGCTTGATCACTATTTATTTCAGCAATATATATATTGGGGAGGTGACTAGCTGGGATGGGTGTAAAGTCAACTAGAGGTAGATTCTCAAAGTTTTGGATCTGCTTCCCAATTGGGCTGCTGTAGGTAGTGGGTCCAGCCATAACTCCATCCAAATGAGTAATAAGATGTCTGAGAGGGAGTTCATTTAAATGGAGAAGAAATATGCACCACTGCAATGGCTTATTTAAATCTTTTTCTAGAATCATAATGACACAATTTTTTACTGTATTTATTAGTGCCGTCGCAGCAGACTGGGCATATATTTGAGAAAGTCGTAGGATGCTCTTCAATACATTTAATGATTGAATTAGAAATATCCTGCACTGTACCGGAAACAGGAGTTACATGAGTGATGTATTTCGAGTCAGGCTCACTTAAAATCACCACATGTTCTTCTAGAATGAAATATCTGGAATACTTATCATTCTTTTTTTGTTGAAGTATTGTCTGATCCTTTCTTCCGTCAAAGTAAAGCACTGCAGGTTCACCATACTGTTTTTTTTCTACCTCTAATCTTGTTTTTAATATCTGTCTTTTAAGTTTCATGCAGTATATTACTTGTGATGAGTCCTCCTTGTTTACAATGTCAAAATCTTCTAATACTGCCATTGCTAATGCTGCACCAATAGCTCATGGAACTCTAAACCTGTCACATACTCGTGCAAGTGCAGTTAGTCGTGTAGAATTGTGGTTCAACCCTTAACCTTGTGAGGCTGTTGATAGACGAACAAAAGCATTTTCTGAGTAATCATCTTCTGTCAGGTCCTGATCATCTTTGGTATTCTTCTCATTCAATTTTTTTTCAACACCTTCTCATCATCACTTTCACTGCTGTGAACATAGGAGCTACGTTCGCCCAGTGGACTGCTGTGAACATAGCTCCTACATTCTGTTGGCACGGTCATTCTTACCCACCGTTCATTTTTTTGCTGCACAGGGGCTGGGAAGACTCTGCAGGTTGACCGCAGTGAAAGGGTTAAAACCATATTTCCGCAAACAAACTCACTGCCTCTAGAAATTAAAACTCACAGAATAAATCACGAGAGAGAGAATGTATCTCTTTCCACGTGGCATGGTCTTCAAGGCTGTATTCAGGTTAATAAAATAAAATAAAAAAAATTTTTTGAGCCAGACTAGTAGGGAAGAACATAGTAAAAATAAAACACTTGGCAATTTTGAAAGTGTCTAAATATTTTTCCCAAGCTGATGGGAAATTGTAACTATCTCGGTGATCACAAGATGGGCTTTAACGTGTTCACTGATGATTGCGACAATATTCCAAAGAAAACCACTGGGGAAAGATGCATTAAACTGCAGAAAATTACAGTTTTTCATTCGAAAGATGGGTATCTCTAAATTCGACCAAGTAAAGCCTGATGCAATCAATTACTCCTTTTCCACATGACCGCGTGGCAAACTACAAAAAATGTTACCGTAATCATACGGGCATCGAATTCCACGGAAACAAGAAATTATGTTTTCCGGGTTGCTTAACCTTAATTTAGTTTATAATTTTTTCATTGTTTATTGCTGTTTTTCACTCATTGAACTACTACTAAACCCTTTTCCACTTACCGTCAGACAGTTTGTAAGCATTTTTCATGAAAAAATAAGGTAGGGCACGATCTTCCTGGGCATAGCGAAAGCTCAAGATGATTGACAAAATATCTGAAAAGAATCATGCGTTATATTAAGTCCCAAGACAACTTTTCTGACCCCGAGCACCCTAAAATTCGAAAAAAAAATTTTGACGATCACCGCTAACATGCAGTCCTTCAAATGAGTTAAGTACCCCCTGTGACCTCCTTTGGGCCATGGCAATACACACAGTTTCTATGGCATTGGTAGCATACCTATAGAGCAGTGTATGTTGGAGCTATTTCACCTGACTGACTTTTGCTAAAGCATTAATAGCCTTGGTTTCTCTAACTTTATTAGCATAGTGTGTAGTGCATGTTGTGATAAACACACCTCGGCCACACACCGTTGAGGTGGCTTGCAGGGTATTATGTAGATGTAACAAATAATTTGTTTGCCAATTGTGATTGCTTAAGCAGCTTGTTAATTTGAAGGAAACACACAGTGATGAATATTTAATGAAAAATGTAGACTCTAAGGCAACAATTCATATAAAATTTCTTACAGAGAATTGTGTGTCCCAGCCCTGATCTCTTTTTAAGCACAACAACCCCATTAACTTTCTTGTTTATCCTGACAACCATTCAGGTTATAGATCTGATCCATCAATTAATCAACTCCAAATTTCCAGTTGATCAAAATATATGCATTAGTTATCATTGCATATAGGACAACCAGTACAATCAGTTTTCACAGGAACCAAAAGAACTGGAACTGGATGAAAAAAAGTTTTTGTTTTTATTTTTTTTAACCTCAGAAACTGTAAAAATTTGGCAGGTCATGCACAAGAAATTATCTTAGCATGAAGAATGCCTACATTTCCATGAATCCTTCAACAAAAATCCAGAAAAACTAGCTTGTTGGCAAAAAATAAGAAAGATTACCCGATGCCAAAAATTTACCTTCAAAACTGAGCAGATTCATCATTGATTTCAACTTTGCCACTGCAGAGACACATTATCATATATTTACAGAAAAACTTGATTTTACATAATTGGAGGGAGCAGAAAAGAAGCAGCATGTAAAATCAAAGTGTGTAAAATCAAAGGATGATAAAAATGCATGATGTAACATTTTTCAGATCTCTTCATTATATTTAAAATCAATACAGGAGTTAAACAAATTTGTTTTGATGAGTGAATTTGATTTGAATAACTATGCGATGCTATATAAGACGCAACTTTTTCCTCAAAATAAATGCTTGAAAATCACCCCCAGGGGCTTATTAGCAAAGGCAACTTCACACCCAGGGTAAAGTCATCCCCGATGCTCTTGGTGACGACTTTTAGGATATCAGGACTAGCCATGGTATTACCTATATGGAGTCATCCACAAGTGTAAATAAGTGTAGCAGTCCTGAACAACTTGTTCCTTTAAAGCCCTCAAAAATCCACAGGTGAGAAGGATGCATTGGTAGCTTAACTGGCTAAAGCACTCTGCAAAATCGAGAGATCCGGGTTCGAGTCCCGGTCAGGGCAAATGACTTTTCCCCTGAGAAATTTCACGCACACTAATGAGGAAAAATTTATCCCCCAGATAGTCTGTGCCACCCAGCCCTACCCTAAGTATTATTATTCATTACCAGTATTATTGTTACAAACAATACAATGATTGATATTTGTTTGAATATAAGCCTCCCACCTCAAAACTTTTCATCTCTATTTAAAAAAAATGAATATTCAATTTCTATCCATATTTACTCTCGTAACACGAATTATTTTCTTATTTATCTTCTTTACATAATAAATAATGTTGGTCATTTATTTTTTAGTGTATCAGCAGATACAATGCAAGGTAAAACATTCAATACGAAATTGTATCGTGGGTTGCATACATGGACTTTTCCACTGCGTTGTAGGTCTATAGAAACCGTCATAATTGAAAATTATGCTGGTCTATTTTTGACGGGTAACTCAGTTGGAGCAGAAAATTATTTACGACATGATGGATTGCGAGTTGCATATGGTCTTACTGAGTTGCTATATAACACCATTACAACATCAGCATGATGAAAGATGAATAAATAATAAGCTTTTTCTAAATTATTCAAAATCTAGTTTGATTTTTACTGTAATGTGTTATATTAGCGAATTACTACCCACATATTTTTCTCCGTTATTTTTTACCATTAGCTACAGAATTGCAGAGTGGTTTTCTCTTTTCATGTTTGAAAATAGCTCCCCTTCCCCCATTTGACTACCAATATTTGGCCAAATATGAGGAGCTTATTCAGACATATATGGTATATTGTTATATATGGTATATGGTTGCTTCTGTGATATTGAAGAGCAATATATATTGAATGTCATATCTTGGAGACAGAACTTACAGATGATTTCTTCAACCGCAACACATGCTTATCCTTGGGACTGGAGGACGTGGTGGAGTTTGGTCCATCAAGGGAAGTTGTTCGTTTCGGTATGGTGTTGTTGGAGGAGCCACCATCTGCAGTTCCACCAGATCTTCTAGCCATGGGGTCAACAGCTGGGATGCCAACCAAGGTTAGGAGATCGGTTAGCATGGCTGACTTGACTCGCACATCCAGTGGAGAATCACAACCAAGGGACGGGGACAGATTAACTTCCAAGAGCCATGGCTTCAGAGACGAATCTATCAGGATGTCAAAGCCAAATAGCTCTGAAATGGATAGGAGGGATTATTCAAACATATTATCCATTGAACATATTATCCAGAAGATGCCGAAAATATTTTATTTATCCCAAGTGCTGATGCACCTGTTTACACTAAATAGGTCTGCTAACAGGCAATCCTTCACTTCTCTTCTGCTGAAACCATAGGTAAAGTGCATTGTCAATATAGCTCAAAGCCAAACTTTTCATCCTTTTTTGCCTCTTGAAGTCCATTTTGGCTACCTGATTTTGATGCATAGTCTAACAGTTTGGCTTGGTTTTTTATTATAGGTATTGTGCATTGTGGTGATGCCTATGTTGTAGTCTGCAGCTAAATTAGCCATTGACTCTCCTTTTGATGCCCTTACAATAATCTACATCTCTTTGGAAATATCTAACATGACATGCTTCATCTTTCCTGAAGAATTAAGACATTACGAATTAATAATTACAATAAAAACTAAGAAAATATAACATGGCTGTGGAAGCAATATAATCTTGCTTGACTGGGTCGCCCTAACACTGACTCACCATGATGGAAAACTGTCATGTGCATAATTGAATAACCTTCCAGGAAACCCTAGTGGGGGCAAAATGTAACAATTTTGAAGATTTTAACACATTGCGGACCGGCTATTTAAATTCCATCTCTTTGGGGTAGGACCAGGTATTTAAAGGGTTTTTAACCAAAATGACATTGATGCATGAAAATTGGTCTAGCATGCTTAATTTTTAACGTATTTTAATAAAATTAGAAGCATTTTACTCACCAGAGATCTTCGTATTTCTTTTTGGTATGATATTGGATGAAACATGTTCCTTTAAGCAGAGGAACCATGCAGAATCCACAGATATACTGAGTTTCCTTCCTAAGTTTATTTGCAGAAGAAAATCTCGGCACATCCGTGATGGATATTTCTTCTTCCCATACCCCACTATCTCCTCTAGTGTGTTTCACCATTCCCCCCGCTAGCCTTGCTGGGTTATCTCAATGAGGCGCTCACTGAGTCAGCCCGCCTTTCTTGCCGTATATGTCGTCATTGCTGGAAGACGCACTTCTTTCCATCTCACACTTAGCCCAACCCTTGCCTACTTTGAAAACAAATTTTTTTATGGGTCACACGGCTAGATGTTTTCACACACATCTAACCGATGATTAACCACAACACAACTTTTTTTGTCCACTTCAAAGTTTTTCTAAGCACTGAAAAGTATGCCAAGTACATATCTGCTCTATCTACTCCTCCCAAGTACTTATTGTATTCCAAAATACATGTCGGTTTTTTCTGTATATCTCCCATCTACCTGTTTCATTTTCCTTTGCCCACACTCCAGTTATGAATTGTGGAAATCATTTTCACCTCCCTCTTGTCCTTCCACGTGATCAGCAAAACTTCTCCCCTTCTACAGAACGTGTAGTCCACAAACACGAGTTTTTTTTGCAGAAGATTTCCAGCTATTTGTACCCTGTTATAATAATTGTCCTGGAACACATGATGCCAACGGTGTAAATACGTATCTAGAAGAGTCAATATGGTTTCCTCTAATTTTTTTCCCTCAGCTGTGTATATTTCAAAGTTGCAAATATACCCTGATTCACTCTCGCACACCATTCGCACCAATAAGCCATACTTCACCAATTTACCTGGATTATATGTTCTAAATCTCAGTCTTCCTCTCCAAGGTATTACTCCTTCGTCGAGAGAGAGCTTACGCCTGGGCGAATAAACTGTTTTGAATTTTTCTAAAAAGTATGTAATTATTGGTCTTATTTTATATAATCTATCTGTCGAGTCAGAATTTGATTCATTATCACTAAAATGCCAAGAATTACAAATTTGCTCAAATCTGTTCCTGCTAAGCAACTTTCCGAAAATTGGTGTCCCCACAAATGCATCTGTGCTCCAATATCCCTTTATCGAGTCTTTCCTGACCTTTCCCATCAATATAATAATTGCCAAAAAAACAATCTCTCCTACCGTTACATTTTTCCATTTCCTGTTTTTCTGTGATTCCTTATAATTACCTTCATTTTGCATGTGATACAAATTGGTCTCCTTGCACATAATTTCAAAAATATCCTCCCCAAAAAACAATTTTACTACTTCCAAAATGCATTCACAGTTGTCAGGTGGATTGATGATTCCTTCCATGCCTTGAAAGTCCTCCAAAACTCTTGGGATATCATGCTTGTTCCATGTCTCAGTGGTGTCCTTCACAAAACTGCTGTCTGTGTCATTTCCTTCAGAATCACTATCAGTGTAAACTAACTGTGTAGATCTTCTATTATTCAGTCTTTCAGAAATTTCAACACCAATTTCAGTCTGAGCCTTCACTATCTTCTACACAATCATCTGGCACGTCCGATAATACATCAATACAAAGTTTTCTGCATATATCCTCCTCCATCATTCCACTAGATGCACCAACACTCGTTGACGCCATAGTTATAGATTTCTTATAAGGGCTATTGGGGGTAATTTCTTCATAAAACAAGAAAGATACCTAAGTATTATTGGTAAAACTAATTGGTATCACCACATGATGTAACGTATTTATGCCCAACCATATGTAAACGAACTACACAATTCATCTAATGAGATAATTCCGTCGACTGACTGACTTGAGATCTCCAAGTAGAGTGCACACAACACTCGGACACCCAAGAAGAGACTAATATGCATCCTCATCAAGAAAAGCCTCGTAAGCCTAAAGAAGATAAGCATTTGGGAATCTGGTCCTTTTCTACGAAGGATGCTAACGATATGGTAAGCATTGAAAGCTAACTCTGATCCTTTGGTCTCTCAGCTGGGTTTGTTTACGGTCAGATATGAAGAGGCCTAAAGAGCAGCCAAAAGGGGAAGAAGGCGCTGATTCAGTCAAAAGCCTGTGTTGTGCCCACGAGTCATAAATTTCTGAGGATGAGTTTCAAGGCATTTTCCCCCTTTTCCTTGAGAGATAGATGAAAGAATCTTCCCTGCTGGACAAACGTGAACCAGGAACGACAGGCTCAGAGGGGCCTTAGTTACACGAAGGCCTTAGATTCATTACAGGCTAAAATTGTCATTCATACTTCTATAACGTTGGAACAATAACATATTTGTTTTACTCAAATAAAATAATATGTATATGAGTTTTCCTATGGGATAACACGCAGTGAAATGTCCGTCATGCATTTGACGAACTTCTGAAAACATAACATTTGCACCAAGTCTTACAAAACATTTTCAATTAAAATATACTTAAAAAATATACATTTGAATGGAATATAACTATTCTAAATTATTGAAAGAACATTCCCAAATACACCAGAAGCAAACAGGATCATAAGTTACTAATATCAAAATAAGCAGAATAAGTTTTGTTCTCATACGTGGAAACACGGAAATCTCTGTGACCAGTCCTCAATGTTCGGCACGCATAACACAGAGATTTCCATGATCGGTCCACAACTTGTTAACATAAACACTGTCTGTGAACAGAATCATTAGTAGGTGTGTTTGGGGGTGGGCAGGAGGGGGGGAGGAGGAGAGAGGTGGAGCCAATGAAGAGGAAGAGTGGATGAGGTGCCACTTGTTGTTGGGGTAGATGGATTGTCAAATAATTCGATGGTCGAATGATTGAAAGTTGGATAATCAGCACTACTTTGCATCAAAACAATGAATGAAATAAAAATACCATAAAGATTTACACTTTTGAAATAAACTATGAAGGAAAGGGACAAACTTCATTTTAAATTGTTAAGAGCGCACAGAGTATAACAACACACATGGAAAGACTAGGTTGGGAGCTACTACAGACTCAGGAGGCTACACACAAGACTAATTTTCCTTTGAAAATTCAGATCTTGTGACCTCTGTGACATGAAGAATATTACTTTTAACCCTGCACTCTATCTCTAGAACCGAAAGAAGTGACAAAATAAGACAGAAATAAAGTCAATCAGATAGGTACCATTCTTCCCACATACCATTAATGACTATCATCAAGATTAACAGCAAGGTATTAAGACACTCCTACAACACACAATTCACTTTTCATCCTTTACCTCAATTCCTTTTCTATAATTTCTCCTGCCATAGCTGGTGTTTTAACACTCCCTGCCACACACCCCTGCGGCATCTTGCAGGGTAGTAAGCATATGTATAAAGGAGGAAAAAATAATTATTCCAACCTACCAAAACAGTTATGCGGATGAGGAGCAAATAAGCGAGTAGCAGACACCATTGGAGGAATTGATGCAAGCACCGCTTTCACAACCACCTCCTCAATGCGCTGCATCAACAATGCCGTGTCACCTATGCCATTAGCTCGCAGATGCCGGAGGAGGGCGCTCAGAGTCCACTTGTGGCCAAAGTCCTCAGCAGATGGATCCTCACTCCTAAGAGGATAAAGTTACACAAATTGCATTTACACAACTGAGCAAGATGAGGCTGTGTCATTGTAATGTGATAACACACCATAGTAAAACATAAGCTGGAATGAAAATGTGACGATGAGTTTGAATGCTACAACCCAAAATTTAAGTGAGGAAATGAAAACTTACATTAAACTCACGATCATGAGGAAATTTTTATTAATTCGGGTAATGCATACTTGCAAAATTTCATGTATTAATCATGACAGTTAATATTACAAGTAATATTGTCGACACAGGCTGTGATTTAAAATATTGCCAGGAAGCATCGTACCTAAAATTAATCATGATGTCCACTATCAAAGCATTTAAAAAATTAATATGCTCACACTAAATACTTCAACTTGATACAAAAATTAAAGGGAGTCTCCGATAGCCGTAAGCAATTGGCACCACTTGTCAGAGATCACTAACCTTCCTGTGTTGGTTTGCCAGGATTGGACTTCCACAGCAGAAACCAACCCCAGCCCAGCCTCTCCACCAGAATACCCTCCTGTGATAATTTACGGGAAGAATGCTTCCACGCCAGTGACCAACACAGCTGCAATCACACAACCCAGATAAGATCCTTCGCTAGACTAATGGGACCCCACTAAGGATACTTAGGGTTATAACCTGGGATCCTTCGTAAGGATAATGAGACCCTACTACATGTGCCTGGTTATTTACGCAACCACACACACACGCACACTCACAAGCACTCAAAATCACTCTATCACACAAACAAATGGGCCCAACTTCTGGGAGAAACTACTCCAAAAGAGCGTGGAAAAATCTTGCAGACAAGAACAGACGAGGGTGAGGGTCGAATATGCGTATTTCGGCTACCAAGTAGCCCTCTTCAGCGATCCGAAGGAAAAGCGTCACAACAACGTAACAAAATAACAACGTAATATAACAAAAAGATAATTTGAAAATTTTGAAGTACACAGAATAACCTATTAGACGCTTATGTGAGCATTTTTATTTTTTTAAACAAAGGGAATCTCCTAAACAGTGGCTCTGGACCCGTTCCTCATTCCTCCCTCTTCTCAGTTTTGAATTGTAATTCGTCACTTTTTTTAACGGACGTAGTCACGCACTAACTTTCTCTTCCTCCTCTTCCCCTACCCCATCAGCCTCCCCTCAACATCCTTCCTTTATGTCTTTTACTGACCCCCCCCTTTTTTGTTGCTGCTTTTCGCTTCTTGTTCACGCCGATCTCCCTTCCCCCGCTTTTGCTGTCATGTCCCCCCTTTTTCCCCCTCCTCATTTGCCTTCATATCATCTTGGATGTCATTACCCTTCCTCACTTCAACCTTGCGTTGTTGTAATGCTTTTCCTTCGGATCGCTGAAGAGGGCTACTTGGTAGCCGAAATACGCATATTCGACCCTCACCCTCGTCTGTTCTTGTCTGCAAGATTTTTCCACGCTCTTTTGGAGTAGTTTCTCCCAGAAGTTGGGCCAATTTGTTTGTGTGATAGAGTGATTTTGAGTGCTTGTGAGTGTGCGTGTGTGTGTGGTTGCGTAAATAACCAGGCACATGTAGTAGGGTCTCATTATCCTTACGAAGGATCCCAGGTTATAACCCTAAGTATCCTTAGTGGGGTCCCATTAGTCTAGCGAAGGATCTTATCTGGGTTGTGTGATTGCAGCTGTGTTGGTCACTGGCGTGGAAGCATTCTTCCCGTAAATTATCACAGGAGGGTATTCTGGTGGAGAGGCTGGGCTGGGGTTGGTTTCTGCTGTGGAAGTCCAATCCTGGCAAACCAACACAGGAAGGTTAGTGATCTCTGACGAGTGGTGCCAATTGTTTACGGCTATTGGAGACTCCCTTTAATTTTTGTATTTGTCCAGCCGTAGGAGCTCACCCCATCATTGTAACTTCATCTAGAGACAAACATTATAAGTATTGAATAAACAGAGGAATGATACTGTTTGGGCACTAATCAGCCATCCCATTCGGGAGGTGCCACACATCAAAGTCTTCCAAGTGGATTCCTATAACCTTAGAGCCCTAGCGTGAAATATTGTAACTTTTTCCGTATCTTGTCAGTGCCATGGGTGCACATGCCCCAGGACTAAAGACTTATTCCCCCCAAATACATTATTTTTTATCCCTCCCCACCCAAATTTCCTGAAATCCTGGGTTCCCCTGCCATATTATTTTTGTTACACACTTGGCGTCATGACCCCCTTTGTGGGCACGACTGATTAGTCTGGACATTCACAGGGGGGCTTCCTCCCTCCTCCACCACAGAGAACCCTCTTAGAGGCAGTCATGACAAGCCTTCCTGAGGGACAGTCCCCTCTGTGGGCATTTACAATTTTATGGCATTACCATTATCTTTGTTTTTTTTTAACAAGTTTGAAATTAATTAATGGTTAGTAAGGATGTCAATTCCAATTCTCAATTCTTGGTTCCACGGATTCTTACAAGAAATCAAGAATTGAGGAATCTAAGCCTATAACTTGATACTAAAAGAATAAAAAAACAACAATAGCGAAGCCTTAAGTTATTACTTATATTTTAAAAAAAAAACTGAAATAGGAAAAAAATATTTTCTTGGGTTTACAATATGATGGTGTATGCACAGTCGCCGCATAAATTCTGGCGACATCGGAAACTCAATCCCCTTACTCTGGCCACTTTTTCACCTCCTTCCCACACCCCTCCTCTCTATCTCTCCTCCCCACCCCTCACTTTTGAATCACTGGAGCCACTGAAAATCGTAGTTTTGCTTATTCGGTGCATTTGTCGATGTCGCCAGACTTTATGTGGCGACTGTACTTGCTTACTCAGGTGGAATGACCAGCCAACTTGAATTGCACATCAGTGAATTTTTGAATTTGAATTTTTTTAGGTGCATAAAAGAAAACTAGTCAATTTTGTTGTTACTTTTAGTGCATATACCTGTACTGGGAGTATTTGACTGTAATTGGTTCAAGTTAAATCTCTTTGTCATCTTCATTCGTATGTGAATTGCTCTCATAAGTGTTTCAGCCAAAAAGCTAAGATACAATTTTGATTACTCCAGTTTTTTTAAAATTCTATGTAAACAAGTTACAGAGCTTATATTTAATTTCACTGTAATCTACAAACTAATAAGCATTTTTCTCATAATTTTTACTATTATTTATCAAAGAAAAATTAAATGAATACATATTATTATTTTGATTATTGTTAAACCCCAAATTTTTGCATAGTTCAGTTATGTAGCCAAATAAAAGATGTACATTCTCTAAAATATATCAGTACAGTGTCATTTCAGAATCGATAGCACAGGAATCAGGATCTATTTGAAAAATACACCAGAATCAACCCATCTTTAGAATTTAAATATAAAGATCTGCTTTGGAACTCATTTGCGAATTTGAGAAACTTTATTTACAGTCCACTACTCTACCAATGTGGCCAGATAAAACACAGCTCTCAATATAATTCTCTGGAATCATTCTCAACTTATGCCTCTTAACATTGGGCCTCGTTGAAAAAAAATCACATTTGTATCCAGCAACAAGGAAAATGTTAAACTTTCCCTATTTCACACACTATGGAATATATGCACTGTCCACATGCTACAGTAAAAATTGATTAAGAAAAATTCTAACCAAACATGAAGACATAACTTCACAATAACATGCAAATTAAATGAAGACCAGAAAAAAACATACAAAAGTCCCTTCTCACACCAATCCTCTTGCAATACGTACTTAATGTAGTCCGAATGATACTTGTTGATGCTGTAATTGCACAGGTGCATGCAAGGATTCCACAGATGGGCCCGGGATGAATCATACTTCACAGTGGCAAAGCGAACCAGACCCTCTTCATACATGTATATGATGAGAGGGTCCACGGAAGTGACTAGGACATACAGGCGCAGATCACACTTGTGTCCTCCAACAAGCAGTGGGTCTTCTATATACCTCGCTACCACACATTCCTCCATTGGGACTTGATTGGGCTGTTCAAAACCAACAGGTTTGAATGAGTTCACAAAAATGATTCACTGTTCAACACATTTACCTCAGCATGAGATATTGTTTTCCACATGTTATTTTTATTGAGTTGACTTCAGTTGAGAGACTTCAGTTAAAAGCTACACAAACATACAAATTAGGAGAAATATGTTAATAGGATTGAAAATAAATCAGACAACCAAATTGGTGTGATATCTTATACTTTTGAATGAGTAATGATTGTACCTCTGCACAACTGTGACATATCTTGATAGTTTCAGGCACAAAAAATTCATTTTGCTGGGTCTGATCACCAGGAAAATTTGTTAAGAGACTGAGTTTGAGATCAGAAAAGATTTTTTTTCTCAAATCAAAACCATGGGAACCAGTCCCGGATAAAATACATATGTAACTTATTTTACCACAATACAATAAAATAAACTTGAGACAATCATTGTACTTGGACATCAGAGAGTTTGAATTTTATTTTTCTAGCATTAGGTCTGGACTAACTGGTCTATAAACCACTACAATTGAGATAAATACACTGTTTTGGAGTTTTATCGCCTTTTTCAAGATTGAATGAGCACAATGGTTATAGCCATTGCTATTGGATGACAGCAGAACCTGGTTAGGACATTTGCCATACGGACGGTTTCGGCCGAGTTAGGAGGGAGAGGGTTAAAACTGATCAAAAAATTCTGAAACATTGTACCATGATTATATTTACCTAATTTCTGCAACATCCATCTTTGCATAATACCATTAGATCGATTGTAAGATCGATCGATATATCGATTTATAACAGTTAAATTGACATGTTTTATTGCATACAGATTTTTAAAATTCAATGGTTTATATTCACTTTAAAAAATTGTCCAAGGTACTCTGCTTTTTATTTTTTGTGCCAAGCTCCAATTTTCTTGCATCAAGCTTCGCGTGGTGAGTCAAAGCATCGTCTGCTCCCACAACACTCATCAAATAACGGCACACGTACTCCATAGCCTCGAGTGTTTTGGTCAGAGTTGGAGGCGTAGGAGATGAATCAGACTCAGTTACTTGCTCGGCATCATCTTCATCATCTATTTCCACCAACTCCTGCTCGTAAATCTCATCAATTGACATGGTCTGACAAACATCAAGACCATTGTCGCACTTGCAGTACTTGTCAAAATACACCTCTCCAGCAATCTGACGCCACTCCTCTAGAGGCAAATAAGTTGGTTCTGCCTCTTGTGTCGTGTCATCCATAATGCCAGACTCCATATGACTAAATCCTGCTGCCTTAAAGCAAATGGCGATGTTTTTTCCGTTCACGGAATCCCATGCGTATTTGACGAAGTGCATCGCATGCAGAATGTCTATCTCCCGCTCAGCTGTTTGTAAGGTGGCCAGCCTCTTTTGTACCAGCAGTCTTCTATATTTGTGCTTGAAACATCGGATGATGCCTTGGTCAAGGGGCTTAAGGTGACTCGTTGTGTTTGCTGGTAAGAATTCATCCCGGATGTTTCTAAGGTAGCTTGTATAGACAGGATGAGCAGCATAGTGGTCGAAAAAAAGTATTTTTCTGTTATTTCCTCCCTGTTTGGCATCAAACCCACGCAGAAAGGTTTCAAAAATTGGTGTTGTCATCCATGCTGCAGGGTTGGCTGTGTATTGACAGGAAAAGGTTTTAATGTTCTTGAAACACCTCAGGTGTTTTGATTTCCCTATCACAAGTGGCATTAGCTTGTCAGTTCCACTCTCGTTGCAGCACAACAGAACTGTTAGTCTCTCCTTGCTTAATTTTTGTCCATGACATTTTTCCCCTTTAAATGCATACGTTCGATCTGGTAATAAGTTTAAAAAAATAAACCAGCCTCATCGGCATTATAAATATCATCAGGGCTGTACCCTTCAATCAGCGTGGCCAGGGTCGTTTTCTTCCAAGTTTCAACCACATCAAGGTTAACACTGGCACACACCTAAAAACTAATCCATGTCTGTTTTTGAAGCCACTGACCCACATTGGAGGCATGGAAATTTTCAATGCCCATTTTTACAGCCAAATGCATCGCCTTTTCTTTGACGATGGAGCCATCAAAGTTTGTGCTTGAAACATCGGATGATGCCTTGGTCAGGGGGCTGAAGGTGACTCATTGTGTTTGCTGGTAAGAATTCAACCCGGATGTTTCTAAGGTAGCTTGTATCGACAGGATGCACAGCACAGTGGTTTTGTTGCAAACAAGCACAAAGTTTGAACTTTGTGCTTGTTTGCACCATTTAAGGAGAATGAATTCTAATTCTGGATGTTTCCCTTCACAAATGCACTTTCGTTTTTTGTCACAATGACCAGTTCAGATTTTATCGTGATTGCTGACAATCGTGCTTAAAGTGGATGCAGGAATGTTCAACCTTCGCGCCAATTCTACTTGCTTGACGTGTAAATTTCTGTCTACTTCTTCCATAATTTGAATTTTTTCTGCAGTTGTAATCTGCTTCACAACTTGTTTGCTTTCCATTTTAACTGTCCTTATGATCATAAAACGTAAATGATGTGCAATATGAATGACTGCCTGCTCAAAAACTACACTCCCGGTAACCTGCAGCGTATTGTTTTACGTCACGCCGTGAAAATAGGAATGCATATGGATAAACATAAAAATGCTAAGGGTTAATATTTAGTATATTAACTCAGGAGTTTTGGTTGTTTACATTACTAAATAATACTAGAAAAATGGTGATTGGGTTGCTTAACGGCAAGTTATTGAACGTACTAACCAGGGAAGCGCCAGTATTTAGAACGTAGTAACCAAATAATTTTACCTGTATTTTGTCCCTAAGATTATGGGACCGTGATAAACCAACGTGGTAAGGAGGAAAACGTGCTAAGCAGGAACATCCTAACCAGGTTTCACTGTATTTAGGAAAAATGATGACACATGCCAATGCCATAGCCAGAGAAGAGAAGAATATGCAATAATATGATTTCCATCTACATTCCAAAAATAAATTTTCTCAGCACACAAGATTTCTACGAGAAATTTCCTGAAGAAAAATTAAAATTCGATGAAATATTAGCCTTCAGATATTTTTTATATAAACAAACAATATATAATAATCGAATTAGGTATGACTAAGTATTAACTCTTTCACAGAAATCAAATTTCAGGCAAGGTAAGCTAAGACTACATAGGCTATTGCTGTGAAGTTTATAATGCTGAAGTTCTTTTATTTAATATTATCCATAATTTGACGTGATTTCTATGTGTGAATTTGGATTCATGATTTTGTTATATTTTCTTTTGATAAAATCCAAATTTGATTAGGATAATAGTTTAATTTTTTAAGCAAATGTAAAACGCTTGCATAAACACAAAAATGTGAACAAATCAGTTTTGATAATAATTTCAGTATGCATTCAGTAATTGTTATAAAAATTATAACATTGCATAATTGTTATTAACAATTAATTTATGTTTTCAAAAACCTTTCTGATCATTTGGATAATATATTTCAGCCATTATGTATTCAATGTCTGATTACCATTGGTCTGATTTATGATATTCATTTTTCAAACGTTTGGGGTTGAAACTTGAAGGGATCATAAATTTTGCTCCGCTGATAATCATCGATTTAAACAAATAACAGTGAAAATGGCAAAATTATTTTTGTAATTGATAAAATCAATAGTTATTCTTTGAAAATATGCATAAATCTTAACAAATCGTACATGTAAAATTATACGACATTGCTTTTAAATAATGACAATAAAATGTGCAATAACAATTACAACGTTTAACTAATTGAATATTGTTTCCATGACAAATAAATTAAAAAAACGGTCAACAGTATCATATAGGGATATATTATCTATACACTGTTCAAATTTGACTAATTTATCATGAAAATTATTCTTTTAAATGACATTTTAATGAAATGTCTGCAATTTTCATGAAAATCCCTTGGCACTTTTAAGACACCTTTATGGAATTTCGGCTGGCACTCAAAGGGTTAAGGATAAGTGGATAGGCTGGTAGGATTTTAGGGGGAGCGGAGGAAAGCCTTCTCTTAACAAAATACGCCAAGGAGACCATGGTTTAATGCCCCATCTGACGAGCTTAGTACTGTACTCGAAGTGATCTCCACACAGCATCCATATTGGAATTGGGAGTCCACTGAAAAATCTCCCTCTGGGATTTGAACCCAGACCCTCAGGATGGGAAGCCAGTACTGTAGCCACTGTACCAACCCAATTCCCTAGTAGTATTAGTAATAAAGATAAACAGACATGAACACAATTATAACCACCACATAATAAGATATGAAAATCCAAATCACTCACGCAATTGACAATGAAGATCCCTCTCCCTCGAGAGGAAGCCACTGGTTTCACGATCCACGGCGCACGAACACGATGGTGCGCAGAGCAGAGCTCCCGGAAATCCCCAGGCATGACAAAGGTTTGGGGAATGAAATCAAAGTGACGGACACCCTTCAGCATTTGCATTTTCTCTATGTTCTTGTAGAGCCGATCCTTTCGCGTCAACTCATAGGATCTAAATTGTTTTGGAAAGACATTCTGAAATCATACAGCTCACACAAGAAAGTTGACGTAAAACACTAATTGACACATCACATGCAATTGTGCATGAAGAGTCACATGCACAAGAATTAACTAACTACTTAGAACCACCATTCCAAGTGCTACTGCAGTATGCACAGTTGCAACTCAATGATGATCCTTTTCATAATCTACTGAGTACATGTAAGAGCATGTTATTGGTTACTCTGAGATATTGTTTCATCCTTGCACATGATATGAGAAAGTGTGTTGAACGCACAATGCATATACAATGTCAGAGCTATACCCTAATTAAAGTGTAAAATATTTGCTTTTTCTCTTTTTTACTCATCAAAACTACAAATATTTATAAACTGGAAATACTTTTCACACACTTTACAGTGCTTCGAACTATTTCCGCAAGGATGTGAGTGAAAAAGGATCGTTTCTTATGTTTCATTCACTGAACACTTTAAGCAATAAACATTTAATGAAAAGTAGCAAAAATAAAAAAGCACTGAAATTATGAATCTAACAGCACAAAAGGCACCTCATCAATTCTGTGAAATAAGATACAATCAAGTTGTTAATGTAATTGACAAAAAGTATTATAACAGAGAAAAAAAATATAAAAATTATGTATTCACAAAGATTAATATCCTTGAGGCTCTGACAAAATTATGAGATCATCATTGTTACCTTCAAAAGTGATGCAGAGAAAATATAGTAGTTTGCATGAAATTAAAGAGCAAAGCTTTGAGGAATGAAAGCGGCACTAATTAGTGCAGTACTCTCTTCACCTTGGAAAGTGGTTGACCCTTTGGTATGGAGTGAGCATCTTGAGTAGGTGGGGTTTAGGGTGAGCACCAGTCCACAATAAGTTGAAGTCGGGTATGTTGGGATGAACCTGTGAATTGGTATGTTTTAGAAGTGGTCTCCCTAAGAACAAAGACTAAAGCAACAAGGTAACAGCCGATGTCAAAGCAACTCTTCCTAGGCAAGCAAAATACACTTGCGTTAAATACCCAATGGGATAGGCAGGGTTGCTACAGGCTAGAGATAAAAAAATACTGGGAATTTCCCGGTTTTCGAGGCCAAAAATTTCATTTTTCAAAAATAGTCCATTCTTTGGTAAGTTTGCATTTAAAGAAAGCATAACAATAGGAGCATCAAACATAAATGAATATAACATGGAGGGAAAAATGTTTCCCAACAGACAGCACCACCACACACTGCGGAAAATGGGCTTCCTTTCTGATGGCGTATAATTATTAAATCTCCACTACAAAATCTGAATAGAAGCAAATATTTCACCTCCTTCCGCATGATTGTAATGAATAGGACCTGAGTGTTTACTTTAGGGGAACAATTAATTGAAAAACATCAAATAATAGCTCCACTGCCTCATTCAGACAAGGTACTAAAAACCTTAAGTCCACACACACCAACAGATAGTGCCAAGAATGGTAAACCTCAATTATTGAGAACAATTAAATTTTGACTTGGGAAAGCAAACTTCGAGAAACATTTCTCATTTTCCAAAAACCTTTAGACGTTTTCCAGGCTTGTAGCAACCCTGTAAATGTTACATGCCGAACAGTTATAAGATATTCTGCAGTAGACAAAGAGGATTTCAACTCAACTATTTTGAGGACTATCATCAGGGGCATAGCAGTTCATGCACACAGCTGAGAAGAAAAATTTCACTTTACCAATCAAATATGAGATAACATCACAACAATTAGCATACTGTCCAGAAAATTTAGAATACTTCATGATTAAAAGATGAAAGGTATTCAAATTGAATTTACCAGAAAGACAATGATTTTTTCCGACAGATTTCAATAATTAAGAGGGCAAAATTCATTGCAATTCTTTCCTTAGACATCCTCTACTTAAGTAACTGAGTCTACAAGCTTTTATGCAAGATAACAGCCAATTAAGAATGTATAGCAAAGTTCACTCTTCTAAAGCCAACCTACAATTCTACCACAGAATTTAAACAAGCATGGCCATGCATATTATTTCTACCATGAGCATTACCACAAAATTACTGCACTGAATAACCAGCAAAGAATTAGCAAGATTAAAAAGTCTTATGGTCAGAAATCTAATGAAGGTAACAGCATGAAAAATTACAATTTTTCTCTACCTCTAAGAATTACATAGACCACCAACAGCAAGATCTCACTTTGCCAGGTTGATAACTGCAAACCTACAGTACTATGCACTATAATTTAGCTATTTTACAACACATCTTAGCATAAATCATAAGAGTATCTCATACACATACATATAGCACTTTTTCATGCCTATGTATTTATATTCAGACACAAATAAATATATTTAATCGCTGAAGGTAATACATGAATATGGCAAGCTATTTTTACACAGGTTATTAAGACCTCAAACACATAAAACTATTTGCTTTATTTGGTTATTTTCCTAAGGATGTTCAAACATCCAAATTCATATACATTTTGTAGAATGTTGCATTAACTTTAATCATGAACTGCCAATTCAATATCTCTTTAGGAAAAATAACTTTTCTATTCATTGGAATAAGAACCTCATTAAATGCAAATGCTTCATAAAAGTAATATATGTATAACAATAATTCCATGACAGAGCATCAATTAGAAAACTTCTATGAATTTAGAAAGTAAAAATGACTAGCAAAAAGCTAAAAAAAAGACAATTCATTAAATCTAAATAGTATTTTACCACAAGAAATTCCTAAACTGAGGTGATTCTTCGCAGTAAAATACATATCAATATGAATAAAGCATTAATATGGAATAAAAAACATGTTTAGTAAGAAAGCATAAGAAAAAGAATTGAAGGATTCCTAATCATTTTCAAAACATTGGGTAAAAATAAATTCACAGGAGGCAATGGCAACAAATTAAAAAGCTAGATAACCCAAGATAGAGAACATAATTAAAGACTAACTTATGATTTTAGTATAGCTATCATTATAAATGAAGGCCTTAATGTTAACCTGTTATGTACATGAATAAGTATGGAATACACTTCTGTGCTCACTAGCCAGTTAGTCAAAGAAAGTTACTTTTGTGCCATTTCCTAAAGTTCCTTTCACTTGCCATTCCATGAGTTTCTGAACCCGTGATACAATTTGAAACTGTTCAAGACATCACTGCAGAAGATTTATCATGAGATACATTCATAATCATTTCATGACGGCCAGAACTGAATAGTGCCAGGTGAATTGGGGGTAGGAATAAAAATACAAATGACAAGACAGATTAACCCATTAACTGTTCCCACCATCTATTGACGACTGGCATAGTACACTGCTCCCATTGTCAATTGGCAATTGGATCAATGACACTTTTGCCAATAGCAGTAAAACTTGAAGTTTTCAAAACATATGTGCTGTCATATAGGTGTTCCTAACATCCTTTTGGTAAAATATAGCCCTTCTTAAAAGTCTCCACTGCTCTCAATAGCTTGGAAAGAATACCAAGAAAGGCCACACACACAATCCAAGAGAGAAAAATACTATTGCATCAGTGGATGTTGAAATATCCGATTGATTTCACAGTTAATGAGTTAAACAGAGAAAAACAATCACAATTATGAGATTAATTTCATGGTACTGGAAAACATAGCAAGTGGGTAGTACTTTATGCTATACTAAAAGTTCTGAGTGGAAATAAAAACACTTGCCTCTCTCCAACCATGGGCATTAAGAATAGCTGAGAGCAGTTTGGTCTCAGCCTGGATGGTTTTGTATGTCATTCCAAGGGTGTGAGCGGGAAGAGCAGGTTGGCGCTCGACCAAGGCGACACAACGAAAGGCAAGCAGGGTGCCCTTGTCACCGAGTTTCCCTCCAAACAGCCACGCTGCCTCCTCACTCAGCTTACTTTCTTCCCCTTCCTTGGCACTGCCCAATTGAAAAGAGCAATTACTCAACATGAGATACAAATTTTACACTCCTGACACTTTGCCAATGCCAGGAGTGAGAATAAGCACTAACTATTTAAATACTGATTCTACAGGCCAAAAAAGTGAAAACAGTGACGTCAGAGACTCAAAAGTTTGACCAATGACCAAATCAAGAATGCAGCCACATTTCTGCGCAACTTCTAATCAACCTGTGTCCCACTGACATGTGATTATTCAACTTAAGTGTTACTACACTTCATGACTAGATTCAAATACAAAAAGCACAAGAAAATTCTCTCCCTCCTACCCATACAGTAGCTAGCAAACTCTATGTCACCTACTGATTAATATCCCTTAAGTAGAAAGGCAAGAATAAATGTAAAATAAAACTTGAGCAGCAGGAACAGCTCACATACCTGGGAAGCATTCTGGATGAGGATATGTTTAGCTGTAAGGACATAGTGGGAAGGAAGAGGATCTGACTAATGAGCAGATATTTACACCAAGATATTAAGAAAAGATAAGTTAAAACTTTTATGTGGAGAGTAGCCTTTTAAAATATATACGAGGGGCGTGGCCTTGTTTGGCTCAGAAACTTGGTTGCCAGAGAGAGAGAATGTTCATAGACTGGAAGCCTTCACTATGAGGGAGAGGAGAAGGATGGAAAAAGTAAGCTTGTTGATTCTACCACACACGTGGAAGTTCTGAGAATGATAGGAGAGGAAAAGAAGGCAATATATATAATTAGGAGGCAGCAAATTGGCAAATATTTTTAGGGTGATGACATGCTGAAGAGGGCGACTAGAGAGGATATTAATGGACATATGTGGGAGAGAGGGGAGAATAATAAGAATCTTGAATTGTATGAAGGGAAGCAAAAGATACTAAGTGTTTGAAAGGGAATTCATATTAGAAAATAAACTACCCACTGTCATGGAAATTATAGACAGGACTGTCTGTGGACTTACCATTTCATTGGTAGAATACCTATGATGATCAGAATTTCATGATGCACATTAGGTTTAAGAAGAATAAGAATAGGGATAGAATAATTCAGGGAATAAAGGCAGTTACGAATACTGTACCCTTTAGTATAGAGTAGTAATACAATTAATATAACAAAAACAAGTACATAAGTATAAATCAATAGTAAAATTTATCATCCATTATGGACTGTGGGCTCTCATAGGGAAATTTAAAGGTAAATTATGAGCCACAGGAATGGATTTTTGGAGGTAATCAGTAAAGAAACCAAGAAGAGAAAGAACTGGAAACAAGCGATAAGAGAAATCAACAATGTGAAGGATGAACTTTAGAAGAAATAAGATTATGATGGTTTGGGCATGTTCAAAGGATGGGCAACGAAATAATTCATAAGGATACTCTAAAACGGGAACCTAAAAGAAGAAGAGGAAAATCAATTGAGTCTTGGTTAAATGGTGTAAGAAAAGTAATGTCCTAGGGGGGGATTTAATGTGGCAGATATATTGGATAGAGATGGGTGATACCAAAGATCATATGGATCATATGTTATGTTTGGTCGAGGAAAACTGCTTTAAGTGGAAAATCCCTAATAATAATAAAACATTAGGTATTTTATACGGCAAAACTGGATTTCCTAATTGTTAACATGTAGAGCTAGGATGTATTTCCCAGCAAATAATGTGACAGTGAAAAATAGTGCTTCACATTCAACAGCTGAATATCTTTTGTTAAGAATGGATTCTGGTTGAATCTCTGACGCCATCTGTAATGTTTTCCTCATCATTACTACTAAGTTCTCAGGACCCAAAATGGCTGAACAAATTTTAACATGAAATAGTTGAAAAAGGGGTCATGCTAAAAACATAAGTATCTGCACAATATCATTTCTGAGAGTTAAAACTATGATTTCACAACTGCAACAAGCAGAAAACTGTGAGAAAAGGTGTAACTCCTAAAAAAATACAGTTAATTTAAAAGCCAAGCATAACTCTTTAAGTTAAACTGGCTAATTTAGAAAGCAGTACATGAACCTTATAATAACTAGTGCAAACCATGGATTCTGAAACTAAAAATCTTATAAGAAATAACATTATCTGTAATATATGTACTGTAATTAATCAAAATGCTTACAACTATGCCATTAAACTTCAACAGGGTTGCCACTCATACAATTAAGCCAAATTCACGGTTACTCACGGTTTGTTAAGGCCAAATATTATCATTTTCACGGTTTGGTTGGAGTGAAATGCAGAGTCATTCAATAAGTTGTGCTTTCATAAAGTACGATCTGATAGGTCAATGTTAACGAGAGACTTAGCAGTCCTACAAACCCCTGGTTTTACAACTCATTCCATTAGTTAACATACAAATGAATGTAATTCAAAGGGTAGGAAAGGTGCCATTGGTGCATCACATTGTAATTCACTGAGAAAAAGGTCAAATAGAGGAACAGCAGCACTGAACAAAAGATACCTCGGAACCCAACAGCTTGCTCTTCAATTCTTTGAAAACTCACTAAAAACTAATAATAATAATAATAAATTTTACTGTTCCCTGGACACTCTTTACACATATAGGATAAGCCATAAGCAATACATTACATTAAATGGCTAAAAATTCATTTATCGAATAGATGGCGTTGGCAAGTAAATATGTATGAACATATTAAATTTTGTTTTAAACACAGGGAGGCTGTGAGCACCTTTGATGTCAGAAGGTAACTGGTTATAGATATTATATTCAACATAGGATGGTCCTTGAGCATATAAGGAAATATTGCAGGGTAGCTACAGACCAGTTAAATTTCATAACTTTTCCATGCCAAAATTTTCATTTCTTCAGGTGAAAATATCTGTTCCTTGGTAAGTTTGTTTTTAAAAAAGGCACAAGAATAGGAGCACAACATGTTAATGCATATAAAGGGAAGTCATGGGAATAGAGTTTCCCAACAAACTGAGGGCTGCCACTAGAGATGGGAAAATTACTGTAATTCTCATCTGAGGTAAATTATGGTAATTTTCAAAAATTACCATAATTTTACAGTATTTTTTAGTTTTAAGCATTTAACGGCATATGTATGGTTAAATAAGAAAGCCAAAAGCAATAGAAGGGAATACATAACGATGTTTAAACCATACCTAATACAACATTAATCTATTAGAAATTTAAAAAATTGTAAAAAGAAATACGGCAGCAACACGCAATCTAGCTTTCTTTTGTCAAAGTGTGATAAATTTTCAAGAAGAATATTCTAACATTATCATACATTACTCTATAATGTTATAATTGAAGTAAAATATTCCAAAAATGAGTTGTACGTACCTCAATATATAATTAAACACGCAGGACATGTGTATGGACATGGCTTAAAAGGATATGTTGGGAATCTGTATGAAAAATTATCTCAAACATAGGTGAATTATCTAGAAAATTACCGAAAATTACAGTAGTTTTAAAGTAGCACAGTGAATTACGAGAAATACCACGGTAATTTACTGTAGGATCACAGCTGAAAATGGAGATCGCAAATATTGCGAGGATTTAGGGAATTTTTTTTTTACAGAAATTATAGTGGTTTGCAAATGACTCTCTAGAGAAAAGGGAATTTGCCATACGGTGGTAATTTTCCAAGCGCTCCATCTCTAGCCACCACCAGGAGGAAAATTGGCTTCGTTTCTGATGGCATATTTATTCATAGGTTACAATGAGGGTCAAGTATCACTCAAAATCTGATGAGAAAACAGTATTCCATCTTCCTCAACATAGGGGTTTACGAATAGGACCAGAAAGTTCATTTTTTAGGCATAATTACTTAGCTTAACAGCAAATAAGAGCTCCACTGCGGCAGTGGAAAGAGTTTTCAGTACCCGGCAAGGAAATAAAAAGAAAATTCGATTTGAGGAGAATTAACACATTCAGCGTAGAGCACGTTTATTGATGTGGTAATGTCTATGCTGATCTACTGGACCACGTCAATAGACGTGGTCCTTTAACTTTTACGCCCTTTAAAAAATGAGTTCCGTTTCTAGTGTCTCCCTTAAATTCGCGACCAGCATTGAATGTGTTTAAGGGTTAGAAACAGCACATACTACATTTTGTATTCATAGTAGCTGGCACAGAATTCTCTTTAGAACTACATATGTACAATCAACTTTTGTACCATCTCAAAACCTGATGGAACACTAGAGGCCCCACAAAATAACCAAATTGAAGGATTCCACTTGAAATTCATGGTTTTTCAAATTTCATGGCTAATTCATGGTTTCATGGTTGAGTGGCCACTGTTCAAATTATTACAAACAAATCAATTTTCCATTCAACATACTGCTGTCACGATTGCACTCTTAAGGGGGTTGGAGTGAATTTTGTTTTAGTACAGATTCACGTGAAACTTTACATATGTGTTCTTATTAGTGATATCTAAACATAAAAGTGAAAAACAGTTGCATCATACTGATTAGGTTTTTTGGGAATTCAATGCTATTTTTCACATAGCCCTATGGGCAATATGGCACATGACTTATACATACTTCGTAACAATTCGGTGACGCATGTACAGATTTTATTCTAAACTCAAAATAGAAATTTCTTATTCGAATAATTGTTGCTATCAAATATCAAGGTGCCATGCCAAGCCCAGTATTCGAAAAAAAATCTTCTTTCAGTATAATTTCGTCTAAATTTTGAATACAACATCAAAAACTATAATCATGACATGCAATATAATTTTGGAAACATTTTTAAATATAAGTCATATATCATTGCCATGACTTCATTTATGGTGTATCCCAATGCACAAACTGATGTACTAAAATAATATGTGGCCCTAAAATTTTTTTTGAACAACTCAAATTTGTTAAAATGTGCACTCAATGACCCACGATTACCACTCCAGCCACCTTAATTACCAAAACATACAATTTTGCTTCTGATTTTCCAAAATTTTCACCCCTGCCCACCTCCCAACCCCCTTATAATGATGCTTTGGGTTTTTGAAGACTTGAATATTACACAATAGCAACATGAAACTGGTGCGAATGACCTTAGTCGTCGAAGAACCCAAATCACCTACTACTACTAAAATACTACTACTACCAACATGAAACTAGTAAAATAAGATGATGTTTACTAACAGCAAGCCTTTTGGCCTTCAGCATTTCAAAAGAACAGACCAAATTATCTTCAAATCACACATTCATACAATTTTACTCCTATTTATGAGAGGAACAGACTACTGATAGTCTTGCAAACCCGAAGACAATGTTCCATTCCAACACAGCTTTCCACACCAAAAAACATTAGCGAGGCAATGAGTATGCTATACTTCAGAGGAAATTAAAATGTTTAAATTTTAAAACTTGCAAAGTAGGAACTCCTTATAACACATTAAACAGAGATAATATAAAATAATGAACCCCATGCAAAAACCACAGACAGAAATAGGTAATGTGATCACAACTACTTTGCATATTACAAAACTGAATCAGCCATTCCCAAGAACATATACAATATTGCTACTAATTGGAGAAAATTGTACACAGCAAAAACTGTAAGAAATTTATTGAATAGGTTAGTATAGCCTAGAAACTTGTTCAATGTCTTTTCAATATTTCACAACAGCCAATTACATACATTAAGCCTTGCTTATATCACTTAAGTATCAAGCAATTATTACAGCTAAGTGGCTAACAACATGATATCTGTCCAGGAATATTTTCCCTAAGTAGCTAGATGATTGGTGCAAAAAGTAATTAACAAATAACATAAAGAATGGAGAAGTTCTAAGAGCCAACAACACCATTCACTAAAGACATAAACAACATGAATCATATGGAAGGGCCATTTGCCCTAGCAACATGCCCTGATAGTTAAATATGTAATTGGCTTAAAAATATTTTTAAACACAATATCATGTTCTAAACTAGGTTACTTAAACTATGGTGCCTCCAATGCCAAAATCATGAATAAATATTATTTACTTTGTGGAACCAAGTCAAGATAATAAAGACAATAGCTTATTACTTATTTAAACTTAAAATTCATTACCTAAGTTGCCGAAACCATCATTGGTAATACATATAAGAGTGAATAAGCACAAAGCTATTAGTTTTATTATCATTCATTGACTTCCTCTGTACACCAACTGTGGAGGGTAGGATCAGCACACTATCATTAGTAAACTCCAGAAAGAACCTAATAATTACTCCAATATCCACATTAAAGTTTTAGATAGACTAACCTAAATTGGGTTTCCTCAAATAAGCCAAAGGCAGAGGCTAATAAAAGATAATGACATGCTGCCATATTATCCTAATAAATCTTTCCTCAGAATGCAGCTATAGCAAAATACAAAGTGCAAACCCCTCCTCATTAGATACTCATACTCTCACATTACATGGATTACTTTATGCTCAGCACACAACAACAGTTTTAAATTATGGAATTGCATTTAAATATTCATCACAATTTCCCACACTTAACCTATGTGGCTAATTCAGAAGGCTGTCACCATGTATTATTTATGGAGAATTAAAATTTAGTACACATGAAGAAACTTTTAACACAACACTAGAGTTGTTTGATGAAATAGAACTTCCCATTTTGACAGGTATGTCTTAATCCTTTTTGCCAACAACGATTGTCTAAGGGTTAGAAACAGACTGAACAATGGGCTAACAGGATTAAAATAGCAGCATTTGCAGGGTCATCCATTCCAATAGTATAACTTCAAGACTAATAATAAGATGTAAATAAATGTGGTCTTGTTTGATCAGGTATTTGACAAATATGCAAGCACAGCAGCAAGTTGCAGCCAATTAGGGCACCAGGAAAATTTCCACACAGTGTATCTAGGAACTCCAACTTACTAGCTCACTGATTTGGTGTAAAATAAAACATTTCATCTTGATCTGTTGATTTAAACCACAAAATTGACTCTGCACAACATTTAGACAATACTGGAGTCAAAAATATACTATGAGTGCATTTATAAGTTCAGATGCTGACCCATACTCACCAAAAAAGCCTGAGCGTTAAGCTAAATAAAAGCTAAGTACATACACATTTTGATACTTTTATTTCATTCCCATTTCCCACAGAAAATTCAACCTCTTATGTAGATTCATTCATGTAAAACCAGAGGCTTTGGGCTCGACACAGCAAATCCCAACGTTTCAAGGGTGATCCAATCCAAATAATACATTTTGAAAGTATAAGAGTGCAGATTTGACCATGACTGTGAACACTATGAACTACGTGATCGAGGATCATATATGTTTCAATTAAAGGTTACACAAACTTTCAGCATTTAATAAAGGTATTTTTGTGTGAATAACATAATTGATGGGCAACAAGCACATCGCATTTCTCTCATGACCTAAGGGCAAATGTGAAAATATAAATTTTCATGAAACAGTACAAATCTTCTGCAGTTAACTAGGTCTGAAAAAACAAGCTAAATAAAATAAACTGACAGCCATAAAGCAAAACAAACTGCCCAAGAATATTATTTTATTGGTAAACAAAGCACACAATCACACAAATATAAGCCAGTTTCATATGGAAGAGTTTTATAAGTATAAGTGAGATATGAAACAATTGGAATCACCTATGTTAAAGGACTAGATACATTCTCATTCTTTTCAGAAAAAACATTTAATGTAGTAATGTAGGAGGGGGGAACTTTTGCATAAAAGGTATGGTAAAAATTAGTATGTATTTACAATTATGGTAACCAGAGTATGGTATGCCAGGTTTCAGAATAGCATACAAATGTGCATAAAATTACAGAGTGAATTAGTGAAGACGACAATCTGCGAAGCAACCATTGATAAATCATTTGGGGGATAGGTGCTTAAAAAATACTCTTGTTATCTAATTCATAAATGACTTTTATATCAGCACCCAACAGAGAACAGAACCATTCCAACAAGTCTATTCACCAGAAACTGCAGTATCTATTTAACAAGCTTCAACATATATTTCTTATTTCCACACAAAGCCCAGCCCAAAGCTTTTAACCCTTTCGCGACGGGGACGGGGAAAATTTCTTTGCTTTGCCAGTATGGAGCTTTCACTACGCTAGGATCTTCACCGGTATCTATTTCCCTAACTTGAGTCAGGGGCCAGAAGGGTGTTGAACCTTTTTCTCGGCCACCGGGCTGAGATAATCTCTGCCCTTTTCCGCTTGGGGTGCCCATTACGGTATTCGGTCGCAGCCAACTATTTTTTATGCGATGGTATTGCTAAAAACATTGTTGCTACAGCCTCGATATTTATTTAATCGGAAATGAATTATTCATGTTTTACAATGACTTTACAGCTTTTAAACGAAATTCTATCTTTAAAATTAAGCTCTCTAGCAACAAAAATCGTATCAATGGTAATGATTCCTTTACACACTAACTACGTTAAAAATAACAGTAGAACTCCATTTAAAATTTGTAGTTGTAGAGCTAAACATATGAAATGCACTTATAATGCTCAATTTGCCAATTACATAAAAACTTTTACGTTTGTTATTCCACTACACCAGCAAGCAACTGACCGCAGCCCCTGCTGTGAGTGGGGCGCGCACTGCGAGGAAGGGTCGAGGTAATCCTCTCCCGCAAACCGAGAAATGATACTGACGGCGTCCCGAGAAGAAGTCCTTTATAACACACACCTTTTAGGCTTGCTTAGGGCTAGCTTAGTGGCAAGACGTTCTATCATGTCGTTCGTGTCGAAAAATTTACACCGTTCTATCACGTCGTTCGTAGCGAAAGGGTTAAGCACCACGAATCACCTATTGCAACATAAAAAATATATATTAGCAACAGTAATTTATTTTTCATTCCCTGCACATTTTTCTACTTCATGAGAAAAATTAACGAGGTTCCACTACTTTTCCAGACAAAATTATTCATTTTTTCTAGGCGAAAATATTCATTCTTAGGTAAGAGTGTACTTTAAAACTTAACGTATTTGACGGCATGTAAGACACATTCCCATTTCAGTAGGGCACACTCAAGAAAAGTGACCATTAGCCTGTGGAAGGCCATACATTTACATAAAAGACAAGAATGGCGGTGATTTTCTTAGCCCTAATTTTGGGAAATATGTATGTGTCTTCTATGCTACCAAATACTGTACTTTTACAAAATAGCGAAAAAACAAATATTCTATCTTCCTCTGAATGAGTGTAAAGAATTGGTTGTGAAAGATTATTTTAGGGGCATAGTTAATTGTTAAATACCACACTGAAAATAATCAGATTTTGACATTTGCAGGCTAACTTCTCATTTCCCATGACTTTTTCATTTTCCATGATTTCCAGACCTGTAGCAACCCTGATTATAAAAAAATACTATTTGAAAGTGAAGTTATGAGTCTCCAGTATACAGGTCCAAAGATTTTTGTTGACAACCAATGCTCCTTCATGAAAATATCACTAGTTAAAAATTGTGTTTGATGACTTACAAACTATACCACCGCAAAACTGGAGGGCAAAATCAATGAATAGTATTGCTGCTAGTATGCTGGCTAGATCAAAGCTTGGAGGGATTTAGGATATGAACAGTTAGTCCTCAAGTGTAAAGCAGAGGAAAAGATGTTAATTTCCCTATTGTCCTGACAGGAGACAAGTAGAGTCTCTGGGAATACTTTCAGGAATGCACATATGTTGCTTGCTGGAATCCATGGTTTTTATAAAGATTTTTGGGAATTCTAGAGAGTAGCTTGCCGTGGGGTGAGGGTGACTTCCTTCTTAGGCACCATCAAAACCCCTTTGAAACTATTTTGGAATGCATTTGGAAACCCCCCTCATTAAAGCACTTAAAACTTCTAGAGATACATCAACAAACCCACAGATTCTGAGAAAACTCCATGGGAAAGGGGTGAATGAGTGACTCTCTGGAGCCTTTTTAAATATATTAAGATAACTAGTGACTCTCCAAAGAATCAGGTCACTTAGTGACACAGGTGTGTTGTCCCTTTCTAAAGTTAATCTCAGTATATGGTAAAATGGAGGGACATGGGTATAAAAACCTCCAGTAGAAAGTAAAAAGGACAGTTCATGCTCTATGCAGACCCAAAAGTGGACCCTTCCGCAAGCTCCAAGGCTTAATCCGAGACCTAGCAAGACAACCCTCTCCTAGGCAACCCTAGCTAGGCTCCTTCAGCAGACTTAAACGTAAGCAGTACAATTAAAATTTTAGCACCTAGAATATATAACTAAAAAATAAATTCGCTAGTCACACTCCTCAAAATAAAGAGAGTATGCACGTCTTTTGAGATAGGTTTTATGATGAAAAATAACAAATGCAAAATTACACAGAGGGAAAATCATTCGCCTTAACTGGGACTTGAATCCAGATCCCTTGATATCATTCAGAGTGTTTAAGCTAGTTAATCTACCGCGGCATCCTCCTCCCCTGTGGATTTTTGTGGGCTTTAAAGAAACAAGATGTTAAAGTCCACAAAAATCCACAAGGGAGGAGGATGAGCCAGTAGCTTAATTGGCTTAAGCACTCAGTGGGATATTGAGGGATTCAGATTCGAGTCCCGGTTAAGGCGAATGATTTTCCCTCTGTGGAATTTCGCACTTATGTGCACTTGCGGGTTTCTCCATAAAGGTTATGGCAGGTCCTGTTAGCCTATAAATCCCACAATGCTCTGCATTGGGCCTAGTACTGTTTTTGTAACACATAAATGATCTTCCAAAATCAGTAAAAATAAGTATAAGTATTCAACTAGGATTATAGGATGATGATACTAAATTAATTCTTAATGCTGCGCACTTTTATGATACAACAAATCTGGCTTGCCTTTTCAGTTAGCATCCATAAAATTGGTGTCAAGACAATTTTTCAACCTGAATGCATAAAGAAAAACTGCAGCTCCTTCATTTCTCTGCACTGAGAAAAATTTCAGAATCTTTTGCCCTTGAAACACAGGGAAAGTTCATTTCCTGAGTTCATTACACCCAACTCTTTGGCATCTTTTCAGCTTGTAAACTTTCTTGAGACACACACAAATGTTTGTGATATATCTTCTAAGCTTAGTTGCCTTTTTTCTTACCAGAAACATTGCATCCTGTGTCAATAAATATTCTTATGCTTTGTCATAAGGAAACGGTTGTAGGCTTGACTTAGTGGAAGTTATCCATTACAGAAGAATTAAAATATCTTAGTTAACTCTACTTGTAATAAATTTCCAATTATTGCATTAAACAAATGATGTGGTATGCTGTTACATGCACTGGTGCGAAGTTATACACCAAGACGGTGGGTGAAATCCACCATGAAAATATCATTTGACATGGCCAGGATTCGAACCGGATCTCCCAATTGCCGGCTGACCGACAATTTGGAGATCAGAGTTCGAATCCTGGTCAAGTCAAATGGTTTTTTCATGGTGAATTTAACCGTCTTGGTCTACTTGTAATATATAATGCAAGGTTGTATATTTATTTAATAGCTACATATATTAATTCTTCCACTTTAAGGTTAATTTTACCTATTTCCAATAAATTAAGAGTTACCAAGGAAAGATTCATCATTAAAGGAAGAAGCAGGTTATGGAGATAGGGCTACAGGTCTATTCTTTATTTGAAATTCCACTTCCATTGATAATCAGGAGATAAATTTTCATGTAGTAATGAAAGTCTTACGAGAAAATACAAATTTAAATTTGTAGTTCACATTGCAGAAATATGGTTTTCTACTCAACGGCGAAGCCAGGTTTTGGGTCTGGGGTGAGGAGGAGGGGGGGGAGTTAGGGGGGGGGGGGGGGGGCAGAAAATTTTTAAGGGGGTGCAGACTCATAAATTAACCAGTTCACTAAACTTGACAAATTTTGGAGATGCAATAGGCGGATGGGTTTGTACAAAATATGACAATTGACAATATATAATACACATCCATTTTTATGTATTTGGGACTTATGAGTGGAAGCATTCACAGATTTAGCGGCGCCAGAACACGGGGCAGGGGCATTCGCCCCCCTGCCCCCACCCTCGCTATGCTACTTGTTCTACTTATACCTATCATATTCTAAAGAAAGGGATCAAGTCCCACTCGAGGCAAAAGATTTCTCCTCTGTGAAATTTCACACCTATGTGCACTTGCAAGTGACTTCATAAAGGTAATACCACGGCTAGTTCCCATATCCTCAATATTCGTATTCCATGTTCAATTAGAAAATTTTCCAGGTGATTTCATGAAATTCCATGACTTTTCACTGTTTTATAAGTATTTCAGACCAGCAGACTCCCTGAATATGCACATATTTCAGTCAAATTTGTCAGAAAATATCCACAAGAACCTCTTAACCCTTCAGCTACCGTAGCTTTGATTTTTTTGTTTTAGCTGAATATGAGAAAAAGTAAGGGGAGAATTTTATAGCACAGATAAGGGCTTGTACTGGACCATCATACTTCAGGTCAACCTTCCCCTACGGGCTGGGGGAAGCAGCCATCACTGAGTGCTAGAGGAGACGCTGTAACTAATGGATTTTACATGGAAATTTAAATGGACATACACACCACATTTACTATTTTGCATATTTTCTCATAAATTTGATACCACAAAGTAAGAAAATGACTTCATTTTAAGCCATAATACTTTGAGTTACGTGGTCATAAACCATATGCGCAGAACAAACGTCCATCCCAGATTACCTTAGAATAGAGGATTCTATTATGGAAAAATAGATAAGTATTCATTGTAAGTTTTCTTAAAAAATATTCAGACTATAGAATTTGTAGGACGACTAGAAGAAAGTGAGTCAAACCTTCAAGAACATTTTCCCTATTATTACTCTAGCATAATTAAAAAAATATCCTTCCCGCAGCTGAAGGGTAAATTGAAGCAAAAAGGTAGTAGAAGAAGAAAATAAACTGCAGCCACATGGAAAGGCACGCAAGCAGCAAACACAACGCGCCAAGCACACGCAGGCAAATGCCAGAGGAGAGAGATGACGTGGGAGATATAAAAAAAGAATATACAGAAGAGATCTTACCTGACAATGCCTGCTAGGGAGAGAGAAGTGTTGCCACGCCCCCCTTTTACAATCCTGGGACAGACAATGGGTAGGGGAGGGAGGGGATAGTCATTGAAGGGATGACTGAGAGGAACGGTGGTTTTAGTTTTGGAAATTTGGCGTGAAGAGAGAAGGAAGAAGACAGGAGAGGGAAAACAAAGAAATACCACCTAATTTGATACAGACCATGAAACACATTTAATTCCGAGTAGAATAGAAAATTAAATGGCACACTAAGTTTCTATTGAACTATAACAGAATACACACTTTCTTTCATTTGAGCTCAATTAGGAACATATATACAAAGACACAACATTGAGTTCATGCAAAGCACGAGGTATTACTTCTCAAGTTTAAAATTAAAAAAGATGAGCAAGTTACTATCAGGATTTTTTCCACTAATTACACACTGACATAAGTTGACAAAAACTCGCAAATTAAAGTTAAAATTAGGTATATGCAACAAATGAACTCTCACAGAACAACAAGTCATGACAATGTACAACAAACAACCATCAAGGCAAAAAATATTTAGAAGAGACTTACATTTCAGTTTTCTTCTGACTCTGATGAACAGCTGGCAGTTCATTGTTTGAAGCTGAGGTATCATTGGTTTCTTCTTTGAACGAGTTTTCTCCTCTAAGATGCCTGGGCAATTCTTCACGGACAATCCTCTCTTCCACCTCATCACAACTTCCAAACGAACTACCCTGACTGCTACTTTCTGTGCTGCAGGCAAACTCCTCACGAATGCTAGGCGATAGTGTCCCTGACAGCAATTTGTCTCCAGATGACAAGGACCTCCCAACATGAGGAGCTTCGTGGAGTGGTTCCACTTGCATCTCTACCTATAAGTAAAATTTCCCATAAGGAAACTCCAGTTCTTGAAGAAAGGGGATTACTTCCAAATAGGAGCAATAAGTCTCGCGGTGACAGACTACCACCAACAAATCCGTCACATCCCAGTTCAAGAATAATAAAAGTGAAATAGACTTTCACACAACTTAAAACGTTGCGGGAGACATTATGTACAAAATAAATATTGTTCGGTTACCAAAGCGGAGGAACTATTCACAATCTGCTACTGCCCATCATTACTCATGAAGTAAATCTCAGTTTAAAATGTTCCAAACGTAGAATCGGTAGGTTGACCAGACGTGGGATCGTCTATAGTCAGAAATAATGAGGAAATTCTCAGAAGGTAAACAAAGCCGTTTGTCTCGATTATTTAACGCGAGGCCTGAAAAAGCGTCACCACAATTAAAAGATTATTGATTCGGCATTTCAAACGTGAGTCAGCAGTGACAAGATTTTATCTACTTCGCGCTAAATAAAAAAATGCCCACTGTATATAAATAGCTGGAAATGGATGGGGTCGTAGACACCGGGAAGTTCGACTTGCCCAATAAAGTAGCGGGGCGGGGCTTGATCGCCCAATTTATATGCGATAAGCACCTGGCATTCTCGGAGCCTATACAAGGTGGAACTTCCGGGTCCTTCGAAACATATACCACCCCAAACTTACCAGATGTGCTAATACTTCTCAGCAGAAAATTTACGATGGCAAAATAGTGCAAAAACTGGGGACTCTGGTCAAACACTAGGACATTAAGATAAAACTAAACAGCTCCTCGTGCAATTTACTAATGCCTTCAATGGTATGAGCGGAGGCCACTAGTTGAAGATCAAAAGAAAACATATAATTGCATTACAGTATTCTAGTAAGAGCATTAGTGACATGGCTGGAGTTTGCGTAATAAAAACTTAACTTCAAAACAGATTACTGCCTATAATGACACCATAACAGCAGCACTAGGTCAAATCTTCTAATATAAACAAAGTTAGGAAATACCACAGAAATCATGACAAAAGTTTGTCGATTTCACAAAACACCTAAATAATTTAGAGAGCAAATACCAATCGTATCACTCTTTTAAATGTTTTTCATTGAGAAAGTCCCTAAATTAAATTTAAAAAAATAAGGATATTTAAGCGCTCACCAAGCAATGAAATGCACACTAAGCGTCAGCTTAACATATGTTTTTTGAGCTCCATAAGGGCTTTATGTAGCTTCTAACTAAAATTTCAATGATATTGCTGGAATTCTTTACCTTTATCATGCCCACTTTCTAGCAACTTAATCCGGCTACTTACAAGATACTGAGCTTACTGAATTCCATATGATCGTTCAAAAAATGGCAACAGCACATGAAATTTCGCAATTTACCTCTGTCTCTCCCCATTCACGGCCTAGTTAACTGCCTGCAGTAATCGGCCTATTTATGGTAAATATAAATTCCCATGAACCTCGAGAAACGGCAAAACAGCGGACAAGCGCACAGCAAAATTCTGCAGTGAATTTTTGTCGTCTGCTCCTCCAGATGGTACTGCACTATAGCGCAATATTTTGAAGGCCATCTCCAAGCCTTTTTGCTAGTTTTACTTCGATAGGCTACAAGCTTGTAAAACTAATTTTATTGACTGATAATATCCCAATAACCTTTAATAATTGAATGAACTTGTGTCTAAAAAAGGTGTTATTTACAAAGCCTGCTACGTATTGTTCCTTTGTTTTTAATGACGAAAAAACGCCTGTCACTTGTGGTAACACTTCTAACACTTGAAAAGGCTGTCTAATTTTTTTTTAGCTGCATCGTTAAGTTGCTGTCGCAAGGTCTGCTGATTCGACCGTTATGGAAACTAGTGCAAGAAACTAGGTGATCTCAAGCGCTCGATGTGTTTACGTACTTGAAAAAGAGGGTAAACGGTTGTGTACATTGACGGCTCAGCTGATTGCTTCTTCTGGGACCACTCTTACTTCGATGCTACGCAATCGTTTCAATTTTAGATTCCAGAGACTAATAATTTTATAGTAGTGGAATCCGTACAACCTAATTGCTACGAATCATCTTTCAATGCTTGACTGGAGAAATTGTAGCATTTTATTTCGAAACGTCTCGATTCCCTGGCTCTGTTAATCCATGACATCTGTCATTTATAGTTACCTGCATTTATGAAACACTTCTTTGACGGATTTAACTCCACGCCTTATTTACAGGCAAATGTGCATACCTCAATACCAAAATTTTATAGTTTCTCTTTTCCTACCTGAACTAAATTGTTCCCTCCACATCGATCTATGGTTATGCACGAGTCGAAAGCTTTCTTCTCCCTAAGGGTCTCATTATTTTCATTACCTAACCATTTACCTTCTTTCCGTACCTCTCACTGGTATACTGTCAACACTGGATACTTTCGGTTGGCTAATTACAACATGATTGGCTAATTTACATCCTTTACAGGTATGTAAATTAGCTTCTTGACTGCATTTATTCTAGCCTCAACATTTTCCCCAAATGCACGTATAACTTCAAGGTGTTTCATTGTCTTGGCGAACACTGACTTAATGAATAATTCAGCTTTCCCCAAGACTGTCTTACCATTCCCTGTCGATTTCTGTAACAAAATCGCCAGTTCGTTGTCTGTGCGGTAGGCTGTCGATTCCCTGTTCCTTGCAAGATACCTGCCTGTTGTCTCATGGGCATGCCCATGAGATAACAGGCAGGCGATGGTTGGTAGAATGTTAATTGGAACACCTTGTCTGTATCGTGTCTGTGAGAAGAGGGTTACTTGTCTGTTCTCTCCCTATTGTGGGTAGTGGCATACTCTGTTCCTTGCTTGTGAACCACAGCCAGTGAACAGATAGGGTACTGTGCACTACCCTGATAAAAATATTTCCTCCATTGTGGGTAGACTTACACTCCATTGAGTGTAGGAGGATGGTAGTGATACCCTTCCCTTACACTCCACGGAGTGTAGTCAGACCGTAATTTAGAACATCGGAGGGTAAGGGCTACTGGAGTGTAGAGGAAGTGTAAGGTTAGGCCTCTATTAGCCGAGGCAACCTGGACACTCCACCGGACGTTCCACCGGTGGAGTGTCTGTTCCACCCTCCACGAAGTGTAAGAGGCCTATTAGCCGAGGCAAGCAGACACGCCACCGGACGTTCCACCGGTGGAACTTGTCAGTCGTGGGGCATAGAATCAAATGAGTCCTATTATCCGTGGCAACCAGACGCGCCACCAGACTTTCCACCGAAACCAGTCGACTGAGCCCCGCAACCACGCCTTCCACTTTGGGTTGCTCAGCAAGGTTCCGGGGCATTGGAGTATATGTAGCCTATTAGCCGAGGCGACCAGACGCGCCACCGGTGACTGAATATTGCATGCCCACGCCTCATACTGCCCTGACCACGACGCTCCAGGCAGACACACAATCTCAGTTCACAGTCCAAACTAGTGGTGAGTTGTTCGCTCTTGTGAATTGAATTTCTGTGTGTTAATATGTTTTCGCCGGGGGCGGTGGTGAATGAAGATGGTCATCGCAATTTGCAAGAAGGTGAAGGTGTCGCTTGTCCAAGTGACGTAACGCAAAGAAAGGAAAACTTACTAAAGAACAGTAATAAAGGGCAACCGAGTAAACCTAGAGATTTATCAAAAGAATTATCAAAATTGATAGACAACACCGTTTTAACTACTGCTGTGTGCTGGGTAATTTTTGAACCGATACTGGTGGCGCCACCGGTGACCTGGGTGGAGTAAACCCGAGCAACCAGACACTCCACCGGTGGAACGTCCGGTGGAGTGTCCAGGTTGCCTCGGCTAATAGAGGCTTAAAGGAAGGGTAGAGTTGCTCTCTGTGGAGTGTAGTCATACCCTCCACGGAGTGTAGAGGAAGTGTAAGGCTACCCTCCACGGAGTGTAGTCATACTCTCCGTGGAGTATAGAGGAAGGGTAAGGCTACCCTCCACTGAGTGTAGAGGAAGGGTAGGGCTACACATCCTTTACACTCCACAGAGTGTAGGCGGAGCATAATTTAGGACATCGGAGGGTTAGTTCTATTCTCCATGGAGTGCATTGGAAAGGTAAGACTACCCTCCACGAAGTGTAGCCATACGTTCCGCAGTGTGTAAAGGAAGAGTAGGGCTATCCTCCACAAAGGGACAATTAATTAATGGCAGCTAAGTTCTGAAATTCATGCGTACTGTGCATCATTCTATTTGCGTTCACGGATCCAGAATCCTCGGTCGTGAGCAATTGCCGTACGCAAATAAACAGTCTGAGGCTGTTGATGTACTGTGCTCTCTCCCATCTGCGTCCTCGCCCATTACACAACAGAAACTTGTGAATGCAAAAATGCAAGGAATATCTGTCAAAACTACTTTTGAATCAAATTTTTATTTCACATTACGACTTTAAGGTATACAGTGTGGAGATAAATGGAAAAGAAATGGACACAATAGAACTCCATAGTTTAGTTAAAATGTGACACAGGCCTGAAATAAAGGAATAAGTAATATTATACATCAAGCGATACTTAATGAATATTAATAGCAGTAATAAAGTTGAAATATACTTACATTTCCTAGCTTTCGTACATTTTTATACGCTGATTGAGTACAAGCTTTCCGGAGAAACTGGCGGCTTCCTTGACCTGGGAAGTACCTGGTGGATCTTCCCCATTAGGCAATGTTGAGGGCATGTTCCTGGCCAGATGATTCGCTTTACCGTGGTGGCATTTAGGTCTTCAATGCTCTATGAAAAATTATGGATGATTAGCAACCACCCAACAAAAAAAAACTGTGGACTGGCTTTTGCAGAATTAAGTCCAAAAACTTAAAATTTAACTCAGAAATTCATCGTTGAATAACATTAACAATCGTGAAATAACAAAGCAATCATACCTACCAGGCGACCAATATGGGCATATTACCGCCTATCCTCGCCATCCGGATCAAACTCCTGGGTTTTAACAGAATATAGCTCTTGGATGCTAAAGTTGTTACTGCCCTCCGTCTTGAAATGCTTGTTCCAGTACGTTTTTATTTTCTTGACAGGGACATCTCTGATAATGTGGTCTTGGCAAAACCTAACTTTTGCGAACCATTTCTTAGATTAGCCGCTCCTGCCACCCATTTCCTTACCTTCGGACGTCTAGTCCTTCACTGAAAATGGATAACTCTGAACGTAAAACCAACCACGTGAGAAATACAGCTAGCCTGCAATCAACCGTATCGAAATACGACAAGAACCGAAATGAAACCTGATATTTTTAGTAGTGTACAATTTTCGTAAATTTACTGTCCTTGGTTTTCTCCTACTGTAAGAAATTAGCATCCAATTACCTTGAAAATATAATAAAAATTGCTCACTGAAACTTCTCTGGAAAAAAACTCGCGGAACACTCACTCACGATTTTGTTGAAGTGATAACTCTGATGAATGGAACTACTAATTACTTTCAACGGAATTTCAGACTCCAGCAAAGCACAAAGATGTTGGTTTTATGGTTCTCCAAACACGACTCATCACACGAATATCCATCCCTTTCACAAGGAAAGCTTCAAAAATTTTTTCCTCGAAACCCTGCAGGTGGGTCCTTCTCGCTTTGTGGCAACATCTGGAAACCATTGGAGTGCCTTTCTTCCCACCCTTCCTGAACCTCCCTCTCCATCCCTCCGGAGAAGAGAGCGGTCAAAAGTCGAGTGGTTTAGAGACATAGGAGGATGAGGTGTCTGGAAAAAATACGACTCAACCTTTGTTGTGGAAACCAAGGGGAAGGGCAACAGGGAGAGACTGACTGAGTTAACTTACCAAAAGAGGAGAAAAAGGGTGCACTTCATCCACATGACGCATGAAAATGCCTTGAGTTTTATTCATACTTTTTCGCCAGTTAGTGCTTAATTGTGCATCCGCGAGTATGAGAAATTTATGCGAAATGCTTCTCATTGTACAATGGCCAAGACCGTACGCTAATTTCTAGCGAAGAAGTATAGCGCTGGTTCAGTTGTTCTGAAAACGTCATACCCCCTGGTCAAAGAACAAAAGATATCTTTTCGACGGTGGTAATGGTGGGATCCATTAGGTGATGATAGTATTGCAGATTCAATCCTAAATTACAGATTTTATCGTCAAAAACTAAATGATGCTGCTTCAGAGGACAATTTAGTTTCAGTTTGATATTAAAAATAAATAATTGTTCTGGAATGCAATGGAATTACTTCAATTTGATATTTTTCTGTGTTAATTGTCCTTTTTCAACTGCCATGAATAGCTAAAGACTGAGATTGGCATTGAAATGTGGAATGAAATATATCTTCCCTTGCACTCCGTGGAGTGTAGGGCGAGGGTAAGCCAAAGAGTTTTTAGTGAGTGTAAGGGAAGGGTAGCGTTACCCTTCCCTTACACTTCATGGAGCGTAAGGGAAGGGTAAGTAGATGGTAACTACCCTTCATGGACTGTAGTCTCCTTCCTTTACACTCCGCTTACCCACTAATTAGGAAATATTTTTTCAGGGTGCTAGTTTGCTGTCACTGCCTGTGCGAACACAGTCAGTAAACGGGTATGAGCCTGTGCGGTGCATGTTCGCTGTAGCTAATTTGTCATCAGACTGTTCTTTCTTGGTTATATTATTACAAAGAATTCTGTTGACTCTTTGTTAGCTGTTTGTGTATATGTATGCTGTTTGCAGGCTGTTCTCGAGATGTTATATAACACTTCCCTGCCCTATCAAAATAAAAACTTACATTTATATACTATATTATGGAAGTACATTAATGCACTGGCATGCTTTATTATATCCTTCCTTGTATCTACCTAACGACATTGTATCTATCTCGCATGTTCTACCTACACTTCGTCTCAACGTGCATATCCTAGTACCTGAATTCAAAGAACTCTCATCGAGAAAGTCTTAAATGTGGCCACTTCCGAGGATTAATGTAACTTAGAGAACTAATTTTTAATTGGCAATTCCGTGATAGTTTGAGGAAATACCATCCAACCACAATAACAGTTATCAGGCTTTAATTAATTGAAACCTAAATTGCCACATAGTATGAATATAAATGCAATATTACTGAGAATAAACAAGATTTTTTCCAATTCCCTCACGTTTCAATCAAGATGTAACTAACTTGCGGAAATGTTGAAAGGAGAATATTGCTGAATGTACTGGTACACCAATAAACACATTAAAATAATATAATGTATAATGGAAATTAATTGACACCGATACATAAATAATAAAAAAAAACAATACATAGGGGCCGCCATGTACCAACCAGTCCCTCCCTGTTGAGAGTCTGTTCATTCCCAGTTGGGAGAAGCGGACTACCAACCAGCCCCTACCTGTTGAGTGGCTGTTCACTGTTGTCTGTTCATTCTCTGTTTGGTAAAACAGACAACCAACTGACCCCTGCCTGATACGAGTCTGTTCACTATCGTCACTGAAATGCTGGTTGTCTGCTGGTTAAGGAACAAGCTGAAAACAGAGTGCAAACTGTTGGAAGGCGGTTTCCATTTGTGTGTAGCCCGAGATGATTCATAGGCTTTTCATATTCTGTCCACTAAATCTCACACAGGCACTCAACAAGCTTCAAACTGACAGCAAACAGGCATTATTGTTCCAGAAATCGACAGGGTTTCCTCTGGATTAAAACTATAGTAATTTAGGTACTAGTGATTCTGGATAAACTTTTCTTACTTCTCTGCTTAACACTGTTGATATCCAATTTTCCATCATCGTGACACATACCTATGTGCATTTTAAGTAATATTAGGGGTCTGCAAACTAGTTTCATATAAGACCAAGTCTCACGATTTGATCCCCTAACATTACCTCAGAGTTACATAGGTAAAGTTCTGTCTATTCAGACATTAAACCTTTCACACATTTATGAACAGAAATGCGTGAGTTTATTTTGAACCTTTAAAGTAAAGTTTTGAACCTTTGGCTTTTAAAGATTATTGCTCCAGGGAGGGTCACCTATACCAGATACTAGGTCGAAGGGTAGGGGCCTGAGGAAAGGAAGTTCACAACATTGTGTCAAGTTAAAAATACAGTTGGGAAATGCAATGGAAAGCACCCCCCTCCAACCAGGCCCGGCCTAAGGCCTGGGCGACTGCCCAGGGTGCCGCATAGGAAGGGGCACCGTGATTGTAAAAAAATATATTTTTACTTCAACGTTTAACTGGTGAATAGGTTTGATAAGAGGGGAGCGAGGGCACCGGAATACTCTATCACCTGGGTGAAACTTTTGTCTTAAGCCAACCCTGCCTCCAGCTGTCAATTTCCCTGAATATGGGAGTAAATAATTTGAGAATTGAACCCTGGCAAATACAGGACTCCATCCACTAGGGTGAGTGTCATGCCCAGCAGAAGGGGAGACAAGGCCTCTGCACCCCTCATCTCATGAAATCCTTGCACAACTACATCAACAGCTGATACAAGTACTAAAAGAGATAAGAAGAAAAGCAGTGGTAAAAATGGGAAGTTGGGATTAAGGACAATGATGATTGCCAGGAAGCTGGAAAATATTGAACCGGAAATGAAGAAAGGTAAGATAGATGTTTTGGGGTTGGCGTGGTGAGATGGAGGAATAGTGGGGATGAATGGAGAGATAGTGTTAAAGTAATTTACAGTGGGGGAGATGAAAATCAATATGTGATAGCTATGGTATTTCATGCTAAATTGGGAGAGGGTAGTAAACCCTAAGCAGGTGAGCAGTAGGATACTATTGGTTGAAATAAAAGCTTACCTGACTCATTTTGGTAGTGATTTAAACATACATTCTTTCAAGTAATTATGGGGGGAAGTGGATGGCATGTACTCTGGGGTAAAAAAATTTCCCAAAAAAAGAAGTGCCGCCACTTGAATCGCTCTGGAGAAAAATCGGCTTCCTCTCTTATGGCATATTATTCTTAGGTCTCGGCCATTACGAGGGACATTCGAACACAGTACCTGAGGTGATGGACTCATCATCAAAGCCAGTGACAGATTACTGGCCACTTGGATTCCCTGAGCATTATTTGTGCTGGCTTCCAAATGGAGGCACATTAGATGACCTTGTATGCATTGGAAACGTATCATTGAACTCATTTGTTCTCGCCGTAGTATCCTCTGTATTCTTTCTCTTTCCTCCCTTTTTATTCTAGGCTTCGCTCCTCCTATCACACTCTGGCAAGGTTCTGGGATTCACCCGATGTCCACTTTTTTACCTATAACTTACAATACTTAACAGAAAACCACCATCAAAAATGTTTCCACTTTTAATCGTTTATACCAACCAACGTATGTTCAATGCGTCTTTCAAGCATGGCAGTAGATTTTCACTTACCATTAAATAGGAGAGTAATTGAAAGTAAATATTTTTTTTTTAAATTTAAAGACTTTCAATGGCTACGCAAATAAATAAGCTGTGAATGTGCAAATAGGTACTGATGAATTAAAAAATACGCAAATAAAAAAGGCAAAAAACAGTAGGTAAGAAATATATTACATTTTCATTATGACTGATTGCCTTTTTCAAATATTGGAATATTTATGCTTCTAGTATGTATCCGGTTTCAATTATGTAATTATAATTATCATATCTTCCAGCATATTAAAAAAAGTTTTATTGAAGGGATTTATTCAAGATGGAAGAGTTACTTTTTTAACCCTCTCCCTCCTAACTCGGCTGAAACCATCCGTATGGTGTTCTCTGGCCACTCGGTGAATTTGAATGCCCAGTATCCCCAGTTTTCAACCTATTAATTTGCAAGTGAGACCAGCCATGTTCGTAAGTTTCCTTTTTAAATTTAACCCTCAAATTGTGAAACAGTTTTGGTAAAATCATAAAATATTTTCATAATAAATAGTTTTTATCAACTATTAGACCTACCTCCAGGTTCAGTGCTCATGCTCATGAGTAGCCTCTATTTCTGCAAAGACTTATTTGTGGTACTCGAAGAAACACCCAACTTTACACAATGGTAAATCACAGTCATGGCATTTCCAAGAGATTTCTACACTCCTTCCAGCAGTTGTATTTCTTTTTTGGCCACTACAGCAAGCACAAACTCTTTTTCTTCCGTCAATTTTCACGAGATGGTGGGGGGTGACCGGAAAACTTACGGCACCAGCATAATGTCTTTTGCAACCTAATATCTTGCCGGAGGAGTATTTCCCTATCATCTGTCTGTATAGAGCTAGGCGAAAGTCTTTTTGTGTTGTCCCAAGCTTTGAGGTTGAGGGAGAATTTGTTTCTTTATAGAGTATGTAGCTATTTACAATGGCTGTGTTAATTACAAACGTGAAAATATATTTCCACCATTTCTTGGTAATCCCTCCAAAATCATAGTAAGATCTGTTTCTGATCGGCTCTGTCAACTCCACCCTTAAATCTGTTATATCTTACTAATGATTCTGGGCATGGATTCAGAATTTTTCTAATACCCATCCCCAAATCCCTGTTTTCTTGGAAATCATCAAACTCACATTTGGATTGCAGTTTATGTCAATAGAACAGAAACGTCTCGTCTGTCATGCCAGACAGTTGCCGTCACTTCTGCTAATTGTAATATTTTACTTTCACCTCGTTTAAGTTTTAGGCTCTTGGGATGTTTAAATTCAACTGGCCATTCTTTACGTTGTAACCAAGCTATCATACCCAAGTCCGGAAATTAATCACAATTCAAATAAATAGTAGAAAAATCATTATAAAGTACAATATAACAAGAGATAACCAAGGATTCCTAAATAAATCAATATTGACATCGGAGGAGTTCAGGATGACGAAAATACATAACAAGTAACAAACAGTAATGGGGGGTGCTTAGAAGGAAGACAAATAACAATATGCAGAGATAAGCGGAGGAGCTAAGATCGGAAAGGCACGCGAAGGGAAGAAGTACAAAAGTCTGGGGGAAAAGGCGGCAGGAAGCAGAGGCTAGGCGGTATCAAGGTGACGAAAGAGGAACCAGAAACTTTATAGAAAGGCCAGGAAGGATTCGGGCAGGAGACCCAAAAGATAAACCAAAATGGCCCATAAATCTGATGATAAGGAAGGAGAGAGAACGCAAGCCCCTACCCAGGGGCGGATCCAGGATTTTTCTTTGGGGGGGGCACTAGGGTCTGATGGGCAAACGGTCTTCTCAAATTTGGGATTAAAAAACAACATACAACAATTAATGTACGAAATATACTTTTTATTTTTTTATAGAGATTACTAATATGAAAATATTAATTAGTTACATACATAATAATGGCACTTTTCTATTATGTTTCCTGCTGAAGATGTCCAGTACTTCATTAACGTTCATTTTTGACACAATGTCTTCCTTCCCACTTGGGCGATGTTTTTTTTCGAGCGCTGACTAGCGAATCTGTCTTCTTGACTTGTGCTTAAGGCTAAAATGAATGAGGCTCCGTAATACACAAAACAAAACGAACGTAATTATAACGGGACCGTATTAAAAATCTTGTCCATTATTTAAGCGTCTGGGGGGGGGGGAGGGGGGCACGTGCCCCCGTGCCCCCCCCTAAATCTGCCTATGCCCCTACCCGTAGCCGTAGGAGTGAGGAGCAGAATTCCCAATGAACGATAAGTGTAGCCTTTAAGGACAGTAAAGGAAAGAAATATAATAACCTCCATGACTAAAATTGTTTTATCTGAAAAGTAACTTAAATGTAACGAGATTGGAGCAGAAAGATTAATATTGTAAATTGGGCCTAATATATCACTTACAAAGCTCTGAATATTGTTGTTGCCTAAACAAAGGTTTTACATTTCTCATTAAAAAAGGTACTATGCTATTTCAATGGTTGAACAAAATGTTTTTATTTATGTGTTTGTGCAATAATAACCATTAATCCCTTCACCAAGGAGGTAAGCTTTTCATGTTTTGTGTAATAGTGAAGGTTTGTGAATTTTATTGTAATAAGAAAGAAAAATGTGACCGGGGAGAACGTTATGCAGGTTTCACGACACGGGAATGAGTACGCATCAGAGAGCTTATCTCCTATCCCTGCCGTGGAGGCAAAACGTGCCCGTTTCACAGAGCCATAATGGCATTGATGTCAAGCGGGTTGCATAGCGCCAGGGACTCCACTGATCTTAGCTATCCCACTTTCTATCGGAGAAATAGCCGCAAAAAAAATGCATTTTCAAAGTTTATTTTCTTTATAACCAAGGAATGTATAGAGGGCATGGAAAATTCACTTCATGGGATTCGCCATACTTGAAAGTTAAATATTCAAGATCGAGATCAAAATTGCTGTAACAATTACAAGCACATTTTCTCCGTCATAAAAATTTCCCTGACATGTTGAAACCTCTCACTTTTATTTTTCCACGTTCCAGGCGTATTATATACTTTTTTGCAGTGAGAAGTCACCCCAGCAGGTATTCTACGTAGAAGGGATGTGCATTTTAAAGAAATTTACGTCAAATGAAAAAACTCAAGTAAATATTTATCCCTTGAAACTCAACTGAAACAGGGCTGAAACTCCCTTGAATCACACTGCCTAGCTTCTCCAGTTTTCACCCGTTCAGTGGAGTTTCAGTTCAGAATCAGTTGAGTTTCAAGGGAGAAATTTTTACTTGCGAATGATGTGGGTGTGTGAAAAACAAAACATGACTTTAATGATCCTAATTGCCGGATTGGCGGCAAGGATTTGTGCCGAGATGGTATGCATCTCAATAAGAAAGGATCTCTTGTATTGACAAAACTATTTAAAAACATTGCTCAAAAACTGAACGAGCAGGGGAAAACTGTGACGAACTCAGGGGGAGGATTTCAGGAACTGGTCAAGCTCGGAGGAAATAAAGGTAAGGGTTTAAAAGTTTTGCTGGTTAATTGTTGTAGTATTAAAAAATAAAGTTAAGCTGATTGACGCATGCAATCCTGACATTGTAATCGGCATGGAGTCTCTGGTAGTTGCCCATGTAATGTCAGACAATATTTTTCCTCAAATTTTACCATTTACAGAAGGGATAGGGATGAACGAGGAGGAGATATATTTATTTGTGGAGTTTAGCCGTTGATTTTGAAAGTGAGGCAAGTCCATTTTGTTTAAAAAAAAGAGTTAGCTAATTTTCTTTAAAAATTGAATTAAAATTTCTGTTTTTAATCAATTCACAATTATATCCATAAATAACAGCGTAAATTATATAAATACAATTGTCAATTGATTAAAAATAAAAACTTTAATTTAATTTCTAATGAAAATTAGCTGCGACTCTTTTTTTTACAAAATAGAATTGCCCCACTTTCAAAATCAACGGCTCAATTAACACATCAATAAGAATGGATAACAAAGAATTGCGAGATGATGTGTGTCTGCGTAAAAGGAAGGTAAGGACAGAAATTTTAAAAAGTAGTATCGGCGTACAGAAGTTCCAACGAATGAATGTATACCGTAGAAGTTTTAGCAAGTGTATGTTTGGAAAATCCAGAGGGGATCAATTTCATAAGGGGAGAACGACCTTGAAGTCATGCTGTTAAGACCTGACAATTGGGTTCAGAGAGTTGATGTCTTGTCGAGAATTAGCGACCACTCAGCTGTGAGTGCATATCACAACTGGGCAGGTAGTGAGGATGATGGGAGAGAAAAGAAAAAGACAATATGGCAATATCACCGTGGGGACAATGTAGGGTTCCAGTCATTGTTGAGGGATAGGTACTCTGGGTGGGTAAATGGAGGTCAAGAGGAAGAAATCTGGGAGGCATTTAAGGAGATAATGGAGGAAGGATTGACTTTCTTTGTTCCGAAAAAATCTCTAAGTAAATACTTAATCCATAATTTTATGACCAAAAAATCAGATCACTGAAGAGAAAATTTTTAAGTTAGGATTATCCACAAAAAGCGAAATTAAGGTTCGGAGTCACTCAAAAAGTGTAAAATATTAGTCCGCAAATTAAATAGCAAAAAGAAAACAGCCAAGGAAACAATTAATTACAGAATTTAATCTTGAATGATAACGGCAACCTATTTTTTAAATATGTAAGAGGAAAGACATTAGGGGAAATATACCTACTATATAGCTACTCCAATCTTAAAAGGGGGAGATAAAGATATAGTTGAAAATTATAGACTGGTTAGATTGACTTCTGTGGTCTACAAATTGTTAGAAAAGTTAATAGCAAATTTTAACCTAACCTTTGGGATTTATGGGAAAACCAAAATTGATTGTATAATTGTGAACATAGATTTAGAAAAGGCCGCTCTTTTTAAACTCAGCTGTTAAATTTTTGTGAAGAAGTTGCCGATGTTATGGATTTGGGAATAGAATTAGGTGCAGTAATAGTCTACCTGTCAAAAGCCTTTGATAGAGTTGAACATGAACTGCTTATGCTCAAGATGAGCCAATGGCCACTGCAAATAGATGAAAGAGGAATATTGTGGGTCAATGAATTCCTTAAAGACAGGACACAAAGGGTAAAAGTAGGAGATGAGTGTTCAGGAGAAACGAGGCTAACGTCGGGTGTTCCTCAAGGAAGCACCCTTGAACTATTATTGCTTTTAATTTACAGAAATGTATTTATCTTACCTTAAATGTAAATATTTATTTCCTAAAATATTGTATGAAAAGTAAAAGCAATAATAAAGTAAAATAAACAAATGATCTCGCAGAAAAAATAAATTTTTACATAAGACTTTTCGCGGATGACTGCATTATTTATCGGAGGATTGAGGATGAGAGCGATCATGAAGCCCGTCAGGACGATGTAAATAAATTTAAGGATTGGTATCAAGGAATGGGATGGATATAATGTGAAAAAATGCATATAAATAAATTTTAATAGCAAAATAAATATCAGAAATAGGAAGTATGAATTCTCCGGTAAATCGATCCCAAAATGTGACAGCTGTAAATATTTAGGTGTATATTTAACCAACAATTTAGGATGGGGTTCAAACGTGCTCAGTGGCGGATACAGAAAAAACTCAAGGGGGGGGGGGGGGCAAGTTATCGCGACGATTGAAGCTTTCAAACTGACCGCCTGGCAGCGTCTCAGCTTCCCTTATATATGTAGCTCGGTTGTTTCGAGAAAATTCGGTGCCAGAATGTCTTCTTCCAGACTTTTAAGGAGTGTGAACAAATACAAACAGTAGAATATTCGCGACTTTTCTCGAACAAATGCCAGACAGAATAACGTATCGAGATCAATAGAATGGCCGCGACTTTTCGCGTAGGTTAGCTATCTATGTGCCAGACAGAATCGTATAAAATACGATGACGCGGACGCGCGCGCGTGCTACATAAGAAAGTACAACTACTCAATAACTGGACTCAGAGTCGACTGACGAAAGACACGAACGAATAGCGTGCGGGCTGACTGGTGGGGGCGGCAATGCGGGCGGCACCGCAAGGAGGGGGCGCGCGTCCCCCGCGCCCCCCATATGTATCCGCCACTGAACGTGCTATACATTACTAAAATGCGTTAAAATCGTTGCATCGGGTAATGAGAATTCTTCATGGGACCAACATGACTACTAAAGAAATGGTACGACTCATGCACGCTGTTGAGAGTTCACTGCTCTTGCATGGGACCCACACGAGGAAGGATATGTCATGACATTGGAGAAGGTTCACAGGGGCGGATTAAAGTCGTTGTTTTCGAGGGGGGGTTCACCACTTCCCGCGGCGCCTTGGGGGTATGCAATACATATCAACTAAATGGAGGTCCGGGTGGACTTCCCTCGGAAAATTAAAAGAAATGAAGCGCTTGGAACGTAGTTTTGGTGTGGCTATATTAGATATAAGAGATTTGATCAATTATTTTTGCTCATGCCTACGAAATCCGTTGGGATCGCTCCAGATTCCTCCATTTTGCTTCTGAAACACTCTTTACACCTTATTCCGGGTTTCCCTCTCACTGTTTTTCCAGGAAACATTAATCCTTGCACCTACTTTCTGAAATGTACCTCGAAACTCCATTCTACAAGTCAAAACCATGTAAAATGATAATGTTCTATGATGCATTATCTCTTGGATTTTGAAATTATGAATTCAAGTACTACGCCATGTGTTTAATATGTAAATTATAATAATTGAGATCAGCAAAAATAAAATGAAATGTGAAAATCCATAGCATTTACTTAGCTCATATTGATTGAATTTCATACTGCCAAATAACTGTAATCATGTTTAATTACAAATATTTACTTCAAAATTGCTCAATGGCATGAAAATAAAAGGAAAAATATAGCAATTACTACCCTGAGGAAAAAGCCGAGTTAAAACGAGGTAAATCCAGGTGAATTTGAACTCGGATCACCTCGTAGGTACGAGCTGTCACCTCGTTTGACATGGTTTTAACTCTCAAGCCCCGCAAACATATTCAACACGCATGACAAGCAGTCTCGGTGGAAAATCGAAATACCTAGTTTCAACTCGTTCGATGTGGAATTCGTTTCAAGTGGTTTCAGCTTGTAGACGAGGTAACTTGTCTAAACTCGGTTCACCTCGTTCGAGGTGGGTCTCGTATCAACTGGTTTTACCTCGTATTCCACGCTTCTCGTTTTTACTAGATTCACCTCGTCCGATGTGGATCTCGTATCAACTGGTTTTACCTCATATCACACGCTTCTCGTTTTTACTTGATTCACCTCGTCCGATGTGGATTTCGTATCAACTGGTTTTACCTCGTATCCCACGATTCTCGTTTTTACTAGATTCTCCTCGTCCGATGTGGATCTCGTATCAACTGGTTTTACCTCGTATCCCGCGCTTCTCGTTTTTACTTGATTCACCTCGTCCGATGCGGATCTCGTATCAAGTGAATATCTAGAGAACTGATCCACAAATGATTGAGATAAAAGTTTTTGAGTAAAATAGTACACCTTAGGAGGCAATTGCCTCCTGAATGCAAGAAATTGAGAACTTGCTTGAAGTTTGAGGGTGTCATGGTGTGGTGACGTGGAAATACCCTTGCGTAACTTCAATGGTCGGTGGAAATTGCAGTTTAATGGTCTTGTACATACATGGTAGAATCTTGATTTGTTATACACAGTCACCATACTTATTTTATGTCCAACATGTTATGTTTGTTCGTGCACTAGATAGTTACTATCTGTGAGTACTTAAATTTCAGGCTGGGAAGGAGGGTCAAAGTAATAACTTTTGATGTGTTTGCCTTCCTTTAAGTTGTATTTTGTGCATGACGGCAGTGATTACGTTCCCTTAATTTCTCAGCGGGATCTGTTGGTTTCATTGAATCATGGAAGAGTATTTTTTGTAAAGTCAGGAGTAACTACTGTCTGTGAAATATGTAGTGACACCCGATTTTGAGAGATAAACTATCCTTAAAGAGGAAGCATTTAAAACCGTATAACGGTAACATTCACTCTACGTGGTCCTTACAGGGCATGAACAGGGGAGACTTACTCTGTTGAAATCCATTTTTCGGGGCTTCTTCAACTATACTAGCTCGCTAGCAGATTTGTATTCAAATCCATGATGAATAAAAATCAATATAGATTATACTGGTATTTATTAACTTTTTTCTATAAGATATCCATTATATTGTCATTTTAACGCATGCAACAATCCCGCTGACATATTTCATTAGGGTTATTAGTTTGGAGGTTTGCAGAGAATTATGCTTTTTACAACAACTTTTGAAATTTAAGCAATGTAAACAAATGCTTTTCAGGTAACTTTAATCAATAAGTTAGATTTTTTGCTTACAAACAACAAATTAATACGCATACATTTAACGGACTGCCAAGTGCTTGAATATGAGCAATCTGTTTTTACTCGCCAATAACCTTTTGCTAACAAAGTTTAATAATCGTGCAGTGGGGGCAACAAAACATTTTATTTTACTGCGTTGTAATAAGTTTCCTTTTTATTTTAGTTTTTTACAGAAAGTAGGTGTATTTTTGCTGCCACAGTGACGCTGTTTTATTATTTTGATTTCCTGTAAATTAAGGTGGAAGTGGGGTTTCAATTTGCAACACTCCTAACTTCCTCATAACTTTACACAAGCTCATCCCTTTGGGCGACAACACGTTTTTACCATCCACTGTAACCCCCTTAGCCATGCACGACTTTTTGGGTGCTATATTACAGGTCAAAAGAGGTAATACGATACGAATCGAGGTAGCCTGTTCTAGATAAAACGGGTTTATTCTAGGTAATGCGAGTTGATTCTTGCCAATATGAAACGAGTTAATACGATGAGGAACGAGGTAAGGTAGCTGAAACTAGTGGAAACGGGGTAGTACTAGTTCAAACCAGTTGCTTCTCGTACAGGTCAAACGAGGTAATACGATATGAATCAAGGTAGCCTGTACTAGATAAAACGGGTTAATTCTAGGTAATACGAGTTGATTCTTGCCAATATGAAACGAGTTAATACGATGTGAAACGAGGTAAGGTGATGCTAGCTGAAACTAGTTGAAACGGGGTAGTACTAGTTCGATCAAACCAATTGCTTCTCGTACAGGTCAAACGAGGTAATACGATATGAATCGAAGTAGTCTGTTCTAGTTAAAACGGGGCAATGCTAGGTAAGACGAGTTGATCATTGCACATTTGAAACAAGTTAATACGATGTAAAACGAGGTAAGGTGATGCTAGCTGAAACCAGTTGAAATGGGGTAGTATGTACTAGTTCAAACCAGTTGCTTCTCGTACAGATCAAATGAGGTAATACGATATGAATCGAGGTAGCCTGTTCTAGATAAAACGGGTTAATTCTAGGTAATACGAGTTGATTCTTCCCCATATCAAACGAGTTAATACAATGTGAAACGAGTTAGCGTGTTACTAGCTGAAACTATGGAATACGAGATTAAACAAGCTATTCCTCTCTAGGTAAGACAAGGTGGTTCAAGAAGAATCAAGCTGCCAGAAACGTCAGTTACTGGTTGATACCACATAAATCGAGGTAAAATTACCTACCTCGATTTATGGCCCGCAGACTGTGGGTCTACAAAGTGCGCCCCCTGAGGGTTGCGCCCCTGGCAGCCGCCCGCCTGTCCAGCTCCTAGCTGCGTCGCCGAAGCTAACGTTCGGGAATTGGAAAAATATTGTTTATTCAAAGTAATATTGCATTTATATTCATACCATGTGCAACATAGGATAACAGTTATCTGGCATTAATCAATGGCAAATAACATTTATCAATATTTAATGGTTTTTCCTTAAACTATCACGGAATTATCATGTAATAATTATAGTAATCGATGTCACATTTATCCACGGAAGTGACTAGATATATACGTCTTTCTCAACGCCTGTCTTTTAATAATGAGTGCGAGAATAGGTGCGTAAAGTCGTAGGATTCGAAATAGGTCTTTTATTCGTAGTAGGTACTATATTGTTAGGTAGATTCGAGTTAATATATCACGAAGTACCTTAACTTGCCATTGTGCAGTACCGTATTCAAAATTATCTATGACAATTTATTTTTTTTATTTTGAGAGCGCAGCAAAGTCAGTGGAGAGGTAATACGGTATTAATCGAGGTAGCTTGTAAAAGATAAAACAGTACAATACTAGGTAATACGAATTGATTCTTGCCCATATGAAACGAGTTAATACGATGTGAAACGAGGTAAGGTGATGCTAGCTGAAACCAGTTGAAACGGGGTAGTACTAGTTCAAACCAGTTTCTTCTCGTACAGGTCAAACGAGGTAATACGATATGAATCGAGATAGCTTGTACTAGATAAAGCGAGCTAATGCTAGGTAAGACGAGTTGATTCTTGCCCATATGAAACGAGTTAATACGATGTGAAACGAGGTAAGGTGATGCTAGCTGAAACCAGTTGAAACAAGCTAATGCTAGATCGAACGAGCTGCTTCTCGAACAGTTCGAACGAGGTAATACGATATGAATCGAGGTAGCCTGTTCTAGATAAAACGGGCTAATGCTAGGTAAGACGAGTTGATTCTTGCCCATATGAAACGAGTCCATACAATGTGAAACGAGGTAGCGTGTTACTAACTGAAACCAATAAATACGAGATGAAACAACCTATACATCTCTAGGTAAAACAAGGTGATTCAAGAAGAATCGAGCTGCCCAGAAACGACAGCTACTAGTTGATACGACGTCACTCAAGGTAATTCGAGGTCAATGTACGAGTTAAAGCAAGCAAAAAGCGGCCATAACCGACCTCAAACGAGTTGAGATAACGAGTTAAACCGAGTTGAAAACAGGTAAAAACATGCTAGCTGAATCCATCTCGTTTTAACTCGTAGAATCCCCAGGGCAAGAAGAACAAAGTACATATGTCATGGGACCATTCGTTTTATGCTATTATCTCATTATTATATTCTTAGGTCAAAAATTGACCCAGCTAAAATAATTTCCAAAAGAAGTAAGACCTTATTGCATTAGTTTTTAATGATTTTCAATGTACTATCATACACTTTTCCCCTTTTGCTTGCAAACTGCAAGAACCCATTTACTCGTTTTGTACGTTCGAACTTTGAAAAGAAGTTTTGTTTAAAATAACAATATATCGAAGAGAAATATATTGAATAATAGAGAAAAAATGTCTTTTATTTCATTTATATATCCTGTCTGCCTGTGTGTGTGAGCGGGTGTGTGCGACCGGCCAAAGAAGTATAACTTCCACCGTCTGGTCCGACGCAGACCACGTTTTTTATTTTCCTTTAATATTGTTATAATTTTTTATAATACCCAGCAACAAAAACGCAGTAATGCTCGGAAGTTACGTCAAGGGCTCTTCCAATGATAATGCACCGTCGCGTCGTCCCGATGACCTCTGAATGGTATGTTCTGACGGCCAAGAAAAATCACATTTTTATGTATCAGCTTCAGATTTTCTCTATTTTCTATTTCCTTTCCCTTCTGTAGCCGTCCAGTTGGCTTGTGTTTTAATTTTCAGGTTTTTTTGTATTTTTCCAGAAAATTCAGGACCAACTGGGCACTGCACCTTTGTGATAGACTGTGTGTTGGTGGTTTTCCAGATCATCTAGTTTCCCTGGCAGTTTTGAAAAATTTAACGGCTCTGTAACGAGGGATTTTAACTGCAAATTTGTATCGCAAGCTGCCGTTGATTGGGAAAAAAGGGCAATACCTACAAAAACGTCCATTCATTGAGGGAGAAACCACAAGCCAAGGGTACTTTTAAAGATGTTCTATCCGCACGTAACGACGCTCTTCTCCGGTTCCCTTCTTATGAGTTGAAAAGGGATACTTGTAGTCGCTTGTGGATGTCCAAGGGCTTTCCAAAAGTTATGCTATTTTCCTATAATCAGGTTCTTTCCTGGTACAATGAAGAGACCGACGTCATAGTTGAAATTTTCAGCCATAGGAAGTGAAGAAATTGAAGCTTCAGTTGATGTTTCGTGGCTACGTGGAGGGGATTGTAAAAGGCCCTGTAAACACAAAATACTGCTGCAGCATGCCCTATACCATCAAATTTCCGATATTCCCGTGTCAGCAGCGCTACAGAGGCGCTGCTGACACGGTGAATAGCGCTGCAGTAACGCTTCCACCACGCTGCGGCAACGCTTTCGTTATAATTTTTAATACATTCCAAATTTCTTATTATTTATGAACTCTAGACGAACCTCCCACTACCTCTAACCTGACGAGCCACAGCCCCAAAAACAAAGTATAAAAGGTAAACTCTTCTTCAAAGTATAAAAGGAACCTAAAATTAAAAATGTCCCAAAGGTAATAACAATCACAACAGCACGTAGAATTATCCATTACCTCGTAACGAAAACCGCTTAAGTGTTAATTTCTAAAGATGACCAACTCGGCCCGGCATAATTTCAGGAGATTTCACACACGAAGCTGTGTCGCCCGACCCGGGTCGGTTTTTTGTCCCTCCAGCTCTTTAAGGCTCCTTGGACTTTCCTCTCTGGGGTCTTCATGCCCCAGTCTTCCTTGTCGCGTTGCGGTAAGGGAGACAAAAGGTCCTTTTTTTAGGACCACTTGAACGAATGTAAGCTGCCAGTTTCCCTCATTGGAGCCGTCGGCGTATGTTCGGCGGGAGGTCCTCGGGGTCTCCCGTGCCAGCTCGCGGTCGAAGATATTTGTCCCAGGATGATGTTGCCTGAGTCGCGATCTTTCTGAGCTCTTCGAACCTGGAGGTACTGCAATTTTGGAGAAATTCCTTGGTTCGTCGTTGCAGGTGCGTGGTGAGCGGTTCCTCGTCAGCTAACTGGTAAAGGAGGTCGTTGTGGACCACCCACCCGAGCCGTAGCGCGGAGCGGAGGCAGGAACGATCGGCGACTCCGATGGTGTGCTCTGCAGATGCGGGAAGGAGACCGCTCCAGGCAGGTACCGCGTAGGAGTAGACTGGTCTCAGGAGCGATTTCTAGAGATGAACTCTGGTTTTGGTGGGAAGATGCGCGTGGCCTAGGAGGACGTTGATCTCTCGGCGGCGTGAGTACGTAGTTCCGGCAACCCGCTGTGTATGCTGGGACATGCTCAGCCGTCGGTAAATGGTGACACCGAGGTAGGTGACAGACGTCTGCCATAGAACTTCTTCATGACCGACTAGGATCTCCCCCGGGTCACTTGGTCTCAGTTTCGATGAAAAGACAATCGTTTGGGTCTTTGATGCGTTGATCGTGAAGCGCCATGTGTGATACCAAGCGACCAACTCGTCGACCGCTCTCTGGAGGTATGTCGCTGCCTGGTGTGCTTGAGAAGAACGCGCAAGCAAGGCCGCGTCGTCAGCGTAGAGTGCTGCCATCGTCTGACTCCCGAAGTCGCAGGGCTTGTCGGCCGTGAAGATACTGAAGGGTATTGAAGAAATAACACTTCCCTGGGGAACTCCTGCCTCGACGATACGCTGCGAGGATTCTGCCTTTCCCCACACCACGGAGAAACTGCGGTCCCGGAGCCATGAGTTGATTAAAGTCACCAGCCAGTCCGGGTATCCAAAACCTCGAAGTTTATGGAGCAATCCCTCGTGCCACACCCGGTCGAACGCCTTCGATATGTCAAAGAAGGCGCCGACCGTGGTGTGCTTCCAATTCCTGGCGTCAGCAATGAAGTTCAGTACCCGGGCTAATTGGTGCGTTGTGGAGTGTTCCTCCCGGAAACCAAATTGATGGTTCGGGAGGATGTCCAGGGTGGTGGTGACTCGCTTAAGATGCTCCAAAATCAGCTTCTCGAACAGCTTCCCCATGGTGTTGATCAATAAGATAGGGCGGAAGTTCTCGGGTGCCGTGGGAGACTTTCCTGCCTTCGGGATGCAGATGACCCTCGCTCGCTTCCATGCCCCAGGGAAGTGGCCTATCAGGAGACATGCATTGAACATCACCAACAAGACGTGTGCTAGCGACACTGGTATGTGCCGCAGCGCCTCGTTGGCGATCCCATCGGGTCCAGGTGCTTTCTTTCTTTTCAGTGTCTTCATGGCCCCGAGAAGGGCCGTAGGACTTAAAGCAGGCGCCGATTCCTCTATTCGCCTCGTCTGCTCGCGTTGCGGCCGTTCCAGCCGCACCGGTTCCTGGATTGGGGCAGGAACCCCTGGCAATGCAGATGCAGGTTTGAAGTTCGTTTCCAAGTACGAAGCAATGTGGTTTGCCTTCTCCACCGGAGAAAACAATCGACCGTTTGCCGTGCGTAGTGGAGCCTCCTTGGTCCCTGTCCGGCGGAGCGCCCTTGCCATTCGCCAGAGCGAACCGTCCTGCGAAGAAAGAGAAGTTACCTTTTCCCATGACTTCTTCCGAAATTCCGCAATGTCATCTCGGATTTTATGTTGCGCTGCGTTGACTTGTGTTTTATTCGAGGCGCAGCGAGTGTTCTGGTAGCGCTTCCGAAGTGCATTCTTTCGGCGAATGTTGTTGATGATGTCTGACGGTAGGGCCAGGAAGTTCCATGGGCGAACGGTCTTCCGGGGTATGGTGTCGTCTATGGCAGCGGTGATGGCTTCGGTGACTGCGTCGCATTGCCGGTCGATGTCCTGTGGCGATCCTAGTGACGTTTCTGCGAATGGCTGCAGGTTCTCCGTTACCCGACGGCGGTAGTACTCCCAGTCGGCGCTGTCGTAGTCCATGACGATTTTTGCAGGAGTGATGAGCGGACGATTTCCGAGCCAGAAGATGACAGGTAGGTGATCGCTGTCTAGTAGAGGTGGGCCAAATGATTCTTTTTAATGACTCGAGTCATTTGGATCACGTCACTTAAATGACTCGTTCACTAGAGTGAGTCTTTTGAATCACTTTGAAGTACTGCGGGGTACATATATGACGGGGCATACATAACCTACATTACTACGTAAAGCTGAATTGTGAACGAGTAATGATGGCTTTAAAGTTATCTAGAACAGACAGGCAAACCTATTAGCTTTGGTAAATGTGACCAAGGCCACTATACCTAGAATGAGATCTTTATATTACCTTTATGCCCGATGACAGAAAAAAAACAATAATCTCGTTGATATCTCTAAATGTGCGGTTATGTTATTCGTTCTTAGGAAAGACACACTCTACGCAAGCATTGTACAAATAGAGCTGTCAAATCAGAAAAATTAAGCCGAGAGTTAAAACGCCAAAATCACATAATGTGCGATATTAGGTACTTCTTTAACACTAACTTCTTGTCGTTATTCACCGATCGTACGTCCAAATCCTTTTTAATTTACGGTGGAAACTATAATACCAACTGTACATGTCCACTTTTCTGAAGCTGAGGGCCTATAACACTTTTTAAACAATTATCCCGTATGATTCAATAGTAACAGTACCTATCTTTAAATAACAGCAATTACATATATACTATATTGTCGCTCTTTTAAAGAACCTGTGATCCTGAGCCTGAGCCTGCGGGTTGTCGGTGGGGTGGGAAGAGTAACCAACCAGAAATGCTTATCTCACACCAAGGCATCACACCCTACTATAAACTCCCCGAAACACGCTAGTGGTGAGAGCATTTAAGCATGTGTATATTAAAGGCTACTAGAAAACCAGAAGAAAGTTCTCGAACAGTCTGGCGTGAACAAGCTGGATATGGTGGAACAAGCGCGTATGGTGAGAATATTTTTTTATAGCTTCTGTAGCTCCTCGTAAATTCTCCCCTGACCAAGACCCTTTGCTTTACTTTCTTACATAAACGTTTGGCATTCTTACGTAAAAAGAGAAATACCAAAAATAAATAGCAAAACTACGCGCTAGAATACAGCTCCGAAAACAAACTAAGAGTTGCACGTGTTGTTCTATTATTAGGTATGATACAAGTAAATAAAGCAGTGTTCGACGGAAAAGCGAAGGGGATATTGCAACAGTGAAACTGTTTTGAGAAGCCGGGTCCCGAAAATTAGCCAACTCGTTGCCGAAAGGGATCAAGGTCGTTCGATGGTCTAATATGTTGCACTCGGAGCCTTATGGTACCTCCTCTCGCACAGTCCATGTCACGTTACTACAATGTAGAAACATGACACGAGTAATTCAACGAGTTGGCAGGGCATTTCGACTGAAATTTCCCTCGTGTTTTAGACATACAATTTAAGAGAGGAAGAGGATAGGATTGGACGTAATCTAAAGCTTCAGGGTCTACTCGGTGGAATCTGAGATTATCACTCACGTCGACTCACGACGTAGTGGCGTCTTTTTCAAGAATACAATGTTGAATTTCTTGACATATTTATCAGAAATACAGTAGGAAGGGTGGTGACTGGTGAGTGGAAAAAAGGACAATGATAACGAAATAAATAGCGTCTTGAAATACATATTCTCTATTAAATGGGTTTGTATATTGGTACCAGCCACTCAGATATTCACACCGCAGGGTGAAGAGGTGAAGAAAGCGGTTTCTGCCTATTTATATGAGGTTGCCTTCCTAATGGCTAATAATGAGTACATCAAGTGCATACATTTTATAGTGCAGCCTAAACGGTGAGATTTCTCGTAAAAAGCTTGTAGGGACTTTGTACACTGTCATTTCTAATAATCCTATACATTTTTTCAGCGCAAAACATTTGAGAAATCGTCATTAATACGAAAAAGTTCCCTTTTTATGAAAGTGCCCAGAGGGAATTAATTTATTACTCCAATGGAGCCAGAAAGTTGACTAGATAAGCAGTCTTAAGGACACGGCAAAAGGCCATATTGAACAGATATTTAAAATCCTTCCTTCCATTGAATCAGTTAAATATATCCTGCGCAAACTCTCCTTATTGGGGAGGAGAGATTGCGCACCCTCTGGGCTGGCTTGGAAATGTCCAAAGTGACTCTTTATGGCATGAAATACTATCATTAACAAAGAGTGAACTTAAAAAATTACTTAGATGACAATATTTAGGAGGAAAAACATTTATCACGAAAATATAAAAAACGTACTTGAAAATTCAGGCACTTACCGTCGACAGATCCAGCAGACATTAGCCAATAAAACACAGCCAACCGCTTGAATCGACCCGTGAATTCAACTGATACTTCTAAAAGTAGTGTGCTTACTGTTGCCAACGCCGCGGTACGTGCATATTACTCCTTCTACTTGAATTTACACATGCGCAAACTCTCCTACCGCGCAATCTCTCCTCGCTTTACCTAATACGAAGGCAGAGGAGGTCAGGAGTTGAGAAAACTCCATTATTTTACATATAATCTGCTCCTTAAAGTGCCTATGCACTCATTCCGTGGGTCAGTCCAGTGGGAGAAAGAGCACAGAGCAGTAGTTATCACCAGAGCATCTCCTTTCACCAGAAAGGTTTTTCGATTATTTCCTGGCTTTCCAAGATATATATCCAGATATGGATGGGCAATCTCACCGAAGAAGTTTAATTTGGACGATGTTCACCAGAAGTGGCAGTGATAGAGCAAAATGCAACTTTTGCTCTGCTACACTATCCATAAAAGGTGGCTCGGTGTCAAATCTACAAAGACATGTCAAGGTGATGTCTCTTCTCTTTCTTCATGTTATTGCCAATTAGTGATGCCTGTAAAAATCAGCGAAACCTAATAAAAGATTCCTCATTATGTTTTATTGAACTAGGTGAAACATCCCGGTGTACCAGATCTCAGGGCAACTCGAAGGACTCCGGAGGTTCCTCCTCTCACTATCTCACAGTCAGATCCATCCATCCATCGACCTTCATCTGAGCTTCAAGCAACCAGAGGCCTGCCTTCTACTTCAAGAGCAAATAATCCTGCGTCTACCTCCAGTGGCGTGGATCAAACATCTGTAGACATTGAGTCACAGCTCCCCAGGTTGACTGCACCTCAGCGTTCACAACTTACTTTAGGTCAGTTTACATCCAAAGCAATGGGGGCCTCGAAGAGGAGAGAGATTGATGAACAAATTGTTCGATTCATTGTCAAAGACTACCAACCATTTAATGTGGTTGAATGCAAAGAATTTAAGAAATTTATACAGATGCTCAATCCTAACTATATTTTGCCCAGTAGAAAGTTTCTCTCAGGGAATTTGTTACCACAAATTTTTGAAAGAGAAAAAAATGCAATCATGAATGCGTTAAGTGAAGCAGAAGGAGTGTGTATTACAACTGATGGTTGGACTTCCCCCACTAATGTCAGCTATCTTGCATTAACAGCACATTTCATTGATGAGGAATGTACCCTTCGATCATTTTTAGTTGACTGCTTCCCCTACAGTGACAGACATACGTCAGAAAATCTATCTTTAGAGATTAAGCGGGTTTTAAGAGAATGGGATTTGTTACACAAAGTTGATGTAGTTGTAAGTGACAATGCTGCTAATATTAAAGCAGCAATTAGGATATGTGGGTGGCAGTGTAACCCCTGTTTCGCTCACTCTCTGAATTTGGTTGTGCAGGCCGGTATATTGGAAATAAAGTCCCTGCAAACAAAAATAAAAAGTATTGTTGAACACTTTAAAAGGAGTCCCCACGCAGCAGCAAACTTGCAAGCAACACAAAAGCAGATGAATCTCCCACAGCTTAAATTAAAACAGGATATGCCAACCAGGTGGAATTCCACCTATTTGATGTTTGAACGATTTTCTAAGCTGAAGAAGCCCATTCTTTCAACATTAGCAGTGCATAGCCACAACCTTCAGATATTAGATGAAAAGGAATGGGCTATTTTGGAGAAGGCAACAGAAATTTTAGAAAAGTTTTATACTGCCACATTGGACATCAGCGGGGAGAAGTCTACCCATATTTCCAAAATTCCTTTCATTGTAAGATTTATGACTAAGCACACTACAAAATATTTGAATGATGAGTCACCTGAAGTAAAGTTAATGGCTGGGAAAATGCTAGAGAGACTCCAGAAGAGATTTAAAGATGTTGAAAACAATCCCATACTGAGAGAAGCATGTTTACTGGATCCAAGATTCAAAGAATATGCTTTCTCCGAAGATAAAACTTATAAGGCAGCCTACCATGCCTTATGCAATAAAGCCATGCAAGTGCCCATTATTGAGCACTCTGAACCTGAAGAAAAAAGGCCCCTGCAAACTTCTCCAATGTGGGAGGAGTTCGATTCCACCGTTGCTAGTCAGAAGAAAGGAATTCCCACATCTGCGGCAATTGTGGAAGTGGACAAGTACCTAAAGGAGGAATACTTGGAGAGGACCTCTGACCCACTTGTTTGGTGGAAGAGCAGGAAACAGGTCTTCCCTAGGCTGTATACAGTAATGAAAAGAAGGTTGTGTGTGATGGCCACTTCAGTGCCTTGTGAGCGTGTTTTTTCAAAGGGAGGCCAGTTTCTTACTGAAAAAAGAAGTAGACTGGATCCGAACAAATTATCAATGTTGATTTTTTAAATCATAATTGGGAAGGCTAAATATATATTTTTTGGTTATGAAGTAGTTTAGTTTAGAGTAATTGCATTTTAAAATACATTTTGTTAGCTACAAGTTTTATCTATGTAAAATAATTGCTGTATCACATTTTATTGGTCACCTACTTCCAATTAACTGTTCATGATACTGATATGTGTTTAACTCTTTGTAAACTGTGTTAATAAATGCAAAATACATTTACCGGATACCGCCTATATCTGTATTGTTAATTTGTAAAAAATATATGCCTACAATATTCATCTGAGGGTAAAATTAGAGTTCCCGAACTGCTAATACAGTGTATTAACCGGTAGATTTCCAGCAATAATTAAGAGCTATTTAATAAACCAATGATGTAAGTTGAAAGTCTTCATATCATTTACGTGATGCTTAAAGAAGGACTTAATTTACTCCTAAAATTTAGCAAAGTTACTGATCTTACGGTAAGACTTCTTTTGACAGTCATTAATGAATAGTAGGTCTTGCCACTCAACGAGTCGCTGGGATTCAATGAATGGTGAAGAGTCTTTTCAGTCAGTCCCGCCGTCACGTCTCCGAGTCCTTTGTGGTCCTTTGGGTGTGTGAGTCTTTCGAGTCAGCGAAGTCTTTCGAAGTAGTTCGTCTTTCGAGTCAGTTCGTCTTTTGAGTCAGTTCGTCTTTCGAGTCTTTTGAGTCAGTTCGTCTTTCGCGTCAGCTCGTCTTTCGAGTCTTTTGAGTCAGTTCGTCTTTCGAGTCAGTTCGTCTTTCGAGTCAGTTCGTCTTTCGAGTCTTTTGAGTCAGTTCGTCTTTCGCGTCAGCTCGTCTTTCGAGTCTTTTGAGTCAGTTCGTCTTTCAAGTCAGCTCGTCTTTCACGTCAGCTCGTCTTTCGCGTCAGCTCGTCTTTCGCATCAGCTAGACCTTCGAATCTTTGAGAATCACGGGAATCATGGGGACTCTGCGACGCTCTCCTTTAAGAGTCAGCGCTGCACTCAGCGGCTCAGCCGGCACAAACGTTCACTAAAGAGTCGTTTCTCCCAGACCTACTGACTCGAGTCATCACACTCACCTCAGTGACTCGTTCATTTGAACGACTCGTGACTGATCGACCCAACTCTACTGTCTAGTGCTGTGATGACGCTAGCGGTATGGACGCTCGGCAGCTGGTGGTGGAGTGCAATGTCCAAGATATCTCCGTCTCTCTTCCTGTGGAAGTGCGTGGGGGAAGATGGCGCTGTCACTTGCACTCCTTTGCCGAGCGTCCATCTACGCAGGTGTCTTCCTTTGGCGTTTGTTGTCCGAGAAGACCAGCCTGTGTGCTTAGCATTGTAGTCTCCTCCTGCGATTATTGCTGACACGTCGTTGAATAGTGCCTCCAGGTCCCGCGGGTCTAGAGTCACTCCCGGTGGTGAGTAGATTGAAACCAGTCTGATTTGTTTGTAGCCTACGCAGTCCAGGGTTACCGCCGTCGCCTCCATTGATGATATTTCTGGTAGTGGAAATCGTTGGGCCGATAGTCTGTTGGCTACCAGGATCGCCGTTCCTCCTCCTTTGCTGTCCCGATCGTTCCTGAATACGGAGAATCCCGGCACAGTCCAGCGCAAGTTGCTCTGCAGCCAGGTCTCCTGTATGAGGGAAACCTCGAATTTCTGCCTAGACAGGAATTCGAGGAGCTCAGGAGTTTTCCTTTGAATGGCACCACCCGCATTCCAGCAAGTGGTGATGAGCGCGTGTCGTCCCTTGTGATGTTTACCCGACATGATTGAGGACGGAGGAAAGTTGCTGCACCGTTGTGGCCAGCACTTGGATCTGGGTTTGTAGCACAGCGGCCACAGAAGCGAGGGTTTCGAGAATGGTGTTGAGTTCCGTTATGGTCCCGGTGGGGGCGGGGACTGTGCTCTCGGTGTCGATGGCTGCGGCTGCACGTTGTTGTTTTTGCAGCTCCCTCAGAGGAATCTGAATGGTCTTTGCAGTCTCCTGCAAAGAGCGGACAACCTGTGGAAGAGAGGAAGAAAGTGAGGGAAAGGGTTCCTCCTCCTTGGAGGTAGAAGGCTGTTTCGAGGCTGCTTTCCTAGACCGCTGCTCCCATGCATTCGGTCTCGGGGAGCCAGCTGCTGCCTGGGTGACGGGTTTCCCGCCCTTTTTTCCTGCTTCATTCTGATTGGTCGGTGGCTTCTTCTTTTTGTCTGCCACCGCTGTTTTCTTTTCCATTTTTGCCTTCCATTTCGGGCAGCCGCGGGAGCAGGCGATGTGATTGCCACCACAGTTACAGCATTTGGCCGTTGATTTCTCAGCAGTGCAGTCTTTTCCCTCGTGTTACCCAGCGCATTTGAAGCACCTGGGGAAGGCCTTGCACCAAGTGGAGCCGTGATCGAACCGGCTGCACCTGTAACACATCTGTGGTTCCTTGTGTTTGTACAGCTGGAACTGGAACAGATTGTTGGCGACCGATTTGATTGCCTTGAGTCAACCAATTTGGCATTCCATACTTGGCGTGATGGAGACAACAAACACGCCAATCGGTTGGCCGCCCTGTTTGAGCTGCCTAATTCTCCTAGCGAGGATTCCCATCTCTTGGAGGTCCTCCAGGATGTGGTCTGCTACGTGTAGGGAAGAGAAGTCACGGATTTGGAATTCCGTGGTTCTCTCATCCCCCACACCCCATGAGTGGAATTGAGCATCGGCCCTTGTAAGGGCCTCACGAAGTGTCGTGAAGTCATCCACGTTTTTCACGTAGACGTTGGTGTGGTCTTCCGAGTAAGATAGCGTGAAGTTCTGGTCCTTCACGTTGCTCATAACGAATTCCCAGAACTTCCTAGCGTCCTTCATGTCGTAGATCACGATCGGAGGAGGTTTCTGATTCCGCTTCGGCGCCTGGGTGGTTGCGGTCTGCTGTTGGGTCGGTGCGGCGGTGATGGGTGGATCCTGAAGTTCCATATCCTCCTCCTGGGAGGATATGACGTCATCTACGGGAGCAATGGGAGTGAAACGGTTCGTCGTAGCGATTGTTTCGGGTGATTCTACCGCTAGACGTCGTCTCAGTGAGGGTAAGGAAGGGAGAGGATTCGGAGGAAGAAATGGGGTTGGTTTTCCGTGAGCCAGATTGCCAGACCAAAGTGAAGCCATCTCCCGTCAAGTTATGGTGTGCAGTGGTCCCAGGTAAGGAAGAGGTGTTCTTTTCCAACGGAGCGTCGCTGGCGGCATCCTGGGAGTCCGCCATGGCAAAGGTTCCGCCCTGAGAAGGGCAGGAATCGGGAAAACAAGCGGCGCCTCGACGTGAGGCGCCGTGTGTGGAGAGGTTCCGGGTATCCAAGTCCAAGTGGTGCGAAGGTTGTATGTATGAGAATATCAGTTCAGCGCAAGCGTCAGTTCAGGCGTAGCAAATTTCCGCAGTCAGGTCGTCTGATGTTCCGCCTCGTCTCACAACCAACTTCTCTGATCATCCTTTAGATCAAGTCATCCTCTGCCCATTTCACACACAGTACTATATCCCATGGATTTCATTGAGTCCCCCACGGCTGCGTATGTCGAGAGCCAAAGATATGTACTTTTTAATTGCTTACCATGAAAGCTGCGATGACACATATTGTGCCTTGTGATAAAGCTGAAGTTTCTAAAATAATTACGTGATGAAAAACTTTTCCCTAAGTTGCACTTTGCGCAGCAACAATCTACAGTTCATCTGAGATATCAACGGTAGTCAGCGCCATCTCTTACTCAATGGTACAACCAATTCCATTCAAACTAGGCGCGAAATGTATCATGGCTGTCTGCATCTGATGTAGCTCCTAATGCGAGTGCGAGCCCTAGAATGTTTTTATCCGACAAATTGTGGAAATTGGAACTGACACCGATAAATACGGGAGGGTCATAAAACTGCGTGATCCATTCTGAGAACTTCATTTCGTACTCTGCATCAATAGTTATCTTTTCAACTTATTTTAAATTATCTCGATACATGCCTGAAAATATACTATCACTAATAATTCAACCTTCTCATTGCTTCGTGTTAAGGGAGGAGTAAAAGAGCCTATGTTCTTTCAGCGGTGGCTTCATGCTTCACGAACATGCATCGGTAGCGCATCAGCAGCGTGTTGCTGGCGTGCATCACCCATGCGCTGTTGATGCGCTGCAGCTATACGCTTTGGCAACGCGCTCCGAAATACCGAAATACGCTGCAGCAGCGCTTCCTTCAGTGCGAGTTGCGCGTGCAACCTTGAAATCCTTGTGCAGCGCTGCTGCAGCTTTTTGTGTTTATAGGGGGATCATGGACTCAGCTTGAGTCTCATTGTCAGTTGTGCAGCATGAAGGCATGGTGTTAACAAATTGTGTATTTCCTCCTGCTGCTTCTGGCGTCTTTTGTTTTTGGAAGCGAGAGAAAAAGCTTCGAAGGTCCGCAGAAGCACTATTAGTTTTCCGCTTTGTATCAGGCCTACTAGAAGAAGACGCCTGTAAACAAAAGTAAACCTTAGCTATTCCTTCTGCGACGAGTTGCAAAAACATTATAAGCATATCTTTTTCTCAACTTATAGCGTAATACTTGAAAATTATTTTGCTTTACTTAGAGAGTCCTCTATTTTACTACCATCAAAAGGAGAGGGGACAAAAATATGGTGGGTGGACCTCTTACAGCATTTCTATGATAACACAATGAAAATGTAAGTCCAGTAAATAGGTGGGTGTTCAATTCCTTGATCAAAAGGCAGATAAATAGCAATGGAGGCTAATGTGGGCCCGATCTTGAAGCCGGCCGTCCGACCCTAATGGCGACCGCGAGAAAGCGCAAATAAGTTATGTCGTTGTAATTAACCGACTGAACTTACCATCTCTGGCTGAAAGGTTGATCTGCACGTCAGGTATATCACAAAATAAAGGAAAAGGGACGCAGGGTCCTAAACATGTGAAGAACTCTTGAACTTGTCACTCACTACAACTGGAACAATACACTCGCTAGAGCCGAGCAACTGGCATGTCGCGACGAGCACGAGAGCGGAGGGTGTCGCATAGTAGGCAATGCTGAAAGAGGGCGGAGACTGTATTCCCCTCTCGAAGACGTACTACGGCTCAACTGCCCAAACTCGCGGCACTCTCTGAATACATAGTAAATAGGTGTATATAGGTCCGCATACATAGTATAATATCTTATAACTTTCCATTACGGCACCAAAGCTTTCACAACACTGTTCATCAAAAGGCCTACAAAAGTACAATTGCGAACATCGAGGATACTGTGTCTGTTTAGACAAGTGGCTTTTAGATATTTTCCAATTATCTTTAAACATTGTGTATTGAGCTGGTGAAATAAAAACTTGCATTGGAGAACCACCTTAATGATTACCATCTTTTCTATTTTCCCGGGAATTACGGGGGGGCGCCCCCCCCCCCCCCCCCCGCCCCGCCTTAATCCGCCCCTGAAGGTTCAAATAAAAGCGGTTGTTTATGTGTTAGGGAGACACAAGAGCACAGAGAGCGCAACGAAATGCTTAGCGCCCTGGAATGGGAGAGTATTACTGCTCAGGAGGAAAAGAAGCAGGTTTTTTTTGGGATGTACAGAATAGTTAGCTAGGAAAGAGCATGGTAATAACTTGGAATGGACGTAAAGAAACCAATCTTTATGGGGAAAAATGATCACCAGGTTAAGAAAAAGTGACGGTCACTAAGAAAAAATGTAAAAAAATTCATATTTAAATAGAACCTTACTGGACTGTAACGAACTACCAGCAAAACTATTGGAGCCCTTCCCATAATAAGAAGATGTTTTTCAGAAAAGGTTAAAAAAAGTTCAAATCTGACGGAAAATAATAACGAAATAAGTTAGTTCCTCTTTATATACTTTTATTTTGACATTTCTAAAATTGCAGTATTTGATATTTTATTTGATTGCCCTCTCGTAACATTGTACATACATGTTACCTAATAATAATACGGTCGGCTCTCCGGCTCGACTGCCATACTCTGGCACGCCTAGTACTTGTAAACGACGCAGCCCGCACAACATTGATGCCAATATGGCGTTACGAGATGGTGACGCCGTGATCAGATCTCTGTGCTGTGAGTAGGTAGGTACGCTCTTGTACGCTGCGATGTTCGCCTCTCAAGATAAACACTCATTCCTAAATACACTCCACATACTACCTATGACTTTCCATCCAGTATTCAGACTCGTAATTTCCTCATCAATCCATCCATCTTTCACAAACAATCGGCCAAGGTATACAAAATCGTCAAGTGGAAAACAACTACTTTGGTATTATGGAATGAAGAATCACTTGGTAATTTCTACACGTTTATTTAGTCAACTGACCGGTTTCGATGTTTACTACATCATCATCGGAGATATAACTACTAGAGGTAGTTATGTCTCTGATGATGATGTGGTAGATAAATATAATTAATATATCGAAACTAAAAAAACGTGTGGAAATTACCAAGTGATTGCTCTGCATTCCATAATGTCGAAATTTACAAAGTTACTTCGGCTACCATAGAGTAACTATTTTGGTATTTAACGCAGTCACCCTTGAATTCATTTCCCTGTTGCTTCACAAAAGTTATCCAAGGGGCCCCTGTAATTCCTGTGGACTCTCTAACAGCAACACGGCATCATCCGCGTACGGTAGAACAATCACAAAAATATCTTGAACCATTACATTGGCACTATCTATATACATATCTACATGCATCTTTCAAGCGTTTTTCCAAAAAATCATCAAACAGTCACGGTGACGCCACGAATCCTTTTGACGGCGTTTTATTTCAAACCAGTCACTCAAGATCCATTCACTATCGCACTTGCCTTACTATTATCATACCTACATCGCCTTCATTATATTCTATAACTGCTCATTCCCCCGACATTACAGTACCTCCCACAACTAATTTCTATCTACCACTTGCGGAAGTGAAAAAAGCTAATCCGCACATCCCCTCCCTGGCACAAACTCACACTGCACACTCAAGATTCTGCCAGCTCTAATCTTTCTCAATGTTTCGATTAATATTTTACTGAAAACTTTTCCTGGAAGTTTAATTGCATTCTAGTACTTCTATTCGGTCTTTCCACCCTTCCCTTTGTACAAAGGGACTATTCCCAGACAGCACCGTTTGAGTTCTACTCGTGATTTTATGGTATCTTTCCCGTTACTCGTGCGCCACGAGTATAACCCATCTCTGGCACGAGTAAAACACGGGTTCGCATATTTGAGCGTTGAAAGCTAGCTTAGGCATATAATTGTCAAGTTCGAATATAGATTTTAATAGCATAATTATTATATGTATTCTACCAATGAAGATCAGGTTAAAATGGATTAAAAATCCTTACCTTTTGCCCAACTTGAGTTTACGGACCATACGATCGTATTATCACATTTCTGCAATTGTTTGGCTTAAATAGAAGTTTTAAAGATAAAATTAAACAACTCACACACACGATTAATAAGTAAATAAGACCCACACTTCAACTATTCACTAGATGTCCCCTCTAGGCTCGTAGCATCACCGTTTTTTCAATGTTTTCACAGCCTTTACGGCCTCATTCTCACTTATTTCCCATTCTATTTTGACATTCTTGAACCATTTCGTAATGCTCATTCTCATCGCCTGCACCGCTATTGTAAAATTCTCCAAATTACTTCCTCCAGCAGTCCTTGACATTGCTTTCATCGCACACGATCTCGCCACTTTAGTTCTTTATTGCATTCATTCCCCTGCCATCTCCTTGCTTTTCCCTGTTAACCTATTCCCAGAATAGATTTTTACTGTCTTAAAAATCACTCTCCATTTTGCTAGCCTTATCCGCACGCATTCTTTCCTAGCTATCTAAAACAACGATTTTTCAGGGATAGGTAGAAGAATCAACACTGCAATTGCACATGGTAATAGATGTATTAATACAATTGACACGACCGGTTTCGCCGCAGAGCAGTATCGCCTGACCTGAAGATGCTGCTCTTCGGCGAAACTGGTCGTGTGAATAAATCTATTACCATGTGGAATTGCAGTGTTAATTCTTCTATCCCTGATATCAAGGAATTCCACCAAGTAAGGTCCGAAACCAACAACCAACCATTTTTCGTTCATCCTTTTTCTCTCGGCATTCATTCCATGACTACTTCATCTATTCTTCAGATTCCGCTGCAATAATTTTGTTTAACTCCTCTTTCTATTCATTATACGCAATTTCCACTATTTCATTCCACCGCCGTTCAATTTCTCTTCCACGCTTTTCCACGCATACTATCAACACATGTAAAAATTTCAAACTCTCCCACACATCACTCACACTCCCATTGACGATACATTCTTCCTATTTACTCTGCTTCGATGATAGCAGCAGCCATTCCTCTTTTACTCTTATTTGATTATACGCATCACCCTTCCCTGGAACCTACTTTATACCAAAATCCACTACAGAGTGGAGAACCAAATAGTGGTTCGTCCTACATTCATCACCCCTGATTGCCATGGTAACCAAGGAGGTTAAAATAAAATGGAGGAGGCATGACCGTGAACGCTCATGGACGAAGGTGAAGCAAGAATAGGGGTGCTTGGGAAGGCTTTGTGCCGAGTAGGTGTTGCCAAACCAGTCACAATACATCGCCTTGTCGTTGGTTTTTAACTGAGATTTGACGAAAATCGAACTCAACCGCTGGACACGTAAGCCAGAGGAAGGTCTAAACTGTGCCGACTGCAATGGCGGAATTGGCTTCAAAAATCAAGTGGTATGTCGCCTCCATTTCTTTCTAACCTCCTTGGCTTAGCGCCACCGTCCGCGAGGTTAAAGTCAGGGAGTGTGTAAATAGCACCAGGGATTTGGCGATATTCTTAATTATATTCTGCAGTCCCTCATTACTTGTTTTCGAACAAATATGCTCCTCTCGCAACGTATTTGCGACGGGCTTATACTACTTATCCTCGCATTTACCAGACACCTCCGGTTGCCAGCGCCACTTTGGTGGAACCTATTTTACGCGACTGGGATGGCATCAATGGCTTCGCGGGACTCGAGAATCCTATTTGTAGTATCCCTGGTAAAATTAGTGATGGAAAAATGTCGGTCAAAATCGATTTTTCGAGCAATCGATTTTCAATCGAAATGAAAAGCTCGACTTTTCAACAAAAATCGAAATTTGAACCAGAATATCGATTAATCGAAAAAATCGAGGGTTCTTTTACGAAAAAAATACAGTTGATTGAAAAACATGTTTATTATTCATTCGAAAAACGCTCATAATACTTATTTGAATAGTAACAAAAATCCCTAAAAATGTACTTAGAATACATACTTGATTATCAGTAGTAAAAATTTACAATGCACGCACATTTAAGTTTGGGGATCACCGATTGGAACCATTCGGCTTCACAAAAATTTTTAAGAAAGATCAACTGATTTAGATGCTTTCTTGATGATCTAGGGCGTGCCTTTCCAATTTTACCGGCATTAGAGAAAAGTCTTTCACATGGGACGGATGACGTTATCATACTCAGCACTCTGATCGCAAAACGGTACGTTTTGGGATTTTCACCCTTTATCTCCTCCCAGACTTTCAGAGGATTGGAGTTGACTTTCCCATCGACGGGTGGCCTGTAGAGGTATTGCCTAACTTCTACTGGCATTCCCCCTGGTCGGCGTTGGCGTTGGCCATGCGGACGCGCTTATCAAGCGCCGCCCACGGATCTTGTTCCTCGTCGTCATCAGGCTCAAAGGCGTCGTCGGAGAGGAGGCCAGGATCGTCACCTGCCTGTGCATATCGGTCAGCAGCAAAACGGGCTTCATTAATGAAATCTTGGATTTTATGACCTATAAAAATGAATAACCAGGAGGTGAAACGAAGTAACAGCGATAAACAGTAGGTATTATCATCCAAAAAGTTTTGTCACAGACTTACTCCCACGCGCAAGAGACTCCCAGTGCGTCACTCACAGGAGGGAGGGACCCTCGCGCGTAGAGTATATCTGTGAAGACTTTTCATGCTGATAGTACGCTGGAGCTGGAATTAACTAACACAGGTTTCTCTTGGCAGCATTGGCGTGAAGCGAGCTTCCAAAAGCAACTGCTTTGAATCTCGGATCAAGCAACGTGGCTAAAGAGTAAATAGGATGCGTCTCGACTCGAGCGAATTTCCTGTCCACCTCGTCTGTGAGGTCTTTCTTCACGTACTTGCCATTTTTATTAATTGCCATTAATTTAATTAATTGCCATTACTTGAATTTTCTATGGTCTTCCTTTGTGGCATAGCTTAGGCACCAAGGTCGATTGATTTGAAATGCTCGCCAGAAAAATAAACCGAGTACAACGTTTACATATCGCGCTGCAGCCAGCTGCTGACGCTACACCACGGCCCGGAGTCGGGGGATGGGAGCAGTGCGGCGCGCTGCTCGAAGACTCGCGCCGCACTGCTTCACTTACCTTGAGCAAAATGAACTGTGAGACCCAGAAAACCAACCATCGTTTTCTTTTGAGTCCAAATATCACAAGAAAGAGACAACTACTTAGCCTCCCCGAGCCAGAGTTTGAAGGTATCCTCCAACGCAAAGCAACATATCTCCAGGTTCTTAGTCGAGGTGGGTTCTGACGGGGGTTTGTAAGTTCGATTGAGATTCCTGGAGTAAATTCTGAATCCCTGTTTTTCGGGCGTATTGAGGGGCATTTTGTCATGCACTATCATGAATGCAAGGGCTGCATTCAATTCCTTCTCTCTACACCCCCAAGCTGAAAAGGCAAGATGTGCTAATGAAACTTCATAGGTGTGGCGGAGAAAAAGCGGCAGCGTTCTCAAACATTCGGTCAATTGGTCCTGTCCTTGAATGGGCACGGACTCGCAATCCTGGCACTGCCGCTCGCGTTGGAACTGCGGCTGTCCGTGCGAGGTATCGCTATCGCTGGAGATGCGCTCAGCGCGCGGGAGTAGGGTAGTTGACTACTACGCGCTGCTGAGATCAAACGAAATGTACACTCGAAGATCGAAGAGAAACGAAATGTACAAGATCGAAGTTGAAAAATCGAGTTTGGATCGAAACTCGAAGATCATGGCTCGATCTCGATTTCATCGATCTTTGACTATTAAAACTCGATTTTCGATTTTAATCGAAATCGATTTTTCCATCACTAGGTTAAAGCCAAACATGGAACACAGTTAAGTGTTTGCTCTTTTGTCGAGTGACTCGTGACTTTTGACGAGTTAGCGGGTGACTCCACAAAGGTAATACCGCGGATAGTCCCGTTATCCTAAAAAAATAGTTTAAACAATGAATTCGAAACATTCCTTTTTCCAATCGCACACCAAGTTTTTACTAAGTTGAAAAGTGCGTATTGGATGATTTACAGTGTTTCACAATAAGATCGTTTATCTGGGTGATAATTACTGGAAAAGAAATTAGGAAAACCAGACTGTAATCATAACAAATGGCATAAGGGTATCTCTTGTGGCGAAACTCCTAAATTGCATGTCGTGAAAATGGGTCACTCCTGGCGCTATATTACCGGAAACGAAACTATATACTCCCGTACCATAAATGTACCCATACGTCTTGGGTGTTGGGAACTTTGACGCATAGAACGCTTAAGATCAAACGCTTATGGGCAGTAAAACTCAGTATACGACCGTGGAGTCATCCTCTATGTACTATCCCTTATTGCATCGGTAAAAATAACACTTTTGATCGGCCAAAAATTCTTAGCACTAACCGTAACCGATATTATTTTAACTCCCTTACTAATATCAAGAAAAGTAAGCAAGCAGTTTCTGTAACAGTAGGCAGTGAAATGAATTTGTCCGTAGTTATAATTAGGCGACCAATGACTGCGGCATTTCCCCATTTTGCCATGAAATAGTATATAGTTGAAATAATATTATAGTTTCTGCAAATAGTAAGAATTAGGTATTCATTTAATTTTTACCATAAGTTACAATGCTGGTAAAATTCAAGTTAATTATCCAATTTTTTGAAACAATAATGCACATACGAAATTACTAAAGGTATACTGAAACGAAATTGTAAGTAATTTTCTCGAACCTTTTAAATATATGTGAGTGCTTTATTTACTTATATTTGCGGACTTGACATCAATTATCTCACAAAATCGCTTAAATTTAATGAACATTACGTAAATATGAATTATAACTTGCCCAGTCGTATCTTTAAATGTGTGTATAGACTCCAGGCCCTTAAATATAGGCAGCCAGTCTTTTTATTACTTTCCATGGGGTAGAGTGCCCTCCTGAGTAAAAATGGGGGCTTGAATATGAAAATCATATGCAACAAAAAATATATATATATTAAATATTTTATTTAGATGTGAATAACATATTCATTATTGGTTTCATAATTATTACTACGCATTGATTGACATATAGATTTTATTAACATTCCCGATCAGTAAAGCTACCTATTAAATTTTCAATTATCTCGCAACAAAAACATGGTAAGAAATCTGTTAGCAGTTGTAAAAATATTCTATTTTCTGTACTTGATATTTAAAAACTATAAGTTTATGGGAAAAACTTAGATTATTGCCATACAATTCCGACCTTGTTATGTACCGGTGAGTCGATCACTGTATGTCTCTATGTATTAAGTTACTCAGAAAGGTCGACGCTAATGCTATTCCAAAGATATTAGTTGGTGATACGGAAATATTGTTTTCAAATAATGTTAAAAACCTTGGGGTTACCATGGTGTGTAATTTGTCTTAGAAAAATCACGTGTTAACCATCTGTAATAAGGTTAATATGATCCTTCATCAGCTTAAAATTCAGAAAAACCTCATACCCCTTCACACACGCCAGCAACGTATCTCCTCACTCATTTTCCCCCACTTTGACTATTGCTGTCTTGAGTACCATGATATCACTGAAGAGCTTAATGTTAAGCTAGAACGTTTACTGAATATGTGTGTAAGATTTATCTTTAACCTCAAGAAGGATGACCATATTTCCCCCTATTTTACCAGGCTTACATGGCTGAAGGCCAAAACCAGAAGAAAATACTTCCTTGGTTCTTATATGTATTCCCTCTTTCAAAATCAGCAACCAGGCTATCTGAAGCAATTTTTTCCTCCTAGAGTAAACATGGCTAACGTTACCACCCGAATGACTCCTGATTATTTGATTCCTCCTCTACATAGGACTACTACATACCACAAATTTTTGTGTGTGGCCGGGGCCAGGTTGTGGAATAGTGTTCCTATCGACATAAAAAAATTCTGTATTTGTTTTTAAAAAAAGATTTTTTTTGCATCTATTCAACCAAGAAGGGTTTTAATTTAATAATTATGCAAAATCTCATTGAATGATTGTTATTATTGATCATGATAATGTAACTGCCTTATTAATCAATAATTTATCGAGCTCATACATATATGTAACTTTTTGTATGTTCTTAGTGGACGAAGACGTCCAAGAACAATAAACTTATATTCTATTCTATTCTATGTCAGTAGCGTATCAACATAGTAGCCGTGTTGCTGTACTCCCAGCTACCAGCTCGATCTTTACACGACAGACTTTCAAACTAGTTCTTCATAACCCTCAGTACGGTTGCCTATTTTACATACCAGATTCAGGCCGGAGATTTTCGAACATCCATCATAATTTATTTTAGATTTAACGATTTTAACAAAATTGTTAACAATATTTTTCTTGCCAAAATACGTCATAAATTGTATTAAACGATTGGAATAATTTTTTAAATATTTATAAAAATATTCTATGTATTCTCGTCAATAATTCTCTGTAATCATTATTCGAACGGATGTTTTGTTTTGGCAATTATCACAATAAATATTTAAATGTTCCTGCCAGACATGAATGTCACATAATGAACATATGGACTTCATTTTCACCTTTGTATAATGTGAAATGAAACAGTGTGAAAAAGAACTGATACACGATTTTATCATTCCATAAATTAGGCCTTCTGATTCGCATGTTGAACCACATGTGTTCCGTTTGCTCTCAGTCTGGTTCGACGTCACAACGTCAATATAAGGAAGATTGAGCGAGATTTTTCCCTAATCATAATAGAAACCATGTTTTAATTTTATTTTACATTAAAATCAGTTATAAGGAGCATGGAGTAAATATCGATGAGACAAAGACTATATTACACATGACAACTCCTCCGTAATTAAGTAAACATAGACCTCACCTATGAGGGTTTAACTTAATTAATATGCTCCACACCTTCCTTTCAAGGTGTTGAAGTTAGCGAATATTGGAACACATCAGCGTACTTTAGCGCACGCGAACAACGGTGAATGAAACGATGTGTCCAGGCGAAATGTTCGTTAACTTGGCCGTATGATGTTCAGTGTTCACGCTCAAATTATGCAGGTTTACAATGGTCACAGCCGAACATGTTTTGTATAGTTATCGAATTCGTTCAAAAAAGGTATTTCATAAGGTTATACTTTTACCTGAGAGTAATTAAACTCTTCGCATTATCCATGTTTGATACCTTTACTGAAAATCAACCCAAAAACAACAATCGCGTATTCGATTATCGAAGTTCTTTTATTGTGTAGTGCACGTCAAATCCTCTACCGATCATACTTGAAGTGCGCTGTCTAGTACCCAAGGTCAGAAACGAATGGGAAGCAAGTACTCTGTCGTATTGCGAAGTGATGAGCGAACTAGAGCGAATGCAAAGTGTCAACTACGTAAAATTCACGTTTATTTGGGAGTGGAACAAGGAAACTCAACTGCGCTGGGTACCGAGTGGCATAAGGAAAGAAGCAGGAAATGATAAAAATCAGGATGAGGACAGAGAAACTGAAAAAACAGGAACGAAGTCGGGGAAACACCGCATTTAAAAACCAAATGGCCAGAACTGACGAGGTTGGTGACGAAAAATTTCTAGGAATACTTGTTTCATTCGACGGATTCTAACGGGTTGTGAAACTATCATTTTTCACGAGTAACATTTCAGCTCAATAAAAATTCACAATCTTATTCTTTGAATCACACTCCCGCCGCACAAAGGAAGCATCCACTCAATTACATTAGCCCCTCCAAGCGAGTATGAGGCCTTTATTGCTGCCACACGATAAGGCGAGTCAACTTGCCGCTATCTTCCCCTTCTTTGTCACCTCCGAAAGAGACAGAAACGGCGAAACGATAGCAGGCAGTTGCCGACGCGTAAAAAATGCTTTGATCAATTACTGGGCGCTACCTAGATTTATTTTCAGCAGAATCACGCCTTGGACCTTATTCCTGAAGGCCCCGGAAATTTCGAACCACGACGATATATATATTGTGACGGTACGGGTACAACATGACTCATCTTTGGTAATGCAACAACTGACATTTTTCGAGGCTGTGACATCTAAGTTTCGTCACTGTTGAGGCTCGATAATTACGAGGCACATACGTATTGTCCTATAGTCTTCGCATGTTTTTACCATGCTCTTCTTTGGTAGAGGAATTATTATAGTCCTCACGAAGTCCTTCGGCCACAATCCATCCTCATAAAGCCGAGGAATACGTAAACAAAGTTTTTCTCTTCCGTTCTTCCTAATACTCTTTAGAAACTAAGCAGGTATGTTATTTATTCCTAATACCTCATTCCCTTTCATATCTCGTGCCATGCCAACCCTGTCGACCTCGTCTTCCCTTCCTATACCTAACTTACTGGGCCTTATTTCTTTACCATAAGGCTCTTCAACATATTCCTTCCATCTCTGCTGGATCTCTTTTGATTCTACGATAAACCCTCTTGTTTAGTCTGTTATCATGGCAAGTCCTATTCCCTTACTACCACTATACAATTCCTAAATAATGCAACTGCTCTTTTTGGAATTTCTCCATGGAATCGATCTGTTATCTCCACCATGCCTCCCTTGCTTTCTTTATCTTCTTAGCCAGTTGTTAAGATCGCGATACTTTCTCTTGCCAAGCTCCGAGTTTACGCTCTTCCTTTTCCCTCTCTCCTGCATCTCCATTATTATTTCCTTCGCGATCCACAGTGTTCTAATTGTAGTCACTCTTACTACACAACCGTTGTTTTCGCTGCTTCCATTGTTCCTTTTTTCAAACTTCCCCATCCATCTTATATTGATCTCACTCCATGATCCTCACCCAGGATTTTATCAGTTTGCGCTTGATACTTCTTCTTCACTGCCCCAGTTAACGCTTCTGTATTCCACTTTCGTACCTTCCGACTCATTATTTTTTTGAGTTTCACGAAGCATTTAATGACTAATAAGTTATGATCACAGTCTGCATAAACCCCTGGATATGTATTCGAGTTTTTCACCCTATTCCTGAATCTGTGCATTAGCATAATATAATCTAACTGGAACCTATATGAATCTCCCAGCTTCTTTCAAGTGTAGCTGCGTCTAGGGTGACACCTGAATCATGTACATGTGATCACTAGGGTTTTTTCTCCGACGGAATTTCACAGACCGGGGTGAGTTCTCCTTTCTAGCCCATAATCACCTAGCGCCTATCTCTTTCTTCACCTACCACCGCGTTCCATTCTCCCATTACTACCAAGGGCCTACTCCTAGGTATGCCTCCTATTAAAAGATTTCAAACTTCACTTCAAGGTTTAAGTAGCGGGAAGAGGTATGAAGTAAATACGGAAATGTTAATGAAATAAAATCTTTGCTTTATATTGCTGACTTCAACCATTTAAGGTGGTCTGCGCGATATTTTGCTAGTTTTACCATATTCGAATTTTATTGTTTAATTTCAGCAGCTGTAATAAGCATGAAGTAAGTATTGTAATAATAATGACGAAAAAATATTGCTTAATATGACTAAAATTCTCAGTAATTAACTAAATATGCGTATATAGGTCTTAAACTTGGATCTTTTTCGCACACCGCACGCTGCAAACACCATCTTAACCGAAGGTATTTTGCGATTCTGTAAAAATTACTGCGGTATTTCATTTATTTTTTATAAATAGTTTGTAATTAATAAAAACTAAAAACTTAAATTTCTGACGAGATCTGTGTGTTTTAGTCATCATTCATTTTTAAATGAAGTCTCTCTGGAGTGCACACTACCCGTACCATTTCCCAAAGAAAATGGCTGGTATTTTTTGGCAAATATCTCGAAAAGTAGTACGGTAAGTAGCTGATATTTTGGTATATTTGGAAAGATAATTGCCTGCTTGCACCGCAGAATTGCATAAAAAATAATAAGTACATTTTATTTCTTGGAAAAGTGATGCTATGATCATGGTTTCGTACTGCGTTGCGTTTAATTGTTAGGGGAAATCTGTTGCAGGAGAAGTTAAAAAACTCGTACAAATTCACTAAAAACATCAAAATGCAACTGCTGGCGAACCTCAAAAGCTTCGAAGCCCAAAACAAGCATTATGATACATCTACGTGCTACACTGAGAGCCACCGCGCCGCAGAGGCGTGTGGCAGGGGTTGTTAAGAGCAACATAGGATCACTCTTTCACTAATTCATAGAAGAACCTTCCGCCTATTCTCCTGAATTGTTTAAGTAATCCAAGCCTAGGCGTGTAGCCTCTGGTTCTCTAAATACTCCCCACCTAATACTTCCATCAGTTGTGTGGTACTTTTTGTACGCTTGTAGCAGTTTTCAACAAAGCGTGCAGCTTTCCTTTGTTTTTCATTTACTTCGCAAATTAAATCGTTCCATGCAGGGTCCCAAATACTCATGGCGTATTTGAGATGTCGCCTAACCGGAGCAAAGTAACTCTTTCATATTTTAATCGGAGAACCTTCCTACGCTTCGCTTGCAGAATCCTAGTTTCTTTAACGCTGCCCCTCATATGTTTCGCATGGGTTCCCTCCACGCTAGGTCTGCAGTCAATGTGATTACCAGGTATTTGACTTTATCTGACTCCTTTATGATCAACCGTCACACTTTATAGATACATAGTGCTTGGGAGGGGTGCTTGGATGGGGAATGGGACATTTTGACGCGACCACCTTGGCGCGGCCGTCTTGGTGCGAGACACTTTGACACAGGCTCACTTTGGCGCGAGAACGGGTGAATTTTAGGATTGACGCTAAGGTAACGTCGGGAGTTCTGAACGTTTAAACTTCGTTTGAACCTACGACATTTTCCGCTTATGGCCATAGTCTAATATTTACTTGTTATGTCTAATATTAATGTTGAATTTTAGATATTTTAATTATATACTAATTATAGTATGATGAGCTTTAACGTTATATCAGAGTAGTACATTATCAATATCTACATGGATATAGAATGTTGTAACAGCAGAATCAACGCACAAATTCGTTGTTCGTTTCAAATTCAGTTATTTTTCTCTATCCAGCCCACTCCTAGAAATCGCATCCAGTATTAGGAATCATGGCGAAGAAGTTATAATATCACAATTGGATTGCAGGCTGCGACGAGCAGTAAGGATTTTTAAGAGATGTTGCGGAAAGTCTAGTAGTAGTGTGGATATCGAAAATAGCGAGCGTTTGAAACGATAAACAAATTTGAGGTAAGTTTTATATAAAATATCAAAAATGACATAAGAATATTAAAAGTAACAAGTAAATATTAGACTATGACCATAACCGGATAACGTCGTAGGTCCATACGAAGTTTAAACGTTCAGAACTTCCTTCGTTACCTTTGCGTCAACCATAAAATCCACCCGTTCTCGCACCAAAGTGTCCCGCGCCATGGTGTCCCGCGCCAAAGTGGGTCTCGCGCCAAGGCTATGGCGCCAAGGTGACAACGTCAAAATGTCTGAGACGCATTCAGATGAGGGCGTTTCTACCAGGTTACGGTTAGTAACCAGCAACTGCGGCAGAGATCACGTTCACCCGTTCACTCCGGGCTGCGTGGTAATTAACAATATTTATGTAAGGTTTTGTTTTACATACATTTTTTTCAGAACTGTACGTTACCCAGCTCAAATAAATAATTTTTATTGGTTTCAGCCATCTATGGGCTGTGCTGACGCAACTTCCATCACTTTCTCACCTACCTAATTTTCTATTTCACCGGCAATTCTCCATTCTCTGACCCACTATTTCACTTCCTCCTCCTTAGAATGCCCTTTTTGCTGTTGGCTTTTCTTCAGCCAGATCCTTCGCAATTTTCGTCCTAAAAAGTGATCTCTTTACTTTGTCCGCTTCCTTGATTGTACATATTTTTTAGGATCCTGATGGACTTTTTTCACCCATTGGAGGTATGTTTTTCTATTCTCCTGAAAGATGAGGATCTCCCACGCTATCCTTTCTGTTTCCATTCTTCTGATGTGCCCACAGAAAGCTATCGCCGTGCCTCTTCATCGTGGCCGAGACCTTCTCATACTTTTCATATAACTTACTCGGTACGGTCTCAGATGGAATGTAAACTCGCTGGCTATTACTTATAAACTAAATTATTTGTGATTAAAAAAACTTAGCCACATTCCCTCAGAGCATCAAATGTTAACCAAGAGTGGGAAGATGAAATTCCCGCCCGCCTTTAAACTCGTCAATCCAAATCGATTAAATCCATTAAGATTGGACTGGAATTTCTCAGTTCCGGTTTTTGGATGGAGCATTCGGACGAAGAGAGAAATAGATAACCATTGAAAGGGTTCCGAGCGTATCTTATCTGTCTCTTCGAAGTGTTTTCAGGACAGCTGTCGCTTCCTTTTTTCTCTCCTCAAATAGGAACACAATTTGCATCATCCACAATCAATGGAGACTTTCTAACCTTCATTATTTTCTTGATTTTTATTTTAAATTTTCGCTTTAAGTTAGTTCGAGCAAGAAGTTTCTCTCCAGTTATAATTGAGACAGCATTCGAATTATATTTTAAAATTTAAGCAGTGGTAAGAAGCATGATGTAAATATCGTAATATTACTGACGCTAAGACTTCGCTTAATATGACTGGACTTCTAAGTAATTAACTTAGTATACATATTTGAGACTTTAACTAATCTGTTTCTCGATCTTTGCTTCAAACGCTTTCACAAACGAAGTTTTTTTTTGACACTCTCCCTTTTACGGGGTATCATGCTTAATTTCAGTCCAGATTTTATATTTACAGAGACCCTGATAAGGAATTAATAATTGTTAGTGATGCTATATCTAGTAAGATATTTCAAGGAAAAAAATTATTAGAATTTATTGACAATAATTCCGTGGAGCAAAGCTTGCAGCAAAGCAAATGTTGAGCCATGAAAAAATTAATGCAATTTTATAATTTCGAATCTTTTTTCGTAGTACGTATATAGGTAATAGGTTAGCAATGGGCTCTTCTACAGCTAGCATATGGATGGTCTGACGTAAAATGCAAAATGCGTATTCGTGGGAAGTCTATTAGGTTTGGGTTCATGCTGTTTTACACCGCCTTCATAGATTTTGGAGCAACTGAATAATCAAAATTTACAATTACCTGGAAATCCATACATTAAAAAATTGTAGGTCGGCAGTGTAAAGAGATTTGGTATGAACGTGGCATTTCAGGGAACGGAGTCCTCAAAAGTCCTCATTTTTTACCCATTTGTCCTCATTTACAGAGAAGCAGATATGGCAACCCTAAGTAAAGCTGATTAGGAATGCTAAGATTTGGGTTTCGTGCAGTGGTTTATTTTTTTGCTTTTTAAAACTACTTTCACTCAAGATAGAGAGTGAAAATTTATTTTATCAGATACCCAAAAGAATGAAGTTTCTCATTTTTTCTATCGATTGATCTGATTTTTCAATCGATTTCTGATTTTTTCAATCGATCTTATATGATGAGTTACGAAGGAAGTGTGATCCCGAGCAAAGCCGGGTAACTCAGCTAGTAATTACTAAAACAATGATCGCGGATTGAATTGTCGAAGTTTTTTTACTGGGTATAGCACATGAATGACGCTCCCGAACTATTTCTAACTGTGCCACCAAGTTTGTAAGGTCTGTAACGAACGGAAAACAAGTGCGCTGTTGAGTGTGGCGATGTGAGTAGTGCACTACAATGAACGGAATGCATCCTGTGACTCAAGAATTGCCTCTTTTCATCCAAAATGGGGCGCAAAAGCTGAATTCCGAGTGAGTGACGCGGTATCTTCTCCGAAGTCTTACGCAGTTCCATTATCTCCTCACGTGCCTCACTCCACAATTAGATGTGTCCCAAGTCCCTCCCCTTGCATCCCCAATAAAATTCTCCCGTAAGACCAATTCCCTCCCAGTCCCGTTAAAGCAGTGCCACTGATGTTTCCAACCAACATGTCTCTCTGCCTGCACTCGTTTTTCGTGCTCAACCTAGTGCTATGTTCGCTGGCGCAATATTCTATTTGGAACAACACAAGGGGTAAAGATTTGGATTGGTGGCAGAAGACCGTGATTTACCAGATATACCCTTTGTCCTTCAAGGACAGCGATGGTGACGGATATGGTGACATCAAAGGTAGGGAAAATTATTAACGAAGAAAAATCTTACGGAAATGGAATAATTTATATCAACATACTGCGAGCCGTCGCAAGGGATATTGCAGGTGGTGTGTGGGACATCATCTATTAGAGAGAAATTAGATTAAAGTTATAAAATGATTTATTGTCCAATGGGTTTTTCTCCCTATAGGACAAGAATGTACGAAAAGTCATATGATTTTTTCAAAATTGAAAACAAAAACATGAGCATAATCTGAGGTTTTAGGCGTGTTGGAGGGGAAACGTAACAAAACTGCACTTAAAAATTGACCAACTTCCACAGCGATAGGATTTATTACGTCCGGTTTCGTTTTTTACAGCATCTTCAGGGGAACGTGCTGTAAAAAGCGAAACCGGTCGTAATAAATCCTATCACTGTGCAATTTGCTCAATTTTCAAGTGCAGTGAAAAACGTGAGGATGATCAGCAATGAGAACAAATAAGAATAATTAATTGTATTTATACTTCAAAACCATATGACTCAGGCAACATACATGTTTAAAAGATATAAAAATCACACATATTTTGACGCTGCCATAAATAAATTAGAATGAGAAAAAAAGCCTTATTATCCTATAGGCTTTGCTCCTTTGGAATTAGACACGTAACATGACATTTTTAAACTCACAGGCAAACTCAGGAAGGGAATAGGAAGATATAGGAGGGAAGGGAAGAGGGTAAAAGGAGTTGGAAGAGTAAAGGAAGAAAAGTGAGATTAATAATGACGGATTAGTGCCTCACTTTGTTTTCGTTGAAATCAAACAATAAATAAATGATGGCCTTCTGCATGCGAGCATATAAGTGATTCCGCCTGTGTTACGCCGAGCAGAATACATACACTTGGTGCTATTCAACAGCGAGCCCGCAACCTACTACGATATTTTACAGTGAGTCCGGGGTCTTACCAAATTTGACTTGGTGCAAACATCAGGTCTTGGTATTTTGTCCATACAGCAGTGCATAATGCGTGACAGCAGTAGACGAAGGCCAGAGAGCATATTTATCAAATGGAACTCTGGAGGCAGATAGTCCTTACATGTACAGAATACTAATAATTTATTACTGTCCACTGATTAAATAAATGCTATCAGACTATTCAATAAGAAAGTAAACCATACTGCTAAATCACAGGAAATTAAAAAGTGTAACACAGGCGTAGTAAAATGTGAAAAAAATGTGAATGAAATTATGCTGAGGATTGCCGTTGAACCACGTCCGCTGAAAGGCGTGTGAATACTGACTTTAGTAACAGTTACAACAAATGGTATGAATCACTTCGTAGTGACTAATAACATAAAAAAGAGGCACTGCTGTGCTTGATATTGTTCGTTGTTATTAGAATGATCTACCGGTTACGGTAGGATTAAATGGAAGACAGTATAAGTCCTCGAGATTTATAAAGGCCCAGGCCACTATCTCAACACACGATTTCTTCCTTGGTCTTCGCATCTACATCTACAAAATACTCTGCAAGCCACCTCAAGGGTGTGTGGCAGGGGGTGAGTAGTCACCAACGTGCATTTCACTAAACCCTAAAGTTAGTGTAACTATGACTATTGTCATCTACGCGTAAGTCTTACCTCTCTTCATCTCGTTCACGAAGTCTATTCTCTTTCTTCCCCGCTTACCCGACATTTCCCTCTTCACTTCAGCATCCCCTCGACAATCATTACTTGTTCCAACCACCTATTCCACCTTCTAATCTCCTCCAGACAGTCGTACCCAGAAAAAGGGGTCATGACGCAAAGTACGTCATAAAACTAGTTTTTTTCGGGGGGGATTTGGGGAAGGAACTCAGGATTGCAGCGAATTTGGAGGGGGGATATAAATAAATATTTATGTGGGGGGATGGTGGGGTAGGGGGGGGGGAGCATGAGTCATTAAGCATGAGGAGGATGCGCACCATTGCCTTCAGATGTTTCCTCTCCTTACTCACCAAAGCACCAACTCTCTCGTCTTAATTTCCGTCCACCGCACTTTCAGCATTATCCTTCACACCCATATCTCAAAAGCCTGCAGTCTATTCTCGTCCAATTTTCTCAGAATCCAGGTTTCTGGACCATATAACGCTACACTCCACATTGAACTCTTCGTTAACATTTTCTTTACATTCTTACCCAAAATCCCAGTAATCAGTTCCCTTCAGCTACTGAATGCCTCCTTCGCGAGCACAATTCTTCTTTTAATAACTCTGTTACTATAAGGGTATATGGGAGTACCCATTTTCTTCCAACGTGCTACCAAAATAATTGCATTGTTTTTTCTATTTGCTTCAGTTTGGGCCTTCCCACTCATATGACCAGCCACGCTTTCTTTGCCCTAGAAAATCTCCATACTTTCGTTTTTTAAATGATCAATCATTAATCCGTATTTCACGCACTGCTTTTCTAATAAATCTACAAAATTAAAATAATAATGCCCTCTTTTTCACGCTGACACTCGCGTGGTCTGAAATCTAAGCCTACCGTGCAACCTCCGAGTCTCCTGCGTCTCCCAACCTTGTCCTTAACCCACCTGTGTTACAAGTTCGCTTGCAGCAGTTTTTAACATATCGAGCAGCTTTCCTTGGTATTTTGTTTATTTATCGCTTTAAACTGCAAACGGTCTCAGATGCTTGCGACGGACACGAGAAGTGGCCTGATGAGACATAAAGGGTGCTTTCCAATCACCTTGCGCAGATCAGCGCACATTATTTCCGATGGAAACACGAGAGCGCACTTTCAAGTCGACGATTGGAACGGTCTACGCTGAAGTGTTTACAAAATGGCGGGATGATGTTCAATTTCTATAACGAAGGTGTCAAACTCGTCTCTTGAAAGATTAAATTCCGATTTAACATTTATTTTTTTCAAGTAATCATCACAATTACCTCAGACATTGAGATATTCCTGTGTCTATAACTACATATTTCCCCGCCATCACAAGTTTCGTCTGCTAGCGAACACGCTAACGTAGGCACACTGCAGGGAAGATGTGATTCAATCTGCTTAGCGCAGATGACGTAACGTAACATAGGAATACGCTAAACAAGTGTTTTTCAACCTGTGGGTCGCGACCCCCAGGGGGGTCGCAAAGGCTTGATTGGGGGGTCGCGGTCGCAAGCCAGGTAAAATAAAAATCAAGGGTTATAGGTGCTACACTACAACAAAAATACAAACATTTCAGAGAAAAGTTTATTTATAAATATTACAGTCTACACCTACACTACATCTAAAGATCCAACAATAATTTCTGTGAAAAGGCTGTGCCTGTTTATTTTAAACTTATATTTTGAATCGTGGTTTTATTTTTGAGACGCAAATAGGGGGGTCGCAGGGGGTCATAGTCAAGAAGGTTGAAAAACACTACGCTAAACAATTAAAAATATTTTAACGCACGTACGTGATTGGAAAGCACCCGTAGAAACAACTCGCTTTCACTTTTTCTTCTGGGGACCTTCATATGGTAAAACCTAGTCTATTTAATGCAGCGCCGCACGTGTTTGTTCACATTATTAAGACGGGTTTACTCAGACAAGTTCATTGCGCAAGTTGCTTGCGTCAAGCGACTTTTTCAAGGTGTAAACGGCTTTGTAATTCCGCTTGCAGAACTTCTAAAAGTTTCGGCGAATCCCTTGTAGAAGCGTGTTGTTGCCAGGGTAAACGGCTACCAACCTGCCTCTACACTAACTTGTGAACATTATTTCGTCTAAGTGAAATCCTCCGCATGCTCTAGCAAAAGAAACTTGCGGAAATGACTTGCCAGTGTAAACCCACCTTTCGATAAATTTAGAATCCATGGCCAAGGTAAAGACTTTCCCGCAAGGAACCTCGTTTCTCCATAAGTATATTTTGTTTTATGAGATGCATACACTGGGAATGATGCTCGTGTGGCAGCAAAATCACTGCCTTCCTATTCTAAAGGCCTGGTTACACGGTACATGAGAATGTACAAGTTTCTGTACATTTTTGTGAATGGTTTCATGTACAGATTCTTGTACATTCTCATGGACAAGATCACTGAATAGGTGGATACACGGTACATTTTTTCGGACAGATTGTCGTACATTTTTAGATGCGCATTATGCGTTTTCGTTTGTTTTTCCTAATTTTAAACCGTAGGTGCGTTATTAAAACCAATTTTTTTTGCCATGGATACGACACATTTACTTGTCAATTGGCTTGTGAAAATGTGAATGTGTCATTTGCGTCGTCTGCCACCAGGTGTCTCTGTAATGAGGTCAACTTGTACGATTGTCTGAATGGAATTAGAACCGGTTCTATTTTCTGTTCAGACATTCATACAATCGTACATTTTCGAGTGGTTACACGGTGCATTTTCGCGTTCATTCTGACAGTCAGACATTCTCACATTTTCTTGTACATTCTAATGTACCGTGTAACCAGGCCTTAAGAGCAGAGGGTTCGAATAATAGCAGTGGAAGAGATTTTTTCGGTGTAGAATACCCATCCCTACCTAAGTGAAAATATGAAGAGCACTTCTAGTGCAGTATTGAGTTTGTCGGATGGAACCCATAAGCATCTTTCGTTAAGGTGGTTGTAGCAATTTTTTTTTACATTTGACCCATTTATTTTCCAATGCTATTTAAACACCTATAGTCTTGTGACACGACATATATTTCGAAGTAATTTGATCACATATGTACAGATTTTGTTTTAAACTCTAAATAATACATTTCGTACTATGATAATGGTCGCAAATAAATACCAAGGTGTCAGGCCAAGTGAAAGGTTCGAAAAAATCTACTTTAATATAATTTTTGCCTAAATTTGCCTAAAATGCTGCGCCGAAAAGTCAAATGATAACATGCTTTAGTAAAAGGAAAAAATGTAAAATATAATTTTTGTGTTAACTCCATTACTGCATATATGGCGAGTTCCACCGTATAAACTTTATGTTATAGATTCTATATGAGCTTGAATGAAATGTGGTCCAATAATTTTTTTTCGTCTTGAAATATCATTAAAATGTGGAGCACTCAATGATTCACGACTAACGCTACAGCCACTCTTTAAGAGCAGCCCAATGCATCTCCACCAGGTAGTGGTGGAATTAGAAGTGTTTTCGCAGCGAAACGGCTGCAGCCGCAACTGTTTCGGTCAGACAACTGTTTCATGTATCTGTTGCAAACAATAGGTTAGTATCGTGATCGTGCCGCAGCGCAGCCGCGCCGTTGCGCTCTGAGCTGTACAGCGGCAACTGATAGCTGAAGCCGACTGTTTCGTCTTCTATTCTGTTCCAGTTGCGCTGCACGTATGGTTGCGTTGCGGTTCTAAGCTACAATTTGTTGGATTTGAATCTGTTGCAGGTTGTTGCTGGTTAATTCAGCCAACACATGTCCGCCCGTCGTTTCAGATAGAACAGACCTATCTTTTATGAATCCAAATGAAATTGTTTTTATATTTTTTTCTTCTTTCAGGAGATATAGGTCTATTAATTTGCAAATTATTTATTTCTCTCTACCGGTTTTGCATTTTTATACATGCTTCTTTTTAGCTTAGAGAGAGAGAAAGAGTTCCTTCTAAAGTTTTCTGAAAGGCATGTATAGGAATGCGAAACGTCGGTAAAGAAAAATAAATAATTTACAAATTAATAGACCTATATATCCTGAAAGAAGACAAAAATAATTAGATAATATGAGGCAATGAAGAAGAATCGTCTAGTAAATTGTTACCGCGTTTAAGTGAAAGATTACTTATTACATAGAACACAGAGCTGCTAGCCATGTTGTAACAGCGCCGATCGATCGCCTGTTGTTTGGTGTTCCTCTAGCTCCTCAAGCGCCTCTAGCTCCTCAAGCGCCTCTAGCTCTTGTCCGCAACAGTGTGTTTCGCGGAACTGTTTCGTTTTGAAACTGTTTCGGTTACGAAACTGCAACTGTATCGGTTACGTTGCATCGAACCGAAACAGTTACAGCTGTTTCGTAACCAAAGCAGTTGCATTGAAACTGCTGTGTTATTTTAGTGCCACCGTTAACACCAGGGCTTTGTCGCCAAGGTTTAGGGGAGTGGTTCTCGCTTCGACTCCACCTCCGGTTTATTTCTTAGCTCCAGCTCTGGCCAAACTTCTCGTTTCAATCAATGATTATATTAATAATAAGTTCATATTTAAAGATTTTCTATGGTGTTCATGGAGGAATACAAAATTTGTTCCCTGTGTTAACCAACTTGCATATATTTCTTTTAAAATCATTTAATAAATTTACGAAAACCAATACCTAGTAGAAAGAAATTCAGGGATTAACACGTTTTGGTTTTGCATAAAAAGGTAAGGATAACATTATGACACCATCAAAAGTCCTCTTAAGTAATTTAGGAGTTCTCAGAACAGGAATTTTAAAAGGAATTAGATTAATCTAATTACAGCGAGGCACATATACACGTAATGTTGGCTGGGTTGTTTAAAAATTGGTCGCCGGAGCCAGAGCGGAAAATGTTTTCAGTTTCGAGCTCTGGGTCCAACTCTTGATCCGGAAAAAAATTTGGAGCTCCAGGTAGATCCGGCTCCATGCTACGATTCGAACCCTCTGCTTCTGGAATGGGAAGCCAGTGCTCCAGCTGCCACACAAACCTAATTCTCAGTTTCTGCATCTCCAAAAGCAAAAGATACTTCTGAAGACACGAACTAGAAGTCCAAGCGTAAAAGACCTTACCTTGGTCATGGGTTTTAAATTTCTCTAAGGGCGGGTTTGCTCTGGCAAGTTACTTGGCGTAAGTTTCATTTGCAACAGCTTGCACGGAATTTTTCTCCGACGAAACTTTCTTCACAAGTTAAGAGCAGAGCTAGTTTGGTTGCTGTTTTCGCTGGCAACAATGTGTTTCTTCAAGTGACTTTTAAAAGGTCTGCAAGTGAAATTGTAGAGCCGTTCATACCTGCAAGTCACGTTGAAAGTCACTAGCTGCAAGTTACTTGCGCATTAAACCTGTCAATGTAAACCCACCTCTAGGAAAGACTAGTGACTCTGAATCGTTTTTGCATTGAATAATATGAAATAAAATAATGCTTATTATTAATACGGTTTACATATACCTATTCAATGTAATTTATAAAATTTACAAATGGATTCGGAACTAGAAAAAGGCGACACGCATTGATTGCCGAAACTATAGCGTTCCATATTTAGTTGGCAGTAAGAGCTCTTATGGGGAATCATTTTATACGGTAATCTCCTTGAGGTTGGAGGTGCCATATTGCCAATATTAGCAGGAAAATGGAAATAGCGCAACGCAGTACACCAACAGCACATCTGGGAATCTTCCAATATGCGGATATTAATCCCATACATTGCATACTTAAAGATAACGCGGTGTTAGACATGGTTTCCTCCGTGGCCCAGAGGTGAGATCACGAAATGTAAATTTGGCAACAGCGTTCCCGATAAGGCCAAAACTGCCAACTAAACGTGGAACGATATTGGCGATTTTCGAAATTGTCATATTCATTGTTTACTTCCGACATTCATTCGTTTGGGTAAAAAACAGAAGTAATGTGTAGGTAGAACAATGGCTTTGCAAGTGGCGATACACACTGAGACATCGCATTACTCCTCACTTCCATAGAAGCCATATTCCATGTGTAAAGCCGCCTTAAATTTCGAGGAAGAGGCAATTCTGACGCAACATTCTTCCTTCCTTCTCTGCCTTTGAAGTCCCGCCCTCAGTCTCTGATGCCCGACCCGCGAGTTCTGCCATCTCACACTTTTACCCACATTCCTCAATGGCGCCTGAACCAAATGTTTACATTTTGTATTTTTATTGAGTAATTTTCGTCACATTGCTTGCTGTTTACCGCGGCAAATTAAAACTCTTGCACAAGTACGTAATCATTACCCTCAGGCACTGCTTCGTAAGTGGAAATCCTATTTTCTTTTAACAAAACAGTTTTTTCCATCATAATTTATATTCCATGCGTTGTTCCACATAAACCCTCTAATCCTCTCTATACTACTAACTACTGGCTCCCCCATTTCTGAATGCCTCATCCCAAGGCCAGGATTTTGGAGTCCCGGCAGTGACAAAGTTTTGGACAGATGAATCCGGTGCTATGTGGGGACCACTTCAAGTGTAGGGTCATTCCATGTCAAATGATACAATGATGGTTGCATGAAAATTTTTTACATCATCCATTTTTTGTACGCACATACCTACTTGAGTTGGCAGTTGAATGCAATTATTTTTAAAAAATGCATCCCTCCTCGTTTCGCGGAAGCCATTTTTCCAAGATGGCGCATGCGACCTTTGAGAATTTTGGATATTTTCTCTACCCTAAATATCTCAAGAACTAATTATTTCTGAGGAGGGATCCTGAAAGTATGCTATTTAAACTATTTCTTTAAATTTTTTCTTTTATCTTCCTTTATTGTTGAAATTGAACTTGAATTAAACATTTTTTTCTGCAAAAACTAGATAACAACTTGAGAAAACTGAATGAAGGAGGAAAGTCTCAGGTTTGAGACCTTTAAAACTGAAAGTAACGAAGTAGAAGAATACACTTATTGTTAGAAATTTTTATAACTGAGTGCTGACGTATCCAGGGGGTGGAGCTGGTTACGTCACTGCTTCCAGGTAGTATTTCCTAGTTAGAAATGGATACCTGCCTGAACATTGAAGTTCACGAGATGAAATACTTCCTCATGCGTTACAGCAATCAAGGGTGTCGCCACGCAATCATGAGGTTGTGAAGATTAGTGTTAATAGTGTTTAATTGCGTTATTACAGGGAAATATGACGCGCTCGTAAAAGGAACGATTAAGTTATTTTCTTAGGCTCTTCTATCAAAAGTGTTGGGGTGTTCCACTTTGGTTTTACTGCGGTCGGAAGTGTAGGTGAAGAAAGAGAAACAAATTGCGTTACGCTTATGATGCTATCATCATCATTAAGTTTGTCCCAAAATCAGTTCTTCCGATTCATTCAAACACCGATATTTTACTCTCCGATGCACCCATACGGCCGTTATGATGGATGGAGAGGGCATGACGTAATAAAAATGTAACTTGAAACCAAAGTATCCACTGCATAGCTTTCCCCTGTTATTTCCTTGATTTATTTGAATATCAAGGACGAGTGGACGCATTAGTGGATATAAAACAAGAAAATCTAACTTCTGTAGACAATTTAAGGTAAGTAACTCTTGAAACATATTACTACTCGATTTTACTATGGTTTTCACTAGGGATACGGATTATTATTAATTTAAATAAATGAAAAAAATGTATATGCAAACATAAATATAGATTTAAAAATACAGGCACACGAAAATATAAAGGGCACTGGCAAAACACTTACTGGACTCGACTGGACTGGATTTACCTGAATCAGTCTCTTGAAAAATATTCTTCTTGAATTCAGATCGCTTGCTTGGGTAAAACCAACACTTGGGCACCTGATCGGTACTTTCAATATTGGAGTTCGTATATCGGTCAAGTCAAATTATTTTTCAAAGTTGATTTCCTCAATAAGGTATATAAAAGGTGCGAAACGTGTTTTATCAGTGAAGCTTTAGATAAAAAGTTTCCATATATGGCCCAAAGGGTCACAAAGATTGATTTTGGGATCATAGACGAACGAGGAGGTATTGGATATGGTCGGAGAGGAGAGGAAGCTTGTGGCAGAGGTTCGTAGAAGGCAGAAGAGATGGATGGAGGAGGTTTTGAGAGGAGAGGGCATGTTGAAAAGAGTGATAGAGTGGAGAACACTGGGGAAGCGTGGAAGAGGAAGGAAGAGGATAGGAATTCTGGACGAAATAAGAGGAGGTAGAAGATATGAAGAATTGAAGAGGGATCTAATAACGGGCCATCCTTAGGAGGGAAAGCGAGACAATTTCTATTGGGATACAGAATGGGGACTGTCCAAGAACCTACTAATCAGCTGGTAGAATACTTGAATGAATAGATTGGCCGAGGTGGTAAATGTCACTTGGAGAGCATTTTGGACGAAAATGAACGTAATACTACGGATGTTAGGTGATTTGCGATAGCAAAAGAAGTGCTCATCGGTAGAAAAGAACAGGAACCCAAAGTAAACACGTAATAAATGGTTAGTGAGGAGTCTGGTATGAAACGTGGCGTTATATTGCAGCAAACATTGGCCCCTTGGTAAGAGGACGAAAGGAGACAGGGTGATTGAGAGGTGGGTGTGGAGGGCTATGGCGAAAGTAGAGCTTGAGCGAAAGCTTACGGCCCACAAATGCACAGAATGGCAACGAGCTGAGGGGAGGGTGCTTTAAGGTGTGGAACTTTAAATAAATATAAACATTAATCTAAATATACAATATAAAATATATAATTACATATGGCCTGATCATTTGGAGGAGTTAAAGGAATAACGTAAGCCAATAACGTAAGGATTTATTTTATCTGGCTTATAAGTGAGTCACGGGAGTGAGAGTACTTTCAAGGAAGCAACAAATGACGGAGTTGGCACCTAACACACGTGGTCTCAGTGAAGTCCCAAAAGATACTGTTTACATTCACCTGCACCCCCATGCGGGCAGAGAAAGTCTCAATTGACTCACCCAGGTCGAAATATTTTTTTTGCGTAGTGGCCATAATCTTCCGGACATGCTCTACGATGGACGCAAATAATTACAAAAATAGTCCTCTTTAATTTTTAATTTCATATGCTTTCTTTAAACTTAAAATGGTTCAACCGTGTCCTCAAATCTTGAAACCTAAAGTTAACTCATTTCCAGACGTCATATAATGATAAAATTTTGCACTGCGAGATAAGTCAGATGACCACTCAGTCCCAATCTCGATGGAAATATCGCCGGAAGCATTTGAGACCAAGCTTAGAAAGTCTAAACGCGATTTCAATGTTTTGCGAAATCACTAACACGGGCGAACAGAAAGAGTGATAATATCATTTCCACTAAACATGGACAATATTTTGCTGCGAGGGACCAAATGAAAGAAAAAGCACCATATCTTATTTAACTCGATATGCTCCTCACGAATGTGATCCTCGCTCATCTGTAACTTGCGTTATTACTGAGATAAATGTTTTTGAAGCCGAGAACAACAATTATATAAGTACATATTTCATTTTGGTATGATTTACCTGCCGTTTAGGGAGTAGTGTCATTCTTTTATGCTGCCATTGATTACAACAAGATACGTTTGTAATGTTTGAAGTATTCTCCCCTAAATAGCGGGAGCAAGAATAGATAATAATTGTCGAATCAAATTAATGCAAAATACACTATACGGCACAAAGACTATTTAGACATATATAATTCTGAAAATAATGTTTATAAAGGTTTTACTTTGAGTTATGAGCCGCAAGAGACTCTTAGGTTGTATGAAAATACTAAGTTTACCAGAAAAAAAACCATATCTCACGAGTTTCAAGTCGAAAGGGTCGATAATGGTATAATATTTTACCTTCACACTATCTATAAGTTTCTTCTGCAATCGTTATAACACACAGGATATAGAGTCCCTGTGGTTCATTCGTAATGAGGACTTAAAAAAGACTTTTAAACTAGACAATTTATTAGCTTGGTTAAAATCAGCTTAACTGAGATTCAAATGCAGCTTCACGGCCACTGAAAACCCATTCTTACCTCTCATCTACCGTACAGCCAAGCCACGCTACGACAAACTGCGACAAAAAATCGCCTGATACGATTTCTCAAGAAACTTTCAGGAGACAACCGGTCGCCATTGTGGTCGATTTCATTGTTTTAGCCGGGCAAAAGTATCAAATGTGAGTGCCTTGTATTAATGTGTAATTGTTTTTCACATGTAGCCAGTGAACCAACAAGCTGTACAGAGAAAAAATTCCACTGAAAATGCTGGTTCGTTTGACGGTGGGGATACATGGAGTTGTAAGAATTAATGTACGAGCCTCTAGTCGCACCCCATGGTCGCAGCGCACCAGTCACATTCGGAGTGTATATCGGCTCGAGCTTGTGTGACATTTAAAAGACCTTGAAACTAGACAGAGAGGACTGAATCCGGCGTATACTCGCAAATTAATATTTGAAAAAAATTACAAGGTTGGGTGTGATACGTATCGCAGAACAGTTCACTAAAAATAATCATTAATTTTTGCACCATGGATTTTAAAGCTAGCGTACAAAAAAAGTCTCACGAGGTTACACTTAAACATTTGGTGCACCACAGTCCATTAGTTATCTGTGGACCATAAATAGCGGTATTTGCGCTCACTTGCGCCAAATGAAGTTATTCTCATTTTCCAGGATCTATGCACGCCATTTCGCGAAGAGATTTCTAATTCTAGAGTAGTACCTGGCATGTAAAACGTTCTTATTGTTTGCGATTGCTGTGATTATTGGTTAACTATTCTGTTCAATGGTTCAAATTATTCCTCCCGGATAGCAGGTGTGAATAATTCAAACCGTTCGAGATTATCTCGATCACGTAACTAAGAAGTCTCGTGGGACAGTCACGAACGGTTCGAGATTTTGGTGTGTTTGATTCCAGCGGGTGGATCCCTTCAGCGTCCGTCACATTGTTCATTTCGTCTCAAATCATAATTTCAACTCGATAAACCACGTCCCAGTGAGAAAGACTCATTCGGGAAGACTGCGTGGAATTTTTTCGAGACGTTGAATCACTCACATAATTATGGAACCGTTCGTGATTGTGCCACTTGACTCCTAATTGTAAGTTGCGTGATCGAAATTTTCTCGAACAGTTCAAACCGTTGAAACTATTGAGGTAGATGGGCATGGCGCTTTCTATGGTGGCCAACGACTGAATTTCAGTTTCGCTCCGCGGACCCATTGAAATTGTGCCGTGGAGCCTCTTTCATTCCGAGATGAAGCGAAAATATTTTCACTCCGGGTCAGATAGTAACAGTCCGTGTGACGCAGGCACCCTCTGGTGTTCGTTCTTTCGGGCACCCACCTTGGATGTCTCTAAGATACTTAGATCGCAATATTTCTCAACATTAACTTTGGACTAAGGTATATATCTGAAATTCAATCCAGGAGACGTGTCTATCATCAGATTAAATTTGAAAATACTTCATTGAAAATGTTTCTATAGAATTGAAATGAAAATTATTATTAATATGCAGTTTTGAGCTTTATTCTGATACCATACTCATTACAACCCTTTACTTCTAAAACGAGTTTGCTCCACTATGTTGGAATTACTCTTAAAAAAGAACTACCGCAAGATCCTACAAACAGCAAAAAGAACATACAATAATGAAATACTATTAAATTGTGACATTAAGTCGAAAGCTGCCTGGGTAATAATTAATAATACTAAAGATTGGATGAAAAATAGTCTTACCAACTTTGAATAATGCTCCAAACTATTTGTCACAGGCTGATCAGTTTAATAATCACTTCACTTTCCTTAAAGCATCCTCTCATGAAACAACTAATTTTACCCACTAATTTAATAATAGGATCATTCTTTTTCATCAATCGCTGTTTGGAAACGGAGCTGATCAATATCAAACTTCTTCAGGGCAAAGTAAGCAGTAGCCCCGATGAAATACCCGGAAAATTGATTTTTCATAGCTTTGACCTAATTAAGGAACCAATGCTATTCCACATCAATGAGTCGTTGGCTCAAGGCATCTTCCCAGCTCAGCTAAAAATCTCTAAATTATACCAATTTATAAAAACAAAGGCTCGCGCGTAGACTTAAACAACTACAGGCCAATTGCCATTCAAAACACGTTGTCAAAAATATTTGAAAAAGTTCTACATAATCGACTAACCTCCTTCCTGGAAAGACATAATTTACTTTCTCCATTCCAACATGGTTTCCGCAAGGGAAGATCCACCCTATACGCTACCTACGAAGCAGTCAACTCTGCTTTGAAGTCCCTAGACCATAAAAGTGAGACTATAGGGTTATTTTTGATTTATCCAAAGCGTTTGATTGAGTAAATCACCATATACTCCCGAGGAAACTTGAAAAGACTGGGAATCAGAGGGGAACCCAACAAATGGATTGGCTCTTTCCTCAGAGATCGCTTACAGGTTGTGTCACTCACGGTCAATGGAGTGAAATATGCCTCCTCTCCTAAAAAAATTGCCCTGGGTATTCCACAAGGATCCATATTAGGACCATTTCTCTTCCTGCTCTAAATCCTTCCTCAGGCCATCAGTAACACAAATGGCCTATCTCCAATCCTTTATGCCGATGACACAAATGTCATTCTATCTGACTCATCATATCCCAACTTTATTAAAAAAGCAAACAGAGCCACTGAGGATATTAGGAAATGATGTCAAGAAAACGGCTACATCTGACTACTAATATGACATGGGAAAAGCAGGTTGAGGATTAAAAAGCAAGCTACATTCAAGCTACTATTTATTTAGACAACTGAGACACACTGCAACCATTGATGTTCTATTAAAATTATATTATGCTGAATTCCATGCTGGGGTGTTACAAAGCATATTGTTCCGGGGGACATCCCATTTCCTTGACGAAATATTCATCTTTCAAAAACGAATTACAATAATCATCACCTTCCATAACATAAAATCTCCCTCCAAGCCTATTTTCCATTCCCTAAAATTTCTACCACTCCCCTGCATATGTTTATTCCAACTTATTTTACATGTGAAAAAAAAACTTGACTCAGTTCTCCACTAATTCTGATCTTCATGATCACCATACTAGGAGGAAAAACGACCTTCATTGTTACTTTATTAGAACAGAAAGGTTGAAATGTGGACCACAGGAGATGGGAATTAGAGTTTACAATAAATTTCCTGCTGAATTTAAAAAATTACGAAGAGCTAGCCTCTTCAAGGCAAAACTTAAAGAGTTTTTATTTTAAAAACTGTATTACTCAGTGACTGAGTTCATGAGAGATGACTCTCCTGAAACTTAAAGAGTGTATTTTCGTGTATATTTTATTTCACTTATGTAAATTTTTATGTGACTCGGCATGAACTATATTAATTATTTTTAAAAACTGTAAGTGCTAATGCTTTACTAATGTAAAACTTGATGGAAAATAATACTGTTTGTTACTGCATTGACTATTCCTACTATGTCGGGAAATTTTGCTAAACATGCAGGATTATCTTTTTTGACGTGCTATATATCGGTTATAGAGAGTTTTACTGCATCTGATCTAACATGGCAAATAAACTATTATTCATATTAAGTTGTACAGTTGTAACACTCCCCTCCGAGTCCCCGGCAAGCATAAGATTTCATTACCGTCATTATGGCCGGAGACTCGTTGGGCAGTGATCGCAGTCACGTCCGACGCCCATCGGACTCGATAGGAAACTATTATTATTATTACTCATAAAAATATTAAACTGGCCCCTATCTAAGTAATTATTGTGTGAGGGTAATCCCAAAAATAAGGTCTCCAAAGCGTTGGGGACGGAGTGAAACGATTCTTGCGGCTGTTGGTCACACTGTTGTGATTGCAGCTTCCCCCAATACCAAACAAGCATGTGTGTGCCTCGTTCGGACGCTCATTCTTGGCTTGGTAGCCGTTGAGAATGGAGCTCCCGTTGGATTCTACCGCCAAGTGCGAAGTTCGCGCAGTTATTTTTTGAATGCAAAAGAGGTTGAACCGATTGAAATTCATCACCGATTGAAGGAAGTGTATGGAGATTTGTGCATGGATGTCAAAAACGTTCGCAAGTGGTGTAGAGAGTTTGAAGTGTCGGCATTCCTCTTCGCCCAAACCGCGAAAATTCAAACAAAAACAGTCACGACTACTTTTGTTGGTCGACTTTATGCATGGTGGCGAGCTGGTATGACAAAGGCATACAAAAAATGTCACTGCGTCTACAAAAATGCATCGCCCGAAATGGAAATTATGTAGAAAAATACACAAATGCTCAACCTTTAAAATTATGTAAATATTATGGAAAATAAATGGATTTTTCCTATTTACCAAAGAAATAGGAGACCTTATATTTTGGATTACCCTCGTGCAATAAATTGTTTCTAGTCGTTACACGTTCCCGTTGCTAAGGATAGTAAGGTAGGTATTTATTATTGAGACACGTAAGATGCTCCCTGTCAAGACATTCGAGTGCCCCATTGTTCCGATGGTTTGAAGTTTTTTCTCTATAGGCTTACCATTGGGATTCCTATTATTTACACTGTTGCAATGCAAATAATCTTCATGATACATGAGCGGACACCTTTAAGATATTCCGGAACGGAGCGATGAATGAGGTCCGCGGAGCGAAACTGAAATTCAGGCGGAATTTCGCTCCGGTTGGCCAGAGGCCACACAGCGACTGTTCCTACAACCTTTAGCCACATGAAAATTCTACGACAACTCTTAGCACAATATTTTGTGCCCAATAACTCGCGTTTTAATTGACCTGGCTTAATTGAGCCGGGCATTAATGATGCAGAACTATATCCATACCAGGAATGCAAATTCTTTTATTTGCGGAGCGGTGATCCCTCATTCATTGCTCTCGAAGATTATATTCGCGATCTTCTTGCTAACTGATTACCATTTTTCCAACCCGAAGGTATAACACAGAACATCCAGCACTTGAAGAATCTGGGAGTGGACGCCGTGTGGCTCTCGCCGATCACGAAGTCGCCGATGAAGGACTTCGGATACGACGTGTCGAACTACGTGGAGATTGATCCACTTTTCGGAACAATGGACGATTTCAAAGCGTTGGTCTCCAAGCTGAAAGAGCTGGGTGAGTACAAAACTTTTAATTTACATTAAAGCTAACCTTGACTAAACAAGGGAGTCGATTGAACCAAACGGTACGATAGCACCGGGGAATATGGAAGCCATTAATGTATGCAAGCGGCCATATTGAATTGATCAATTGCACAGTTTATTTACAGTGTGACGTCAGAATACTTTTTATTAATTCTCCAATTTATTGTTTCTTTAAAATGCAACAGAAGTCCTCAGCACATGCCTAATTCTTCCTCAGGTCCCTCAACCATCCATCTCCTCTCCACATCCAAATAGTTGAATCTGAATAGTTGAGTAGCAGGAATTATAAAAAAACGTGGATTACGATCGTAAAATATTTGTTATTACGTATTCAAGAATAAAACCACACAAAAGTTTATATTTGTTTAATTACCATTATAGAATGTTTAGAAGACATTTGGGTATATGCGTTTCAAATTTCAAAAACAATTATATGCGTTTTGGGGGCGAAATTCATATGCATACCTTCAGCAATAGTCTTGGAAATTAACGCCAGACTATACTTACATTATTTTCTTTACTTCACCAAAGTGAAACGAGGTAACTGGTCCCAAGGCTGGTACAAATTGAATGTAAGAACATAACCTAAGGGAATAACATTAAGTTAGCCAATCACGATATTTCACAATGCCTTAAGTCAGCTAAATTCAAACAATATAAAATCTTCTTTTGTTGTTTAAGTTAGCCAATGAGGAGTTCCCTGCCAAACGACGCAGGCATTGTTTTGAATTGAGGAATTAAATAGTGAAACAATTCTTCCATCAAATAGCCAAATTCTTTTTCTAACCAGATATGAGTTTCGACTCTATTTTGATTTCTCTATCGTTGGTATGTAAACACTCTGAGCTTCCCTTTGTCACAAGCACAAGCAACAATTGCTTGTGACTGGCCAACTAAAAGCCTCGCGCGTCTTCGTGATTGGACAACTTTAGGATGCTCCACCTCAACGTTCCTAGTAACAACAAATATTCAGTTCAAGCCTGTTCATTGCTTTTTTTAAAAATTGCTTTCACTGATGACACGCCTTAGCTATTTAAAAACAAAGCTATGATACAAAATATTTAGATTATTTGACGAATATATCCTTAATAAACACATTTTCCAGCCATAGGAGACGACTGCTGCGACATTTCTGTTGATTCACAGTATTTTTACTTCAATTATAGCAGATATTCGTTAAGAACTAAAAAAATAACATGATAAGGTGGCAAAATTTTCTTTTGATTCAATTCCTTCTTTTTCATCGCTACATATAAACGTTTTTCGCGAAAATAGTATTAATATTAGATATAAAAATGATATTTCACCAACGATTTTCCCACTCACACTTAATTTAATTTCAGGTTCGATTTGCAAAAAACCAGCGCGGAAAGGTATGATTTTTTTGTTCGTACCAATTAGAAGACAAGTTTTTCCATAGGTAGCCAGAATATGCATGAAATGACATACATGCCATTTTGCGATGGAACCACCATAACGAATAAACATGAAAGATGAACATGAACCATCTATGATATGTCATTATGGCGCATTATAACCCCCTCCACTACAATTCAAGCGACCTACTCCAAACTTCCTATGTTATGTATTCACTTTTTGTACTTACGTTCAATGTGGATGAGTCTTGAAAGGTACTACGTACCTAGAGTAACTCCCCGCCAATTTGGTGTTTGTGTGATTTTTCCTTAGGTCATTAGTCTAAAGTACATAGTGTCCAGAACACGAAAAAATGAGTTAAAATTTCATTTGAGCGTCATTTGCGTTATTTATAGCTGCTTAAGGATAGCAATATGGCCGCCCTCAAACTGTTTGACGTTGTTTCTCGTGTCCCTGGATATTCCTCGCTGTAAAAGATAAAGTAGCATGGCATGACGCCTTAGATACGGGTAAATTACGTCACGAGGCGTAGTGTATCTGTTTTTTTCGGTATTTAAGCGATTTACTTTTTGTTACTACGGCATTATTATGCATGTTACACCACAGAAACTTACATTTTTCATAACTTCATTCAACTCTCGACACGATGGTACGGTTTTTTTCTAGAAATAATTGTTATGCAAACACTCCATGTTCTAGCTACTTTTATTCTCCTCTCTCAGGTATCAAATTGATAACGGACCTCGTTCCTAACCACACCAGCGATCAGCACGAGTGGTTTCAGAAGTCAGTGGCGGGAGACCCGAGATACAAGGATTACTACGTTTGGGCGGATCCGAAGTTTGTGCCCCCGTCTCAGACACGTCTTCCGCCGAACAATTGGGTAACTACTGGTGTCGCAGTTAAACTAACACAAAAATAATCCTTATAATATGATTCCTTTTTTTTGACATCCCAAGGGAAATTGCTGTTAAGTCTAGTTTACGCCCGTCGTAGACATGAATACCACATTTGCATACATATTATTGCATTCTAGGGCGTAGAATTGAAACGTTAACCGTGAGTTGTAGTCACGCTCGATTTCCAGTTTCTAGCCGCCTGTCAACCGGAACTTGTGTTGGTAATGGTCACCCATCTTTGCTTATCTACAACGAAGTCCAAAACGAAGTCTACTTGACAAAGGCCCTCGAAAGGACACCTCGTGGCAATCTCAAGTATTATGAACAAATTAATGATGAAAATGAATTTCAATTCGCAGTTATTGTTAAAGTATTTCTCGTTCGAAGATAGTATTGGCGTATTCCCTATAGCTGTGTTAGGTTCTTTTATTTATCAGTTTGAAATATCACTTTAAATTATCTATAAATTAGGGTATTTGTAGGTTCTAGTTTTTTTTCTTAAATCAGATTTGCGTATAACTCTGCGCTGGTGATACTCTTGGTGAATAACAAATACTTTTGTGAATAATCAACCTTTCGGTTTTGAGCATGGCCTCGTAAACGTTTACCCTGCGGATGTTAGTTTTTTGGTGTCGTTTTGTAAAGAAAAGTAAAACGAAATAATAGATGTAACTCAATATTTATAGTGAAAATAAAACGGCACCAATCCGGCTCAACTTTGTGGTATTTCATGATGTGACACGTAGAAAACACTTTGTTACTTCCACAGATTTTTCATTTATTTCCGACCATATGACGTCGAACAGTCAACAGAATCACCTTAAATCATTTGTTTATACAGCACTTAAAGTGAACAATTTATTGCACAATAATATTACATCTGTTAATAGCTGAAATCTGTTTCTGAAAAATTTAACAAAATGACCCTTAAAAACGAAATAGGATACATATACTTATTAAGAGTATTAATTTTATAGGGTTTTCGGTAACAATGCTAGAATTTGAAGTCTGTTGGTCCGTATAAGTCTTATTTGTAATAATTTTGTCTTGCATTTCGTGATGAAACAGTTGTTTGTGGTTTACCACTTAATTTTTGCTTATGTTTTAAACACTGAATACAAGTATCTTTCGTCGTCACTCCCAAAAATGCTCCTTGTTCTATGAAGCTACGTTTGCATATATCTTTGTATAAAACAATGCTTGCTGGAGTAAAAAAAACATTTTTCAGCTCTCAACTTTCATTTTCATTCCCAGACGAGTGCATTCGGTGGATCGGCTTGGGAGTACAATTCTGAGCGAGACCAGTATTATCTACACCAGTTCTCAATATCGCAGCCAGACCTAAATTATAGGAATGACAATGTGACCAGGGAGATAATGGTGAGTGCAATTATATTTTTAAATAGTCCAATCAAGCACACCAACCTTAATAATAGCTCAAAATATTTTCAAAATATCGACGGGATCTGAAAAAATGTCTACTTATATTTAGGAAGCAACTGAAATAACTGGTAGACATATTCTTGGCATTAGTAAATATTTGAATGTCAGCTTTTCCTAAATCTGCGTATTATCTGAACAAGACATTGTAACCCTCACCCCTTTAGCTTTCGGTTACCTTACCTTTCACTTGTCTTCCGGCTAGCTCATTTGTTTCCTTCCACACACACTCTTACACAGGTACATGTATTATACGCATATATATATATATATATATATATATATATATATATATATATATATATATATATATAATGTCTTGGTAGAAAATCGCTCTCGGCGACGATGCACATGCATAAATAAAACAGTGATACACTAAACAAACACAGAAACACGCAAAAAGGACACTCACAAAATAAAACTTGTACGTTTCGGCGTCAGGACGCCTTCGTCAGCGGTAGAGGAATGATGAGTCCGCTCTGTTCCCTTGGGAAGGAAAGGGCAGAGAGGAAGGAAAGGGGGGGTAAGTGCGAATGGATAGTGGTGGGGAGAGAGAGGTGGCTATTGGGCTTTTAATTCAATGGGCTAGGTTTAGCCCGGGCTTTTCGAATGCTCTTGTCACCCAAATATGGGCGTATTCACGAATTTTCACGTCAACATTACCGGCGGATTGAGGAAGGGCTTCTATGATCTCTAGGGAGAAACAATCGTCAAAATTTTGAGAGTGGGAGGCGGTATGTTTGGGAATGGGATCAAGAAAAGGTGGAGTTTTGGTGGCATGGCGGTGATTGTTCATACGGATATTGAGGGGGGTGGTACATTTTCCCACATAGAAGGCAGGGCAGAAATTGCAGGAAAGGCGGTAGATGATGTTGCTGGTGGTACAATTGGCCGTAGAGGATGATCTTTTGAGGGAGGGGGTGGCGGAGGGGCGGAGGAGAGAGCAGCATTTGCACCTCGGGCGTCCGCATGTTGAGGAAAGTGGCGGAGGGGGGGCGGTGGGTTGCAGGGAGGGTCTAGTGGATTTTAAAATGTCCCGAAGATTTGAGGGACGCTTATAGGAAACTTTGGGACATGAAGGTAGGAGGAGGGAAGTAGAGGTATTGTTTTTTAAGATTGGATACAGGTCTTTCAATATGTTTTTGATCCTGTGTGCACCAGGGAAGAATGTGGTGACAAGGTTAAGTTGGTCAGGTTGGTGGGTCTTGGTCTGAGGGGTATATTTTGCAGTAGGAGACAGGATTTTATTTAAAAGCAACTTCTCTGGGTACTCTCGTTCTCTGAGAACGAGAGTACCCAGAGGGTACGGCTAATTAGTGAAATAATACCATCTTCACCGTTTTCCCTTTTTTGGCTTAACACGGCTCCAAGACCGTAATCACTACTATCAGTGCTCAAAAACATGCGTTTCGAAAAGTCGGGATGGGAAATAACAACATTGTTGACGAATAACGCCTTGGTGGCGACAAACGCCTCCTCATGCTCCTGCGTCCACGCCCACTTCGCATCCTTTTTAAGGAGCCGCAGCATCGGATTTATGGTATTGGAATAGTTTCTACAGAAACGAGAGTAATAATTCCCGACGCCTAGAAATGCGCGCAAACCTCTGACGTTTTTAGGTCGTTCGTAATCCATAATAGCCTTAACCCTTCCAGGGTCAATCCTGATACCTGTAGTGTCTATGACATGCCCCAAGAAATTAATTTCCTTCCGGCAGAATCGCGACTTCGATAAATTCAGCCTTAAGTTTGCCTTTTGCAACTTATCAAACATTTCCCGTAAATGAATTATGTGGTCGTCAAAAGATCGAGAAAATATTACTAGGTCGTCAACATAGGTAATGGCGTGATCTGAATCTTCGTTCCTCAGTGCCTCGTCAACGCATCGAACTAAGGCTGCCCCACTGTTTTTTAGGCCAAACGGGACTCTACAAAATACGTATGTGCGCGATTTGAATAGGAACGCAGTGTATTTTTGGTCATCTTCATGTAATTTCAACTGCAAGAACGAAGCGGTGAAATCCATGGAAGAAAACCACTGTGTTCCATTAAACTTTCTGAGGACCTCTTCGATTTGGGGCGGTCGGTCGTTTTCCGCGATAGTTCTAGCATTTAGTTTCCGGGCATCGAGGCAAAGGCGCACCTGACCTGATTTCTTTCTAACCACCACAAGTGGATTCAAGAAAGGGCTCGTAGCTTTACGTATGATGCCCTGTTGTTCCATATTGTTGATTTCCGCGGCAACTTCGTCTTCATAGGCCTTGGGGATGGGGTATACTCTTTGTTTAAAGGGCGTCTCGTCATTTAATTTAATACGAAACTCGAAGTTTCTCGCTGGGACTAAAGAAGGCATAAATAAAGTATTACATGTTATTAACAGATCCCTTAGTTTTTTGTTTTCCGTCTCTGATAAAGTTTCTTGTGACTCGTATTCCTCCACAATCTGTAAATTAGAATTTGTCGCGTCGGTCCCCGTTCCAACTGAAGCGCAAATTCTCCCGTCACTACTCTCCTTAAAGTCCTGGACGACGGCGCTTTCCCCTGGGGAATTCAACGTAATAATATTCCTCCGTAAATCCACAACTGCTCGGAACTTCGTCAAAAAATCAACGCCCAAGATTACGGGGCGAATCAATTTCCTCACTACTAAGCATACTATTTCGAATTCATGTCCCCCTATCGTAAGCGGCATTAATACTTGCTCGCGGACAGGAGCTGATTTATGTTGATCGGCGCCGACGATATAAGTTTTACTAATAGGTAAAGTGGGTAGTTCTATTCCTTGCACACGGAGTGCCCTAATTTTATCCTCCGATACCGCCGACACTTGGCTTCCGGTGTCTATCAACGCTACTACCGGGTGGCCCATAACAAAAACTCTAATTTCAGGGCACTTTAGATACTCCCTGCTATTCTCATGGTAGGTATAATTTACCGGACACTTCTCCAATTTCCTCATAGACACAATAGGGACTTCCACAATTATCCTTGGTGAGTTTGAGCGGGGGAAGTCGATTGACCCAAACTCTGCATGTTTCCCATTTGCGTAGCATGAGGCAGTAAAGGCGGTGGTAGACTATAATCTCCCTCGCGTTGTATTCTCATCATCCGATCCCTTTCGTTCACCGCGTCAACACGGACCCGCTGCCAGCATTGTCTCTCGTTTCGCGAAGGTACCGTTCGATTACACCGTTGGTAGCCCCTCGCTTGAATACTGTTCAAATTAACTGGCCTTTCTTCCCGTCGTGCCTCTTCCATTTGGGATTGATCGTATCGCCCGAGCATGGTTATGAGTTTTTCAAAAGTAGTGACCTCGGCGCTTCGGAGTAAGTCCTGCGCGTATATAGGGAAATGTCTGATTAATAGTGCCACGGTCTCTTCCTCATCGACAGGCGGTTCACAAAGTCTAAGGGCCGCAATTTTCCGGGTCGCGTATTCCTGCATCGAACTGCCCGGAAACCTTTGGTATTTCCCCGACATTATCCGCATTTTGCAACTAATCCTATGCTCGTTACTCCAGTATCGCGCATAGAACAATTTTTGAAAATCTATCATATTTTCAGGAAAAGGGAATATGGCGTCGGCCCAGCCCTTAGCACCGTCCTCCAACATTTGATAGAACAACATGGGTCTTAACCGTTGGGGTATGGCGTGGAGGGAATAATAATTTTCCACACCGCGCATGAACGCCACGGGGTGTTCGGATGGCTTACCACGGAAAACCAGTTTCGGGGGTGGATTGGGGACATTTAAGGAAGAATTTACACCATTTATTTTTTTGTGCTGATTGCCCTCAATTTCGGACATAATCTCATCCATCTTCCTCTTCTGTTCGATTTTGACTTCCTCCAATACGTTCGCGTTTCTCGACACGTTCTGTAACACTACTTCGACTTGGCTTTTCACGTTCCCAATCTCTACTTGGTCAGCTTGGGTTTGGGCGTTCAATCTTTCAATCCGACACTTTAGATCACTTTCAATGGCACCTATTTCCATCCTAACCTCCCCAACCTGTTCGCCTATTCTTTTCTCTACGTGCCCTGCAAGTTCAACTCGGACCTCATGGATTTCCTCCCGGAATTTTGCAATCTGACCCGAAATCCTCTCTTCCATTCTAGCATTATTCTCCTCCATTTTTTTATTATTCTCCTCCATTTTTTTATTATTCTCCTCCATTTTTTTATTAATGTTCTCTCCCATTTTATTTATATTCTCTCCCATTTTTTTATTATTTTCTCCCATTTTATTTATATTCTCTCCCATTTGTTTCATAAACATCATCATGTCTTGCATAGTACAGGGGCTTTCAACTGCCACTGGGCTAACATCACTCTGCTCGACTCCCGGCATATTCTGCGTGACAATGTCTTCCTCCCCACTAGACACTTCGATTATGCTCAACGGATTATCCTCAACCGACTCCGCCTCATCGTCCTTCGGGGGTTCCCTATAATTTTGGAAGCTACTGCCCGAGTAATCCATGCCGCCGAAATTTAACACAGAAAAAGGAAAATACACGAGAGAAAATGAACATACGCTATATTTAAAGTGATTAAATGCCCGTACGTTAAATGCAAAGGGTAACACCCTTAACGAGGTCAAAATCTCGGCCAACGTTAAATTAAAATACAACGAATTGCGAGTGAATGCAATTAGTTCAAAATGTCCCACAATGTCAAATTCCAGCCACACGTTAAACCCATCGTCGAATGACAAGCCCCACGTTGGGCGCCATTTGTAACCCGTGTCCACACGAGTAAGGGGAAGGGGAAATGGGAGGAAAGGTGGGAGGAAAGGAATTCAGGGACGGGGAGGCGGGGAGGAAAGAGGGATGCCGACTAAGCTTTTGAGCAAATGGGTTGGGGTTCATCAACGATCGCGGGGTTTCGAAGTGACTTAATGCATAATGGCGAACGGATGGTTCCGCGAGGACAGGTTTGTGGGCAGAGACAGTAAAACATGGAAATATCCTTTTGCAATATCGAACTATTTAATTCAGAGAATAACACTAAATACTAATCTAAAACTAAATTTAAACAAAACAAATTATGATGCGTAATAATTGCAACAATACATGGCGAACATTCGCAAAATGTCAATCAAATGAAACAGTTTTACCCTTCAAGGTCCTTTTTCCCATTTCGAGAATCACTAGGGAAAAGTTACAATATTTTAACGGTTTGAACTTAACAATTTCTACAATCACGCACCCTCAATTGAAAACTAAACACATTCACACGGGACCAGGGGGGAAAAACACGGGAAAAAATATGTCGACAGTACGAAACTTGGGGCACTTTCTTCTTGGGTTGGGGAATCTCTTCTTTGAACTATAATAGGACTATTCTTCTTGGATTGGGAATGGGGGGGCTCTTCTTTGGTCTAGGAATGGCCGTTTTAGGCGGGCGGGATATAAGTGGTACTTATCGTTATCGGGGATAACTGGTGCAACTGCGGCGGCGCTGGCAATGATCGCCCCGTGCTCTGCACGTAGCAGCTGATGATGTAGTTGGTTTTACTTGAGCGGAGACAGGCGACGGCGATGGCCACGGATTCCTTGGGACCGCTACTGGACACGACTTAAATTCAGCTTCCTTATGCGTCGGTCGTCTCTCCCTTTCCGTTCCTCGTCCGCACAATGCGTCTCTCTCGCTCTCCAACCAATGTTTCAGCCCTCCTAATTTTTGGGTGTCAGCCGCCACCACAAGAACCATCACATGTAAGTAAGTCCCCCCCGACCATCCTCTGCCATTTATATGCGCTAGCGCGCGGGGTGAGAAGGGGGGGGGATAGGGGGATAAGGGGAGGTGGCTTCACTTGACGCAGGCCGCATTATATTTCGAAGCACAGTCACTTGCAAAGCATGAGCGGTGGATGGAGGGGGGGGGGAAAAGGGAAGGTCGTCCGCCGAACGGCGGAGATACACTTAAGAAAGGGGGGGGGGAGAACGTGGTGCAGGGAACTCACACACTCGAACACACATGAATCATTCACTCACACAGCGATGACCTTAAAATTAACACAATATACAGCACAAAACCGCCTCTTCCACAAACCCATTGCAACCGTCCAATCGGGAACGGTTACAATATATATATATATATATATATATATATATATATATATATATATATATATATATCAATACCCTTACTGTACCGTTCAATTAAGGAAATTAAACGAAGAAAACATTTATATTTTTCATTCACAAATATTTCTGTATTCAATTTCTTTAGTTTCGATTGGGCCCAATTTACAAATTAATAGAAATGTCATTCTAATTAATAATCTTAATTAAATTTATATATGTAATATTGCAGTGGGCTGTTTTTCCTTTTTTAAATAACCATTTCAATGTTTATATATTTCCACTTATCGTGGCTACTAGTCTCGGCGATCCGCTGGACCGCGACGTTGGTCTGGCGTGCGCCTTCCCGCAGGATTTCCTCCCGGTGACTCTTCGTCCCTGCTCTTCCCTCCGTTCTCCCTCTTTTCTCCGGCGTCCGCCGTGTAGTCTGCTCTCCTGGCGCGAACACCTTATCTTTCCATCCTCTACGCGCCCCTTTTCTCCCGTTCTCCTCTCGTACCTTTTTCACTCTCATTCCCGTTTCTCTCACGGTCCCGTAACTACTCACGCTCGTTTTCTCCCCCTCCCGTCACTACCGACGCTGTTTTTCTTATTATTGCCCCCTCCTTATCTACGCTTTCTCACCCATTATTACGCCGTGCGTAATGCCAAATTCCCGGCGTTCGACGAATGATCCATTGTTACTCGCGCCGCGGGTGCTGCCAACCCGTGGCGTTTAACCCGTAGGGTTACAACATTTTATTGAAATTACATAATACTTTCAATGGAGTAATAAATTTAAAACGATGATTTTAATGATTTTTTATTTACAGCTCTTTGTATCGCTGTTTCAAGCTTTTGTTTGGCATTCTAGTAATATTTATCGCTAATCAGTAACATATTTGCGGAAAATAGAGTAAAGAAATATTGTATTTAAAATGTTCACAATTGTTTACAAATATGCATATTTTTTACATTCTTTTATTGCATGACGATTGGTATTGAATGATGATGCCAGTGCATTGCCCACGCGGAAAAATATTAGAATAATAAAAATAAAATAATATCACTCACATATAAAGCATAATAATCAAAATAATAATGGAAAGAGGTATATTATTAGCTGCGGAAACAAATCTGATAACTTAACCGAGATTCAAACCCGGATCCATTGTCGGCGTGATCAAGTGAGTTAGTCACTTTCTCCCAATGATGTAGATGGAGACGGCATGAGCATAGTTTGGATTAACGATTAAAAATTAACGGTTAAAATTGATCGCTAAAAATGTAGTTAACTATTTAACTTAACCGTTACTTTTTAACGAGTTAACTTTTAAATTTTAATCGTTAAAATTATACATTAACTGATAAAAAACTAACTTCAGTTAATTTTTGGCAAATGTCGACCTGTTCGGCTTTGGGCGTAAAGCTTGCCCAACAGACAAAGGGTAAAAACGGTATATAGGAATGCAATATAGCTGGGTAATTGTGCAATAATGCAATGAATAGGCCCAGACGAGTACATCCAAACAAAAGCGGGGTTGAGTGGAGTGACCGCCGAAGTTTAGGAACGCACCCTCAGACGAGAATAAATGAGACCGCTCGAAAACCATGTCCGCGAGGGCACGAATGCCTTACTCGGCGACATCGTGACATCAATACTACGTAGTTGAACACGGGAAAAGGGGTCACTAAGAAACCTACGACGGTTAAGAAAAGTAACTTTTAACATAAAAGTTACTTTTTAAAACTTTAACTTTAATCAGTTAATTTTTCAAAAAAGTAACTTTTAACTTTAACTAGTTACTTTTTACAGGGAAGAACTTTCTTTAATCAGTCAATTTTCTTTTTGTAACTTTCCCAACTATGGGCATGTCGTCATCAAACTGTAACCCGACAACCTAAATATCCAAAATATCGCTTCCCCTTGTTCCTTCCTAGTTTCCCTTTCGATAGCGCGGACGAGTGTACGTATTAGCGAATATATAGCAAGAATACCTAATTACTAGCAGAATTACCCAGCGTTGCTCAGGATCACACTTCCTTCATAACTCATAAGAGGAGAGGGGTTAGTTAGTAGTTGTCAAAAAAGATTTCAGTGTTGTTAATTACGAGGGCAGACTTAAAAGTAAGGTCTCCATTTTTTTTTGTCATAGAAAATGACATTTATTTACATTGTTGGATACATCGTTGGAAAGGTCATGGCTTCAGCTATTTGTCGATGTAGTCACCCTGGCGCTCGATGATTTTCCTCATCCGCATGATGAACTTTTGAATACCGTCGTCATACCAGCTTCCGTCCGCGTTGCGAAGGCGTTGACCTCATCTTGCACCTCGTCGTCCGTCGCGATCTTCATCCCTCCTAGGTGTTTCTACAGGGTGAGGATTATTGCTAGTGGATTTCATGCCCCGGGAAACCACTATCAATAAGGAGAGATACTGCCACACATTACAAAAGCTTCAGCGCGCCATCAAGAACAAACGTTCAGGAATGCTGACGAAGGGGGTCTCATTTCATCACGACAACGCGCGACCGCATACGGCTAGTCAGACGCAGGCACTGATCTCGAAGTTTGAAGCCATGACCTTTCCAACGATGTATCCAACAATGTAAATAAATGTCATTTTCTATGACAAAAAAAATTTGAGACCTTACTTTTAAGTCTGCCCTCGTATTTTATTTATTGAAATAATTTGCTGAAAGCGCTCTTTTTAGACAAATACGATGCGTAAAAGAAAACCGATTGAAAAAATGAGTAACTTCATTCTTTCGGGTATCTGATAAAATAAATTTTAACTCTCTATCTTGAGTGATAGTAGTTTTAAAAAGCAAAAAATAAAAGAAAGAACGAATTTTAAATGCAATAAAGACCAAAATCTGGCTGTCAAGGAAATATGCTATTGTTGATTTCAGAGAAAAATGTGGGTTTTCCAGTAAAAACACGATTTTCAAGAAAAATCCGAATTGGAAACAATAATTGATTGAAAGAATTATAAACTTCATTCAAGTCATTCAACTATTCGATAAAAAAATCCCAACCCTCTTTCTTGAACGGAAGTAATTTAAAAAATCAAAAATGGAACCACTGCACAAAACCCAATACGTAGCGTTGACCACCAAAGGGCCCCTTTTTGGGGCCCTGAGTTTTTTAAAAATTGTCTATAATTTCTCTCCTGTCTTGTAATATTTTCACCAAGTAATTGGAAAATATATTCATGTTGAAAGAACACACAAATGGTAATTTCCACACTTTTTAATAAAATAACACTTAACAACCGACCATGGTTTCTACACCTTGAGAATGACACAATATGTTGAAACCATGGTCGGTTGTTAAGTGTTGTTTTTTAAAAAGTGTGGAAATTACCATTTGTGTGTTCTTTCAACATGGATATAGCGAACTTCCACAAAATCAAGCCTGAAACGATTTTATACGAAAAATATATTAGTTAAATTCAAATAACTGCGGAACTGGCCGCGCAATAACTTTAACGGAGTCGCCCGCTGATGGTCACACAATTGTGGGAAATTCACAGTGAAAAAAGCATTCACCTGGACTGGGATTAGAACCAAGACCCCTCGATTTCGCGCCGAGTGCTCTAATCAGTTAAGCTACCCAGGCGTCCTTTCTGAAATTGTTTCTTAAGTCCTGGGTAGCTTAAATGGTTAGAGCACTCGGCGCGAAATCGAGGGGTCTTGGTTCGAATCCCAGTCCAGACAAATGGTTTTTTCACTTTGAATTTCACATAAATGTATTTGTTACTTGGAGATATTGATTCTACTCGATTTTGCAACGGTTTTTCGCAGGGAATAGGTATATTTATTAATTTAAATAAATAAGCATGGAGAAAGCATGTTAACGATGTAAATACATACCGATTTCAAGTGAGTTACAAATGGAAAACATCGTTACATTGCAAAATTAGGGCGTCATCCCTTAAGCGCTAACGTAAATCGGGGCGAACAAAGATGGCGGACTGGCAACGCCCTAGTTACTACTTCAACCATAGACCAACATAGCCAGCGCCCTCTCCAACCATCTCATTGATTACAACCATCACGATTTTTACTGTCATACCTAACCAAGCATTTTTTTTACCCAGGAAGTTATGAAATTCTGGCTGGATTTGGGCGTGAGTGGATTTAGAATGGATGCTGCGAACCACCTTGTGGAGAAAGGAGATTTTCCAGATGAACCGGTCAATACGGATTCCGGAACGAATGACCCAAATGATTACGCCTACCTCAGGCACATTTACACGACTAATCAACCTGAAACCTTCGATGTCCTCGCGCATTTCCGTGAGATGCTGGACGATTACTCGCACGAAAAGGATAATATTACGAGGTGAGTATCAAAGAGAGCTCGTGAGCCACCACATTTTCACAACGAAATAGAATACAGATATAAAAAATGTAACCATTCTTGGACATTATAGAATAGAAATGCCATGTGTTAATATTAAGAAAGAAAGAAGTACGCTCATTGGTTGGTTTAAATGCGCGGACTTTTTGCAGCCTAAGCTTAAGTTACATTATATTCTCATATCTTCGATACGACAGGGGTACTTAATTTTATCCTGTATCTACGGGGGCTGTCTGGGGCATCGTCTGTTCCAGGTGAAGGCGAAGCAGAATATTTCCAGAAAATATTCATTCCCACTGTACCATTCGTAATTCCTCATAATCTTATTGTGAAGCTGCTTGAGATTAGAGCATGTGTACTATAGAGACGCTATCATTGGCGGCCCCAAGGGGGTAGGGACAATTGCCCCCCCAAAAAACTGGCGTATTTCTTTGTCATAGACCTTAAATTATAAGCCTAAATTATTTTGTTGCTTTTTTGTTATTAATATTTTGGTTATTTTACTTTATAATCCAATTAAATTTTTATATTTACTAAAACGCGTTTTAAAACCACAAGCTGAATTCAAACGTAAATCAAAATAATTTTGGAATTAGTTGATACTTGGTGGCAATGTAAAAGCGAAATATGTATTTAGTAAAAACTTTCTCTTCTTAAAAGGCATACGTTTGCTTCCAAACCATTTATAAAGTGCCATTCTGCACAGTTTTTTTTACGAATTTCCGGGACGAGACCCATGATCCCCCCTTTTCCTGGGGGTACCCCATACCCCAAGAGCCGCTGGTGCGCCACCCCCCCCCCCCCCCCCCCCCCCGAACCTCTGGTCTGGAGCCGGCCCTGGACGCTATAAGCGGGTTTATTCAGGGAAAGTCCCAGGTTTCCCAAAAGTTTTATCCAGGGAATTTCCCAGGCGTGTAACGCCATACACCTTGAAACTCCCGAAAATGCCTTGGCTTGGAAATGGCCAACGCTATACAGGCATCTCAATTGGTTAAATAAAGACGCTTTTGTGCCGTTAAATCTGTGGCGTTATTGATGGGAATTTGAAATTTTAAACAAATGCAGAATGCAAATGCAGTTTACAGACAAATATTACTGACGGAGAAGGCGCCATTAGCGGTTAATAGTAATTATTTTTCTAACGATAAAGTACATGGACGTCCCTTACCGGCAAAAGATTAATTTTACCTTAAGGATAAAATTTTTTGCCCAAATAACTAATTCGAATGAGACCGCTATAACTTATCCTTCAGGTCTATGAAACAAGCTTGGGATGAAAATTGACTGATAAAACGCGGTCTCTGGGATCCAGCATGTAAAGACCTCAAAGGCTTACCATGCCTGACGTCACATTCACCAGCTTGCTCTTGCCCCACTTATAATACATTGAAAGGCAAGGAGTCTATAATAATGTACTGCCAATTGCAAGGGTACCAGACGAGCCCTCTACTGTAGAGCCCTCTACATGCTCGAAGAGCCTGAGTAAAAACAAATGATAAAAGCCTACTTTCTGTAAACAATGTAGGTACTTCTTCCGTGGCTGACATGCCTTAGGGTGCTCTCCAATCACCTTGGGCAGATTGCGCAGATTAGCGCACAATTGTAGCAGATGGGAACACACGAGCGCACATTCAAGTCGACGATTGGAACGATCTACGCTGAAGTGTTTACAAAATGGCGGTACGATATTAACCTTCTTTAAAGAAATGGTCAAACTCATTTCTTGAATGATTAAGCTCTGATTTAATATTTTTTATCGATTTATCATCACAAATAATGTAGACATTTAGATATTCCAGTGTCTATTACTACATATTTCCCCACCATCACAAGTTTCGTCTGCTAGTGAACACACGCAGGCAAACTAAAGGTAAGGTGTGTTTCAATCCGCCCCGTAGTGAATCGAACCCGGGCCCACGGAATGTGAAGCCAGTTAGTACCACATCCTTTGCACAAGCCCGATACGAAGTTAACCAGAACATATGCCTTTTATGGCCTTACAGCTCCCGCTAAAGTTCCTGGTGTAGAACTACGCGGCAAAAAGGGGAGGTATAAGGGGAGGGGGGAAGTGAAAGGACGGAGGGGAAGAGTGGGAGGCAAGGAGAGAGAGAGAGAGATGCAAGGGACTCAAATTACTTCACGAAAAAGGCTCGAGGCACACACAGGCAAGACAAGTGTTTTAAAAATACCCCCCACTATGGCTTTACCGGAGACCCTATCTTGAGGTCTCATTGTACGACGATTCGAAACGGGACAGTAGGTAATGGTGAGTCATCATACTTCTCGAAGCACTTATGTTGACAGCAATTAGATAGGTTTGTGGATCCTCCCATTGAGGTAGATGGAGAGGGTATGACGTCATAAAACTAACCTGACACCAAAACACCCACTATATTGCCCCCCCCCTGTTCTTACCTTGATTGCTTTGGATAGTATGGACGAGTGGATGCATTAGCAGATATGAAGCAAGGATATCTACCTTCTGTTGAAAATTTAAGGCAAATAACTCTTGAAACATATACTAGCTACTTAGAGATACTATTTATACTCGATTTTACTAAGGTTTTTCACTGGGAATACGGATTATTATTAATTTAAATAAAATATATGTATATATATCCATGTATATGAAGAGTACATTTCAAAAAGCAAATGCATACTGATTTCAAGTGAGTTATCGATGGAAAACATCGTAAAATTGCAAAATTAGTGCGTTAGCCCGTAGGCGCTAACATAAATCGGGGGAATAAAAAGATGGCGAACTATCCACACCCACGCAAGAGCTTCAAGCATTGGCCACCATAGAAAGCACCCTCTCCATTTACCTCAATGGATTCTCCACAGTAAACAACCTTTCTCTCCCGTTTCGCAGGATTTTGAAAGTTCCGTAGCCCATATCCCAAAATCATCGAGAACTATTCAATGTATAGTATACATCCTTTTAGAGAGGTCTATGTAGAGCGTTACACGTTTAGTCGGCAGAATGGGTCTTATGGAGAACAATGTTGCCAAACGCACACTCCGTGTGCTCACCTTCAAAGGCCACGTAGACAACCATTTTCAACATCCCACTAAATTTAAGTCAGTTATTGTAGGGAATATCATTTTCATGTTTTAGACTCTTAGATATGCAGTAATTATACTGAATTGAACGATGTTAGTTTTTCTGCAGCTATTGGCAACATCGTACCTCCGATCTTATAGAGATTTAAAGAGTAAAGGAGAATCTCCATAAGAGCCCATACTGTCAATTAAATGTGGAACGCCCGATAGAAAACCATCCGCGAAAGGCACTTCTAATTTTTATCGGATTTTTCTGTTATAGAGTGATGATCACCGAATCTTACACCACCACTTACGAAATAATGAAACAGTACGGCGATGAAAAACGCCCAATAGCCCATTTCCCGTTCAACTTCAATCTGCTGGAAAACATGGGATACGAGGCTGAATTATTCCATTTGGCTATAAGCGACTGGATGGACAATCTACCGTATAATGCTTGGCCAAACTGGGTGGTAAGTATAATATGCATTATACAATACTGTTATGAGATCTATAATTCAATTATTTCTTTCAATCAGCGTTGCAAATATTCAGTTACATCATTGGATCCACTAAATACCTTATAACTTCAAATAGTACTATGGCCGGTTGCTCAAACAACACATATGCAACCAAAATAGTTAGAGATCAGTAAGTGAAGGTATTCACGTAATATCTGTGTGTGGCAGAAACATTCAATAAAATTATTGGTTTCACTGAAGGTATCATATCTTATTGGGGCTGATAGATAGTGTTAAACACTTGAGTTCCATAGAGTCATTCGATTCGATATAGGTATCTGTTGCTCTATCGATGGAGGAAGACACTCACTATATCAAACGAACTTGGAGTTTCATGAGTAACCAAGATGGCGGATTTGAAATGAACCGCTGGGAGGCAGAGTAACTTGACGAAAGAGTTATTACGTGACGAATTACAAGTTCATTCATTTATGCTGACCACTTATAACGTACATTGGTAATTTTATATATAAAACACACATGATTAAATGTTATACAGCAGCGATAAAAGCCAACCAAAATCAAAGAGGTAGCCAATTGGCCGAAGCAAAAACTACTGGGAGAAAAGTTACGAAAACTTTAGTTATTGCAACTTCGATTTAGTAATGAGCTCCATATTTTAAATAACCTAATCAATAATCTATTGCACCGGTTAGTATTTTTATAACAGGTATTTAATGACCAAATCTTTTATCTCATCAATACGCAAACCTCTAGCTTGGAAACCATGACAACCATCGAGTGGGAAGCAGAAGCGATCCAAGGCTCGTGGATCCATTGAATATGATTTCGTTGCTGCTGCCTGGTACGGCTGTGACTTACTATGGCGAAGAAATTGGAATGTTGGACAATATTGGTATAACCTACAACGAAACAAGGGATCCAGTAGGTAAAGAAGCCGGTCCAGAAAACTACTTGAAGGTGTCCAGAGATCCTGAGAGGACCCCTCATCAGTGGAATTACCAAAATTTCGCAGGTACCAACCAAATTCACTGGCACGGAGATGGTCTGATATTGCTGCCCTAATCATTCCCACTTCGAAATCATCTTTAAATTTTCCTATATTTTATTATCTACTTGCCTTGCATTAAGCTCCTTAATTTAGGGATGAATGATGACCCTAACAGCATAAGCCATGTTTCTTTGTTATTTCCCTTTAATAATAACAAAAATGGGTAAAGGTGAGCTTTCGTCTCGCACTTTCAAATTTTTTTTTGAAAAACGTAGGAAACTGACGAAATTGAATGTGATACCTGGGAGTAGAGGAAGAATGCGGATTTGTAAAAATGTAATAATCATACCGGTGTGACTATTAGTTTTTGAGATATGGACGTTTGAAAATGACCAATTTTTCGATTTTTTCGTCCGTTTTAGACGCCATATTTGGAGGTTTTCACGAACAACCGTTAGAGGGATAACACTAATTTCACCTCTACAATATGTCTTTACCCCACCCCCCCAACAAGCTTACGGGCCTATGGAGTGAAACAGGGGTGCTAGGGTGGGACGGTACGCGGGCCCGATTTGGCCATTTTCAAAAGTGAAAAACGCATTTCTTGTGGAAATGGTAAAGTGGAAATGGGCATTTCTGGGAGTCGAGGACGTTTCAAAATGATGATTTTCAAGGCATTTTCGTGATTTGGAAATGGGCATATCTGGGAGTCGAGGACGTTTCAAAATGATGATTTTCACTGAGTTCCCGTGATTTGGAAAAGCGGAAAACGATTTCCCCTTCCGTAACTTGCCCTGAACCCACCCCACAAAGAGGTTTGCGGGCCAATGGAGTTAAACACGAATTGGTTATAATCAAAAGTGAAAAACTCATTTTCGTGAGATTGAATAGCGGAAAACGCATTTTTAGCGCGACCGATAACGAGAAAATGGGCATTTCTGGGAATGGTTGAAGTTTCAAAATGTTATTCTGTGTATTATTTTAAGAATAGAATCCCTCACGCTCATTGGTGATTATTGGTGAGCATTGGTTGAAGTTGCAAAATGTTATTCTGCGTATTATTTTAAGAATACAATCCCTCACGCTTATTGGTGATTATTGGTGGGAATTGGTAGAAGGCTAAAATGATATTTCGCGTATTATTTTAAGAATAGAATCCCTCACGCTTATTGGTGAGCATTGGTAGAAGGCTAAAATGATATTTCGCGTATTATTTTAAGAATAGAATCCCTCACGCTTATTGGTGATTATTGGTGAGCATTGGTAGAAGGCTAAAATGTTATTTCGCGTATTATGTTAAGAATAGAATCCCTCAGGTCACAACGTTAATATAAGTGGGCTTTTGTTAGAGGCTAATGATATAGTATTGTTGACTGAGTTCTCTCGGGTAGTGTGGAAGGGGGAAATTAACTGTCAACAGTTGGAAGTTAATTGTTGAGAGTAGTTGGCATTAATCATTCTCTGACTTGCGTGTGTGGTGTATGGTCGCCATGATTTGCCAATCGTGTACGCTCAATTAGGAAGTGTAAATCCTCCATTTAAAGTGATACGTGAAATGTTATTAGTACAGTGTCTAGAATGAATGTGAGTGAAAAGGAAGTGTAAATCCTTCATTTGAAGTGAAATGTGCAATGTTTACTGCGGTGGAATGAATGGAATTGGATTGTAGTAAATGGCTGTTGCGGGGCGAGTTTGAGTGGAAGGAGGGAAGAAACTGTGTAGAAAAGGTGTGTATATGCTAGAGAACCAACTGCTCGATCGCTGCGCTACGTACAGTGGAAAAGAGGAAACGGCATTTTTTCACAATATGGCGGAGAGGAAAAAACGCACTTCTCAGGTTTGAAAGTTTCTCATTTCTAAAGTAGTTGATGCATTGTTGTGTTGAAAGTGTTAAACAAATTTGCAAAGCTTGCATAATAAGTGAGGTGAAATTGGTTCTGATATCTCTGTTTAAAGTGGGTGAAAATCGCGAAAACAAGTGCGAGACGAAAGCTCACCTTTACCCAAAAATGTTTCTTCATAAAGAAACTGGTGATTTGTATTCCAATTAAATATTTTCAACGGATCTTAAATTATGTAGCGAATATATAATTATAAATGAACAATTGAGAGATGCTCATATGATATATGCATTCAACGCATCCTACCTCACTAACTATTTATAGTCGACTCTTGGAGATGAGGTAAACTTTAGCTGGATCAAAGTGATAGGCTAAAACTTGAGCATAAGTGTCGAGTATCACTCTCACTTCAAGTCTCTCATCGTACCTTCAACGTCACCTTTTGTCGCCCGGAATTCCATTTCTCTTCCTTCCTCTACCGTACTTTCCAAACATTTTCTTCTCCATCATCTTCTTCAACATATTCCCTCTTCATTCACTTCCCCTTTATCCTCCGAATCTCAGCCACCAGCTTCCTTTCCTCTACTGTCATCTTCAACACTAACGTGTGTCTTCCTCACCACACATATTGAGTTATATCATTGGAAAACATTAATTTAAGTATCGGATAAGAAGTAACAGAATAGTCTCTCTTAGATGTGAAAATAATAAATTCGGCCCATAAACTTGGCGAACAGGATTCACCAAAGGAAACACAACATGGCTGCCAATCAATCCGGACTACAACGTCATCAACGTACAGAATCAGACTACAATACCCAAGAGCCATTACAACATCTACAGGCAAATAGTGCAGTTAAGGAAACTTCCCGGTGTGCAGAAGGGCGACATGGAAATTGCGTCTATCGGAACGAGGGTCCTTGCCTTCAAAAGGTATGAATAAAATAAAATAGTCGCTAAGTTTATTACAGAGGAAGTTCCGTTTCTAAGCATGGCCGTGACGGTGAGTTGGGTGGCGGAGCGCGCATGCGCGTCAAGCTCCTGTTAACTGAATAAGTAACAACAATTGCTATACGAGTGAAATTGAATTTTTTTACGACTTACGAGTGATATATGGTGAAGTAGTTTTTGCTTTTGCATGTATAGCGTAGAATGAGCATTGTTACATTGCAAATTCGTCATCGTGCAAAGAGGGTTAAACAAACGACAGATTCGTGTGAGGAAAATCTGAAAATACACTAAAGGAAGAAGGACTTATCACGAATATTAGTGACGAAGAAATATATGCATAGCAATTAGTGCTTGTAGACTACCTGGTTTCAAAATTGAAATTGACGAAAGCAACCAACAATATGTAAAAAGGGGTAGAAAACACTGCCATAGTCTCTTTGTCGCACTTACAGTGCGCACTTACAATTTATAGTTCGTCCAAGATAAAAGCGCATCTGGCAGTTAGAAGTGTAGCCAATCAGTAAACACATCCAACACTGTTTTGGGAAGGGTATCACGTGACCAAAGAATCTATGATTGTGGTATTTGTTCAAAATCATACGATTGTGAAAAAATTGTTTACTTTCTATTTATTTCTCAGCGAAATTAGTATATTTCAACTGCCCTATTATCTTGGACTGACTCTAGGTAACTAATACGCCACTTCATATTAGCAAGTATGCTGTGTTCTGTACCTATCCTATCAATTTAAGAACACGCTAGCAGATGGTGATGGACGACGCAAGTCAAATGGCGCATACTTGCAGTTGAAATGTCGCTCTTCCATGCACCAGAGAGACCGCTAAATTTACAGGTAGTAATTAATCTCTTTTACGGGATTAGCCACAAATATCAGTTCCGATTCATGTTAAATATTTTAGAAGCGTCTTTAAATGATATTCCACTCTTAGTCAAATAAAATCCCGTGGTTTCTATGAAGGAAATAGAACAAACAGGGTAAATTTTACTCAATGATTCATTTCGGTTCCAACTTGTTGATCAACGCAAAGGCGTCATATTCTCAGCCCAACGTGACACTAATTCGTAGAAAACTAATTTGTACCGAAATAAACCAGTTGGTGGAATTTATAGGGTTTAAATAATTTACTTATAATGGATTTCAAGAGTATAGGCTTTGAAGTGTTGCCATTAAGCTTGCAACTTCAGAGCTTCATGGCTGGGGGAATAAAACGCATGACGTCCCAGATAAAGAGATAATACTCCACAAGAGAAATAAAGATTTTTTTAAACTTAGAGAATAAATTTTGTTATACTTACATACTTAAAGGTTGATTGGAGAATACAGGATATCTGCTGTATACCAGGCGCTGATTATCTATTCCTCCTAATGTGCACAAGTCTTTTACCCACTCGAGTTTTTGTTTCATTCCCTTTTCCTTTCAGACAACTCGTGATGAAAACAGTGCTGGTTAGATCCAGATCTGTTAAGGCCGGTTCACGTTGAACATAATCTCAGAACATAAAGTGTGTGAATATATCCTCAGACTGCAGTCACTCATAACTTCTAAAGAACCAATTGCCAATTCGTTGCTTACACAATATATGACAAGTTAGACCTCTCGACCAACCTATTTTGTTGCACGAATGCGTTCTCTCGCAAAACATCAGAATGAGAAGTGACTCCATCTTAAAATAACTTATGTTTACGTCTCTATTTCACTTCCACACCACCGGTAGCGCACGAGTACTTACCGAGGCCAACACCACGCCGCGCCGCTGCAATTTTTATGGCGGGATGTAGATGACTCTGTGCCAACGTAGCTTATGATTGGATGGAATTGAATGTACAGCTGGACCCAATAGATTCGGCAATCCTCGGCAGCGTTGTAGCCTGCGCATCGTTCCGAAAAGCTGTAATCCCATGCAATCTTTTTCCCTCTAGCAAATTCCAACAATTCTTAAATCGCTTCGTCCATCTTGGCCGATCATAATATCACAGTTAATCAATCGACCTCAGATCACTCAAATCGTTTTGTAAGTTCTGAAGCAAACTGACTCCGAGCGCCTGGTTTGGCTACACGGACTGAAAATATCGATACTGAACTATCGACCTTAATGGTCGAAGCCCATCAGATTAGTAATCATCGGGGTTGTTTACGTAGCTCAGGGTTGGTAATTTAAAGAGTGAGCGTATCTTGCACAATAAATCCGCAAATGTTTCACTCTTCTCTCTCTTCCCTTATAAAAAACCACGCCGTGAATGATATAGATTATATTTTGTTTTCCATCGGTAATCTAAAGAATAACGAAGAGTGCCACAGTCCCGTGTCTCCTGAATAGATCTGAGATCTCAGACTGGCTGCGAAAGTAGGCTGACACCCACCATATACCATATGTTCTCAAGGACAGTGGTTTCCTTGAAGCACGAATTTGCCTCCTTGTTCTATCAGTGAGCGCCATCTTGGATGGATCTCAATGGGACACGATAACCTAATCCAATCAAAATATCACAGATGTGGATTAATTGAAAATTTCGGTAGGAAGTAATTTACCATAGAGAAGGTAGGTATTAGTTTAGAAACTCAATTACCGGCAAAAACTTTAGATGAAATTACATTGCATTACTGGGATCCATACATACCTACTCTGCTGCCCCTCTTTTCCAGATTCCTACCATGCGCATAGATGATGATAATACCATGTATTAGCAGCTACAGCCATTAATTTATAAGACTACATATTCAATGGAAAAACCATATTATTGCCGCCTACAATTGAATGTGTTGCAACTCCGTACAATATTCGTGGAAGTAATCCATTATCTCCTAAAACCGGTAACTGGAATTGGATGGCATGTTTGCAAACTAGGACGGCGTTTTTACCTTTCGAAATTAATTCTCACAGTTTGATTGTAGAAATAGATTAGTTACGTATAAGACCTCCTAGTTATTGATAAATTACCTATCGTATGCATAAATGTGTCGCCATTGCAGGCTGTAGAATTCATCGGTAGGAATAAGGAGGTTGGTAGGCTATGTAGAGTAGGTATAGGTAGGAAAAAAGTGAAAAATAAATTTTGAATTGCCTGTATGAAAATTTATTTTCCCGTTTGTTTGAGAACATATTTGAAAATTTAGAATTCATTGAGACTGTAATATAACCTGATATTTACGTACTACAAATGATGAAAACGTTGCTCCTAAATATACATGTGTATTTGGAGTGTATATTAATATATATGTATAACTAACGGCCCTATATCTATAATAAAGGAATACAATCCACCATATGCATAGTTCTTGGCGGATACCTATTCTCGTAAACAGAATTCATGTTGATAGCACTAATTATGAGGACATGTGGCCGTAGATTTTACGAGTTGCTTCTTGAATTATTAAGAAAATAACATCCAATCAAATGAACTTTTGTAAATTGTCAGTACACAATGGGAACATCACTGATCAGGGTCGAAGCTTAAGCAATTGGAAACTTGGGGCTTGACCGCTAATGGGCAAAGCATGTTGGGTGAAAGTTATAACGTATAAATTTAGACAACATTTAAATAATAACAAATTTAACATCTATGATGAGGAAATGGTAAGAGAGGCATGGGAGGAGCTAGATGTGGGAATGAAAGTAGGAGGCCAGGGGATAAAGTCGGTTAGATTCGCAGACGACCAGGCGTTGGTCAGTCGGTCGTCGAAAGGTTTGCAAACTTTAGTAGATGCATTGGAAATACAGTACGAGAAATACGGGATGAAGATTAATAATAAGAAAACAAAAGAAATGAGATTCTCTAGGACTAAGAAAGCGAGGCTGGTGATAAGAGTAGGAAGTCACAAACTGGAGCAAGTAGAACAATTTAATTACTTGGGTAGTACGCTAGAAGAAACAGGACTCAGTAGCAAGGAAATTAGGAGGAGAATACCGCTAGCGAAGGAAGCGTTCAATAATAGAAGGGAGCTGATTACGGGGACCTTATATTAAGCAAGGATGTAAAAAAGAGGCTGGTGAAGAGCTTGATATGGAGTGTGGGGTTGTATGGAGCAGAAACGTGGACCTTGAGAAAGGAAGACGAAAATAGGAAGTACTTGACATGGTGGGCGAGGAGAGGAAACTTATGGATGAAATTAGGGGAAGGCAGGGTAGGTGGCTGGAAGCGGTAATGAGGGGCGATGGTTTGCTGAAGGCCGTGATCGAGGGAAGGATGTTGAGTAAGCGGGAAAGGGGAAGAAGGAGATTAGGTTTCATGGACGGGATGAAGAAAGGTAGGAATTATGCTGAGATGAAGAAAGATATACTAGAGGTAGAAAGGGCACGGCACGTGTAAGAGTTCATTGGATATTCTCTGACTTTCATCATAACCTACCTCTAACCGGTAGATTACTCAAATGAATGAATGAATTAGATAAATGAATAAATAAATATACAAAAGTGATTATTGGTTATCGATGAATTAACCAGTGATACACTTGACAGGCGTAAAAGGGTCGCCAGAAAACATGAAAAGAGTGAACAAAAATATTATCCTTAAATTTCGCTCCTCTGCAATCCTTTCTCTAACCTATCTTTGGCTCCAACGCGGTAGCAATCTGTGACTCCCATAATCGCGTTGAGATTAGGAGTAATCGATTAAAGGAGAAGAATAATTTATAATGAATACTATACTACATTTCTCCACATCGCATCGAGTTATTTCTTGTCCCTCGGACTGAGGAACCAAGGCGTCTCTCGCCATACGTGAGCCTCGGCGCAGCGCGCGAATTCCGGTTCGCACGGCTGGTGGTCACCAGAGTAGGTAACTAAGGATTAATTAAAAAAACAACTGGTTTAAGCAGATAAATCTTCGCATAACTCCACGCTATGTATGAGCGTAGATATAACGACGGGGCCTCGTGGGGCATTCTTTGTAGGTCTCGATTTACACCGTTCCGAAAAAAATATTCCATTTGCTCTTCTCTTCGTATTAGTTAATAAGCCAATTGTCCCTTTATCACACAAAGAAGGATACAATTGATTTCCCATTGGTTCCCAAGAATATTGGTCCATTTCCCAAATATTTGAGTGCAAAAATTTAAAAAATTATATTACGGAAAACCTGATTTCCATAAACACTTCCACCTGCTAAAGCCCAAAGAAGCGTGGCGCGGGTTGGAAGTTTTAACTGACTATATAACGTTATGTCCGAAGAAAATTTTATGAATTTATAAATTCTGAAGTATATTCTTCTCAACTTCACCACTTTTGCTTGCAAATTCCCACTTTGATTTTTTGTTTCGTCCAGCCAGATCGAGTTTTCCGGCCGCAGCGCACTGCTTGCATAATAAGTACGTTTCCCCCTGAAGTTATGCAACGCAATTATATCTAAGGGTAAATAAGTTAAGCCTACAATCCAGGATACAGCATTTTATATTCGCACATTGAAAATGACTATGTCCATTCTTTTTCGTGGCACTAAATGAGTAACGGCTCCCTAGCTAATTTTGACTTTTGCAGAAGAGCAGATAATGAGACACTGGATCTCATTCATGGGGCAGTTTTGGAAGTAGCCACATGTTTTAGTTAAATAATCGTTTAAATCATCGATTCCCACTACAGTCAACGATAACACTTATTTAAAAAAATCAGTATTTGTCCTTTGTCCTAGGGCTTCTGCCTTCCCTTAAAAAAAATTATAACTTACGTATTTAGTAAAGAAATAATTCATAACCACTATATTTAGTTCTAATTTATTTGGAACAGCCACAACAGACAATATACATACGTTGTTTATCCCTGATCTCTCTCTTATTAAGTATATAAAAGACTCTCAGGTCCAGGAAAATGCTTTCATGGCTTCAGGCATCGAATTATTGCATAGGCAGGGATTCATAGGCATTTAGGCATATACAGTTCTAATTACTGATTTTAAATTAGAATTTCGGTTATTTTTTATTATTTTCTTCATGTTCTATATTTCTTCACAGCAAAAACGTTGTTTTTCATAGCACATATAGCAGGCACAAAAAACATACCAAATTGCCCACCTTTGAAAGTTAAAGAGCTCCTTGTATCATTTGGTTATGTTAGATAACATCCACTTAATAACACAGCAGTTTCGACGTACACATTTACGGACCCTATTTTCTCTTCACGCAGCGTTTTGACAATCGGCATACATCCACTCGCCTTATACATCAATTTAAATACCCCCTGAGGAGTTAAATACTCAAATATTAAATCCGAGCTGGAGGGGTTAATGAACAAATATTCTGGATTTTGAGCATCCAAGAAACTTGAATATGTTATGGTGGCTAAATCACCTATAAAGTCATCCGTGACAAAATAAATATGGTTATCTCCTGAACAGTGGAGAATATATGGGGGGGTGCAGGGGGCCCAGGTCCCCCCGAAATAAGGCTGCATGGCTGTGGCAAGAGGTGCTCTGTGCATGCGCGGATAGCAAAACTACAGCCCGTCACCACTAGCTAGCTGGTCTTGGCCTCCCCCCCCAAAGTTATAACCTATATTCGCCATTGCTCTAGAATAAACATTGCATGATGTTGGTGGGGATATAGTCTTGATTATGAGATAATACATAATTTCCTTTAGCCACCCATTTGAAAGATCATAATAGTTTAGGTTTTCCAACAAAATGTAGGATATGTTTTAGGTATGGAGCCATTTCCTTCGTAATTTTCAGGAATTATTGATAAAAATTGAAGCTTTTGAAGTTGTACTGAGCTGAAATTCAAGGGACTGAATTAAAAGAAGGTGAATATTTTCTGACTCATTGATTGCCTTCCTTTAGGTCTTATGATGGAGAAAAGACTGGAATTGTTGTGGCAGTTAATTTTGGAGAGGACACATTGGAAGATATCAACCTTGCATATGCCCTCGATCTGTATGATACAAAGTTGACAGTCAATATCACAACTCCCATAGCCACCTACAAGGCTGGGTAAGTATCTATTCATATTATATATCAAAATAAAATCAACATTCCACAGAAAGACAAACAGTTTTGAAAGTCATAATGTAGATCATAGTGGATTCATCATTGATTTCCATGAAATTTCGTTCTTGAGAAATCCATCAATTGAAAACAATAGTTTGATGTGAAAATGTTAATCATGGGAGCCTTTTCAAAGAGTTACACTAATTATCATTCTATTTTTCCTATATCAAGTAATGAAGTATTAAAAAATTGAATGGTAATGAAGTTTAAATAAAAATTAATCATACATAACATTGATATTGATTTATGCACTTTAATCAAAGCAAACTAACTCTTATCAAGAGAATAATCATTTCTAACAAATCACTCACTATATTCTGTTTCATTCATGTACCCGACAGAGACTCAGTAAACAGTGATGACCTCTCCCTGAACCCATTAGAGGGACTGGTCTTCACATTCCAGCATTCATTGGCATCATCAAGGAGTACATCAGTGATTGCATTGTTTATCTCTGCACTCATAGTAGCCACAGTTTTGTGATAAAAAAATTTGAAACTTTCTGAGATAGCAGAATATTAGTGTTCACAAAAGTGAACGCTAGTCACCAATTCACCATTTTTTTGTTTCACTGATATTTCTAGTTAAAAGCAGTAACGAATGAAGAGGAAAAGTGTTGTTTTAACCTAAAAGGTGATTTCTCTGATTTTATGACTTGCATGGCAAAAAGGTGAATAGTTAACAAATTTTATTGGTAGGTAAATATGTCTTGATTCTTATGTACTCTCCAACGCTATTTATGTATTATGTCCTTGTAACAAATAAATTTTTCTAAATGACAAGCATGCAAAATTATTACAATCTCCATGGTGACCGATATTTAATATGGACCCTGATATCTGATTGTGTATCCTTTAAGTTTTACCAATTCTGGAATTAGAGTAGAATTTTCACCCATAATCTTGACACATGGTTTACGAGGTATAATATACATATATAGCAATATTATCATATGAACAAATATGCTGAGTATTCATTCATGGTTTATATATCTACTTTAAAACTTTCCACTCTGTGGGTCATATATGCTCCTTAACCCTTTAACTGCGCAAATAATCTGAAATATAGCTCTCCCCAAACGCAAACTTTTTTTCTAAATTTTTGCATAATTTTAAGATTTGTCACTTTTTATTGAAAGGAAAATTAGTTTTAAAATTTACAATGAGTAATTATTGTCTGATTTTACTGTTGAATACGAATTGTTGAACTTTTTTTTTACTAAAACCATAAACCAAACTTCAAATCACCAATAGACGATGGGAGCAGTTAAAGGGTTAATCTAGTCTACTGGGCTTCTGAGCAACATTTAAACATCTGGCGACGACTCTGTGGTGGTAAGGGAAAAAACTCACTAGGAAGTGGTATAAGTATATGAATGGTGCTAACGCTGATTTGGGATCTACAAAATGTTAATACATTGTACCCTGGAAATGAGTGTCTACTGAAAATATTGTCACAAAATAGACAATGCTAGCGATACAATGTAAGAACGAGCAGCGCTCGGGCTTAGTCCGCTCTGGAATATATGTCTTCCTGAGTATAGAGTGGAAAGTTTTAACACTTTAATTAGTTTGATTATTTTCACAAGCAGACACAGAAAATATTTTTGCTGATAAAGTATGTACCACCCCAACGTGTCTCTGATTACCCAATTTATGTACCTACTTGTTTATTTCTTATATTTCCCAAATCATTACTTAATATGTTTTATTCTATTGTAAAATGCAACCAATCAATGAATGTATAGTTATAATATACTGAACACACATTTGTTCTCATTATAATACTTTTACCTATATGTTTATGTTCTAGTGTGTATAAGTCTCTTCAGGGGTGCCTAATTTATGTGAGTGTAATAAAATATTATTATTAACACAATGATTGTTTGGTATGTTATTTGGCAGGGCAATTGACAATGTCATTTGGACCATTAGCAATAGGTAGGTTCACAAGGGAAGGGTTACATCAGGAACAGAAGACTGGTAGAGAGTAACCTAGCAATCCTGTTATCCTTATCTCAATGAGAGGCACAAAGTGGTTCATATAGTTAAGCATCCCATCTGATGGATGGAGTACGACAATTGAAGTATTCTCCATGCAAGTAGCACTGAAATAGGGACTGAGATTCCACTGAAAAATCTACCCCACTACTGGGATACGAACCCCGGCCCCTTGCATGGTAAACTAGTACTTTGGTCACTCACCAATCTTTTTCTCACCTCCATTGCCATGGAAAGCATTCACTCTTGAGAAAATTAGCATTATCAGCATTGTTAATCAAGTAGAGCAGTATTTTTGGGTGTGAATATTTATTGTGTTTATTACAAAGGCAAAACATATTATATAAACTCAAGTATAAGTCAAGAAATTTCTAAATTTGTTGACAGAAGAAATCTTACCTTCGACTTATACATACTCAAGTTACTAAATGAGGTGTCTTTTTTGGGGTCAATATTTTCATGTATCAGCTGCATAAAACCATTTGTATCTCCATTTTGCATACACCACAGGGTATATTCACAAAGAAATAAATTAGATACAGTGTTAGGTATATTACCCTAAAATGTTATTGGGGCCATTTGCAATTACTTACACGAAAAAGCAATCAAAACAAATAACAGTTACTTTCTAAAAAAGGGTAGTAGGTAATTTGCAGAAATGTAAAAGATGACCCAGAAAAGGGATAGCAAGGGTAGCTACCCCTGCTTCCCCTAGGGACTATCCAGCATCCTACCAATCAGCTGGCAGAATACCCAAATAGAGATTTCACTATTACTAAAAATAAATTACTCATGGGAGATCATTAAATGGAAGAAAATTTTCCAATAATCACTCATGGATGAGTGTCACCAGGAATAAATGACAAAAGGAATTGTTACATTTTTTCTAGAATTACTTTATTTTATGTAATATTTAAGCAGAAACTTAAATTAATCACATATGCACTCCAAGAAGCATATCACAGATTCAATGCACTTCAGCTGACCTTGTGCAGGGTATTACTTAATAATTTCCTCAGCTAATATGAGCCAGCAATTATAATTTTCCGTGCTCAGTAAATGCAGTCATTATCACAGCATCCAACTTGTAGCATTATCACCAGGGTATGCAGAAGATGGGACCCTTTCCAAGATGTTATTATTCAGAGGAAATTCCTAAAACTAAACCTTCACTGGGAAGAAGGTTCAAGTCCGTTGTGTTTACAAGTTCACTGGAAAAGAAGTGAAAATTCAGAGTTTATGGCAACTACAAATGTATGCCTCACAGATCAGGATACAATTGATAAATTGATTTATGAACTCTGTTCAGGTGAACATTAATCATTAACAAAAATAAGTCAATTCTCCACTGTTATTGATTCTCTTTCTAAAAACATTTCAAAAATACAGCTTAATAGCTACATACAATGCATAATAATAATGAATTAATGCATTAAAACTCACCCAGATATGACATTGGAGAAAATGCTGGTTATTTTCACTGTTGCTTCCTCTGGTAGTTTATCAAAGACAGTTTGAAGGTTAACATTTTTCATTTCTTCCAATCCCAGATTTACAACGACTAGCAAACCTTCTTCATCAGGGTAATTTCTAAAGATATTAGAAACACCAGCAACAATGGAAATTAATAACTTTTCCCAACATGATTTGATATACATAGGTATGTTAATGGTGCGCAAACATGAGAGTGGGCAAATACATCATGTAGTATTTTGATGAAACGAATGACGAATTTCTTAAGGTTTGAAAAATTGCCATGGTTAACAAAACATATTACATATTCATAAGTATGGTAGAAATATTTACAATAAATTTTAAGTAAGTAAAATTAAAGCAACTGACTTTCAAAAAGCATGAAAGCAAAGCTAAATAAAGATCAAATGAGCAGGAGTTGAACAGGAGAAAAATATTCACTGTAGAAGATGAATTAAAAGAGAAGATGAATTCACTCAGAAGTCAGAAATAAATATTTTTGCACCTTAATTTCAATATTATTCACAACATTATCCAGAAGGATGGAATGACATGAGAATCAGTGTAAAGACACAAACACAAGCATGGACAATGATAGGTCATCATGATTGCTAGCATCACTCGATTGAATGTGGCAAAATAAGTTGTGGGAAATAAAAATAACTGGAGCCCATCATGAGAGAGCTGGCTAGAACTGTGAGTTGAAAATACAAAAGCCTCGATCGAGGTTGATGAAATAAGTAACTGCAAATACAGTTCCAGAGATTGGTAGGCTTGAGAGGTGAAAGCAAACAGGATGGCTGGAAATAAAATGAATTTAATAGCAGGTACTATGAATGAAGTTGAATATATAAAATAACATATCATTCTCTTTTTCCTCAAAGACTGTATGAGAAAGAAAATACCATTCTCATCTCTTTAAGATTTACCCTGAATTAGCTGGACCACACACAAATTGAAGGAATCATAATTTACTCCATGTCAGCACCATAAAAACAAAGAGTGATAAAGAATGAACTGAGGTCTTGATTATATAAGAGGCAGCCCTAGGGAAAAAACAGGTAATACAAGTATCCTTGGATGAACTTTTTTCACCTCGGTTCACCTTGATGCTCAACTCACATTAGCTCAGTTATGGTTCAACTATCCTGTGATTATCTTGGAAAAGATATCTCTGTACACATTTTGTGTGGAGTGTAGCCTATGCACATGGTGAATTGCCACAAGTTGAAATGAGTAGGTAACTCCTGAAAGTTCACGAACTAATACAAGGTATTTGCATTCTCGTTTCACTTAGTATCACTTGTTTTTTATCCAGGGAGTGGCAAAAAAGTCTGCCTTGCATAAACAAAAACTCAGTTAGTACAAGAAGGTCTAGAAAAAATTAGTGTATTTGATGGCGTATAAAATGCACTTTTTCCTCAAGATATTTGCTCAAAAAACACCCCTGGGTCTTATAAGTGAAGGGAAGTTCTCATGCAGACTGAAATCATCCATGGCACTCTCTACTAAGGGTAACATTTACACATATACTTAGTAGTATTCAGCCCTTAATTCTTCAAAAAAATACTATTTACTTATGTAGTATGTATTGGTTTTATTATTATAAGCAGTATTATTTTTACAAACAGCCTGATAGGACCAATACATCATTTAGATTGCTTCTGCAATATTAAAGAGCAATATATTGAAATTCATATCATATAAGACTTTGGACTATGCCCATAATTAGAAAAAAAATAGACAAAAGTAACAAAAAATATATCTAAATGTACGATATGGATTATGAGGTATTACGATAGAGATTATGTCACATTTGTAATAATTTTGCCAAAAAAGTGTGGTACGTTTTTCTGTTACGAAATGGTTCCTCATTGCAACTGGTAAAAAAATAGATCAGTCTTGTCTCAAAATCCTCTACTACCACTTATACCATGCTGTGATATTCCATGAATTGTAAAAACTTCCTGAAAATGCCCCAATAAAATGGGGGTGCATCTTATATATATAAAACCAGTGTGCCTTTTACGTTGTCAAGTATGATAATCACCATATATTAAGTGAAAACAATACTTTAGCAGCAAATAACACATCTTTTTCTACAAATGAAAACAATTATAGACACATGAAAAGACAAAAAATATTTAATTTTTATGCTAAATTTGAAGCTAGAAATCAAAACTTTTGTAAATCAGAACTCATGTCTACTCTATTTTTTATTAGAAATCTGACCTTTCAATGGTTCACTTTTCCATGGACACAGAAACTCTAACAGAAAATATGACTAAATTTAATACATATCGCACAAATGCATAATATCTTACCCATCAAAATCCACCCCAGAGCCACTGATTGTAAAGAATTTGTTCTCACCTGGTGAATGCAAGAAGATGTTCGCCGATTGTTCTGACACTCAGATCACCTTTATGGGCAGTTGGTGTTTCCCTTACTGACACCAACTGTTTGTATATGTTAAGGTGGCTAACAGTCTCTAATTCCTGGGCCTTGACATTCAGTTTCACGTAGTTTGGATTAACTGGCAGCCATGTTGAGTTCCCAGTAGTAAATCCTAAAGAAAATTTATAAAGTGTCTCCATACAATTCATACAAGCAAACATGACAGTTTATTTGCTGTATTACCGCTGTAATACATACATAATACACCATTTGTGCTGAGTGGGTAGTAAAACAAGAAGTGGTTAAGCTTTAGGGAAGTTGAGGTCAGAAAACTTAGCTATCTCCCCTTTAAAAATTGTGGATCACACAAGAATAAATTTTGTCATATTTGCCAGAGTATACAGGACTACCACATTATCAGAGAATTCCTCGATATTTGCTAACAACAGATTTCCTGCATTATTATAAATTATAATAAAAAAACAAAATGTCCACCTTTAAAATGCCTATGCAGTATTTGCAACATTTTACACACAATATTTGGACAATGGTGAATTCTCCTATGATATGAGTACTTATCAAGGAAATTTACTCATCCATGCATCATAGCATTATACAATGCATTTAGAAATTTTCATCACGAGCAGGCATGTAGCCAAGGGGGGTGGGGAGGGGGGGAGGGTTGAGGGGCTTCAGCCCCCCCCACCCCAAATTTCAAATCATATTATTTGTAAAGTTTTACCATGTAATATATTGGCTGAAAATTACAAAGGTTCAAGAGGGGGAAAAAGTAAAAAATAAAGTCATTTTCTATAAAAAAAGTTAGCCATAAATAAACTCTGATAACGAATAAAATTGTACCAAGAAAGGACCCCCCAGGCTTCAGACTAAGCCCCCCCAAACCAAAATCCTGGCTACGTCACTGATCAAGAGCCAGATAATCTGTAAGCATTTGATTATGATGTAACACATTGAAACATATTACGAATAAAATTTAGGTATGGGGAAGATTACCATTACATCATTCACTGCAAAGCTGTTCCGAACATCAATCTCAAAACTGAATTCCAACTAGGGCTGCCAACTACCTCACTTTTCCATCAATCACCTAATTTTAAAAAAAGCATGGACTATTCCTGAGAATTTTATGCAATGTCAAGAATTTTGGCTTTTTTTTGAAAATCTTATAACCATTATTTGAAATGGAAAGATACAGTAATAGAATTAGCATAAGTAGCCAGAATTGTGACATGCCATCTTGGAATTAGGAAGGTGATGGTTTGATTCCTATAATGGGCATGGCAGTTGTGCCTTTATCAGGACTGAAGTTTCACATTAGACAGAGCAGTATAATTTAAGTAGATTTGCATATTACAATGAATTTAGTAAATAAAGAAGGGAATTCCATGGCACAATATGGATTGATATCCAGTGAAAGATAGTTGAGAGCCCTTTAAGTCCAATCCCCACTAAGCACCTATTTATTCATCACCTGCAAAGGGTTCGTCACTCCATTGGAAAGGAGTTCTTTCAGGGTCTCGTGACTTCTCTTGGTAATGGTCAGGGCCTGCATTGCATCCTTGAGGATCTTGAGTCTCTTGCCATGTGATGAAGGTGTCTTCCATTCCAATTTCCTCTCCATAGTATGAGACACCAGTGCCAGGCAGCAGCATGATTATCATGTTCAATGCATCGACTAACTCAGGAGCATAGCGTGATGCTACTCGATGGTTATCATGGTTACCAACCTAAAACCAACATCAAATTTCAGTGATTAACAAGGTTAGTAAGGTTCAAACACAACCTTATAATATGTAATAGTTCCATTTGGATGAGATGAAATGAAATTACTTAATAGAGTAATTTGAAATGACTTAATAGAGTAATGATTATGCACATTGACTAAAATTCAATTACAATATGTATTCATTTACCAACATTTCATGAGAAATGGGGTACTCACAAGCCAGTTTGCCCATCCTTTCTTAGGAAGATTGTCCATCCATTGAGCTATACCATCAGCAAAATTTTTGGCTGATCGCCCCAAATTATTGATCAAAAGGAAATTGAATGGCATGTGGGATCCAGGGTGTTCATCAGTTCCAAAATACTTCATGGCATTTTCAATGCTTGTGTAAGCTTCAGTCATCAGCACCCTGCATTTCAACATCATAGTCATCACTACATTCTGAATAGATGCATGAATGTTCTTTAATTACAAATAACCCAATTTTTCTATTGCTTTCTTAAACAACAAAGCAAAAGGCTTGTCAAGATACGAGTGAAATTTCCATGGGCAAGACAATTGTAAAATGATAGATAGCGATAATAGGTATGTAAGGAATTTTCTCGCCAGAAAATGGTGACATGATCAGAATAATCAAAAAGATGGGAGTAGCTCATATCAGCCACTAAAATAATACCTATATCATGTCTGCATGCAAAATATGCATCCGCCATTTTTTAATGCAATTATCAAAAGAAAAGGTACATATTTAGAAAAGAAAATAACCTATTAATTCATGAAAAAATTACATATGTATATCACAAACGCATCCAAAACATTCCACAGCCTGTTCATTTACATTCCTTCCATAATGTTCACCTCTCTCCTACAAAGCACAACAAATGTAGTCATTAAGTCTTCTTCATAAATAATTCACTTAATCTATTACATATTTAGTAACTATGAAAAATCACTCAAAAGGGCAATACCAGAGCAGTGTTTAATAAAGTACATAACCATAGGGTATTATCACGTGACTTCTGGATGGTTACTATGGATCTCTTGTCATTATTTTTAGGGAATTACCTGACAATCATTAATACTAAACAATTTCATTATAAATTCATTAATATCTATCAACATTTACACTCAATGATAGTGAAATATTTTCTTATTAGCACACAATGCAGAGAATTTTTTCCATAAATATTTATCATAGGTATTTTATAAAATAAATGATATGCCCATAAACTGCCATACTTGTAATACCCCTAACCACAGGGTGTTCTCAAATGTTTCTAATGTTAAGCTATTGATTTTAAAGTGCTAGATCACTTTTAAAATCTGCGTATATTTTGTCTCTCGAAACTCGGTAAAAAATTCCTAATTAATCTATTCATCCCTCTCCAAAATTCACCCAACATTTTCCCCTGAATCCCCTGCTTAGGTATGTCACTTTTTTGTCATTTGGATGAATGTTACACTAAGTTATGAAAAATGTTAACAATGACTTTCAAGTAATTGAAAAGAGCAAAGCAACAAACCTGGTGACTCCATCAGTTTTTGCAGCATAGGCATCAACTCTAGCTCGGAATTTTTCAATCACTCCATAACATCTGGGATCATCCTTGGTGTAGATGTGATCAAGGTAGCCATAGTCATTAGGATCATCAACTCCAGACTGGTTGTTCCTTGGTTCATCTGGAAACCCATCAGCTTCAAACATGTGGTTGACAGCATCAATTCGGTAACCGCCCACACCCTTTTCCATCCAGAAGTCCAGAACATTCTGAGTAAAATAATACATAACACGAATGAGTTCACAATTTGCTGGTTGGCTAGTACTCAGGTTTGAGGTCCACTGACACTGTGTTGTAAGCACTGATTGGAACCTATAGTAATGGTGTTGATGTCAGTGGCGGATTAAGGGGGGTGGCCCCCCCCCCCCCCCCCCCCCCCCGTAATTCCTGGGAAAATAGAAAATATGGTAATCATTAAAGTGGTTCTCCAATGGAAGTTTTTATTTCACCATGCCAATATAAAATGTTTAAATATAATTGGAATGTGGTGTAAAACCCGGGAGACCTGCATCTTCACAAGAATGGCATTCTTTACATCGTTTGTAAACATTTTTCAACTGTGATTAGAGAGCTTTACTCAATAATTTATCACATCTACTTTATAATATAGCCACACCAAAACTACGTTCCAAGCACTTCATTTCTTTTAACTTTCTGAGGGAAGTCTGCCCGGACCCCCGTTTCGTTGAGAGGTATTGCATACCCCCCAGGCGCCGCGGAAAGTAGAGCCCCCCCCAAAACAACGACCTTAATCCGCCCCTGGTTGATGTTGATATTTACTTAAATTATATTTCAATTAGGTAATCACACTTAGTAATGAGAATTTAAAAAGGTGAGGCATGCTATTCTTATTGGCTGGCCAAAATTATCATACTGAACTAAAAATTCTGGCTAGGTTAATTCAAATGTACACATCCGTCATTACCCATTAATAAGTCCAGTTTACTCTAAAAACTTAAAAATTTGGTCCATCAGCAATCAGTCATCTTCTACAACTAACAAGTAAGTGTCTAAGTCTACCTGGTCAGGCATTTACGAGGCTCATTGAGTATAATGATTTTGGCCATATTCTGTCATGAGTCGCAAAAATTGTCAGATTAATTCAAAATGTTTCACATTAAGTTGTTCCAATGGGAATAAACATAGTACATCCACCATATGGTTACATGGAACACTAACTATATGTATTGTAAAACTTGGTGGAACATGCAATTGGAGAGTGAGAGGCCAGTAAGAGTGAAGAAAGTAAGGGTTAGCAGAGAAACAAAGGTCATTCACAAGGACCTCTAAAGTAAATTTTGTTTCGCTTGTCGATCCCACCTCCCATGTATCAGCCATCCTTTCCCAGTAGGCATTTTATACGTGAGCAAGTTCCTCCAAGTATCAACAGCAGTACCGATACTCTCTACGAATGGACTGTAAAAAAATCCTTAGAAATTTTTAAAAATTACCATTCAACACATACTTACCAAAAGTTCATCCACAACAAGCTCATTGGTCAGGTTTAGATCTGGCTGGCTTGGATCAAACTGATGGAGGTAATATTGACCACGTTCATCATTCCACTGCCATGCAGGACCACCAAACACACTTATCTAGGTAAAAAAAAGTTTTGATTGCTAAGCATCTAATTTTCTGCTTAAAATCTTATGCACCAGAGTGGAGTAGGATAATGGATGTCAACTCAAACTACCTACATATAATATAGTGACATTTTAAAGGTGTTCTAATGCATCTTTAGAATTATAAAATAAGATTATCAATAGTCTCAGAAAAATAAAACAAATTTTAAAATTGTCCTTGGGCAAAATTCTACATAGTTTACAAGATAAATGTTTAATGAAAGGCAACTTGCACCACCTATCAGGTTTGTCAGAAGAAATGCGGGAAAAACCAAAGAGGTGGTGCAAGTTGCCATTTATTTCGCAAAAATCAACAACATTGCATTCATTATTCATTTATCACAAATGCTAAAAATCCCCACCTATAAGTTTATACCTTCCATATGGTATATATTATGTTTACATAATATACATCATATGGAGAAATGATAATTTTAGAAAACAAAGAAAAGGAAACTGACAAGGAGAAATCAAATGAGGCTGAAAAAATGGTAAGGGGATGCATCAGGAAGTAAAAACATGCTGAAGTGATAGAGGGGAGAATGTTGAGTTTGCATGAGAAAGGGAAAAGAGGGTGAATGGTGCTTTCCCGGTGATTACATGAGTAAATTCTTCATGGGTTTCCAATCGGGTCAGGAGTTCAGGTATTCATATTTTGATGATTAACTCTGCCATCTCCTTTAAGGCAATGAAGACAATGACTAACTCCTTCAATGTCTTCAAGGTGAAGAAGACTTCTCTGAAGAAGTTGGGGGAGTCAGTAGCATAGCCAGGGAGAGTGCAGGGGGAGCGAATGCCCCCTCCTACCACATGTTCTGGCACCCCTAAGTCTATGAATTTTCCCATTCTTAATTCCCGAAAACGTATAAATTAATGAGTATAATACATTGTCAATTGTCATATTTTTTACAAACCCATCTGCCTATTGCATCACCTAAATTTGTAAAGTTTAGTAAACTGGTTAATTAATGAGTCGGCACCCCCTAAAAATTTTCTGCCCCCCCTAGACCCAAAAACTGGCTATGCCACTGGGGGTAGTTAGTCATTGAAACTTCAATATCTGAATTCCTGACCCGGTTGGAAACCTGTGAAGAATTTCCTCAAAGTTACAGAAAGTTTAACACTGATTTAATGTTTTATAATAAGATAGTTTTACCCAGGGAATGCATAAGAAAACTCCCAGAGGACGAATAACTTATTCTACTGACCTGTCATTTATTTGGTATAATACCTTATTGATAGACTGATTGTACAAAAGTTTGAGGATTAGAGAGCAGGCAGAAGATATAAATGCAAGAAATTCAGGTCCACATTAGATTCTCATCCTTACCCAGTTGCTAGGAGGTATTCTGTTGCCATCTTCATCAACTTTGCCATCGGACCACACATAATAGTCTGTGTAGGGGTCCTCACGCTTGACAGACTTTTGGAACCATTCATGCTGGTCGCTTGAGTGGTTTGGTACAAAATCCATGATAACCTTGAGACCTAATGGGAGAATTTATTTGAGTTGAGTGAAAAACATTTTCACATTTTTAATACTATGAATAATAATAAAATAAGGTCATGCACAGTTAAGATTTTTTAGTTTAATAGAAAATGACTGAAAAATAACATAATTAAGAGTAAATATCTCCTAAAAGACAAAATTTGATGAAATGGTAAAAAGTCCACAAGACATGATCCAAGACTCGTCATGACATTCCCAGTGATACTAAGAAAGCAAGACAACCAAATCCAATTTGAAAAGTTAGTATGGAGAGTTAAATCATTTAAGAATATGCATAAAATATGACCGTAGTCATTGATATTGTATATTTTTTAACAAACCATATGGAGTAAATTAAGCTTAGGTATCTGATGAAAATGCTGCTCCTATGGTATAAGAACACAGGAACCAAATTATAATGAAATATGCATTTACCAAAGTCATTAGCTTTGGAAACTAAAGCCTTGAAGTCATCCATTGTTCCGAATATGGGGTCAATCGCTTCATAGTCGGCGATGTCGTAGCCAAAGTCCTTCATTGGAGATTTGTAAATCGGGGACAGCCACAGGGCAGCAGCTCCAAGATTGTAGACATGTTGCACATTATCAGTGATACCTGAAACCGTTGAATAAATTAATGAAAATTTGGCAGTAAAAATTTAGCTAGTACATTTTCTGTTAAGATCATATACTTAAATTTTCGGCTGAGTTTTTAAACTACTTAGTCGTTAATTGAAATTATTAGGTGTCATTATTTTACTGGCGTAAGTAGCTGCGGGAAGGAGAACGAAGTTCTGCAACAAACGTACTCAGCCGGAGTAGCAATAATAGCGATTGCTGCTGGAATGGCTAGCTAGCAAAGCAGTGATCACATGGGTTCACTTCGCACGCTAGGCTACCGCGGAGGGGTCGTAGTTAACTTCTTCGGAGTCAGACTGGAAGAAAGTGAGTAGGTCCTCGCACGCCGGAGTAAAATAGGTAATGTATGTACGTACTAACTTTTGAGAAACGCGGGCTTGCCGACCGCGCAGGTCCGACCGGCGAGTGCGAGAACACTAGGGGCGGTGTTCAATCGGGTCGACTCGGGCGCATAGATTACTAACCGAAGGGACTCTTCGGTGTAACTCATATAGAAGGCAAGGGACGGAACTCCAATACAGAACACCAGGAGAAAACCAATTTTCGATTTAATAACTGATCATGCATGGGATTTAGCAGCATTTATTGCCGCATTAATTTCACCCGTCCGTTTTTCAGTACCACAAAATGTTTTCCAGCACATTTATATAGCTTCTTCAGAGATTTAAAATTTACATGTATCTATTTTTCTGAGAGTGATTTTCTTATATATTCATACGTAGTCATTTCGCCGTCCCTTTCGGGCTAGGCATTAGAGTCAAAAGGCTTAATTCTTAGCGTTAGAACTAGAAAACTAACTGCGATTTAAATAGTTTCCACCATACTGCCCAATCCTTGTAAACCTTTGATTCTGCCACATTCATGCATTTCTTCATACACGATCTCTTACTCCCCTATCATATATGTATCTGTTTCGTTACTTGTCTCTCATCCATTTTCTGCACATGACCAAAATAACGGAACGCACCCCGTTCATATATGTCCATTTGTGGAGCATAAAAACAAAATTTTTTGAATGGTCCACTCAATCCTAAACCTATAAATCCTGTTTTTGCCGCAAACACTTATCAGATAACTACTACCCACTGCATTTAGCCTATATTTAGTTTTTTGTCCTCACGTTCCCAAGTTTCACTGCCCCACAATAAAATGGAGAGGAGTGCACACATTGGTACACTGCGATTTTCCTTTCCTTAGAGCCAGGGGTGGGCAATTTACGGCCCGCGGGCCGCATGAGGACCACCACAGTGTTTTCTGCCGCCCGCGGAAGCATTTTTATTAGTAGGAATGTAATGTTAGCTAAAGAATACGATGAGCTTCAGAAGACGCGACCCTCCGCTAATTACGGCCCTCTCAAAGTGGTCACCGGGCCAAAAAATTGCCCGCTCCCGCCTTAGACAAACACTCAACTTACCTACGGCTTCCCTTCCAGAATTCGCAAGCTTTTCCAAATTTATTCATCTATCCTCCCATCTTTCACAAACATTCAACCAAGGAACACAAAACCATCCACTTGTTTAATTACTTCAACCATTCACACTCATCAAACAATTATTCTTCCTACTTTCCTCTGGAGGAAAACCAGTGCACTACTTTGGCCTGGCACGCATTCATCCTCAATTACACTTTCTCAGTTGCTTCACAGAAGCCATCCAAGAGATTCTGTTATCCATGCGCGCTCTATGACAGCAATACAATATCATTCGCGTACCTATAGTATAACTCGCGCATTTACATCTTCAACCATTAAAACGATAGCATCACTGCATGCATGAGTAATTTTCTCTAGAGGCGATTATCAGAGACGGTTCAACGTCTTGAGGCTTGGTGGACCGGTTACCAGATGGGAAGCAAGGAGAAAACGAGATGCAACCGGATGACCTTAACCGCAGAATAATTTCAACCTAAAGGGTCAATTGCCTCTTGCGTCACCGGAATATGACCGCGGCCGTGCGAATTCACGTGCGCTTGAAGGGCACCTTTGAGAGGCCAATCGCCCCGTAAACTCGTTCATCCCCGAAGGATGGAAACTTTTACCTTTTTCGCTTTCTAAATTCTAATCTCCAGGTAGATGCGTATCGTGTGGTGGAAACATTAAGGTGGCTGGACCGGTAATGGTTGGGTCATTGAGTGCACATTTTAATATTATTTTACGTAAATCGAAAAACAGATTTGGACCACATTTCATTCGAGTGTATCTGTTTATCCGTTGGAACTCACCATACAGGCAGTAGTGGAAATGATACAAGAATTATATTTGAAATTATTCCTTAATTAAAGCGTATAAATGACTGGAGTTTCCGGAGCGATATTCGATATTTAAACGAAATTATGTTGAAATGTGTTGTTTTCGAATATTGAAATCGGCGTGATAACTCGATTTTAAATAAAAAATTGACAAATATTGTTAGCAACAATTATAATGACAAGAAATGCATTATTTCGCGTTTAGAAGAAAATCTGTACATGTGTAATCGAATTATTACGAAATGTATGCCATGTGCAATTTGGCTACCTATTAAAATAGCATTGATTTGTCAAAAAACCAAATCGGTATGACTCAATTTTTATCACTTTTATCCATAGCTATCACTGATGAGAACACGCATGCAAAGTATCGCGCAAATCTGTACAAAAACAAAAATCTATCCAATAACCTTAAGGAAGGGAAGGCTCGTGTGTTTAAGTAGTCGGCTATGGAGCGGAGGGGAGAGAACAGCACATGTTAAGCAACGCTTCTTCTTCTGAAAATACCCGACTTGTTCTTGGTTTCTCTTCAGCCAGATCCTTCGCCTCAGTAATTTCTGTTCGGTAAACTTTTCTGTTTCCTACACCCTCTTTCCCTGATCGCACATTTATGAAGATCCTAATGGACGAATAGCAGAATAATAAGATTTGATTTGATGTGATGTGCAAGTGACTGAAATAGCTTTTTCCGTTACTGATACATTACGCTTTTAACTTGGGTGACAATTTATTCGTTTCAAACCTCTCGAAACATACCGCTTTTGATAGCTATCTTTGCGAGCTGAGCGCGCGAGAGTTGTTTCTCTAAAACCGTGCTACTGAGAAGTCATACGAATACATGACAATCACTGCGAAAAATCCCAGTTCATGCAAATGATTTTTCCAATGTCAATTTTTCACAGTCATCCAAAAAGGCTTTTGTTCTTATAGAAGTAATCTTTTAAGTAATTTACCAGCCGATATATTTTCTGACGACCTCAAAAACATTTTACGAAAGGCATACGATAGATTTGATAACGAGAATAAAATTTGAAAAATAGACTGTAGAACGGAGAGGTTTAAAATGTAGTTTTTCCCGCGAACGATGAGAGACCATAATAGCAACCACTGAGATTTTATGGTAAGGGTTTTTGATAGGTAGTGTTGTTAAATATTCGAATATCTCTTTGATTATTATGCCAAAATTTAATGCGTGGCACTAACTGCACATCTGCCGTGAGTTCTGTATCTCTGAGTATTTATGTTGTAGCACGACGCATAAATACTCATAGTTTCTATTACATTGGTAGCATATAGTGTAATGAATGTTAGTGAAATCTCCTGACTGGTGTTTGCGAGTTTTTGCAAATGCATCAATAGTCGTAGTGGTAGTATTTTTGTTTAACGCGCTTCGACGGCTATGGTCATTTCGCACATATTGTCTGCCACTTGCAGACACGGGTAACTGCACTTGGACCAATCGGAGGATCACCCCTCCAAACTCGAGCCGAGCCCAACGGTTTTTTACTTCAATAGTCGTAGCTTCATCAAGTTTAGCATGATATAGTATAGTGAACTAGGAGAAAACTCAGCCCCTGCCACACTTTCTTGAGGTGTAGCTTATTATTCGATTTGCTCCCAAATACTTTTGTCTAAACTTGCTCAGTAGTTTTAACAGCACTTACCACATGCTACTTGTAGAACTCTTGTATCTCTGTGCATTTATGTTGTTGCAAAATATATTAGGTAATATTCATAGCCTCTATTCAATTGGTAGCATATGGTGTAGTGTATGTTGACCAAATTTCAATTCCGAAAGTTTTTGCTAATGCATTATTAGTCTTAGCTTCGTTTACTTCAGTACACTATAGTACGGTACATGTTGGTGAAGACACCCCTGCTGCACACCCTTGTGGTGATTTACAGGGTACAATGTAGACATAGAGGTCGGTCGCTTTCCGTCACAACCACGGACTTAGAGTTTGAAGGACTCGACACTTCCGGGCTGTAATATCGTCACGAAGAAGATGCACTTACGCACGCATCAGTATTACTCGCCTTTATGCTCCATTCGCATTACTAACTTTTAATCCATTACAACGGCAACAATTAGAAACGCGAACACCCGGTTGGCACCGACCATCGTAACTTTTTTTGCCTGGATAAATTTACATCTACATCTACAAAATACCCTGCAAGCCACCTCAGGGGTGTGTGGCAGGGGGTGAATAATCACCAACATGCATTACACTATACCCTAGAGTTACTGTAACTACGACTAATTATGCATTAGCATAAATCGCTAATGCTTGTCACGAGGCGAGGCCTCACAAGCATGCACCACTGCACTACAGAAGTCATCACAATGGAGAGTGACCGTCAATATACATGCATTCTACAAGTACACAGATGGACAGGGACCCAAGACCCATGTAGAAAACATGCTAGGCGTGCTGTTAGTATGTACTAGGTAACAGATAAGGATAAATTTACTATGCATAGTTATCTATTTACAAGTCTTTTTCTGCCTTTCGAATGCAGGATAGTAACAATGGTCGAGTGACCAATCGTCATCATCTTCAAATGACCGGCAGGTGATGAGAAACAAATGTGGTGCACGACAAAGGTAGCCATAACCAGTTGTACCAAGGTGATTAAAAACAGGTGCGAATGCGGGTAGAAATTATCAACGTTTTGCACAATGGTAGGAAGCTAGTAATGCGAACGGGGCATTACAGAACAAATTGGGGATCCAACTATTATGTTGGCCAAGCGCTTAAAAATGAAAACTTCTTTGCGAGACAAATGGCGTTTAATTATAGGCAAATAGTGTTCAATATATTTAAAATCACTACTACCTAGAGATACTACTTATTTCTCGCTTCTTCGAGGTTCATAGAATTTTTCATTGAATTAAGAGTGACAAAAATTTGTAGGACATAATGCTTTATGAGCTAAAAGACTATTGTGTTTAGCGAACCATTTCCGTAAATGTATGACGCATAAGAGCGGGAAAATATGATTTTAGCATAGTTGTGTAATACACAGTCGCAACCAAACAAGCAAAGCAACCTTTCCGCTGCACTTTCGTTCAGAGAATGATCAAGGCCACGGGACAATGAACCACCGATTGGAGCTAGACGGAGGGAAAATTCCCACGAAGTTCTTAAAAAAAGGGCGACCTTAACACTTCATCAAGGACTTCGGAAATCGCTCCTACTCCTACTTGCCGGCGATACGATCGTGGTAAGCCCAGCTGGAGAGTGAGCAATGCCATCAATCCCGTTCTCGAAAGATAATACGCAATTTTTCCCCATTATATCTTTTTCAAAGGACTATCCTTTTATCTACATGCAAGGGTTATCCTTCACTTAGACGGAAAGTAAGAGCATTGGAATGGATGGATGAAGGAAAAATATGACTCAAGCATTCTATCGAGGCTGTCGAGAAAGAGATAATGAATTCTCAAAACACCTGGATACGTTATGACGACAACTTGTCTTCCTCAAAGTTAAGTATGTCTATCTTATCATCGCCAGGTAACAAGTATTGTCGAGACAAATATAGCAGACCATGGATTATTACAAATCCAACAGATCAACACTATGGTGATACCCTGAAGATAGGAATTAATCTCGTTGCAGCTCAAAACAATTCCGTGATTTTATCGCTAATTCATTCCAACCAAGCAAGTCTTTCTTCCCAGAGAGGAAACGTGACTGGTTCATAGGCTTAGTACTTGGGAAGACAAAATTAAGACACCTGTGAACTGAAAGATAAACCGAGTGCGTCCGGCACAAAGTTTCGAAATCTCTAGCTGAATGAATAAACACTTCGCATTTTTCACAGACATGGGATATCAGCGATAATGATAAAAATCACTTGTCGTTCGGAGAAAAAATCTTATGGAACATGGTACAAACGCAGTTAATACGCTTTGTCACAGTCGAAACATAAAGATTTCCAAATATAAACCTTTCCAATATCGTCAACAATGTGCATAAAACAGATTTTTAAATATAATAATTCATTCCAGTTTTCGGTGGCAATGCAAACGTGTTTTACCGTAGTAATGCAAATGGGGTATTAGAGTTCATTTTTTCTCTGATCCTACTTGTCCTTGAACTTTCTCCGAAAATCTAGCTGTTGGTCAAATTTTCGGAAAACTCTTTGACACTTACTGAGTACGCTCCTAGAATCAGAGTGCATCCGAGAAAATTTTCATTCAAAAATTGATCGAATCAAGGAAAATTCCTTTCGGTTCTTTAAAAATAAACAACTTCCAAAGAAGAAGTAGTAGAAGAAGTAAGAAGCTTCCTCCATTTCCGGAAACATCAGGATCCTCGAGATACTGGAAGATTGATAGATTTATTATCTTTGATGTTTTGTTGAGATTAGTATTGCAGCGATCGATCTTGTGATTGATTTGATAATGCTGGCTGCACCCACCACACGATAAGTAGATCACGCGAAAGTGAGAAGTAAGAGTCGTATTGACGTACCGGAAGATACTTAAATCCATTTTTCTCTCTTAAAATACATGACCTAAAGACAGAGAGGGAAACACTGAAGTTATGAAGCAGACCTCCCTTCATGCTTTCAAAAATATCTATCTCTAAGCTTACCAATCTATCGCAAATCAATTTGAACTCAGACCGATATGTAAGTTGCTAAGCGAGCTGAATCAGATCACCTCGTTTACCAAAACGGAACTAAAATATCGATGATGAAATTTCGATCTCAGCAGTCTGAATTATTTTGAATTTTCTCGTTTCTTTCAAACGTCATTTTTACACACTTCTCTGATTCTCGCTTCTCTCGTGAATGGCATCGATTATATTTTGTTTTCCATCCGCGACCAAAAGAGGAACGAATAGCGCCCCGATGGAGTATAGAAAGTTTTATAATATCCGTGAGCACCCCCATCCAATCTCTTTGGATCGATCTGAAATCTCAGATTGACTGCGAGGTAGCGGGCTGACACGGCTCGCTTCTCAGACAGACCTGACCTCTCCTCGGTATGGTAAACATAGTGTATTATTGTAGTAATAATTCTTCCCTTGTGCCTATTTATTAAAGATTCATCACCTCTAACACCCCCTTCACCATCAATTTACTTCAAATTTTGATGGTAACACGAACTTACCGCCGATCCTTCACAGAGTAACCCACAAGTGCGCATAAGTGCGAAAATGTGGCAGAGGGAAAATCCTTCGCCTGTGCCAGGATTAGAATATGTATGGTGGGATCGAATTTACTATCGACAGGACAATTATCCTGCCGCTATGCATTTGTCCAATAGCAATGCCTTATTCCTAGCCGTTGAGAATTTAGAAGTAATAAGGCTTGCGACCTTGGGAACCATGGTAGCCAAAAGACACGGACACTACCCATTGCGGAGCCAGTTCGTAGGGAATGGGCTCTTCCACTGAAAAAGGTCCTATGCGCAACTACCACCTGCGCAACTGCAGTGTGCGTAACTGCCACTACTACTATATTCCTCGAATCCACCCCGAGTGTTTTAGCCAGTTTAGCCTGCAAAGTTGAAGAATCCACCATATTGAACAAATTCTGCTACACAACGGTATTGGAAGGAGAAAGCAATGAGAAAATCATTGAGGAAGACCAAGGATGGAACATACGAATTAAATTATGCGGGTCACAGTAACAAATGAGGTCATTATTGACATTCAGGCCAGGTTGGTAGGTTAGCAAGTAAATTATCATTGGGGAATGGAGGAAGGGTGGAGAGTAACCCGGTGTCGGCATAAGCTTGCTCTTTAACAAAGGGCATCACGATTTAACGTCTCTTCCGGTAGTCGGAGTACTGAACTTGAAGAGCCCTCCACATTGCACCCGAGTTGCGATCGGGATTCCACCGAAATAATCCCCGCCACCACCGGGATTCGAATCAGAACCCTCGGAATGGGAAGCCAATGCTCTCCAATTCTCCAATAATGTTATTAACTTGGGGGTTAATCTTTCTCCCACACTATCCTGGAATTATAATGTTGATTCTACATTAAACAAAGCTTCAAGAGTTCTTTGCATATTGAAGGTCCAAAGGAACTTTCTGTCAAAAAATTAGAACAATATTGACATTCACTCTTATATTCCCTCTGATTGATTACTGTTGCTTAGTGTGGCCAGATCTTCCCAATGTATTGAATAATATAATTCAAAGGAATATAAATTCATGTATCGGATTTATATTTAACCTGCGTAAAGACACATTACCCTCTATCTCAAGCAACTGAGGTGGTTAAAGGTACAAAACAGAAGAAAATACTTCTTCGGAGTGTTTTTATACAAACTTTTTGAAAGCACAAATCCTCATTATCTGATAAAAATGTCTAATAAAAAACCTCAGAATCTGATTTGTTTCACCAGATCGAATCCAGACCTTTTCTATTTCCCCAGTCACCACACCACCACCTTTCAGAGCTCATTCCAAATAACCTCAGCAAAATTTTGGAACTCCCTCCCTATATTCTTAAAACAAAGTTCATCAGTTATTACCTACCTTTAAAACCAAATTATACGAATATCTAATGCATCAACAGAACACATGAAGCTGGGTATCTAGATGTTACACCTAAATATTAGTTATTAATGTAAAACAATTATGTAAAAATGTGCACTAAAGTCAATAAAAATTATGTATGTAATCAATAAATCAAAAATATGTTTGTTAAATGGCATTGGTCAAAACTGACTTGTAATTTTGTTGTATTGTACTTAAATTGTGCAACAACTTTTGTAAAAACCGAGCATAAATTTACCCTAAATGTACTTGGCCTTACAGGGCAATCCCTAGATCAATAAAATGTGTATGCACCTATCTACTCTGAGCCACCAAACCAACCCAATCCCTCTCAATGGTACCAATGGCAATAGTTATTCTTATAATTGAGTGAAATTCACAGTGAAAAAATCATTCGCCTGAACTAACATTCGAACCCTGACCCCACGTTATCGCGCCGAGTGCTCTAACCTGCGAATTTCACACAATTTTGTGTTAACTAACGGGTGATTCCGTTAAAGTTACTGCACTGCCAGTTCCACAGTTTTTTGAATATGTTTTATATTATCCTTCCGGTGCGTCGAAGTTTCCTTTAGCCTCGTGTGCGCCGATTATAAGTCACTTGAGCGAAGAGGTTTACGCGCCAGTGACTTCCAAAAATTTCACATTGTGTCTTGAAAAAAAAGCCTAATCCGGCGTCGCCGACCCTGAAAGTCTTATACCGACTTGATCAATTAAAAATAAATGAGAAGATTCTCATTGAGTGATATAAGTCGCGCTTCCTTTTTCAAAGAAAAAACAAGTGTTTTTTGACGATCTCTGCATTTTCTGGGATTTCTTCCGCGTGAGTTGGATGTGAAACAAAAGATTCTCATGCTATCCTGCCAACATCTTCAGATAGAAGTTTTTTCTTCCTCTTTATGTAGCGATTAAAAAAAATGAAAGAACACCGAAGAGAGCAGCGGAAACTAAACAGCTTAGCCTCTCAGGCATCTCCCTAAACGGGTGGAGTGAACCAGAAGAGACAGTACAATTTTGAGAGGCAAGAATTATAGAAATGAAGAGACGATAATTCCGCGGACAAATTAGAGAAGCTGTTGAAAAAATGAAAACATCCATGAATTCCAACAGATAGGATGGGCATCCATTATAGAGCGCCTGGGAAAGAGTCATCCAGACACCAACCAATCACTAGTGCAGCACCTAGATAAATGTGACAAAATACGCTAGAAGGCAGAGTCGGCAGGAATGCCAGGGAAACTGTTATATCACGGTCAACCCAAACGGAAGAAATCCCGGAAAATAGAGAGACTCGGACTACGAGCGATTTAATATTTCGACGCATCCAAGGTGAAGGTGATAAAGTTGAATCTCTCGAGAAAGCAAGAGTGGCTCGCCAATCAATGATCTTCATCTCTACTCGTTAGCCTCCGAGAAGTTTTAACCGCAAGTTGATAAACGTGAAAAACACAGAAATTTCAAATAATTGGCGCCCAAAGTCTTTCGGTATGAAGTGAAAAATAAACTTTCATACATGAAGGGTACAGTCAAGGTAAATAAAATGTTCTAGGGGAAGCCAGAGAGACCATTAATGGGATTTACATAAGGCTATAAATACAGTACAATCGCGATTTATCAAGGCTCCGTAATATCCGAGGCACAGATCCATCTGCTAAGGTCGGACCAAGCAACTTGAGCTCAGGAAATCAAACGTCGGTGTACGGCAATGTATTCGATCTCCATGTATGTTGATGTGTTAATTTCACCTGCCTTTCATTCTTTTTTCCTTGTCGCATTTATATTTAATTTTTCCATCTATTTGTTTGTTTTCGACGTTGAAAAACATTAGCTTATCTATCAGTAGGTTTTTAAAACCTCTATTCTTGTGTGGCTGATTTCCTGCAGTGGTATTTTTTGACAAGGAAGCAAGACGATTAATCCTTTTTCCGTTTTAAGTACATATCTCTTTTAATTTCTCTGGACTTATAGTGGCGTATTTTAAATGTTTGTTATATTATGAATGTAAAACTATTTCTCTGTAGAGCATTAATGTTTTGTGCACTCATTCTTCTTTTACATTTATATTACGTATCCATTAACGAGAGGTCAGGTGAAAGAGGGGACTTCACTGTCTCAATCTTACCCTAATAAAGCCGACATTATTATTACACGGGGACTCACGGCTCTATTTTAGAGCTCATAGCACTGTGTCACAAGTATAATATTATTCGACACTGAAATATGCCACAGGATGGATATATCTTAAATTTGTCGTAATTTATGTTCGCACTTAAGCCTTATAATACGTATTTTCCGAGCCTTAGTATATATCCGTAGAGAGCCGAGTATTGCGTAAGCCTCAGGTTCCGTATTTTCCGAGTTTTTGATTATCTGAGGTGGTCTCAGTCCACATTGCCACTGATAATCAAGAATGCGCTGTAATTCGAGCAGAATAGCTCAAGCAAAGAAGGAACCCCAACAGAAGAAGAGTCTACAAAACACCCAAGTTTTAAAGTAATGAAGCACTTCATTAAAACATTTATTTGGAGCAAGTACTTGTATGGCAGTGAAACCTGAACTGCCGAGCAAAGGAGACTGAAAGTAATGGATATGTGGTACTATCTAAGAATGATTAAGGTTAAATGGACAGAAAGAATAAACGATGAAGAAGTCCTGCTAAGAGTTTGAGAGAAAAGATGTTTGATGAAAAAACTCTTGAGAAGAAGAGTAGAAAGACTTATTGGGCACATTTTGCGACACAACAGAATCTTGGAAAGTTCACTGGTAGGAGAAATGAATGGAAATGATGGCAGAGGAAGACAAAGGATGGAATTCATCAGGAAGTTTATCAAGGACGTCAAAGGATGACTACATCCTTATGCAGGAATGAAGCGGATGGCAGAGAGGAGAGTGGAGTGAGGAGCTGCAGAAAACCTCTCTATGGACTGATGACTGCTGATAATGTTGACAATACTTCTCTTTCCGACCATATGTATTTAGGTAGCTATCTGTAAAATGTATTTTAAATAACTTTACTCCTTAGAAAACAAGATGAAAAATCAAATTAACGACAGAAGACTATAAGGAATAATTAAAATTTGGCTTGATTGTTTTAAATTTATTTATTCATTTTAATCTATTTCCACAATCACTATAACGCTCCACTGGCCATTTAAATCGGGTGTTTCAACATGTAACAACGGAGGAACACAAGCACCCATGTCCTCAGCGATGAAAAATCCACTCAGACGGGACTTGGACCCGCGACCCACGGATTAGCAGGCGAGGACTTTATGAGAATAAAACGCACAAAGGTTGCATACCCACAGCCACTTAGTAAGAAGTTTGTGTCAACTATCGCACCTACAGTAAAAAGTGTTAATCTGGTCTAAAAAGGATGTGTTTATAGAATATCAAGCAAATATTCGGCTTAGTGACTCAATTCTCACAAATATTTACTTTCATTCTTTCGTAAGTTTCCGCGGTACTGGCGCGATGATCTCAGCATTTTTCGGGATCTCTTCCGCGTTAGCTGGTTGCGAGACAACAGTTTCTCTGGCTATACTGCCAGCATCTCCAGGTCAAAGTTGTCGTAAACTGTTTTTATTCTGCGTTTAACTTGGTTTAGCGTTGAGATTGGCTGAGGCGCAGATAACTCTTTTCCAAGACGCTGCGTATCCACTACCCTGTTGAAATTATTGGCCATTAAGCTCATTTCGTTATCTTTCCCAATAGTGTTGGGGAGCATCGGCTCTCCTAAGCCGTTATTCATACCAATTCTAATCCTATTACGAGTCCTATCACTTCACGCTTGTTAAGAGATGGCGGGGCGGTTAAATTGTTTATTTTTCGTCACTCCCCGGTGCTACATCATGCGCACACTCATAGAAGAGCACGGGAGTACGATTGAATGTCCTTAGCAGACAATGAGAATAAAATAATACTTCTTCACTCATTTTTCTGCATGCTGAAGAGCAATTAATAAATATTTATAATCAATGTAAAATAATGGAGACATTGAAAGTTACACCACGGAATGTGGTAACTAAGTTCTTCCTCATTAAAATTTCCCCTGGGACACTTCCCATTCAAGTTTGACCAAATAACTGGGAGTGAACATCCAACTTAATCTACGTAGAAGTGCGTTGCTAGGGCACGGAGGCTAAAAACAAAAATAGCTGCAATACTTATTGCGCAATCCACCATGTTATTAGCCAGTTTCATCCCGACCAGTCGCTAATTATGTAGCGCTGACCAGTGAGTGAAAATGGGGTTTTAAAGAAAAATTAATAGGTACTCGGTAGTAGGGATCTGCGGTATATAAAAATATACCGATGTATCGGAATCCGATATTTTTTAAATATACCGATTAGCCGATAGGTATATCGTTAAAAATATACCGGTGTACCGGTATATCGGTACCATTAATATAATATATAATTATGCTACTATTTTTGCTGGTATTTGCAATCTACTTACCTACTATCTTTCACTAAACTTATTTAGTTCTTAGAGTACTAGAAAGCGAATTAAACTCGTGTAAACTATTAAGGATATTGAGGAAACGAGCAATAAATAGGTAATTTAAATGTTTATTAAAATATATATTTATTAGAGAATTTATCCGAGTAAACATTTTTCATTATTTTTGTTCGATGCATTGTGGTTTCCAGTTCAAGAACATACGGAATAAATGCACAACTAGTATATTCTAAACATGCCTTTATCAGATAAGTACCACTTTAAAAAGATATTTTTTATGCAGAAAGCACATACTCTCATAATTACCAAATGCTATTTTCATCATTCTCAGTTAGGGTATAGCGCAGAATTTTCAACGACCCCACTCTCTAAAATAATTCCCTAACTTATTACGGAATTTAGGTATGAAAATTTTCCTTTTGAGCAAGATATCGGGTACCGGTATTTAGAAAATAACACCGAATATACCGGTATATCGACTTAAAAAAATACCGGTATATATCGGTATATCGGCAAAAATATACCGGATATACCGGTATATCGATATATACCGCACATCCCTACTCGAAAGCAAATGACCAAGTATCACGTATAATTTTAAATGTTTGTCTATTCCAACTAATTTTAGACTCCAAAGCATGAGCAGCGAAGGAAAAAGGAATAACTACGCCTTGCGTTAGGTTAGGTGCTTTGGTATCAACTGATGAAGTAGTTTTGGAATATTTCCTTCAAATATTTCTCACCAGAATAGGACAGAAACAAGAAAATTACGCTTCGCCTTTAAAATTACTTGTGTTTGTAGATTTTCAAGTATTATCTTTAAATTGTAACCACCTCCCTTTATTGCACATTTATATAATTGCTTTTTGCAAAGTTTGAATAAAAAACTAGCACAACTTTCCTTTTGTATCACTTCCAAACATACAATTCGTCAAAACTCGCAGTGCACAGAGAAACGATTTTTTAGCTTTGTGGTGAAGGAACTGGCTTAAAAATATGGTGAATGTGCGCAACAATCATTGCATAAAATATCACACGGAGTAGCCAATTTGGCCTCCCTGTGCATACTCTTGTCTCTAGGGCATGCGAAACGACAATGGAAAAACTGAGGTGGTAAATGTGTTTGTTTTTCCCATGTCTCATTCGCCATGTCCCGTGGCTCATTTCGTCCACTTACTAGCAATTGACCACTTCCGCCAGCGAGCAAATACAAAAAGGTTTTTAAAAACGTGAAAGGTGGGAACAAACAGATCGGAATAGTGACAAGGACGGAAGCAATTTCCGCGAAAATTTCCACTTTGACCTGTACCCGCAGATCTCTCCTTGAATGACAGAACAGCGAGCACAGCGATGGACGGCATCAAAGGGAAGGTTTGAAATTTTTGTTTCATTTGAATGCTCTTCAAAAGAAGTGTTCCATGAAAAAATATACAAGGCTTTTCACAACGAATATTTTCACTTTAACCTGTAACCGAAGTTCTTTCCTCGAATGACTGACCAGCGAGTATAGCGGAGGACGGCTTCAAAGAGAGCGTTTAAAACGTTCTTATTTTCTTTCGAATGCTACGTGAGAGGAAGTTTTTCTTGAAAAAATTTACATTTTAAACGTTTTTCAACTACTGTTCAAATGGTAACAAGTTCCAAAGCAAATTTTTTAAGCTTGATGAATAGAGAATCCTGAAAATGGATTGACTCTCTTCCTAGATACACAATTGACGAGCATAAAACGAAAGTCAATTGATGTATTGGAAGCGATGATAACAGTGTACCCAGGGGTGTACAATGCCTTAAAAAAGTACGCCCATGCAAGAGTTAATGTTTCATCTTCGCGGCTCACTTCTAATGCCGGAGTGACAGCAACTGATAAAAGGAACAAACGAGCCATAAAGAGTGTCAAAATTATTGCATTTTTAATCCTGGTGGAAATATTACTGTTAACCGAAAATAATAACTTTTAATTCGGTTAAAATTAATCAATTATATGGAACTTGAATTTGAACGGGCATTTGAATTCACCATTAAAATTCGTACATTAAATATGTTAAGACGCTGGTTTAATCATTTCCAAATGTTCAATAACTCCATTAATTCTGACCGATATAATTGAGAAGATGGATCCTCCTTTCCGATTAATCTGATAATCGATTGTGCCCGACATTCCGACCCTCATTCCTGAAGCCGGTCTCCCACGGTAAAATTTGGATACAATTTTTTGCATACAAGTTTGATACAACAGACGTGGAACGTGTAATATGGTGGACATTTACCAAAATAGCTTTTGGTACAAAATTTTATTTTCAAAAAATGAATAATGTTCGAATGTTTGATTTAAGATGAGATTTTGCGAAAATCACAATTCTAATCACCTTTGCTGCGCCGCCTTTTGTTGAATGTGTTCTTCCTTCCCTCTAACCGTATCCTCTCTCCCACCCCCGTGAATCCTGTCCCCTTTTTTCCCTCCTACCAACCCTCACCTAAAATGTATATATACGTGAATGTAATCTCAACAGTATTGACTCAATAATTACGTAAAATATTGAAACCGTTTGCACTAGAATCTCCGAGTTCTCCTCACACTTTCAAATACTGAAGCAGTCAACTGGACTGCTCGTGGGTTATTCCTTTCATTTACGGTTATAAAATGTAATAAAAATTCAAATATTACATTATTTACCGTTTTAATGGGTTATGACGACTACCTACTCATTCATTTTGACATTCTGTAACGTAGTCATGGGCTTATTTACGGGGGGGATACGTATTTACTTAAGTAATTTTCATAAATTAATACTAGGCCATGATATTAGGGCAAAGTTTATTATTTAGTGAAAACTTTCTAATATTAAATAAATCTTAGTCTATCTAGTTGAATGGATGTTTTCACTCACTGACTGTGGAGCTCGACTTTACCCCACAAGCTCAAAAACGATTTTCCTTCTACTGCGGAGACCGAGTTTATCCCGAAAGTTATTGAACCTACAGAAATTAATTAACTAAAATACAGCAACGGATTACAATTATTTTTGCAATTTCTGCATAAATAATACGAATTGTTATTCTTTAACACAAAAAATAGTATACACTTTTTTTGGAGAACTGAAAAATATTATTAGCGAAACCGGATATCAGATAAGGCAGTGAAAGGGCTCACTGAGTAAAATATGGAGTCTTAAGGCAGTTTTCCACTCATTATTGCAAGAAAAGAAACGGGTTTATGCACAATGCAAAAAACCAAATGCACCATTACAAGCCAAGGCCGGGCTCATCTCTGCCTTCGATATCTTTTCTTTGCATATTTCATTTTGCATAATCCTGCACAGCCTATTGCCACCGCTTGTCCTAAAATTGCCATTACATATAATTATATGTACAGCCAAGACGGAAGAGAAACTTCCTATGGACGCCAAATGCGCTTCCCTTCAACCTCATCTGACCCTCACCGATTGGCCGAGACTCAACTCGAGGACGCGGGGGAAATAAAACTTTTAATAGCCGAGAATCAAACACTAACTTACTATCCATAGGTTGCTCCATTTAATGTAAAAGGACAAATGATAAAATGCTCACCTTTACAACGGGTTTTAAATTAATAGTTATACTCATTGCATCTATTTTATTGTGTTGTCACGCAATGCAGTAAGAAATAGTTAATAAGATAAGGAAGATAAAAACCTTTTGAGGGCAAATAGCATGGTATTACTGATCAAATGCCATTGGTTGAGGTGTCATGAAATATTATGAATAGATAGTGAATAACAGACAGGGTGAGCAAGTCGATATGGTTGACTCGCCGGCCTGACAAACCGATAGATCGTGGGTTCAATTACCTCTTCGGAAATACATGGTGTATTAATCTTAGATTATCTGCGATATTACCTTGTAAGTTGACCAATAAAAAAGTCCACCATTTTAAGGATTACCATAAGTTTTGGCGAGGAAGATGCATAGTATATCTAAAGACATTGGGTTGAAATGAAACGTAATAAACAGATACTTCACAGCAGAAAGAACACTGTATGCTTTTGTAGGGAAGTTACATGCGTTTTCATGTAACTCTTAAGTTACCTACATGTGTTTTCATGTAGCTCTCTAAATATGTAATCAACAACAGAAATAGGAGCACGAGATTTTGTTGGAAATAAGTTTGGTGTTACTAAATGCATGAATTTTATTGTCATGGAACGTTATAACTAGGTAGTCAACATTAGATAGACGAGGCATGGTTTCGTTATGAGACTGGCCACGAAAACAGGAACACAGAGCCTGATAAATGAAGAAAAAGTTATCGTACGCTCCCGTAAACAAGGAACACTAACCTTTCAGATCGGAAATACCATCCCCGTCGCTGTCCTTGAACGACCTTGGGTATATTTGGTAGAATACAGCCTTTTGCCACCATTCCAACTCGCCTTCACCAAAGCCGGGCCAGTCCTGGTTCCCATTGCTGACGGCTGCAAGGGCCATGAGCAGGAATGCGATCGTCATGCGTAACATCTTCATCACGCAGGCGCGAAGCGAGGCAAGTGAACAGGAGAAGAACGAAACGCCGCGCTTTCTGAAGCCGGTTTGAGCTCGGCGGGACTCTTCGATCTTTATTTATATATACAAGGGGAGGATCGCGCTGACGACGGCCATTGGTGGAAATACCCACAGGGCGGTACGTTTTGAACTGTTTTTGAGGGGAGGGACGAACATGAACGGGGGTGGGCGGGAGGATTCCACGTGAACCGTAACAAGCGGCAGGGGATGAGCTGGAGATAAAACACAAGTAGGGAGGGATGTAATGGGAGTTGGGAAATGAGAGAAGCAAGGGAGGATAAGACGGAGGCAATGCCAAAAATAGTGCTCTTGGCGTAGTCTTGCGCGAAAAAGTTCGGCAAGGAGGAATAAATTCAGGTAGTACGAGCGAGATTTTCCCCTAATAACGGGAGCTTCTATTCAAGATTTTGAGGAACGGAGCACATCAGAGTGCAGAACGGACAGGTTTAAAATGTAATTTTCCCCGATAAAGATAAGAGAACACAATAGCTGCCAATGAGAATTTTAAATTAAGTTTGTAGATAGGTAGAGCAGCTGATTATTTGATTTTCTCTCTTCTTCACCTGCCATGAAAGTCAAACAGCACGTCTGGCACGCTTCCTGTACGTTCACGTAGCTGCAAAATACTATAATACTAATATTTTCGGCAATATTGGTAGCATACCTATATCGCAGTGCATGTTGGCGAAACTTAACCCTCTGACAGTTATCCCTCACAGACATAGGCGTATCCAGGGGGGGGGGATTTGGGGGTTGTAATCCCCCCCCCCAAATTGATAAAAAAATGTAAAAATGATGTGTTTAACACATGCTAATAGTACACCTATAGATCACCTTCCATAAAATAATAGAGCACCTTCAAAACGTCATTTTAAGATGTATATTTTTCAAAATTCCCGGACCCTCCGTTTTACATGGGGGGTATTCCATACCCCCCGGTATGTGGTGGTGGTGACCCCCCTTCAGACGCTTCTAGATACGTCTATGCTCACAGAGAATTAGTAGTAACTAGAGGTTCAACACGCGTTGCGCGTGTTGAACCTCTAGCCCCCGCTGTAGCGGTGCCCCCGGAATGGGCTGGGAGGTTTTAGTATAGTCGATCGAATGGTTTGAGTGTAGGTAGGTTGGTGTAATATTTTTCAGGAGTCGTCTGGGTGGTTTAAAAACATAATTGGTCCTTTGAGCTTTTGGAAATATTTTATATGGGGATATAAGTGAATGTCTTAATTGAAATTGATGAAAAACGGAATAGATTGGGTGTAGGATAGCTATTGTTTATGTTATAATGGTGGGTTTTGATACGTTGGTGTAATATATTTTCAAAATAATGTGCTGATATAGCAACAAACATTAATAAATTACCGAAAGTAAAATAATATCTAAATATGAACCCCGAATGATAGGCATCAACTACCTTATATCCAGTTAATTCACTGCAGTAATCTACCGGTTAGAGGTAGGTTGTGATGAAAGTCAGAGAATATCCAACGAACTCTTACACGTGCTGTGCCCTTTCTACCTCTTGTATTTCTTTCTTCATCTCAGCATAAGTCCTACCTTTCTTCATCCCGTCCATAAAACCGATTCTCTTCCTTCCCCTTCCCCGCTTACCAGTTAATAACAACGGAAAAAAATTAGCACATCAAATTGTGTAAAAAAAAACAAAAAATTTTAGTTGCCATAATTAGTCAACTGTCAATGTCAAAATAGACTGTCTTCCAGCCGCCTGCTCATCAACTCTTCCGGTGCGCGCAGTCTCGCTTTCATGTGATCGTTGATCCGCATGTCGAATTCTATCACGAATCCAGCGTTCATCACGTTTCATAGGTGTTTCCCTGACACATAATGATTGTACTCGTTGTGACTATATCTGAGCCGTTCGGCACGTTCAATGTCAGTCTCATTATCCCGTCGTTCTTGATCCCTATGAGCTATCATACTGAGACGCTACTATCGCTCAACCTCAGACTCATCGCAACCATAAAAAATAAAAACGAAACGACAAATGAACCAGTTAGAACATCGGTTCGAATGAATTTATCAACAGAATTAAAATTTATGTATTTCACCAGTTATTAATTATGTATTTATAAAAGTTAAATTTTAACTTACGAAGCAACAAATATCAACCAGCAATACTGATTGAAAACCGCAATCAAAATTTCTGTAAAATAAAAACAATATTTTCAATCAGTACACGACCAATAGCGCCTGTACACGAATGATTTGTTTCGTTATTCAAAGCAATAAAAAAACTAATTCCATTTTCTTCAAACATCACTCAAGAAAATCAGTGACTAATGGGCGAGTAATTAATTATCAGTCGCAGAGATTATTTACAAAACATCAAAATTCACTGGAAACTAGTAAGGAATTACTAAGCCATAGGAATTATATACTGTACCCCTACTTTAACTGAAAAAATTACCAATTAACAAATTATTGTGCTTCACTAAGGGTGCACTATGGATGGTGTTGCAATCAACGAAAAACTAGTACGTAGGATTTTATGTGAAAAAATAAAAAAAACTTTATATCCACACAATCGTTCACCATGAAGTAATAAATGCTAATCTACTATACATTTATGCATTGGCAAATATTCTACTGAATCACTCTCTACGTATATTTCCTTATCTATATCCCTAACCTCCTAAAAGATACACCTAACCTGCATTAATGTACTGACCCTACTACCTTACCAATTGTAGGTATATGACATTATATTCATGAACAGTAGAGGAGTAGGTTAATGCATGTAACTCATTTGTCCAGAACAAATATAACTGTTGGAATTCCCTTAATTATTAACTATTTATTTATTTTCAAGAACCACCGAAAACAGCTCTTATTGGCCTTTATATCGGGGAATTAACCATTAACAATCGACGAGCACACACAACTATCTTATTAATTGTTGCAATAATGTAAAATTGGTTCAATTAGATAGACTAAGGTTTATTTAAACCAAGGAAGTTTTCACTAAATAATGAATTTTGCCCAAATTTCACAGCCTAATATTAATTTATTGAAATTACTTAGGTAAAAACGAATCCCTCCGTAAATACGCTCATGACTATGTTACAGAATGTAAAAATGAATGAGTAGTCATCATAACCCATTAGTACAACGGTAAATATTGTAATATTCGAACTTTTCTTAAATTTTATAACCACAAATGAAAAGAATAACCCACGAGCAGTCAAATTGACCGCTTCAGGATTTGAAAGTAAAAAAATTCATGGAATGTAGTTTTAATGCGACCGGTTTAGATGTTTTACATAATTATACCAAATGGAGCCAAAACTGTGCAGACTACATTCACGTATATGTACATGTTAGGTGAGGGTTGGAAGGAGGGAAGGTGGGGGACAGGGTTTACGGGGGTTGGAGAGGAAAAAGGGTTGGAGGGAAGGAAGGAAAAGGAGACGGAGTGGGGGGCATGATGAGTAGAGGGAAAAGTTAACGTGAAACATTTAAAGTAATTTTTCCGGGAAAGTTACCGATGGGACTACTTTTGCGTCGTTCGAGTGTGCTACACTTTAAAATGAATATATACCAGAATGAAACCTCAAAAGTTGGCTAGATGATTTGAATTCAGTAACATTAATAATAATGATAATATAATTTATTTACGGGTAAACCCTTTCACATAATATTGAACACAAAATTATAATTACAATAGATCAGTAATTGAGTAAAACATAAAACACGTTAAAATAGATTTGAAGAACCGAAACTATTACATTCCCACATAATAGAACAGTTTGAAAATAGAGTTATTTATATTATAAAATTTGCCTAGACAATGAAGATGAAAAAATTATTCTTGTAGAATTAGGGTTCTTTTGAAAAATTGGTTGAAAAAATAAGTCAATTTCAGGAATTATTATTGCTATGAAACTCAACATCTAAAAGGAATTTGTTTCTTATATGATGTCTTAGTAATCTAAACCTTATCTATTGAAGTTCAGAAACAACCCTGTTGTATAAGAGGTTCTGGGCAAATGTTATGTTAGCATTTTTTCTGCGCTATTGTAGTAGTAACAAAGTCAGCAGAGACAATGAGGTATTGAGGTAGCAAAATGGAACTGGAATTGGATTGAATAGTTATCACAGTGGAAAATTGTAAAGAGTTCACCTTTAGTGATAATTGCATTATTCAAATACTTAATGCATACAATAAGAGTAATAGTGCAAAAGGTTTTATAAATTTATTTTCCCCAGCTATGATTAATGGCATGTATTGCATTCGTATAAAAGCCGCCTCCAGTTTCTGAAACGATTCACAGTTGGACGGGCTAGAAGACGACACGTGTATCTAGCATTATTTCAGAGTACAAAGTCAAGTGATGCTGGTAGCGACACTATGACGTTTCAAGTGCATAGCAAAAAACAATAAGTATCAGTTTCAATTGAAGAAACCGTTTATAATTTTATTTTAAGGTACGCAAGAACAATTGATGAAATTCTATTGCTTTAAAATTATTAATTATCTAAAGGATAGGATACGCAACCTCATTTTGGTCCAATACTTAGGGTAAAAAAAGTGCTGCCTAGACACGTGTAGATACCTCATTTGTCAAGTGAATTTGCCTCAGATATGTATTAATGATTTGAGCAACTACTGCGTTTCCCCACGAACGGATTCAGCTTAAGTCCACTAAACTAAAATTTGGCAAACTATTTTGGCTCGTTGGAGGATCATGAGGCTTTGGAAAGTTTGCCAAGTACTTAATTTTTCTAACTGACATTTATATCAAGAAGATTCCAAGAAATCACAGGGTTATAAATCAAGAAATCTTAACTCAAATTCATGGAATTTAACTGGATCAATTTCTAAGTGGACTAACGACCGGGCTCAACTTAAACCCATAAACGTCTGCGTTTAAAATCGGGGAAAATATACACCACACTGAAACATAGGCGCGAAGATGAGGATGTCAGGACAAACCACGCAATAAATATCACGCACGTGATCAGGAAGCTATAGCCTCAAAGTGGTCGCTATATCTGATCGATTATCTTGCCATGGATAACCGGAAGACGTTGAGATAAAAGGATTAAATTTTTTATAGTTTAGATTGACTCTGAAGCCGTGTGGACGGAAAAAGGACAACAGTTGATCCATCCACTTTGGGGGCAGAGAGATAGACGTTGAAGAAGTTAGATATTGGTTTCCAGGGGGAAATTTATCAAAATAAACCAACTCAGTCTCTTTGAACAATAATCGCTGTCATTAAAACGTGTCGCAAGTTTACATTAAATACTAAACAATCACGATATTTCACAATGTATGGTTATTATCGGAGGTGACCTACCGTAAAGGGTAGGTTTTCCTCCTTAAACGATTTCACTCCACAGATCGGCATACGTAAAGCTTATTCTCTTTCTTCTCATTCCGCTTACTCAATATCTTCCGACTCAATTACGGCCATCAGCATCCCTTCGCCCCCCATCACCTGTACCAACCATTTAATCTGCCTCCTCCTTATTTCCCCCAGCAGTTTCCTCTTCTCACCCGCCATGCCAAGCACTTCCTTGTTCGTCTTCCTTTCTGCAATTCGAATTTTCTCCACCCACATCACCTGCCTGCTACCTATTCTCGTCCTCTTCCTTCCGAGTCCACGCATCTGCACAATAAAAAAGTACACTCCATATTACACCCTTCGCCAATATTTTTACTTCACTTTTTTGCGTAGGACCCTTATCATTAATCCTCTCTTTTTGTATACCTCCTTTGCTAACGCAATTATTCTTCCGACATCTCCATGGAGATGAATAGAGAGAAACTGAATAGTGAAATGACAATTTTGTTTGTTACTCTTGCATATCGCTCCTCGGACGGAGCAAATCTTGTTTGTTTGCCGGGAAAATGTTGTAAAGATTTCAACCAATGTGTTTTGCACATATAACGAATAAAGATTAGTAAATGCCATTTCTTCATGTAGCAACCAGTTCAGCTGACACTATCTACATCTACGAAGTACCGTCAAACCACCGCTAGGGTGTGTGGCAAGAGGTGATTTCACGTCAGGCATGTAGCACTCGTCCCAGCACAAATCGGGACCTCGCACGCTCCCCTGGCCGCTAGGTGCAGACCAAAAATCAGTCAAGAGAACAGTGCGCAGTCAAATTAGAAACTGGGAGAAAGCTATGTAAATGAACATGCAAACATGCAGTACATTGCTAAAGAGACATCTAGTGGTTAATATTACTAATACTATTAATTTATGAATGCTACGAGATGCTACTTCACGCAGAGAAAAAAATTATTCCGGACATATCAACCGGTGTGAAGTGTTAGTAATGGTGCTATTTTATTAAACACAAGTAAAAATTCTACTCTACCTAGTGAGGGTGGGAGTTTCATTTGATAAGCGACAAACGAGTTTTGCTGTGAAAGTAGTAAAAATGGTAACTTTTACAATATTTTATTTCTCCGAGAATTTTCCCCCGGCGTACTACCCAAGTAATTAAATTGCACTACTAGCCCCTGTTTGTAGCCACTTACTTTTATGAACAGCCTAGCTTTTTTGTCTACAAAAAACCTCATTACTTTAGTTTTCCTTTGATGAATCTTCATTCCGTATTTCCCGCACTGATTTCTACAATGAATCTACCAACTCTTGTGATTCCCTGGTTGACTGACTAACCAACGCCTGATCGTAGAAAAAAAAGTATCCGAATTTATCCCGCTTCATCCTATCTCGAGTCCCATCCATTGTTTGATTTACAGCGTTAAATTTAACTACAATCATAACATAGTTATTTGTAGGTATAAAATACAGATTAAGGTGTGATGTGGTGGAACCTTTCCATAATGACAGAAGTCAAACACTTGCAGTTTTCCACTAGTAAAATTAGTTACGTTGTTTTATTTTTATTAATTAACAAATTAGTTAAATAATAAAACAAAATATTAGTGGAAAACTTCAAGTGTTTTGCTTCCGTCATTACTGATTATCTATCTTTTTCTGGAGATTTTGGATTGAGCTAGTTATTGAAAATGTAGATTCAGCATTATCAGAGAGCAGCTTAAATTTTCATGGGCAAATTTGAAGAAAAGCATCTCAGTTCCTACGACAAAATCATAAATAATATTGGTTTAAATACATAGTTAATAAATAGTATTGGTTCAGATATGTCGATGACGTTTTGTGCTGTTGGACTGGTTGTTAAAGATAATTGGAACTATTCTTACGTTTCTAGAATGCAATGCACAACTTAATCAAGTTTACCATGGAACCTGCTGAGAACAGCAAAATAAATTTTTTGGATCACACCATCGAAATCCGGGAGAATAAAAATGTGTTCGCTATCTTCAGGAAACCAACTTACACCGATCAAGTGATCGCTTCCGAATCATGCCACCCTATATCCAATAAATTAGCAGGTTTCAACTGTATGATCCATAGATTTATGAATATCCCCATATCCAAAACCAACTTCAAATGTGAACACAAAACCATCAAGCATATTTCCAGGATGAATGGTTACAGTGAATGTCCCATCGGCACCTTACTTCGGAAAAAACAATGGAAACATGCCGCAAAAATCAACACTTCCCTCCTGCCAGATCCCGTTACTCCTGATCGTAAATGGTGCAAAATTCCTTTCGTCAATTCCCTATTTTAGAGAATAGCCAATTTTTTCCCAAAAGAAAAGCTCCGAGTCTCTTTTTATACCCCCTTGACTTTGTCCTGCTTGAACATAGAAAAAGTTAAGCGGTGCGGTGTGCACGAAATAACCTGTGTCTAGCTAGTTATGTTGGGCAGACCGGTCGACATTTTCCTACTCGCATTGGAGAGCATAAAAAGGGCTACTAAGCAGGAAACACCACTTCTAGTTTTGCCCAATACCTTTTAGAGTTGAATCTCACCTGTGATTTTCAGTTTAAAGTTTTACACTCACGCAACAAAGGCCGTAAATTAGACGCAATGGAGTAGTTATAAATCATCCAACGGAGAAAAAAGAAGTTCCACCGCCTCAACGATGTGCAGTTTTTACTCTTCCCCTCCCCCCTCCTGTCCATCACCTTCTCTTAGTGCGTGAGCGTGCACCCTGTAACTGCAAAAGTGCAGTAAAATTCCCCGTGCTCTGACTACCACACCCCCTCCTCCCCTTTCCCACTGTTGTATGAGAGCATATTGGGCGGGCTCCAGGCATCACGAAGGTTGACCACCCCTGCGGGTAGGGGGATGGAGAGTACTCCCGGAGTATCCCTGCTTGTCGTAAGAGGCGACTAAAAGGTCGGGTATATAAACCCCGAAAACAAACCCCCAGGCAGCACAGGGATGCGTCCGGACAGTTTTGTGGGTCCACTGTCTGTGTGCGGCCATACCAGCTGGCCTGCGATCCACCGGCATGTTTGCCGTGTGCGGAGACCCGTAAGTGGGAGAAAGGGATCCTGGTGGGTGAGTCTTCGGCACCCAGATGGGTGTCGGATGCCCGGTATGGGCCGGAGTTCAATACCCCACTTCGGCCCTGGATCCCCTGTAAACGGGCGGTCAAGATCTAGCCAGTCTTGATCAATCGGCTTATCGATACGTTTCGATGGCGAGTGCTGGAGTGACAAGGTCCTGTGTAGGGCGGCCGAAGGTGTATGGGTTTCAAGGGTCCATACAGTGGAGATCCAACCCGAAACAGGCCCCCAAACGATAGTGCTATATCCCCTGGGTAGTCCTGTCGACCACACCGGTTTGCGGTATGGCGTCCCGAATGTGTGTCTCCGTGGTGGGTGGGGAGCCCTGGGGATGAACTCAATTAATTGGCATGCATGATACCAACTTACCGACACCAAAAGGATCCCGCCCGGACACGGGTGGGAGAGAAAGTGTAGTTACCGCCAGTAAGCGATTCCTGGTACTGAAATGCACAAAGGAGGGTGAGACATTGAAAAAGGTGTCTCCCTTCCTAATTCGAAAAGTTGTGTCTGCTAAAGTGCCTGGAGATTTAATATCAGCTAAAAAGTTACGAGACGGAACCCTGCTCATGGAAACAGCCAATGCAAATCAAAGTGAAAGATTGTTAGAAATGGAAATGCTACATAACATCCAAGTAAAAGTGGAAGGACACCGCACCCTCAACACCTTCTCGGGGGGTTATCAGCCATTACGACCTTCTGTTTGTAGAGGTAGACGAGATCAAGAGAGAGATGGCGTCTCAGGGAGTAATTGACGGTCGTCGCCTTACTACCAAGCGCAATGGCGTTGTGAAAGATACGTTGTCAGTAGTCTTGACCTTCGCGCTTGATAAGCTTCCCGACAAGGTGTTTGTGGGATACGAATCGGTCCCAGTGCGGCCATTCGTTCATGCCCCAATGCGTTGTTTCCAGTGCCATCGCTTTGGCCACATCGCTACGCGATGTGAGGGTAAGGCCACCTGCCCACGCTGCGTCCTGGAACGACATGCGGATGCGGAACGCACCAACGACCCAAAATGTGTGAATTGCGAGGGTGCACATCCTGTGTACTCGCGAAAGTGCCCGAAGTTAATCGAAGAACGCAAATTTATTGAAATTAAAACTTCAGAGAAAGTGACATACTTCGAGGCAAGAAAAAAATACAGGGAATTGGTTGCACCCACTTTTTCGAGATCTTTCGCTGCTGTCGCCTCCACGCCGGTGGACAAGACCACAACTGGCACTCAAACAGCATCCATATAGGAAAAAGAAGAAGTAATTGTGGTTGACACTGTAATTGCCAAGCAAGATATGACAGAAAAACTTGCACCCAAACCAAATAACGCCAGCAAGGGTTCTCCCAATAAGAACCAGAAAAAAATTACATCCGGGGCGGCACACAATAAGCGAAGGTTTGACGAAGCCCGGACAACCAGACTCGATGGATGAGGACGAAAATTTCTCGGAGAATGAAATCCTCCGCGCGAGAACGAAGGGGACGCATCTTCGCTTCCGGTGATAATCCTCCCACAGAACCTACTGGTCGATTGGTATTAGCACAGAGTACCTTACTCTATGGTATTAGTCTTTTAACTGTTTATTTGTTTTATATTTAATTTTCACGAAATGGCTTTCGTGTTGCAATGAGATTGCAATGGCTTTTATAGACACAACGAAGAGATGACGATTTTAATCCGAGATTTTAAGCCTTTATGTATTTGTCTCCAGGAAACACATTTTAAAGTTACGGACAAGGGAGTTTTAAAAAACTTTAAATTTTTTAGATTTGACGACACCAGTGGGCAAAGAGCCCAGAATGGAGTGGCAGTTGCTGTACGGGAGGCTCTTTACACCTCCCGTTTACATCTTAATACGCCCTTTCAGGCGGTAGCGGTGTCCAAGTGCGCCCGCAATGCAGTGACGTTGTGTAACGTTTACCTGCCGGAGGGTGCACCGGTGACGCGTTTTAACCTCGAATCCCTTGTTCGTCAGTTGCCTCGACCTTTTATTATATTGGGTGATTTTAATTCCAATGACCCTCTTTGGGGAAGTATGAGGGGTCAGAGAAACCGAAGGGGTGGCATTTTATCGAGCTTTATTAATGCAGTCTGCTAATGCAGTCTGCAACCGGAAAAGTCTGCTTATGCAGACTTTTCCGGTTGAAAAAGCCTAATACTTCTTTGATGCTCTTTGATTCTTTTCTCGATGAAATAAGTATTAGGCTTTTTCAACCGGAAAAGTATGCATTAGCAGGGGATAGCCTTGACCGTGGACATCGTGTCGATTTCCCAAATTCCACACTACTTTTCCGGGCGTCCAAATATTGGGAAAGAATAACGAAAGAAGCGATATTGATACAGATGTAGCAAAATAACATCAATAGAGACAACGGCTTCAACTTAAGTAGGGCTTGGCGCCCAGTAATTGACGAAATTCAAAGAACGCGTAACGGCTCCCACAACAATGGAGCATCTGTGGATATATACAACCGCCAGCATCCTCGCTCGACTCATTATCCTGATGACGATGGCTGAGTCAACCATCGAAACGTTGATCCATTTAAATAATCTTACCTGGTGTGAAACCCGAGAAACTTTCACTTATATAATTCGCCGGGAAAACCTTAAATCCTTTACTGTTTGTTTACTTCACCGTTGCTAACCTAAATAAATTCATCGTTGTTAAGGAGTTTTTACGGATCATTAGCTTAATAGCCACGTTTTGTTGCATTTTTCTTTGCACCACCTACTACTAAAAATCCAAAACTACAACCAAATCATACAGATAGAGAATCCAAATTTAATGAACCAAACCACATTTCTCTAGCTCAAGAATTGAGAGAGAAATAAACAAAATGGATACATAATGACTGACAGACACGCTACAAAATTAATATGTATAGACGGGGAGAAAACCCGTTTCAACTGTCACACTAGTAACTATTCCATCATTGATTTGTGCATATCAACGAGCTGTCTCATGACCAAAGTAAAACTGTCAGTTCACGACGATTTATGTGGTAGTGATCATTTTCCCCTTTTTGTTTTTAAAGAAAGCTGTTTGAACGCTGATTTTATTCCTCAAGGCAATTGGATTGCCCGTATAGCCAAATGGTCAAGCTTTAGAGAGAATTTCAAGTACAAATTTGACAATCACACTGATGGTGTAATCAATGTGGAACGGTTGACAGCTTGCATTCTCCAGGCGGCTAGAAGTAGCATCCCTCGCTCACGAGGAACCACACCCCGACCAGCAGTTCCTTGGTGAAATGATGGATGCTCTAAGGCCATCTAACTACGGAAAAAAGTGCTGAGAATATTTAATAAGTATCCAACGGAAAGAAATCTTTCATCTTTTTGCCGTCTTTGGGCCAAAGCTCGGCAGATAATAAAGAGAGCGAAGAAGGACTCCTGGGTGGAATACATTTCGACCATCAATTACAGGACTCCTATATCTCAGGTATGGCGTAAAGTACGCTGCATCTCCGGAAATCGTCAAGATTATGGCCTATGTAGCCTTAAAATAGACGGAAGAACTATATCGAGACCCTCCGAAATATGTGAAATTTTTGGCAGGTTACTGGCAGACACATGCAATGACATCAATTATGACAATTATTTCCTTGTCATTAAAAAGCGAGCTGAGTTAATGGCGCTATCCTTTAAAGAGAGCGGCGCAATGCAAGAATGCAATGTCCCTTTCCAATTGTGGGAGTTAACTTCCGCTATTGCCTAGGAGCCGATGAAGTCATCAATGCCTTTTTTCGGTATCTTCCTGAATCGGCATTGGTGGAGGTTCTCAACTCCTTTAACTAAATTTGTACTGAGGGTACTTTCCCGCAATCGTGGCGGGATTCCTTGATTGTCCCTAGTCCCAAGCAAGGGAAGGAAAGGAGTGATCCTTATAACTATAGACCAATTTCTCTAACCAGTTGCGTATGCAAACTCATGGAAAGAATGGTCAATCGCCGCCTTACTTGGTGGCTTGAATCGCGAGACCTACTATCAGTCGCTCAGTGTGCTTTCCGCCGCGGAAGATCAACCACTGACCATTTAGTAACAGCGGAAAATTTTATTCAGAAAGATTTTCTCCTTAGGCAACACGTCGTTGCCGTCTTCTTTGACATGGATAAAGCTTACGACAGGGTCTGGCGCCATAAAATACTAACAACACTGCATACATGGGGTCTTAGGGGCAACTTTCCGATTTTTATCCGGAGCTCTGTCGGAGCTTTAGGGTAAGAGTTGGTAAATTCATATCTCGTGCTCATTCTCAAGCTAAGGGAGTTCCGGAGGGCTCCGTATTGAGCGTGACGTTGTTCGCAGTGGCGATCAATAGTGTTATGGAGTGCATCAGAGCCCCTGTATTAGGTTGCCTTTACGTGGATGATCTGGCAATTTTTTGCCGCTCGTCGAAAGTTTTAAGTGCAGCCAGATTGATTCAGCTTACTGTTAACAAGCTTTCACAATGGTCTTGCGAAAACGGCTTTAGGTTCTCCAGCGACAAAACAAAATGCGTTCATTTTCATAGGCTGAGGAGATATCATGACCCGCCCACGCTACATTTGAATGGAAGGATACTTCCGTATGTGGACTCAGTTCGCTTCCTAGGGATGACGCTTGACCATCGGCTAAGTTGGCGACAACACATATATTCATTGAGGGACAAGTGTTTGAAAACTTTAAATATTTTAAAGTTTCTAAGCAATTCAACGTGGGGTGCAGACCGCACCACATTGCTTTTATTATATCGGTCACTCGTCCGTAGCCGACTTGACTACGGATCAATTATCTATGCGTCAGGGCGGGAGTCGTATTTGAGACCGCTAACGGCGTTGCATAACTCCGGGCTGGGGCTGGCAACGACAGAACAGGCTGGCCCTTTCAGAACATCTCCGATCCTGAGCCTTTATTCTGATGCCGGCGAACCACCTTTGGCGATTCGTCGTGAAATTTTGACGTGCAAGTATGTTGCTAAGAATTTTTCGATGAAAACCCGCCCGTGTTTTAATGTAATTTTTAATCCTCGGTTTTTAGCTGCTTTTAACCGGAGGAGGAAAGCTACACTACCAGTTAGTCTACGTTTTAGTAATTTTATGGCAGAGAATCATTTTATACTCCCTGACGTGTACCCGGCTGAGTACCTTAAACACCCTCCATGGTTAACCCCGAAGTCAAATATTATAAACATAATTTTACTTTGCCGTAAATCATCCACCACATCCGCAGAGTACCAGTGTCTGTGTCGAAAAGTTCTAGGAGAAATTTCCAACTTCACCGCTGTTTTCACAGATTGGTCGAAGTCGGAAAACCATTGTGGATGCGCTGTGGTTTCTGCACACCACGGAGTAATTATTGCCAAACTGGATCCTTCGTGTCTATCTTTACAGCAGAATTATATGCTATTAAAATGGTCCTTCACGAAATTAAATGCAGCCATAGTGCATTCCTGATATGCTCTGACTCCTCCAGTGCACTCCAAGCTATCTCTCGTTTCTCCCCAAGCAATTCTCTTGTCCAGGAAATACAAGCTTCTCTATTTTTCCTTAATACCAAAGGAATTAGAGTATCGTTTTTGTGGGTTCCTGGCCATGTCGGCATAAAGGGAAACGAAGAGGCCGACGCTGCCGCAAGATATGCTTTGAAGAAAGCAGATATTGTATCTCCATTGGTGACCGTGGATGATCTCAGGGCTACGTTGCGAAACGTAGCGATAAAGAAGTGGAAGGACATCTGGGCAGAATTATTAAATAATAAACTCCGGGCTGTAAAATCCACGACTTCAGCGTGGACTTCTTCTATCAGAAACAATCGGTGGGAAGAGGTTGGCATCAACCGCTTGAGAATAGGGCATAGTGCTCTGACCCACTCGTATCTCTTTACTGACGAGAATATCCCACCGAAGTGTGATGAATGCGACTCTCCCCTCAGCGTGCTTCACATTCTTACGGAATGTGTAAAATACTGAGATGCCCGTGAGAAATTAGGGATCCGAGGTAACTTGGAAAACGTTCTTCGTGAAAGCCCATCTAGTGTCAATATTTTAATGCAGTTTTTACGACAGACCAATCTATTGATAAGACTAAATATTTGAAATAAGAATACATTTCCATGCATAGCGGTAAACGGATAATACAATATAGCTTCCTATCGCTTGTTTTATGAAACGCATTTGAAAATAGGATCGTGCGTAGTGCGACATGACCGTAGCTGTCGACGCACCCAATAAATTAAATCCTACCTACCTACGAAGGTTGACGACAAGACGTGGGACACTCCTCAAAGAACCTTTTTGGTTTTAAAGCCGCGGGACACTCCTCTCAAAGAACCTTTTTGGTTCTTTTCATGGTGTTATCTTACTGTTGCGTACCACCCAAAATCCCCTGTTACCATTGACAAAGTGTCTAATTATCCAATGCTTGTCCCTTTCCCTCTCCCCCCTTCCCTTCGACGCACCGTGGGACATGACTCCAACGACCTTTCTTGGGTTTTTCACATTTCAAACGTTAATCATATTCTTGTGTAACTAATACTCTTCCCTTCTTCCCTCCCCCCCTTGAAACTTCCCCCTCCCCACTCCCTCCCTCTACTTCCCTAACCCCCCCCCCCCCACCTTCCCTTATATTTATACCATGATTTGAAAACGTACCTGATGATGATGCAGTGCATCGAAACCCGGGTCGAATAAATCTTTATCTGTGGAAAATTGCAATTTTAATGTCTTCATTATGTTGTAATTCCACAACACTTCTGGCCTTAAGGAGATTTAATACACGAAACGAATCCCCATAAGAGCCATGCTGTCAACTAAATATGGAGCCCTCAATACGAAATGGTACTATTATTTCCTTACAATCCATCCATCTGGACATTTATACTAATATATAAAAAAAATGAGTGGTGTCAGTCTGTCTGTCGGCATGTTTGTTACACTTCTCCTCGAAAACTACAGAACCGATTTCGCTGAAAATTTGCAAGAGTCTACTGTGTATACTAAGTAACATAGGACTATTAGTGTTTCCCATTATACCACAATTTTCCCAAAAGCCCATAAAACATAAGTATTTATTTAACCGATGTCCTGATGTCGAGTAGAATATCCATGTCTCCGATTTAAAATCCGACTTCAATATTTTTATTTGAAACTAAAACTTTTATCAAAATTAATTGCAAAAAGTGTTTGCAGAATATCATCCGTTTCGAATACATGCTACCTGCGCCACTAGCGGCTAATTCAGGTACTAAGATGGCGGACAGTTTTTAACAGTACCGTATCCAATATACGACAATGCTATCGAGTTTTGTATTTTGCTTCTGAAATCACTATTTTTGAAAACAAAGTTGTTGTTGTTGGCCGTAATTGTACAGTGTTAACATCTAAAAAAATAACTGAAAAAACAAATTAATCAATTGTTTAGAAAAGTTCATAATAATATGTTTACTTGTAAATTAATAAATAGGAAAGTTTTTATATGCCCACGCGATGCATTGTTAATTCTCACTGTATCCTTTAACATATTGTAACTGTAACATTTGTGTGGAGCGTGGCACTCTATGGATCGGAAGCATAGACCATTGCAAAAGTAGACCAGAAAAGTTAAGAAGCATTCGAAACCTGGTGTTGGAGGAGGATGTTGAAGATCAAACGGAAGGATAAAATAAGTAATGAGGAAATTTACAGAAGAGGAGAAGAACATATGGAACACTATACAGTAAAGAAGAACGTGAATTGGGCTTACCCTGAGACAGTGAGTTAGTGAAGAATACATATAGAGCAATAGAGTTTTTCAGAAGCACAATGTCCTAACCCTATCCTCACTATACATAATACATTGTGCTATTTTTGTTGAACAAAATCCACATATTTTTCCTGATAACTGTAGCATTCACTCATACCATACACACGGGAAACATGATATACATATTTATAGCCGTCATCTCTCACTGTCCCTAAAAGAACCTCACCATGCAGCGTCCACGATTTTCAATACTTTACCTTCAAACATAAAGACAATATGCTCTATGCCTTTGTTTAAGTTAGAATTGACAAAGCACCTTGGCATTTAGTAAAGGATTTAAATTTAAGTAAATTAAAAATAAGCAAGGTATTTTACAGTGTTTGTGATTTCCTAAACAACCAATGCACCTGCTGTGAGGAGGCCTAGATGTTTAATATCCCTTCTCACCTCAATTGCGTATATAGTGTCCTTTGTTTCTTATATGTAATTGCACTATGACTCCACAATGTTTGTTGTCTGTTTATTTTTACTTGACGATTACTATGTTATCAAAAGTAACCGACAGCAATCAAAACATTATCTTATCTATAATTGAAGGAAAAATAGAGGGAAAAGTCACGAGAGGAAGACCGAGAAATAAATAAATACATGGACCAAACAAAGAAAAAGCTAGACAAAGATAACTACCAGAGAGTAAGGGAACTAACATTAGACAGGGAAGGATGGAGGGCAGCAGTAAACCAATCTTAGGATTGAACGAGCAATGATGATTTATTCTTTATTCCACCTAAAGTAGACTTTGTGGAAGTCAGCGCTTACGGTATTTTGAATAGGCTCAGATCCTTGTATCATATACAAAGAAATTAATCCGTGCGAAGCTGGGTAATTCGTCTAGTGCCTTATAAAACAAAAGTGAGGATCCCTAGCATCAATCTAAAAATCTATTCAGTATGTTTGAGGCTAGAATTTTGAGACTGGAATCACCACTGAATGAGGTTATATCGATTTTGGCGCGTGTGTAGAGTAATACATTTCTAGGCTCCAGCAAAGGAGCGATAATCAACAGTTTCGAAAGAAGCACATTTACAGCGTGGACTGTTATATCGAAATGGAGGCATTCGAAGCTTGGAAGCGGAGTGCTTCTGGCAAATGCTTAATCATAACCTCCGTAGATTCTTCGCTGGTGAGTGGCCTTGCGTCCAATGGTTCACAAAAGAGGATGACACCCACGGTGACAGTTCAAAAGCGGGAAGCAGTGAGGAAGTCAATGAACAGGACACATCCTGTGCAGCGGAAGTGGTTTTCCTCAATCAATATTATTGGAATAATTCTTTATTACCTTGGTACGCAGCCACTCACACGGGTGCAAAGGTAATACAAATAAATGCGAAGGATCAAAGGGGCGAAAGTCAAAATGAAAAAATCATTTTCCTTGGCTGGGCTCGGATCTCCCAATGTCGGTTATCGGGGCTACACACTACATTGAGGTATCAGATGGCTACCTAGTGAACTGGCAACGAGAATATCTGTTTCACATAAACCACCGCTGAAATTCGCCTTCGATTCAGAAGGGCTTGGTGGTGTAACTGGCTACCACAACTGATTGGCAATTGGGGGAACCGGGTTGGAATCTGGGTCAAGACATATGATTTTTTCGTGGTGAATTTAATCCCTTTGGTGATTTGGCTAGTTGTGTAGCAACTGTCAACTGAGAAATGATGTAGAATCGAGCTTGAAGCTCGATAGTGACAAAATACTGGCATGATGGTTGGATTTTTTAATTAAGAGAAACACTTCACAGATTAGCTAGCTATATTCCCATTATACCCTTCAAATAGTTAACTAGTTGAAGGTATTTTAAGTGTTTGGCGGAACACTTACGACACTACGACGGAAGAAATTTGGGAGATTTGCCCAAGTGCTCGTAAAACATTCTTTTTTCCTCTCTTTAAATTTGTTATCTTTTAAGCATTGTAAAATATTAAGTTATATTCGGTCTTCCAGTAATAAGAGTAGGACATAAGAAGTAAAATTAAAAAAGTTGCCGTCTTTAAGTGGGTATTCAACCAAATTGTCTCTTAAGATAAATCTTCAAAATTGAGTATGACTATACATAATTTTGACTCCAACCATCGCTTTTGGCTCGCTCTAAGAGAAGATCATCTAAATGTTTGAACGTAACTTAAAAAATGATATTCTCTCAAGCCAATGTCTCGAAATTTAATTACATAGCGTGGAATCACCTTGAAGGAACTTGAAGTTTTCCAGTTGACACAGTATGAATTATACAAATCTTCTGCATAAGCAGATATGGATGCCAAATTGGGGACAAAAAGCTGCAATAAATAAGTTAGTAGCTGGAATTCGACATATCATGAAGAGACTTTCCCAGGCAAGTGTTACCCTTGATTGAGCACGAAATGTCGCTGGCAAAAAATGTGGTGGAAAATTAGACATTTGACAGCAGCTTAATGTAAAATTTCTTTGGGATTCAATGCTGATTTCAGCGTGTTACAATCATTTGTGTGTATTTCAGTATTTCCTTTTGTAATAATTGAAAAGCCAGTTATTAAAATGACTACCCAGCTGGCACAGATAATGCTCCTTACTATTTTTTTACGAGATACTTACGTAAGAAACAGGTAAGTAGCTTACTATGAGATAAAGACTTTCCGTAATAAATTGCTCATACCCAGGTAAGACAGGGGTAAGGAAAGCCGTCTAATAGCCCCATAATGGGTAAGTTACTTACCTACAGTAGCGCAGCGCGCAGCATAATGCTGTACTACCACCTAACCCAGCATATATTATTGCCTACCGTGAGATATATTATTAAATCATTTCCACTATTTCTCGATTACTACCGTGAGATATATTGGGCAGCTTTAAATTATTCCACTATTTCACCAGGCACACACAGCGGCACTCAAATAAAGGAACATTCTTGCTAATGATATCAAGTCGAGAAAATGAAAAAATAACTTTTGAGGAGGTAAAATTTACTGAATGAAGCATAATGAAACAACATACTAGTTTCAAAAATAAACTTTGTTATATTCCACACCGTATTTATTAAAACTCAACCGGTTTCGACCTTTTCAGGTCATTCTCAAGAGTTAACCATGAGATAAGTTTGTAGCAGCTTGTAACTGACGTGTACTCAAGCGCACACTAGCGGCCGTGAATGGAACCATGTTCTTATGAGCAAGCATCGATTTTGTTCTCCAGCTGAGCGATATATAGCACTCTGGACGAGACAAGCTTATCACCCTTATCACGATCGACCACGGTTTTTCTCCCTCTTCACAACTGCTACGCACCAAAACAAAAAGATCAAGAAGTCTTAACCACATTTTCATCTGAATGTGGCGGAGAAGACTGAAGAGGAGGAATATTAGGAGTTTTAGGAATAGGAGAGCGTGTATGAAGAAATGAATGAATGCAATAGAAGCGAAAGAGGTATGCAAGAATATGGCATTATGGAGGAAACTATAAAAAGAGCCAGTTTTCTATGCTAACAGCATTAATTAAGTCCATGACTTTGCCCACCCCGAAAGGGAATGGCGTGATGGGTATGTATGTAACCTGAGCAAAAGCAAATTCAGTCAATACATATATACTACATACATTCTATCGCACAGAGATATATCCCTCAGCGAGAGAGTCAACTTGCTGGATGAGTGATTTAATACTCCTTCACCACTGAAATTTTCATTTTTACGGCACTCCAGCCCAGAGAAATTGTAGTCTTGATATGCATGCGGTGTGCTACCTAGTGGCAGGGTTGCCGATTACTCTAAACAATTTCTTGCCACGTGACAGACGGAAATTAGCCAAATTTAGCCACTTTCATATCACGTTTGTTTATGCATGCGTAGATATAGAGTACCGATTTTTAAAAAATGATACCAACAACATTTTAATAGTTTGTAATGATTTCATTTACTCTTTCCACATTTGAATATCAAATTCTTACCACAAACCAGGGCCGCATTTACACGCAGGCTATTTTGTTCTCATGGATCTGCTGCTTCCAGAAATTACATTTTGTACAACATCAATATATTGAGGCTGCAGCCTATGGGCCCGCACCACTAAAAATATTTTGAATAGAAATATTGTGTTTCGGGATTATGGTGAGGGCTCTCTAATAAAATACGTCAACCCAAATATTGTGTGTGAGCTAACTCGGTAGAACTCAAGCAGAACTTGCGTTTGACACCTCTTGACTGGGTACAAGCAGCAGAAGTTGAGCTGGCACCATTAGAAAAATTTCGAACCCGAGTTTCCTTCCTTTCATAGATCAATTTGAATCTTCGTTGCGGCAGAGGCGTGAGGCATACAAACTAGTTGATGCCCGTTTTGGGTTTCTTAACAAGTTGGATACCAATACTAATGAAGAGATAATTGTAACAGCTCAAAACTAATAATTAGTAGGAACATATAACAATAAGTTGGGAAAAGAACTGATTCAGTTCAAGGCTTTTTACAATGACTTTCAAAAAGAATACGAAGACAATAAGAAATTCAATAGTCAGGAGATATGAATGCATCTACATCAAAGACCGTTTTCCAAATATCGAGATAGCTCAAAGAATGTACCTGTCACTTTTTCACGGAAAATATCACTTTCACAGCATTGAAAGTGATAATTTCCGATGAATAAGTTAAGAATATATTATATGAAGTGTTGTTAGTATGAAAGCAAGGCGCAAACCAATTGGTTACTAATTACTGAACTGGTTTACTACACCATGTCAAAGTAAATTATATGTGGTAACTACAATATAGTAGTTATTTGATCACACAGTATTTTCACATATTTGTGTCACAGAGTTGTAGAATTGTACTGTAGTATTACTCTACTCCTACCGTGGTAATGTAACTTACTGAAATACAGTATTGTTTTTTTAGCATCCTACTAATAAAATACAGTAATATTTCACATCTCATACTGATTGTACACTAGTATAGGCTACTCTTGTCCTAAATATTGATATTGAAGGATTTCAAAATCATACACTATCATCTTAATATATATACAATATATTTTTATTGAGGAATGGAATTAAATATAGGCCTACTTCTGTATTATGTTTCATATCAATACATTTCTATATACATATTTCTAATTATTGCTTTCATTTTAAGTTTGATTGTTTGGGAAAGCACTGGTAATGAATTGCATATAAAAATGTAAACAGTAAAGTTTGGTTTCTTGTTATATTCCTTTCTTTTGTTCACATTTACCTAACACATTTACTTCAAATATGTTATAAGTAGTATTAAAAAATTGACTTGTGTATTTGGAAAAATAGGCACTAATCTCAACTTTGTGTACTTCATTGGATGTAGTTGTTCATAGTCATGCTTAATAAAGCATGTTAAATGCTTTTTAATAGCTAACTTTTATTCTTAGGTTTTCTGATTGAAAAATTGCTCTAAAACTCGGATATCGAAGGTTGATATTTTTTAAAATTTTGCGTAAATAAAAATACTTAAATAAAAAGTAGTTTTAAAAAATCGAACGTTAATTTAAGAAAAAATAAAGGAGGGCTCACGAAAGTTTAACTGGTGAGTTCGGGGGCCCTCCCGTATTTCATACCTCCCAGGCCCACCGGTAGGGCCCGCACCACAGATCCTGCCTAGGGGTCTACAAATCCTAAATGCGGCCCTGCCACAAACCACGGGGATCCATTAATTTTGAAAAATTTTCGTCTCTCTCGCGCATTGTAAACGGAAAATTATCGTATTCTGCTTCTAACCCCTCTGCGATACAATTACCTTCCATTTATTCAAAATGTCTCAAATTTAGCCTTTCTTCATGATTTGACAGGTTTTAAAAAACATGTTGAAAAAACAATTAGTAAATTTCTAAGTTCCCATATCATTCTGGCAATGAGCTTCATATCATATTTTTATGTTGTGAATAACTTTCAGTTAAAACGCTTGGATGCAACATCACTATGCTCTCGCTCAATTAATTTATCTTGAGATTTATCCACGCAAGTTGTATGATCTGGTGCCTTACCGGCGTAGTTGATGAATCAATTATTCTCGGGTTTCCAACCGGGTTAGACTCTCCATTGTGGCCGACGTTTCGATGCCCGACTAGTGCATCGAAACGTCGCGTCGGCCACAATGGAGAGTCTAACCCGGTTGGAAACCCGAGAATAATTGATTCATCCAAGCAAGTGCTTTCTCGCCCTATTCCTCGTGCGTGGTTCTTCATGTGATGTTATTTTTAAACAGAAAAGTATTTTTCACGAGAATTTTAAATCTGCACAACATTTATCCTGCACAGTTGCATGTGTGACATTAAAAAATATATAATTTAATGAGCTGAAATTTAACAACATTCTAGTTTACTTTTATCAATGGTAACAAAAGAGAATGCTGGCTCAGCGAAAGCATTGCTCATTAGAAGGGAAAATTATTTGAGCATGGCTTCGAATATTCCACTGAAACACTTTTCTCGTAAGGGAATCCCAAACTTTACCACCGAAAAAAATGTAACTAGATCTCAGTGTATTGCAGGAATTTATAATTCCTCCTGAAGATTTCCAATGATTAGCTTTTCATACCGACTTTTTATCTTTGTTGAATCTTCATACATCTATGGAAGGATTTAGGTAGATCTTAGAATATAATTTTGAGCTGACGTGATATTTGTTCAGGTTTAAAAGAACGGGACACTCCTAAACCAGATATTACTATTGAGTAAGTTCTTTTTCCCTGGTGCATTTGCCTCTGTTGCAAAGTTTAGACATCTTTCCTCAACTGCGGTATTCTCCACATTTCTTCAAATATTTCATTGTTTTAGGTAAGACATATCCCGAGCTGGAGAATGAAATATTGTAAGGAGAGTGGGACTTTCAGCAGTAAAAGATTTGTATTAGGTGTTCATACTTCTCTAAACCTACCTTAATCAGTAGAGCACTTCTAGTAATGATTATAGTGTATTAAATAAAATTTGAAGGGTGCGGAATCTCCACGCTTCGCGAAAGCGAACGCCACAATGTTTCGCTACCACTATAATCAAGGTTATACACAGGGATATAAAATATCCCTCGCCCTTACCCACGTATTAAGAACCTAGTAAGATAATAATGGGTTCTGGGAAGAGTAAATGACGACAGAACACCATTCTTTCGAAAATGTTCTTTTTATTCGTTATTCGTACCTTCCAAACGAGAAAAAAGTGTTTGATTTGTAATGATAATATAATGTTTGAAAGTTATATTAACGTGTTTCTAAAGTCAGTGAGCTGGAGGGGGTAAGGCAAAAATTTATTATTATTTAGCCCAGTACTCGAAAGTAATTAGAACAAGGTAATACGTCTCATAACCATGGTTCATGAAAATTGACAATTATAAATCTTTTGATTCAGACAAACACAGTCATATTGTTAGGGTGGTAAAAAAACACACCCTATTATAAAGGCTTGGTTGTATTCAGTTCACTCACAACAGATGGGATATCGTGCTTGGGTAAGGTAAATAGCGCGATAGAAATGTGTACTCAGCATTTTATAGACAATCGGAAGATAAGATACTGTTTCGAGTTTATCAAGCTGGGCAGATTTCGAGACACTTATCCCAAGAAAACATAATCCCGAATTATCTGTCTGTCCTCATACAATAATGTAAAGGACTTTTTAATAAAAAACAGGCACTTGGTTATTATTCCACACTTTATTTTAAAGAATACGACCCGGGTTTCAGCATCTCATGCCTGATGATGGCATGGGATGCTGAAACTTGGGTCGTGTTCTTTAAAATAAAGAGCGGAATAATAACCAAGTGCCTGTTTTTTTACTAAAATGAAAGAGTTCCACCGAGTAACGCCGGAGACAATGTCCTATAACGTAAAGGACTTTGATTATCTCCAATATAAACTTTTCATACCTTATAGCCTCACCAAAGGCCCTTGAGCACGATGCTTACTTCAGTGCTGAAGATCGACCTGAATTCTGTAAGCGTAAAATCGTATAGTGTGACGGGGTTTTATCGTATCTGATGAAAGAGTCGAATTGGTTGGTCAGAACTGAAAACAGAAATAAGTGCGATACTTATTTGGATACAACGACCAATTACCGGCAAGCAGGCGAGTCGAGTGTTTCGTGAGAATAGAATGAATAAAAATAATTTTCTATGGAATCGTGGGAACTGTAATCGAGAAGATCTTCCCTTGAGACATGCAAAACTGGCTTACTGGAGCTCATTCAGAATGTTTTGTAAACAATATACTTCATGAGCCAAAACAATAGGGAGCAGTTTATTTAGGTTAAGTAGTTCATCAAATGCCCAGACAGCGACACTTGAGCACTGAAATGAGCATCGTGTATACACAGGTTCCGAAGCATCGATTTCAATTTAAGTTACGAATTTGGTTCCGAATCTTTGGCGCTGATTTGAGTGCTGACCTCAGTGCATTGGCGGCCCCAAAGGGGCAATAATAATGCCCCCCCCCCAAATCCGGCGTATTTCTTTTTCATAGACTTTTAATTAAAAGCCTTAATTATTGTGTTGCTGTTTTTATTGAAGTTTTGGTTATTTTAATTTAAAATCCAATTAAATTTTATATAAACTAAAACGGTTTTTAAAACCACAAGCTAAATGCGAATGTAAATAAAAAAATTTTTGGAATTAGTCGATACTTGGTGGTAATCTAACAGGGAAATATGCATTTAGTAAAAACTTACTCTTCTTAAAATGCAAACGTTTGCTTCCAAGCCACTTATAACGCGCCATTTTGCACATAGTTTGTTACGAATTTCCAGGATGAGACCCACGAACCCCCTTTTCCTGGGAGGTATTCCATACCCCAAGAGCCGCTGGTGCGCCACCCCCACCCCCCCAACCTCTGGTCTGGAGCCACCCCTGCCTAAGTACCGTTTAAAACAGCCTATATAATTTGACAGTAATAATTGAATAAAAATTGAAGAAATGGAGATGTTTTGGAATATAAAATGTTGTTTCTACGCCACCAGTTAGAGGTAGTACCCACATATTCGTGCCGATTTATTTAAACGTTTCACGTCAAGAGATGATTCTTTTTTTTTGGCTTTCCTGGACGATTCTGATGGCACAGGATCCCGATAAATCACTCTAGACTTATTATCAGTTTTCCCAGGGGCCGAACTTGACAAAAACAACCATGCTCCGTGTGGAGAATAGCCAACGCAAGCGGGACTCGAACTTGCGACCCCAGATAAACAGGCGAGGACTGTACCTCGCCTCCACTGAGGCTGTAAGAGAATTAATTTTTTTAGTAGAAAAAGCGGTAAAGGCGAGCTTTCGTCCCGCCAGCGTTTTCACGAATTTCACCCACTTGCAATAGAGATATCGGAACCAAATTCACATCACTTATAAAGCAAACCTTGTGCAAACGTCTATATCTCAAAAACTACTATTCACACGGGTATGATTCTCACATTTTTACAAATGCGAAACCTTCCTCTACTCATAGGTATCACATTCAATATCGTAAGTTTCCTAGGTTTTTCAAAAATAAATGTTGACCGTGCGGGACGAAAGCTCACCTTTACCACCATTTTCAAAGAGCAACCTATACTTCCATTTCTTTTAGGAAAGCTGGCATTAAGCTGCAATTTTCTTATCAATGCTAACTGCACAAATGATATGGTACGTAGTAGTCACGCTCAAAGGTTGCCAGGATATACACCAAAGGGGATTAAATTCATTATGAAAAAATCATTTTACTTGACCGGAATTCGAACCCACTGGTGTTGTTGGTGTACATCAAGCCATCTTCGCTCGATAATATGTACTCCGATCGGTAATTAATCATGTATTCTTCGCTAATTCGTTGGAGTGTGACGATTCAAAGGAAAATAAAACTGCGAAGCTGTTTTATTCACATGAATTTCTGTGGACTCGTAACGTTCAATTAAATGAAAATTTTAATTCGACATGGGAAATACATATATTCTTGACTATTGAGTTGAGGCGAATGAAACTAATTATATTATTCCACAATACAGGTATTTTAAACAGTCTTAGATTTTATCCATTTACCGAAAAGCAAATGATGAAAAGCCATTCATCATCAAATTCTTTCCTCAATGAATCAATCAGAGCATCCATTCTTACGCATTTTAATAAAACTGTTTACTGAATTGCGGAGATAATTAAATCGATACCGAGAGGTAGAGTATTCATACTAGATCGAAATCATATCTACTAGCATATCGAAAGAACGAGCACTTATGATTTCTAAGTTATTCTTGTCCTTACAGCCTCTCCGTATTTTATATTGACGTTTCAGTGGAGGAAAAAAAGATGATGAATTAATTGCATAACCCTGATTAAATATGCATTGCGGAAGAATATTCAGCGAAAAGCTGACACGTTTTGCGTACGAGACTTGGATCTTAGCGTGGATTCTTTATTAATTAATGACTGTATATGAATTCGCCTCTAAATAAAAAAAACCCTTGAAATCGAATTGACTCTTATTTTAAGGGTCCCGGGTTTGGCCCTAGCTTCCTAAAAATTCTCCGTTAAATAATGCTATAAGGTCTTTTATCAAAAATCAAAAACAGTATCAAAAATTAAACACGTCATTTGAATAAAATAAGGCCAAACTTATTTTACTTTCATTTGCATGTTATGAGTGATCACATGGGACTTGAGGCAGCTGGGATGGATGAAAGTGTCCCTTTAGGTTCATTTTACGAATAAGTTTATGATCTTAATATGCTATTTTTGCAATTAAAACGCCTTAAAGCTATCCCTCCACATTTGGAATGCCGTGACTGTACTTTTGGATATGTTCTTTGGAACAATTCTGATCCCTGAACTGGATAAAAATGAACTGTTCAACAATAAAACCATATAAAAAGAGCAGTGTGGAACACTACTAATGTAACCAGAGCAGGTGATTCTCAGAACTGTGGAGATTTGCGGGTGGGTGATCAAGGTTTAGTAATGCGTAAAGAAGAGTAGTAACACTGGCCGATGAAAGGGTCACAAATATTTGAGTAGGGACGGAGTTAATCTAGCATTCACCTCCTAGACGTCACGCTTTGCGCAGGCGACAGACACCATATTTCGCTACCACTCCACCCGGCAAGCATACATAGAACACAAAACACAAAGGAAAGCCACAAGGTTAGTTAAAAATCGCTACGAGTGAGCAGTGAGTATTACACAACTGATGGAAAGACTAGGTTGGGAGAATTTAGAGACTCGGAGGCTACACGCAAGGCTTAGATTGCTTGAAAATGTCAGATCATGCGAGTTTCAGTACGACACCCACGATATTATCTTGACCATTATATCATCAGGCCACTATATCTCCAGAACTGATAAAAGTGGCCAAATAAGAAAGATACACTGCCGAACTGATACGTAAAAAAATTTCCCCTGTCCACTCACCATTAGCATAGGCGTGCGAAAGGGTGGTGCCAATGGTGCACCGGCACCACCTAATGACGAGAAATAATCAATTAAATAACCTAAAAATTCGTGAAAATGATAGTATGAATGCTTATAATCTTGCAAAAGAATTAGATGAACCATAAACTGGCAAATAAATGAAATACTTTAGTGTTTTTCCCTCCGTCTTATAGACAGCCAGCGATTAAAATTCATTGTAGCTAGCTTTACCAGCAGTGCAAATAAAGTTTTGCATTTCGTACATTGTACCACGCGTGCGCAGAAGTAAACAACTGAGGAGTGCGTTTGCGGTGGCGGGTTTCGAGTTCATTATTTAATAAATATTTACATGGGCAATGGCGAGGAAGAATTAGTTTATTCGTAGCTTTTAATTTTAAGTGCTACAAGAACCACTTTAAATAAGTGGTTGGAAGGGTTACACCTTGACAACAAATCAAAATTGTTCATTGAGTTCCAATGTGTTGTTAAAATATTCTCTACAATACCTACCTGTAACCAATTTCAGTTGTGAAAGGCGTTTTTCAAACTATCAATTGCCAAGAGTAAACTAAGAACGACAATGCCTCAAGACCACCTGGAGTGTCTAATTGTACGATTCATAGATCAAGAAACTGCAATAAATGTTGACTATATGGATATCATTGAAGAGTTTAAAGTTCTCACTACTGGCGAGAGGAGAATATTGGTTTAAAGCAAGTTATTAAAGTAAGTTTATAAAGTTGGACTTTATAGCAATTAGGTAAAGACTGATAGCGTGTGTTGTTTCAAACTTACAAAAAATTCAAAACAATACATTTCTTTGTGAAACATTCATTCATTAATAAATTTTTATTTTTTATTACCCTGATGTTGTTTTTTCAACTTTCATTAATGATATTTGCAAATATGTTCCGAATTTCTTTTATACCATTTTAAACCGATAGTTTTGATAACGAAAACAATTCAAGGCGCCACCTAATAAGAAGGTCTGCGTACGCCTATGATCATTAGTGATTGTAACAGAAAAAGCGTGACACTAACATAAGACGGACCCGTAAATATACAATTCACCTTTGTCCTCTCCCCCTTCCTTTTCCCAATTCCCATGGCTGGTGTCTACTCCCTCACGCCTCTCCGGCGGCTCGCAAGGTAGTATGTACTCTATGTACACCTCGAGTCTGGCGGTGCACCAAGGTCATCCATCTGCAGCTGGGCCTAAGACTCTCACACCAAAGTTCTAATTGCTGAGAACATGTATTTTAATTGTAGAAAAATTAGGAAGGGATACCGATCCCAAAATAGTAGTAGAATTAGGATTTTTGTTTGGTTTTTCAAAGGTGAAGGTCGTTCAACACCTTTATTGACTCAGGGTCTCACTGTACAGAACGCCACAAACAGAATTACATCTGAGAAACTTAAAACGAGTTAAAATGGATTCCAAACGGATCAAATAAAAAAAAACTTCTGAAATGGTCTTTTAAAAGTGCGATATTCCACAGAGGAATAATCATTCGCCTTGACCGGGATTCGAACCCGGATCCCTCGATTAAAACACTCGGCGTGAAATCGTAGGATCCGGGTTTGATTCCCGGTCAAGGCGAAAGATTTTTCCTCTGTGGAATATCACACAAATGTGCACTTGCGGGTGACTCCGTAAAGGTATATACCGTGGCTAGTTGCGGTATCCTCAAAATTAGCCTTTTCAATGATTAAATTACTGTGGTAATCGATTAATTTTTAAAAATTGTTGAGAAAACACCGTCAGTTTCTTGACGGTATCTAGATGTTAGAAATTCCCAAGTTTTTTTCTATATTCTCCATCTGCAGCACACAGCCGTAATCTATCCTATGTAAAAACAGCTTACATTTTTAGGCAAATAGCTCGGAAAGTAGTTCGGTAAATATTTTCACATCATTAGAAAGATGAGATTATTTTCTTCAACATGTTAGTGATATCTCGCTCAAACTATTATATTCGAGAGGGTGGAAAGGTCAGAAGCAGTTTCACGACACTGCCTACAATACAAACAAATCTGGATCAAAATACGCTGTTATTATTCGCACCTGACCGGATACGGCCATCTAAACCGTTGGATAGAGAGCCATAGAGGGCTATAAAGTTGATGCGAAGAACACATTGAGCATTTCGGATTGGGGAATGAAGGTTTATGCGACCTTGGGAATCCTGGAATGTCAGATGTGAAAATTACCTTACTTCCCTGTAAAGAGCTAGTTTGTATGGAATGGACTCTTGCACTGAAAGGCCACACCTACGTAGCAGCCACCATGCTTCGCTGCCACTTTCAGTGAATTGCCCTATTCTTATTCGAGAGAAGATAACCACATCCCGCCAATTACTCATCGTCGAGGACGTCCAAGATTTCAAGTCTGGTTTATTGATCCTCAATCAACTAAAATACCAAAATTTAAGACAAGAAAAAATTTAAAAAATCATGATTCGTTTGAGAAGGCAGGAGAGGATCGGGAATTATGACACGATTGAAAAAAATACGCGCATGGTCCAGCAAATAACAGCACAGGCATTTGTTTTTGGCTAAATTTTACAAAGTACGCATTGCCATTATCATCGCCAACATCTGATACGCACATCCACCGCGAGAAGAATAACTAGGTTGAACACCCGCCATTAAACAATTTTCATTGCAAATACTTACAGACACCGGTATCTGCTTTCCGGGCAGCTGAGAACTCACAACCATGAACATAAGAATGGTGACGATCCGGCTCAGCACCGAAAATATTCAGGTTGACTCCAATGGAATTCTGTAATTGTTGGTTCATGTTCTCAAAGTTCCGTGAGATATCTCATGATTTTAAAAAAATCGCAGAGATACACTGGAGTTTCAGCTTCCGTCGTGATCACGATTACAAGTATTTCAACGCCGCTATGTAGGAAACACAATATTTCGGAACACATATTGGTCTAAAAGAGGAATGTTTTGAGGAAATCAAAGCTAATTAGATAGTATGAATTGCTAACTGTGAGGAGTAACATCAAGATTTGATGCATTATGATTGGGAACCTTCCCTACGGTGATTTAAAAAAAATCAATTAATAATTAATTACAATTAATTGTACACTATCCTAAATATTTGATTTCATAAATAACCTACCCATCTAACCGGACTAGCCTATGGAAATTGCAATGGAATATGGAACAAGTTTTAATAGAAGAATGAAAAATGTTGATACAAATCAAAGAGATAACTCGTAATATCTCCGACTATGTTTCCATGCCAGAGATAATGAGAAGTCAATATTAAAATTCTGAAGTCACATTTTAGATTAAATAAGAAATTTTCAATATCCATGTTTCATATTCAATATGTTTCAAAGCCATTTTCAATATTCCCTTTAAAAGGACTTGCCCATAAAAATGATCTTGGTCGTCCACTTCTAAATGATGACTTGCATAAAAAAACCATCCGTGTAACCAACATGCATAACTCCTAGAAAAAAATTATTCGTCCAAAAGTAAAACACATTGATAAAATCTTTGATAATCGTTTCAGTGGAGTGCTTTCGTGATTTGTCCTGAGACCAACTGAAACAGCATGGTGTCCAGGACACGAAAACATGTGTTAAAATTTCATCTGAGGGTAATTTATAACTGCTTACAGATAGCTTTCAATGTGGCCTCCCTCATACAGGTCGTGACGTCATTTGATCGTATCCCTGGATATTCCTCGCCGTAAAAGCTGAATTCGCGGCCTTCATTTCAAAGATTCTTCAAATATTTGGAAAAATCAAAAAATAAGAGACTAATTTTGAGTCGTCTAACAAGGAGCCAATATCCATAGAGGCGACATAGCATTGCAGGCAATTTTCAGAACCGATGGACGCCATTAGTGGAATAAATATTTAGCTTGAGTCTCTTATTATTAACCTATCACATTACAATTATTAAGTAGAGAGCTTGGCTCCGTGGATAGATCCGGCCGTGGCTCCTACCACTGTGCATCTGTTTACGGCCATTTCCGCGGTCCCTGCCGCCTTGGATACGGGCAAATGACGTCATAAGGCGTATCTCGCTCCGCTGTTATAGTCCGTATTTTAGCGATTTTCTCTGTTATGCCACGACCTTATTATGCATTTTACACCAAATATACGTGTATTTTTCATAATATTCATTCAATTCTTTACACGATGGTAAGGTTTTTTCAAGCAAACATTTTAATGCAAACACCCCATTACACAAGGAAAGAAAATGTGACTGCAATGTCATGTACATAATTACATTAAAGCTCGGGATGAGTAATGCATAAAAAATTAAAGCAATTTTTACAAAACAATTCCAAAACAAGAGAAATAAATATCAAGGACAGTCTAGCTAAGGAGTGGTAGTGATCCAAAGAAAATTTTCGAGTCAATATACCTTACCTAATAGTAGTTAAATTTACAGCTTTTTCACTCACAAACTCTCTGCGTTAAGTTTATCGAAATCCATAGTCGTAAATGGCAAACTTCAGTTGGCCGCTGGCTTCAAGGTACCCTGGGTAAATAGGAGTAAAAAGATTACGAAAAAGCTGTTCTTCAAGCAAATACTTTTGATTACCAACTCCGAAATAGGAGCTACTGGGTCCATAAGGCCAGCAAAAAATATTTATTACGCAAAATCAAATTAAAAACAATGGCGATACTGGTCCATCAGCACCATCAGGAAATATATTATCAATAAGATCTCGGAGCACCTCGTCTACCGTCGCACGAAAATATGGATCACTGGCATAGCGACCACGAACAGAAGATGAATTTCCTGTTTCAACAAATTTATTGTACTTATCCGGAGTGAAGTCCTCTGCATTGGATGGGGCAAACTCTTCGCCAAGAAGCAACATGGGTATGAACATGGATTCAAATATATAGCCGAAACCTTTGTAACGTTGATGAATGTCACTCGTTAAATCATCAACAGTGTACGGAGGTGAGCTCACATCCATGGCTTTGAGGTTTCTCGTCAAAGAGTCATGGTACAAGCGAATGAGGCTGTCCATGTATTTATCCCTGAAAGTCTTCCTGATGCTCACATACAAGAAATACACCAAATCGACGCAAGGATGGCAGTACCTCACAATCTGAAAATCCACCAATTTTATCTCCACAGGCTTCTCTTCTCCACCCTCAATCTCGTACCGAAACATGCTGTTGTTCATCCAACAATCCCCATGCGTCAGGATTCTGGGTTCATTTGTCCTTGTTTTGATCATCTTCCGCATCAGGGGTAAAACATTACCCAGGACCTCTTTCAGTCTACCGGAAGCTCCCACTTCCTTGGGGAGGCCTTCAATTTCTTTTGATATTTCCAGCAGCGTCTCCACAGATTTTTCCAACATCCCGATGAAAGGGACGGGCGACGCGTTGGGCCTGGGGGAATTCAGCAGCGGATCCTTGGCCAGCTCAGGAAATGCCTCAGCCCAAGTCGCAGTCTCCTCGGGAAGAAACTTCTCCGCAGCTATGGCCAGAGCGTGGAGTCTCCCGTAAGCGTCCATGGCAAGGCGACAGTGTTCCATATCCAGACCCTTGACCCGATACGACACGGCGGGTGTTCTGAACCCCTTTATCCCGAGATCCTCCATGAAGATGGAATCTTCGTCGCCACCATACTTCGAGAGGTGGGCTATCGGCATCGGCAAGGGGATCTTGTCACCGGCGGCCCTCCTCAACAAAGGGAAGACCTTGTCGAAGAAGGTACCCTCCCGAGGGAAAGCTCTGGTGGCCTTGACGAGATCGTGCTGCATACCAATCCTAGGCATGCACTTCACGACGATCCAGGCCACGTGTACGGCGGTACCGTCTCCGCTCCGGTAAGGAGTCTTCACGCGGAGCACCAGGGATAGGAACCCCTCGATACCTTTGGTGGCCCTGCTCACCTCGATCCCATCCTCGACCAGCACCACGTCCTGCCGGCCGGTCAGGTCTTTGAGGGCCTCCAGCAGGTCCCCGCGGTCCACGTAGCTGTCCAAATCCACCCCGGCGGCGCTCATCCCGGACGACTGCGTGATTTGTCGTTTCTCACCACTGTCTAACGCCTCGTCGCACGGAGTGGAGAACAAATACGGATCGGCAGGCGTGAGGGAGAGAGAAGCCGAAGCGATGAGAATGAATGATGAGCTGGTCCTTCTGCGCGGCGAGAAATAGAGAGACACTTCCCCTTTAGCGAACCTATTAAGCAACGTGTCACTGTGAGGGAGTTACAGATGCAGGTGCGATTCTCTGCCAGCAGTTTTATTTTCCTGCTATGATTTTTATCGCTCGCTCAGCCGGAGTGTTGGGAGATAAGACGAACTCATGACCGCAACGCCTCTCTCACTCTGTCGCGTCTCAATGAGTCCGCCCACACTCGCACACTCCCCCAGCACCCGAACGTAGTCCTCCACGGCGTCAAAGCGGTGACCCTGGGACACGGGAGGGGAAATAGCTCTTCGTCATTTTTTCTTTCTTATTTGCTTTCGCAGGAGGCGGTCGGCCATAGCGGGTGATGCAACAGCTCGACTAACATCTCCGTGGGAATAGTAGGGGAAAGTTGGAGTGAGGGAAGGAAGGGGGCCGCGATGGTGAGGCTGGAGGAGCGACTAGCCACGTTCACCACTATTACCACACTTAAGGGCGTCCTTCACTTATGTTAGGAAAAAAAAGCCATGCTGAAGGTCAGCGCCGGCCCAAGCTATGTAACTAGTGTGAGCAAAATTCTAATCGACCGGCCCTTTTATAGAGTGTGTTCAGGTCTGGATTAAGGAGGGAGGTTGGGGGGGCTATAGCCCTTGGCCTTGCTTCCTCAGGGGGCCTCATCGCGTGCCTCCCGAGAGGGATCATTTTTATTTAACAATTTTAAATTAAATTTTCCGATTTTGCACTTTGTGAAAGTATTAAATTATGATATAAATGCCATAGATCAACGATAAAGGACGATCGACTAACGTCTTTTATAAGTCTATCAATAGAGTCGGAGCTCAGGAAAAAATTAAATTTTGATGATATAATAAATGATTTCGCAGAAAAAATAAAAGTGGGGAAGGGGAAGAAAGAGAATACTTTTTCTGGGCGACATTAGGAGAGGTAGGACGTATGCTGAAATGAAGAAGTAAAGTTTTAAGGAGATGCGGACCTGAACCTATAAAATGATTTGGGGACTTTTAAGGTCTTCCATTTTTAGCCTACCTTAACCGGTAAATCGGAACCTATAGGATATTATATGATGGTATGACGAATAATAAAAGTACAGATCATGAACAATCATTGCTGGTGAGCGCTAACCTCTTATTGCGATGGTCGATAATTGGGCTTTTGCATTTCGGGTGAAAAGTGCGGCGGGCCGATATATCGGCTTACTAGAACAATATTGTCCAACTTTAAAACACTGAAATAATTGAATTTATTTTTCAGGCGATGTAATAGAATAGTATCCATATCAATTAATTCAGTTTATATAAAATAAAAAACTGCCTATGGATATCTAAAACAATAACTTCATAACTATTTTTTCCTATCGTGATACATTTTATTAAATTATGATTTAAACAAAGGCCACCATCATGGATTCTTCGGCCAGGTGATTCCCTTACCAAACGGCATTGGACGTGTTTACAAATTGACTGTACTTCTGTCAACTGCGCTATTATCTTGGACAGGATGTAGAGCGAAGCAACATTTCTATTTCACTCTCGGATACGATGATAATAATGATTGTGACTCCTAGGTCGAGTAAGTTTTGGAGAAAAAATCATCATTTCGACAAAAAATGGGATTCGTTCGTCAACTTCCGTGATAATATTAACATAGTAATATTTACTTGATATTAATACTGAACTTAATAATTTCTCCCATCAATAACGCTCACGTAAAGTAACCGAGTCTGATGTAATATGCTTAACCAGACCTACTAGGTACCATCAAGTTAACGAAAAGCCTAGTGTGTAGTGCTTGTAATGGGTCGATAAATAAAGGGGTAAATTCTAAAGTATTTAGTAACAAAAGTTCCTCCAGAATCAGAATAGATTAATAGAAAGGAAAAGCAGCGAGTCAGGCTCAGCATCACTAATTTCCAATAAAACATTTAGTACCTTTAAGCATGGGAAACGTCAGCTGCGTCATAATGTCAATGGAAGGAAAGGTAGTAGGTCAGTTGGTGAGACAAAAACGGGAAATCAGAGGTCAGTAGATTCAAGTCATTTAAAAAGTGAGATAAAAAATTCTGCAGTGCCCGGAAGTAGGAATACAGGGCCTAAAAATAAATTAATCGGAAAGAGCGAATCGAAAATACTCCCAAATTGCAATAATCTACATCTACAAAATACCCTGCAAGCCACCTCAGGGGTGTGTGGCAGGGGGTGTGTGAATAATATGAGTGATGAAGTAATAGTCGTGGCAGTAATTAATTGCCGTAGTTTAAGACATAAGATTCCTGAATTCCACCATTTAATTCATAGTACGAAGTGTAACGTCATTATAGGAACAGAAAGTTGGCTTACAGATGATGATTCAGACAGTGAAGTCTTCCCAAAATCTTTCACCGTTTATAGGATAGATAGAGTTAACCGAGCTGGAGGCGGAGTATTTGTAGCTGTAAAGAATTCAATTGTCAGCCAAGCGGAAACCTTACCGGAGACCAGCGTTGAATCTGTGTGGTGTTCAATTAAATGTCCTAAATCGAAAACTATATTTGTATGCTCGTACTATAGACCACCAAACACAGATAAAACATCAATTTTAGATTTTGAAACCCAAATAAACAGCATAGTATCCAAATATCCTGAAAGAAATCTGATATTAGGCGGAGATTTCAACTTACCCTCTATAGATTGGAAGACCTATAGCTTCATACCCGGTGGGAGAGATAGAGTCATTTGCGAGGCGTTACTGCACGCTTTTTCATCACACGCATTGCTTCAAATAGCTTCCGCTCCTAACAGAGGAGAAAATATTCTTGATTTGTTAGCGACAAATATACCACATCAGGTAATAAATGTGAGCACCGTCGAGGGAATCAGTGATCATAGGGCAGTAACAGCTAAGTTTTCTTTAAATATCGCAAAAAGTTTTAAACGAGAACGAAAAGTTTTCATATTTAAAAGAGCTGATTTTGATGGGTTCAAGAGTAATCTGAAAAATGCTTTTCCCGTGTTTCAAAAATCAGTAATGGAATCAAATGTAGAAGGGACTTGGAAAGCTTTTCTTTCGCTCATAAATTCAGGAATCAAAAGATATATCCCTAGTAAAATAAAAAAAGAAGGTAGCGAACCGAGATGGTATGACGCGGAAGTCAGAAAATCGTTAACGCGACAGAGAGCGTGCCATGCTAAGATGAAAAAAATCATTCATGATGTATCTCCTAGTGATCGAGAGTTAATAATTAATAAATATAAGTTGTCTAAAGCCGCTACAAAGGAAGCGTTCAGGAAATCATTCACGAATTTTAAAAGGAAAACACTTGTAGAGCAGTTACGGGATGACCCAAAAGCATTTTGGTCTTATGTTAGGGAAGTTCAAGGTAAAAGATCTACCGTTTGTTCGCTAAGAAACGATAATGGAGATGTGTTAACAAATAGTTCCGATAAAGCCAATTTATTAAATTCCTACTTTAAGAGCGTGTTCACCGAGTCATCTGAGAATTCATCCGTGGCGGTTGATAATCACTGCATACGAAAGATGCCCCCCCTTGATATTAGTGCTCACGGAATAGAAATTTTATTGAAATTGCTCAGTCCAAATAAGTCACCTGGTCCAGACGAAATCCCTTCTCGCGTGTATAAAGAACTAGCGTCAGAAATTGCCCCCTACTTGCAGCTAATATTCACAAAATCCATAAAGCAACACGGAGTACCAAATGACTGGAAAATTGCCAATGTAACGCCCATATTCAAAAGTGGAGACAAGGAACAGCCATGTAATTACAGACCGATATCTTTAACGTCCATTTCATGCAAAATCCTTGAACACATTGTTGTCAGCTCAGTATTGAAACACCTAGACACGCATAACTTGTTAATGAGAACTCAACACGGATTCAGGAAAGGTAGATCATGCGAAACTCAGTTAGCGCTGTTTGCCCACGATATATTAGTCTCCGGAGAGGACAACATTCCTGTGGACGCGATTTTTCTTGATTTCGAAAAAGCATTTGATAAAGTGCCCCACGGAAAGTTATTAGTAAAACTAAAATCATACGGCCTAGACGATGATGTAATTTCCTGGATCAGAGAACTTTTGAGCGATCGCGTGCAAAGAGTAGTATTAGACGGCATAGCCTCCAACGAAGTTAGAGTCACTTCTGGCGCCCCTCAGGGTAGTGTCATAGGCCCACTCCTCTTCCTACTCTATATCAACGATATTGGTGAAATAATAGACAGTAAACTTCGATTATTTGCAGACGACGCTGTAGTATACAGATAAATCCGTAGCAGTGAAGATAAGGATAAACTAACGAACGACCTTACTGCAATCCAAGCATGGTGCGATGCGTGGCAGCTAGAGTTAAATTTGAAAAAATGCGTAGTAATGAAATTCTGGGGGAAAAATAACTCCACACAACAGAGCTATTTCATTCAGGATACCCAATTAGAGACGGTAGAATCCATAAAATATCTCGGAGTTAGGCTCAATAATGATCTATCGTGGAATAAACATATTCGGAAAATAACAGGTCAAGCTAATCGTAAATTGGGATTTGTTAAAAGAATTCTAGGCAAGTGCGACGACAAAGTGAGAGAAATAAGCTACTTCTCCCTCGTTAGACCCCATTTAGAATATGCTTCCAGTATTTGGGATCCTCATGAAACAGGCTTAAAAACAGAGTTAGAACGTGTTCAGAAAAGAGCAGCCAGGTACGTGAAAAGCCGTTACGATAATCTTGTTAGTGTTACTGACCTCTTAGAACAACTCGGATGGGAATCACTGTCAGACCGTAGATTGAAAACAAGACTAAATCTATTATGTAAATTCAAGAGTAGTTTATTTTCCGACGAAGTTGATCATATTTTACGACCGCCAACGTACTATGGTAGATTAGATCATAAAAATAAAATAAGAGAGATAGACTGTAGAACAGATAGATTTAAAATGTCGTTTTTTCCGCGAGCGATAAGAGACTATAACGGCTGTGTAAGGACTTAGAAATCGATTAGTTGACTGGTAGTGTAGCTTACTAACTTATGTATTTCTTAAAGCATGTTTACGGAGTTTTATGGTGTTTCTTACAGCATGTTTTGCATGTTCTAGCTTCATAGGCAGATTGCCCTCTTAAGTAGCGTGTAGAATATTATGTGTCATCGTACATGTGTGGCGTGCATGTGGGGATTCTCTTGCATGCTGCATGATGGTTTTTAGTTAATGATGGAATTGGTTAGTATCCTTAATATTCATGACCGTGCGGTGTGCATGTGGCTTGCATGCTGCATTTTGGTGACTTGTCACCCCCTGCCAAGCACCCTAGAGGTGGCTCGCAGGGTAATATGTAGATGTAGATGTAACTAGTGCAAAGTAGCATCACTTTCACTTTTTCCTCAGGGAACCTTCTTACCATTCGCTTGATAAATCCTAGTTTCTTTAATGCAATGCCGTAAATGTTTCTTCGGTCCATGAGTAAACATCAACATTTGGACAAGTAGATGAAGACATTAAGTTTGACATGTTCACGGAGAGTACGCGCTCAATTGGTAATCAGCACTTAAAATTTTGAAGGTCCATGCACGATTCGCACACTAAATCAACAGCTGATAGTTTAAACGGCCTTCAAAAAACACGATTTCACGATTTTAAAGGCGGCTTTCCTAATGCCTCTAATATAATTTTTCCCGCAAACGATAAGAGACCAGCACAGATGTCACTGAGACTTTATTATCAGGTTTATCGCTAGGTAGTGTAGCTAATTATTTGATTTTCTTTCTCATGCTTGTTCATTAATCAGCTACGCAGTATTAACAGCACGTCTGCCATGCCTCCTGTATTACTCTTGTATCTCTGTGCATTTATGTAGTTGCGAAACATTCTAACACTCATATTTTCTACAAAGTTGGTCGCATACCTACTTGTAGTGCATGTTGGTAGAGAGTCACACCCTGACAGTTATTTTCAGTTTTTTCAAATACATAAATTGTCGCAGTTTCATTAACTTTAGTTGGGATAGTGTAGCGCATGTTGGTGAAAAACTGTGTAGTACGAGTGCATGCAGATCAGCGCACAAGAACTATGATTAGTAGAACGATGTGCACAATGAAAACGCTTGTAACGTGGCGTTCTTAAGATTTATAATAGCCGACGCCGAATTTTTGTGAGTACCTATATCTATCGAATTCGGTCAATTAACCTGTTTTTTTAAACCAGAGCTTTTTACCACATAGTAGTAAAAAACTCCACGCTACCCTCGTTTGACGCCTAAGAGGCGGTTTCACACATGGTAGTAGACTCCTATGGAATTAGCGAAATTATAGCGATATCTCGATTTGTATCGATTACCTATGCGGCATCGTTCTACTTACACAAAGTTTCCCCGAAAAATTGAATGACGGAAGTGAACAATGAAATGAAATGACACATGAAGCGTGATCGGCCCCCTTTTGTTCATTATATACATAAATGATCTATGCTCTCGAATTAGCAGTAAAATACGTTTATTTGCCGACGACGCTGTCATCTATCGTGAAATTAGTGATCACTCTGACTTTGAAACTCTATCATCGGATTTAAACAACGTTCATGTGTGGAGCCAAGAGTGGGGACTCGAACTTAATCTGAGCAAATGCACGGCGGTACATTTCTTGCGGAGGTCGTCTAACTATTCCCATGTATGTGCTGTGGATAGTGTTAACATAAAGGCGACAGATGAAGTGAAGTATCTAGGAGTTACGATAACTTCGGATCTATCGTGGGGAGCACATATAAGAAATATTTGTGGCAGAGCTCTGAAGAAGCTAGGATTCGTCAAGCGTATTGTGGGAAGATTTTCGGATGAAAAAGTAAAAGAGAGGTGCTATTTCGCACTCGTCCGGCCACACCTTGAATATGCAGCGAGCATATGGGATCCGGTGCAGAAAGACTTAGTCTGGGAACTTAATAAAATACAAAGGAAAGCTGCGCGATTCGTCAAAAACTGCTACGGGCGTACAGACAGCGTTACACAGATGTTAAACGAATTAGGCTGGGAGCCGCTATGGACTCGGAGGCTGCGCGCTAGGCTTAGATTGCTTGAACAATTGAGAATAGATATCTTTCAGAGCGACACGGAGAACATCATATTAGAACCCCACTATATTTCCAGGTCCGACAGAAGCGATAAATTAAGAGAGATATTTTGCCGAACGGATAGGTATGGGAATTCGTTTTTCCCCCGAACAATAAGGGACTATAATAAATGCTAGGCGTAATTTCATTAGAGCGTTTCCTTTTTATATGTAAACGGCTGGTGTCCTAACACCCCCCGCCACACGCCTATTGAGGCGGCTTACGGGGTAGTATGTAGATGCAAAAATGAACACGGCAATTCCGAAAATAGCATAATTTCTCCTATAAACGATTTAGAACATCGCGCCATTCGAATTCTACAGGTATTCGTATTTGATTAAATAAATTTGTATACATTACTTACTTACTCTTGGGGCCATTGAAAACCAAGTAGATCTTTGGCCTCGCCAACAAGCCGTCTCCAAGCATTTATATCCTTTGATATCTCCAATTCTGCTCCCATCTTTCTCAAATCGTTCTCTACTTGTTCTTTCCTCCTCAATCTTGGTCTCCTTCCTTGTAGTCTTCCTTCCCATGCTCTCTTTATTATCGAATTTTAATCATTTCGTAGCACATGGCCCATGGCCCATGGCCGTATAACAATACTGGCTGTACCATCGTTTTATATGTTCTTATTTTAGTGCCCCTCAAAAGAAGTTTACTTTTTTACTTTTATTTGTAAAAATGACTTAAGAAAAAAAGTTTTGCATGCTTCAAGAGGATCAAGTGTGAGAATTGTCATATTCTTACATTTCAATACCCGAAAAGTCATAAATCTTTGGTGCCCACTTTTAGTGTAAGTCACCGTCTCAGGCTCTTCTTTGTGGAATTATTTCATAGTGTAATAGTGAAAAATTCTTTGCAATTCAACAGCTTATTTATATGAAAAGAGCGACCGGTTTCGTAACAGAGTTACATCTAAGGTGGTTTACTTAGAATTTTCAACACGAATATATACGTTTTATGGACGGGATGAAGAAAGGTAGGACTTACGCTGAGATGAAGAAAGAAATACTAGGGGTAGATAGGGCACTGAACAAGTAAGAGTCTGTTGGATTTTCTCTAACTTTCATCATACGTACCTCGACAAAAGAAGACGAAAATAGGCTGAAGGCGTTCGAGATGTGGGTGTGGAAGAGATTGTAGAAGGTGCGGTGAACGGAAAGGAAGGCAAATGAGGAAGTGCTTGACATGGTGGGTGAGGAGAGGAAACTTGGGGATGAGATTGGGGGAATGCAGGTGTAGGTGGCTGGAAGGGGTAGTGAGGGGCGAGGGTTTGCTGAAGGCCGTGACAGAGGGAAAGATGTAGTACAAGCGGGGAAGGGGGAGAAAGAGAATACGTTTTATGGACGGGATGAAGAAAGGTAGGACTTACGCTGAGATGAAGAAAGAAATACTAGGGGTAGATAGGGCACTGAACATGTAAGAGTCTGTTGGATTTTCTCTAACTTTCATCATAACCTACCTTTAACCGGTAGATTACTCAGATAATGATGATGATACACAGTGCGGGATGGGGAGGGGAGAGGTAAGTGGCTCTCCCGCCGTATCATCCCATAGTATGAACCCTCCTCTCTCACCCCCCCCCCCTACCACCCCTCACCCAAAACCCCTCCCCTCCCCACCCAGCTTATACATGCCTTGACAATTCAATGCAAACCATCTGAAAATGTAACTCTGTAACGAAACCGGTCGCTCTTTTTTATAATTAGTAAAACTATAAAATTGAAAAGTATTTATCATTTTTACATCCACCTTTAGTATTAAAACATTTCCAGGTACAAGCAATCAAATATTTACACGCGTAACAATAAGTCCTCCTCCGCCAATTAATTCGTAGCTTACATTTTATAACCCCTCCCCCCTCGCAGTCATATCATCAGAATTTCTACGGCTGCAATGTGATTCTATCGCTGAATCGAAATGCCACTTGCAGGCAAAACAGAAGCCAGTCTATTTCCCCTAAAAGTGGGTCCGCAGTCGATTAAAACCGCAATCGACTCTTACTGCCATAAAGTTTATGCTTACATATCGAAGTATCAATTGCAAGTGACTGGTGTAGCTACTGTCATTTTCGATTAAGAATATTTAATTAAGTATACTTTCCTGTACAAAGGATATTTTTAAAGGATATTTTCACGAGTAAAGGATGTTTTCATGCGTTCATTTCCATTAAGGATACCTTCATATGTAAAGCCGCCAAAACCTCTTTCACACAACAAATTTTTTCAACAATGACTGCCCAGTCAAATCACCAGATTGAGACAGCTAAGGAAAACGAGTTTCGAACTGGAGGACCAAAGGAGCCACGGAACATTTGCTGATACATTTCACCAAATACGGTCATGTAAATGTCTAATAAGCATTGCAACACCGCAGGCAGACCCATAAATCCACACCGGAAAATGAAAGTCATTGGTCGGATATCATTGAGCGAAAATCGAAAAAAATTACCAAAATCCTTACTTTGATGACTGTATCCTACAACCCTGGTTAAAACTATATAGGTATCATACAACATCGCATTTTTCCATCAACGAGAATTGCAAAGCATCTACCACAAATAAACCAATGAAAGTGTGCTCAGTGTACTATATTTCCACAGCACTGTAGAAAGTTCACACTATTTGCTGATACCATTATCTCTCCGGCGACTAGTGCCGATAAAACCGATCGAGAACATTGTCGCAGGAAATTTGCATTAAAAACTTTTCTTAATTACATCACAAAAACTTTATGACATCGAAATTACTATCCAGTTAAATCGATATATTCCCATGATTACGACCTCAGTGTAAGAGGTAACAGGTTTGAAAAACATTACTCTGAAGTTTTCATACGAGTAGTAATTGTAACGATTTATTTAATGCATAAACTCAATTAAGTAATGCGTAAATTTCAATAAGTTCTAATCGTGAATAGCAATTCTGAAGACTGCAAAAACCCATATCCTGGATAGAGTAAAGCCACCGAGGTACCTAAATATTCAACTCGTGACCTCTGGATTGGCAAGCTTTACCTCGTTTGTATGACAAACCATCGAGTTTTCTACCGAAAATATCATGGTAACAGTTTCAGCTATTTTATGCAAACTCGTATCCATTAAATATTTACCAAACTTACTTTTTTGAATAGCTAACTTACCTTGGGGAACAGCTATTGAAGGAAAGCTTACTCCGATTTCTGCCCATTGTGTGGCGATCAGCCAGCATTATGCAGGTTACTTTACAGATGAGCAGCAACATGAATAAAACAAATGGTGAATTTAATATTCACGCTAACAAGAAAAATTTACTCCAAAAATTTGCGGATGAGATCATTGGATACCATTATATTTAATCATTCGATATCTTATCGCAACCAATCATTGTCAACTGTATGCCCCCTCGAGATTGCAGTAGTGTATCTTAGTTCCGGGAAAAAGTAATTTTATCGTTGATTACGATTTTTCATGTTTTTTCTCCACCTAGTTTCAAGCAAATGGATTACTAATAAAAAGTATGGGGCTCGAGCAATTACGTAATGCTGACGATTGAAGCTAATGCCATTAATGAAATACTTGACGCATATTGACCACAGATGCCTCACCTCTAAGTCACTCATAAACAAATACAATTTTATTAATCAACCCTTTTCTGCTTGGATAAGGTTCTATAAATATTTTTCTGCAATCCAAACAATTCCTAAAATATACAACAATAATAGAATACGCTCACCTTCCAGTAAAAAAAGCTTGGGGTCAAACTAAACGAAAAATACCAAAATTGTTACGCCACATCTTAGAATATTTTTCTGGGATATTGAAACTTCGGTAAAAGTTAATTTAGAAAAGTAGTAACCGAAGCTTCAGACAGCAGTTTTCCTGCATTTTTTCACAAAAAAAACAAGTAACCGATTGAAAGGCTTATTCTTTGAAATTCTATCCTCGCTAGCTGAATTTAAAAAAATGTGAAAATTGATAATTCAAACTTACAAGACAACCAAAGCTCAGGATATGCAGACAAATTAATTCGGGGGAAGAGATTCATTTAAGGGGAAACAGAGATTTTACTATATCATGAGAAACGTCAGCAATAACACATTATCATTCACCTTTCGCAGCGCTACTATTAACCGTAGGTAATCAAGACTGACTGCAGGACTGCATAAATTAATAACGAAATAAGGTTGCGTAATGCGAATAAACAGCAAATTACTATGAAAAAGTGCAAAATTACTTTATTTCAATACCTACCTATTTATTTCACTACTTTAAAAATTGCAAAAAGTGCAAATTACTTTAATTTTTCTTCCAATTAATTCTAATAATTTTGAATTTTGAAATTCTTTGTTCGGCACTCCTCCTGCTAGACTGCACGTTATGTTTTTTGCGCTCAAAATTAAGATGAAAGAGAATTGATATAATTAATAAGTACTTTATATATAATTAACTAGTAATATTTAAACTAATGCTTCAACGTATTCGTATTGCTGACCTTCTAGAGTACAAATAAGTTTCAATCGATCTATTCCCTTCGACGTAGGCAGAGTTTCACACTTTTAACAGCTTGTGCAATTTTGGTCATAAAAACTAATCGTTTTCTGAAAACTGTTAAGAATAGATCTGGCTTTCCTATTTCACAATCGAAATTTAACGGAATACCAAGTGCTCAAACACGGGCGATAGATTTTACGCGCAGAAAAATGTGAATTAAAAAAAATAAATTTAAAGTAAACGTGCATCGAAGGTAGCAAATTGTTTTGAACGTAAATCAATATACGTAAAACATTAATAAGATTGCCGGAACGTTGTTATGCAATAGATTCGGTCATTCGTTTTGAAGAGAGACCATCCCACGCTCGAGCACCTCAATTATTTTCTTTACAGAAAAATTTTATTTTTGGCATCAATATTATCAAAAAGTTTCAAAATTCATCAAACGAAAACTTGAAAATGGACGCGAGCCTACATGTTGGTCCCCAATTTACTCGTCAAATTGTTGGTATCTCATCGTCCTTTCCTTATCAAACGTCACAATATGTTCCATCCATACAGCAACACTCTTTATCGAACGATTTTGTTCATTACTAGGAGGGAAACACTCCTTAAAGGAATTCCACCGCATCAAAAACAAATCAGTCAAGCTGCCGAGTCAAAAAAAAAATTCTAACTTTTTGTTTAATTGGTTGAAAAGAATCCTACTTTCGCTGATGAAATTAGTTTACTATTGAAAACCAAAATTAATGTACAAACTACGAAGATTATTCCATGAATATATTTTTGATTAGTACTTTCTATAGCCATAGAAGCCGACTATATGTATGCAATTACCACATTTTGACTTCAATTAACGCAGTAACTAGCTAACAGCTCAAGAAATATGGTGGTAAGATGCATCTATTTTATTTTTAATCAATTTTTCCCCGGGAGTTTTCGCTTCTTATAACAGTTTTACGTGAAAATGGATTTCATGTTAGGAAGAACAAATACTATTTTCCCAGTGTTTCTCCGATTGTCGTATTTAGCACAATGTTATTTCAAGTTCAATTCGCGAGGAAAATTGCGCGGAAAGGTTACATTTTGCTGTTCATATCAGATCAGATTCCGGCCGTTGACCGTTCCACGTCCATCCATCGTAATATGGGTTCCACAATATTACTACCACCAATATTCACGAACGCCACCGTCCGTTTTCGTCACGTCAGGAAACGTCGATCGTAATCCCACCCTAACGTCTCATCCAACGGGCGCAGTGCTACACTTAGGAGTTGGTATTCCGTAAAAAAATCTCCACGGTCCGAATTAAAACCCGAGCCTTCGGAATGGGAAGACAGTGCTTTATCCACCACTTCGACTCGATATCGTTATATACATATTACGAGATGCACTAACATCAGTTGTACATCAATAAAAATTTTATTGAACTGACTTCAGTTCATTTAAAATTTTCATTTTCATTGAAGAGTTCCAATAGTCCCGACGATGAAGAAAGATCCGAGGCTTTCCCGGCCTACCTATACTGTTTATGAGGACTTCCGGTTTTTTCCGATCACTGGTGGTGTAAATTTACAAATGATGTGGTATGCAGTCACGCGTACGGGTGCAAAGATACGCATTAAGGGGATGAAATTTGCCATGAAAAAATCATTTGACTTGACCGGGATTCTAAGCCGGATATCCCAATTACCGATCAGGTATGTTAGCCAGTTAAACTACCAAGACATCTTCACTCGAAGTGAATTTCACCGGGGATACTTAATTTTTTTTACAATTTTAAGCATCGCGGAATGAATCCCGAAAAAAGAAACAGTCAACACTACATCCGCGGAAGCCTATGAGCTAATTTCATTGGGGGTTTATGCGAACTAGGTGTTCTCTTCTGAGTATGGACTTGAGACGAGAGCACATCGTTCGCATAAACCCACGATGAAATTCACCTTGAAACAGGAATTCGACTTAAGGCTCTCCACCGGGTCGAACTGCATCTCTGCCGACGTTTCGACGCACGAGAAATCCATCGTAATGAGGGCTGAATGATGACGATGGAAGCCTGACCGACGATGACGCCCTAGTGACGAATGTGGAACCCGAAGTCTTCACTAACAGTAGCGACGATGTTTACACTTCCAAGGATCATGGGTTTATGTTTTAATTTTCCCAACTATTCGAAGGTTCACTTACTGGCCAGTGCTTTTTCCCTAAAAATACTTTCAGCATTTACCAAGATGAAATCACAAAAAATAAATCCCACTAACGTGCTTGACAATGATGTAATGCATCGAAACTGGTCGCACAAACCTATATTTAATAAAAAGAAGTGGAAAACTGCTAAGAAATTTCATTACTATTAATCCCAATGAATTACTTTTTTAATAAACACCTTAGGAAGCGAGTAAAGGGAGATAAAATAGACCATATCGCCAAAACATTAGTGTTTCAATGACACTTGCCGAAGTCTTTACATTCCACGAAATAGTTCCCAACGTCTGACGGGATTTCAGATCCATGTAGGTATATACTTCCAAACAGCGGTCTATAGTTGAGCAACAAACATATATTCTCAAAAACATATATTTTACATTTAAGCATTTCTCACTACTAGGCTTTCAATATGTTAACCCTTTCCAATTAAAAAATATTTGTATCACATAAAGAGGACCTAAGGTCACTCATTGAAAGGAAGTAAATAAATAAACTATGTATATTTTCACTGATAAATTTCACTTATAATCGGGTTTGTCACATAGGCGACATAATCAAACCTCATGATGCCGCTTATGTGATGAAACCAAATGTATTTTAAATTTATCAATGAAAATGTTTAGCATGTATTTAAAACAAAATTCACCAAGTGGAGCCACAAACAACAAGTTTCCACCTTGAAAGGAAACGGAAGTGGAAAGAATTTCCAGCACCTTTGATTTTCAGAAATATATATTAAACACGAATGCTATATGATCTCATACACTCAATGTTTCAGAGCTGCAGATGATAAAAAAACTTCACCTGAAAGGTCTGAGATTGTCGCGGCAAATTATCATTGCTACAATCAAAATGATATCCAAGAAATTATGACACTATTAACTATCTCACCTCATGCTTATTAGGATCACACGGAAAAATATAGGGAGAACTACTCGTAAAATGGCTTTAAAATTTCTCACATGCTTGACCACCAGTATAATAAAAAAAACACTTTTACTACACAAAATTCATCTATGAATCGCAAGATTCTTCAAGCATCGACACTTTTATGTACCTGCAAGTGCGTCTTTCACTTCAAGAAGGGCGAATAATCCAAAGTACCGTTGGGAAAAACCACATTGACGAACTCCTCAATCACGTCCTGTATGTGTGACAAGTATAAGGGGTCACTGGCGAGTCGCTTACGTATGGCTGACACGTTACCAGAATTGATCAAATCTTCGTACTTTTCAGGAGTCATGTCCTCAGCGTTCTCCGGAGCGAATTCTTCTTCCAGTAACATGCAAGGAGTATACACCGCCGTCAGGTAGACCGCGAAAGATTTATAAACTTCCTTCAAATCAAAGGAGAATTCTTCCAACGAAAATGGTGGAGGTCCAAAGTCGAGCGTTTCCAGGGATTCTTGAAGTGAACTGAAGTACTCGGCGATGACATCATCGTAGTGCTTATCTCTGAAACTCTTTCTGGTACTGAGGTGGATCAAATACACCAGGTCCACACTAGGGTGGCAGTATTTGGCGTTCTGAAGGTCGATGAACTTCAAATCTACCGGTCTCTTACATCCTTGCTCGTCGACCTCATACCGAAACATAACGTTGTTCACCCAGCAGTCTCCATGGCAGAGGACGTTGTGACCATCCTGGTTCGGCTTCGCCAGCCGACAAACTATCGGCCAAAATCGTTCGACAACCCTCTGGAGCTCACCCGAGTCCGCAGCTTCTTTTGCCAGCCCGGTCATCTGCTTCGCGACCTCCACGATGATTTCATTTCCATTATCCGCGACCCCCTTGAAAGGAACCGGTGGATCATCCGGTTTCGGCTCGTAGAACAGGGGCTCCTCGCCGAACACGGGATAGGCATCCGCCCAGTTCTTCTTCCCGGCTGGCAATAGCTTCTCCGCGGCAATACCTAAGGCATGAAGGAGTCCCATCTTCCTGGCAAGTAGTCTGCCGTGTTCCCAGTCCAATCCTTCAGCCATCTGCCGACGCCCCACGGTGGTGAAGCCCGACTCCGCCAGGTCTTCGAGGCATATGACATCGTCGGTGCCGTCATAAGAGGAGTAATAGCACCGCGGGATGATAACGTCTAACTTCCCAGCTGCCACCTCATTAATCAAGGGCAAAACTTTGTCGTAAAAGACCCCCTCTCTAGCGAAGACATTAGTCATCTTCACAATGTTCAGTTGTATGTCATCTTTCGGCAGACACTTCAAAATCATGGTCTTGCTCCGCATTTCTTGCTCTCCTCCCACCCTATAGGATGCTTTGATCCGGAGGACCAAGGACAGGAATCCTTCAACACCTGCAGTGGCCCTCTTAACCTCCACACCGTCCAAAAGCTGAATATCAGTCGTCCCCTCCAAGGCAACGATCGCCTCGAGAATGCAATCCCTCTGGATGAATTCAGATAGGGAAGTCTCCATGCCAGGTACGTAAAGAAAGCTCTAGCAAAAACTATCAAAAGTAAAACGTCACCGCAGAGCGCATGTGGTCTGCTGGAGGATCTCCGCTGCACTGAACTTATTGACTAGGTTTGAGGCCTTGAGACCGCACCACGTGTTTCCTTGACGCTGTTTGCGGTGGCAACGGAACGCCGACTCAAGTCTCGGTCGCTATGCTCTTTAAACTCTTCGCATCCTCTTCCTTTATGACATTTCTTTTTCTTTTTTTTTGGAGTCTCGAGAGTGCTCGAATGTGGATTATATTTTGATGGTCCACTTCATATCATAGGGGTAGGTAAGGTGGCGACATCCCGCCTGATTTGACAGATTCGTCATTGGGGGGGGATTACAAGTGATCGTTGTCCGCGCCACGCAGCGGGCCACACGCTTCCCGGATACGCAGGAACCGCCATCTGCCCCCTTCTGGAATTGAATGATTGCCCGTCCTATTACGAGGGTCGTGCGTCTCTCGCGTATAAATTAAGGGCATTTTTGGACCGCCTTTCAACGCGCCGATGATCTGCAGTGGAATAAAACTCAAGACCGCGACCTAGTTTGACCGCAGCTGTTGCGATGTGGAAGCTCACTTGCTCAAAAAAAAACAGTAGAGGAGGGTATATATTTTTCGTAAGGTCAAATGTATAGGCTACGCCTTTTCTGTACTAATACTTGAGCCATATTTGAATAAATATACTTAATGCATTCCATACTTTCACTATCGCAACCACGACCGGCTTCAATGCTCTCACGTCATTTTCAAGGGATATTACATCTTTTCCCGTTGTGAGTTCTTATTTATATTTATTCTTAGTTGGAGCTGGAAGACAAATTAGGCGAAGATGAGAAAATATTTAAGAGGAAGATGATAAAAACGAGAAAAAAGGCCAAAGTAACGTAATACCCATGGAGGTGGAACCGGTACGTCATAAAGAGGCGAATGACATATTGGTGTAAAGTCATGTTTGGCATAGGACATAATTACCGAAATATCTAGAAGGTCAAATATTTGCACCACCAGTAATACGTAAAACATTAGGTACCATTAAAATCAAAAGTGTGGTAAAAAGCAGAGGAATTGTTAGCAATGATTGAACCTTTGTCAAAATCCATAAAACATTCAAAATGATCTTTTGTTGCTTTTGTACCAAAACTCCTTCCTATTTCAAATAAAAAGAATTACAGTCCTATGTGTCACATATAAACACGCACACTTCACTTTTGTCAAAAATGTTACAGCGGTCTTTAGATCAGGGTCCGGTAGGGTTTGCAATAGTGAAATTGTGGACTATACTAAGTTTATTTATTTAAACAGGCCTACAAAATTCCACAAAGTTAACTGTAAAAATATTCAGTGTGTAATATCTTATCACCAGTTAAAGAAAAGCATATAGTTTAATTCACTTTCACCGTCCATTGGAAGCAACTATGAACTGGGGCATGCATATAATTTCCAAATATGCCATTCTCTATTACTAATAGTATCCATCAAAATTCATAAAACGGTAGTGATCCGTGAACATTAAAAATGATCTTGCATTTACTCTGGCTTAAATAGAGATACGTACTTAATAACACGTGTTTAACGGTAGGCGATAATTACAATTAGTTTCTATGATAGAAATTTAAGTCTCGAAAAAGTCACTCCAGTTTTCGATGAGGTAAATAAGGTTTTAACTTGAGCCATAAAATGCCCCAAGTATTCCACCAACTCGGTAAGACTTCTAGGAAATAAAGCATTACGCAACAGAAAGCAGCGGAGTAAATCTTGAATCGCCACGGAGTAGGAAAAATAGCATTAGCCAACACCGCACACCAGGCCTCTATTCCTTGGGTGAGCAAGGAAGTTTTTTTCCTCCATCCCCATTCACTCTCTGCCAAGGATTATCAAGGAGAACGAAACCTCTTCTACTGATTACCTAGAGAAAAAACCTAAGCACAAAGGTGATAATTAATAGAAATATGAGTTATTATTATCCACGATAAAATGTATTAACAGCTATGGTTTCAGCAATTTATTCCCGTTATCAAGGTCCTTGCTCCAACCATGGTAGGAGTTAAATTTTAATGCGTAGAATACCTAGCTATCGTTTTTATTGCCGGAATCAGGGTCTTAGATTAAGGTGAAAGAAGAAATAACACAATATCTGCGGGTAACAGATGTCTTTGTTCCCTAAGGAAACTATGAAGCTCTCCTATCCTAAATAAGCAATCCAAAATTAAAATCTAGAAAACAGAAATTAGACCAGTTTTGACATTCGGTTGCGAGACATGGACGTTAACACAGTAATTTTTTTAAACTGAAAAAAAAACAGAAACGAATAATTGGACCAACTCAGGATGAAGGAGAAGAATGGAGAAATAAAAAATATGTATAATGAAATATGCTGCTATAGGAAGAAACCATAGTCCGCTTCATAAAGTCAAAAAGAATTCAATGGTTAGTTCATATGACACGAACATGGCTGACACATGATTGACAAAGAAACTTTATGAATGGATACCAGATAAAAGAAATAGGCCCAGAGGGAGACCTAGAAAAAGATGGAGAGGCGATGTCGTAGAGGATTTACAAAGGATGAATATTTTCAACTGGAAGGAGCTAGCAAAAGATATAAGAAGATGGCCATTGAATTTTGAAGAGGAGGTATGCAGCACCCAAGGAAGAATTTATGTGGCAGTTTGCGGGCACTTAGTGGACTTGTGACGTAATTATAGAGAGATCATTTCACATAAAAGTCAATGAATTAGCCTCACTATAAAGTAATAGGTTTTTTTTAAATTTCATCACATTTTTACAGTGGTACAAAATATCAGATATTCACAGCACTACTTCTCGAGATACTTGCAAAAAATACCAGCCATTTTCCAAGGGAAATGATACGGGTATGAACTCCAGAGACACATAATTTAAGTAATGAGGAAGTTTTGACAAATATATCGCGCCAGAAATTTAACGGTGGATATTTCGTACGTGTTCTCAATTATTATGAAGAAGATTCATTACTCACCGCATTACTTGTTTCTAAAATAAAAAAAAGCTTTGTTGTAAGGATATTGTCAGTGAACGGGCGTGAAAAACTAGCAAACTCGAATATGCATATTTAGCTAATTAATGAGAAAATTCAGTCCAATAAAAGAAATATTTTGCTTCATTAATATTATTACATTTACTTCATGCTACTTACAGCTCCAAAAATGTTGAAATATAATGCGGAAACCTTCCACTTTCCTCGTGAGCACGTCACGCACTTTCATGTTCTCCCACGTAATTACCATTTATCACAGGTCCTTTCCACATTCTCAAGCCCTCATGCACCCTTTGTCTCTTTACCCAAGAAGTATTAACAGATGCTACTGGTTAATTTCGTCTCCACCATTCTCACCAAGAGCTCATAAAATGTAACTCTCCTTTCCCGCATGGTATCCGTAATATTTTTCTATATCCAGATCCAACTCGCGATTGAGTCTTCTTCGATAAGATCTATCAACCACTAATATAATGACCATTTATAAAATTCAAAATAATCATTGCTAAAAGAGGAAAGAAAAAATGAAAAGCCAAGCGGCATTATCTTCCACCTGTAAAACTAACGAGGTTGAAGATATAACATCATCCATTTCACTTTATCATTATCATGATTTCATAGCTAACCAAGTTGCAGCCTTTGTGACATTGTTTTCTATAAACAAGAGTCTTAATCATAATCTTCTTCGACCTTATCTCCATTCTTTGTTTCCGCTTTCGGGAAAACTCATTCTCTTCAGTACAAACAATTTACCGAATCAAATTTCCGCGGCTTTTAGGGGAACAATACAACAGTTGGTGCTGAAAAATCTTCCGAAAATCACCCGATTAAAACTCAACTGAACGAATTCGGGCTGATAAAGGTAGGAGTGTAAAAAAAGTGATCGTTCCAGATTTCTTACTTTCATGCAGTACTTACACGAGTATGATAGCGCGATGTTCGTCCTTTTCACTCGACCATCAATGAAAGCAAAATCTGAAACCCACAATAAATAGACATTATTAGCACTGCACCAACACCATAGCAAAACAATTTATTTACAAAAGAAAGTTGAAATTCTTACCGTTTTCAACATTCAAGTTGTCTTGTCTCCGGTAAACCTGGATCCACTTCGCCCGCGTAGATGTATCAATGAGAAATCTAAAAAAAAGTCCCTTGCCGCCTTTGTTTCATCGCGTTGCTAAATGTATCCATGTACCGCACAATGAGACATGGTGGGCGTAAATGCGACTCCAATGATCCTCATGGATACCTAAACAATACTCGCAAAAGTATCCAACACACAAAAGCACTCCGTACTTAGCCACGACCACCAAGATACTCATTTTAAATTTTAGTGTGTTTTTTTTTCATTTTTAATGAGCAGGTGAGTAATGAGTAGGCGGTCGTGACCTAGGACTTGTAATTCTAACTACGTCACGGCGTTCGACCCAAACGATATATCAAATAGCTTACGATGCTTAACTACCTACCATATACTAGTAGTATCATGTACTCCATTCAGGGTGTCCGGTGAATCTCAAATTCTTTTTTCCCTGATTTTTCCAGGCAAATTTTGCATTTTCCAGGGTCTTGCTGCACTTTGTTTCCAACATATTTTTAATGAATTTCTAAAAATATCGGCATAATTGAGCCAACATGAATAATACGATAAAGTTCGGTCCCTACTTTGAGTTAAATATGAAAGAGTATACAAGGAATGTGGAGTATTTCAGGTTTTATTCCAACCAACAAATAAACAAAAACGGTTAACTGACAACAAAATTTTGAGTCGGGTGCAACTTGAACGCAATAAACTAGATTCAGACTAGTTTGATAAAGAACATGCAAATAAAAGAAACTGGTGTGAAATTTTTCAAGGAGTGCATTTCCGATTCAACTTCAGCAACGAATTTCTCGGATTTTCAAGAAATTGCTTTCTTTTAGTTTACAGCTCGTGAACCTTTTGCAGTATGTACCACTTTCTTATTATTTTTCTTTTGAGGCCTTGGTATCTTTCCTCTTCTCCCAAAAGGCATCACTGCACTTTACATGAGCATTTCGGAAACAGCGAATTAATTTCTTTGTGATAGGTACGGATATGACACCCGAAAACATTCAATTATGTAGAACGAAATTGTATTTGTTGGACAATACACGAATTTTAAGTAGTTTGGATTGCCCCTGTACCGTGGCCCTGTCAACTGCGAACCCGAGGGCCGTGGTTTCCATACGCAGTGACCGTAAAATGTATTTCCGCTCCTTCCAAAACATTTCTGCAAACATTAAAACGAGGAGGGTGGAGATTATTGGGAGAGGATTATCAATTATAGAACAATGCATCAATTATCCATTTAGGTTTCCGGCCGATAGGTTTTCGTATAATTGCGGGGAAGGTTACTGCGCATGCTCAGACGTTTAGATTTCTCGTAAATTTGGCAACACTAAGAATTCCATTTTTTCCATTCCAATTTGTACGGCTCTTCGAAAGGAATCAAGATTTCCGTGTAGAATTCTGTTTCCGCTGACGGAGATATACAATCGCATTTTCGGAATCAATTCCGATTCCATTCATAGCAGCCATTTTACATGGGAATTATTCCGGGTGGAAGTGGTGGGGTGACGGAGCAAAAGCTGCGAGCGGGCGCACAGCAAAGAAAAGAGTATGAAATGAACAGGGAGCGCAAGGCTAAGCTGAGCCGAGAGCATAATGCAAGCAAAGGCGCAGGTTAAACCTCTCTCTCTGCCTTAATGGAAATCGGCTGCCGTGTGTTTTCCAGGGTTTTTTATAAAAATACAAAAATTCCCTCAGTATTCCCTGAGTTTTCCAGGACACAATATTTCCCCGAGTTTTCCAGGTTGCCGGACACCCTGCCATTGTCTCTCATTGGGCCTGAAATTTTTCTCAAGATCTTTCTCTCTTTTATTTACAATTTTTCCTTTATGCTCTTTTTTTATACATTTTTATACATTCAGCTGGATAAAGGGTTTCTGGTCTCACTGCTGTATAATAGTGTCTCAATTTGGCATTTATGGAAAAGACTTTCTACTACCGTTATATTCAGCGCTTAATTAATAATTTGCCATTTAATTCAAAGTGAAACATTACAAAGAATATTAATGAAATCGTAATCAATGAAATACTATAAAGAATCCTTTGTGAATCAATCAAAGAAAAGATTCATTATGAAAATATAGGATCAGATTTGTACTGAAAGTGATGCCATTGATATTTTGCAAGGGCATGGAACCCTGCCAATTGGTCGCCAAGTCCAAAGGGACATAAGGTTACACGTAAGAAAAAGAATTGTCTGAGAATAAAGCATTAGGCAACAGATAGGATGCATGCTGGACAACAGAATACAATCATATGCCACAAATGTGTTGATTAATGTACAATTGGTCATAAAATTAAGATGAATAAATTGTTATGAAATACAAGACGTGGTCGGAAAAACAACGATCGCCTGGAATGATTACGTAAGAGAGGAATGTATGTCCTCTTTGGATGGAAAACGTTAGAAGGAGATTGGCGGATAGATAATACGGACAGAGCCTCTGATATTACTTTAAGAAATGCCTATGTTCCTACAAATGAATGCTATAGACAATTCACATCCATAATCTGCTTTCACTATTAAAATGGATCAAGGATGAGGCTGATTGACCATTTATGCGGAAGTCTTTTGATACTTCATGACGGAGTAAGCATTCATCAATTTTCATCGCAGGCTTTGAGCATGGCGGAGCGTTCATAAAGCTCTACGGTTGAAGGAGTTCGTTGGGGAGAAGAGGGAAATGGGTCCTTCACTCAGAACCTGTGATGGGAAGAGATGTACGCGCCGTGAAGAGCCTTCGCGTAATGTTCAATACCAGTTCTAACGCCAAGAGGCTATCATCAAGATACCCGAAGTACTTCGTCTCGATAATGCTGCCTTGCTGTCGAAACCATGGTGGAATAAACAAGTGGCATGAAATATCACACTCTGTTTCAATCCTAACTCGACGCCATCAAAGTCAAGACACAAAGACTAGAAATTATAGCAATGTGAACGAGTTAACGTAGATAGGCGTCAGTAACTTTTTAAGGATATCCCGTCCCTTTCATAAACCCGTCTCGTCCCTTATAAAACACCAAGTTAACTAACCAGCTGAAAATATTCACCGCAGAACAGATTTGAATCGTTTTCCTTAAAATATAAGATTGTATTATGACTAGCTCTCCACAGTTAGACATGATCTTTATAGCTAAACATCTATCGATAAAAGGCCCTATAACTTTACCTATATGCAGTCATTTTTAATAACCTACATTTTCTACCTCTCATAAAGATGTTAGAATCGCAAAGAACCAATAAATAAGTGAATGTTCACAGGAGGATTTTCTCACATTTTCGAAAGGTTAGCGGATAATTATTTGCACGTCAAGTTTTGAGAAATATTCACGAATACTGCATATCAACTACTACATCTACATCTACATACTACCCCGCAAGCCGCCTCAATAGGCGTGTGGCGGGGGGTGTTAGGACACCAGCCGTTTACACATAAAAAGGACACGCTCTAGTGAAATTACGCCTAGCATTTATTATAGTCCCTTATTGTTCGGGGGAAAAACGAATTCCCATACCTATCCGTTCGGCAAAATATCTCTCTTAATTTATCGTTTCTGTCGGACCTGGAAATATAGTGGGGTTCTAATATGATGTTCTCCGTGTCGCTCTGAAAGATATCTATTCTCAATTGTTCAAGCAATCTAAGCCTAGCGCGCAGCCTCCGAGTCTCTACTAGTAAATGGTAATCTAATAAATATTCCCTATGACCAGATATCATCCCCATCAGGAAGTAAGTTATTCTTCAGCCCTCAGGCAACCTTCATTCATACTTAAATTATTCCGTTCTGGTAAGTAATGCGGAAAAACACCCAAGGGATTATTCCTAGATGGTTAGTCAACAAGATTCGAAGAGCTTCAAGATTTTACAACAAATTTGCTTTGTTGCATGAGGGCGACATTCTTCTTCTTAAAGTTAATCCCAATTACTAACGAAATGTAAGAAAAGCAAGGCCGATATTTAAGATAATAGTTCAAAAGAAGGGTGGATAAATACAAGGAAACTTTGTTTCACTGTCTTCGTGTAAAATTGTGGGATGCAGAAAATTTAAAACTGAAAAATATTTTCATCACCTTAAGTCCAACAAATTTTATTAAAAAGTAATTTTTAAATATCGCAAAAAACTTTTTTATCATGAGATACGCATATCTACTGTTATAGTTAAGTACAAAAATTAACAAAATATTATACAATGGTCACATCCAATACGGATTTACTGATCCAAGACCTGCGTTGGGAAAAATCACTTCGGTTAGCTCTCGAACGTTATCTTCCATGAATGATCTGAACTTGGCATTGCTATGAAACTGTCGCAGCGCTGCCGAAGAATTGCCGTCTTTAAGAAACTCCTCGTGAGCGTCTCTTGCTACAATGTCATTTGTGGAATCGGTCACTTCCGCTTCCAGCTTCAGATACGGTGCAAAAACTGTTCCAATTATCACACCGAAAGGCTGATACTCCCCGCGGAGATCAACCTTAAGATCTTCCAAAGTAATGGGGATGGGGGACCTGTCTTTCAAAGTCTCCTTCAAAGAAGCGTGGTACTCAGAAATCAGAAGATCAAAGTGAAGTTCCCTGAAAGACCTGTGCGTTGAAGTGTAGAGAAAATACAACAGATCGATGGCCGGGTGACAGTATCTCGCGAACTGAAAATCTATGAACATAACGTCCGAAGGTTTCTCACAGCCTTCATCATCCGTCTCGTATTTGAACAGCATGTTGTTTATCCAACAGTCACCATGGTTAAGGACGTTCCATGCAGACCGCGTGGCCCTCACAGACCTCCTTAAAACGGACCATAATTTTTTGAGTTCCCTCTCTAGAAGGCCAGACTCTTCAGCATTCCTCGGTAGATCGTTCAGCTGTTTGGCCACTTCCCGTATAAACTCCATCCTCTTCTCCACCACACCGAGGAATACAGAGGGTTCTTGGTCCCGTTCGCTGTCGTACCACATGGCATCCCTGCTGAGCTCCGGGATTTGCAGCAAGACACCTCCCGACTCACCGAGACCAGTGGGTAGAAGAAGGTTCTCGGCCACGCAGACTGTTCTGTACAGAGACCGATATCTTTTGAGCCACCGGATGATGTTGGGTAGAATTTCCCCGCAGCGGCGGGCAAATTTGTCCAGGTGTCCACCCAGGCGTAGATACCTGTCCGTCCGGTATATCAGACGAGCCGCCCAACCCAATTGCCCACCAGGAAACATACCTCCAACTCCATCCGCCAGGGCGTGAAATCTGCCAAGTGTCCTCATGGCGAGCACGCAATGGTCAAGATCGAGGCCCTGGACCTGCACGCAAAGAAGTAAGACACAAATAAAAAAACTATGCGAAGTTCGCGTATTCGTTAAAGGCGAGCCTAAGAGTATTTGGCAACTAAATAAATGTAGAGAGACACAAGAGTTATACAGAAAGCATGCGAGACGTTGTAATGCGATTGTTAATTTCGGAATTTCCACTAACAATCAGAGCTTGCGGGAGAGAAAAACATTTTTTTGCAAGTACTGCTGGATCTTTAAAGTGGCTGAAGCGATATTTGCCTACATACAGATTTTCATGAAACATACCATGCGCGTTCTAATTAGTGATATTGATAGTGTAACGAGTCGCCTACGGAGATTAGAAGAGCTCCGGGGTAAGAGAAATGAATTATAAAGTAATTGATAAAAATGTAATGAAATGATGAATATATACGTAAATAATAGCAAAGCAGGTAAATTAATATAAGAATTAATGTAATTAAACATGCGGTTGTAAGGGAGAGTTTTTGAGCAGTTTTGAACGTAAATAAAAGTGAAGTAAGATTTAGTTTTTTCCCGGCGAATTATATGAAGGAAGTCTTCTCGGGTCTTCCACCGAGATAAACTTATTTGCTGCCAGTAAAAAGCTTATCCCGGTGGAAGACCCGAGGAGACTTCCTTCATATAAATGTGGTTCGTTTTGTCACCAAGCTGTGCATTATTTCACGAACCCCAAATTCGTAACAATAGATAAAAGTGAAAAAACTGCATTTTAACGATTTGTTTTATTTTGGCAATTCAATGCTATTTTAACACGTAGCATTAGGGCACATGTGATTTATTTCGTAATAATTCGCTTTCATGAATATAGATTTGTTCCTAAACGCGAATAATACATTTCATATTATTATAAGGTTGCTAACAAATATCAAGGTGTCATGCCGAGTCAGAGATTCGATAAAAAGCACATTTTCGCCTAAATTTCGAATATCATGGCGAAAACCGCATTCATATAATTCATTAAATAAGGCAAAAAATGTAAAATATAATTCTTGTATAATTTACATTACAGCATGCATGTTGAGTTCCACTGCACATGCAGATGTAGTTAAATGAAAGATGTACATATCTGGTTCAGGGGCCTAATTCAGTAACTCGAAGCTCCGGAGCTAAGAGCTTCGGCTCGCTCCAAGAATTAGCTCCTACTCGTATTCTTTAATTCACTGGAGCTAACTCTAGCTCCGAATCGGGGTGGAGAAAAGTCAGCAGACGAAGTGGTAAATTTAAATTCCTGCGAGCGAATGATCTGCCAATCACAATCGTCGTTTCATTTTTCGTGACGTTTTTCCGGCTTGTGCTTCCGGAAAATAGCAGACAGCAGTGGAGAATACCAAAAGTAAATAATATTGAAGCATTATAGAGTGTACGACTTTAAAATATAAAAAAGTACCTTTTTAGCAATATACATACTATTTTACAAGCTATAGAATTCTCACTTACGACTATCCAGGAATACCCTGCCGAGTTTAATGTGTTTACATTTGGAAAGCTGTGAAAACGTCAGCTTAATGCATGCAATTATATGATTTTACGAGTTTTTTCGCATCGAGAAGAAGAGCAAAGCAAAATTAAACACCTTGATAACGAACATTATTACCTGAATCAGTTGATTTTTTACTTAAGAGAACAAATTGTTATAGTAATCTAGCATAACACTTGTCATCCTCACAGCTGTTTCTGTGAACGGCGAGTTGAAAATAATAAGAAGATTTCCTTAATGTTTTTCTATATTTTCATATTCTTGATGGTTAATTTAAGTAAATCTAAGGTAAAATGCTTTATTTAAACCTGTAGCAGGCGTTAATCTATAGGTTAGTTCATTGTTTTACCATTCCGTCATGTATATGCGAACGTCGGTGATGTCGGAACGTCGGTCGGTACATACATGAAGATAAATGCAATAGATCGGTCATTAACTGATGATATATTAGTTATTCTGTCATATTTTCTGCGAAAAACTACTATTAAATCTACAAAATGTACACAACACTTCGAAAATTACCATTATTTAGGAATCCCCACAAGTGTGGAGCTAAAATTTATACCCACATGTTATGCTCATATAGGAAGATTGGCGACGTTTACTTGAAATTCTCCGTAGAACTTTGAAAATCAAAGTTCTACGGAACTACCGATGAATACTTATGTAACTTAAATTATTAAGGTACCTTAAGAACGTTCTACGTTAGACAGCTAGTACTCGAAGAATCTTTATAGCATGATACGCTCACTTTTCACCCAAGGAAACGAATTAAAGCTGCGAACTAATTAGCAATTGATTTACATCATTTAATTATATTGGTTTATGCACATGAGCAATCATATTCTGCGAGTGCATGCGTATACGATCATATATGATCACTTCAACATAGACATGCATTTATACACATAGCTTTTTTCATCGATTGAACTTCCATAATCGTACCTTACCTAAACATTCAATCATGCATTTTCCTTCTCCTCACGCAGCAATGTCAATATTACGAGTAACACCTCGAACTGCTGTTGAAGTAATGTTATTAATAGGTAAGCGCATTGATCGTACTCGGCCACACATTAAGAACTTGCTTAACAATAATCAAAAAGTTGATCATTAGTTGCGATCATATCCTTGCGGGTTAACAACATCAAAATAAGAAAATACGTGAAAACATTACAACATATGTTTTATGAAAGAAAGTGCTTCTATCGACTTTGCTCCATGCCTACAGTTTTATCAATTTAAAAACGATTCTCAACAGTATGAATGACAAAGAAATTCAATGGAATAACGTAGTAACCATGCAAAACACGTATTTATCGAAGAATGTTCACGAATTGATCTCCGAAAGACAAGTAATGCAGCAATATTGACATCGAAATAATTTTCCATGATGTAAACAGGGATGGGATTTATTGGTTAAAATAGGTTAAAAAATAAATCCTTTGGGTATCTTGATTCTTCCGCCGCGGTAGATAAAGAGTATCACCTCCAGAAAAACTACCAAGAAAGAGAAAATAATATCATCGGATTCACAGCAACATGAACACTTCACGAAAAATCAACAAAACACTGCGGGAATGCGCATGGATTTCACTGAAGAATACTCCTAGCGCGGTCTCGAGGCTGGCCGGAGCTCCGATCTGAGGCATGCTGGGACTCCGAAAAGAGCTTCGGGACCGTTGCAGACTACCATGAGGAGCTAAATAAGCTCCGGAGCCTTCTCTAGCTCCTTCCGGCACCTTGAGATGCAATACAGAATACGAATTGGAGCTAGGAGTTTATTTTAGCTCTTTTCGCTAGTTAGCTCCGGAGCTACGAGTTACAGAATTAGGCCCCAGGTACCTGGAATTATTTTTCGACCTACTTGAAAAATTATTAAAATTGGCAACCAATGACCCACGGTTACCGCTCCAGCAATCTTAACATTGTCTTTAGACCAGTCTGGTCAGGGTTACGATAATGAAAAAAAGAATACATAGATTTTATTAATTTAAACATGTATACGAAATTCCACTAAGTAAACTCAAACCATTTATGTAAAACACGTACGTAGTTTTGATCAGCAGTTCAAAAAAACATGGATGGTTTCACTGTTTCACTTTTACCGTCCATTGGAAGCAAATAAGAACCGGGAAATGCATATTATTTCCTAAATATCTTCTTCTATTACTGGTAAAATAGTAGAATCCATCTAAAAGCATCCTGGTGGTTCATGATCGTCAGAAATGAACTTCATTTACTCTGGACTTGAATAAAGATAGCGGCGTACTCAATATCACCCGGTTGACGGTTGGTGATAATTTGATTTAGTTTCAACGAATACAAATAACCTACGAATGAAATTTACTAAGTTTTCGATTAGCTAGATGAATTTTTCACTTGAATCGTGAATTGCCTCAAATAAACAAAAATATTCACGCGAAATTCCACAGAGGAAAAAACTTTGACCGGGACTCGATCCCGGATTCCTCGGTATCGTGCCGAATGCCTTAGCCAGTCACAAGTATTAAAACATTAGAACATGAACACAAAATTAGAAGAGTCAAAAAACATTCACCTAGACCGGGACTGGAATCCAGATACTTCGAGATAGCGCAGAGTGCTTTAGCCAGTTACGCCATCGATTAATCAGTCGTTCACTGCTGTAGATTTTTACCCATATATCCAGCAGTCGTGGACATCTTGTTCCTTTCAAAGCACTAACAAATACACAGAGGGGAGAAGAACGCCTTGGTAGTTTTCCTTCTTTAAACCACGCGGCACGATATCTGAGAATCCGGTTTCGAGTTCCAGTCAACGCAAATAAACGATTTTTCCTATCTGGAAATTTCGCGCTTATGCTTAACTGCGGTAAGTCCCGGTATCCCTAAAATTCGTCAAAAAATATAAAAACTGCAGCTTATTGTAACAAGCCTTTGCTTTGGCTTGCAACAAGCCAGAGCAAAGGATTTGACTATCCAGATGAAAACAGAGTCAAGAAAGCGGCTGCTGCCGGGCCTGCCGGGTCAAGAAATGGGCATAAGCTGTTTTCTTGACCCGGTGGGAACCTCGAGACTTAATCTGCATTGCTTACAATGTCGTCATGCAATAAAACATCTAGATAAGATCATAAGGTGCCTTCATATTGATTTTTTGGGTCCATAGTAACAAATAACTGTATGTGTAAAGCATGTATTATTTCCCATTAGGACACAGTATCTAAAGATGAAATTTTGACGCTGAAACGCGTTGTACAATAAATAATTAAGTGAACTGAACCACTTTTGATTACTTGAGTTCATCAGCATGCATTTTACAAAGGAAAGATTCGTTCTCTTTCCCCATATTTTAAGCCTCCAATGTCTATGACAGGATTAATTTATCTTCTAGCATGCCACCATGCCCATAAAAACCCCAGCGGCCTGAAAACGCCTTCTCCGGTAGCATCCAACCTCCTTAAATTATAAAGAATTAAATGAAATGGTACTTTTTTCACAGTTTATTTCTATAAGTCGACCGGTTTCGTGGCATAGGTGACATCATCAGGAAAACTGATGATGTCACCTATGCCACGAAACCGGTCGACTTATAGAAATAAACTGTGAAAAAAGTACCATTTCATTTAATTCTTTAGACTGGATTTTCACAAAGTGAAGCCTGAAACCATCGAGTTTATCCTTAAATTATGCCGATAAGTTTGTTAACCGCGGGTGACTTGACGTTTTTGAATATACGAAATCTACAATGGTGGGTAGCTATGCGCCACCGGCGACGAGAAAGTGAAACTAAAGTAATCACAAGTTACTTGAGATGGAGTCGTTTCTCATTGAGATGTTACGCGCTTTAAAAATTTTTGAATATAACATACCGTAGAAGAGGTAGCTAAGGTTCATGACTATTTTTCTGGCCTCAGATCGCGGAATTCAAAACAATGAAAAAAAATCGTCACTTTTCATCGTATAAGATCGATTAAACGCCATCTCTTAATTGTCATGAGTGCGATGAGCGAATTTATTTGTTGTGATATATCCTAGTTTCTAAAGTTTAAATTATACTGCATCTTTTCAATTCTGCCGGGAGAATCCCCAACTGCGTGGTCGTCTAGCTAGGTCCTGAATTAAGCCTCGGAGCTCAATGAAGGGTCCACTTTTGGGTCTGTATTGAGCACGAACCCTCCGAATTACTTTATAGTAGAATCTTTTCACCAGGGTCCCAACAAATTACCATGAACTTACTCGATTAGTATCTTTCAGTAAGTAGGATGGGCAAACACGAATTCGGCCCCAAACCATAACCGCTAGAAAGGGTCTTCCATGAAATGTTAATCTTCAGGCATTAATTCAGCCCCGAACCTGGGTAGAAAGCTCAGCCAGGGAGTGGCCAACTTTGACCATCTTAAATAAGCGAAAAGTACGCGATCGTAAGAGTTGGGTTGATATGTCCTCAGCAGTAAATGGACCCGACCGATATAATCAGTAAAGAATTTTGGTGTTTCCAACGACTTGGCAGCGTAATTAGCAAACAAAACTATACTGAGTAGCTTAAAGTAACTTAAAGAGTTCATTTGATGTTTCTTTTAATTTTTAAATATTTAGAGACTGCATTGCTATTCTATCGATACATTTATGCTTGAGTAATTAATGTCTTGCGATACTTATTTGTCACCTTTAACTTACAAGGAGACATCGCGTGAGTGATGTTAGGGACGCAAATGACGCAATTATTTTCTGAAACTAGAGAGAGAATGCGGGAAAAGTGTCACGGCTTTTTTCCATTTGAAGCCGGGTTCGAAAGAAAAACGCAACTAAAGAATTTCCCTCCGTATAAATCCTTTTAAGTGCGGGAGTGGCCGAGTGGTTAGAGGCATTGGACTAACAATCCTAGGACTATGATGCGGGTTCCCCCCCCCCCAGTACTGTCCCCAGATAACCCCAGTACTGGCAACTTTTTTCTGTCGAATATTTTACGGAGTCTCTGTATATTACCCATTCCCATACAGTTATGGCAGTAACGACAATGTTTTTTAATTTTCTACCTATTTTCTGGATTTTCAATCAGCCCCTTTGGAAGACTTTTGGAGCTAATTTATGGATTCTTGTTTGGCCGAAAAGAGGTCACATGCCGAGAGGCTTAAAATGTGTAGATTTTGAAAATACAAGTATATTTCCGTGAATAGGATGGGCTTCGAATTGTCGTGGCTCTTTCTCAAGGCGGTAAACAATGAACGGATTATTATTTTTTAATATACAGCAATGCATGCACTTCAAATTTCCCAGGAACTGCGTTCGAATTATAACTTTTGAGACTCAATTTTTCGTTCAATAGCGAACATGATATAAGTAAAAAAGAGATGGTAACTGTTAATAGCAAATATTTTTTACATAACCTCGTAAACAGTTACCATCTCTTTTCTACTTATATCATGTTCGCTATTGAACGAAAAATTGAGTCACAAAAGTCATAATTCGAACGCAGTTCCTGGGAAATTTGAAGTGCATGCTTTGCTGTATATTAAAAAATAATAATCCGTTCATTGTTTACCGCCTTGAGAAAGAGCCACGACAATTCGAAGCCCATCCTATTCACGGAAATATACTTGTATTTTCAAAATCTACACATTTTAAGCCTCTCGGCATGTGACCTCTTTTCGGCCAAACAAGAATCCCGAAATTAGCTCCAAAAGTCTCCCAAACGGGCAGATTGAAAATCCAGAAAATAGGTAGAAAATTAAAAAACATTGTCGTTACTGCCATAACTGTATGGGAATGGGTAATGTACAGAGACTCCGTAAAATATTCGACAGAAAAAAAGTTGCCAGTACTGGGATTCAAACCCGTATCATAGTCCTAGGATTGTTAGTCCAACGCCTCTAACCACTCGGCCACGGCTTCTGTTAAAATACGCTCGCACTTAAAAGGAATTATACGGAGGGAAATTCTTAAGTTGCGTTTTTCTTTCGAACCCGGCTTCAAATGGAAAAAAGCCGTGACACTTTTCCCGCATTCTATCTCTAGTTTCATAAAATAATTGCGTCATTTGCGTCCCTAACATCACTCACGCGATGTCTCCTTGTTAGAGTCATCTCAATATGTATTTTGCTTTACTTAGCAATTTACACAAGCTACTCTATTTAACTTTTAACTGTAGATTCTGTTAATTGTGTGTTCTTCACCTTTCTCTTCAACGCGAGGTGGAGGCTCATAAAAGCATGGGGCCGAATTCATACTTGTCCATATTCCGGGCCTACATTAAAGGGTTACTTTAAGTGAGCCTTAAATCAACTGCAGCGTCATGGTTGCTCAGAAGGAAGAACAACAATGGAATTAAACAACTGAGGATTAGCATGGCGAGATTGAGAGAAGTATTTGAAGTAAATGATCAAGGAGCTTAAAAAAGGTATTTTAAGCTCAATGGCACTGATTTGTAACGTTTACAAATAAGGAATTGTAAGAATCCACGTATTTTCCATTACCCGAAGTTTAAGAATTTATAATCATCGAGTTCTGTATTGGAAGAATATGATTAATGGGGTAGGTTAACGTTTTCTTGGATCATGTATCAGCATCTAATTTATAAAAGTGAAGACTTTGAGGTGAATTCATTCCGAAATGAAACGTCAGAAACATTACGTTGTTGATTCTCCACCCTTCAGAAGACATCATTCGTTAGGAATTAGTCAGATGTTATTCTAAGGTAAGGAGCTCTTTTTGAAGGTATTCGTCAGTGCAGATTGTAAATCTGTCCAAGATGAATGCGGTCTTAATTCCAAAGAGTGAATCAAACAGGCCACCTATACAATGAATTAGGTATTTCATAGAAATTGTGAATTACTTTTATATGTATGCATTGTATTAGGTAAAAAAATACCCGGAAATTCAAAGTTACACTAGAAGTTATCCATAACTGAAGGTGGTTTCTGTTGGGCTCATATATAAATTAGCAATGGAAAATAATATGTAAGTAGCCAAATTGGGCAATGACAAATTTTCAAATAAAAATGCGAGCAGCATTCGGCAAACACGATTAACAAGATGCATCCATCATGCACTTAGCATAGTCAATGAAGACCACAAATCATCAAACATAGGAAATAATTAGGGTAAAGCTGAATTTAACCCCATTGATAGACTACTACCAGAGGAAAATTTTTGCAAAAGTCCCCAAAATTCCCCCTCCCCCCAGGCGCACTCAAAGATTCAAAATGCCAATATTAACGGAACACCCATTATCTCTGTGATTAATGATCAGATCAAGGTCAACTAATTTTGTTTTTCTTGTATTAAATGGTCTACAATATTGATACCCTATATATTTACGTTAAACCTAATAGTTTTTCAGATATTTAAGAATATATTTTATGGTTATATATTAAAGGTTTTTTACTTCGGAATATTTGATCTTTAAGCTAGATTTTTTTATGTCATATTATGTAATGACTCCTCCTATAAAAGTTATAGCCTAAAATTTTTTGAAACTATTGATATACAGTTTTATTTATGAACTAGCGGAAGGTACCTACCCGTTGAAATTCAACGGGTGTGGAAAACATTGAACTTATTTTATAAGATAACCACAAAGCCTTAAGAATACTGTCAGCGTGGTCATTTGAGGAGTTCGAAACCTATCTTCTACGTTGTGTTCGTTGTGATACACACGCTGACGGTTTTCCAGGTGCACAGAGAGATGTGTGATGTGAGAGATGACATGCACGAAAAACCTAAACATGAGTGAATGTAAGTTAACTGCGCTTCAACACTTTTAAACATATATAAATTATTCGTAACGTTTATGATGTGGGAATTGGTCTAAAAAAACTGTTCGCAATCGTAATGAGTGGCAGACGGTTCCACTACATGTAATATATCTGAGTATTAAACGATAATGAACTACGCTGTGTTTTTTGTAGCAACAGAGGCATTATTACCGTTACTATTCGCTGCACGTAAGTATTCTTGCATACACAATCAGTACCCCTATGAGAGCTACTTTGAGAATAGACATTGAAGAGTATAGGTACTTATAAATATGCATTGAATTTATCAATACCCCCTGAATCAATCAATCATGTGGCCCTTGGGACTCTGGGTGCTTCTTAAGGCCTGGTTACACGGTACATTAGAATGTACAAGTTCCTGTACATTTGTATGAATGGTTTCATGTACAGATTCTTGTACATTTACATGGACAAGATCAATGAATAGGTGGCTACACGGTACATTTTTTCGGACAAGTTTTCGCACATTTTTAGATGCGCATTATGCGTTTTCGTTTGTTTTTCCTCATTATTTAAACCTTGGGCGCGTTATTTAAACCAATTTAAACGCAGGAAAGCCGTCGACTTCTAGGAAGCATACGACAGCTGTATAGAATCACCCAATCACCTTATTTTTCCATCTGGTGGTAGAAAATGGAAACGACACATTCAGTTGTCATATGGCTTGTGTTTGTGGTTTCATTGGTTACGTGCGCTCGAATTGTTTTTTGATTTTGACTTCTTGCTTGTCTTGGATTTTTCTCTACCGCTTTCACCTTTGCTTCGTTTAGCCCTTACTCTCCTGATTTGACCACTGCACCTCATTGGACTTCCCGAATGGAACTGTTACTAAGCAACTTACATTGGACCATACTTTCCCGATTTCGACCCTCGCACTGCTTCTCGATGTCATTTCGTACGGGGCCGAGGACCTCAAAAAACTGCTCCTCTGTCATCCGCATGTAATTTCGGAAGGCATCGCGATCTTCTACTGTGAGCTCCTGATGAACCATATTCAGCAGCCCTCGACCTCCTTCTCTCCTTTGAATCCACGGCCTCGTCCAAATCGATCTCCTCCTCCGCCGTTTTATCAATTCACCTGTCGCGGAATAACCGCTAATATTGCTGCTGCACCAGCCAATGTTTCCTCTTCGTCGAGATCCATGTTATTCGCAATCAGTTCCTTGAGGGTAGTCCAAGCAGTGCGAGGGTCGAAATCGGGAGAGTATTGTCCCAAGTACGTAGGTTTATAATAGCTCTGTTAGAGTAGTCCAATGAGGTGCAGGGGCCAAATCAGGAGAGTAAGGGCCAAACGAAGCAAAGGTCAAAGCAAGAGAGAAAAATTCAAGACAAGGAAGAGGTCAAAATCAAAATAACAATCTGAGTCGTACTTAAGCAAAGAAGCCGCCAACAGAAGCCAGATGACAACTGAATGTGTCGTTTGCGTGGTCTGCCACCACAGGTGCCTCTATTATGAGTTCAACTTACACGAATGTCTGAACGAAATTAAAACAGCTAGGTTCTATTTTCTGTTCTTGCATTCATACAGTCGTACAATTTAGTGTGGTTACACGGTGAATTTTCGCGTTCATTCTGACATTCACACATTATCTTGTACATTCTAATGTACCGTGTAACCAGGCCTTTATACAGGTTGTCTTTCTACGTTCTATCATGGACCTGCAGGAAAACATGATATTTAAATGCTAGAGGCATGAATATCCTTTGAAAATCAAATCTCTGGTTGTCAAGGAAATATGCTATTGTTGATTTCAGATAAAAATGTGAGATTTTTCAGCTAAAAACATGTATTTCAGACAAATGCCGAGCGTAGAAGAAAATCGATTGAAAGAAACTTCATTTATTCAGCCATCCGTCATTCAATATTCACCCTCTGGAGCGCACAGTCGTAATCTATCTCATGTACCCCACAGCTTAAATTTTTGGCAAATTCCTCGAAAAGTAGTTCGGCAAGGAGTTAATATTTTGATAATATTCGGAATATGGAGTTTTTTCTTTAAAATGAGGTCAAATTCATAAAATTCCAGGTGAAGTGATATCTCGCTCAAACTACCTTAAGCTACCGAGGCGTCCTTCTAAAAATCCACAGAATCTTTTCTACTGTGTCCCACCAAACTATCATGGACCATTAATCATTATCTTACAGTAGCACTAGCACAGTAAGTAATATAACTACTTGCTATCTGCCATAAAAATTCAAGCCAATTGTAGTTCACATACAAATTTACCTTGGAATCACAGTGAGGTAGTCGGTATCCTTTGGAACTCAGATCCTCCAGGACGATGACATCACCAGCTACACCGTCGCCCTTGGAAGCGTAGAGAAAATCAGGAATTGGCACACGTAGATTGGCCTTCATTTCTCCGGAGTGCCTAATTAACTGTAGTACACGATAACTCACTGGGAAAAACACTTCGTAGAAAGCCCTTTCCCTCTCGAACGCACGACAGGATTTGGCGATGCGAGACTGAAAACCATGCGATGGCACCCTCTTCACGATGAAGGTGATCCGGTGTCTCTTCGGGTCGCCGTCGAGCCGGTAGAACACTTTCACCCTCGTGACAACCGACAGGAAACCTTCCAATCCCTTTGATTCCCTGTCCACTTCGACTTCCAGCTCTTGGATGTCACGCAGTCCCATGTAATGCAAGAGGTTTGACTTCTTCACGGCCTCAGACAAAGCGTACTTTTCCGAGTCGTGGATCGTTTGATCGCCTTCGGCCATTTTTGTATTATTCCTCGTTCGAAGCTCGTGGACAGCTCGTGGATATGGGAGGCCTTGATCCGTTCCGATCCAGCTTATCCAAAAAAACCTGGAATGATCCAAATATGAAATGCTCGAGTCAACTATACATTGTGGTGAAGAAACCTCTGGATATTCACAATGGACACTACTTAGGAGAGAGAAACCAAACGACAGAAAATATACCATTTGTTAATGAAAAACTGGATAGGGGCCATTCAAGTATTAGGTAACACGATTTTCGACACTTTTTGGCCCTCCCATTATGAAAGACAACGTAATATTTCATGAACACTCACCTCCCCTCCAAATCTTACGTAAGTTAGCATTAATTCTTGGAAGATGATAGTTGTTTTGCGCATTTTTTTTAAATTTTACACAATAAGGAGATACTTAATATACGCCAGGTAATATTGGGGGATACTGTTGGTGCTCACTACGTAAAATATATGATTGGAATGTTTTGGCCTTGAGCGTTTAAACACTCAAAAGCTCTCGTCGGTACGTCTGTATTTATGCTAAGGCTGAATCTTGATCCTATGTTCTGTGGACAAAGGAGTTATGCCAAAAAAGAAATCTCGCTATAAAAGAGGCAAATCCAAGAACCATGAAATACCTACACCCTGTAGAACGGAAGAAAATTGCTTAGGAGTCTTCCTATACTAGCCTTTTCTCGTATGTATAAAAATTACACTGTGCTATATTTTTTTTAAATCTCCCTGAACTCTTTTTAAGTAATGCAATTATACTCTCACAATACTCGGCACGGATACATCTACATCGTAAATTACAAGTTCATAATCTGTCTCGCAAACGTGTGAAGAAATAAATAAAACTGTTCTTATTATGTAGGAATATAAACTAAAACATATGTTAGGAGAAATGAATAAAAATGCATAAATATGTATACATTTTGTTAGACATATTTTATGTTTCACTAATCAACACATCAAATATTTAAAATAATCTAAAATGCTTTTTTAAATTTTCTCTTTTTTAGTAATCTGAGATTTCCCATTGAAATTCCCTTTCAACAAAGATTTAGTGCCATCCGCCCCTTTTAATCTATAAGTTTTTACCAGAATTTCATATGTGATATCATGCATTGCTAATCTCTTTTGCATGGCAGCACTTATAATAGACTTCATAGGAATGTAAGTATGAACTACTTTTTTAATTCGATGTCTTTTGCATTGCTCAAATTATTTGAATGATTGGTTTTCTACATTTAATTAACTCTTCAACATCTATAGAAGGCAACAGCCAGTTTTTCCAGTAACTCAACATCAAATCTAGCATCATGAGCACCTTCGCCAGGTAGCTGGAGAAGATCATAGGCCAATGATGTAACCTAGTATCCGTTTTCTCTTTTGGGAAATTTAATTCTAAACAATGCAAGCGAACACTGAATCCCTCAATAAATTCTTCGAATATAGGAAGAAGATTCATTTTCTGCATTGTTGCTATAAGGCGAGTAGAGTCAAAAGAGCAATTATGTGCTATAAGAATGCACTTTTTTCCAAGCTGCCAGAAAAACTGCAACAATTTGTCCATTACAAGACGAAGAGGAACAGCATGGACCTCATTGCCATTTTTAAATAGCTTCTTATGCACAGCATTCAAACCATTTGCTTTTGTGGCTGCTGGATTGATGTTTCGAGTAGGAGTGATAAAATAATAAAATACTCATTTTTCACATTTCATAGCAACTTGCAGTATTTCATCACTCTTTTTGAATCCAGCTGTTTCTAAATAAAAAATACAATTGCTAATTCATCTGTTCCATAACTTACATTATCATCTGGTGAAATCCTTACATCATCATCGTCATCTGTTAAACTTGCCAATAAACCCATATTGCTTTGGTACATAAGTCCTTCATCACTTTCTTTTATATTTATTAGTTGAGATCTTTTGGTTTTCAGTTCTAATCTATTCCTTTTAAACTCTGGATGACTCGATTTTTCTTTTTTTCTCAAAGCTTTTTCATCAAACTTTCCAGTGAATGTTGTCTAAGTTTTACTGCAGGGCATATTTGCCTCTCCAATGACTCGACGAAGATAGTCAGTACCACAATTATTTTGCCCTATTGTTGCTACATATCTAAAAGCATAAGACTACGATGTGGAATAACAAATTCTTTTTGGTGCTTTACTGCACATTGAATTGTTTATGCTTTAATTAGGTTGGCTACTTGCAGCAGTGGCAAATTTTTTACTTTTGAGAGCAAGTTGGTTGAAAGTGTTTTTCGGATGGCCTAATAACACTGAATTATGAAGTCTGATGAACGACGTATTCCATTTCTCTTCATGGTTATTCCTACACCAATCGCCACAGTTGTAGTGGATGTCAAATTAATGATATGGAATGTTTTAGATAGCAGCTTTCAGTTTGTGTATGTTACCCTTATTTTGATGTACAGCATATGTAAAACACCTCTGAATATGCTTGATGATTTCATTTGATAACTCACTATCCGGATCCATTAATTTATTTTTTGTATGTCATGTAGAACATTACCAATGCCTTTTGTTGAGTGCTTCATGCCAGCTTGTATCATAACTTGATAGTTTTTAGCATTCTGGATGGCTGATATACCTACAGCTACTATCATTATCACCAATGAAAACACCAACGTCTATATTTTCCTCTTTCAAAATTTTACTTCTGGCAACAAGATCAACTTCTACATCTGCCTCCATTGCTTTTGCAGATCCATGGAAATTTAGTCTGCAATCATGTTCTATAAATTTTCCTGTTCGGAGCTGGGAATCACAGGTTCTACGTTTTCAGTTTTTAGGACAGTAATCTAAAAGTTTTCCAGCCTGCAATCCAACTAATGAGCAATTACCATTCATCTGTGTCTCATCCACCCCAGAATGAATAGATCCTATGCAAAGTTAATATTATTAAATGAGAGATGTCGCGGGGAAAACGAAAAAAATTTTTCACACACACAAAACGATAATTTAAATTTACCCAGTGCTACTTTTGTGTTTGTTACAAATACTCAAATGCTAGTCGATGGATTTTCATACTCTTCATCACTTTTTACTCGGTTGACCAAATAAACGATTGCTACAACGCACATGAAAAATAGAAGCTAAACCTCTGCTTGTTTCTCCTTCAATGTTTCGCATGAGCAAACATAGTCACACCCCGTACATTCCATTTGTTTCGCCATGTGCTTCAAATTGACAATCTTGTTCCCGTCATTGTTAGGAGTTAGCATAACATTTAAAGATTCATTGAGGGTTTTTTATTATGTACGTATTTTTTAATATTTTCATATCTCCGTTGCATCGCATCATTGACTTTTTTCTTTATAAATCACCCTTTACGCCTCACTAACTCAGACAACGCTTTAACTCGTATTCATTTAATTCCAACAAATTTCTTTATAAGTATTTATACTGGTGTTATTTTCACTGTATCAAAACATTCACCTTTGACGCTATGACGACGCCGATTCGTGTACTATCAGACGGCACACATTAGACAGGTTTGGAAAGACACAGCCAACATTCGAATTATACAAAAGCGCTATTGCGAAACTTCTTACATTATTTTAATCTATTTTTCCGTTAAGATTTTCGATAAAAATAAATTATTAGAACTTTAAATGACTTTGAAAAATTGTTTCCATAAAATATGATTGCTATTGTTTAACTAATTTAATTAAAATTATTATTTTACGGCTAAAAAATTTAATTTTTTTTAGTTTTCACCACTGATGCCTTTCCATGTTAAAGGATAGGAGTTTTCCCTCGCCCTTCACCCCCCCGCATGAAACCATGGAACCTCCTTAATAATTTGACATAATCACATTTATTTTGTGGTTATCGCAAATGCTAAAAATGACAATTTATGGTGCAAGAGACCAGTGGCCCTTAAAAATTGAGAACTTGGGTAAGGACAGGATCATCTTCTGAAACAAGTCCTTGGTCTTCTGCGCTATTACCATTTTAATTATTCCCTCCGTATCCCGTTTGGAGGAGCCTAACGCGCAGGCAACATTCTCACACCTCGCAAACGGGAGTTTTTTTTTAACTTTCTGTGAATAGGCATGGGAGGAAAGAGACAAGCTCCCGATTCGCACTATCCGAGAAAAGTAGATGTTAGCCCAGATAGCATAGAATTCATTGTATCCACTTTGAACATAGATAGCATCTAATGGCGAGTGGGATACCGGATCGCATTGTCGCTAGTCGTCCCTAGATGACTCGTCACTGACGAGTTATGTATTCGTTAGATGCGAACGCGTGCAATGTCCGCAGCGAATGGTGTACAATGAGATACAAGAAGAAATTCCTACGCCAGCGGCGTAGGAATACGGCACCGGTGATATCGAATATATCGATAGTATTACTTGTTCGAAAATGATCGACCTTGGTTGATTTCGATATTTTATATTTATTATTCTTAATTAATAATTGATAATGAAACTAATACATTGCACAATGTAATAGTAACATCGTGAAATGTATTAGTACCAAGAGCTTGCTAAAGACGAACCCAGCCTAGGCAATTACATATTATTATAGCACAAACGTAGAAACTAAGAAAAAAATACCTATGCTTATGGGCAGCAAAGAATTTCAAATAGATGTTCTCCTCAAACACATAACAGCGATTAACCAAATTCCCAGAAGAACCTATTGCTGCGTGAAACGTGATGAACGTAAATTCAGCCTGTAGAGAGGCTCCAGTGTGATAATGAAATGACATATTTAAGCATTCACCTGACATGCACACAGCAAACAAACTTTTGACATGAGCTAGATAGTGAAATATAATCCATTCTTATAACTATTACCTACCCTTTCCAGGAACATTCTCCAAAAATTAATCTTGTAGGACTAGGAGTCAATATGAATGGATACCTTCTATCTAATGTCTTAATTGAGTTTGTAGTAATAAAAATAGACGCATTTTCACGTTGATTGTTGTTATACTAGAGATGTGCACGTTTCTTCTTCCAATATACGACAACTCGTCAGTTAAACAATGCAAAATTATCCCCACATCCATAACCCAAACATCAAATGTGAAATTTCTTGTCTCTTATACGTCGCCTTTCGCCGCAAGATACGATAATGTCTCATACGGGCCCCGTGCTATCTGGGAGGGCGAACGCTCCAATATGGCGGCGTTAATGGGGATAACCGAAGTTGAGATGGTTTACTTTCAAGTGCGTTTCGTTAATATCTCTATGATGATGTGTGTATAAGGGTTTACACAGTAGTTCTAACGGCTTTCGGTTAAAAGCTAGAGAATTCCAATTGCTGCGCAAATATTATTTCTTAAATTTTAATTAAATAGATGCGATTCCGTCAACTCCATGGTGCTATTATTACGCATTATCTGTGCATGGAAGAATCCAAACTCAGAAAAGCCTTAGAACAATCGACAGGGAAATTGTTGAGTCACTACGAGAATGGAGCGTATTGGAGGCATTTCAAGTATATAGAAGAGAATGAGGAGTGCACAAGAAATGAAGAAAAAACATTGATGGGAAAAGAGAGAAAGTTATTCGAGGAAACACTTAATGCAGAGTCAGTCGATGGAGGAGTTGATAGCGGGCAAGGGGATTTTGAAGGTCATGTTGTAGACTGGGATAGTTATAAGAAGAGAAAGGCAAAAGAAAATAGATATTTGATTAGAAATTCAGCTAAACGTGCTTTGAAAACCTCAACCACTTCGCACTTACTGTCTGCCTTACAGAGACAGGCCTCATCACTCTGACCAAATGGACAAATTACGCTGTCCGTCACCCAAGAGAACACGGCTTTGAGGATGATATGAAGGGAGTTAGGAAACATTCAAAGCTGATGATGCTGAAATCACACAAGGAAGATGGTGCCGGTGATTGTGTAACATTGTTGCTTATAGAATTTTGTTGTGACTGTGCAAAAACGAGAGCACAGAAGCCTCGGGATGATTTGAAACATTTGCGTGTTGTAAAGTATTAATTTCATTATCAAATGAACTATCGTGGATTCCGGCACAAGTATTAATCCAACTATTTGCACGTACTAGAAGACAGACAACATAACAAGTTGGGCACAGTCGGTAGAGGTATTCCTATCTCAATATATCTATCTATATGCATGCATCTAAACCTACCTTAATTCGTATACAGCCTCTTGAAAATGATGCGTTTAAAAGAGAGTAGTTTTGTCCGTAAATGAAGGTCGCGTCGCCTAAGATTAGTTTCCACCCAGCGACTCGAATGACTTACTGGTATGATCCGACTAGTATTCAGAATTCTCTCGACACATCCTTCACCACTATGCAGCTGGTTGTGAGACAATCGCACCAGCAAGACAGAAAGCTAGCTAAACAATTGAATAGGTTGTTGATGTTTGAGCGGAGTGTTTGTTGTGAGAACGGGATGTCAAGGATAACAATCACACAACTAATAAAACAAGTAAACAAATCCTACCTCTATAAATACGAATGATAAATACGAAAGAAAGGAAAAATACGCGCCAGCAAACGCATTTCTGCATTACAAAGTAACACTTCAAACATTGTTAAGCAAGACGCTTCGTTTTATTCCACACTATTTTAACTAAAGACCGACCATGGTTTCGGCACAATGTAGATACCATTCATTATCAAGGTGTTTTTTTTTGTTTAGGGGCAGGCCGAATAGTAAATGGGGCGACACGTCGCCCCATTTACTATTCGACGAGACGTGACGGGACGACGCGACGGTATTCGATATTTGTTCTTTTCGTACAAATTACACACTAAAGATGTAATCACAACGAAAAATTCTTTTTCATAGTTTCATGAATATGGATTTAAAAAGTAAGATAATGAAAAATTTACCGTGGCACAAGGGCTACACTCTTCAGGAGGAACGCTAGGGGATGTGATTTTGAGCACTTATTTGTTCGATGGACTCGGGGTCCCAACTCCTAACTTAAGCCCCCCACACACGTACGAGTCTTGCTCGCGAGACCGGCTCGGCGAGCCTCACTCAGGAGCCAAGCTCGAGTCAATTTCACCACACACGGGGGAAGGGAATTCAAGCGTGGCTCGGGAGTATTAGTAACCAGCATGAACTCAAACAAGCAGGTTGCAGCGGCGGTGATAGTATTGAATGAATGCGGTGTGTTTGGAAGAGTGAAGAAAAGAAAAAGGAGGGACTTGTGGGCTAAAAACTGGTCGCATGAGAGGGACAAATTTATCCAACAACATATATAACAAATGAACTTATCACGAGAGATAGCCCGGAAGGCTATAGAAACTATTTCAGGATGTCAAAAGGAAATTTCAACTACAGCTATTTCAATCTTCTTGAAGAGTGAAAAGAGTGACATAAAAGCAAGATATTGTGATGCGGAATGCCATTACGCCCGAAGCACGCCTCGCTGCGACTCTTCGGCCGTGTCCCATTTCACTATTATGCGCCCTTAGCACACTTATCTGCTCGTTACGATCGCCACTTTTCTGTCGTGATGTCACGTAGTGCGGTTCCATTCCGTAGGGTGAATGTTGAGAAGAGCGCAAGGGCGTAGGGCAGGAAAGGGTTTACTGCTGGACTTAACTAGGGGAAAAATTCCGGATGCCGACTTAAGATTCATTAAGAAAAAAAGGTAAGTATGGCTGGACATTTCACGTAGGGTGCACACTACGCTCTACGCCTTTGTGCTCCTAAAAGCTCTTACACTCTTATCTGCTCTTTTCGGAAGGTGGCGCCAAATGGTTCCAGTCGCACATATAACAACTCTAAATAATTTATCTACGTCTTCCGTGGTCACAGGAGTAGCTGAATACGTTCAACACAGCATGTATTGAAGAATGCTTGAAAGGTGTTTAGATGATAATTTATAAGGTGATACTTCAGTCAAATACGGACAATTGAGATTTTCCTGCTCTTCCCCTGCATGCGTTGGCGTTGAACCAGTTGAACCAACTGTTTGTTGAACGCCATTACTGAGGCATTATTGTTATTGATTCGGGAAACGAGGCGAAGAGTTTTCGCATTATCATTATATTAAAATTTCTATTTTAGTCCATTTTGTTGAAGATAGAAAAGGTGACTTGTTTTGTTTTAATTTGAACGTTCACAAATGTATTACTTATTTCATTTGTGTCTTTGGTTCCTGCGTAATTAATAGCGTACATCTTTTGTTCTCTTTTTTATTTTCACTTGTTTTAGTGTAGGAGTCCATGTGCTTTATAATAGCCAAGGAGCTTACATAATGTAAATTCGTAATTGTTATTCCTAATGTAATAATCGTGATAAAAGCTCTCACTCGTACTTATGACATTAAAGTGTGGACATTTCACAGTGTTCAACAAGTGTTTTAATTTAAGTGTGCAACCTTTTTTCAATCTGAGTATTTTGCGAGAGGTTATGGGCCCAGAGATGTCGATTCTACTTGGAATTGTGAAATGTTTTCGTGGAGATATAGAGTTAAATTTCAAGCGTTGACGAAATGGCTGAATCGAGGGAGTCGATCACTAATCTTGGAACTGGAAATTACTACGCTTGGTCGTGTCAGGTGCAGTCAACTCTAGATAGTAAACAGCTATGGGAGGCGGTTGATGAAGGCTGGACTGAGGAACAATTAGGAAGTTGTACAGCAGCGCAGAAGAGTGCGAACAAGAAAGCCCTGGCATTCATTAGGAGAAGCGTGGAGGACATCCATCTTGAAAGTATAGGACAAGTAAGGAGTGCTAAGGATGCTTGGGATACCTTAAAGACTCTCTTTGTGGTGAGAGATGAAAACCAACAACTTATCATGATTAAATCCCTGATGAGAATGGAGAAGGATGACAAAATGCCCGTGAATGAATACATTAATAAAGTAGTAGCCACCCATCGCGAACGTTCCGAAACTGGGTTAGTTACGTTCTCGGATAGAATTTTCCCTATCATTATACTCATGGGTCTATCCGCAGAGTACAAAGACTGTGTGAAAAGCTTCACCAGGGACGTCAGGTTATCTGTGAGAAGTCTTATTCCTATCCTACGTGCTGAAGAAACGCCCATCCACGTACAATAGAAACAGTTGTCAAAGACGAAGTGTTGGAAACTTTCATGAAATTGGAGGTTTTAAGGAAGGGAAAGAGAGAACTTTCAAAAATCGAGAACTGCATTTAGAAACAAGGGCGGAAAATAGCGGGGCTAGGATGAGTTGTGAGTCAAATGAAGATGTGAAGCAAATTGGGGATAAGCAAGTGAGAGCGAAATTCAAGGCACTAGAGGGAGACTTAAATCAAAGATCACTTTTAAGCGATCCTAATCGTTGGGCTCTAGACAGTGGGTGCAATGTTCACTCAACGGCTCACCGTGAACTGATTGAAGATTTTGTTTCTGTCAACGGGACTATGTCAGTGGCCAAGAGGGAGCAAATGTGTGAAGTAAAAGGTGTGGGCTCCTTCACCATGAAATTAGTGGATAAATGTGGGGGGTGGACCCTACAGCTGCGAAATGTATGTTGGGTTCCTGATTCTAGTGAAAATTTAATTTCTCCGAGACAATAAGAGAAAAATGGGGCAAGGTTCACCACTGACAATGGATATTTTAGTGGTTTCAATAAGTGTGACAACCAAGAAATCATCCGCGCACGATTGGTAGAGAATGACCTCTATGCAGTTGATGTGGAATGGTACGAGCAGAAGAAACCATCGCAATCTTCCAGGATCGAGAACAAGATCGGACGGGACGTGGCTGGATCTCAATCGGCTTCAGTGTCGGTTACAGCAAGGAGAGCGGTGACTCGAGAGGTGTAGCACCAGAGGTTTACCCATGTCAACAATCTTCCAGACTGCGAGGTGATTCCCAAGGGTGTTGTAGAGGATTGTGACACCTTCTTTCAGGGTACGGCAAAGAAGCTCCAATTCCTAGTGAGAGAAAAGAGATCAACCGATAAGCTGAACATAATTTAATCTGATTTATTCCAATTTGATCCAGCGTCAAAAAGTGATGCCAGATATTTCGTGACATTTACTGATAATTTTTCAAGGTACAGTGAGTTAGAAGTGCTAAAGAAAAAGTGTTATGCATTTGAAGCTTTTTTGAGTTACAAAAACAGAGTCGAGAATATAACTGGTTGCAAAGTGAAAGAATTTCAATCTGATGGGTGAATTCATTGGTGATGAGTTTTTCAATTATCTGAGTCAGTGTGGGATAAAGCGAAGGCTGGAACTCATCAACAAATGGGGGTGGCAGAGAGACTTAATCAACAGCTTGTAACTAATGCCAGATGCATGTTAATTCATGCAGGTGTGCCTCAGGAATTATGGGGAGAAGCAACTGTGACTGCTTGCTGTGTTAAATACTTGTGTAAATCTACGGTCGTTGATAACAGTGTACCTTTCGAGTTGTTTTTTGATACTAAGTTGGATGCAAGAGAAATCGAAAGGATGAGAATGCTTGGGTGCAAGGCTTGGATGTATGTTTATAATCCTAAAGGTAGCAAGATGAAGCCAAGAGCTGTTGAATGCATTATGCTAGGATATCCTAAGGACAGGAGAGGTTACAGATTATGGGATTTAAAGAACAATTGCGTGGTTCATTCGAGAGACGTAAAATTCCAAGAACATATTTTTTCAATGAAAAGGTTGAATACTGGTAAAATTCCTAGTGTTTCTAAACCATGTGTTGTTATATATGATGATGATGAAAGTGATGAGCAAGTAAGTAACAATGAATGAAGGTGAACATTCTGATGATAATGCGTTCGAACACGAAGAAGCAGGGAACCAGCTGTCTGGGGGGAGCACCTGTCTGTTGATTATTTTGTGAAACTACTGTCACAGAAGTTAAAAATCATAGATCTAGGTATCCCATCGAGTTTTTTGTCAGTAAAATTCGAGAGGTCTAGTGATGGAACACTAAAAAAGAACCAAACAACCTCATCAAGAACATGTTTTTGAGTATGGACTAGAAAACTGCAAGGGTGTTAAAAACCCATTGCCAGTTCAATCTAATGAGAAAGGGGTGCCCAAATTCCAAAGTGAAGCGTTTAGCGGCGTAACTTTGTTTAGGAGTGCAATTGGAAGTATCAGATATGTTGCCAACATTACTCATCCAGATATCAGGTATTCTATATGTCAACTCAGCCAGAGGAATGAAAATTCGACTAAACAGGATTGGAATGACGTAAAACACTTAATGAGATATCTGCAGAACACCAAATATTTGTCACTATGCTATAAAAAGACTGGCGAGCCAATTAAAGTGTACGTGGATGCTAGCTGGGCAAAAGACAGAAATGACCCCGGCAGCGGTCATTTGGAAGATTGTCGCTCAAAAAAGGATTGCTGTAAATAACAACGAAAGTGAAATAATTGCAATGGTGGATATCCTCAACGAACTGAAGTGGCTTTCTGTTTTTTTTTACTAGATATAGGTCACAAATTTTACATGCAAAGCCCATTTGATGTACAAGCGGACAATATGGGGGGCATTCTAATAGTAAGAGGGGAAGGGATATCCGACAGAACGAGACATTGTATCGTAGAAGCACATGCCCTTCCGTCTGCTGTAGAGAAAAAGTTTGTAAAATTTAACTATGTACTCCCCAAGGCCGTACTCTTTAATGGGCGAAAAACGGGGAGGGAAAGAAGGAAGGAATAGGGTGTTGAAAGGTTACCTTTCCTAACCTTTCAACACCCTATTCCTTCCTTCTTTCCCTCCCCGTTTTTCGCCCATTAAAGAGTACGGCCTTGGGGAATTCATTTTCTTTCAATTTTTTTAACGGCTGTAGAACGTTCAATTGTTTATATATTTAACTATTTACCTTCAGAGAAAAATGTGGCAGACTTACCAAAGTTTTGCCCCCGAGTACCACTGCCAAATTTTCAGACGTGTTAGGTTTAGCGTGATGATATTTTTTTGTTTAAAAAATTTTTGACAGTGATTGTTTTGTTATCTTTGTGGTTTTCATGTTTTTTTTTCAGGAGTAATAATTTTGTGTTCGGGGGGGGGTGGGGTGTGTGTTGAAGATAGAAAAGGTGACTTGTTTTGCTTTAATTTTCACGTTCACAAAATGTATTACTTCTTTCATTTGTGATTTTGGTTCCCGCGTAATTAATAGCGTACATCTTTTGTTCTCTTTTTTTATTTTCACTATTTTTAAGGTGGGAGACCATGTGCTTTATGTAAGCTCTCACTCGTACTTATGACATTTAAGTGTGGACATTTCACAGTGTTCGACAAGTGTTTTAATTCAAGTGTGCAACCTTTTTTTCAATCCGAGTATTTTGCGAGACATTTAGGTTATATACCTAATTAATTACCATTCATCGTAATTAAGCAAACACTAGCCCATCGAACTTAAAACAAAGAGAATTGATGGCTTACTGAAAGCAGATGGATATATCCTTCCACCCATGCAAAACATTCGAGTCGAAAAGACGTCAAGATGACGTCTTGAAAATGGTCGAAAAAACATCAAAAGATCATGTCGAAAAAACCGATTTCATGTACTTAGCCATGACCAAAGTAAGACGTCTTTTGATTGGTCAAAAATATGTCAAAAAGGCGTCTAGTTGCCTAGTAAAAGTAATCTAGATTAAGAAATTGCGTGAAAATATTTTAATAGGAGTTAAGATGATGAAAAAACAATGTCTTAAGCATAAGCGGAAAAGTCTATGAAAATAAAACAAAACAAAATATTTCCATACCATCGAACTTCATACCTTCCATACCACAATCCACCTGACTACTGGCCTACAGTTGAGTTGAAGATAAAAGCATTTCACAGGGGTTAAATGCGTTTTCGTTTTCATAAATTCTGACTTACAGTTAGAGGGAGTGTTGTGAGTTGATCGTGAGAGTAAGGTAGACGCGGAAGGTATCGATTTTTAGGCAATTTCAATGATAACAACAGGAATTCGTCAGAATGGAAGAATAACCTACCGTTCAGGGCTTGGTCACATTAATATATCAGCTAGCTAAATAATTGCGCTCATAAAGTCAACACAAGTAGCTTCTAATCTCTGTTACTGTTTATTAGGCTGTTATAAAGCTACGTACGTAACTTTTTTGAGGCTACATGCGTTATCATATAATATGTGCACATCATTCGCTATTGAGGGCGTTTTATAGAGGCCTTGTTGACGTTTTTAAAGACGTTTTCTTGACGGCTTCAAAGACGTCTTCTTGAACTTTAGATATACCTATTAACCTCAAGACGTGTCTTCAATCCTCACTATCTTCAAAAGCAATGGCCAAACGCCATTCATAAATTCATAATCTGAAAAATACATTCAAGCCCGCGATAAAACCTTTTCGCTGCGCTATGGAAGACGTTTTGAGGAGGTCTTGATGAAATATTAATAATGACTTCCCTCAAGACGTAGCTTCACTCCTCACTAAGACCAAAATAATTTGTCAAAAACCAATTGTGATTTGAAAAGTGCTTCCAATCACGCGAAAAACCTTGCATTACAAATTTCTGGACAATAATTTTGGTGCTCATTTTTTTGTCATCCAAGACCAAAATTTGACCTTAGACCAAATGAAAACCATTCTGACCTCTTCTTGACGTCAGTGTTCTACTTGGGCGCAATTTATTCTATCTCTAGTCAAGAAAACTATACTCAAACAGAACAAGATCGTATCTATAGATTCAGTTATCATGGCCGACGTAGGATGCAACGGGAGAGTTTCGGATGCACATGGAATTGAAGAAACTACGTTTTATAGAAATATGAAGTGAGGCACACTTGTTCTCCCCAAAAATGATGACAACGTGGGGTGTATGAACTTCGTTTTTGTGGCAGATTAGGCTTTTGCCTAAAAAAAACGTTTTGAAACTTTTCCCTAGAAAAGAATTGTCCCATGAAAAAAGAATTTTCAGTTACAGACTCTCCCAAGCTCGTAGATTTGTAGAAAATATATTTGGAGTTCTAGCTACACGTTTTCGTATTTTTCGTTCTACGATCGATTTACAGCCGTTAAAAGTTGATGATATCGTGATAGCTTGTGTCGTTCTTCATAATTTTCTCAGGAAGAACCAGGGAAACCAATAGATATACTCCGGCCTCCATGCTCGAAAAAGAAGATTTAAAAGACGCATGTGTTGTTACTGGAGACTGGAGAAATGAACAACCCCATAGAAGTTTCCATACGCTTTGCAGCGTGCGTCAAGTGACTCTTGGCAAGAATGTATCTGACAACAGAGATGTCGACATACGCGTTGTAAAACTGGCATGTTCCATTCAAGTGAATTTGATGACTTCGTCAGATACACTGCAAAGGTATCATGAAAGATTTGGCTATCAACACAAAAAGCACATGGAAAGCGTCGTGAAAAAAATTAATATCAACGTAGACGGGTGCAAATAAGAATTCTCCGATGGATGTGACCTGGGAACAATACATCGATTGCCATTCAAGAATCGAGTGAATCGGCCAATGGTCGCTGATGAGCAAATTAACGCCGACGTTAATAGACCCATGTCTACAGAACCACTTGCAATAACGCGCTACGTGTTTTAAAGACAATTGTAGAAAGTTTCGTAGAATTTTCTCCGTGAAGCAGAAAAGTGAAGTCAGTACCTACCGTCTTGAAACAGTTCTTGAATGAAGTCCAGACAAATGGTCATGTCATCAAACAATTCAGGTGCGGCGGAGGAAAAGAATTGGATAACAAGAAAGTTTCTGAACTGCTTTCAAACATGAAACAGAGCACTAATTATTCCACCGTATGCACAACAGGAAAATGGTATTGTAGAACGAGAGAATCGCAGGATTGAGGAATGCGCGCGTTCTATGCTGAATCCAAGCAAGTTGCCGAAGAAATTGTGGGCAGAAGCATGCAATACTGTCACATACCTTTTAAATCGCAGAGGGAAGTCCTCCATTGAAAACAAACCCTATGAACTGTGGTATGGACGACCAATAGGAAACCTGAATCACCTGAGAATCTTTGAAACAGAACGTTATGTACTCGTGAACAAGCATTTCCGCTCTAAGTTTGGCGACAAGGCTTTTCATGGACATCTGGTTGGGTACGTGAACTAAAGGGACGGATTTAGGTTGTGGATTCCATCTCAGAGGAAAATTATTCTAAGCCACAATGTAAAATTCAAGCTTGAAGTTATTTGCAATTTGCGCACCAACGTTGCTGATTTTGAAGTTGATCGTGAAGAAACTATGAGACAGAGTCTATCTAATCTGACTTCCGACGTGAATAAAAAGTCAGGAAAAGTCAGCCATGACGAAAAGACAGAAAGTTTAGGGGACCACGAAGAATATGTCACGACGCTACGTCCAGTTCCGGAGAAAGTCAAGTACCAGGTGAAAGAGAGGAAGTAATAGAAAAGGATGAAGAGAAACGAAAAAGGAAACGTGAAAAGAAGAAACCAGAATGGATGACCAGTGGAGATTATGTGTACATGGCTGGATCTCCTATTATCAAGGACGAGGATCCAAGTTTATATTCTGAAGCATTGCAGTCCAACAATTAAAGCTAGTGGCTGAAGGCAATTTATGAAGATTTATGAGACACTGAAAGAGAAGTACTTGCGTATTAGTTGACCGTCCAAATGGCCCTAAATGTTTGCAGAATCGATGGGTTTTACGTCAGAAAATTGCGGATACAAAGAAAGTTCACTTTAAGGGTCGACTGGTGACCAAAGGATACGTACAAAAATAAGGAATTGACTATTGGGAAACATTCAGTCCTGTTACACGTTATGATACCATCAGGACCTTGTTAACCGTGGCTGCTGCAGAGAAAATGAAGCTCGAACAATTTTATTAAAAAAACAGCTTTTCTGAATGTGTGCTCGAAGAAGATGTGTACATGGAACAACCGGAAGGTTTTGAAGATGATACTGGACGGCCATTTCTACTGACGAAAAGTCTGTATGGTCTCAAACAGGCACCGCGTTTTTGGAACAGCGGAGTTCATGAAGAAAGGTGGATTAAAAAACAAAGATGCAGATCCATGTCCCTTCTACCGTAGAAGCAACTAGAATCCCAGCAATCCCGGTGGATTAGTATAGATTTGGGACGTGACAAAGGAAGCTTTTCATTCAATGTGTTGAAGATGGTCGATTTGATCGAAACAAATGAGCGCACTTCAGCGCACACGGACGACAATGAATGGAACGATATCCGTAGGCTAAACGTTTAGCAAGACGTCGGAAGGTAGCCTTTTGTAGCTTTAAAATAACCACGCCCGTATGTTTTGGGTAAGCTATCGAATTCTTTCTACAATGTATTTAAAAACGTTCTTACTCAGTACTCTCTCCAGTTCGGAAGAAGACAGTTGATTGCTGTAGAAAATTAAACAACCATTCGTGTGAGTTTCTTTTGTTTGTGTCACTACGTTTTTACTTGTCACGCCTGTGACTCCTTATTGGGTATATTTTCACCACGTGTGAACTTCGTCGATTGAATATATATATAAAACAATATATAAAAAGTTTGTCACTAGGGTGACTAAAAGGAAAAAAACACTTAAAAAAAAGAACTCACACGGGTTTTGTATATTTCGGTGGTCATCGCCACCTTCTTTTTAAGTGTTTTTTTCCTTTTAGTCACCCTAGTGACAAAATGTTTATATAATGTTGTGTTCACGCTCGTGTAAGCTTCCAAATATATATATATTTATTTATTTATTTATTTGTACAACCGGCAATAGGTGTCGGTCTTTGGAAAGGAGCCTTTGAAAGGTAAATCAATTAGAAGAAGCCTTCTGTTTTTCACATCTCCCCCCTCAGAGTTCATTACGTTCGGCAATCATTTAGTGATTACAATTTTTAAAGTAATCAAATATTCATGGCCGCATTTTATGTAGGTGTTAAAAAAAACTCGTTCAAACTACAAATTTAAAGAGGTTAAAGATTACTTAAACCTTTCACCGCAAAGAAATGAAAAACTTTACATTCTCTAGTTTTTTACGCCTTTACTGGAAAGTAACGCAAAAAAGACAGGTGGACGCGATTAATTTAGTTTTTTTTTATTATTTAACGCACCGAAGAAGAGTAAGGCAAAAACTTGCGAAGACTATAGGACAATAAGCTTAATATCCCACGCGGCACAAAGTAGTTCTGAGGATTATAAACAGAAGGCTAGAGAAGAAGGCAAATGAATACCTGGGTGACGACCAGTTCGGGTCTAGGAGAGGGACGGGAACGCGAGACGCGTTCCCGTCGGCGTTTGATCGGGTGGAATGGACGAAATTAATGGGAGTGTTGAATAAATTAGGGGTCGATTGGAGGGACAGGCGTCTGATTCGAAATTTGTATATGAATCAGACTGCGCAGGTTAGGGTAGCCAATGGAGAATCGGGATGGGCCACGATAGGACGGGGAGTGCGGCAAGGGTGCCCACTATCGCCGTTGCTTTTTAACGTGTATTCAGAAGAAATGGTAAGGGAGGCATGGGGGGAGGAGGAGATAGGAATAAAGGTAGGAGGGGAGCTGATAAAATCAGTGAGATTTGCAGATGATCAAGCATTGGTTAGTCAGTCGGCCAAGGGGTTACAGTCAATGGTGAATGCATTAGAGGTGCAGTGCGGGAAGTATGGGATGAATATCAATCACAAGAAAACGAAAGTAATGAGATTTTCTAGAAGTAAGAAGGCGGGGCTGAATATAAGGGTGGGAGGGCAGAAGATAGAGCAGGTCGAGCAGTTTACGTATCTGGGTAGTATTTTGGAGGCGAATGGGTTTAGTGGTAAGGACATCAGATGCAGAATTGCGCTAGCTAAAAAAGCATTTTCGAAGAGAAGGGAATTGATGAGGGGGGGTCTGAGAAGAGACGTAAAGAAGAGGCTGGTGAAAACTTTAATATGGAGCGTGGCGCTATATGGGTCGGAAATTTGGTCATTGCGAAGGGAGGATGTGCGTAGACTGGAGGCGTTTGAGATGTGGGTTTGGAGAAGGATGGAGAAGGTTAGCTGGATGGCGAGAAAGACGAACGAAGAGGTATTGGATATGGTCGGAGAGGAGAGGAAGCTTGTGGCAGAGATTCGGAGAAGGCAGAAGAGATGGATGGAGGAGGTTTTGAGAGGAGAGGGCATGTTGAAGAGAGTGATAGAGGGGAGAACACTGGGGAAACGTGGGAGAGGAAGGAAGAGGATATGAATTCTGGACGAAATAAGAGGAGTTAGAAGATATGAAGATTTGAAGAGGGATCTAATAACGGGCCATCCTTAGGAGGGAAAGCGAGACAATTTCTATTTTAGTTTGTGGTACAAAATGGGGACTGTCCAAGAACCTACCAATCAGCTGGTAGAATAATTGAATGAATGAGCGCACATCATCACTGCCCTCGATCTATTTTGAAGTTCGCTACCTAGCGCGCAGGGTCTGAAACGTATTGCAACCAAGCGCGCTGCTTTGTTGCGAAGTGAACAGTGCAATAGAGAAAATGGAAAGCTCTATAAAACGACCAGAGAAATAAAATGCTAGCAATCGCATATCCCAATCACCTCGCCGATTCCCCCTATAAAGCATACCCTGAGGTATACGCTCCGATGGCGTATAACTAATTCGGAAAACACGGCCTCTTCTCTTTTTTGAGTTCTCCCCGAGTTCAGCGCAGGCGAGAAACACTAAAAATAAAACAGGGTGATTACCTCTTGAGAAATCCGAGCGATTCCCTGTGGAGCCACCTCACGGCTTGCTTCTCGTGCTGAGGGAAGCGGGAGTAACCGGTCAGCGCCTTCGGTGGGAACCAGTCGCGTACTAAGAGGCGCAGGAGGGCGGATCACAAACAACACACGCCAAAGTCACCGCACTAGTATACGCACAGCCCACATCTAAGTTCTTCGAGCTTCGGGATCATAAGCTAATGAGAGGTCCACCCAACGCTGCCGCCGGTCAACGCATTTATTCAGCCTCTTTAAGATACGAAAATGCGCGGTCGCTGCAAAATTCTAGGGAGATGTCACGCACTTGTCTATTCACAGCCTCCTTCTTCGGGATGATAAAGCCAAGGAGAGGTCCACCCGACGTCGCCGCTGGTCAATGAATTAATTAAGCCTCTTATGAAACGAAAAGGTGAGGTCTCAGCAAAATTCTTGGGAGATATCATGCGCTTGTTCAGCCTCCTTCTTCGTTCTTCGGGATGATAAAGCCAATCAAAGGTCTACCCGACGTCGCCGCTGGTCAACGCATTCATTCAGCCTCTTATATACGAAAAGGTGCGGTCGCAGCAAACTTTTCGAGATATATGACGAATCCGGTCACTGAAATGTCCGCGGGGAACGCCCACTAGTTACGGGACATGAAGAAAATGAGCAACCTTCGGAGATTTTACCGATTATCTTTCGGTACGCAGAAGAAGGGATCTTGATATTTATCACGCGCCAAATGACATCATAATCGTGGGCGATGAAGTCCATATTCTGCCAGAATCAAAGGAGAAAGAAAGAAATATTATTCAGTTGCACCATTACGACAAGGTAGCACGGTAACTAAGGATCTTTGCATCTCTTTTGCTCCGCATTACTTTCCAAAAAACGGTATTTCCGTTGCTTATTATACGATGATGATTGATACGTACCATGATTGGACATTGCACAACCATCACAAATCGTAGTAAGCATTCATACAAGCATAAGTGGGTAGGACAGCTTTCAAGAACGAAATGTCTTCTTCACTCATTGGTTTGAAATCATTGCTTGTAATGCGGTTTAAATCTCCTCGGATGTTTGGTTCTTTTACGAGGATATAAATTAAGACGGCCGACACAACGAGCAGGAGCAGATAAAAAAAGCGAAACGTTCAATCACCCTTTAAGCCGCTTTCCTATAGCTAACATCGTCGCGCCAACGCGCTGCCAAGCCAAGCCCTCATGACGCTGCCCCAAAGCGAGCATAATGCTAGCAAGGATACAATTTGAATGGGAATCGATAGCAGCGCTCCAGCTTAAAGGCGGCTTTGCGTATGGATGTGGACTTTTGTGAAAGCAGCGAGTGTAGAGATGCCTCGATGTGTATCGCTACTTACAGGGCATCGCTCTGAAAAATTACTTCTGGTTTTTCCCCAAAATAAACGACTGACGAAAGTAAACAATTAGTATGGAATTTACAAAAATCGCCTATTTTCGACAACCACTGCATTTGTGCATACATCGCACTATGAGTTCCGTAGGCAAATAGTAGACTTCATAAATTTGCATAAGTTACACTTATGTAGGTCTAAGGTAGTTAGAGCGAGATTTTTCCCGTGTCATATTAGGGATCATATTCAAACATTATTTCTAAATTTATATTTATTTGCCAGAGTAAGAAGTACGAAGTAAATATTGTAACTTTAATGACGACAAAACTTTGTTTTAGATTACTGCAATTCTCAGTAATTAACTAATCTATTACTAAAACTAATTATGCATGCATTAGTCTTAAACATGATTCATTATTTTCACACAGTATACTGAAAACGCCTTGACAACTGACGATTTTTTTGCGATTCTTCAAAAATTAATTTATGAAAATAGCCGAGTTGAGAAAGCAAACAAACTAACAATTTTCATTTTGTTACGAGATCTATGCGTTAGAAATGCCTCAATTTTTACACCAAGTCTCTCTGAAGTGCATATCCCTATCAATTCCTATTGAAAAAGGCTTCTATTTTTCGAAAAATACCTCCAAATATGGTAAATAAGTTGCTGATACTTTGTTATCACTGGCAAGATGAGATCTTTTTCTTTACAATGAGGCCAAATTCATCGAATTTTATGTGAAGTGAAATCTCGCTCCAACTACCTAAAAGTGTATTAGGGATGAGAATTATTTTATTTTGCATTATTCCTTCAAATAACCTCAAAACAACAAAAACAATTCCAAGTAAAACATAAATATCTATTTACTTGTTCAACAATAAGTCCTTCTCCAGAAGATTAATGCGTGGCTTACATTTTCAATCCCGCTTGAAGTCTAGTAACCCGGATGCGATGTGATTTTATCGCAGAATCGAAATTCTACTTAAAAAAAAAGAAGCTAGTATTTTGCCGTGCGTGAGGAAACCCTGGTCGATTACTGCCGCAATCCCTACAGCCATAAAAGTGCGTACTCACACATCGAAGTATGTGCAACTTGCAAGGCTACTGCCATAGAAGTAACTTTCATGTCATGGCACTACCACAGCCTAGTAATTTTCAGCCAAAACACTCATTGTTAGATAATAGTTACAGCTGACGCCCGCGCCGCACAGTAGGAAAGGGAAAACCCTAAGAGGTGGTCATGACAACAAAAAGTTCTCCAATCAGTTTTAAAATTTGCATGTAACCCTTTTTGAGATCGCTGAAAACGAATTTGAAGTAAGAATTCTAACAAAATTGTTAATTTTTTGTTTAAAAAAATTTTTAATTTTGCTAATATTATTACACAAATACGTATATTTTTTGCGATTCCCCGGATATACTGTTAATGGTGGAATGAAATTGTGTATATATACATTAACGCGGCAGCTGAAAACGAATCTTAAGTCACGTTTGCAAAAAAATGTACATGTTTGAATTTAAGTAAGCATATCATTTAATACATGCAAAAAATTGTTTATAATGCCAAAAAATTACGATAAAAAGTTATAGTAGAATTCGATGTTTAGTTGCACGTGAAGTGGAATAAAAATAGCATTTAACAAGAAATATTACACCAAACCAGACAATAAATAACTCATTATTAAAATTATTTATGGTAAAGGTGAGCTTTCGTCTCACCAGCGTAAACGCCAGCGTAAACGTAAACGCTGCACATTTCACTACAAATGGAGAATTTACACTTCCTTATCCGGCAGGGAACACAATTCTACCATTTGGTAAACCATTGAAACTGTTTTTTGAAAAGAGGGAACACCTTTTTCAAGCAAATAGAACCATTGAAATGATAATTTGCGAGCTCTGAAAAGAACAGTTTGAGCCTGACTCCGACGAAACGATAGTCTGGATCGCAGTAATTTGCATGTGAGTACAGGATTCGCAAATCACGGCGATGACATCACACAGGCAAGTCAACAAATGATTCACGCCAACAGACCCATCAACTCTCATTGGAGAATTAAAATTGAGCAACTTTTAAACAATTAACTTCCAAGCATTCACAGTTCATTTCTCCCTTCCACACTATCCGAGAAAACTCCGTCAACAATACTGTTTGATTATGTTCCAAAAAAAGCCCACTAATATTCACCATCCCACCTGATGAATTATATTCTTAAAAGAATACGCAGAATTACATTTTAACCTGATACTAATGGCCACTTACAATCACCAATCCACTACAGGGATTCTATTCCTAAAAGAATACGCATAATTAAATTTTAGCCTGCTACTAATGGCCACTTATAATCACCAACCTACTAGAGGGAGTCTATTCTTAAAAGAATTACGCAGAATTACATTTTAGCCTTCTATTATTTGCCACCTATAATCACCAACCCACTAGAGAGATTCTATTCTTAAAAGAATACGTTAAATGACATTTTAGCCTCCAACTAATGGCCACCTATAATCACCAACCAACTCGGGGGATTATATTCTTAAAAGAATACGTAAAATGACATTGATATATTAGGCTTCAAATAATACCCCCTTCTAATCACCGACCTACAATAAGGATTTTATTGATAAAAAATACGCAAAATCATCGTCCTTGTTTTACATTAACGTCATTTCCACAGTGAAAATGCACATCCAGTATCACACCTTTCAATGAAATCGCCTTACTACTAAAACACTACACCCACAATTATTCCTTAAATACGTCATTCCATTTTCACATTTGTTGTAAAAATCTACGTTTTGAACCTTCCTTCACTCTCAGAAATGCCCATTTCCACTTTATCATCCCCACGAAAAATGCGTTTTCCGCATTTTCAACTCACAGAAATGTCTTTTTCACTCCTGAAAATGCCCGCGTACCGTCCCACCCCAGCACCCCTGTTTCACTCCACAGGCCCGCAAACTTGTTGGGGGGTGGGGCAAGGGCATATTGTAGAAGGGAAATTAGTCACTATCCCTCTACTGGTTGTTCGTAAAACCTCCAAATATGACGTCGAAATCTCATGAAAAATTCGCGATATTCCTCATTTTCAAACACTAATATCTCTATAACCGCTCGTCATGCGGATATGATTCTTACATTTTTACAATGCGCATTCTTCCTCTACCCCTAGGTATCATAATCAATTATGCCAGTTTCCTACTTTAAAAAAAATGTTATCCGTGCGAGACGAAAGCTCACCTTTACCTTCTTTATCAATACTATATGCAACAATGCAACATTTCATAGGTATAACAACAATATTACTAACGATCATTTCAATAATGCCGCTGGCAGGTGAGAAATAAATCATAGTGCATTGTAAGAATTACACTCGGCGTTCAACTTGAAGGTGAAAGTAGAGCTCACCCCTTACTAAGCCATTGGCTTACGTGAAATTCACGCATTCAGTGTAGGGTATTCAGTTCCTTTCCCTGGGCTACCTGCGATTTTCCACACAGTTCTGACAAACAGACAGTCGCACCACGTGGAGTTTTGGAGGGGTTGTCCACAGAGGCTTCACCCGAATTTGCACCCAAGACCCTCCGGTAGGTAGCCCAGCGAAGAACAGTAAGAACGTTAATTAGAAATGGAATACGACATTTTTGGGTTAAATCACGAAAATAAATTAAACAAGAAGAGAAATTGCACTATTATAAAAAATAATGAAAGAAATAGAGGACGGTACATTCTCGCTATTCAACCCAGTAAGGTTCGGTTACAATGCAGAAATCAAGTAAGTATACAAAAATAAAATTCAAACTGAAAATATACAAGTTAGACTTAAACGAAGTAATATAAAATTACTAATCAGTTCTCATCGTGAGGTATTTTTATAATTACAGAATTATAACATTAATTAAAGAAATGAAATGATAAATAAAATTTACCAAGTACTTAAACAAGAAATTGGATTAAAACAAGGATTTACATGAAACGAAGGAATTAAATGCAATGTGTTAAAAAAAGAATTAAATAAAGTGTTAATATGATTAAATTATACATTGTTCATCCTCTTTGTCAAACAGTACATCGACCTACTCATTGTTCGTTATAAAAAGTAAGGGTTCATCCTCGGGTCTCTCTATTTTTGGAGGTACAAGCATGGCACCTAGCTTCATTTGACAATGATGACAGTGGGTTTAAAGATAGTTTTGTCATGCTCGAAATCAATGGGTCAGAAATAACAAGTAGTGTATTAAATAAATCTCCCATTGTTCTTATTCTGGAACATTTTCACGCAAAAGATTCGCGAAAATGTTTTATTAGTATATTAGAAGCTTCTTCCGAAAGCTGGTTGATGGGCAATTCTGAGTGTTCAATGATGTCTCTACCATGAATCAAGACTTTGTGCACTGTCATGGGCATGCAGTGCCAATGATATAAGTCCGTGTACCTGCGAGCTGTTTCGATCGCATATACATGAAACTTGTCGCGGTCGATATCAGTTCACTACACAAAGTCTGCAGAATTATACGGAACCTGTGAGATCCTCATCTAATCCTGTGATGTATGCAGTCTTGGCAGGATTTTAAGAGATGCGCCGAGCAGTGTTCCTATCATTGGTGTAACCTGGGACAACTTTTGTTTTGTCCACCATTAAACCCATTTCCGCCAGAAAACGCTCTCGTGTGAGTTTCTTAGTTGTCTGAACAATTGCATGATCTTTTTGTCCCACTTGCCACTTCCTTACAGGCAGTTTGTAGAAAAGATGCAAGAAACACTCGTAAAAACGAATCAGTGCATACAGCGATGAGATTCCAAATGGCAAATTTTCCAATTTGACCGGTGATTTTGAAATGTCATCAATGCCATTGAATTGAGATTTCATTACGATTGTATTTCCATTGAGTTAATTGCGATTTCCGTGTCACTATTGTCAATGTGATTGCAAGTTAATTGATAGCCTAGCGTTGAATTCTATCATTGAGTGAATAGCGATTTCTCTGTCGCCATTGTTAAGCTGTTTTCCGTAACAAAGTGTCACTGAGTGAATAGCTATTTCCACATTGGTATTGTTGCTGTAATAAATTATGCCTTAGCGTTATATTGTCGGGTCCACCGCCACATGGCATGTGTCAGAGGCTCACACTTTGTTTTAAATGGTGTTCGTTAGTTCATTTGTTGATATACTCTGTAGATAAATTTCTATTTAGCATAAAGAACTCAGTTAAGATGTAAGATTTTACAGGCAGCACAGCTAGTTACAAATAAAACTATTATCGGTGGAAAATTAAGTAAAACGCGTGCGGTCAATTACCACGTCGTGACTCAATAAGGAAATAAATAGTTTTGTTCATACAAAAACTATCATTGCATTCAATGAATACTGCTCGGTAAGTACAGAAAAGTCAGAGATCAATATGTGATAAAGAAAAAAGATGTGCGAGATCGAACTAAAAAGGTGCGACTTTGAGACAAGTTACACAATTTTTATCCATAAAAATGTCTGGTGAAGCTGGTAGGACCTACTTTTTGCATGATTTTACAGCAGAAGGGTGTGTTGTTAACCTACACTAAGCATAATCAATCAACTCTATCCGGTTATAATACTTTTTACCCTTTAAAAATAAATTTGCAGTAAATATTTATATTTTTTAATACACATTATTCGGCAATTTGCAAAACGTAAGTACATCAACGCAGAAATTACAATGCATATAAATGTACTACTTATATTCATGCGATGATTCCATCTCATAAATAATAATTCAGTCCAATCCAATGGTATTGGCAGTGATTTTAATACAGCCCACTATTGCTGCGCTTTCACTCGATGAGCATGGTACTTATGTACTTCAGTGTCAGTCACTTTAAAAGTGGTTTTTACGCGCAGGTCCGCACCTGTGTAACAATCAGCATTGTTTTCCTGCACTATGATCTACACTGCTTCCACCTAATAAAAATATTTTTTCAAAAGAATTCACTTTTCTCAACTTGGGTTTTCGACCCACTGTGAGCCGGTAGCGCCTCCATCTAGGGATTGGAAAATCGATTTCGATTTTAATCGAAAATCGATTATCACACTCCGATTTTCGATTTAATCGAAGTCGACTTTTTGCTTTGAAAAACCGGTCAAAATCGATTCTAGCCGATCGATTTTCGATTTTTAGCTTTCTAGCTAAAGCTAGCGTTTGAATTTTGCCAATCGAGCTGCGCCAGTTCGTAAACCGCCCTCCAGTTGAACGCAAGTCCAACCCCAATCCACTACAAGCCTGGAAGGAGATTAAGGGAGAGTATCCCCACGTATTCAAAGTAGCCAGCAGGATTTTATCTATAGTTACCTCTACCGTGCCGTGTGAGCGACTATTTTCTCACGCCGGGTTAATTGCAGCTTGGGTGCAAAATCGATTATTCGGAGAACATTTAAATATGTTAGTTTTCTTAAGGTCCATCCCTGAGGAACACTGGTTCCACGGCTTTGCAAACAAAAAATAAATAAAATTCTGTTTTTCATTTTGTGGTATGCCAACTTTTCAAGAAACTATTCTTATTGCTACTAAACTATATGTAATTTGCTTGTTATATTACCTAAGTGTTTATAAGTATCTGTTATGGATTATTACTTCCCTGCATATCTTATTAATATCTTTAAAATAATATATTGTATTAATATATTTAACTGTATTCGGTTCTTATCCACAGTGCTTCCATTAACCCATATTTTGCATTTTGTTACAACAGCACATCCGTATTTCAGCAGACATTTACTTTACTATGCATAAATATCGATTTCGATTTTTCGATTATTTTGGGCAAAAAATCGAATTTTTAGAAAATCGATTTTTAAAACCAAAATCGAAAGTCAATTAATCGAAAATCGATTCTGGATTTAAATTTCCAATCCCTACCTCCATCAGCCAGCAAGTAAAAGTAATCCGCCCATAGGGGATTTCTAAGAAAATGCATTGCATCAAAAGGATATCTGATAAAAATTATTCATTTTAGTTGACAAAATTAAACTCCTTCAAAACAGCAACATACCTATATCTTGGCGTTTTCTACTATAAATGACTTAATTACTCAAGGTATTAGTAATGCCCTTCAGCCGTACTGAGTACAAAATATGATATTACAATAATCAATTTAAACGAAAGAAACAAAATAAAGGTTCTTCGTTAATCAAAAAGCATACTTTAATATCATAACTATGGGGCACGAGACACGTGTTTCCAATATTTTACAGACAAGTAATTTTTCTATCGCAAAAGAAACTCACGGGCCTCAATTAATGTTTTATTGGCCTGTAGCATTCTCTACTGTTTCGCTTCATGCTAGGTTCCTACTCTTATTTACATATTTATTACCACCACATTTGCCGACCCAATTTACATACAAAAGCAAACACTCATGGAAAATACACCTTAGATAATATACTATGTCTTGCCAACTACCTGTCTAGTTACTATATTAGACACCTTCATTTAACTATAACCTTTAAATTACATGCTGAAGATACTGAATTGAATGATTCGGAATTGTTTTCCCATTTAAGAACTTAATAATTTAAATTTACTCAACAACAACTTAAATTTACTGAATAGTAGAATGTGGTACTACTAATACAAGGAAAGCACTGAAATACAGCATATTTGATCAGCTACGATTATAGTGTAGGGTCGGGCGTCTGATAAACGCGCGGACCGGAGTATGTGAGATATTGTGAGTGAGGGAGGGGAGTGATGGGATGGGATTATGGGACAGAGGGAATTATGACCGCTCTGTAATGTGCTCCGAGGTATATTAAAGTTTAATTCTAAATTGTGAATTTACTCGCGAGTTCATTTCTTGGATCCCATATTGCCCACAATAGTAAATGTGTAGTTCGAGAATACAATCTTGTTTACAGCGGAAGTAACCCTAGGAACAATTTATGAATAACCAAAGACTACCATCAGTGAAAGCAGATATATATATATATTAGATTTTCCTGGCCAGTATTCCCTTAACACCCCCCTTTCCCTCCCTCCCCACAACCCCTCCTATACCACCCCTCCAAATTTTCCATGTATAAGGGCTTGCTACTTGCTGTTTTTACCCTGAGTCTTCGGAGTAGGTGAAACCCAGGTCGGTGGATTAAATTTTGTGTGGAATATACACAGTATTTTTATTTTATTTTTACGAAATCAGATATTTTAAATAGCAAAAGCGAAAAAGGTAGAATTCAATATTTATTATGACTCACAATCGGAACGGTGGAACTTGCTTAATAGATTGGGGGTACTTTTCATCATACAGTGGGAAGAGAAGGCCATTTTTAACAAAGACAGAGCCCCCTTATTTGACGCATCAGTAATACCATCTTACCAGATTACATAACGTTAAATCTCATAACTCCAAATATGCCTCATGATGTGCATTCAGATATGATACTTATCTAAAGGTAAGATCCAAGAATTTATAAAATCAGATGGTTGTGTCCCAAGACGAATGTGCAATGAGATAAACATTCGGATAGAGATACAAGGAGAAACAATATTAAAACACTATCGGTAAAGGAGATACAATGTTTGATAATACTTTAAATGTTTGCTGATACTGCCATCAATATCAGTCCCTTCCTTCAGTGATGAATTCCTCTTGCTATCGTAGATTTCTTGGAAATATGAGGAAATCGACCGCATTCTGTCCGTGAAAAGATAATTTATTTCAAGAAACAAAGGTCAATTAAATACCCCAAGCGTTCTAAAATTTTCTGATGGCGAAATACAACGGAAGGATTGTATCATCATCAGCAGTCATCAACATTAGGGTGGTTTCAACGCAACTTCGTAAGTCAAAACAAACACTAAATTCCAACTTACCGCATTTTTTGTTTAAAAAATAATGTTTTCACTTCACACGTGCCTTAAATATTAAAACTAAGTTTAGGTGCAAACTATGCAGACTACTCAATGAATATATTTGTAATGAATACTCTTTTCCAGCTATAGGAGCAGAATGCAGTGCCATGTATAATGAATTACCGCATTTCGACTTCATTTTTGCAGAGATTTACTAATAACTTGATAAAATGGATGGTAAGGTGTTTACATTTTACTTTTTATCAAATTTACTCAGAATATCCACTTCTTCTGATGAATTTTCCGGGAACCACCTACTCTGCCTCCTCCAAATCTTTCCCGCAATTTTCCTCTCCTCACCCACCACACCAAGCATTTCCTCGTTCGTCATCCTTTCCGTCCACCGCACTTTCTTCATTCTCTTCCAAACGTCTCAAACGGCTACAGCCTTCTATCGTCCTTTTTACCCCATTCCAGGTTTCTGCATCATATAACGTCACACTATACGTATGCAACCTTCCCTCAGCATTTTTTTTTACTTTCTCGCACAAAGTCCCAGACATTAATTCAGCACTCGTTGTGAATCCCTCCTTTGCTAACGCGATCATCTTCTTTACTTATCTACTACAACACCCATTTTCCATTTTGATCTCTCTTACTACCAGATAATCAAATTGATCTACTTGCTCTACTATTTTAGACCAGCCACACTTTCTTTGTCCTAGAAAAACTTATGACTTAATGTCTACTCAATGCATTGGTACTTCGAATGTTATGTATGCATTATGAATGTATGAATTACTATTTTCTTGTTTGCTAATCACTGTTGAGCTGTTGGTACTGGTGCATTTCAAGTGCATAAATGGTTAATTAATTGATAACCATAATCACTTTTATGTATTTATTTATTTATTCATTTTTATAATATTGAATTTAATTTTGTTTTTATTGTTTATTAACATGTTTTTATAACTTTTTTGACTTGATTATCATGGTGATAGAAAAATAAATATGGGATTGTGAGGACTGGTGAGGAGAACACATATTGGAGGAAGATGGATGTGTTAAAATGAAACTATTAGAACTGGTGAACAAAAATTGATTGTGAAAGAAATGTGAAAGTATTAAGGGATATAGCAACTTTTAAATTAATCGCTTTGGCACGTCAGTACTAAGGTTTTACCTATGCATTTTGTTTTCGTTTACTTCAAGTGTATGTTTATTTTCATTCATTTGAAGTATATTGTACTTTGACTTGTTCCGAAAGAGTGCCACTCCTAGGACAATAAACATTATTATCACTTTTTATTTCTTATGATTAATTTACATCCCATATTTCACGTACATATTATCTAATGCATCGACCAATGCCTGAGTTCCCTTTTGATGATCGACTAACAAACGTCAGATCGTCCGCGAATCTAACGGGCGTTGTCCTACACTTACTCCCAAAGCTAGCTCTTTCCACACCTCTCTTACCATTTTGTTGGCATAAACCTTTTGAAAAAGCAAATCCGACAGCGGGCAACCTTACCTTACCCCGCCTAGAAAACCCGCATATGTTTTAAAATGCGAGAAAAGCTTACGGCACAAAATAACGAAGCAAAAGAACTTCGGGTATCCATCAAGATGATTCACTTTACAGCGCGCACGGATAAGGACTCCCGTATATTTTTAGCTCCATCTGGATGCCCACCCACACCCGTCAACGGCAAGCATCCGAAGCATCATCACGAACTCCAATCATACGTTTGCCCGTGGCCTTCGCATTCGTCGAAGCAGCAAAGCGGTTGGTTTGGAGGACGTCTACGACAGTCCACATAGCCTTGACTGGTCGTTATTCTTCATTGAAACCTCTTGGCACGCAACGGATTCGCTACTCGTGCGAAAATTGGTCACTTGGAGAAAACTTGGCCTCCACTGGAGAGTAAGGTTTATGCAAACACACCGTGACTGTGCGAGTCAAAATAAATTCTATTCTCCACCACGGAGAAAATGAAAAATAAATTTGTGAAATCCACTCCATGAATATACATTGACACGACCCGGGTTTTGACACTTTGTGTCAATCTGTAAATGACGCAAAGTTTCGACACTTTGCGTCATATGAAAATGACACAAAATTGTCGAAAATTTCACAAAGTCATTTTTCATTTTTTCCGTGATAGGTATATACTTCCACGAAATAAAACCTGAAACAGTTATCTCTTCTATAATCCACCCTTTCGTCTGTACATACATACCCATCACGCCGTTCGTTTCCGGGGTAGGCAAGAGTAAAAAATGTTTAATTCTCGGTGATTGGCCAGCACAGCTTATAAGTGCGAAATTTCAGAGAAAAAAATCATTCACCGTGACCGGGACTCGAACTTCGGATCCCTCGATAACGCGTCGCTAGTCAGTCAAGCTACCGAGGCGTCCTTATCCCCTGTGGATTTTATTGAGGGCTTCAAAGGATCACGGCGCGATATAAAGGGATATGGGTTCGAGTACCGGTCAGGGCGTACGATATTGTTTCCTCCGTGGAATTTCACTCTTATGTGCGACACCGCAAAGGCAATACCGTGGCTAGTCCCGGTATCCTCAAAATTACTACAATATATTTTACTCTAGACGATTTTTTTAATTTCTGTTGTTCATAATTATTACCTTTCGATGTCACAAATCACCATACAAAATAAATTATTCCATATAATGTACTGTCTTGGAAATTATTACTATGACAGCCCAATTGTTCGTATGCAATGGTCTTACAATTCCTTTGCCACGAGCATAGATAAAATCCTAATTTATAAAATGTTTATGATGGCCCTTGTGCGATGTTATCGATCGTACAAGGGTCATCAGGAGTAAGACATGGAATTGTTTAATTAAATTACAGTGAAAATATCACTACTTTATTCCACACAGATTTAATAAAATCTTTTTTTAATAAATCAGTATGGGATTACATGGTGACATTTTTATTGCTAAATATGGGGGAATGTATTCAGGAATGATAAGAGTGAATTTTCAAATCCGTAGAATGATTATATTTATTTTTTTCTTTAGTATATTTAACAATAAGTTTTGAGAAACGGGAAAAAAGACAGGCATTTCGAGGGACACATCTTCCAAGGCCTCATGGGAAAAGGAGGTTGCTAAGGGGAGGAACAGCGATGCGAAAGAAACGTGATATACGGGAGGAGAGGTAGCTATTGAAGATGGGACAAATATTCTTCCGGTCAGAAACACGGTGATGTACTACATCTCGCAGTTCACTGAGTGATATGGAAAAGTAGCAGGTGAAAACAGCTTATTAATACAGAAATCTTTTTATCCGCTACTTTGACAGCAGCTTCTGAAACAATGTAGCGTGCTACAGCAACATATACCAAAAAAGTAGCCACTACAATAGCGCGCTACTACCCAAACTGTGATTGATACATAGTGATGCAACCAATGTCTTCGGGAGAAAATGCTTAGAAGGATTAGTAACAAAGGTTGGCGACCCTGATCATTACTATTTGGCATGTCCATTGTAATTGTTCTGCTTTCTCTATCTTTTAATTATTGTTGTATTTGACATTAATTTAATAATAAATGTAATAATACTTAATTTGACTAGATGCTGATTTTTTTATTTTCTCTGTAATATCTTTTTATAATTTTTATAAACTGCGTTATTTATTGTGTTAATATAAACTAATCTCATTCGCTGTCTTATACGCACGATCTCTACCTGCCACATCACCCCAGATCAAGTGTTATCTTTGACCAGAAACTAGTCGATCACCCGACAGGAGATAGCCATTCTCTGATCTCGTGTTCTGATTCCACCCGTATCACCACGGAATATTACACCGTTCAATTCGTTTTATTTGATAATTATGCTACACATGTATTTATCTTTTATTGTTATAGCATATGGATATTTTAAAACTTACTATATTTATTGTGAAAACAGCTTCTTGCCAGTAGTGAATATTTATTGTTATTTAAAAAATACTGATTTCAACGATGACATGTATCATAATACAAAATTAAGGTGCAAAATAATGATAACACCAGTCTGCATTTTGAAACTTTTTGTCTGATGATTAATTAAAAATAGGTGTTCATCAATCAATTTTTTATGCTGATTCTAAAAATGACTTCCAGTTTTGTCTACCACGTCAGGTTTTTACGCAAAATAAGAATTATGGTTTCAAGATTTTAACTATTGCAAGTGCAGTTATATTAATATTATTTCACGCACTGACAATGTTTGTAACAAAAATTAATGAAGGTTGAATAGCACTTCCAAGGTTACACAACAATAGCAGCAGTTGTACCAACCTAAAACTCATTAGCTTGGACCAACCTAAGACTCATTCGCTAGTATTGAGAAATATCCCTCGCACAATAATGACCCACTGGCACATATCGTATAATTGCAGTTATCAATAAATCTTAGAAGTTAAATTGGGTCCATTCTGAAAAAAAACAGTACGTGATAGAAGAAAACTAAGAACAGATCTGAAATCAGCATGTCAAAGTTAGCTATTATCTTTTACTGGTTTTCAGTCATCTGATATCATACAGACTGGTATAATTATTATTGTTCTTGGATTGGAAAATCCACTCTAAAAAAAATTAAGTGTTGAATATGAGAGCTCAGTAAAATCAGTCGAGGAAATATACAGAATACGTTAATTCAGGCGTAAGGCAGAAATTAATAACATGAAAATGGATAATATTACATTCAAATGAACATGAAAATAGATGCAATCACATAAATGGGTGAAAAAATACTATGCGATACATTCGATATTTATTTGCTTGTCAAGAGCTAGGTAAGAATGAACAAATAATCACAAACACAGAGTATTATTAACAGAGTTAAGGCTTCTGAATAAACTCAAGGTTGAAAAGTCTCTTGGACTTTTGGGAAAGTTATTCCAGATGTAAGATCCACAGCTGTAAACGTATTTTGAAAAGTAGAGGAACGAAATTGAAGTACACAATGATAATCCGGATCAATTCTAGCTAGCATATTTCGAGGAATAAAATAAATAATTCACCATTGGAAAAAACCATACAGGCATAATGAACTTCTTAGATCCGTGAATATCAAACTTTGACGGCCAACAAGAATTCTCCATTTCCCGGAAATCGACTTACTGTGACCATGATATCCGTAAGACTTCCCACACCACCTCGACCAACACGCGGTTTTGATACAACGGGAAGCTTATATATCCCTAAAAGAAATAAAATTGGTTTCCGGGCGGTTCTCGAATCAATACAGGCAACACACCCTATTTGAAGCCGGCGTCAGGGCAAATTTCCATTAGGGACTTCAGAACTCAAAACAGTATCTCATATTATCACACTGTTTCTATAAGTTATGATCGTGTCTTAATATTAAAATAATCGTAAGAATTTGAAAAGGAGGGGCTATTGAGAATTTAACACATTACGTAAAACAAAACCCTAATTTTCTGATAAATGATGTACGCTGCCGTAAAATAATTAAACTTTTGGGTTTGGAAAACAGCTCAATTAAAACTGTAAATACGATTTTATCGAAATGGTTTCATTTCTTTACTTGCTTAGAAAATGATTTACGGAGGTTTCTGTCGTATTTATACACAATTTTGTAATTGACGTGCTGGCTCGAGGGTGGTGAATACCTTCAAGACATTTCTCTCAAAGCGACGTTCAGCGCGAAACTAAAGTTGCATATGCCTCTGACCCTTCTATTCATAATAACATAAAAAAATAATAGTCATCTGAGTCAGAGTGACATACATTAAAACCAGAATTTTCCCATTTCAAGGACTAATGAGTGGGCTTATCATCCCTTCATAATATTTTTGACTGCTCACCCTACACGAGTCGGGAATGACTGTTAAGCAAATCTGGAGTTGGAAAATTCTATATTTTCTGAAATTGTACAGAGCGCTCCACATTTAGTTGACAGTATGTGCCTTATGGAGGACAGTGTTGCCTAATTTACACTCCACGTGGTCACATCTGAAGATACGACGGTCACTATTTCCAACAACACGCTAAACTTAATTGAGTTACCCCAGGAAATAATATTTGCATGTTTAAAAACTCCTGATTACGCAGTAAGTACACTGCATTTGACCAAGTTGTTTTTCCTCTAGCTATAGGTAACATACCACCTCTGGCCTTACAGAGATTTAGACAGGAAACGAATTTCGAAAGAGCCCAATCCGTCAAATAAATGTGGATCGCCGTATATTTTACACACCAGCAATTTTTCAAAGATTGATAATTTCATTATACCTTCAGTAATTATGTTCTTGAGTTCCATTCACAGGAAACAAAATCACAGTGTTAGCTTCACATTAACACAAAGCAAAAAAGGGTCATAAGCATTTAATGAAGTCGAGCATTACAATTATGCACACTAATATCATGGAATGAAAATCCTTGCATTGCTGCAATGAGAGAGCATCACGCGGCGGAAACTGAAAAATTGGTACGTAGATGGAAAATAAATGTAACTATCGTTCACGTTGTGGATGTAGTGAATACATTATGATAAGGTAGCAGCAAAACTAAAAGCTAGACAAGTAGAACAATTTAAGGTAGTTTGAGCGAAAAATCATTTCTCATAGAATTTGAAGAATTTGGCCTCATTTTAAAGAAAAAACTACCATTTTTCCAATGATATCAAAATATTAACCCCTAACCGAACTAATTTTCGAGCAATTTGCCTGTAAATACAAGCTGTTTTAAAAGGGATAGATTATGGCTGCGCGCTGTAGAGGGAGAACATTGAAAAAATTAGGAATTCATAACACCTAGATCTCGTCAAAAAACTAAAGGTGTGTATTTTGTATGTTTTCTCAACTATTTATAAAAATTAATCAATTACTCACCTCAGTATTATTAGCCGTACGGCGTGAAAAAATGAGTCAAGTTAGATACTTAAGTAGATATATTTATTTAATTATTGAGAATTTTTGTCATGTATAACTTTATTTTTGCACAATTAATGTAACAATATTTACTCCATACGCCTTATCGACGCTGAAATTAAAAAAATAAAATTCGAATATTTTTCTCCATTATGACTAGGGAACAATCTCGATCAAACTACCTTTTATACCTGGTGCAAGACTCTAATTAATAAAAACGTTGTGGCCATTCTCAGATGAATTTTTCTACTGCTTATGATGAATCGCTAAATATAACAAAATTAAGCTATTGCGATACTTGGCGCTATTGTGATGAATTCACTCCGATCAAGTTACATAAAACCAGAAAGCTACGTCAGGGATGCAATCCAGTTTATTTCCAAGTATATTCCAAAACTCTCATAAAATAACACCTTTATGCAAGTCTCATCATTGACGAGCGCGTATAAGGTTTAACGCGACAGACGATTTCAATCACAAACTTTTCCTCTCCATATCAAGCACTTCACTACATAACATGTTGTCATCAAATTCTGACGAATCGAATGACTGTCACATAACCACAATAAAGAAAACTCGAAAAGTCATGATAAAATGGTGATTCCCCTGTGCTTAACTTGGTGAAAACAAGAAATCAAGAATCCATAGATGCTGTGAGAAAAAATCTTAGTTTAGTGGCAACGATAGTTAAGGCACTACTAATCTTTATTCCCCATCTTAGATGGAAGAATCATTTGCAAAGAGCCTAAAATTTAAAGCTGACACAAAAACCTTTGATTTTCCTCTGAACGCCTGAAAGAACTGAAGAAGCAAATACAACTTTATTTCTACAAGTAAAAACTCTAGTATGACGAGCACATATCACTTCAAGAATGGAGACGAATCTACAGAACCATTTGGAAAAACCAATGCCACAAACTCCTGAATGGCGGCTTCAACAATTGACCTATACGAAGGATCACTTTCCAAGCGTTTTCGAATTGCTGTAACGTTTCCCGAGCTCACAATATCTTGAAATAATTCTGGTGTCATGTCTTTGGCATTCTTTGGCATGAAGTCATCGCCTAACTTCATGCAAGGTGTGTATACGGCACAAAGATATACGGCGAACGGCTTATATACCTCATTCATATCCCTTGTGAATTCTTCCAGAGAAAATGGCGGAGTTCCATACTTGAGTACACTCAGGGAATTTTGAAGTGAATCGTAGTATTCACTGATTACATTACAGTAGTATTTTTCTCTACAAGACTTGTTCATACCGAGGTATATGAAAAACAAAAGGTCGACACTAGGATGGCAGTACTTCGATAGTTGAAGATCTACAAATTTCATTTCTATAGGTCTCTTGTTCCCTTCATCATCGATCTCACACTTGAACATGAAGTTGTTGGCCCAACAATCTCCATGGCAAACAACGTTGTGACCTTTTGAGGGCTTAATCAGTTCACAGGCGATGGACCAAAACCTCTGGATCACAGACCGCAGTTTACCCGACTCAGCAGCTAGCCTTGGGAGCCCAGGCAACTTCCCTGCAACTTCTATTACAATCTCATTTCCTACGTCAGATACGCCTTTGAAAGGGGACTTTGGCTCTCCTTTCTCTTCGTAGTGGATGGCGTCTTTTCCCAGCAAAGGAAAAGCTTCAACCCAATTTCCCTTCCCGGAAGGCAGAAATCTTTCTGCAGCCATTGTCATTGCATGTAACACTCCAAGATTCCTTGCCACCAGAAGACCGTGCTCCCAATCTAAACCGACAGCCCTGCAGTCACGCCCAGCCATACCGTAGCCACTTTCCTGAAGATCCTCGAGGTATATGACGTCGTTGGATCCGTCAGCATACGCGTGGTAGCACTGGGGGATCGGAATGTCCAATCTCCCTGCAGCGGCTTGTTCCATCAAGGGTAACACCTGCCTGTAATACACGCTTTCCCTGTTGAAGACGTTGGTCAGCTTCACGATATCTTTTTGGAACTTTTCTCGTGGCAAACACTTGACGAAAAACGACTTCGTGCGCGTCTTGGGGTCATCTGAAATGTTGAAGGAAACTTTCACGCGAAGCACGATGGAAAGAAATCCATCAAAGCCAGCGGTGCCGCTTTCAACTTGGAAGTCACCTGCAAGTTGGACATCTTTGTCCCCGGTAAGGTTGACGATGGCTCGTAGCAAATGCTCCCTGTCGACGAGCTTGGATAGGTCACCCACGTTCATTTTCACTTCGCCGTGTAACCCTAAGAAGGTAATTGTCTTAAGCCCGTCTCTCTTTCAAGACGACTTACAAAGGAAACTAGGGAAGACTACTTCGCAAGGATTGAAGAGGGAGCTGTAGGCTGCTCTCTGGTATCAACGATGTCACAATTGCAATCAGTGCTTATCGAACTATTTTTATGCTCTCTCTCTCTCGCCTGCGTAACATGGCGTCATTCTTCATACCACCATTCATCATTGAGGCAAACATGAAAGACGGAATATCACCAATGGAAATAGTGATTCACACATAAATCATTTAAGAAAGTCCTCAAACAAAGAAATTTTATGGTCGAAGACGGAATCATAACTCCTCATCATTTATCTCTGCGCCCCTAGAAGTCTTATTTCCACAGAGGAACTCTTATATGCCTGCGTCAGGGACGTATTTATGACCTCTGAGGCCCCCGGCGGAATCTAGAATTAGGCCCCCAATGTTATAGTCTTGCAACCTGGCAGCTTGACAGACATTTCCTTGCTTATTAATACAATACATAATGAGTACAAATTTTCTCTTGCCACCAGAAGACCGTGCTCCAAATCTAAACCGACAGCCCTGCAATCGTGCCCAGCCATACCGTAGCCACTTTCCTGAAGATCCCCGAGGTATATGACGTCGTTGGATCCGTCAGCATACGCGTGGTAGCACTGGGGGATCTATCACTATTAATACTCTGCTAGTAGGCGCCAGGTTACTTACAACAATATTTACATTTTTTCATTCAGTACATTGCAAATCCAGGTGTGCCATAACTCTCGCGAGACCCTCAGCGCTCGCGGGGCCCCCGGCGGCCGCCGGATACGCCATATGGTGAATACGGCCCTGGCCTGCGTTATAACTTAGGCAAAAGCGGGCGTAAATTTCTGCCTTTTTTAGCATACACATTATTTACAAATCATTTGTGCTCTCTTTCAGCCCAATACGCTTCCAAATGAAAATCTACGCGGTGTATATTCACGTACCCAGATTCATAAGAGGAATTTGTAAAACGTTCGCCTACATAAAAACACTTTAGTCACCGTCTTTTGCCTATAATGCCGAGGGGAATAAACAGTACAGGTAGAAATATTAGCCTTTCCAAGCGTATGCTGTCATTGAGTTCTATTCGAGATCGGGTAACGGGTTAAACTTAGAATTGCTGCCGACGTTTCGATGGTCCAGTTGTCCATCGAAATGTTGGCAGCAATGCATAGTTTGACCCGGTGGAGATCCCGAATGGACCTCAATAACAGTACAAGTAGCAATAAAAATTATTGAAGAGTACGTTAAAGAATAATTATACAGGCATAACTGCTTTATTCATGGAAAAAACCTTACCAACTTACAGAACGGAGAGTTTCATTTTTGCGGAAGGTATTCACGATACTAAATTTAAAGAAAACTCGCCGAAAAAGGCATTAGGATGAGTAGTAACAGGCAGGAATCTCCATGGACGTATCATTTGTATTTAGGCCAAAAAGTACTTAACTTCCAACAATCAAGAAACTATTTCATGCTTTAAAAAATAACCCATTCAGGAATTTAATAATTTTATCACAGGGGTTAATGATTAAATTTAAAGTAGTATGCTTGTGGTAAGTCGATCGGAGAAGACATTAGGAAATTCTCATCGAGTGGTTACACTTGTTTCCTCAGTCATTTTAATGAAATGAAAAGGGTCTTGTTACGAAAAAAAAGGGAAAAGTGTAAATATTGGCTGAGCAGTGAGCAAGCTTGCCAAAGCGTCGGGCAATCAAGCATTAGGTACGGTCCGCCGCCTTCCACCCGAAAGCCATTTTAAATGGATCTAAATCGATAATTCTATTGATATGCAAAACACAGTGCTCTAGGGATTGTCGTATCATGTTGCAAAATTAATTCTATGGATGGAAAAATTATTTCAACCAGCTTCTTAAAGAATGAATCTCAATACATGTGATCCACAATCAATCCATGGCAATAACTGCATCTTGAAAACGTTGTTGCCATACACCCACAAAATAGCCTCCGTCCCAGCTCCAGTGGTTGATTACACCTACCGATACATTGAAAGGGAATTACTTAATATTTAATCAATGAGATCAATTGTTTTTTTCCGGTAAATAAATGCCAGTTACATGCGTCGAAGAAAGCTGTCTACGAATGAGCTCGTGCAATAATATCATTTAAGATGCAAAATCTCCGCTAAAAGTTTGATTGATAAGTGTAGAAATAAAATTAAATTTTCTAATTAATTTGGTTCCATAAATATTTTCGCTTTAAAAAAAAAAAACAATTCTCAAAATTAGTCTAAAGTAGAAAAGCTTTAATTCCACATCCGGAAAAAAAGTCCGGTTTCATTTCGCACTAAATGTGCACTTGCGGCGGACTCCGTATAGGTTCTACCGTGGCTAGTCCCGGTATACTCAAACTTTCTTAGAAAAGTTTAAATAATCACGATTACCAACTTGAAATTTGGAAGCAATGAGCCAAAATCACAACAGGAAAAAATATGCAAATCTTAAGTGCAACTTACATTGGGTGAGGCTTACTTCAGAACTATTGGTTTAATCCACTGTTTTTTTGGCGTTTTCAAGGCAACCGTCCATACGAAAATGTCCACGTTGTCATTGCTCGGTAACTAAGGAGTTGCGACATTATGTTCATAGGACTTAATGCTCATAAAAAACTTCACTACCACCCCCTGAAATATTGCAGGTTTTTCCTGAATCACCTTGTATATTGCTTATTTTTTACGTCGTTTTTATGTTGCATTTTTACACAATTTTAACTAAGGCTCGAGGTCAGCGAAGGCCTTCGAAATAAATTTATCTTCTGACGAAGTTCACCATTAGACCAAAGGTGTCATAGCCTCTGACCCTCCATTTATAAAAACACGCAAAAACGACGGTCGTTTGTTCATGTGTCAGATTAATGATCCACCTTCAGACCATTTGCCCATGGAAATTATGAAAGTAAGACGTATTATGCAAGTCTGAAGTGGCAAAATTCGATACTTTGTAAATGATAGTCTCCATATTAGAAATTTGAAAAGATAATTGATAACACCATTAAGTCTTCAGTTACCATGTTGTTATGCAGCATTGATGGGAAGAAAAATAACAGTATTGGCTAAAAAAATATAGGCAATTATACAAATTAGGGCCATTAGTATTCAATGTAGACGTGAAATGGAATTATGCATACTGCATATTATGAATGGAAGTCGTTGGAATGTTACAATACCGCGCTGAAATAACATCACGAGATGGAAACAAAATAATTGTAAGTAAATGCAACATACTAACATTGAAACAATGGTGTTTTGGTAGTCAATGGACATTCAGAAGGCTCTGCATCTAAAACCAATTCATATATTCTTTAACCACTTTTTGGTTTTGTAAGTCTTAAAACCGGCAACTGAATCCATATTTTAAAAAATAAAATAATTTTCTTAGTAAATGACGATTAAAAGTTGCGTTAGTTACAGGACCAATACATATTTTAAAAATATTATTACAATACTCAACCCCTTATTTCACAGAATCCGCGAAGCACATAAAGCTTCAATTTTCGCATATCATAGCACAGTTCCTGCGAAAATACATTAGATACTATTTGTAAATTTACATTCCTTTCTTCAAAATGTATTAGAAGAAATGTGGATGAGAGCATGTTAGTTACAGGACAATGGACTGCGTTAGTCACAAGACATATTTGTCCAAGCAATACCAAATGAAGCCGCCAACTGATCTGAATAATACATTTATGAATAAGAAACCGAGTATAGACCTACTTTTAATGCGTCACCTCCAGAAAATAATTTTAGTCATAATGACCACATTTATCACTTCTAAGAATAGATGAATGATCGAAGGTTTTCCCGGCAAATAGATTGGACACATATCAGATTTTCTGGCTTAACTTGGTAGAACCACATTGCGATAATTTAGAAATGATTTCACTTTGTAATATTCCACAAAAGGTTTTATTTCTTCCGACTCAGGGTTTCGACTATTAGACAGTCATTATCAAGGTGACAATGGTTCACCACGACCCCCTTATATACAGAGAGTTTAGGGGGAGGGGAAGAAGAGGATGGGGAAGGAGCCAACAGGAGGGGAGTGCATGACTGGTCTGAAACACAGGAGGGAGGTGGGGGGGGGGGGGGGGTTGAGCGTTGTTAACGAATTGCGTCACGGAGGGGGATGGGGAAGGAAAGGTAAGGACAGGAAAGGAGAGAGGGCAAGGAACATTTCATTCAACACACATACATTTTTGTTTTTGGAATGCAAAATAATTTCTAGATTTTCAAGATAGTCCAGCTTGTGCCCCTCGCATTGAGAGTGAAGGAATTTTGGAATGAAGTCACTTTGGTGGTCTTCTTCCATCAGGTGCTTGGAAAACTGGGAGCTTACATTACCTTTAATTAAACAATTATGGTGTTCTTTTACCCGGGTACGGATAGCGAGTCCTGTTTGACCAGCATAGACCGCTGAACAATTGGAATTTTTACCATTCAGCAAGTATACACCACTTTTATCCAACATTTAACATATCCAAATTTATCCCGAGATTTAAACAGCAATTTTCCCAAGAAATTTGCTTTGTAAAATGAAACCTTGAATTTGTGTATCGGTATGGAATTAGCTACTTGGTATGACAATTTGCCAATAAACGGAATTTTATTTTCCAACTATGTTTTCCTGGGGTATGGGTAAACTGGCAGTTAGGCGGTGAGCCATTTTCAATTTGTTGTCGCTGTAAAATGTTTTCCACTATATTACTATTAAAGCCATTAGTCTCAGCAATACGTTTAATTTTATTCAATTCTATGTTGAAGTTATTACTTGACATAGGGATGGATAATTCTTTAAACACCATAGAATTAAAAGCTGATAATTTGGGTGCATGGTGGTGGCAAGAATCGAACGGAATTGCAACATCTGAGTAAGTTGATTTTCTAAAATTTGAGAACGCATGCATAGCTTTGTTCGCGTCGCTTGTTCCCTCTGTGACTTCTGTAACCGAGGGAGCAGCAGAGAACAGCAGACGTCAGAGAGGTTCAAGGCAGTCGACGCGAACGCTCTTCGCTCCTAAAAACATGGCGGACTATTTATTTTGCTCCAGTATGTTGCAGAAGCTTGATTGCTCGGACGAAGATGTTGTAGGAAATTTATAACCAGCCATAGTTTATCAACAACAGAGACCTGGGAAGATAAGATATTTCTCTTTAAAAGGTTTACGTCACGTATATATGAATGCAGTAGGGCAGATAACCCGAGATTGATAATCGGTGGTATTATTCCTGAGGTTTCATAGTGGCGAACGCAATGGGAAATGATCTTGCCCGTATCTTGCGAGTTACGCATTCCTTGTAATTGGATAGCTGTACTAATTTCATTAGTATTGCCGTGTATATAATCTTTGGTGGTGCAACTTTCACTGCCACAAAAGGGTAGTGTAAAGACGAGTTGTTGATTTCTGGGACAAGAAAAGTTTCCAATTTCAATAGAATCTAGTGATTATTGTGTTTTGGTTTATTGTGAGTGTAGTGCTATACCAGGAATTTGGATTCTCTTGGTGAATTTCAAAGTTAGTCGTTGAAAGTAATTGAACAAAGGATAGAAAACAATTTAATACCGATAACTTGATGGCTTTTGTAGCTATTATAATGCTCAAAGAAGGTATAGTGTTAACTCTTTGCCCTGTTTATAGTGTTTCATTCGGTGTTTTAGTAATTTGTGTGAATGAGTTACATGAAACAACTATAGTGAAGACTTGAGGACTTTTATAAAATTAATGCTTAAGTCCCAGTGTTAATCGACTACCTTATTTCTACCGTTGGTTAAAATTACTTGTAACCTGTGGATTTAAATAAAAATCACCTATAGCTCGAGCTAAGAGACAGTTTTATTTTTATTTGAGCACTTACTCATTCTGTAAAATTGTAATCCTCGGAGGGATTAATCGCAACACATTCCAGGTGAGTGACTTTCCATTTCTCGTTGTTTTTTTAAACTTAGCATTTGATGTGATGCTAATGAAAATTTTGCCACAAGGAGATATATTTTGATACACTGACGGAGCACTATACATGGATATATTTCTTCGTGTGAGTAGTACACTCTTTTTGTAGAAATTGAACAAGTTTTTATTTTCATACTATTGAAGATAGTTCATTTGCTATTATTACGTTATAATTATGATAATGTAAACTTTTGTTACTGATTGTCTGACAAAAATAAAGCATGTTACCGAGGGAGACGAATAGCCAAACGGATAGACAATCGACGCGAACCAGGAGTTAAGACCTGGTTACACGGTACATTATAATGTACAAGATAATGTGTGAACGTCATATGAACGCGAAAATTCACCGTGCAACCACACCAAAATGCACGATTGTATGAATGCATGAACAGAAAATAGAACCTAGCTGTTCTAATTTCGTTCAGACATTCGTACAAGTTGAACTCATAATAGAGACACCTGTGGTGGCAGACCACGCAAACGACACATTCAGTTGTCATCTGGCTTCTGTTGGCGGCTTCTATGCTTAAGTGCGACTCGGATTGTTATTTTGATTTTGACCTCTTGCTTGTCTTGAATTTTTCTCTCTTTCTTTGACCTTTGCTTTGTTTGGCCCTTACTCTCCTGATTTGACCCCTGCACCTCATTGGACTACCCGACCGGAACTATTAGCATCTGTCTTTGATCTGCTTCATCTTAATTATGGCGCGTGATATAATTTTGGACAATATATTGCAACAGATTTTAGAGGAAGATTCTTCGGATGAGGATGGATTAGATGATGAATTACCAGCTTTATTTCGTCCACGACATTTTTCGTCCACGACACGAGGTTATTTCATAAAGTCATGATCACCGATTTGAGTGTATTACTGAGCAAATATCTTGACATTTTTCTTTCGTAAAAATAAGGTTGTAAACCTTAACAATTATGACCCATTATTAACAAAGATTAAGATAACAGTTGGTTATTCGGTGTGAAAATGGTGCCCATGCATTTAAGTTACCATTTCGATGTAAACATTGTCTTTAATAGTCCTTCCGTGTCATCTCACAAGGGGAGTGTCCGATAACCGGGTCGCAGATCTTGATTAAAATTGGTATGCATATAGAACTCCGAATGCTTTTCACGAATCACCCCACATATGGGCGTATATATTCAATAGTTTTAACAAAAAAGGCGTTTAAAGATTTATAGATGTTATTAAAACCCTATTTATCAACGGATGGTTTCAAGGTGGTTCGGTCTAGTGGTTAGCGTACTGGGCTCCGGAGCGGAGGGACCGTGTTCGATTCCCGTCGGCGACAAATTTTTTTATGCTTATTTTCTTTGTTTTTCCGTCGTGGAATTCTATGTTAAAATCTAATTTTTACTTTTCTATTCGAAGTTTTTTTTTATGAGTGGAAATATTTTTTTCGCGAATACCATAGGGCTTATTTTTTCTTCTTTCGCGCGAAGTCAACGTAATTTCTTTGTTTCCCCATTCTTTCACCACGCAAACTTGATTTGTTCCTTCATTTGCAAGTCCTCCTGTTGATATCATAATAATACAATAGTCTAAATATTTGTTACATCATTATTTATAAGTCCCACGATCAAAGATCCCCGTTTTCTTGTTTTGCCGTGCATTGAAAAAAGGACGGGAAAATGTGATCGGATTATCTACTAATTTCTGTAATCGAATCACCATTTCTCGATCTAAATACATACAAATAAATACATTGTAATAAGGCTCGTGTTGACGAGTGGCGAGAGTGACCACTTGCAGAAAATGTCCATGGCAGCGCAGGAAGGAACCCCTTTCCCAGCTCATCCGTTCGACCATCTAACGGTTGTTTTCCGAAGGCATTATTGGCCCTCTCTTCGACCCTTCCTCAAATCCTTTTTTTCGTCAGCATTCCTAAAGGGAGTAACCACATCACGAGGATTGGGAACAGAATGGTTTTTCAATGAATCAAATGATATTAAGCACGGATTTCAATTGAATTCTGTCAAAATATTATAATTAATATAATAAATAATAAAATAATAATAAATTTACAAGGTAAATAAGTCAATCGCCAATCGTCATTCTTTTTCTGTCATTGTTGGCATCTCTCTGGATGGTAGTCGTCAAAAAAAAATTTAAAACACAAAAATTTAGGACACCAAGAACACCTTGTGAAACTTTGTTCACCACAATCACATTTTGTTTTCAAAATATCTTCTGGAAACAAACCTTGTTTTACATTAAAGAAAACCTGTCGCTCACTAGAGTCTGGAAGCAAACCATGATTTCATAAGCATTGGTCGAAATACTGGCGCGGACAACTGTTTGTGAATGAGCGCATGAATTTTTATCACTCTCGCAGAAGTGTTGTCACGATTTGAATTCGTTAGAATAAATATTTTTAATTGTCTATAGAAATAAACGTTACAGGGTTGGCAAATCGGAGTAAATTGTGGCGTAATAACCTTAATTGTGCAGGTAGGTTCATTTGAGTCGTCCTTAAACCGTTCGTCGTACAGTGCCTGATTCGTTTGTCCCGCCCAGGAATCGGTGAAAAGAAGAAACTTTTCTTTTTTCGCGAATGGCGCCAATACCTTGTCCAAAGCATTTCATACGTGCTTGTCAAAATTTTTCCAGATTTGGAACAAGTCACAAATAGTGACTTTCCTCTATCGAATCTTATGTTTTTGTTTAAAACGATTTGTCCACGTCATATAAGCGTTGAACTGAAAATCCTCGGCCAAAAATTGAGATGCTGCTTCCACAGCTCACTGCTGTATCATTCTCGTCGTCACATGCTCGCCATTTTCTCTGCATTCGCAAAACCTGTCATAAGTCCATTTGTCGATCATATCCCACTTATCTCTCTTGGTTCCACCGGAACGGATATCTTTTTCCCAGGATTGTAATTCCTCAAGGCGTTTTAACCGTCGTGTCACACGGCAGCGAACTGACTTCAATGACCACCGAGGATTGAGTTTAGCCACAGTAACCGCTTTAATTTTCGTTTCTAAGGAGACCCTGCGTCTTTTCTTTGGTGAAGGTCCGACGTTAATGTCACTCGAAGACGACGACTTCTCCTCTCCCCCATTGTCATCTTCCTTCGAAGGAGACGATAATTCCAAATATTCTTTCGTAGCATCGGGGTCATAATCTCCCACTAGTTCGTCAAACGTTTCAAAATCCGTCTCATCCATCATTTTCAAAATTCTTGAAAATATTTCCTCTCCTACTGCTACGGAGCGCGGGGAGGGCTCTTCATTAGCAGACTCCGAAATATATCCACCTTCACACAAGAGAAAGCCACAATGACGGAAGGCTTCAGAAAACAAGGTCAGATTTTCCTGACCATCTTCATTGCTGGTAGAACTATTTCTTTCGGAAGATGTTCCAGGTACCAAATCCATAAGTAGGAGAAGCCTGAACTTTAAATTATACTTTGCCATACAGATGCATACCAAAGAAATTTCTTCATTCATTAAATATATCATAAAATAATTTAAATTTTAGGTATGTCTATTGCGAATTAAAATTAAAATAGCATATATAAATTCAGGATTTTATGAAACCAAATATCCTCTCGGCAACTGAAGACTTACGACTCCGACAAGAAAATCGCAAACGCACTACTGCTTGAGAATCACAGCTCCTTGCGGTTCAAATGTTGACGATGAACTAAACATGCAACGAAATGCACTCTCTTTCTAACCCTGGCGATAGTTTTTGGAGGAAGAGTCGAAAAGAGGGCCAATAATACCTTCGGAAAACAACCGTTAGATGGTCGAACGGATGAGCTTCCTGCGCTGCCATGAGAGGAAAGGGGTTCCTTCCTGCGCTGCCATGGACATTTTCTGCAGGTGGTAACTTTTGCCACTCGTCAACACGAGCCTTATTACAATGTATTTATTTGTATGTATTTAGATCGAGAAATGGTGATTCGATTACAGAAATTAGTAGATAATCCGATCACATTTTCCCGTCCTTTTTTCAATGCACGGCAAAACAAGAAAACGGGGATCTTTGATCGTGGGACTTATAAATAATGATGTAACAAATATTTAGACTATTGTATTATTATGATATCAACAGGAGGACTTGCAAATGAAGGAACAAATCAAGTTTGCGTGGTGAAAGAATGGGGAAACAAAGAAATTACGTTGACTTCGCGCGAAAGAAGAAAAAATAAGCCCTATGGTATTCGCGAAAAAAATATTTCCACTCATAAAAAAAAACTTCGAATAGAAAAGTAAAAATTAGATTTTAACATAGAATTCCACGACGGAAAAACAAAGAAAATAAGCATAAAAAAATTTAAATCAAGGTAGATGAGCTCTACGGCCTCTATAGATTAAACAGATAAAATATTTCTCCAATGGCCGTAAAATATATGCACCACTCGTCAAAAAATTAAATACTTACTGTGTTGGTGTGCGGGAATGAGGTTCCACAACAGGGACCAACCACAGCCTCTCCACCAGAATACCCTCCTGTGGTAGTTTACGGGAAAATAATTTCCTCGCCAGACCTAATGAGACCTAGCTCAGGATTCCTGGGTTATAACCTGGGATCCTTCGGAGAGCTGTAGTGACTCTACTAAGGCTGCCAAGTTATTTACACAACCACACACGCAATCACACAAAACACTCACTCACACACACAGCAGGGCCCCAGATTTCTGGGAGAACAGCTCAAAAAGAGCGTTGTCAAATAGAAAAACCTTTGGTGACTTTCGGGTGGTAAGGCAGTTTAATGTAGCGAGTAGTTTCATCTTTTCTTAGTGTAGTGGAATTTTGTATTAGTCTCTTAAACTTATGTTTTTTAACAATGTTGTCGATTACAGAATCTTTATAGCCATTTAATCTTGCAATGCGCTTTATGTTATTAAGCTCTTTAAGGTAATTATTCTTCCCTAGTGGGATGTTAAGCAAGCGATTGACAAGAGCATGAAAAGAAGCGAGCTTAGTGCTGTTGTGAACGAAAGAATCAGAATGAATGTAATTATTGGTATGTGTGGGTTTACGGTAAATATCAAATTCGAGTTTTTTACTGTTTCTGGTCAACAAGAGATCTAGAAAAGGGAGTTGGTTGTTGTTTTCTGTTTCGTACGTGAATTTAATGGAAGGAAATAAACTATTTAGATCACTCACGAATTGTTTTAAATCATACTTTTTAGTATCAAAGATAGCAAAAATGTCATCAACATATCTTAGATAAACTTTCGGGAAATAGTTAAACGTACTTTTGAAGGTATTCTCAAAATGAGTCATGAACATATTAGCTAGAAGAGGGGATAGGGAGTTACCCATAGCTGTGCCGAACTCTTGCTTATAATAAATACCTTGGAAAACAAAGAAATTTTGGTTCATGACTAAATTAGTGAGTCTAATGTATTCGTCTATTTTGTAATCGTCTAAATTCAAGGAGATCAACCAATTCTTTAATGAATTTATGGCTATATCTATTGGCACGCTTGGGAATAGATTTGTAACATCAAATGATACCATAATTTCTCCCTCCGAAAACATATAGTCTTTGACTTTGTTTACGAAATCCAAGTTGTTCTTAAGTGAATGGGGGCTTTGAAAATTTTATTCTGAGAATTGGTTGACAAGCCATTTTGACAAGAGATAAGTTGGAGAATCTATCCCAGAAACTATTGGTCTCATAGGGCAACCATCTTTATGAACTTTTGGGAGACAATACAATCTCGGTAACACCGGGTTGGACACAGAAATTTTGAATTTTGTTTTTTTATCGATAAGGTTATGACAATCGTTAAGGACATTCTTAAATTGAGTGACCAACTTGTTGAGAGGATTTTTTAGGATCTTAATGTATGGTCCGGATGATAACAAAGAACTTACTTTAGTGTAATAATCCTCTTTGTCCATGATAACACATAGGTTGCCTTTGTCGGCTTTCATATAGAAGCAATTCCTAGATTTTAGAGACCGTAACACTTTGTTAAGATTGGGTACACTGTTTTTTGATGGTAACCTGAGATTATTTACAATTTGCTTTTCACAAGCTTTCCTGATAAAATCTTTGGTGGCATTGTCAAAAGGTCTTAGAGAACCTTCTACGTGGGCAACAATATCCTCGATAGGGATTGATTTTGGTTGAATACTGAAATTTAAGCCATGATTAAGCAATCTTAATTCTTCAGTGGTGAAATCCTCACTGGAAAGATTGCGGACGTTACTATGGTCATGGTCACAAATAACGGATTGATTTGACTCACCGATTAGTTTGGACAATTAAAACCAGATTTAAAGAACACATGGCCCATTACAGATTCAACCGACCGGAAAAATCCAGCATGGCACAACATTTAATCGACACAGAACACGAAACATCAGAACAAAACCTTCAACTCATCAAACAAACAGATAATCATTTACTTGACGCCTATGAAAGCTTATATATATACAAACTCTCAACTCTGAAATCGGGTCCCTCTTTGCCAAAAGGAGTAAGTTAGAATTACAAGCGTACAACCTACACCTGAAACTAACCAAGAATTTAGCTGAAAAGGACTTCCAGGAGTGGTTAGAAGCCGACAGAAGGATCTTTGCTGTGAATTTGAAGAAACGTGAGGACAAGGCCCGCTGTATCAACCGCAAATTGTCCAAACTAATCGGTGAGTCAAATCAATCCGTTATTTGTGACCATGACCATAGTAACGTCCGCAATCTTTCCAGTGAGGATTTCACCACTGAAGAATTAAGATTGCTTAATCATGGCTTAAATTTCAGTATTCAACCAAAATCAATCCCTATCGAGGATATTGTTGCCCACGTAGAAGGTTCTCTAAGACCTTTTGACAATGCCACCAAAGATTTTATCAGGAAAGCTTGTGAAAAGCAAATTGTAAATAATCTCAGGTTACCATCAAAAAACAGTGTACCCAATCTTAACAAAGTGTTACGGTCTCTAAAATCTAGGAATTGCTTCTATATGAAAGCCGACAAAGGCAACCTATGTGTTATCATGGACAAAGAGGATTATTACACTAAAGTAAGTTCTTTGTTATCATCCGGACCATACATTAAGATCCTAAAAAATCCTCTCAACAAGTTGGTCACTCAATTTAAGAATGTCCTTAACGATTGTCATAACCTTATCGATAAAAAAACAAAATTCAAAATTTCTGTGTCCAACCCGGTGTTACCGAGATTGTATTGTCTCCCAAAAGTTCATAAAGATGGTTGCCCTATGAGACCAATAGTTTCTGGGATAGATTCTCCAACTTATCTCTTGTCAAAATGGCTTGTCAACCAATTCTCAGAATAAAATTTTCAAAGCCCCCATTCACTTAAGAACAACTTGGATTTCGTAAACAAAGTCAAAGACTATATGTTTTCGGAGGGAGAAATTATGGTATCATTTGATGTTACAAATCTATTCCCAAGCGTGCCAATAGATATAGCCATAAATTCATTAAAGAATTGGTTGATCTCCTTGAATTTAGACGATTACAAAATAGACGAATACATTAGACTCACTAATTTAGTCATGAACCAAAATTTCTTTGTTTTCCAAGGTATTTATTATAAGCAAGAGTTCGGCACAGCTATGGGTAACTCCCTATCCCCTCTTCTAGCTAATATGTTCATGACTCATTTTGAGAATACCTTCAAAAGTACGTTTAACTATTTCCCGAAAGTTTATCTAAGATATGTTGATGACATTTTTGCTATCTTTGATACTAAAAAGTATGATTTAAAACAATTCGTGAGTGATCTAAATAGTTTATTTCCTTCCATTAAATTCACGTACGAAACAGAAAACAACAACCAACTCCCTTTTCTAGATCTCTTGTTGACCAGAAACAGTAAAAAACTCGAATTTGATATTTACCGTAAACCCACACATACCAATAATTACATTCATTCTGATTCTTTCGTTCACAACAGCACTAAGCTCGCTTCTTTTCATGCTCTTGTCAATCGCTTGCTTAACATCCCACTAGGGAAGAATAATTACCTTAAAGAGCTTAATAACATAAAGCGCATTGCAAGATTAAATGGCTATAAAGATTCTGTAATCGACAACATTGTTAAAAAACATAAGTTTAAGAGACTAATACAAAATTCCACTACACTAAGAAAAGATGAAACTACTCGCTACATTAAACTGCCTTACCACCCGAAAGTCACCAAAGGTTTGGAAAAGATATTTAAGACAGTGAACACCAAAATATCTTTCAGTAATAATTATAAACTAAAAAACATATTAGGGAACACCAAAGACAAAATAGATAATATAAATAAGTCCGGTATATATAAAATATCTTGCTCCTCATGCGACCTGGCATACGTAGGGCAAACTCGTAGAAACATTAAAACCAGATTTAAAGAACACATGGCCCATTACAGATTCAACCGACCGGAAAAATCCAGCATGGCACAACATTTAATCGACACAGAACACGAAACATCAGAACAAAACCTTCAACTCATCAAACAAACAGATAATCATTTACTTGACGCCTATGAAAGCTTATATATATACAAACTTAGAAAAAACCTTCTTAACAGCGACAAAGGCCCGATTTCTTTCTCTCCATTATTTTCTATTATAGAATAAGAAGTTCTCCATTTTCACCGTTTTTGCAATTTTCTAGGCACTCTCTGACCACATTTAGTTTTAAATTTTAAACATTTTTCATCAGTTGCAATCCCCACGCTTCACTTCAACGGTCAGTTTGTTTTGTTTCCCCTTCCCCCCCCTCTTGACTCACTACAACGGTCATTAGCTTCCACCCCCCCTTCCCGCCAACGGTCACCATGACTCCCACCCCCCTTCCTTACTTCAACGGTTACGTTCCTTCACTACCACATCTATTGGCCATTGGCTCCCTTTCTCCCACCCCTCCTCGCCTCCCCCACTCTCCACTTCACCCACATTCCCACTGCTCACCAATGACCTTTTAGCCGTTACCAATTTACCCCCCCCCCCGCTTCCTAACCCTTTTGTCCCTTCCCTATTTATTCTAGGTTTGTCCTCCTCTTCATTCACTTTCAACCTCGTGTTGCTAGTGTTTTTCCCTTCAGCTCGCTGAAGAGGACCACTTTGTGGTCGAAATACGCGTATACGAATTTCACCCTCGTTCCCTGTTTGTTGTTTTTCTATTTGACAACGCTCTTTTTGAGCTGTTCTCCCAGAAATCTGGGGCCCTGCTGTGTGTGTGAGTGAGTGTTTTGTGTGATTGCGTGTGTGGTTGTGTAAATAACTTGGCAGCCTTAGTAGAGTCACTACAGCTCTCCGAAGGATCCCAGGTTATAACCCAGGAATCCTGAGCTAGGTCTCATTAGCCTACAAAGGATTCCAATTGGGTTGTGTGTGTGTGTCTGTGGTAGTCCCTGGCGAGGAAATTATTTTCCCGTAAACTACCACAGGAGGGTATTCTGGTGGAGAGGCTGTGGTTGGTCCCTGTTGTGGAACCTCATTCCCGCAAACCAACACAGTAAGTATTTAATTTTCTGACGAGTGGTGCATATATTTTACGGCCATTGGAGAAATATTTTATCTGTTTAATAAAAAAATTTGTCGTCGACGGGAATCGAACACGGTCCCTCCGCTCCGGAGCCCAGTACGCTAACCACTAGACCGAACCACCTTGAAACCGTTCGGTGATAAATAGGGTTTTTATAACATCTATAAATCTTTAAACGCCTTTTTTGTTTAAACTATTGAATATATACGCCCATATGTGGGGTGATTCGTGAAAAGCATTCTGAGTTCTATATGCATACCAATTTTCATCAAGATCTGCGACCCGGTTATCGGACACTCCCCTTGTCAGTTCATATTTATACTGTTTAGATATGCTTATAGTTCTTTTAAGGACTATTGGCTCTTTATTACGCATTAATTTCTTTATTTGATACTTAGCAATAGGAAGGGCAGATATACAAGAAAGATGGAGAGAATACGTAGAGGAGCTATATGAAAGCGAGAATAGACCCCTTAGTCTATATCTAGAGGATGAAGGAACAATAGATAAGGATAGCCTCGGACCACATTTACTTGAGAGTGAAATAGAGAGGGCATTAAGAGAGATGAAGGGTAGAAAAGCCGTAGGAGCCGATAACCTACCTTCGGAGCTACTGAAGAATCTAGGTAGTAAGGGGAGAAAATCGTTTTTCGAACTTATTCGCAGGATCTACGAGGAAGGAGTATGGCCAGAGGATTTCGTGAAAACAGTATTAATACCTATCCCGAAGAAGAAGAAAGCGTCAGAATGCGAGGAGTATAGAACAATCAGTTTAATTTCGCACGCAGCAAAAGTGTTGCTTAGAATACTAAATAGAAGGCTGGAGAGCAGAGCAAAGTGCTATTTAGGCGATGACCAATTTGGGTTTAGGAAGGGGAGGGGAACCAGAGATGCGATTGCGGTAATGAGGACACTTATAGATAGAAACATAGAGCATAATCAGGATGTTTTCGCTTGTTTTGTAGATTTCAAAAAGGCGTTTGACAGAGTACACTGGGAGAAACTAATGCACATACTGGGGAAAATAGGAATAGATTGGTGTGATAGGAGACTAATCCGAAACTTAAATATGGGGCAGAGGGCTCAGGTAAGGGTAACTGACGGTGAATCAGGGTGGACAGTTATAGGTCGCGGGGTACGGCAAGGGTGCCCGTTGTCGCCTTTACTTTTTAACATCTATGCTGAGGAAATGGTAAGAGAGGCATGGGATGAGCTAGATGTGGGAATGAAAGTAGGAGGCCAGTGGATAAAGTCGGTTAGATTCGCAGACGACCAGGCGTTGGTCAGTCGGTCATCGAAAGGACTGCAAACTTTAGTAGATGCACTGGAAAAGCAGTGTGAGAAATACGGAATGAAGATAAATAATAGGAAAACAAAAGTAATGAGATTCTGTAGGACAAAGAAAGCGAAGCTGGTGATAAGAGTAGGAAGTCACAAACTGGAGCAAGTAGAACAATTTAATTACTTGGGTAGTACGCTAGAAGAAAGAGGACATAGTAGCAAAGACATTAGGAGGAGAATAGCGCTAGCGAAGGAAGCGCTCAATAATAGAAGGGAGCTGATGACGGGGACCTTAAGTAAGGATGTAAAAAAGAGGCTAGTGAAGAGCTTGATATGGAGTGTGGCGCTGTATGGGGCAGAAACGTGGACCTTGAGAAAGGAAGACGAAAATAGGCTGAAGGCTTTTGAGATGTGGGTGTGGAGGAGGATGGAGAAGTTGGACGGAAAGGAAGACAAATGAAGAAGTGCTTGACATGGTGGGCGAGGAGAGGAAACTTATAGATGAGATTAGGGGAAGACAGGGTAGGTGGCTGGAAGGGGTAATGAGGGACGGTGGTTTGCTGAAGGCCGTGATAGAGGGTAGGATGTTGGGTAAGCGGGGAAGGGGAAGGAAGAGAATCGGTTTTATGGACGGGATGAAGAAAGGTAGGACTTATGCTGAGATGAAGAAAGAAATACTAGAGGTAGAAAGGGCACGGCACGTGTAAGAGTTCGTTGGATATTCTCTGACTTTCATCACAACCTACCTCTAACCGGTAGATTACTGAAATGAATGAATGAATAGGAAGGGAAAGGATACTTGTTAGATTTGTAAGATTGTAAGATGGGTGTTTGTCAAGTTCTGGTGGTTCAGCCCCTGAGAAACCTGATGACAAGCCAATGGCTTATCGGGATCGCAGGGGCATACGGACCACCAGAGTCGTCGGAGAGCAAAAAAAAATTAACTTCAAAGTATTCTTGACCTATTGCCATAAATCATTTTGCTAACATTGTTCCCATTTCCTTGGAATATCAAGTAGTCCGTAATGAAATTTCTAGGATTGTAATAACTGGAGGCAGTTTGGTCAATTGTCCTGATATTTTTGCGTGTGGCATTTTATAGTGTACGTGCACGTATCATGATTGGGAAAGTCACATTTCTTTCATTTTGTTGCATTCTCAATAAAATATATACTGTACTTGATTGAAAGCCATCTGTTTCCTATTGTTTGTGTCTTAGGTAATTTACAGGTAATAAATGCTATTGAGCGTCATGATAGAAATGCCATTCCGGGATACGTGGAAGAAGTTACTCCTTTGTATAGCGATAGGGAGTTTGTTATGCATTTTCGGCTGAAAAGAGGCACGGTTCGCGATTTAATCGCAATGTTTTTAACAATCTCCGGAATTCATTAGTTTGCTAGGTACTTTTACCTCCTGCCTGAACCATTTACTCTACCTGCATGTTAACAGTGCAAATATGTTCTGAGTTTTCATCGCAGGTCATGGAGGATTTGAACCAGTCAGTCCTGAAAAGCATTTGCTGGCTTACTTGTGGTTTCTTGGTCACGAGGCTGCTGGTTACCAAAATTCCGCGGAAAGGTTTAACATCAGCCTGAGTTCACTGAACTCAGTTATTAAAAGAATGAATACTTATGTTTTGCGAATGGTTCCTGCCATAATTAAAGACCCATCTAATGATGAAAAAATGGCCACAAAGTCTCACTTCCTTAAGAAAAAAGGATTTCCGGATGTAATTGGTATTGGCTATTCATTTCAAATTATAAATTTACCTGTTTCATTGTTGAAAACAATATTTACATGCTCACGCAATGCACAGGTTTGATAGACGGAACACATATCCGCATTGACAAGCCAGTGGAAGATCCAGAATCCAACATTAATCGAAAGAAATACTATTCTGAACAGGCCCAGGGAATCGTCAATGAAAAGGGTGAAATTATTGATGTGTTTGTAGGGTTTCCTGGGTCTATACACGATACAAGGGTATTTAGGAAAGTCCCAATTTATCCTGAACTTCCAAATATATGCCAATGTTTGTTTCCCAGCTAATTTTGCCTAAATACTTAATTTCCACTGCAGCATGAGTTTTACTGTATGGCATATTTCATTATATGGTACACACTTCTTTGAATTATGATTGCTCTAGAATTTGAATTCAAAGTCCAATGATATCTTCCTCATATCTTTCAGGTCACGCTTATTTACTTGGGGATAGTGCTTATCCTTGCTCCCTATTTCTAATAACACCATATAGGGATAATGGACATCTAACCAGAGCCCAAAGAAATTACAACTTTGTACACAGTAGTTGCCGGATTACAGTAGAGCATGCCTTAGGATGGTTGAAGCAGAGGTTCAGGTAACTCTACCTCCTGAAAACAAGGAATGTGGAAGAGATTGTCAAGACCATCCATGCATGCTGCGTTCTGCATAACATTGCAGAAGTAGATGATTTGGATGGATTTGATGAACCCCTTGCCGAAGATAATCTTGACAGGGATGCAGAAGCCCTTCAGGAAATGCTTGGAGCTGAGGGAGTTGTTGACAATTTGGGAGACCCAGTCGACGCTGATTGGGGGAAAATTCTGCGGGATGACAGATGCCTGCAGTTGGCAATGGAAAGAGGCAATTAGAGGTCTATCTCCAGAATTGTATTTTTACAGTTATTTCACCATTTTCGATAAATAATCCAAAAAACTCAGTAACATTGTGCAAATAACAGGCTATTTCAGGTGGTAGGATTTATTTTTTGTACCAATTTAAGGAATGAATGCAAAGGGCAAAATCAAAGAATAAAATAAGCCTAAGCTTTAGATAAACTTAAAGATGTACTTTTTCATATGCCAAGTTACGAACAACCCAGCAAATCTTGAGGTCTTCTAACAGCACACGTTTAGTTATTCTGTTTGTGCAACTTAGTTTGCTTAAAACATTTTCAAATTTCTTGAAAAAATACAAATTCAAAACAAGGATCATAAATTGTTATAAATTGATTCGATGACAGATTTGTGTCATACACATGTAAAAGCAATATTTTTCCTCATCCATAACCTCTTCTTCCTATATAAATCCTCTTCCTCAATACACAATTTCAGACAGTAAACATTCAAATAAACAATGACTCAAGTACTTAGTGTAAATTTAAGACCTTTGAATAAAAAATAATACACTCGTATATTGAAATAGAAAATTTGCAATACAATACAACAATGAAATTACAGTATAGTTAATTGGATGAGTATATTTTAATAATAATTAAGAAAATTATTTACAAAATTTAAAAAGTTTTTATTCATTAAGAAGCTGCTTTAGTAACGCAACCTGCTCTCTTAAAATGATGTTTCTCTCAGCTCTCAGAGATATTGCTTCTTCTCTAAGGACATTGCCTTTTCTGATTTCATTATGAATTTCATTGTCTCTCTCAAGCTGCTTTTTAATAAGGTTATTTTGTCTTGCGACTTCCTCTTTTAATTCTTATAGGGCCATTGCCATTTTTCCATCTCTTTTGGCTATTTGTTTACCTAGAACCTCTGTATTGCGATTTGCAGTTGGGTTTTCTACATATGATAATTCACAATGTTCCTCTACTGCTGATGATGTCGAATGCCCAGGGATGGTCAAACATGGAGGGCCAACACTTTCTGGAATTTCAAATCTGTATAACGATTCATATAACCATCATTAAATTTCAGCAGAAAAAATAACCTCCTATTAGTGATATGCTGAAAGTTGCACTAACCAAAATGCTGACCTTGTTTGTGAAGTAATGGTGTTTCAAATGGTCAACCAATGGCGGCCAGACACAACCTTTGGGGCAATATTATGTTTACGCCCAAACCTTTCTATCATATCTCTGCAGCATGGAAAATATCTCAAGCATTGGAATTTGTGAAACAGGCTGGAGCTATGTAGCAATGTATGTACTTACGTTTCATAGTTTAAAATCCTTCGACCTCGCCCAGTTTTATTTGTCGCTAAATGGGTTTTGTAAGTCCTCTCCAAATACATATTTATTGGACACTTGCTGGGCAGTCATGTTGTATCCTTGCATTTTCATGTCCAATGCTATTGACTCGTAAAGTTTTTTGTGATTTTATCCGCCCTTGTGTATCGGATATGATTAAAAAAATAGTTTTGTCGCAGTCATCCCATGAAAATTGGTCCATAACGGTCCTGGAGACATCACTGGATGTTTCAGAAGCTGGCTTGTGGGGGAGGATTAATTTTACGCATTGATCTCCCAATTCAGCATTTATAATTTTTTTGCTAAGGTCAATGTCCTTGGCCAATATTTGAGAGTGGTTGAACCATCTAACAGGTGAAAAAAGATGCATAGTAGAATGAGCATTTCATATTACAAGTTGGTAATATGTACTTTAATAAACTTTATTTTTACATGCGCTTCTTATTTAGGCGGTACCCCATTACTAAGCGAAAAAAAATCTGTGTGTTCGACTAATTTTTTTCTGAATACATTCATTATGTTATACAATAAAGTTATTCAAGGACTATACCATGTTTTTTTTATAAACGCTTGCACAGTTAACTAAAAATAATATTTTATAAATTCATTAGCCTTCAAGAAAGATATTCAGTAAAAAACATTTTCGTAATTATGTATTACAATAGGAAGAACTTAGTATAGTCACCAAATATGTTTTTAAATTAATGAATTCATTATTATGCTATAGAAAAGTTTTACATGGACTGTACAAATTATTTATTTTATTTAGCATATGTTCTTGCATTTATGCAGTGAAATATCATTTTAATATTTAATTGTGCAATGTATATGTACGCAATTCTATCGAATATGAACAATGAAAAATTCTTTTAAAACTGTGAATGTATGTTTACACTTTCAAATTACTTGAAATAAACGGTCACGTGATGTTTATCTAACCACTAAAGGAAAATATTTATTTTTCGTCAAGCAGTAATCACTTACTGTGGAATGACCGCATGACGCAGTATTGAATACAGACATTATATGATAGTTTTCACACTAAATTCTACTGAATTTAGATATTGCGATTATGTTACACTAATGTGATGTATTCTCTCCACAAAATTTATATGAAACCAGAGTTGCTGGGTTAGGGAAACAACCGAGTATATATTCAAGTAAATTGAAAAACACTTACAATAACACTCTCAAGCTAGTCTCATAACCGAAGTTCAAGGTTTGAGTCACACAGAGGATATCAATCATAAACTTTCCTCTACCTATCCAACTCTTCACCACGTCACATATAGTACCCAAATTCCATTATGACGAAACTAATAAGTCACCTGACCATTTTAAAGAAACTCGATAATTCATCATATCATTGTGATTCCCTCGTACTCTACTTGGTGGAAATTTCCCATTGAAGAGATATTAACGGGCATGAAAAAAGAACTTAATACAGTAGCTATTCTAGACGATTCACTGCCTTTCCTTTGCCCTTCATAGACTAACTAGATGGTGGAATCATTTGCAGGGAGCCGAACATAAAATGCGGAAAACACTTCCATTTTCAGCAGAATGCCTGACAATACTCACTCAATAAGGAAATACCACATCACTTCTAAATGTTAACATTGTAGGATGGCAGGAAAATTTCACTTCAAGAATGGAGACGAATCTACAGAACCATTTGGAAAAACCAACTCCACAAACTCCTTAACGACAGATTCAATAATTGACCTATACGAAGGATCACTTTCCAAGCGTTTGCGAATTGCTGTAACGTTCCCAGTGTTCACAATGTGTTGAAATAGTTCGGGTGTCATGTCTTCGGCATTCTTTGGCATGAAGTCATCACCTAATTGCATGCAAGGTGAGTACACGGCACAAAGGTATATCGCGAACGGCTTATATACCTCGTTTAAATCCCAAGTGAACTCTTCCAGAGAAAATGGCGGAGTTCCATAGTTGAGTACACTCAGGGAATTTTGAAGTGAATCGTAGTATTCACTAATGATATTGCTGTAGTATTTTTCTCTGGAGTATTTGTTCATACCCAGGTATATGAAAAATAAAAGTTCAACACTAGGATGACAGTACTTTGATAGCTGAAGATCAACAAATTTCATTTCTATGGGTATCTTGTTCCCTTCAACATCGACCTGATACTTGAACATAAAGTTGTTAGCCCAACAATCTCCATGGCAAAGTACATTGCGGCCTTTCGAGTTAGGTTTAACCAGCTCACATAGAGTAGACCAAAACCTCTGGATCACAGACCGCAGCTTACCCGACTCGGCAGCTAGCCTTGGAAGCCCAGGCAACTTCCCTGCAACTTCTATTACAATCTCATTTCCTGTATCAGCTACGCCTTTGAAAGGAACCGTGGGCTCTCCTGGTTTCACTTCGTAGTAGATGGCGTCTTTTCCCAGCAAAGGAAAAGCTTCAACCCAGTTTCCCTTCTCGGGAGGCAGAAGTCTTTCAGCGGTCATTGTCGAAGCATGTAATTTTCCTAGGTTCCTCGCCACCAGAAGACCGTGCTCCCAATCTAAACCGTAAGTCCTACAGTCGTGCCCCGCCATACCGTAACCACTTTCCTGAAGATCCTCGAGGTATATGACGTCGTTGGATCCGTCAGCATACGCGTGGTAGCACTGAGGGATCGGAATGTCCAATCTCCCTGCAGCGGCTTGTTCCATCAAGGGTAACACCCGACCGTAATACACGCTTTCCCTGTTGAAGACGTTGATCAGCTTCACAATGTCTTTTTGGAACTTTTCTCGTGGCAAACACTTGACGAAAAACGACTTCGTGCGCGTCTTGGGGTCATCTGAAATGTTGAAGGAAACTTTCACGCGAAGCACGATGGAAAGAAATCCCTCAAAGCCAGCGGTGCCGCTTTCAACTTGGACGTCGCCCGCGAGTTGAAAATCTTTACCCCCGGCGAGGTTGCCGATAGCTCGTAGCAAATGCTCCCGGTCGACGAGCTTGGATAGATCACCCACGTTCATTTTCACTTCACTGTGAAACCCTAAGAAGAAAATTGACTTTAGTTTGTCCCTGTTTGAAGATGAGGAAAGGGATACTGCCACGGGCTAAGGACGACTGCTTCGCGGCAATCCGAGACGTACTCAAGGCTGCCTTCTAGTATCAGCGATGTTGCAATTGTAAACAGCAATTATCGAACTGTATTTATATTTTATTTTCTCGCAAATCATGTCCCCATCTCGCAAATTATGTCCCCAATCCCTATATTTGGCAATTCATCACCTATACAGACACGAAAGACCCAACATCACCAAAGGAACAAAGGGTTCATTCATATCATTTAAGAAATACCTCAAACAATGAAATTTTATGGTCTGAGACGGAATCCTGATTATCACTGCGCTCCTTAAACCTTGATTCCACATAGGAGGTATTATATTGCTCTTGCGTTAGATGATATGCATCGGCGGGCATACATTTCTCCACTGAGAAAGAAATATATTATCGCCAAACCACTAAATTCTCCTTTTTATTCCAGCAGCGTATCGTCTATGTTCCAACTATCGTACAATATATTGACCAAGAGTTAGGTTACTTTCACATTAATAATTTTTAATAATGGATTGGCATAATAATTGTTTTGGCACCAGGTGTCATATCGAAGGTGTCAAAATGGCTTTTCCGGTACACTTTTACAATCACGGTCGATTATTAGAAAGTGTGCTTATAACCCTTAACCTCGAATTTCCTCACTCAATGTGTTGAACGCGAAACTTTTTCCAACAAGTGATGCCAGAGACATTCTCTAACGTTCATATTATCGTTATGATTCGGTCGCATTCCAGAACTTCGATGAACACTGTCAGATAACCAAGTCCTCCGTTTCATCGTCTTCGAGGTCATTTACCACTTCATGCAAAAAGTCTGCCGTAATAGCATTTGGAATACAAGGATGCACCTCGATAATCTTTACGTACATTCGTATCTTTGGCCACCCAGTTTAATTTAACGAGGCTACAACTTCTGGGTCTGACCTGCCCATGGATTGTAGAACTAAACGTTGGATAAAACTGGCCGTTTATCCTCGCGACTGATTTACAACCAATCAGGGTAAAATAGGCTCTAAGCGGCGCTACGAAAATACATAGGTTCCAGGGAAATTTGATGGTCTTAAAAATATTGAAACGACGCTCTATAGGAATTATATGAAAAAAGGGATAGAACTCGGTTAAATATTGCAATCTCCTTATATTTGTGAGCTGCCGTGGGCATTCCAAATTAGGTAGTCGCATAGTATGTAAATCGAGTGCAGCAAAAGGGCCATAGCATCATAACTGCAATCGGAATAGAGGGCATGAGATTCATTTACTCAAGAGTAATTCCATGGTATATCTTGTCGTGAGTTAATAGCTTCACCATTATCGTCAACGCATGGAAATTATCGATCAACTACGCATCAATTATAATATTTATTACTCCATCGCTAAAATAAAATGCAGTATAGATACACACATATAACAAATAAAGGGTATGTGTATTGTGTATATCATATTTGTTGTACATTCTATGTTGCATTGCCTATTTTCCAGCCACTGCAGTAAGAGTTTTCTTAGTGCACTAAAATTCCTCTCCATGTTTTCTTTGTGTACTAAGTAAACTTTGGTTCCATGTATGTTCATTTCCGCATATTAGAATTATGAAGTTAGCCTAATTACAGGCTTATTGCCATATAGGCTACCTTACTTCTTTCAATGGAAATCATCATCATTAGAGTAATTACCGGTTAGAGGTAGGTTATGATGAAAGTCAGAGAATATCCAACGGACTCTTACACGTGCCGTGCCCTATCTACCTCGAGCACTTCTTTCTTCATCTCAGCATAAGTCCAACCTTTCTTCATCCCGTCCATAAAACTCAATTTCTTTCTTCCCCTTCCCCGCTTACCCAACATCCATCCCTCGATCACGGCCTTCAGCAAACCATCGCCCCTCATTACCGTTTCCAGCCACCTACCCTGCCTTCCCCTAATCTCATCCATTAGTTTCCTCTCCTCGCCCACCATGTCAAGCACTTCCTCATTAGTCTTCCTATCCGTCCAACGTACCTTCTCCATCCTCCTCCACACCCACATCTCGAAAGCCTTCAGCCTACTTTCATCTTCCTTTCTCAATGTCCACGTTTCTACCCCATACAACGCCACATTCCATATCAAGCTCTTCACCACCCTCTTTTTTACATCCTTAATTAAGGTCCCCGTCATCAGCTCCCTTCTATTATTGAACGCTTCCTTCGCTAGCGGTATTCTCCTCATAATTTCCTTGCTACTATGTCCTGTTTCTTCTAGCGTACTACCTAAGTAATTAAATTGTTCTACTTGCTCCAGTTTGTGACTTCCTACTCTTATCACCAGCCTCGCTTTCTATGTCCTATAGAATCTTATTACTTTTGTTTTCTTATCTTCATCCCGTATTTCTCGCACTGCTTTTCCAATGCATCTACTAAAGTTTGCAATCCTTTCGATGACCGACAGACCAACGCCTGGTCGTCCGCGAATCTAACTTACTTTATCCGCTGACCTCCTACTTTCATTCCCACATCTAGCTCATCCCATGCCTCTTTTACCATTTCCTCAGCATAGATGTTAAAAAGCAAAGGCGAAAACTGGCACCCTTGCCGTACCCCGCGACATATAACTGCCCACCCTAATTCACCGTCAGCTACCCTCACCTGAGCCCTCTGCCCCATATACAAGTTTCGGATGAATCTCCGTCTCCGAAATTACGTCAGTGCATTTTTTCAAGTTGAATCCGTGTGAGATAGTTTAGACTATGCGGAGGGATTGATGTTTGGCGGACATTCGGGTGCGGAATCCGAGTTGTTCGGGACGGATGAAGGAATGGGTGTGGAGTTCGAGGCGGGAAAGGATGAAGCGTTCGAGGACTTTGGATATAAAATAAAACAAATAACTTCGTCAGTTCTACACTAAATCAGCAAAAAGCACATCGCTAAAAAGTTATTTGTTTTATTTTATAGTTAGGTGGTTCCATAAAGTAAGGCCTGAATCAATTGCTTAGACTTTGGATATGTTGGTCAAGAGAGAGATTGGTCTGCAATTACCCGGGATTGTTGGGTCTTTACCTGATTTAGGGATGAGGATGATTTTGCTGGTTTTCCATGGGGTGGGGAAGTGCAAGTGGGAGGAGTGGTTGAAAAGATTAGAGAGTAGATCAAGGATGATGGGGACGTGAGAGGAATGTTTGAGAAGGGAGTGGGAGACGCCGTCCAGACCTATGGCCTTTTTGGCGGGAAGGGTAGATAGGATAGAGCGGAGTAGGGGAGGGGTGGACATTAAGTCGTGGTTATTGCATGAAAAAGGGAATTGGGAGAGGGTTTGATTGACAAATGTGTTAGTCTTGGTGTAGGATCGGTCGCGGGACATGGTTTTTTGGAGGAAGTCAGCTTGGATTTCTCTTTTGGATCATAGATTAATTGATTATCGGAATGAAAAGGAGTAGTGGTGACTTTGAAAGGGCGGCGGAGGGATTTCATCATTTTCCATTGGGAACCGTCTTCAAAATTGAGGGAAGATACGTGTTCCGCCCATGCGGTTGATGGAATGAGTTTCATTTATTTTTTAATGACGATTGCTACGTGGTTGTAATTTGATTTATCTGCTGGGTTCCTGAATTTTTGCCATGGCGGCGAGCGATGTTGCGTGATTTAATTAGGTTGACAAGGTGATTTTTGATTTCTTGTTTCTTTTTCTCTGAATAATTCACGCGTGACGGATTTCTGAGAGGTTTGAAGCGTTTTGGTGAAGAGTAGGGCGTGGGAGTCAACGTCATTGGGTGAAGGATAATAAAACGGGAAATGTTTGAGAGGCGGAGAGACGGTGAGATCATCTACAAACGATTCCAGTCAATGACTGAGATCGTGGCTGGAGGTGCGATTATGGGAGTGAGGGGGATATGGAAAAGTAGAGAGAAATGGTCAGAGGGTGAAGGAGTAGATGAGTAAAGGATGGGTTTGGAATGGGAGGCAGTGAAAGAAGGCGAAGTCTAACGCAGGCAAAAGATAACGCTACCGCGGGTGTTCTTTTTGGGAGGACAGTTGGTAGATTCGGTTGTAGCAGAGATGGTTATTGGATAGCGGGAAAGGAATGTTCGGCAGTTACTGCTTTTGGATCTGCAGTTCCATGCTGGGTGCTTGGCGTTCCAATCCCCTGCAACAATTCCACTTAATTGGATGTGGGAAACAGGAGTTCCATGTCCTCTGCTAGTAGTGGTTTGGAGGCAATTTGTTATACAGAGATAAATGGCAAATTTGACAAAAAAGCCGGGGATTGAATGGATTTCTATCATTTGGTTGATGTCTGTATGGTATTTACAAATAATATGACACGTACGGGTCGGGTAACGTGGGACTGCATTGATTCCAAGATCACGTTGCTCGTCACTTGGGCGGGTACTGAAGATACGGTAGACGGAGATAACTGGTATGCCTTTAGAGATAAGGTCTGCTATGACGTCCTCCTCAGAGACAGAAGGGAACGTGCCACTCAAGGAAAATTCTTTTCGGCGGGGTTCCGGGAAGGAGTACGAGTTGTACTCTACGTTGTTTTGCTTTAGGACTTCAATGCAGGAGCAGAAGTCGTCTATCAATGAGCATTTGATGGTGGCTGTTCTGGAGCCGGTGGAGGGAGCAACTGGTGAGGAGCTGCACAAGCTCGCAGAAGGCATTCCCACAAGGGTGACCATTGGCCGGAATACTCGATTAGTATGAGTGGACTTCTTCCACGTTGTCGCATTTTTGCAGAGGTTGGTTCATTTGAATGGGAGGAAGGTTGCGGGGAATTGTTTGCTGCTGCGTTAAGATACTTGACTACTTGAGTGGGTGGCTTAAGACATTATGGAGGATTGCGGTGGTTGCAAGGTAGCAGAGGTTGGTGGGGAATTTGCTAGAATATGAAGGTATGCAAAAGCGCAACACGTGATAAAAAATTGGAGTTACAGATTCTATTAAATCGAAATTAAAATTAAGTTAAAATGAACTCTCTTTTCCGCAGCATGTCATTATACAAACCCAATATTTGGAATCAAAAACTCAATTGAACTTTCACAAACTTTAGACTCCACGATTCCACCAAATAATTCGAAACTGGTTGCTTTTGATGTTTCGAACCTGTTTACATGTATCCCTGTTAACGAAGCCCTCAAAGTGGCGGAAAATTTCTTAGACACTTCGGAAGGCGCCACCGAACTTTTAAAACTCATGTATCTCTGCACGTCAAAATTACTTTTCATTTGACCAAAAAATATACCAGGTGAATGAAGGACTGACAACGGGTTGCCCGCTTTTACCTCTTTTAGCCGATATATTCATGGACAGCTGGGAAAGAAAACTGTTTAATGCTCATGACGTATTACTTAATAATGCTTTTTACTGGTACATATATGTCGATGATATAATTTGTTTGTGGACGGGCAGCAAGCTACAACGTGAACGGTTTTTATCCCTTTTAAACGGCCTCCACCAGAAAAGTAACTTAAGAATCGAAGTCGGAGGGCCAATTTTAATTTTTTTTAGATTTGACTATTTCCATTGAAAATGATAGACATAGGTTTTCCATTTTCCAGAAACCTACCCTTCTCTGTGATCATTTGCTTCTCCGCGTCTTTAGCACTGTGCCTATTGATGAACATACGTCACTTTGCGAGAATGGAATCCTAATCGAATATCAAGCTGTGTGATCAAAACGTTTAGTACCACGTTCTGACGCTCGATTTATTAACATATTTCCAAGCAGCATTACAGCAGTCATCTTGAAATCACTAGCGAAGAAGAGGATTGTAGATAACAGCAATTTGTGTGTTTTTCCAATAACCACTATCAAAACAACAAGATAACACGAAGACGTTGACAGCGTGGCTTGGGACAAGCCGTGGAACTAGGGCGGGCCGCAAGACAAAATTACGGCTCATAAGAGAGCCGATAACTACTTTGAAAGATCGCGTGTCAGATCAAAGGGAAACATAGTTGCAATAGCATTTACCTAAACCGGAAGAAAAATGTAATTCGCGAAATAAATAATTTTCAAAGAAAAGCAGCATACCAGTGGCGAAGCGTGATCTTTTAGCCTAGTCATCACATACGTAGGGTGGGCTGGCTGACGCCAATAACGTCTTTCCCCCTCCCAAAAACACATATCAAGGGCTATTTTTAGCCTTCAAATTAAAGGCATAATATTCCGCCTAGTGATACTCTTGCAAATAATTTTTTTAAAGTTATAATTAAGTACAAAAATAATATTTAAATGTAATCCAGGTAGAATGCCGCGGCAGACACCGGTGTTCGTGGAGAAAAGTTCGCATCCGAGAGCCGAGTGACCGCTGTTTTCGTACTTTGGCACCTTTAACCTCATTTGGAGGTCCGCTATTAAAAAATCAGAAATGGATACAATGTGTTTAAATGATGATATGAAGTTCCATACACTGCTTTACTTTGGTCGAATAGAAGAGTTTTCTTTCGTACACAGAATAGCGCTGCTGCTAGTAAAAAGTGGGACTCGCGTTAACAATGTGACAGACATTTAGTACATTCAGAGAAAAACTAGTAATTGTTTGTGCGTCGAGGTTATACATTAAAGCACTAAAATAAACTGGCGTAAAATTGAAATCATTATTAGCATAAAAAATTAGTTATCAAAACTGCTAATTTTCAACATTATTTGCCAGAATATTCACAATTGAATATCAGTTTCGCTGAGGGAGAAATATTTTCGCTGAAGGAGAAAAAAAAAGAAATATAGCCCTTGACAGTCAATCTGTCAAATTTTCTGTATAAAATACATAAATATGAATAAAATATGCTAGTTTACAATAAAAAAATGCCTTCCTTACTTATACATGAACTGGACTATTCGTGTTTTTGTAGTGAATTTTTCTATAACTGATCCGTAGAAGTCTTCTCTACCTCTGATGGTCGCCGAGAGTTCTTTCTCAATTGACAGCAAAGCCAAGCTACTCATCCGCTCTTCTCCTTGGGTAGATCTCTTGAAGATATGTAATTATTTTAAGAACAGAAAAACTCCTCTCCACTGAGGCAGTTGTAGCCGGTATCGTGCAGATAAGCTTAGCCAAGCGGAACACTTCATTAAAAGCGTTTTCTAAATGCTCATTTTACAAAAATTGTATTAACATTCGTGGGCTCTTGTCTTGGAATGTGGCAGTTCTGTAGAGCACAGTCAGTCGATTTTTAAGTCCTTGTTGATGAAAAATGTTGGGATAAATTTTTTCGAGGTCACATAACAGTTTTTCAGGAAACTTTTTCGCTTCAGAAAAAGCTTTTCTCGGGTTTAAAATTTAAAAAAACTGCAATTTTTCCAAAGATGAGAATCGCTCGTTCAAGTGACCCAAAAGGTTATCAATAATTAAAAAGAAAAGCTTTCTGTATCTTTCTTCAGGAGTCAGAGCTTTGTCAATTTCATAAATAGTTCGTTTTCTAGAATAAGCGGGGGGTCCTACCATAGAAACGGTTTTTACCCAAACTGGATTAAAACCAGTAATCTCACACTTACTAAAATTGTCATCTTCAGTGATTGTTTTTGTGGTTAACTTTTGTTTGCAATCAGTACAATGAACGAAACCTTTTCTGTTAATTTTAAGCTGGTTTTAGAAGTCCCGAATAACATTCAAACAAGTCATAATGTCAACGTGTTCACTTTGCAATATGTTGTAAATAACATCAGTTTGCACAAACAAGGGGAAAAAGTGTTCAGGAGAAATACATTTTGGAACATTTCCAAAAACATCACGAAGCCGTAAGCTGCACACCTGTCAGCTGCTTTCCACGCATCAGTATTTTCATGAATATTTGAAAAAAATTGAATAATTGGTTCCCGATATTTTTCTACGGTGTTAACAAGCCGAGATGTAAAGCACCACCTAGTGGGAGCAAACGATGGGATCGACTTTTTTAGTACTCCTGAATAGAAAATGTTCTCTTACTAGAGTGGGACGAAAAAGTCGAAATTCCGTTTAGAGTTGAAAAAAATTGATTACATTCAGAGATTTCAACCATTCCCTGAGACAAGACTAAGTTTAGGACGTGTGCATAGCAGAGCGTATACAAAGCCATTGGATACCCCTGACAAATGTCCCGACATTACTGCAGCTCATAAGTCTGAGCCATAACTTTTTTTTACAATTTATAAATTTTTACAACATTTTTATAATGCTTAAATAAACCGTTTTCTGTTCGATCAGCACTAACGTCTGAAAACCCTATAAACCTCTCTTTTACAACTCCTTCATCATTAACATACCTCAATACAGTTGACAGCTGTTACCTGCTCCTTACATCAAAAGTCTCATCCAACATGATAGAAACAAAATCAGATTTTTCCGTTTCCTTAACAATTGTTTCACTAACAATATTACTGATTACACTAATTAGTTCATTTTGTTTATCACTGGACGTTCCTTTAAATACTGTAGCCGATTCTAAATGCTCATTTAACACTGGATCCCACCTTTTTAATAGATTTAAGGTTTCTATGTAGTTTCCTTTGTTCAAAGATTCACTCTTTTCGTTATGACCACGAAACGGATGGTCTTGTTTCGCTATGAAGCACATAGTCAAAATTTTAAAATCTCCCGATTCTTCTATACTTTTTGATTGTGCAAAGTATTATTAATTTTTAGAGTGTTGCTCAAATCTTCGTCAACTCTTTGTTTTCCGAAATTATTCAGATCCATTACACTTTGGAGATGACTTTCTGATTTTTCATGACTTTTAGCTGATTTAGTGAGCCCACTTAAATTACGAAAACCAATTGAAATCCAGACATTATTGTTAGAAGATTTTGAAAATAAAAGACAAGGCCAGCAAAATAATTTTGATAAAGTTTCATTCCCACACAGCCAATTGTGATACTCACAGTTAGAAACTGTGAAGTGCCTGTTATAAGATCGTCTTTTCTGTGACTAGACATGTCAAGTTCATCAGCGGGGGACACGGACGGCCGCTCTGAATAATAGCCAGCTTCTGCTCAAATGGGAGTGAACTGAATGGTTTTTTTTTTTAAGTTTCACAATCAAATCACAATTTTCTTCAGCATACGCCCTTTCACAACGTGTATTACTGATATCCATATCGAATATGAATCGGCAAACAATTATAACGGTAAAATAATATCACAACAAGAACACTCAACGTATGGCACCAAAACAAAGGCACACGTGTCACAAGTTTCAAAACTCCATTCTAAGACGACACAAAGTTAAGTTCAACCACAGCGCAGTGCATTAACAACAATACAATAAGAACCATACACTAGTCACGTTGGTTGACACAGCAAATTAAGCGACAAACTTTGGGTTTAATTTACAGAGCTTAATGCACAGCTCCCGCAGCACTGGTTAGAAATCACACTAACGGGCGTAATCGGAAATGACACATTCTGCAAACACATTTCACAACATTCATTAAAGATTTCGAAATAATTTTACGGTTTCCCGACAATTTGAATCCTGGAGAGAGTGTTTATCGTTTATTTAGAATCGTTTTTAAATAAATTACATTTGTAACTTCATTTAAAACCAGCGCTACCTCCAACGCCATCAGGGGCGGATTAAGGTCGTTGTTTTGGGGGGGGGTCTTTCTTTACAATCACGACTCGTTCATTCATGACAGAATCACTTAATTGAATGGTGATCGTGATTGGGATCACGGTAATGACCGACTTAGCCCATCACTACTTTTAGCGATGCCAGAGAAAATGCAACAAAATTAAAGGGCTCCTGCTCTTCCATTTTCCTGCTATAAATTGTAGCGCATAGGTATGAATAACTCCGTATTTATAAGGAATAATTCCATATTTATTACTTTTTGATGGAAAAGGGACTGCTGTAAGCATTACACTTCTTCTAATTCAGCATGGTATGCAAATAGAAAAATAGCTTGCATCCATTCACATTTCGGACAGAGGAGTATATTTGTCTTGAGCAAAAACTAAAACCATGCACCAATCTTCCCAATGTGACCATACTCGTTCTCGAAAGAGTCATTTCTCTAAGAGTGCCACACTTAGAGGGCAGGACAATCGCAGCCTTCGCAGAGTTGGTTTTATTTTGCATGATGAGATAAAACGGTAGATTAAGCCCATTTCACACGATACTTGATCCAGCACAAGGTCGACGATACTCGCTAGTATGATAGTTTTCCAGTACCGTGTAATATAGAAACAGCATGCTGGCTAACAGGCATGATAGCTATTATACTCGCTGGACTACTTGAGTTCGTAACTGATGCAGTACTAGTTTGCTCCTAGTTCCCAGTAGGACCTAGTAACCGTCGACCAATCACGTTAACTTTTTCAGTAGCAGTGCGGTCTTCACTTTTTTTAATCAGCGCCTCCTACACTTTTTCGCGGCTGTTACGAATTGGCGGTAAAATCAAGAAATAAGTGTGCGGTGAAAATGTCTCAACAATTGTTTTGGTCGCCTGCTGCCATCGATTGCCTAATAGAAAATTATGGAAAACATGAGCGTTTGTAGAACACAAAATTGGCTGTAACCACAGTAAGGTGATGAGGACAAGGGCATTGCAGGAAATCGCTAATGTCGTGGAGACTTTGAGACCAGGCAGATTGACGTCCGAGCCAAATTGAGCTCCTTGCACACTCAATTTGGTGAAACACCAAAAAGTGAGGGCATTCATGAAAAGTGGATGCTCAACGGATGAGGTACCTATATAAAATCATTACAGTATTTAATTTCACGACGAGATGCATTGACATTGTATGTACGTATGACACTCCGCAGGTTCGTGTACCATCATTAAGGTATTATGACAAACTTCTGTTCCTGCAGGAACATATTGTTCCCAGAAAGAGTAAAGAGACACCGATTGTGAATTATCAATTGGTGCCTATGGTAAGGAGATTTTACTAGAATATTCACATCACTCGTGAAATAAAATTATTTAAGTCAGATGTTTTCCCTGAAATGTTTAGGACTCTATAGAGTATGACAGTCCCGATTTCGTCGAGGGGGAGTATGAAGTGGAACTCATTCCCTCTATGGTCGTGATGGAGACTGACCACACAGGCAAAGACGATAATAGCATTGAAAGTGGCCCAGGAACATCACTCGACCAAATTACAGAATCCAATCCAAAGCCGACAAGGACAAATAAGAAGAGGAATTCTGATGATGCCCTTTTAGGGAAATCCAATATTGTCCTTCAAAATATTGCAAGGGCTTTAGATAAACCACCCACCCTACCACCCAGCTTAAGTAAAATGCACTTTATTAAGTACGTGGGTGGAGTCATAGAGGTGCTGAAAAACAAGAAGAGGAAATTAGAGCTAATTAAGGAAATCCATGATTTAGTTCACGAGGCCCAGGTGGAGGAGTTGGAATAGAGGAAAGCTGTATACTTTTTACATATATTTTTTATTTATGACAAGGAAGCATATTGAAGTAAATGTGCAATAGGTAGTATTTCTAGTCTCTATTGCCATGTTTTTAAAAATGCATATAGGAAGAAGGCTTACCTAATTTCATTTGATAAACAGAGTTCTATTGCACACTGTTCACTTTTATTACTATCAACATGACAGTCATGTGGTCATAATACTTCCAACTGTATCAAACGTACTAGTAGTCTTTAATTTTTTGTAACGAGTCCATATCTGCACATGATGATCACTTTTATTTCTAACTAGGAGAGAATGTTAGGTAGGATGGAAGAATGCAAAAGTCATTTTGAATTAATTGTTTTTATTAGAAGCCTTTTATTCATATTGGCACTTCATTGACACAGTATTGTGGACTAATGTAATCACTCCATTATGAACTTTTACATGTTCCCCCTCTCAACCTCCCCTTCTTGCCAATGAACCCGGCCCACACCATTGAAGTATGTACCTCATAAATTCATCCCTTGTCTCTTTCATTCATATGCCTGCCCAGCTGCTCTAGCATTACCCTGAGCCAGCTGTAAAGGTTGCAAAAAAATGTCTTCCTCCTCCACATCTTCCCCTCTGTTTGGTGGCTGCCTAGCAATCAGAAAATTATGAAGCAGGCAACAGACCTGGGCAATATTTTCGACCTTATTTGTTGGTAGATTTATCTTGGATTAGAGGACCCTTAACTTATTAGCTAAAATGTCAAAGGCATTTTCAACCACCCTCCTGGCCCGGATCAACCTGTAATTAAAAATTTTCTTTTCTAGAGTCAATTCCTTAAACCTGAAAGGTTTCATTATGTTTTCCAAGGGGAAAAGCATCATCAGCAACAATGACATGGAATTCTTATCACCCCCCCTGGTAAAGGTCTTTCCACAGGAATACCTAATAAATTTTCATCCAGGGCACTTTTAAAATTACTCCTTGAGAACACAGTTACATCATTCACACGTCCATTTACTCCCACATTTATCCATAAAAATTTACACTGTGCATCTGCCAAGGCCAATAATATAAGACTATCGTTCCCCTTATAATTTCTATAGAATGAGTCACTGGATTGATGAGGTTGGAAATTGATGTGCATCCCATCTAAAGCCCCAATACAGTAAGGAAAGTTCCGCATAGCTAGGACCTGAGAGGCATTTATTCCCATTCCTCAGCTGAAGAGGGCACCTTGAAAGCAATAAAACAGATTACTCCATGTGTACAGCTCAACAAGTATTATAGCAGCATCCATAATATTTAATACTATAACTACCTTAATCTTATTCATGAGCATCTCAATTATTGCAGCAATGGTTTCAGGAATTATTATTGAAAGCGTATTGGTGGCAATCCTGGAGGAATAATGTAGGCTTCTGAACGTTTCGCCAGTGGCCAAAAACCTCAAAGTAATTGATAATTTGAATAATGAAAGATACCATGGTTAGTGAGTAAAATATAATGCCATCGTAAGATGTGATATGGTCATTTTTAATTGATCCCTTAAAAGTCATTTCATGAATAAATCTCCATGCATGATGCACCTTTCCGAGGTACTAATGCTTTGCCTCATTACTGTATCCTGCCGTGTTATTGAAAGAGATGCTCTTTCCAGGAGCTCCACGTACATATATTCATTCATTCTTAAATAGTGTCGGAACGACATGGTGTCCCCTAACCTGAAAAATGCGTCACAGATTAATAGTAATGTGGGATTAATCAACAGACGAAAATAATACCTTCAGCAAAAGTGAACATGCGCGAGCAGCGGCGCTTCATACGATTCCTTCTTTTGACCACACAGCTTTTACTACGGTGATTTTGCTTATGAGATAAAGACAAATAACACCATCTCTTATGTTATTCAGGTTTCTGGTTCTGTGATTAAATTATTTTATATTATGCGACAGTTTCACCGTACTATGCTGCAGGCTTCGTCGGGATTTTAAGAACAACAATGGTCTTTTTTCAAAAAGTAAATAAACAATTCCAGCAGTTGATGATTTTGAGAAGTAAAAAACTTAATTTCGAATAAGTCTCTTCCAGGTATAAGGGAGTTTATAACTATCCTCTCCATTGATGTTATTTGGTCTTTTTTCTATTTCAATCGCCTCCCTTAAGAGCCGTGGAAAGTAACTGCTTTCTTTGTGTAGTACTCTTGCCGTCTCGATGTCAATGGCGTGACCTTCCTCTAACGTAGTGTGCTCAGCCACGGCAGAGTGATACCAGTCTTTCTTCCGGATTGCACGTTCATGTTCCTTTAATCGGCATTCAATTGCTCTCTTGGTTTGTCCCACATATTATCTCGTACTCTGGAGGTAGTGCTGTATCTTGTGATAATGTTATACTTTTTCATTATTCTACCTATGCGATCGGTCGTACCCGCAATGTAAGGCAGCATAACATACCCCAGAGGTTTAGGAGTCTCCTTCTCTGTAGGTTTTTTTGATGTCACTCTTTCGATTAATTGGTTACTAAAACCATTATTGTTTAATGCCTTCTTCAAATGGTGTATTTCTTGTGTGATGGAATCAAGATCGGAAACTTTTCTGGCGCGATCAAACAGGGTCTTGATAACAGAAGCCTTCTGTTGTGGATGGTGGTGTGAGCGTGCGTGAAGATATCGATCGGTATGAGTTTTCTTTCTGTACACACTATGTCCAAGTGTACCATCATCTTTTCTGTTGACTAGGACATCCAGGAATGGTAGCTGTCCGTCTTTTTCGATTTCCATCGTGAACTGGATCGAAGGATGCTGACTATTCAGATGTAATAGGAACTCCTCGAGTATCTTTGTTCCATGCGGCCAAACGACGAATGTATCGTCAACGTATCTCAACCAAATTGTTGGGTGATGGTCAAAGGGGTTTAACGCTTCTTTTTCAAATGTTTCCATGTATAAGTTGGCGATAACAGGAGAAAGAGGAGACCCCATAGCCTTTTTTCATATATTTCTCCATTCCACATGAAATATAAATTTTTTAAACAGAATTCTGCCAATTAAGGGTAGTACTCGGGAGGCCTTGGTTTGTGAGTTCCTTCAATATATTGATCGAGTCCAATACAGGCACAAAACTCACAAGAATATCAGATGACGTTAATTTTAACTCTTAAATAATTTCGATAAAATGTTCAGAATTTTTTACATGGGAAGAGGTTAAACCAACAAAATAATTTTTTTTTAAATAATTTAATCACAGAACCAGAAACCTGAATAACATATACATGAGCTGCGAAAATCTTCAAAAAAAACCATCTCTTCTTCAGTCAGCCTCTACACGATAACCATTGCTTTTTCTGGTAACAGTTCTTAACAAATGAAATTATAAATAATGCGCGATATCACGCTCATTCCCATTATTGAAAATTAATTTCACTCAGTCCTGTTTCACTGTAGGAAGATTGTAAGCTCTGATTTCCCTGAAATGAACTTCAAAGCAGACACGGCTTGTTTGTTGACACGGTAATCCATCTGACATCCGTATAACAATAGAGGATCGAAATTCGTGCGCGATAAACCTTTCAATTCAAATAATTCCATCGTGAATATACGTATGACTCAAGAGAATGAGCAGTGATTGTGGCATGTATTTAGAATTTTAGATCATTTCTGACTCCAACATTACCTTATTTCGTGTTGTGGCAAGTGAAGGATTCCACGACCTTCTTCTCTTCTCCTTATCCATTCTCTCGCCCAAAGTCTCTGACCTCTTCGAAGGACTCGAACTACGTTCATTCCAGCAATGACAGCAGCTGCAGAGGCCAAAAGTCTCCTTTTTTCGTCATAATTCTCCATTTTTGGGAGCAGTTCGCACGCTAGTAAGTGACAGTATCGCTTCCTCGCAAGAAAAAGTTCAATGATCGTGTGAAACCTCCTAGGACGGTTTCTATCAAGCTAGATTCCGTCCTCAATATCAAGTACTGGCTAGCATACTAGGTCTTAGAGGATGCTGGATCAAGTATCGTGAGAAACGGGCTTTAGATGGTGAGAATAAAATTAGGGAAAATGATTACAGAGTGGAAAGGTTTAAAATGATTTTTTTCGGTGAACGATAAAAGACCATAGTTGCTATTGAGACTTAATAATTGGGTTTTCCGATAGGGAGCGTAGCTAATTATTTGATTCACTCTTTAATGATTGTCTTCGTTAAATTTTTGGAAGAGAGAAGAAAGACAACAAAGCAAATTCATTTCCAATGCAGTGCTAACAGCACGTGTATGTATCTTCATTTACTATGCAGTGCTAACAGCACGTCTCGGATTTTTCCTCCATAACTCTATTACCTCTGTGCATTTATGTAGTAGAAAAATACATAATACCCAGTTTCTATAAAATTGGCAGCACATAGTGTAATGCAACGTATTGACAATTTACCACCTAAGAGGTATTTACAGGTTTTTTCTAATGCTAATTAATCGACGTAGTTTCATTAAGTTTTGTAGGATATGGCGAAGTGCATGTAGGTGAAAACTAACCCCTGCCACACACCCATGCATTTGCTTGCAACGTACTATGTAGATGTACACGGATACGTTACGCTTTCAGCTTTAGTCTCGCGTATTTGAAGCTGTCAATGCGCACCATCTTGTTCCTTTAGAAAATCTACACAGGCAGGTATAGCTTTGGAGTGCGCCGTCGAGGAGTGAAAGATAAGGTCGCTTCATCCAAATTTCCTACAGAAAATATAAAAAAATCAAGCAAAGATTTCATTGGAGTGAACTTGGATAACATCGATATCTAGTGCGCACGTCCGGGATATCTTAGTGTGACGACGCTATCTTATCTGTGATCTAGATTACAAGAAAATGAAGCAATATACGATACCTACCGCCTAACTTGGAAAAATTCAGATGTTAGATACTGACGAAGCGTCGGGGTGAACGGTTGGTTGGTCACGTAGAACTGCTAGTTCCATTTCCTCAATTATTTCGGCTTCAGGACTCAAACGCCAGGGTTCAATTCCCAGACTAAAAAGGCTTCGCAAGGTGGCATGAAGCGGGTGACGTGAAAAGAATTTTCTTGGTCATAATAGAGTTTAAAAAAATTGAACCAAGGGAAGTGTTGTCGAGGCAACCTCACATTTATCTTCGCCGAGAGACCAGCTTTTACCGGAGGCTCGCTGGTGACTAAGCCGATCAACAGTGGTGGTGCCTTTTATCGGGAGCGAAGGAGACGAGATAGGTAGGTAATCTTGCTTAAATAAAAAGTGTTACTATGCATCTCTTGCTATACGGTATAAACTTATACTAGCATAATAACAGTACTATAAAGAATGAAAAACTTTGAAACGGAGTCTTCAAATTGAGAGTATGTTTAAAATTTTATTATCTATAATTGGTCAGGAATGTAATTTGTTTTGACATGCTATTGATGCTGATAGGTTAGTCAACTGTTACGTTATCCAGCGGCTCCCTAATATTCAGCATTTCGCATCTGAACCTACTGCCCTCCATCAGGAGATGTCTGTTGAAAATAAAATACTGCTTATTGCGCAATAAAAGTATCAAAGATCTTTTTCGAAGACGAAAGATAACGATTGAAACTATCAAAACAATACGATAAAAGGTCCTGCAATCTGCCATCGGTTCGGCAATAATGAAAATACCAGCCTCCCTATATGAATTAGTTTGTCGTAGTGTCTATGAATTAGTAGCCTTAGAAATACTATTCAGAAACATGTAGGATCATAACCCGTGTACTGTGCGTTAGCATGTTCGAAAACGTAGCACTCATCTAGTTTCTGGTTTGACCTTGAATTGTCCTACTGGTTGCTTTTTAGTCTGCAAGATATGTGTGCAAACATAGAGTTATGAAAGTACACTTTGAGTACACACAAGGACAAAGAAAAGAAAATTGCCGTACGGTTTCCACAAAATAATTACCAATATGTAATTAATAAGTCACTGCGGTGTACAGGTTGCCACTATCAGAGTTGTTTAGTAGTTACCGAACTGGAAGCTAGCGCAACCGCTGCTTTTGTGCCGTCACTGACGTCTTCGCAGACTAGACCGTATATAAAAGTGAAGAAATGGAAATGATAAATAATGTTGTATTCAAATTCAATTCAGTGTTTAATCTCAAGTAATAACACTCTTTTACAAAAATCATTTAAGACACTAATTGGGTGATAAGAAATCTCAAGCGGAGCAGTAAAACCACTGAGGAAAAGGCAATAAGATTCTCATGAGAAAAGTTTTGGAACATGTGTCATTAGTCTGGGACCCACATGAAGGAGGTTAAATAAAATCCATTAGGAGGATACAAAGAAAGGCAGACAGGTATGTAATGGGTAGACAAAAGACGTCAAGAGAATGTAACTGAACTGCTTAATGTATTGAGATGGGATTCACTTCGAAGAAGAAAAATAAGCACTCAGCGAAATGTTCCACACTTAACGGAGAAAAAGCATGGGGGAAATGAGAAAAAGTGGAAAACCCCAGCTATATAGGGAAAAACGATCATAAATACAAGGTGAAATGTCGGTCGCAAAGGACCGATGTAAAAAAGTTCTCATTCCTCAACAGAACAATAGCTGATTGGAAGTCTTCCTGGAGAACTAATCGAACTCTTTGCCAACAACAAATATTTTTAAGAAAAGGCGCAGAAAAATTATCATGGATAATTGATTTTTTATTTTGTACAGATGATTATTAAAACATTGTTTATTGCTCAGTAAAACTATATGGTGTGGTGTTTGGAATCAATTATTATTAATTAATATCTATATTTATATGAATATTTCTACCTGGCAAATAGCCAACTTGTCGCATTTTTAATAATAATAATGTTTCATAGCTAGGTTTCTAGGTCATCCACTAGTACCGCCATTGCCAGGGACTTTTGCCTCATTTAGCGCCTCTTTTGCAGCTTTATCGGCCTTCTCGTCGCTGGTGATCCCTGCGCCTCGTCTGCTTTCCGCACGCATGAAGCATGGAGTTCGATGAAAAGCCGGTGAAACGGAACCACTACGAATCACTTGCAAGGGAAACCACGACGAAGATCCCTCGCTTGGATGAGAAGGCGGTCAACCGCGAGGCTGCGACGCCCGCGATGGGCATCAACACTTCGGTACCATCCATTCTGGACGGAGAATTGTTCCAAATACTCACCAGAAAGCCTGATGGGGCGATCACCGTCAAGTGCATGCTGTGTCCGTACCCTAAGATAAAGCCTGGGACCATACGCTCGACGGGGAACTTCATTTGCCACATTGCGGTGAGTACATGTGCCACATTGAGATGACAACACGGATTCAGCATATCTTCCATGTAGTATAGTCCGCTCGCGAGCTTTATGAGCTACCAACGATTACAGAAAGTCGCAAATGATATAAAATCACAACGAATGCAGCTCTTTGGCCATTCGTGATTGATACACCCTCGCTCCTCGATCACAATCGGAATGATTATAAACTACTTATTTGAGCTGTGACCTTCCAACCATCTCGGGTCTCTCTGGAAAGTCGCGATTAGTGTAAACTCGCGAGGAACACAACCACGGGGATTGTTCCAAATACTCACTATATAAGAAAGAAAGCCTGATGGGGCGTTCACAGTCAAGTGTATGCTGTGTCCGTACCCAAAGATAAAGCCTGGGAACATACGTTCGATGCGGAACTTCATTTGAAAGCATGGTTCCTGGTGCAACCCTGATGTTGCGTGCAATCACCTCAAAAACACCAATAGCTTTTCTTTGGAAATACTACTTACTGTTTCCTTAATTTACCCTAAAACTAAGCAAATTTTTACCCCAACTACACCTGAAATAAAATTGGCAGTAGATATTACGCACTTCGTGGAGTATGAAAAATTTAATGACAAGCAGTCACTTATTAGAACATTTTTGCGACAAATTACAGAAATGTCACCCAGAGATGGTGGATAGGATGAAGGAAAAGAGACGAGTAAGGCGATCTCAGCAAGGAACCTCGCCTCCAAGGGAAACGGTGTGTGTCCAGCCCATCAACGCCAACCCAAAACCAGAGCAGGAGCTAAAACCTACCAACGTCACTCAGAAAGAGGTAAACAATTAAGGGAAATATAACCTCTCACGGCTAATTAAAAATACATTACTATTACTCCTGCGGCACCCAAGATCATGCTGAGCCAAGAATCTGGTCCAGCCAATACGCGAGTTCCTTCAAGAATAAATGGTCGTCCGGTCTGGATGAAATTCCAACACCAATAATTAAGTCTGTAAAAGAGCATGTTTCTCATCACTTAGCAGACATAATAAACATATCCTTTGCTTAAGGTCGTTTCCCAACTTACCTCCAACTAGCTCTTGTGCGTACTGTTCATAGGAAAGACTCTGTGTGATTCCTACAATTATCGGCCTATTTCTATCCTCCCCAGTTTTTCCAAATTTTGAAAAATGATTTTACACCTGTCTATCTGTTTCTAGATTCACATAGCCTTATTCATGATTCACAACATGACTTCCTAATAATATATCCACAAAAAATGCCTCTTTCTAACATCTGAACTGCATTCATAATGCTCTTAGTTTAGCATTAATTTAGCGAGGGGGTCTCCGCTGTCAACTGTCCTAGAGGACCAGTTTATGAATTACTTGGAAGGTAAATTACTTAACAATAGTGCAGTGTAAACAAAAATGTTTATTTCCAGTTCCGTTATGTGGTCGATCTTTGCAGTGTGGTTCAGCACGGAAAGACAAGTTAACATTTTCCTTAAACGTAATTCACAGCACAACATAATTTGTTTCATTTCTAAGAAGGGAAAGCATGGTTAACTATCTTTTCCTAGATGTGACAATGTCGAAATCAAGAGGAAAATTTCAAATTTTTCGTTAACACACCACCACAGACCTTGTCCATTTCACCCCGCCCTAATAAATTTTAAGTTTTTGTATTTCTTAATTGCGTCTTCAATAATCCTCACCTACGCATCACGCAGCGAAACGTCACGCCGCACAGTGGGCCAAACTGAAAAAAAGCTGGCCAAAATTAATAACTCAAATAATTTCCAGTCCCTATGCAACATCAAGTGCATTTCTTAGGTACCTACTTGGAGCTGATAAACCTGATTTTTTCATTATTTTTTCAATATATCCTACGGATTCCGCGCTATTAATTGCATAAAAATTAAATATGCAATAACAAAGGTTAATTTCGATGGTTGAGTGGTCAAGTTTAAATTCAAAATTTCCTATGATAATTATAAAAATACTGTAATTAATAACGCTAGGAGCTATAAAATCCGTAAAACAATTGTCCAAGTAGAATTTTTATGCATAATAAATTTTAACAAATTATGACTACTGCAACGGAATGGGAGGAATTGAAAATATGTTTCTCGATAAAAATGAACTTGCCTCAAGTTAAAACGTCTATAATTTTTAGCTATAGCTTACGTAGACTACATTTTCACCCAAAAAAATAAATATTAAATAAATTTTTTATTGCAAAATTAGTTTAAAATTGGCTATGTTCCAGTCAATTGCTTGCTGTATGTGTACCACTTTATTAAAATAAAAAAAAAAATAAATAAAATTGCATTTTGCTATAATTTCGTCGCACTACTAGGATCAGGATTCAACATAAATGTAAACCAGAGGTAGAGACAATGATAATTAATTATTTAAATTTTAATATTAAACAAATATTTGTTAATAATATCAATATCAAAAACTTGAATAAATATTTTGAATAATAATATTGATAAAAAGTGTTCACTCATCCTCTGATGACTCGTCATCAATCTCATCTTCACATTCGTTATTCCCATAGTCAATTAGTTTTTTCACTTCTGGATCTAAATCTTTCTTCAATTTACTATTTTGAAATGAAATTGAAGATATCAAGGGATCAGAGGTGAGAAGCAACCTCCGAAATAAATCTTAAATAATCGCCTCTCTTGATATCTGCCACGTATTGTGTTGCCGGAATTTTCTAATATCCTTCTTCCTTGATTCCAAGGCATCTTCTGAAAGTTGTCCAATGGGCAGAATTGCTTCCTTAGATATGTCTGCACCATGAATTAGAAGCTTGTGCACCGTTGGTGGCATATAATACCAAGGGTATTGATAATTTCGCTGTTGCTAGACAGTATAACATTTGCCTTAAATATAAAGTTTCATAATGAAATCCATGCAAGTACACTGGCAGTTAACATTAAAAATAATAAAAACTACAAGTAGCTTAAAAATTCACCCTACTTTCACTGCTTTATATCCAAACGATAGAAAATGTGTAAATGACACTCCAAGCACCGAATATAGCAATGGAGAGGAGATAAGCTACATGAAAATCCTGAGGCATAAACAGTAGTCCGTAAGTTCTCCTGGTTGTTCATTTCGGATATCCTTGCCCCACAAATATAGCACTTCATTGAACTAGCATTATAAAGAGCATTGCACGCCTGAAGTAGACAATTATGAGCTCTTGTAGTATCTTCCTCGATGGATGCGAAGTACACGTAGTGAAGGCACAACGAAACGGAGACGGGTGCAAAGAGATTTTGGTTCCCAGGTACAAGTAGGTAACTATATCCTCATTTGAAACGGTTCTAACGTTGAATAGATCAACCCAGTGTTACACAGCACAGTCACTTAAGGCCGTTTTACACGGGGCACGTCATTGCGCAGGTTAGCACTGCATTCATTTCTCAATCTTGCGTGCAATAATTATTGCGCAGACGAATGCGTTACCTTTAGCGGTAGCTTTACACGGTGTTCGTAAACAAGCATTCATGCACGAAATTTCGTCGTCTGTTGAGTGCGCGAGTAGCGAGTCACTTGTTAGAACAACGAAGAAACTAAATTCTGTGCGCATCGCTGTTGACATGTTGTCACACGTCCTTGTGTGACCAGCTCAAACTATTCCGCAAAGGACAACAAGCAACAACAACTGCACACAATGCAATCCACCAATACAACAAACACTTATCGTCACTCAGCTTCTTCCGGTCCCTACTACTGCGACATCTATCGGAAAAAAAAATTGTTGAAATTGCGAGAATGCGATCTCGGAATTAGAACAGGGGCTATTTTGCCATCTCGCGTTCATGCATTTGCGCATGCGTTCTAGCATTTCACCGCTTTACACGACGCAATTTGAAATGCACGTTCGAATATGCATCAGATTGTGCAATTACGTGCCCCGTGTAAAACGGCCTTTACAGTGGATGTTCACTCGACGCGCTCTAGGACAGCTGATGCATGTGGTACGCGAAAACAACCAGAGAACCCCTAAGGGCTAACTAAGGATTCCGTTTGGCGGAACAAGCTGCGGCAAAGGTCGGCAAAAAGAGGCAAAAAAAGGTGTAAAAAGCATAAATTGAGATGGATTAGGGGAATTAGAAAAGAGTCATTACTGGCAAGGTTGTAAAACCAGCATTGTGGGGCCACCAAGCACGGAGGGACGCAAATCCTCAACCAGGTGGTGCGGGCGCCTGCCGCTTCACGTTTATGACCACGAGCCTTACCCTAAACTCCTCGACCACGGCCTGTCCACGATGCTTGAGGGAAACCTGCAATTCATGGAAAATCCTTTCAAAGATATTTTAGCCTATAACTCTGCTGAGAAACGTCCCAACGACCTCTTCATCGTAGAATCACCAGTCGCCAACGTGGCGAGAAATTGCAATTTGCGACAATATTTACGTTGAATTTAGCCATTTAAGTAGAATGTGCCAAAATCGAAACGAAAATTATTCATAAAATATATATTCAAATTATCAATGCCGTTGAACTGGCATTCCGTCGTCTTCATGCTCGGAAATCGTATACTTTCTTCGCTTAGACCCCACTAGTAGCTGCCACTGTGGCCCGAGTGGCCGGGGTGGCTGGTTGTTAAATGGTTGCTAAAATTAGAATCGCAAGTTATCGCAAGAATTTCCTTCTGAATATTATTCTATATACTTTTCTCTATCACACAGTGCAAATAACTCCGTGTAGCCTGATGTCGATAAAAACGATAATTACCGTTAAACATAAAATTAAATGAAAAAACAGCACAATTTTTGAAAAATTATAAAAATATTAAAAAAAAATAAAACGGAACAAACCTTATCTCAATTCATGCAATAAAGATCAATTTTCAGTATCAAAATACTTCAAAACCAACATTCTAAATAACGGCTCTTTAATAAAGATATATATTTAGCTATTTTCCACGGCAAAATTTCGGTCGCCAAAATCACCCTGACATGCTTTACTTTGACCAGCTGTAAAAATTATCACGTATTCCATGCTCTGTATGGTACCCTATCTTAAAGAACATATGCTTAATAATATAAATCAACTATTTTTGGTTAGTTTGCGCGAACTTCATTTTTCGACTTTTGCCCAGCTTTTTTGGATGTTGGCCCACTGTGCGCCGTTCCTCTCACTTTCCTTTGAAAAGCTGATGAAATAAGTTTATGTGAATATATATGGAGTACTAATCTTTAATTTTTAAACAAGCATGCAAAGAGCAAACGTTTTGTCAAGCAACGATTGGTTGAGTCGTTAATTGAAAGGACCAAAACTGTGTAACTATAGAGATTTCAACGTTGCGGACGAAAATACAGAAGACATTCTTGTTTAATGTTACATTCCTTTTCCAGGTAGAAGAAACAATAGTCGACTTCATCGTTGACGCCATGTTGCCACCATCCATTGTGGACAAGACATCCTTTAAGAGGATCATATCGACAGTCAGCAGATCCAACGCCACCCCAATTTATACGCCAGAAAGCAAATCTCTACTCTCTTCCATCTACCGGCGACATCAACTAGCTACGAAAAAATTAAGAGTGCATTTGTGCGACCAGCAATATCTCTGCACAACTGCTCACGTTTGGACGCAGCGAAAAATGACTTTTTTTGGGATGACCGTTCATTACTTGGAGCGAAGCTCCCTGGAAAGGATGTCCTACGCACTGGCATGCAAGTTTTTACACGGACAAAATACTTCGGAACGGATAGCTGAGGCCATCCATGAAGTTCACAAAGATTACGGCATACTGGACAAGGTGACGCATATCGTCATAGACAATGACAACAAGTTACTAAAGGCCTTCAACAAATACCTAGAGCACTCACCTTCAATCGAGACGGAGGGAGAATGCCTCGTACAAATAAAACAGGAGGGACAACAGCAGCCAAAGACTGATATCGGGTCATATCAATTGAGGAGGCAGATACCTAACAGCTCGAATTTTCATAATGTTGAGTTCCAACCGCAGCAACTAAAGTGCTGTTCACACACATTATATCTCGTAGCCTCCGTCGATGCGGAGCTGTCAAAGATATCAGACCCTCTCTACAAAAAGGCGCACACGTCAGCTTTTTCAAAGGCCCACGATCTTTGGAACCATCTCAAACAGAGTGCCACAACTACCGACATTGCAGAGTCAATGTGGAAAGCGAAGCTTCCCGTTCCAGATGGATCCGACTGGACCACGCTCCAAAAAGCAGTGAGCTGCCTACTGCATCAGAGAGAAAATATCAACCATCTCGGCTCTGATATGGCCAACCTCGAACAATTCCGAGAAACGGATCTCGATTTTCTCCATGAGTGGTCGACGGTGATGGGACCCGTGGCGGCGGCTTTGGACGTCCTCCGTAACGAGCAGATGTGTTTCCTGGGCTGCGTGCTTCCAGCCCTCCACGTTCTCAAGAAGAAACTGGCCGGCCTGGAGGGGAAGCTGGCATGGTGCGTGCAGTTGAGGGAGGTCGTCCTGAACAAGATAGAGGAGCGCTTCGCATCCGTCCTCAACTTGTCCTTGCCAAGCAGCCGAGCATACGTACTCGCGTCCATTTCCCATCCCCGATTCCGCACATCCTGGATTCCGCAGCAGAATTTAGAATCTTGCAAGGCTATGTTTTTCAGGGAGTTCGACAAGATACAGCGCGTAATGAACAGTAGCAACAAGGGTCAAAGCGTCCCGTCCCCTCCCGCGAAATCAGACGAAGACTTCTTCAGCAGTCTCGACGAGGATTCTGACCAGAGGGATTCGGGACACGAGAACGCGATTCAGATGAGGGCGCTCAGCTATCTGGCGAATCCGAGGAAGGAACTGGCCATTCTGCATGAGTTTCCGGTGGTGATGGAGATGTTCCTGAAATACAACACGGCCCTTCCCTCATCTGCATCCGCGGGACGCCTCATTGATGCGAGTCAAATTCATCCCATGGCTACAAGAAATCAATATGACGATCGAACTCTGGAGATGACACTCCTCCTAAAAATTAATTCACAACAAAGTGGTCAGCAGACCAGTTGAATATGGTGACGCAAGACAGTACCAATTACTTGAAAAACTACCTTAGGGATTTCATTATATGTTGATAATATTAAATCATCCCGTGTCGCGTAGAAGTGTTACCCATTCCGTGTGTCAGTGAATGGAACGTCGAAAAACACTTAACAATCACCAATGCCCATTAAGTTTGTAGACGAGATACATTTACATTAAGACTTAATGAAAAGCGATAACCGTCAAATTTGGTGCTCGGTTATCATAATTTACGCGACGAATAGAAGGTCATTGAGACGATAAATACAAAACATTTTTCGTTGGCACTTATTTAAAAGTGGCAGAAAATGGTTCAAGTTCTGAGTTGAAATAAATACAAATTTTCACATAAAATAAATTTTCCACCATACAAATGAATGCTTATTTGGAGTACCGACAGTAGCGGGGATTTTACTGCGGAATTTAGAATCCCTATTGAGACCTATGTACACTGTACAGCCTATCCATACGTGATGGATTTCACATTTTTACTCTTACAAATGTATCTTTTCTTACACAGTATCGGGATCGCGTCAATTACCTCCCAGGAACCTAGGAAATTGTCCCGCGCAAGCAGCAGAGACATCTTAGTGGACGCAATGGCAACCCCAGAAACAAGTTCCCTCCATCTCGCCGGTGAATATTCCGAAACGCTGTCCAGTAAAACTACACAGCCAAGTTACCACAGTGATATGCAGTAAACGCCTATAAATAGGGCATATGATCATTCATCAACTCACCATACATCTAAATCAACTGATTGGGCTCGGGCTAAATTGTGTATGTGTGTGTATGTGTGTGTGTTAGGCGCATCAACATTTTGTTATTAGCGCCTGGATACTGCGTAATTTTAGCAAATAATAAATAGATAAAAAATAAATAAATAAATAGTTAAAATTTATCGCTTTTATTTATGCGTATAACAGCAAGGTATGAGCTATTTAATTAGGATTAAAAGTTATAAATTAAATAAATTAGTTTAAAATTTATGGTCATAATTTATTAAAAATGTCAATATGCTTTAAAAAATTTAAAACACTGTCGATAATATGTGGGTCATTTCCTAAGGCTAGGTCAATCTGTTCCGGGATATTAAAAGTTCTCCTCATCTGAGCAGATTTCTCGCACTCGACCAAGATATGCTTCACTGATAAGGTTGCGCCACAAGGCTCACATACAGGAGGGTTCTCCTTTCGTAGGATAAAGTTATGGGTAAGCCTCGTGTGGCCTATACGGAGTCTTGCAATTTTAACCTCCTCCTGGCGACATCGTCCATTACTGCTCTCCCAGTACTTCAAATTCTTTCGTATTTCCTTCAGCTTGTTATTCTGGACATGGTCCCACAGCTCTTTGAATTTTTGGTGGAAGGAGGCACGGATTAGCCCAATTATATCCGTTGGAGGCAAGATTTGGCTCTGCTGTATCCCAGAGTGGGCAGCAGCTTTCGCAGCGGTGTCTGCATATTCGTTTCCTCGGATACCCACGTGAGAGGGAATCCACAAGAAAGCGATTGATTTTCCTTTATGGAATGCCTCGTAGAGTAGACGTTGGAAGTCCAGTAGTAGGGGATGGACTTGGTACATCCTGTCCAATGACTGAAGGGTGCTTAACGAGTCACTGCAGATTGCAAAAAATTGGTGGTTCTGGTTTAGAATGTTTTTCAGGGCTAAGTTTATCGCTAGAACCTCGGCAGTAAAGATACTTGCTGAAAGAGGGAGGCGGGCTGTGCAGATAGGGATACCATCCTCCACTACAGCCCATCCTACTCCGTCCTTAGGTTTTGATCCGTCGGTGTAGAGGAAATTATAATTATGATATGAGCTTGTGTAATTATGATAAGTATGATATGAGCTTATAATTGTGCGGTTCGTGAAGTTTCCTCCGCGTGGATTGCGGGAGGATTATTACGTAAATTCGAAATAAGATTCGGGAATGAATTCGAATCCCTATCAGAAGTCTTGCCGAATGTACGCTTCCGTACGACCAAGTAAGCACCTTGAACTCGCCAGAATTCGATTCGGAAGCCAGCATCAAGGTACAAATGTTCACAAACCTGCAACAATTTATGCTCAAGAATGCAGGCAGGCAGGCAGGGGGTATGGGAAAATACGGGGTGGGGAATGGGAGGGTAGGGGGGGGAGGGAAGTGAAAAACAGAAAAGCCGTTGGTGGTGAAGGTCAGGCTATAGCGTATATATGTACATGAAAACATGGTGAGTGTGGAAAGTTACTATTGTTTTTCGATTCGGAAGACTTCCCGATGCGACGCGGCAACTTTTCGAAGAAATGATGACGTCACTGTTTCCAGCTAATGAAATTTGAGCGCCAGCGTTCAGTACCGCCACTTTTGGTTTTCCAGCAACAATCATAGGCACATCTGAGAAAGGTAAGCTACCTTTGCATTTACTTAAATTATCACTCCCATTGATGTTTTCTGCTATATAATTCGTTGGTTGGCCTAAATAACTATTTCTGGGTGGTCTTTACTGCTGATGATCGCGGGTAGTCGCATTTTATGACTGAACATCTATGATTGATGTTGAACGTATTAGTGAAAACCTTGTCTGGGTGCAAATGGGCACAGAACAAACTAGCGTTTCAATTAATGCGGCATTTATCAGCGCTTTGCTCAATTATTGGACTGTCATTTAGTGTTCGCCATAAAATATGAGTAATAGTATGAGATGTGTGATAATGTTACGTCATTAACGGACAAAGTCGCATGCTGGAACGCATAGATAGAAAATCAAGAGTTACATACGAGCCACATTATTTCTTTATGCATTTGGGCTGAACAGGACTAGGGAAGCTCGCACGCATCTGCAACAGTTCAAAATACATACGCAAAGTTATGGGCTGTTCGTACATGTTCAAAGGAGTTAAGCTTTTCAGGTTAAAATGTAATTTTTTGGAATATTAAACTCGCTGACAACAAAATCGAAACGTGTAAGTAGCTCTTTGTGAGATAATATAAACTCTATGTGAACTTAAACTACCCAACTTGGCTACAAAATTCGGTGTAGGCCAAGTGTATATTAGTTGAGCATTCGTTTATGCATTGGTAGGTACAACCTTTAACCGGTGCTACGTCGAAAAAATATCAATTTCTATTCAAACACAATGTACATACAATTCTTACGCATGATAGGTTTCTTTTTCAACTCATACAATGTAGCAGTATATGTTGCCTGAACACTTTTGACTGCTAGTAAAAATTCGAATTTTGAAATTGTCTCGGCAATATTTCTACACTGCACACTTACTATATGGAGGAAATATCACATTCTGGCCTTATTATATTTACTTTGCTAACGAATATACACAACCTTGATATAACCTTGTTTAGTGCGTAAAATGTCCACTGTTTTTTGTCTCCTTGGGTGTTTTTATTTAATATGTGATTTTTTCATATCCTGTGGTGACCGTTCTCATATTTTGCGGGTGTAAAGATAGTTTCCGTGTTTAAACAAAAATTTTGCTTTAAATACAAACAGTGTAGTAATTTATTTAGAGTTTTTTATGGTACTTAAATTAGGTATCTCTATAGGCATGAATGTGGCGCAGGATTATCTAAAATCCAAGCTCATTGCTGCAGTTACCTATGATTACATTGACATTAACCATATTATGCAAGTACTTGGAAGTGATTTACTGATTTCCTTTCAGAGGTGGAAAAAGTGAAAGTACCAAGTGTCAGGGTGTCGCCAGAGCAGCGTTTTTTGATGCTGGAGTTCATGGAAGTGCACCCTGAACTGGCTCGAAACCAGTTTTGTGGGGCACAGGGGGCTGCAACAAGGCAGAGATTATGGGCCGGACTGTCGCAGTCGCTCAACTCTTGTGCTACAGGGGTGAACAAATCCACAGAGAAGTGGATTAAGGTTACTATCGAAATAAATATTTACAACTTTTGCTATATTGCGGTCTCATGTCTTCATTGATGTTTTACAAGACGGGGTGCATCAAGTGTTTATCCTCAGAGTTGGCAGAACTGGAAGTCCGACACACAAGGAAAAGGGCAGAGGATGCGAAAGCATGCTGGTGGCACACAGGAATGGCCTCCTTCGCCATCTCCCCTCACAGAAGTGGAAGAAAAGCTCCTCCTAGTCATTGAGACGACAGCTTCTGTGGGGGTTGAAGCAATAAAGGACCCCCTACAGGTATGTGAAGATTCTGATGATTAGGGCATGTATGTCTTTACATACCAATTAGACTTGTATTTAGTTAGTACATTGGTATTACATAATATATGAACTTTCGTATAGTAAATTCATCCGCTACCGTTGGCTAAACAGAAATTCATTATGTTACAAAGTTGATGGTGAGATGCAACTTTCCAGAAGTTACCATTATGTCTTGTAATTTACCTGATAGTAGTTTCACACACGAATTTCCTCTTTCAGTGTCAGATGAATTGCACCACCCAGGCATCACCATCTTCCCTTTTCCTGAGTATTTCTCAGTAAATCACTTAAATTTCTTTGGTGTTTCCTGATGAATTCTCTGAAACACCATCCCCATCCCGCCTCCACATCACCCCTCATTTCCACCTCCCATAATTCTTCCCAATCCCACACCCCATCAAAATCACGACACCCAACGAACCAACTATCATTTCCACCCATAAATTAAGGGTCTGAAGGGAGGGTCAGGAAAAGAAAAAGAGGACAGAATGATGGTGAGTGTTCTTGGTATCTGTTGAAAACTGCTTATAATGTAATTAATTAATGTAATTAACCCTCTTTGATGTATATAATTCAGTTTACTGAAAAAGCATAAGATCACATTTCTCTAAACTCTCTCAATCAAATAAAAATACCTGCTATTTTTAACTTAGTGAGAAGGAGGTGCTCAGGCTAAACAGTGGCACAAGATTTCAATGGACCAATGTGTTTAATTTTTTAAAAATTGGTTATTTATAGAAGAATTTGATTATTCAACATGAGGTTCAGACAGCCACTAATATTGAATTCTGTCCATAATTCGCATTTCTGTGGACTTAATTAACGTAGTATCTCTGAAATAAGATAAAAGTAACTTTTGAAGTACTAATGTAATCCAGTTGCAAAAGTAATCAGCAATATGTAGACCAGTAAGTTTGACTGTTGGAATGAACTCGAGGAATGACCGATGACTCAAGGGATATTCAGTTTCGTGGCATGCAGTCCCATTTTTTTTAATTTTAAACCAGGAAAGATATTTGGTTTTTTTAGTTGAGATAGCCACTAAACATTTGGGTTTCAATGTAACATATTTCTTTTTTCTGCATGTTAAGATAATTCTTTACCATTCCGTTTAGTGATAAATTTCTTTAAACTGTATTTTATATTTGGTTATCAATTGCAAAAATGTTTTTAAATAAGTTTTCCGCTTAAATACTAAATAGCTGGTTTTGGTAGCATTAAGTATGCCTATAATGATAATAATTACTTCTGTTTAATGATCATACAGATACAACTAGCCTTCTTATATTTCATACCATTTTATAGTTATTATTTTATAGTTCCATAAAAATGCTCATTTCAGAAGATAAGAATGCCTCGTTAGATGAGAGAATGGTTCTTTCGGCTGAAACCATGGCAGCTGCATTTAAGAATATGTCAGAAACCTTCCAAGAAATAGGGGAAGTGGTGAAGAAGGTATCCGAATGGCATCAGATTTTCATCCATTATTAAATTTAGGGGCTAAATGGCAGAGGGAATTTTATAGTCTCATTCTTTCCCCGAGGAAACGGATTCATTATATTGCATTGAGGAAAAGAGCTACCATATTTAAAAAAATAATTTTATTCAGCCTTGGAATAAAAAGATGCACAAGCTGCCCGTGTGCATGTCTTTTTGGCATCACAATGCATAAAGTCAGACCAAATAAATAAAAATACATACTTCACGTTATCATTAAGAACATTTACATGTAAAATTTAACAATTAAGTTGCAATATTATGCATTATCCATTTCATTAGTAACCTATTGATCGTTAAGCTTACTGTGGGCAATAAAAGGAAACAAACTTTCTTCATGGACTTGCTGGAAGTATCATGTAAGTTATTATTAGACCCTCCAGTTCACAGAACATATTTCCATTTCCAAACTGAATTCACGACACACTCCTTCATAACATCCAAAATGCCCATTATTTTCCACCATTTTCTACAATTACTCAATATTCTTCCTTCGGTCACTGTCTTTATCCTTGTAAGGCCCTCCCTGAACACACCTTTTTCTATTTTATACAAATATTTGTGAGAAACTTCATTCCCATCTCCATTATTTGGCATTGCCTTCTTCATGTCTTCAACTTTATGTAACTGGTCTTTATGTTCTACTCCACAACCATATTTCACAAGCCATTAAATATTAAGAGCACAAAACCAAAGGCACAAATAAGTGATGTCTTCTCAATCAAAAAATTCATCGTAAACAGGAACATGAAGATACATAAGAGGGTAGATGTAGTGATGTTACGTTGCCTTCTCCAACCTCAACAAAGTCATGTGACACATAACACTCATTCCAATACTCTTGATAATATGCATGGTATGGGCAATGGGTGCAAGATTCGTGTCCGTATTGATTTCTAAAGGTAAAGAGCAACAGCCAGGTACAGATTCTGGTGACGTGTGTACTATCCACGTAACTAATCACCCCCGGAATTAGGGATGACTGGTAATTCCTATGTGGAGAGAAAGAACCTATCATTTTTGTAATGACATTTTTCTTTCTTTGTAGATTCATCAATTTCCTGGAAAGATATTTATTACGAAAATGTTTAAGACGTGTTTATTTTTGCTTATTTTTACTCTTTTCTTTATTAATTTAATACTTCCTTTTTAAAGTGGATGTACGACATCTATTAAAAAAATAAAGTTTTAACTCATACAAACATTGAAATGTTTACTTACTTCCGGATCAGCTTATTTTTTTCCTCTGGCGCCATAGGGAAATGGATCCACTTCGCCAGTAAATACTTCAACGGTATTTAGTGCTGTTGTAACTTCCTCTACAACACTATACGCTGCTCTGGCATAGCCCCAAATTACAGTCACTCCGTGCACTCTTTTAGTAACTCCCTTGACCAAAAAATGCAGTGCACAGAAAACCGGGATGAATGCCTTAAATAAGATATCATGTAAGCATTGCAATTGAGCAATATTTTTTCAGTACCTTAAAATTGCATTCATTTACATTAGGATTGCTGTGCTCCTTCTAGCTTCCATCATATGAGGGCGCAACTCCTCAACCAGTGCCAGAACCATTTCTTTTGTAAGACGGTAGAGCCCCTTAAAAATATCATCCGCAACAGCAAAGGGGTCTGAACCATTCCGGATACCATACAATCTATTCCTGTTAAGTTGATAAATTGCAGCCTCCCTCTTTCCCTTTATCCTCTTCTCAATAGATTTAAACTCTGAATCTCATCCAAGCTTCAATTAAAATGGTTAATTATGCATTACTACCTAGTGAATGTATGGTAAGAAAAAAATGTAAAACTTCTTCTTTTGACCTTAACTTCTGATATTTACACCATAAAGTATATAGAGGTCGATAAAGCACATGTATGGTAAGAGTTTCATGTAAATATATTAAGTATATTTATGGTATACCGTCAGGAATGGGCAGTATTTCCAAAACGAAATTTGAATACACCTGTATTAAAATGTCAAATTTGATTTTGTTTTGCATGTAAGGATACGATGTCAGCCTTGAACTTATTGAGCTAAAGGATAAATAGCCACATACTCATAATTGCAAAATGTACGGAATTTCATCAAGCAACATATTGCTGTCACAATCAAATTTCGGATAATTACTGTACGCAGTTAGTTACCTATAAATAGTAAATAATCAGTATCACCACAAATCACGGTATGAGGACGCCGTACAAAACTTACTGTGAGAACTAGGTTTAAAAACCAGCAAATCGAATTCTGCGACACAATCGTTTGGTTCGTCCACCATTAAAAGTTACATAATTATGGTATGCATTTAAATAAGCAGCCTAAATATTCAGTCATGACAAGCATCACCGGATGGGGATCTCGGCCACTAAAATTTTTGATTCCGAAACAAACATTTGAAGCCTTTTGACTCAAATCAGTTGGTTCAATAACCCTTAAAATTATAATATATGAATTATAAAATTACCTATACAACGTAGTTAATCACTTAGGACCCACAAATCAAGGTAAGAAGATGGTGGCCAAAACTTACAGCGAGAATTTGAGTTGTAAACCAGAAATTCAGATTGTGACACAATCATTTGGTTCAGCCACCGCTATAATTTACATAAAAATATATTACGGTATGAAAAAACAGCGTAAATATTCAGTGGTGACCAGAATCACGGTATTAGGATCTCGGCCAATGTGTAATATGTGAATTCGATTCGAAAAGAAATTCTAAGCCTGTGGTTCAATCGGCGGTTTCTACTTTAAAAAATATATACATTATAAAATTACCTAAGCAGCGTAGTTTATCACTAAGAACACACAACTCACAGTATGTGGATCCCGGCCATAACTTCCGATGCGAATTCGATTCGGAAACTGAGAATTCGAAGCCTCTGAACTAACTCGGAAAGGCAAGCCGTAGTTCGAATCGAACTTAATGACGAAAAATGGGAGGATTGGCTTGCGTGGTCGCACGAATTGCATATCTCTTCGGGATGAGACGAATTGTCGACTCAGGCTGCCGAAACCGAATTTGAATACGGCGCTTACGCGGTAACCCCCTGAAAATGTTGGCATAAGCGGGAATGAAAGGATATACTCTCGATGCCCAAAATGTTCTGACGAACATATATGTATGTATCTACATATATGTATGTATCATACATATATGTATGTATATAGTATACATGTGTACTTGTATGAACAAGTACACATGTATCACTCGAGGGCTCCGTTGAGGAACGCAGCCATTCAAGTATTTTGTAAGGCCATTTAAGCTACTTTTTAACTCCCCTTCCTCAAGTAGGACAACGTAATATTTTATGAATCCCCCCTTCCCTCTCATTCTTACGTAAGTTGTCATACATTTTTAAAACCACCCACATAGATAATAATATATGGGCAATACCATGTCCAAGTCTGCAAAAACTGGCCTCAACCCCTCCGGTTTTGTTATTGTTTATATAATCACAGGCCATATAGACATCTAGAGTGTAAATTTTTATCCGGATATCGATAACGGTTTTCGAGATTTTGCGATTCACAGTAGGTGCGATTCGCAAAATACGTTATCTTTAACAATGAGATTTCTCAAAACAAATGAACGCACATAAGTGATAATACATTTCTCTATAGTATAACAGAAGTTCAGGAGTAACGCCGCGGCGGTAAGTATACAAAGTAAGATTTTTCGGCCGGTAATAACTTTAAAAAGTGATATAAATAAGATCTCAGAAGTGACAAATCTGAAATAAGACTGTCTCGGGCCCCCTCACTCCCCATGTAAAACAAGGTTAGATGAGCTTAACCCCCAAAAACGTCTCGAGTATTACTTGAATGGGCCCCTTGAATGAAGTGGAAAGATTTGAGGACGAATTTAGACATTAACGAACTCCGTACGATTAAGTCCAGCATATTTCACCGTCGTAACGTTCGCAAGAAAATAACAACTTCATACACTGTCTTTATTATAAATAATTCATGAGTGCTGGGAGCATACACCAAGGGGAAGCAATATCGGTGAAACAACCTCGGGGAACAAACGTCCCGACAGCGCCACGCTGACGAAGTCTATCACGACATCCGAAATTTCACTGCGAAATTTGGGATCGTTCCTGAACCGATATAAAATAGCAGATGCGTTTGCAGTCGTGACGAACTCTTTACATTTATCTTTGGAAAAACATTCCGGGTCCGAAGGCGTGAAGTCGTCCCCCAGCAACATCATCGGGTAAAACATGGTCTTCAAGATGGAACCGTAATGCCAGTAAGGTCCGAAGAAATCCTCCCTGAATTCCTCCAACGACCAAGGCGGCGGACCGTATCCGATAACCCTCAAACAGTCCACCATTGACTTGTAATAGTCACCAATCATCTTGTCCAAGTGCTTCACCCTGAGCGACTTACTCGTGCTGAGGCACAGGAAATAAATAAGATCGATGCAAGGATGGCAATATCTAGTTATCTGAAAATCGATGAATTTCGCATCGGTCGGTCTCTCCACACCGTTCGCATCCATCTGGTAACGGAACATCAAGTTGCTCATCCAGCAATCGCCGTGGGTCACCACGTTGCGGCCGTCGGCATTGGGTTTCAGCAGTTTGCAGAGAATCGGCGACATTGCGCAGAGTACCTTCTCGAGCACTTCCAAAGTCCCGGGATCTTTCGGAAGACCGTCGATTTCTTTCACGAGCATCAAAATCGTTGAGGTCATTCCCTTCATGTAATCCGTGAAGAATGGTTTTGGATCGCCGGGTTCGGGTTCATACCAAAGGGAATCCCTGGCGTACAAAGGGAAGGCGTCGATCCAGCTCTGGTTCGAATGGGAGACAAATTCTCTCTCAGCGGCAAACGACAGGGCGTGAAGTCTCCCAAGGGCCTCCATGGCAACGTCACAGTGGTCCAGGTCTAAACCGCTGGATTGGTACCTGGAGTAGGAAAGCAGGGTTATGGTTAGGAGTGCATCCGCATCAATGGTCATATGGAATCTTTCGCTGTTAAATTAGTTAGGGTGTGTTGAAAGCTATGGCCATTCTTCTCAATGCATAAACGCTCAGTTCGCTCACGAAAGTGCAACGTACTGCCTTCAATAATGTTTATACTTATATTTCTTTATTTTATCACCATAAAGCAAATTTTAAGAAGAATGAAAGAAAGGATTCTATTTCTTATCCACGAGTGTACCCAATGTGTCAGGTGCCCTGTTCAAATAAATGCACCTAAAGTGGGCATTAGAAACATTGCGATGAAAAATGCCAGTGTAGAGTATACCCTCACGATGGGTGCAAAATAAAATTTCAAAGCCACTCTGTCATGATCGGTAATAAACAGAGCTCGCCAAATTTTGAGGATACCGGGGCTTGCCACGGTATAACCACAACAGTCTATACAGTCGCGACAAGACGGACAAAATTCTTTCAGCTAGCTGCTATTAGCGCCCCAATCTGCGAACGTGTATAACTACCGTAATGCGGGGTGAGTACGAACACTTGCGACCACTAGCACTATAACCTATTTTCTTCTTCGTGAAGTATTGGAATTTTTGCCTTTGTAGAGAATATCTTACATTATCTCCCTTTGAAGGGGATGCATTATTAAATTGCCGTAAACGGTAACAGTGAGAATAAAACGTAGTTCAAGCGTAATAGCAACCAACCATTCAAACTCATCCTGTATTTCAATTTCATGACTCACTGCGGTACTTCGGATGCCATACCGGCTTTGATTGAGACTCTGTGTGCTGATTGCTGCGACTACGTACTATGTACTTACATTTCATTTGTATTAAGTAAAACTGCAGCGGAAATCGGAAAGAGAATCCAGGAGTGTCATTTTTCCGATTCCCTAAATATCATAACAGGTTTGTTGGTGCATATTGATATTTTTGAAGCTCACATAACGTGAGCGCTCCATAATTCTTTTATTTTCACATGCAAATGTAATTTATTATGATTATTATTCATGTTCGTGCGATGGGTCATCCATTGCCGTAGAAAAGATTGAAACGGGAAAAATGCAGGTTACTTGTGTTTGTATTAAAACATTATTTGCTCTGTTCGGGGCATTTTTAAGAGAGCCAGTTGATAAAAAGAGATTGGTGTGGGCCGCTGTCCGTATAATATTTGATGTACCCAATAATCCGTCTCTAATAAGCTTTCAACGGAAGTTACCTTCCAGAAAGAAAGTCTCTCCGATGGAAAAACTCTAGATACCAATCCCCACATATCAAAAGAAATTACCCTTTAATGGCTTTTTTTTAGCGTTGCTAACGTGTTTCTCTTTCACCCAGTTTCTGCCTATCATTGCGCATTTTTCTCTGATACATAGTTACACCAGGATCATCCAATGAGTGAGCCATTTTTAATTAAATGTCAATAGTTGGAGAAGAGGCTCACTCTCAGAGGTCCTGAGAAAGAACTCAGTAAAGAGAACAAGAGATAGATTTCTTGTTTGAGAAATAACATGACAGTTCTCCGAATTTATAACAGATTGAGTATTAAGCCGTGTTTACACGATGCATTTACCCGCGCGGGTAGATGCGTGAACACAATCACCATCAAAATTTCACCGTGTAAACACTCAAAATTGCGCAAATGCGTGAATGCGTGGACAGAAAATAGCCCCTGTTCTAATTTGGTGAATGTGTTCACGCATCTGTCCAGCCACGTACTTGCGCGGGTAAATGCATCGTGTAAACACGGCTTTACTGGCGGTAGGAAGAACATAGGCAGGAAAATGAAACAAATTTTGGAAGTGCAAGATATAGCCAAAAACTATTTGAAACCTTTTGCCGGGAAATTCATAATAAGTCTATTTCGTGGTCGTTGGTCGCAGTGGTCCAGTGATGCCAAATTATTTTCACTGAGTTTCCTGCATCGCAGTCCTTAAGGTTAAAATTCTTTTCCGAACACTTTAATCTACCCTCAGTTCGTACGTGGCAATGATATATATCGAGGGAATAAATATCAAATGTGGCCTGGATGTAAGAGTTTTTATATTTTTGAAAGAGAAGGCAAAGAACTTAAAATAGGGCCTAAGGTTGGTTAATTTGAGCATGGATAAAATGGCAGTGGTGAGGCATTTGTCGTACAATAATAGTATAGATTACGTCTGTGGCTTAGAGGACTAGGCTTTCTACAGAAGTAGTAACATAGGAAGTCCAGCTATAGTGCCAATGGTAAATGGATTATTCTATAACTTAAAGCAGCCTGTAGGGTATTTATTTTCCTGCCAGTCTGTAAAATAAAAAGATTTTCAAAAGATATTCAAAGCAGCTCTCGAGAAATACTGTCTAAAGCAGCGTTTACCGTGAATACATGTGTGACTGACCAGAGTTTAAACTTTGTTCTGATACGTAAGGTATTAGAAATAACAACCAATTAATCTTAGGTTTATGCACGAAATTATACTATTTTTAATAATATTCAGCATTTGCAGATTAGTTCCAGAAATAATCTATTTAGATATGATTGATTTCATTTATTAGTGTGGAAAGAGAGTGTTGATATCTTCGGAGGTCATTTCTGAGCAGTACCTCCTGGATCCTAAGAATAGATTCAAACTTTTATCCAAAATTAAAAAAAAGCAGTAACTACCCCTGTATTCTCAAAATTGAAGGCGAGTTCTCCAGCACATATACTTGGTCATTCTACAGAAGTATCTGCCCTAAGTACCCATTTTTCTAGTGAATTAGTCTTTTCAGTCTCTGACAACACCAAACTGTGTAAAACGGTAAATGATTTATTCGATATTTTCAACTCCCACGGCATTATTTCAGCTGCGCGGCTGATAGGTACTATCACAACAGAATATGAACACATCGACGTCCTCGAGGCAATGAAAAAGTGGCTAGGGTCAATCAGGCTAATTGACCATTAAGGAAATGATAAGTAAAGAGATAAGTAGAAGATATAAAAGATAAGTAAGAAGTAAAATTTGTTAAAGGTTGAGTTCTAACCATCAACTCTTTGCAAGAGATTTGGAAAGAGCTGAGAACCAAAGCCCTTTAGATAGATGTCTTGTAACAAGAAAAATCAAACATGACTTATTGGAGAATTTCTTCTCTGCTATCCGCTACAAGTTTCCGTCTTTTTCCAGTATGTACCCGGTTTACTTCAAATTCAAATGCAAAGAGATTTAACTCCTCTTTCAATATCTGTTTTTTGAATCGTTTCTGAGGCTATTTCTTCCAGCAACTATGAACTATTCGAAAACCAGGAAGGAATCCTTGATAGCTTGAAAGAAGTGGTTGGTCAAAACATGATTTCTTGTTTTGTATAATTTTTTACCGAGTAGCCAAAAATAAAGGGCTTAGAAATACAGATATGGTATGATATATGTTTTTGGCTATTTTCTGATAAAACTGCTTTCACTGCATGGTTGTGAAATTAAGTGCTTCCACATATGAAAAATATCAGAGTAGAAAAAATTATTAACACGCTTTAAAAACTTTTAAAGTTGTGAACTTTTATCATTGAGGTCTTATACATATTGTGCAGTAAGAAACTGAATTGATTTTTCGAGGAATATTCATCAATGTTGATGATTAAAATAGATAGTGTTGTTTATGAATATAAATAGGGCGTCTGTTGTGGATGTGATTTGTGAATAAAACAAAATGTCCCTTCCAGAAAGATGCAGTTCAGAACTGAAACATTTGCTCGTTAGAATCTTTGCTAGGACATGAGTTTATTTATTATTTTGAAATTGGACAATCAGGGTCTCTCTAACTACAAAAATAAAAGGTATAAACAGGACTTTAACGAGAATAATACAGGTTACTGATTAGAATTGATTGTGCGAAAAAGCATTGTTTCGAGGCTCCTCTTGTGTTTTCGTTCCTCGCAACAATTGCAAAAATGTAATGGTGACTTAAGAAATACTCGTACGTGTGCTTTCCTTTTTTGACATTATGCCACTTAAAAATTCAGAATAGATATACATCATGTCATAAGCTATCAGTCCTAGACTGGGGAAACAAACTACTCGGTACGTATTCCAAAAATTGAAGACAGTTTTTGCCCCTTCTTTGAATTGTCCATTTAACCATTTGAACCATTTAACAGATCATTTATTCCGCGAGCGATAGTGACTTCGGTGCTCTGAATGAGATTACGTTAATTTAAAGAGGATGAAAAAGATGTCACAATAAAGCATTAACCGCAAAAATCAAATGTTTGCACGGCAATGCAAATGTTGGCGAGAGTGGTCAAAGCTTCATATACACCGCATTGTAAGTAGTTATACACGTTCACCACTAGAGGCGCTTCGTCGGCGCGCTGCAAGTCTGTATAGGGAAAATTACATTGATTGACGCGACTGTATAGACTGCGGTATAACTGGTTTTACCTTATACGGAGTCACCCGCAAGTGCACATTAGTGCGATATTCTGCAGAGGAAAAATCATTCGCTTTGACCGGGATTCGAACCGGATCACTCAATATCGATCTATAGGTCGCATCTGGAAAAATTTCAGTTTACGAATATGAGTTCATGTATGTTTACATTACTAACTTTCTCCCCTAGTAACTCGAAAGCCAGTAAAATGTTCCCCGTGAACCCTAGTAAACTTATTTACGTTTTTGTTGACCACGGAAGACTAGCAAAGATTATATACACTGGTTACTAGGGTTGAATGATGATTACTAGCTTTCGAGTTACTGCCATAGAAAGCTAGTAATGTAAACGGGGCATACGAGGAGCAATTCCTATAAGTTTAAATTTTATTTGTGCTTTGTACTAACTTTGGTACTTTAATGACAGACTCATTTTCAATTTGGGCGTGTAAACATTAAGTTTATTTCGGAAACATCGCCCTCATTTGAGTTATTGATAATATTTAAGTTATGATTTCATGAGCAATCGTCGCGAAAGGACAAAATTAAGTTAATCATAAAGGTTCCATATCAAAAGAAAAATTCAATGGAAGTAAGAATTGATTCGATCGATGGAAGCAGTGTTACTTATTTTTAAGCGTTTACATTGATACGACCAAACTTGAGTTTTTGAGATATGTTATAGCAAATAGAACCCTTTCTTTTATGTTACTTTCTCAATTTGCCTCACGATAACCTATCGTTATCGTGAGGCTGTTACCGTGGTTATCCGTTGTGCTGTAGTTACGCATACCACTTCACAAGATAAATTGGGGTAATTTTCTCATATATAATAACAACGCATAAACTATTCACCGAAAGAATAGTACAGCATGACAATTCTTCCATTATGAGTAGGTTACTTAGGAGGAATAGTACCATTTTCGGTTGATTTTAGCTTTTTAATAGCCGGTCAGCCATTCTCTTTATTTTTGAAAGATTATTTTTTTATTACGTTCCAACTATGCAAACTAATTTATTCATTTGCAAAAATCTCATACAAACATTGCACTTGATATACACACAGGAGCAAGATAGTACAATTGGTTTTAGAATATAATTTACCCCATAAATAATGCAATTTAGGCATCTACTTATCATTTTATGAAGTATAGGATACAACAAATTGTTGGAGCATGTAAAGAATAATTTTCCAACATGAGGATACCTATAGTTGGAAATAAAAACCTAATAAAAGGTATTAATTAATATAATACAGAGAAGTAAATATGTTACGGAAGTATAATAAGGTGCTATGAAAAGAGCTTTAGAAACTCTAAACATATTTATATAACAATGGATGTAGGATGCATTGTTGATATTTCCTGAATTGTGAGTTTTAACCTTCATCAACATGAGTTTTAATAAAAAGCACATAAGGAAGAATGAGCTAGCAACTCTGCTGTGTCAGCGAATGCAGCAAAACAGCAGGAACCGGTGGTCAAAAGACGATACCTTCGAGATGCCACTGATCCCTATAGTCTTCCTGATGACAATGTGATCTATTCTTTAGACTTTCTCAGGATATTCTTCGTTACCTATATGATTCCTTGAGAAATTCATGAAAGCGTCACCAAAGTCTTTCCCTCTCAGTGAAATCACAGGTTCAAAGCCGCTAATTCTTTTCAAAAACCCTAATTTCAAAGCTCATGAAAATTTCTCACGTATTTCGTAGTCCCATAAGTCCCTCCATGTAGCACTATTATTCTGTGCAACGGGATCTTACGAGCGTTGTGTCGGACAGGACAGTCTTCTGTCATTTTCCCAGTCAGCTGTGGGCAATGCTATTAGTGATGCTGCAAAGGGAATTCGAGATTTGCTCGGGGCCACAAGGGTGAGCTTTCCTACATCAGCTGAAAGGAGGCAAACTGTAAAACAAATGCACCAATGCAGAGAGCACTTAAGATTTCAGTTGACTTTCAGCTCAAAGGCCTAGGAAAATTGAAACAAAATTTTAAAAAACTCTAAATATTATAGCACTTGACACTGAACTACATTGTATTACATATAAAGGACCAACAATCTGGCACAAACTTGTATTACCACATACCTCAGAGAAACAAAAATGCCAACTATGCAATTTTATATAATGCAAGAACTTCACGGAATATACTTGTGAATTTCATCTAGTAACTCGTATATTTAATTTAGTATAGATATGTCTAGCATATTGTCGTGTCCCGACATTTCGGCAGCGCGACCTTGCGACATCGCGACCTTTTGACATTTCGACGTCGCGACCTTCTCGGCATCTTTTCGGTGGTCGGCATCTTTTTAGGTGGGCCGCGATTCGTTATCTCCCACAACGAACCGCGCCATCCACCTTAGCTTAATGACACCGGGCCAGATTCTTCTTTTCGGCATGCCACCAGGCATAGATTCGGGATCTCCACTTTTTGAGTATATTCTCCTTATTACGACTTTACATAAAAGTTAAAATTTAAGGAGATCTCTATCTAAAACTTTCCCTTCACCAAGGTGACCCCACCTCGACGCCGCCTTGACTCAAAGCGGCTTCCATCATTAAAACCGCAGATTCCGTCCGGCCTCTCATACTTCTTGTCACTCGAGAATATAATTCTCGTCAACATCTAACTACGTAATCAGCATGGGAACTTTCCAGAGGTTCTCTTTCTTGCCCAAATAAGGTTAGGCTTTGCCATAGACAACGCCCTAAGAAGCTTCTAGAACAAGGGAGGGGATAAAGGGGGTTAGAATATAAAAACCCTTTTCGGACGGGAGCTCTCTCTCTGTCTCTCTGGTCTTTGCTGTTAGACGTTCCGTTCCTTCAGCCGCATTTCGCCGCCAATCGACTCCTCGACCAACATCCACACTCGTGCATCTGAGACGCTGTGAGAGGACCATCCTTCCCTTCGTCCCGTTGCGACCAACTTCACTTCAAGATGTACGGCATGGAGTAAGCATAACCTAACATGTATTGAATGACAATAAATGGATTTTACTTAAGGAACAAAAGAGCGAGTTCCTTTTGATTGATTCCCAAGGTTTGACCCCTGAAAAATCTGAGTTACGACCCCAAAAGCAAGTCGACCCTAACCGGGCCACGACAAAATATTTACAAGCATATTATTTACGAAAAACCATGGATGAAAGAGAAATTTTATTTTTTTTAAATATTATTTCACTTAGTTTCGTGGCATTTGAGGAACGGAAGGGGTAATTTAATGCACTGACTGCACCCGCATTACCATAGTGAAACTTGTTAGTCATGAAGAGGCTTTTGTTAACCGTAAGGGATATCACTCTATAGATACTGAAGCAGTAAGACTACATTAGTATTTCAAAGAAAATACATTTGTAATGCTTATTCTCAAACGAATGAACTTGATATGTATCAGTATTCGCGCTATTCAATTGATCGACAAAGAGGTGATATCATGAATATTATCAATTAAACTATAATAACAGTTTCATTAGGAAGTAATATTTATAAGTTTTCATGGGTTAGCTTTATTCTTCTTTAAGTATAGGAGTCATTCGCGGCTCATTTTCGCCGTTTTGCGTATTCCGCCATAATAGGTTCCTTCAGAGGCTATTCCTATCTCCATTCGGAACGACTCTCCTGAATCAGGTTGGAGCGACCTTCTCAGGACACGGAAGTGGACCACGTCAAAATCACGGAATTAGTTGTACGAGATGAGTACCTGCGGCTGGGAGTCCTGTATCCGTCGTCCCCGAGATCTTGCAGGATGATGGCATCGTCGACGCCCCCATACGACGCCGCGTAGCAGACAGGAATCGGAACACCAACCCTGCCTTTGGATACCTCGAACATTTCCGGCAGGAACTTCTCCAGATACGTTCCTTCCCTATCGAAGAACTGGGAGGAATTCACAAGCCCCAACTGGTATTCGTCAACTGGTAAGCGTTTGACGAAGAACGTATGCCAGCGAGTTTCCTGTTCGCCATCGAAACAGTAGGGAACACGGATTCGCAACACTATTGAAGTGAATCCTTCGACTCCTGCAGTTGCCCTCTTCGCCTCCACTCCCTCCAGCAACTTCACGTCAGTCCGGTTGGTTAACTTCACCAGGGAACAGTGCAAAAGGTTCTTGGAAACACTTCTTGAGTCATCCATGACACTCATTATGCAGAGCTGATTCCTTGACAAGTTACGAGCACAATGTATAACCTCTTCTTTTCCAAAATCTCATCAAAACGAAAGAGAAAATGTCGCGGAAACACCTTATCACAATTCCCTTGCAGTCAAGTCAATGAACAGATAAACCCCAATCATCTTTTATCACGATAACGTAATCTCAAACTCGAATCAGATAAGGACTCGACACTGCACTCTCTTGCAAAATGTATAGAATAATATATTCTTTCCAACAGTAGTGGTAGTAGGTTTATTGGGTGCGTCGACAGCTAAGGTCATTTTGCACCGCGCGCAACCTAATCCATGTCAATACAACTTTATAGGAAGTGAAATTCAATATTTATTCACTAAGAATTAAAATTTTAAATACCAGAGAAGCAATAACATAAATCGTGTTTCCAATTTAAACATTAGATTTTAAAGTGCCTTAAATATGTCAATACATTTTAGGAATTCGACTACGCGACCGAGGGCAATAAGGTTATTGCCGAGAACTTTTTCTAGCCCACCACTGATGTCATATCTTTCTCGAAGAACTCGGTACCTTTCACAAGCCGTCAAAGTGTGTCTCACACTCAATGGGCAGTCGCATTCATCACAGCGAGGTGGAATCTTCTCTTCGGTGAAGAGGTATGAGTGGGTCAGGACACAGTGCCCTATTCTCAGTCGCGTGATGACAACTTCCTCCCTATGACAGCTCCTGACGGAAGAGGCCCACGCCTGCGTATCTGCTTTTAGGCCGCGCAATTTATTTCCCATTTGGCTCCTCCGCGGGGGTTATTACGTAACTCATAAGGACGGCGTTGTGGGGTGAAAGTCTTTATCATAAGGACCCCCAGTGAGCACACCGACTTGAGCGATTACGGAACTCATAAGGCCGTCTTTATGGAGTGAAAAGTCTTTATCATGAAGACCGAAAATAAAGCCAGCTCAAGAGGGGTCTTTATGAAGATAAGGACCAAGATGGCGTGTTTGCGCAGGGGTTAATTCTGCGAACTCACGAGATTTATAATAATTATCAAAGCCTATGTGAAGAACAACATTAAAAGTAACAAGTTTTATCACTTAGGAGAGTTGCGAAATGTTTTTAAAACATTTCCGAGTTTCAAATCAAATGAATTGTCGAGACTCAGGAGTATTTCTGATGACAGTTCACTTCCGAGGACTCGTGAAGTATATTAAATTAATAATCAAAAGCAATGCGAAGAATATATGACTAGAAGTACGAGTTTACAATGAAGTGAGTTGCGAACTGTTTTTAAAATATTTCTGAGTTTCAAAGCTATTGAATTGTTGAGTCCGGGAGCATTTCTGACGGTGCAGCATACGGCTGAGCTTTTCATACAAGTTAGTGTAGATTAGATTGACACTACTCGTATTTCATGCAATAGAAGGTTATACGAAGAGACAAATACAGATGTCATCGTATTCTATAGTGTAATTATCCCTGCCGCTCATGTCACCCCGGAAAGATGTGCGTTTATAGTTTCTCATTTCAAATACGCGTCACTGTCACTTTTTCAGACCAACATTCCTCAAATGTAAACTCTCTGGGGAAATATATACACGTTCAAGAAATATAAAAACTGTCGGTGCTTACTTCGTGAACGCTTGATATGCTCTTTCCACTATTTTCTGTAAGGTGACATTCGAAAGACACTTTTGCAGGTAGCACGCCCAATAAACTTTTAGCTATTCTTCGATCGTTTTCGCGCACGATTATCACAGAAATACACATTAATTTATCAGTCTCATTCACACTTTGCAATGTTTTAAAAACAAACCCTGTGCACATTGTGCAAACTCATTTTTTCTGCACATTAGTCGAAAGAATTCTCTTTATTTTTCGACTGCACGTAGCATACACCCGAAACGGATTTCTCACTCTTTATTTCCACCAGTGTAACTCACTAAAGTAGCAATTACGTAATAATAAAGATAATGCAAAACTCTTTCAGGAAATAATGACTGAAAAACATACTCAACCTGCATCATTAAAATAAAGAATGTTTATTTACATTCCTGGCGAGGACCGTCGCTAAACGATACTCATTTTTTTCATGTTTGCTTTTCGTTGAATATGACGTCCCATGCATTTGGTCCACTGTTCCACAGAGGAATGTCAAGCATTTCATTGGTCGATACATATTCCGAGAGAGTTGCACAGACTTGAACAAAGAATTTGTCATAACACTGTCTTTATGGTGATAACGACCCTGCTCAACACTTCTACCTTGAGTTCCGTAATCACTAGGGTAGATATATTCAGGCCAGGACAGTCGGTATTTAACGCAGTCCTTATTTAACGCCGAGAGTACCGTAATAACCCCCACGAGTCCTTCCATCTCTGTGCACATATTTTTTAGGGTACACTTTAGGTCCTCTGCCGGTACCAGAAAAGAAAAGGCTTCGAGGTCGTTCAGAGCTTCCTTCACTGCTGAGTCAGCCTTCTCGTTTCCGTCTATTCCCACATGCCCAGGAACCCATGAAAATCTTACTCTTATTCCCTTTTTATTAAGAGAAAGAAGGGCATAATGTACATCCTGAACGATAGGACTGAGTGGGGAAAAGTCGGAAATTGCTTTCAATGTGCTCAAAGAGTCTGTGCAGATTATAAAAGACTTATTATAGCCATGTATGCCGTAGATAGCCATCTTTATAGCGAACAGTTCAGCTGTGTAAACACTACACAGCGAACTGAGCTTCGCTTTCACGACTCCGTGATTAGGGGAGTATACTGCGCACGCATAGGCTGAATTGGACTTGGATCCAACCGTATATATAGGGATGGTATCCGGGTGGGAATTAAGCATTTCCTTGAACATTACCTGGTACACTGAATCGATGATGAAGGATATTTGTAACTTATTCAGTTCAAGGTGAATATCTGGTCGTGGTATATTCCATGGAGCGTGGGTGGAATAAAATACCGGGTATACTTCCGGAAGAGAGAAATTATTATCTTCAGTAAAATTGCTAAAACGTACACTTAAAGAGCCAGTGGCCCTTCTCCGTCCATTAAAATTGACTAAAAATCATTAGTTAATAACAGTATCGTAACATGGATGCTTTGTCATTGATAAAAGCTTTGCCACGTAGGACCACATCAGCACGTTCCTGCGGACATACAGAGGGGGCTCTCCGGCGTGAGCATAGACGCTCAGAACCGGACTAGCCCTGAAAGCGCCGGTGGCCAGTCGCAATCCAGCATTGTGAACCGTTGTCAAAGGCCTCAGGTACGACTCTCGTCCGGAGGAGTAGACGAAAGAGCCGTAGTTCAGACGAGATCTAATGAGGAAACGGTACAGTAAAGGCATCGTGGTGCGATCTGCACCCCAGTTCGAGTTAGTTAGAACTTTTAAAATATTTAAGGCAAGACACAACGTAGAAACCATCCACGTTCCGCCAAGCGAACTGAAAGAACGACTAACGAGAGCAAAGGATAGAATTGGTCTCCGTACCCCCAGTATCTACCGTGTCTAATGTGAGTGCGGCAGAGTTTACGTCGGTGAGACGGGACGCACGATGGAAACGAGGCAGAAAGAGCATAAGCGGTACCTGAGACTGGGAAGTAAATCAACAATTGCCCAACATTGCTTATCCAACAACCACTCCATCCACTTCGAAGAACCCAACATAGTGGCTTTGTAAGTATCCATAGTAAAATAATAACTGATTATTTGGATGAATAATCATCGATTCGTGAACTACGGTCTGAAGCGTAATTAATTGGAGTTTGGCTGACATGTTGTTTGGGTAGTTGGGTCTGGGTTGCAGATGAATTAGAAGAAGATGAAGTCCCAGTGGATCATCCCAATGACAAAATTGCTGATGGTCTTGCAGCACGAAGAGAAATGGTTCGCCTGTATTTGGAATGATAAGGATTTACATTCAATAATTTTACAGTAGGATGAAAATGAAAATAATGATAAACCTTTAAAACATTTAATTAAGTAAAAAATGTTGATTGTTTTAAAGTATAATATACTAATAATGGAAATAAAAAAATGGAAATAATAAGAATCTTTTGAAAAAAAAATTTTTCCTAATAAATCAATCTTCTTTTGTTTTTGTTCTTTCAGTTCAAAAAGTTACATTTCATGGGTACCTTTTATGTTCAATGACTCTTGTTTTAGTTAAAAAAGAATATCATCCTGCTTTATCAGTCTTTTTGATCTTTCGTCATCCATTTCAAGTAGGTATTGTCTCTTAACTGACTGCAACTTTGGCCATTAGAGCACATTTTTTTTGTACGCTTTTTTTCCTCCTCAATGAATGACAATGGCCACTTCCGGGGATTTTTGGATGTCAGCATTGGCGTTGAAGTGGAATGACCTGGGATAGTGATGTAGTCTATTGGGAGGGGTGTCTGCTCCACCAAAATATATTCAGTGCTTGGAACTCCACTGGCCCTTTTCGTTGATGAATTACCGTAGTCACCAGGTGCTCAAGAGCCCGGGCTGCTGCACGTCCAGAGGGGCCTGGTTTTTGTGACCCCCCCTCCCCCTTCTAAAAAAACTTTATGCGTTAAAAACGCGTTTCAGGTCGTTTCGGGCAAAAGGTTTGCAAATAATATATAAACGACCGAAAAACTTTAGATGCGATAAACATCTTATTTTATTTACGTTAAAATCGGGCCCCGGGCGGGAATCCCCGCCTTCTCGCCCTAGCCACGGAATGGAATAAAACTGCCCCGTGTGAGAGAGAGACTGGCGGCGAATAGCCGTTTAAGGGGAAGGGATACACTCCCCTTCCTCGTACTGAGGGACGTGAAAGACGAAAAAATTGTTTATTTTCCGCTGGGCTGACAATACGCATCGGTATTGCCCTGCTGGGCCAGCTGCTGACAGGCAAACGAAGACTTTCAATGTGGAAGAAAATACGAGCCTTGAAAAAATTGGAGTGGCTATGATGCCGCTTATCCGTTGATTACCAATGACACCAGTAATCATACGGAAAATTTTGCCTATTGCAGCCAACTTTTCTGGCGGTAAACAAGTGAATAGGGGCAAAAGGGGATCACATCAGCACAGGGCTTACGGCGCTGGTCTCGATTTTCAGCTAGGGCCTATGTGGAGGTATTTAGCTTGGAAAGCTCTGAGGCAGAATTACCCACAAGGCTGCCAAATTCACAAGCCAAAGAAGGCGTTTTCAGCGTTAGCAAGCAGTAAAGAGATGTCTAGCCAAGCAAGGCTTCAAGAAACAAAAAAATGTGGCAAATAAGAATAATGGGGCTAACTACGGTGAAATGCGCCGAAAATTGGACTGGACCGTGAAGAATTCAAGACAGAAGTGGACGCACTAATGGAAAAATTAGAAGTTACTCCAGCTTCTAGAGACTTTCTAGAGTTTTTTTGGTGCGTCGACGGCTAGGGTCATTTGCACCAAGCTCAGTCCCTTTGACGCATTAAAACTAGATCTCTACAAAATGTAACTACTAATTTTATGAATTTCTATTTTATGAGTAATGCATGAGTGCACGCTAAATATATTAAATTAAAAAAACCTATTTCTTTGAAATACAATAAAATTCGGCTTAGGCTAACCGGATCGTCCCCTAGATGCGTATCTAGGCTACCCGTGATGGCCATTCTACTGCGTATAACCCGGTATTTAGTGCACGTTGTCAGTAGGTGATTTACAGTGAGAGAGGCGTCACAATCATCGCACTGTGGAGGGGTCTTTTCAGCAGTAAATAGAAAGGAGTGTGTAAAATGGCAGTGCCCAATCCTCAAACGGGTGATTGCGACCTCATCCCTACGTTTGCCTCTGGAAGAGGAAGGCCACGCTGAAATTTCAGGTTTGATGCTACGCAGCTTGTTATTCTGAAGATTCCGCCATGTTCCTCTCCAGTCCTCCAAGAGTACAGGCCGTAGCGTAGCTTTTAGGTCGTCCGCGTGGACCACCGCAATATCAATTTGGTGGTTTCCCAATGTTTCTTTTGCTGCGGCGTCGGCTTTCTCGTTACCCGTAATCCCTACGTGCCCAGGTATCCATAAAAACATGACTCTTACTTCTTTTTCCGAAAGTTTTAAGAGGGCAGTTTGAATTTCCTGTACGATGGGATTAAAGGAGGAAAATGCGGAGATCGATTGCAGTGAACTTAACGACTCAGTGCATATCATGAAAGATTTCCGACGGCAGTCAATGCTGGTTAAGGCCATCTTTATTGCAGTGAGTTCGGCAGTAAATGTGCTACACATCGCACTGATTTTCGCTTTTAAAACTCCGTGGAAAGAAGAAGTTACTGCAGATCCGCAAGCAGATGATGACTTCGCCCCATCCGTATAGACAGGTACGAAGTCAGGATATTGCACGAGAAATTCCTTGAAGAGCTGTTGGTATTCACATGGCGTAGTGCTCGACTTCAGGGACTTATGCAAGTCCAGCCTAATATCTGGAGGTGGTAGAGACCACGGAGGAATGTCAAGGTACCCTACTGGGTACACATCAGGGAGAGAGAAATTATTTTTCTCCAACAATTCATTGAACCTTATGCTTAAAGGCCTTATGGCCCTCGTCCGTCTGTTAAACACATTTAAAAACCGTGGCTGGAAAACAATATTAAAACAAGGGTGCCTCCTCATTGATAAAAGCTTTGAGGCATAGTTCGACATAAGGATATTTCTGCGGGTAGCCAATGGTGGTTCCCCTGCGTCTGAATAAATACTAAAAATTGGAGAGGTCCTAAATGCTCCCGTGGCCAGTCGCAATCCAGCATTATGTACAACAGCCAGCGGCCTTAAATAAGACTTCCTGCCAGAAGAGTAGACAAAAGCGCCGTAATCGAGTTTTGACTCGAGTCGAAGATGAATGGTTTCCGCTTCTCGGAAGAGAAAACGAAGTGTATTCACTTCCACCGGCGTAGAGGTGACCATCCAACACCAACACTGCGTCTTGGCAATATTAATTTGCCTTTTGTGAACTCAGTTCGTTTTTTGGGGTTGACCCTGGACCGCCTATTAAATTGGCGAGACCACATCAACGACTTGAGAAACAGGTGTTCGAAAACATTAAATATTTTACGTTATTTAAGCCATTCCACATGGGGTGCAGATCGCCAGACATTTTTGCTATTGTATCGAGCATTAGTCCGGTCAAAACTCGATTACGGCGCTTTTGTCTACTCTTCTGGCAGGAAGTCTAGAGACTGGAGAAAGACACGCAAGGTTAATCGCAGGAGGAAAGATGGTGGGAAGATCCAACTTTAGAGTTATCTGCAAAAGGCGTATAACAAGTAAATGGACCCCGATTGCAAAACGTCTACTGTACGAGAGTAAGTTTAATAATGAAGCAACACAATATGGGCATATGCACAAAAAGGAAGCGACAAGGCAGTACGAGTAAATCTCAGAACGTCAGATCTACATCAGGGCTTTTCTTTGACCTAAAGCAATGCTACTTCGCCGCTTCTCCGGATGGCATAACCGATGATGGGGGTATTATTGAAGTAAATTGTCCCAAATCTGCTGAAAATTTTACGTTAGAAGAGGCAGCAAAAAAGATGAAGTACTTTTGTCTTGACCAAAATCTTCAATTTAAAAAAATGTCATAATTACTATTACCAGGTTCAAGGCCAACTGCATGCCACACTGCGACTTTGTGGTATGGACTAAGAAAGATTGCAACATTACTAGAATTTTAAGGGACGACGAACTTTGGTCAAACAAAATGGAACTTATATTAGTATTTTTCTGCCACGAAGTTCTTCTGCCTTAAATAATCAATCCTAAACTGTGTAGATCAATGGATTTACGAAAGCCGGAGTTTCCTTCAAAATAGTTTATTTTAACCCATGTAAGGGTGTGAAAATGGAAAGAAAAATTAACTTCTTTTAACTCAAGTGAATGTCTAGTAAATAAATATTACTGAAAAATCATCATCAGCAGTTATCAAGATTGATTACAAAGACTATTATTATAAATGTATATTAGTAGTATAACGATGGATTTTAAATAAACATCAATCGTGACATAGCTGTAGTCGTATGTTATCTGTGATTCCTTGTTGACTGTATAAAATTTTGTACTGATAAAAGCTGTTCTTTTAATAAAGACTGGAATTATTATTTGCCTCTTCTAAAGATTTTACAGTATTTTATCATTGTTTTTCCTCACCTACTTTTCGTTGCGTGACGGATATACTGGCATTACTTTTAGCAGTTTTTAAAACCTGTTAGGAGCTCCAAAAATAGCACTCATGTCATAAACGTTCATCGTGAACGTAAGAAATATTCACGAAAATGACGACTGATGTTACTTCTTATTAAAGCCCCTCGCATTGACTTGACATTTTTTCACATCAAATATATACACCAAAAATAATTTTTGAACAGGCTCATTAATTTAACACATATTCATGGACATTTAATATTACCTATTCACATATAGTTAGATGATATTTGTACATACATCATCACTAATATATACACAAATTAGCGAATATGCAAAAATAGCAAATCAACGCTGAACGATTAAGATTTCAGTTATCAACTTCTAGCATTCCTACACTTCATTAAATTTCCAAAAAATAACTTTAATGTTTCAACAGGAATAAGATCTTTGAAATAGCCCACCTACATTTTTGGCAGTGGTGGCAATTTTTTTTTCGTCTCATGAAAGGTTAGCATAAGGCAGATTCGCGAAGTAATTTTTTGTGACGATGTGCCCAGGAGAAGTGAATAGGAAATGAGTCAACATTACAATTTACAACAAAAAAGAAAACATTTATTTAAAATAGACCAAATAAATCCGGCTGCGAATTTAAAAAAACCACGAATTTATGCTAACTACCAAGTAAGCTGTTACTTCCCCACTCATTGACACTTTCTTAGGATATTTCAGTCTACCTGCTTTAACAAAACACATTAAAGAGGGAATGCCCAATCGACAAACTCAGTTATAAGTGTCTCCATTAGGGACCTAAATGAGGGATCACTACAGAATTTTCTTATGAGTACCGCAGAATTACCAGTATTGTATAATTCTTTCAACTGTTCAACCGACAATTCACCACTATCCGATGGCATGAAATCCTCCCCAAGTATCGTGTTAGGGGTAAATGAAGAATTTATGGCAATACCGAACGCTCTGTACTCCCCCATGTCCTGCTTTAATTTATCAAAAGATATGGGAGGGACATGAAAACCTAAAACGTTCAGCACTTCAACCAAAGATGCATAATACTCCTGAACGAGGCCATCCAAATGTTTGTCGCGGAACTCTCTCCTAGTACACAGGTACATGAAATAAAAAATGTCAACAGCTGGGTGACAATATCTCGAAATTTGCATGTCTATTATTTTCAAGTCCACGGGTACACCGCCATCGTAACGGAACAACGAATTGTTAATCCAACAGTCTCCATGCGAGAGGACGTTGAATCCTTGGGAACTTGGTTTCACCAACCGGCATAAATTGGGCCAATTGTTTTTCAAAGCCTTACGCAGAGCACCACTCGCTTCAAATTGCTTCGGTAGCCCGTCCATGAGTCGAGACATTTTTATCAACGTTTCGACACAACTTTCCACCAACGGGAACAGGGGTGACTCCGCCTCGCCTTCTTTAGGGTAGTAAAATATGGAATCCCTGGAAAATACGGGGAATTTGTCCACCCAGCTCCTGGACGGGAGTAAACGTCGCTCAGCCGCGTAAGTCAATGCATGAAATTTTCCCAGCGTCCTCATGACGAGGCTGCAGTGCCCATAATCCAGCCCAATCTTAAACGAGGAAGGGTCTGGAATCTTGTATCCGGCTTCTGCCAAATCTTCCAAATAAATTGCGTCCCTGCCACCATCACATGCGGCATAGTAGCACCTGGGAAGGGGAACGCTAACCTTGCCTCCCGACACTTCCACTAATAACGGAACAACTTCTTTAAAAAATACAGCTTCCTTGACAAAGAGTCTACATCGCTCTACGACACACAGCTGAAAAGGATTCTTCGGCAACGCTTTTACAATAAACGTTTTCCAAAGTTTTATCCCATCTCCTTCTTGAAAGCAGAACGGTGCTTTCACTCGAATCACGATAGATGTCAGCCCTTCAACTCCTTTAGTCGCTCTTCGGATCTCTACGCCATCCAACAGCTTTACCTCTGATCTGCCGGTGAAACTTTTCAGGGACTCCAGTAATCGTTCATTCGATATGCACTGAGAGAAGTTCTCCATGACTTTGAACACTCTGACCGACCGACCGTCTCGCCGACACAATGAGGAAAGAAATGCAAGGTTTGATTTGATTGCTCAGCTTCAGAGAATGACTCCTCATAATTGCCTTTGTTTTCCATGTTAGTCAACAGCCTTACGTAACAATAGAACTCATTTAGACTCCGTAGAGACTAAACATTGTGGGCAATCACCTAGCGCTCATAAATCTTCACTGACATCAACTTCAAGGTTCCGCAAACTCGACACTCTCCTCCACAGAATCATGGCGGTACAGAAGTCTTAATATTCATTGAGGCAATAGCTTTCGTTCCTTCCCTCACAATGCTACCACAGATGGAGCATTCCACAGGAAGGTTAACCCAGAGAAATGTATGTAAAAGTTCATGAGCGATTCATTTATCATGTTAAGGTTTTAAAAAAATTTCTATTTCAAGCATCTCTAACTGTGGAATATTAATTTAATTTTGTTTGTGGTAATACTGTCTGAATATAGACCAAGGAAGAGTTGAGGAAGCAATGTAAAAAGTTATCAAAGTTCATTCCAGAGTGTTCTAATTTCAAGAAGAATATTTTTATTACAGACAGAAAGGTAAAAATATTTAACGCATCTTCATGTAAATATTACAATCTGAAACACCTTTGGTAAAGAACATTCACAATATTGAAACATTTGGTTCTTCTGCGTCCCATACGTGACTTCTAAGGTTATGTTTTAATATTCCTTAAAATATACAAACAATGAAAGTAAACTTAAATTTTTAAATACTTTGCTTTTTCTAGAAAGAAGAAAGAATTTTAAAATCAAAATTTTGATTTAAATTTAGCTGATTTATTCACCAGCAATTTTCGAATTTTTATACACTTTTCCATGGGAAAGATTTGCAACTTTTTTATGTCCCATACTAAAACTATGTCAAATCCTTTCCCTCGAACTACAACCTTGGCTTGTCTCCAACCTTGGTTTGTAGACCCCGGTGGCGACGGGGTAAATAAAGTCCTCGCCTGCTAAACTGAGGGTCGCGGGTTCGAGTCCCACCTGAGTGGATTTTTCACCACTCAGGACATGGGTGTTTCTGTTCGTCAATTGTTACATGTTTATACGCCCGATGTAAAAGGCTGTTAGTGCTGTTTTCGGGAACGTGGAAATAAATAAATGAAAATAAAACAGTTTTACATGCACGATTGTTACCATAGCATGAAAGACTTCCGTGTGGTTACAAACTTATTCTTTCATCCGGACGTTGTATACACATATCCTGGAATAAAAGACTTCATTGTTATATGGGAATATGGCAAAAAAATGATACCGGAAAAAACATTTGATGGCAATGTTTCTGAAAGAAGCTTTTGCAATCTTTCACGAGGAGAATCTAAGTAAGAGATTAGGATTTTCAAAATTTTGCAGTTTGAAACCAAAACATATTATTGAAAGATACTCGTGTATACCCGGATAGGATTGAACGTGTATTTAGTGTACATTTCGGGTACATGAACACTTCATTTTGAAATTGAAAGCACTAAGAACAGACTATTCTGAAGACTTCTGGAAAATAATGCTATTTGCTTTGACAATAAATTCTTCATGTTGGCAGATCTCCAGTGCCAATTGCTCCAAGGGAAAACACTAGAGTAGCAGGCTGTTATGTGGAAAATATGTGATAAGAGTTTAGAGGGCGCACTGACACTGTTCATGAAGGAAGTCTGTGTTGGTGAACTTCAAGAGAAAATAATCAACGACTCACCAGAAATGATGCGACATGTCAATTTGAAGATAATTAATGCAATAGCATTAGAAAATGAAAGGCTTATTGATATAATTCACACATTAAAGCCCGTTTGACACGGCCCAATACATAGGCCAATCCATTGGATATTGGTTGTGGGACGCTTGACACACCAATTTCCAGCCTAATTTCAATACCACAATATCCCCGACAATTTCTCACCCAATATTGGCACTTAGAGCCAGTTCTATTTTCTGCCGGCCAATCTCCAATCAGATGCACAGGGGGAGCTACAACTCCCCCAAGCGGCCGAAATTGAAGCCTCGCCTTCAGTGATTTTGAGTGCGCGGCCATCTAGTTCGACGCAAAACATTAGTGGTTGCCATTAAAGTGCGTGTTAAGTACGGGAGTTTTCTTACCAGTTCTAGCCGTGTAATGCTGCCATAGCGAGCTGTGTTTCGGTCGGTCTTGTTGTGCGTTTGGTTGCCAAAAGCGGCCAAATCCGCACGGTAGCTGATGCTCGAAAATACAAAGAAAATAACATTTCACAGGTAAGTGAACGATATTTAAAAACGTTTTCGCAAATTATTGTTCAATTTTTTTCTGATACATGCGTGGATACGAAATCTCAAATTGTGGAACAATGTTCCACTATATTTCCCAAGGATGAGAAGTGAGGAAAGGAATGGATGCAGGCAGTCAGAAGGAGAGACTGGGAGCCTTCAAAGAGTGCCGTTTTTTGTTCTGTACATTTTTCTGAGGAATGTTTTTACCGGTCGTCTTTGTGCTACAGTCGTCTTCGTGCTGATGTAGGTAGTAGTAGTAGGTTTAGTTTTAATGGTGCATCAACGGCTATGGACCAACGCCAAGGCCTGACGCCAACTTCCTCCCTCCGAGTCCTCCCAGTTGAATCGGGCCACACTGATGTGTTGGCCTTGATTTCACGCAGTTTGTTTGAGCCTTGCTGCTTCCAGATTTCCTTCCACTGCTAAAGGCATACGTTCCTTAGCCTTGTGTTCAGGTCTCCTACGGGTACCAGAGGATCGGCAATGTTTGATTCTCGAAGTGCCTCTTTAGCGGCGGAGTCCTCTGTCTCCTTCCCTGTTATTACCACATGCCCAGGAACCCATAAGAACTCGATACTAATTCCCTCTTTATCAAGGGATGTAAGGCACACTGTATATCCTCTCCATTTAAAAAAAAACGAAATTGGTAAAATTTCCACACAGTATATTATAAACCACAATTAGAATACACCACCGACCAAGGTTTCGGCACGCCACCATATATACCCTGGGATGGAGGCCAGGGGGTGGGGGGTATTAAGTCACAGAGGGGGAACACAAGAGGGAAAAAGGGTAGAACACAGAAAAGCCGTTGGTGGTGAAGGTCAGGAGGCATGGTCATCATATTGTCGGACGGGAGGGAGAACAAGGTTTAACAGAGGCGATCGATCATAAAAAACAACATTATTACATAACTTAGCCGGGCTATGAGTGATTTCATATTGCTCAAAGAAATCCAGCTTAGCCCCTTTGTCAAAATGGTGTAAGACTTCCTTGTCAAATTACTAAAATGGTTAAAATCACACAAGTGTTTAGCGAGACAGGATGTATCTCATATATTTATATGCTTATGAATTCTGCGTGTCTTACGTTCATACAATATCTGAACGGGTTTTCTTCTATATTTGTTTACGATTTTAGGAAAGCCTTCACATGCGTCAAAATCTGAATGGAAAGAGCGACCATTGGCTGAAAAAGAAGTTAAAGCGATTTTGGAAAATCAATTTTCAGATTTCGAGGACAGTGATGATAGCTTTGTTCTTAGCAGCGACGAGTAGAGTGATGTAAGCACTGCCTCCAAAGAATTTACCGGTACAGAGAATGATGCTTCGCAGTCTTCTCAAGATTCATCATTGGGTCCGAGGGTTCCTCAAGTACAGATATCCATTGCTCAACATTGCCTCAGACTTTTCCCATTCACTTACCACGCACTGATCGTAGTTGGTTTGAGGAAAGACCGGCTTTATGCGAAATTCAATTCACTCGACAGAGGACTTTGAAAGCTAGACCGGACGGAGATGCTCCGTGGGATTTTTTTCACCTGCTCTTTTCTGACAAAATAGTCCATAAAATTATTGATGAAACAAACGAAAATGCGGAACGTTAACTTCAAGAAAGACCATCTCCGCGTGCCCGAATTGGGGATTGGAAACCTCTGACAAGGAATTAATTTTATGTGTTTCTGGGGTTAGTACTTCACATGGGAATGATGCAAGTATCTCAAATTCAAGATTACTGGAGAAAAGATAAATTAGATAATATCCCATTTTTTCCTTCAAATATGTCCCGTGACCTATTTCAGTTAATTTTACGTGTTTTGCATTTTGCGCCCGTCGCACAGTGGGGCTTTTTCCGAAAAAGCTGGCCAAAATACGAAATACAAAGTTGCATAATTCGCTTTTGTGTCAATGTAGTCTTTAGGAGAGACAAATTAGGCATCCAATGCTTCTTTTTCCCGTTTTATAGCTCCGACCATTTCGGATTTATGTCAGTTCAAAGTTGGATGTTAAGTGAGTCAGTTGTGTGGGAAAATTTTCATCGGTTTTTATCTTCTTTTATTCGAATTTTTTGTGAGTGCAGCAATCACCTGAGTCGTCCGAGTTGACTGAGTCATCCGACGCGTCGGTGAGCCACAAGAGCCACGTTCATCCCATCGTCTTCAGAAAATAAGACCCCAGCTTAATTTTTTTGACGATATAATGGATAAAGTATACTACCCATCGAGAGAACTAAATATTGACGAGTCCATGATTTTATGGAGGGAGCGATTGGCTTTCCGTCAATATATTAAGGGAAAGAAACATAAGTTTGGCGTAAAGCTGTACATGCTAGCCGAGCCATCCGGACTCAATGCAAATATTTTAGTTAATATTGGAGCAGGAGAAACTGCCGAAGGAGAACTTGGGCATAAACTTTTGCAGACATTTGGAGGAGTGGGCCACTGTGTGTTTATGGACAGCTACTTCACCAGCGTTGACACAATAGCAAGTTTAGCAGCTAACAAAGTTCTGTGAGAACGAACAGAAAAGGAAATCCCGTGGATGTAACATCAAAAAAATTAAAAAAAAAGGAGAGGTGGTAGAAAAATGGTCTGACGACGGTATGTGTTTCCAAAAATGGAAGGACAAGCAAGAGATAACTATGATTAATACATAGTATTCCGGAGAATTAATAAAGAGTGTCAGTAGGAGGATTACCGAAAGAAGGGTTCCTGTAGCAGTTATGGAATATAACAAATGCATGGGAGGGGTGGATATTTTAGATCAACTTTTGTCCTTCCATATTACCTCGAGAAAGACCTTACGTTGGTATAAAAAAGTGGCTCTCCATATTTAACAAATTCTGCTGCTAAACAGTTTCCAATTGAATAATCAAATGGGGAGAAATTTAATCTTCAAAGTTTTAGACTGAGTGTAAGTGGTAAACTCGTCGACTTCGGTCATAAACGAGAAAACGACGTCTTCCAGAAAAAATACGCTCTCACTAGAACCACATTTCCACAAATTCAGCCCACTGATGACCAAAGGGGATAGAAGAAAAGAAAAAGATTGCCGGCTGTGCACAAAAATAGGTAAACGTTAGCAAAGTTTTTACTACTGTCCTGATTGCCCGGAAAATCATCCTCTCTGCCTAGACAAGTGCTTCAAGGAGTTTAATGAGAGGATGGACTAAAAAATACTCAGTAGGTTTCGAGTAAATGTTCAAATGGTGCCAGAGGGCATTATTTTTATTTTGTTTTGGGTTTTTGTGACTTACTTTTGAATAATTTTACTGTAATGACACGATTAAAATTGGTTTTTATAAAATGTATGTTTCATGCATTAATGCCCGTTTCCTGATATTTGTACAGATTTTCTTTACAACAAATTTTCCTCTTTTAACTATTGGTTTCATGAAATATAGAAATTTCAAGAAATTAAATTTTTATCCCTTTCTTTGTGAATTTCCGGACTGAACTATGATATACCTCTCTTCAATATACAACTCGTAAAGAATCATCGGGAGAATTACACTCCACCGCGGAGGAGTGAACGGTAAAAGGAGTCAGGGAAGGCATAGAGAAAAGGCTGTAAAAGGTATACATCCCAACTTTTCACCCATGTGAGGCCAGCCTGCTAAATATGCCCAGACGGCCAGCTTAGTAAAACGGCCAGATGAGCATCCTGTCCCGCAAAGAGTGCAGAACCAGAGCTAAACATGGTTTAGGTAGGAAATAATAGATAGAAAAAGAACGTCACATAAGAAGAGGAGGTTAGGCTTTCAGTGAATGATACCTGACACGGCATGAAATACTTAGCAATTATCAAAAAGAGCGCGAATCCCAAATATTTGGTGTAGAAAAATTTTTGTAAATAGAATACAGATCTCCTAAAGCTGTGTCATGTTGGGTTGCATAACTACCTGCACTCTCCTATAGCGGACCACGTCGATAGACGTGGAATATTATTTTTTTAATTTCACCGAAAAAATAATTGTAAATAAAAAATGTGATAAGTGCAGCACATCAAATCCAATTTTAAAGGCATTGACGAGAAAGAAATTCCGCATTTTGGGGTCATAAAGTATTTTAAACTCCGCAGTCAAAGTGTTAATACGTGTAAGCATATTCGCAGTTGCCGAGAACTCGAGTTCTATAGTGGCTGATTGTCCAACCGTCCTGTTTTTGTAGCGCATTTAATTGGGCTTATACGTATCAGCATTACGAAAAACTGTCGATCGAGAACAGTAGGATAGGTCTGGTCATTTATATCACGAGAGACAATCAAAGGATTAAGTATGAAAGGTACGCTTTAAAGTAGAAATTCTCAGTAGTCGCCGTTTTGGTACCGCGTACTGTAACTCCATGCACTATTCAATAATACTAACACCTGGGGCTTCGGCATTAGATGCAGGTATTATTATGTTTTCAACATCTTTCATTTGTCATATACTCTCGTGATAAATACAAGTCAGCATTAACTTAATTACTATGAGCTCGAGGAATTAATTGCGGCAGATCCCATGATCGTCCACTTATTTAATTCCGTTGCAGTGCATGTAAGGGATTTGAAGTAACATTAGCCATATAAATTATCATTCAACAATACCGCGATAAGTCTGATCATTGATTTCATGCGTGACAATCAAACATTTGCATATAAACGCATGTTTTAACACAATGGATTCATACGGAAAATGCTTTGTTTTGCGTAGAACAAGATGGCCGGATGCGCAAAGTCAGCGGCTTCAATTCCGGGACCCAAAGGCTCCCCCTGTGATCAGAAGTAAGCTTTGTCGTATCCTAGTGACTAAAACAAGAATCTCTTTGCTAAACATCCGGGTAGTTCAGAATCAAGTAGTTTTGTACCGAAATGAAGTGGTTTTAAAGATTTTATAAAACATTATAAAATCTATAGTTTAATATATTTAATATTACTATATAATATAAATTTAATATTAAGAAGGACGAAATTTATGAAATGTGGATGAAAGAAGTAGTTTCGTTATTAATCGACGCGTACAAATCCCATGAATGCTTATACAATACTTTTGTCTGTAAGTTGTTAATACATAATTGTCCATGCGATAATAGTGATTTTCTCTTTGTAATAACCTTGTATTTTTACCAAATGTGTTAATTATCTTTTACTTAAGCGTTTAAGTCGTATGAAAGAAAAACTGAGGGTGGGAAATTTTGTTTGTGTTGAACTGACCTATAGCATGGGGAGAATAGAAGTGCTATAAAAAAATTTGCAGGTAAAGTGTTAAACATCAACTTGCACAGTGTAGAGCTTACATTTTTGAGACAGTCAAAAAAGGCCTCAAATATTTACATCTTCCCAGAAATTGATGATATCAGCACTGTGATGAGGCATCAGATAAAATAAATTCTAACACCAATCTTTGAATGGAGGGGAAGAATTTGCTAGCCATTAGAAAAGTAAGAGTGCCAATTGACCTATCTTACCTGACTAGTTTAATATATGTTTCCTACCCATGAGAGTTATTTTTTGTTGAAAATTATATTAATATTAAGATAAGGGTACCTACATATCTCTTTTGTTTAGCAGGGTAGATAGGTACCTAACAACCTGGAGTGTTCAAATTTATTTTATTTTTATGCAACTTATGATCTTTTACATTGATATCATTACAATAAAAATTATAATTATAACTGTTATTCCTGTTTCAAGTATTAGTCCTATTTTTTTCTTTGTCTCTTAACCAAGAGTAAGTCAAGGGTTTAACACTTGGAATTGTCATACTTGAAAACAAAAACAAATCACCGGTTTGTTGCTGTTTTAAGTCTCACGAATGGTGTTCAACTAGAGAAACAAATGAAAATAATATTAGTGTTCCAAATTACACCATACAGGGATTAAAAGGGGGGTATCATCATAGTTTCTTTTGGTAAAACTGATAAATAATAAATTTGGATGCAGACCTATTAATAAAGCACAAAAATTTGTTGATTATTATTTGACTTTTGGAAGCTCTCAGCATTTCAATTTCAAAACAGTTCTAAGTTGCACCATTTTACGGTACCTTGGTTATTATTTCCGATCCTGGCATGGCGGCACGAAACCTACAGGTGACAGGAACTTATTGTTGGTTTTAAAAGATACAGGGAACCTGGGAGAAAGACTTTATCAATGGAATAATGCTCAAAATGTCCCACTTCCTAACAAATTGATACATTTTTATGGACTATTTCGCGTCATCCTCCACCAATTTGCGGTATATTTTAGTTTCGCGGGCAGCCGTGCAGATAGCGCCACAAGCCAAAGAACTTCATATCTCAAATGAAACTACCTAGGAACGAATTTGTAGGGCAATAAGCCCCGGGTTTACCTCATTTAGTATCCAGTTTTAGTGCTGTTAGCACCGGTTTCCCGCCGAGTAAATTTTTGCCCTTCACTGCGAGAGCGCGCGCGCAGTGAAGGGCAAAGATTTCGCTCGCTGCGCTCACAATTAATTAATTCTTCAAAAAAAGGTAGAAAATTAAAAAAAAAAAACAAATAATCTATATCTACATATGCTATAAATATAAATAGCGAAAAGACAAATTCTTGTTCTTCTTTATAGTTGCAAGCCTCACCCTCATGTTTTGTTTTGTTGTGAGGCTGCCCTATATATTGTTCATTGCCGTATCATATAACCTCTTAGCCTGTAATTCATATTTTCTGCTGTGTATTCACAATATTACTTATTCATTATGCTTCCTCTTTCACACAAACACGACATTACAATCTCTTCATGTCAAGTGCGCCACTTATCAATTGACCGGTAGGGGTGAGTCTCGCACTCACAGGAACGGTATAATCTACGCGCCTTCGGCGCGATCAGCACTGCGTGGACGGAGAAAATCAATGAAAATAATGAGTGAAGGAGGGAAACCCGGTGCGTTGTACGTAATTTTCGTTATTTAGTGACAATTTTTCAGGAATAGTACCTTCCGAAGGGCAGGTTTAGAAAACTACCTCTTACACAATAATTTTACACGAAAAACTGCTGAAATAATGTTTAAAAAGGTTATTTGTCAGAGCAAAAATGCAACTAAAGATCGGCAGTATTTCGACCGTATTTTGTTTCTTGTATGTGCTGCTCTTGCTGTGTAATCTTCGGTGGTGATTTCTATAATAAAGTTACGCCAGTTTTGCCTTCGAACGTGGTGGACGTGTTTTTTTCAGTCGATCCAGTAACTAAGCGGCTAATATCGGGCTAATCGCGATAAATACAACGAAATTACATCAGGTTATAGGCTCAGATGCTAGAGAACTGCGTGTGAATTAAGTTGTATATAATCGCGAGGTAATTAGTCCATATTTTTGTCGGCATCAATTTGACTCGCGTGCGTTAAGATGGGAGAAATGGCCGAGGATAAGAACTTTACCATTCCTAAGTTTACTAGGAACCTCTATAACGCGTGGAGGGCATGAATAAAGTCAGAGATGCTTCTTAGGAATTGTTGGGAAGCTGTTATCTGGTACGTCGATGCAAAAAGTACGTCCTTGTCACAGGATGAAACTCGGAAGAGGGAGAAGTATAATCTCAGTGAAGCAAGTATTACTCGAGCAGGAGGAACTGAAGAGCAAAGGTGATTCCTCCCATCAAGTTTTGAAAACCTCGAGAGGTAACCTGAAATCCTCAGGACATTACCAGAGGAATCTTCCAAACCTGCATCAAGGTGACAAGTTACTATTTTACAATGAAAACAGGAGACCTTACCGCATACAGCCAAAGGGAAGGCCTCCTGGTCACGAATTTTTCTGTTATTTTGTGGATTGGAAGGCCATATTGCCAAGAATCACCCTAAAAGTAAAGAAGATGAGCTGAATTAAGAGTCGAAGAAAGCCTCAGCTACAGTGGTAACTAGAGAACTATCGTGCTTTACGCCAGAAAAATCTCAGAAGCAAGGAACGGAGTATGGATATTGGATGGCGGTGCCTCAGTCCACATGTCATATAGGAGAGAAATTTTCAAGACCTTTAGAAATTTTTCTGGGGAAGTGGAGATAGGTGATGGTACTCCTCTCCAAATTGAAGGCATTGGTAATGTCGTGATTACCATGTCAAAAGAGTGTGGTGGGAAGGAAATTGAACTGCATAATGTGCTGTATGTTCCAGATTTTAGTGACAACTTAATATCACAGGGACAACTGGATGAGAAGGGTCTTCAATTCATTTCCAAGGGTGGACTTAACAAGGTAATTAAGGATGGAAGAATTGTTTTCCAAGCACACAGGATTGGAAGGCTCTATTTCGTCTCTACTGAAGGTGGAATATCAGTGAACGAGTTGAAAGCAGAGTTTTCAGTCAACAAGAAGAAAGTTTCCAAGGTCTCCGTGTCAACATGGCACACCAGGCTGGGCCACTCTTGTTACCAGGTTTTGGATAAGATCGAAGCATTGGCTGAAACGACCCTGAAGGCAACATCCCAGGAAAAAACTCTGCGAGTCCTGCCTGCTAGGAAAAATGAAGAGGAGAAAATTCCCACACAATGAAAGGGAAGAAATTGGGGTTTTGGATAGAATTCATTCTGACATAATGGGTCCTATCCACCCAGAGTCTCTAAGGAAAAAGAGATATGTAATAACTTTCATTGACCAGTGCTCAAGGTATGTTTTGTGTGTGGCAATGGTACACAAAAGCGAGGGCTTGGATCATTTCATGAGAGTCAAAGCCAGGTGGGAGAACATCCATAATAAGGTGAAAGAACTGCAAACCAACAGGGGAGCTGAGTACCTGTCAAACAAGTTTCAATCATATTTGGCAGAAAATGGGATTCTTCACAGGAATGAAGTAGAGTACACACCACAGCAAAATGGTTTGGCTGAGAAGATGAATTTAACCCTTTGTGACACTATAAGGTGCATTCTGTGCGCATCAGGTATGCCTATCTATTTTTGGGCTGAAGCTCTCCAGGCTGCCTGCTATACCCGCAACAGGTGTCCATCTAGCGCCATAAACTTTGCAGCACCATTGGAGATATTGAATGCAAGGAAACTGGAGAAGAGAGTCTTTGAACACATTAGTGAGTTCGGTACCCGGCCTGGGTCCCAAGGGAGCAGCGGGGCAACAAGCTAGCCCCTAGGGCAGTGAAGGGTGTACTACTTGGATATGGGGAAGGAACCAAGGGGTACAGACTCTGGAACTTATCAGAGAAAAAAGATTTTTGGGAAACTTACAGCCCAGTGATTCATAAGAACAGCTTGAGGGTATACTTGGCAATAGCAATTCATAATAAATAGTTTATTGAACATGTAGATGGTGTTGCTGCCTACCTAAATGGTGTATTAAATGAAGTGATTTATATGGAGCAACCTGAAATGTGGGAGGAGGGAAACAATGGTGATGTATGCCTGCTAAAGAAAATTTTATATGGACTCGAGCCGGAGGGAGGAAAAGGGCTCATATGATTTCCTCCAAAATGAGCTGAGGTTGGAAAAAGAAAATTCATTCAGGAATTACTTAAGCATGAATGAAGAAACATTCTGAATGAAAAGCTATTGAGTTACGTAGAGCTCAATATCACAAAAAAAGAAACCTGCATGAGGCAGTCTATTTCAGCAAGAGAGAGATTAGCTGTTACACTGGAGGTTTCTTGCTACAGGAGAAACTTCCAGAGCATGGACTACCAGACTCGATTGTCAAAGTCGTTCCTCAGTGGCTGCATCCCAGTTTGCACTACATTTACAGTGCTCTTATGACAGAGTACTTCAAGGTAGAAATGAATAAATATTTCTGTAGGCGATTATAGCCTATTACCTTAATGCCAGATCCAATATCTCACTTTTCGTATATTTTTTAACTTTCTCAGCCATTATCAATGGAAAGATAAAAGAAATACACGAGTTCAATGAATTATTTAACCTAGAGCAAATTGATACAAGAATTTAGCATATGGTTTTTCATACGTGAGATGATATTGAGCATAAACAAACAGTAACAGACAATTGTGCATTATCAATGATTTATTTTAAAATAAAAATATTTTTCATGTGCATTTACCATATCACACTTTTCTTTACAAACACTTACTTATGCATGCCTTGTAAAAGCAAGCTCACTTCAAAAATTCACTTTGTCAACAGTTTCCATCAACCAAAGAAGAATAGTGTGCCATTGTGGAGAACTTCCACAACAGGTGGCAATTTCCCAGCTGCTTGGGATCTATTGATGGGAAACACGTCACTTTCCGCGCAGCGAGGGCTGATGGAGCATTTTACTGGAATTACAAAGGAACGGACTCAATCGTGCTCCTGGCATTGGTGGATGCAAAATTAAACTTTAGTAGTAGTAGTATTTGGGTGATTTGGGTGCTTCGACGACTAAGGTCATTAGCACCACGTCAATCTAACATCACCATGTCAAGTTATTTAAAATTAATAATTAAGAAGACTAATAAAAAAATTAAACTTTATATTTACAGATATAGGCAGTAATGGTCGTGTAAATGACGCGGCTGTCCGGTACCGATCACATCTCCTGAGGGTGAATTGAGGAGGCAGAAAGGAATCTACCAGCAGATAGAGTAATAGGGGTGAACAGGAAATTTCCCCTGCAAAGACACATAATGAAACCCTTTCCGTTCAGCACAAGAGTCAGACGTGAAAAAATTTTCAACTACCGACTCAGTAGAGCTAGGAGGATCGTGGAGCATGCTTTCGGTGTATTAGCGAACAGGTTCATAGGGTTTTTATCTACGATGGACTTAAAAGTTGAAACAGTTCCATTGGTGGTACAGGCTTGTACCGCACTGCAAAACTTCTTGATGGCTAACAGCCCACAATACTCTGAAGAATGCACATATGTGGTCGAACTGCAGTCAAATCCAACGCCACATAATAGAGGTCCAGACTCTGCTAGAGATGTCAGGGAAAGTTTTGCCGAGTATTTCACCAACGAAGGGAAGGTACCCTGGCAGGATGAAAAAAATTAAAATAAAAAGGATGTGAGTGCAAACATTGGCATTTTGTTTTTGTTGATTATTTTAAGGTATAATAGTTCCAGCATAGTGTCACTCCTCTTTTCAACAACCACTATTACCAATGAACACCCAAAATCCAACCAAAATGTTGACATATATGAGAATGCTTTACCATTCAAGTCAATGATTTTCCTCTTCATATCTTCCGGAGCCTCTTCCACCCGCATTGAGAGACAAACAAGTGAAGCATTTCCAAATCATACAATAGATGGCACGAAAATTGCAACTAGTAGTAGTAGTATGTTTATTAGGTGCGTCGACAGCTACGGTCATTTTGCACCGCTCGCAACCTAATTCATGTCAATAAATATTTATCGGAAGTGGAATTCAATATTTATTCACTAAGAATTAAATTTTTTTAACCAGAAAAAGGAATAAAATAAATCGTGTTTCCCATTAAAACATTAGATTTTAGAGTTCCTAAAATATGTCAATATATTTTAAAAATTCGACTGCGCGACAGAGGGCAATAGGGTTATTGCCGAGAACTTGTTCTAGCCCACCACTAATGTGATATCTTTCTCGGAGAGCTCGGTACCTTTCACAAGCCGTCAATATGTGTCTTACACCCAATGGGCAGTCGCATTCATCACAGCGAGGTGGAACCTTCTCTTCGGTGAAGAGGTATGAGTGGGTCAGGGCACAGTGCCCTTTTCTCAGTCGTGTGATGACAACTTCCTCCCTACGACAGCTCCTCACGGAAGAGGCCCACTCCTGCGTATCTGCTTTCAGGCAGCGCAATTTATTGTTCCTTTGGCTCCTCCACGAGTCCTTCCACCTCTGTGCACATATATTTTTTAGGGTACACTTAAGGTCCTCTGCCGGTACCAGGAAGGAAAAGGCTTCGAGGTCCTTCAGGGCTTCCTTCGCTGCTGAGTCAGCCTTCTCGTTTCCGTCTATCCCCACATGCCCAGGAACCCATGAAAAGCTTACTCTAATTTCCTTTTTATTAAGAGAAAGAAGGGCATTATGTATATCCTGAACGATAGGACTGAGTGGGGAAAAGTCGGAAACTGCTTTCAATGCGCTTAAAGAGTCTGTGCAGATTATAAAAGACTTATTACAGTCATGTATGCCGTGGATAGCTATCTTTATAGCGAACAGTTCCGCTGTGTAAACACTACACAGCGGACTGAGCTTCGCCTTCACGACTCCGTGGTTAGGGGAGTATACTGCGCACGCACAGGCTGAATTGGGCTTGGATCCATCCTTATATATAGGGATGGTATCCGGGTGGGAATTCAGCATTTCCTTGAACATTACCTGGTATTCTGAATCGATGGTGGAGGATTTTTGTAACTTACTCAGTTCAAGGTAAATATCTGGCCGTGGTATATTCCATGGAGCTTGGTTGGAATAACCTACCGGGTATACTTCCGGAAGAAAGAAATTATTCTCTTCGATAAAATTGTTAAAACGTACGCTTAAAGGGCGAGTGGCCCTTCTCCGTCCATTAAAATTGTCTAAAAATCTAGGGTTAAAAACAATATCGTAGCATGGATGCTTTGTCATTGATAAAAGTTTTGCCACGTAGGAGCACATCAGCATGTTCCTGCGGACATACAGAGGGGGCTCTCTGGCGTCAGCATAAATGCTCAGAACCGGACTGGTCCTGAAAGCACCGGTGGCCAGCCGCAATCCAGCATTGTGCACCGTTGTCAAAGGCCTCAGGTACGACTCTCGTCCGGAGGAGTAGACGAAAGAGCCGTAGTCCAGACGAGATCAAATGAGGGCACGGTACAGTAAAAGCATCGTGGTGCGATCTGCACCCCATTTCGAGTTGGTTGAAACTTTTAAGGCCTGACGGCATCTTTCACTTAACAGTCTTACATGTCCCCGCCAGTTAAGTCGGTAATCAAATATCATACCGAGGAAACGTATTGACTCCACATATGGTAGGATTCTCCCACCCAAGCGCAGAGGTGGTGGAACATGATATCCCCGTTTTCGGTGAAAGTGAACGCATTTCGTCTTCTCAGCTGAGAAACGGAAGCCGTTGCTGCGAGACCATTTATCCAGTTTATTTAGTGTCAGTTGTATAATTCTGGTTGCACTGACGAGTTTGGACGACCGGCAGAAAATAGTCAGGTCATCAACAAACAATGATCCCATTACCGGAGCCTTAATACAATCCACTACATCATTGATGGCGATTGCAAAGAGAGTGACACTTAAAACGGAGCCCTGGGGTACTCCGTTTTCCTGCGTGTAAAACTGTGACAGACTTTTCCCCACTCTCACTTTAAATACCCGGTCCGTTAAAAAGTTTTTAATAAAAATGGGTAAGTTACCCCTAAAACCCCAACTGTGCATTGTCTTTAAAATCTTGTAACGCCAGACACTATCGTATGCCTTCTCCAGATCGAAGAAGACAGTGACGACATGTTGGCGCAAAGGAAAGGCTTCCTGGATGAAATTATCCACTCGGACGAGATGGTCAATTGTCGATCTTCCCCGTCGAAAACCACACTGGATGTTAGCAAATAGGTTCCGCCGCTCCAACCACGATTGACCATTCGTAGTAGTATTTGGGGTTGTGGGTGCGCCGACGGCCGAGGTTATTTTGCACCACGTCCAATTTATAAATGCTGTCAATGCATTGAGCGGCTCTAGGCTCTTTGTTGCAACTGAAATAGTTTTAACTAAAGAGATAAACTAAAATAGAAATAAGTATTTTTAAAAATACTTAAAATATATATAAATTTATATATATATATATATAATATAAAAAATAAAATTATTAAACTGAGTGGTAGATATTTTTATCTTTTAAAAACCCGATTACCTGATTAAGTCGGTCAGCGTTATCACCCAGATCGTATTTAAGATTTCCCCTTAGGCCGAAAATATTGCGAGCATCTTGGTAGTTAACACACTCCGCCATGATGTGTTTCACTGTCTGAGGCTTATCGCATGTATCACAGTAGGGGGTATCTTATTATCCGTGAATAGGAAAGAATGGGTCAAGGCGCAGTGGCCTATCCGCAAACGGGTAATAATAACTTCTTCCCTCCGATTACCTCGGACTGAAGAAGGCCAAGCCAGAGTGTCAGGTTTTATCCTACGCAGCTTGTTTTCCTCCATACTACTCCAAGTTTCAATCCACTGCTTAGTGGCGATCCGTCGAAGCATGGACTTGAAATCTTCCGATAAAACAAAGTCCAAGACGGGTTCCGGGTTTTCCAACGCCTCTTTTGCCGCTCTATCTGCTTTTTCATTACCTGAAATGCATACATGGCCAGGAATCCAAACGAAAAGGATTTGGATTCCTTTTTGAGTAAGGGATGAGAGGACAAAATGTATTTCCTGAATAATAGGATGGTCTGAGTACATGGCTGATATGGCTTTCAAACAGCTTAAGGAATCAGAACAGATTAGGAAAGATCCTTGAATGCCCTTAACCCTTTCGCGCCGAAGCCTTGTGGAGGGAAATTCGTCCACGTTACGAGCCTCTTGAAAAATTTCTGCACTCCCCTGTACGAAGCTCTCTCGCGTCGATGGAAGGCAGGGGTCCGATCCCTTACCGTTTTGTGACCCAACTCAGCGGGACGCCCATCCCTTTTCTCGGCCGCTGTCCCAGACCAAAGGAGGATTAAAGACACCTTCACAGCGCGATTCCGCGGTCATCTGACTGAAAATGCAGTGTTTTATATAAACATATATTTGTTGCTTGCATCGATTTTTTTAGATTAAAAATAAATTCCTTGTTTTTTTCTGAGCGTGCAGAAATTTTAAACGGAGTTCTAATGTTCATATTGACGGATTGCCGACGGTCGATTGCCGTTCTGTAACTCCGTTGATATTAACACTAGAATTTCGTTTAAAATTTCCATGTGGTAAGCAAAAAAAGAAGAATTCATTTCTAACTTTAGATTTCGAAAGTAAGCAACAAATATTTTTTAGAAAAAACACTGCAAAAAGCTATAGTTGACCGCGTGAGAGGATAGGAAAGGGTCGATCCCAGCGGCCGGGGAAGGCCCTGGGCTCGAGCTAAGTTGGGACCCGAGGGGCGACCACATATCTGGGTCTATTGTTTCCGCGGCGGTCACTTTCCTCCACCCCGCGCCGCATATACGCGGCATTCGTTCATTTGCGTCGGAAAATTGACGCCGCATATATGAGGCTTTCGTTCGTTTGCGAAGAAAATTCTCGCCGCATATGCGCGGCATTCGGCGCGAAAGGGTTAATATTACATAAAGCCATTTTTATGGCGAACAGTTCTGCGTTAAATACACTATAGAGTGGACTTAGCCTCGTCTTAAGGACGCCGTGATATACGGATGCCACTGTAGTCCCACACGCGAGATCTGACTTGGACCCATCAGTGTAAACAGGTATGAAGCTGGGATGAGCTTCTAGAAGTCCCTTGAACATCTGCCTGTATTCAATAGGGGTCGTTAATTGTTTGCAGTATTTTTGTAAACAGAGGTTTGCGTTAGGCAGGGGCATTAGCCAGGGTGGTTGGTTACAGTATTTAACCTGATGCACTGTGGGAAGTGACATGCCCACTTCTTCAATAAAATATCTAAAACGTATTCCAAGTGGACGTGTGGCCCGTTGCCTTCGATTAAAAATATTTATGAACCGAGGTTTAAAAACTATATCAAAGCAGGGGTGCGTTTTCATCGATAAAATCTTTGCTACATAGTTACTCATTAAAATTTTCCTTCGCGAGGCCAAAGGTAGCTCCCCTGAGTCCGAGTAGATACTCGGAACGGGTGATGTCCGAAAGGCACCAATGGCTAGTCAGAGTCCGGTGTTGTGCACGGTATTCAAGGGTTTCAAATAAGATTCTCTTCCAGCAGAGTATACCACGGACCCGTAGTCCAGTTTTGACCTCACCAGCGAACGGTATAATAAAAGCATCATGGAGCGGTCTGCGCCCCATGTCGAATGGCTTAAAAATTTTAAAATGTTTAAAATCTTTTGGCATGCGTTCTTAGTGTGTAGAATGTGATCTCGCCAGTCAAGTTTCTTATCTAAATAAAGGCCGAGGAAACGATGGGATTCCACAAACGATAAGACCTTGTCTCCAAGCCTTAAGGTTGGACTAGGAAAGATTCCCCTCAGCCTGTGGAAGTTCAGGCATTTCGTTTTTTCTTCAGAAAAACGAAGACCATTTGCAAGGGACCAGTCTTGTAGGCGGTTAAGGGTCATTTGGACCTGCCTCTCAGCCGTTGACAATTTCGATGACCTGCAAAAAATCGCCAGGTCGTCGACGAAGAGTGAGGCCGTTACGGGCGATTGAACGCATTTTGCAATGCTGTTGATTGCGATAGCAAAAAGTGTAACGCTAAGGACCGCACCTTGAGGAACTCCGTTCTCCAGTACGTATGGTTGGGAGACGGTATATCCTATTCGGACTCTGAAGGAACGCCTATTTAAAAAGTTACACACGAATATGGGTAGATTTCCCTTAAAACCCCAGTCGTGTAATGACTGTAAGATTACATGTCTCCACGTTGTGTCGTATGCTTTTTCAATGTCAAAAAAACCGCGATTACGTGCTGTCTAAGGAGGAAAGCCTCCTGAACGAAGGCCTCGATTCTCACCAGGTGGTCGACAGTAGACCTGCAACGTCGAAAGCCACACTGGATATTCGATAGGAGTTTGCGGCTTTCAAGGCACCACACTAGCCGTTTGTTTACCAATATTTTTATCAGTTTGCATAAACAACTCGTTAAGGATATTGGGCGATAGTTAGAGGGGAGAGATTTGTCCTTTCCCTGCTTGGGGATCGGAACGATAATGGATTCTCGCCAGCTCTCCGGAAATACCTGCTCCGACCACACTTGGTTGAGTGTGGCAAGTAGTTCTGGCAACGAAGAGTGAGGAAGATTTCGCAAGAAAGAGTTATGTATTAAGTCACTCCCAAGTGAGGTGTCTTTAGCGCTTTCTATGGCTAATTTCAACTCCCACATTGTGAAGGGGTTATTGTAAGAGTCGGAGTTCTTAACGTCACTGAAATTAAGACGCCTTCTTTCGGCTCCGGATTTAAGGCTTTTAAATTATGGATGGTACCTGTCACTGGCGCTAATAGCGGCATAGTGTTCACCGACGGCTTCCGCAATATCGATAGGGGATGAAAGAATGGATCCATTTAATTTTAGCCCTGAGACCGGAGAGAGATTGCGTTTGCCCATCACGGATTTTATTTTATTCCAGACCTGTGTAGAAGGCGTTCGATGGTTAATACTGGAAACGTACTTCGTCCACGATCTCTTCTTTGCTTCTCTAACGACCTGCCGGGCCTTAGCTCGCAGTCGTCTGAAAGCTGCAAGGTTAGTAGAGGTAGGAAATTTGTTAAAAATACGCAGCGCCTTTTTACGCTTGCGGATGACATCGGCGCACTCCTCGTTCCACCACGGAACTGCCGACCGTGAAATGGTACTTTTGGAACAAGTTACACTGTTATTGGCTGCTTTAACTATACTATTGGTTAATTTTTTAACGTTATCTTCTCCATTTAGGTTTTTATCATGATAGAAATTAAAATTTTGTTTAAAACCCAACCAGTCAGCTTTTTTAATTTGCCAGTTGCCTATTTGGGTGAAGATAGGGTTAACATTCTGGTCTTCGGTAATAAATATGGGGAAGTGATCGCTCCCGCAAAGATCATCATGTACGGACATCTTCATCTTAGTTATCAGACTACTCGTTGATAGACAGATCAATGGCCGAAAACGACCCATTAAAACTGTTAAAGTGAGTTTTCTCTCCATTGTTAATTAAAAAAAGATTAAAATCATTGATAAACGATGATATAATACGGCCTCTCCTGTTGCTTTGGGCTTTGGCACTACCCCACAGGGGGTCATGAGCATTAAAATCTCCAAGCAAAATAAAAGGTCTGGGCAGTTGACGGATAAGGGCTTCTAAGTTAAAACGGGTGACTGGTGCCCCCTCTGGCAGATAAACGTTACACAACGATAACATCTCCGGGGCCTGAATGGTTATTGCCACCGCTTGGAACGGCGTGTTCAGTTGTTTTTGGGAGGTGTATAAGGCCTCCCTAGTAGCAACTGCAACTCCACCTTGGGCTCGTTGGCCACTGGTGTCGTCAAATCTAAAAACTTTAAAATCTTTTAAAATACCCTTGTTCGCACGAGGACTGGCCACCTTTTTTGTTTCTTTAAATTTTTCTCCCTCTGGCCATGGCGAGTTTCGTGTACCTTTTTGTTTGTCTTGTAATTATGATTTTGCCCACTGAGGGCGCTGGCCGGAGAGAGACAGACGGGACTTCTGACTGGGAGAAAGACACAACCAGTGTGTGGAGTTCAGACAGGACTAGAGTATAAGTGGCCTGCAGGCATGACGTGTGTGTGTGTGATTGTGCGAGTGTACATGAGAATTGAAGACCTCCAGAGACGTCGGCGATACAAGGTACGCGAAGCTTACGCCCGGCATTTCCTTCCCTTCTTTATTATTAATTTTCTGTTTCACTTATTATCAGTATTTCTTCAGTTTATTATTTTGTGTCCCGTTAAAGGCCAGCCTCCATTCTTTTTATTTTATCCTTGTGGGATTCATTACTTGTCTGGGGACATCATGGCCACGGGCGCGTACAACCCTTATCCGTCGGTTTAAAATGTGTCTCTTGCAAACATATGCAAGACGGGTTAAAATCTCTCATTAAAATAGCCAGCTCCTCCTTATGCCTGTAAAATCCATTACAGTTCCACTGTAAAATAAAACCCATTAAAATATAAAATGAATAAATATATAAATATAATTTAAAATCATAAGTAGTCCGTCCGTACTAGGGAAGAGTGCTAACGCCGGATACGGTTCCTTCTTCTTCCTCCTTGTCTTATGCGGGAGACTTCTGTCTCAGAGACGTAGTCATCCTCTTCCATTGACTCCGGTTGACTCTGTTTAGCCAAACCGGAGGGACAGGGGGATTGAGTTTCCTCAACCTTTCCCGTTGTTACCCCGGGAGTAGTGTTAGACGTATTTTTTCTGGGAGTACTCATACTGGAGGGTTTTTTGGTTGTTCCGGTTTTGAGTCCTTATCCGGCTTGGCCGAATCGTTACATTTTACAACCAGTATTTCATGTTTGGATTCCTATAGTGGTCTTGCTTACTGCGGTAACAATGTTGGCAAATGATCGGGAAAATACAGGGGCAACTATTTCGCGGAACTTTTTCCTAGCCTCAGAGTAAGACAGTTTATCTCTTGTTTTAATTTCCATGACCTGTCGTTCTTCCTTCATCTTAGGACAATCGCGAGAGTGAACCGGGTGGGCACCCTCGCAATTCACGCAATGTGGATCGTTTTTACACTCTGCAGCCTCATGCTTATCCAGGCCGCAGCGTGGGCAGGTGGCCTTGCCCCCACATCGCGTAGCGATGTGGCCGAATCGTTGGCACTGGAAGCACCGCATGGGAGCAGGTATGAAGGGACGCACAGGTACGGACTCGTAACCTACGAACACTTTGTCGGGGAGCTGGTCTAGCGCAAAGGTAAGTAGAACGGACCAAGTGTTCTTCACATCGCCGTTGCGCTTCGTAGTAAGCCGACGGACGTCAGTGACGCCCTGGGACGACATTTCTCTTTTAATTTCATCGACCTCTATATATAATAAGTCATAGTGACTTATTACTCCCCGACATGACAAGTGTTCAAACTTCGGTGAACCTCGACTGAAACAGGTATGTCGTTTAGGCGTTTCATAGCAAGTATCATCTTACTTTGGGATAGGTTGGCCGTTTCTATGAGCAGTGTGCCATCGCGGAGCTTTTTAGCTGACTTCAGTTCTCCAGAGACGGAAGCAGACAAGACTGGACGGATTAAGAAGGGAGACACCTTTTTAAAGGTCTCACCTTCTTTATGGCACCTCATCACTAGGAATCGCGTACATTCCCTTATTTCCAATTCTCCCCCGCCCGTATCTGGACGGGATCTTTTCAATGGAGGTGAAGGGGTGTTCTCCATGAAATAACTGAATTTCATCACTTGGGCTCCCCACCCACCACGGAGCCACATATTCGGGACGCCACACCGCAAACCGGTGTGGTCGCCAGGGCTACCCAAGGGATATAGCACTATTGTGTAGGTCTGCTTCGGGTTAGACCTCCAGCGCATGGGCCCTCCAAACCCAAGCACCTTTGGCCGCCCTGAACACACCCCCATCACTCCAGCACTCGCCATCGAAACGTGTCGATAAGCCGAATGATCAAGACTGGCTAGATCTTGACCGCCCGTTTACAGGGGATCCAGGGCCGAAGTGGGGTATTGAATTCCGGCCCATACCGGTCATCCGACACCCGGCTGGGTGCCGAAGAACTCACCCACCAGGATCCCCTTCTCCCCTTTACGGGTCTCCGCACACGGCAAACATGCGGGTGGATCGCAGGCCAGCTGGTATGGCCGCACACAGATAGTAGACCCACTACACTATCCGGACGCATCCCTTGCTTGACTGGGGGTTTGTTTTCGGGGTTTCCCTCCCCGCCCTTTTAGTCGCCTCTTACGACAAGCAGGGATACTGCGGGAGTATTCTCCATCCCCCTACCCGCAGGGGTAGATTGACCATTCTTTCCATGACCTTGCACAGGCAGCTGGTAAGAGAGATGGGTCTATAGTTGTTTGCATTAATCCTTTCTTTTCCTGGCTTTAGAATAGGGACGATTGCAGACTCCCGCCAGGATTGTGGGACAGTACCCTCCATCCAGAGTTGGTTGAGGGTGTGGAGGACTTCCGACAATGCGGCCCCGGGAAGATTTCGTCTAACGCATTGTGGACGCTATCCATTCCTGGGGAGGAGTCCCGGGAGTCCGCAATTGCGGAGGTCAGCTCCCACATAGTGAAGCATTCATTGTAGGCAGCAATAGGACGCATACCATTAAAGTTAAAATTCAGAGCGGCAGCCTCGGATCGATCTTTAATCGCTCTGAACGCTGCATCATAGTTGGCGTCACCGCACGTCTTCGCGAGTAAACGACCAAACACTTCACATATTTCCGGCTGGGAGGTCACCATCCGGTCATCGACCTTCAATATCGAAGCGCCGTGTTCCTGACGAGAGCCGCATATGCTACGCACCTTCTTCCAGACCTGTGCAAGTGGGGTTCTGTTATTTACGCCGGACACAAATTCCATCCAGGAAGCCTTCTTTGCTTCCTTCACGACTTGCCGAGCTTTTGCCCTCAAACGTCGGAAAGAGGCCAGATTTGTTGCCGTTGGATATTTCCTAAAAATGCGCAATGCTCGCTTGCGCAATCTAATTGCATTGGCGCACTCCTCGGTCCACCACGGCACGGGTGGCCGACGAGCGTGTCCCGAAGACCGCGGTATGCTGCAACTTGCAGCCTCAACTATTGATGCTGTCAACACTTCGACGTTCCGTGCTGCGTGAATAGTGGCATCGTGTTTAAAATTAAAATGTTTTCTAAAATTCGGCCAATCCGCTTTCCGGGTGATCCAGTTTCTTAGGGTGGTGAAAGTGTTGTTAAAACTGCCCTCCTGACGAATGAGGATGGGAAAGTGATCGCTTCCACATAGTACCGACATTCGACATTTCGTCATTAAACTGCTAGTACACAAACAATGGATGAGAATTCTCCATTAAAACTGTTAAAACGAGTTTTTTCCCCGGTATTTAGCAAAAACAGATTAAAATTGTCGATAAAATTTGATAAAATCCGCCCTCTCCTGTTGCGCTGTCCCCTGGAGCTTCCCCACATACGATCATGGGCATTGAAATCCCCTAAAAGAATAAAAGGTTGTGGTAGCTGACGGACAAGATTCTCTAGGTTGCGTTCAGTGACTGGTGCTCCCTCTGGAAGATAAACGTTGCACAACGTTATGGGTTCCGGGGCGTGCACGGTCACAGCTACCGCTTGAAACGGCGTGTTCAGTTGCACCCAAAGGTGTATAGGGCCTCTCGGGTGGCAACTGCCACTCCACCTTGGGCCCGGAGGCCACTGGTGTCGTCAAATCTAAAAACGTTAAAATGTCTTAAAATACCCTTGTCCGTCGTTTTAAAATGCGTCTCTTGAAGACAAATGCAGGGCGGATTAAAATCGCGAATTAAAATATTCAGCTCCTCCTTATGACGATAAAAACCATTACAGTTCCACTATAGTATAAAATTCATTAAAAATATCAAATTTCAAATTTAAAACCTGAAGTCCGTATGTCCTTCGGGAGGATCAGCGCCGAAAACGGTGCTTCTTCCCCTTTTGTCGGGCGAGGAGGATATCCGTCTCAGAGATATTCTCATCCTCCTCCATAGCCTCCACTGCAGATGGTGCGCGTACCCCGGACGGACCGGGGGATGGCGTTTTATCACGCCTCGGGGGCGTGGAACCAGTGGTTTTTGGCAGGTTCTTCACAGAAGAACCCGCGTTGGTGGATATAGAATTTGCCGGCTTTGTGGCCTTATCCGGCTTGGCTGGCTCTTCTTTGTCAGGGCTTTTACTGTCAGCTTTGTCTATTTTTGGGATTTCGTCAGAGATTGTGTTACTCTGAGTGGTAGCAACGGCAGCAAAAGAACGAGAGAAGGTTGGGACAATTAGTGTTCGATACTTTTTCCTGGCCTCGAAATATGACACCTTGTCGATAGTTTTGATCTCCATGACCTTCTTTTCCTCTTTCATCTTTGGGCAATCACGCGAGTACACTGGATGTGCACCCTCACAATTGACACAAAGCGGCTCGGAGGTGCACTCATTACCCTCGTGCTTATCCTTGCCACAGCGCGGGCAGGTGGCCTTGCCCTCACATCTGGTAGCGATGTGGCCGAAGTGCTGGCACTGAAGGCATCGCATAGGGCTGGGGATGAATGGTCGAACGGGGACAGACTCATATCCTACAAAAACCTTGCCGGGGAGTGTGTCACGCGAGAAGGTTAGTATCACAGACGTGCTGTTGATGAGCTCACCGTTCCGCTTAATTTTCAGACGACGACAGTCAACAACACCCTGAGAGGCCATTTCTCTCTTAATTTCGTCGTCGTCGACGTACAGAAGGTCATTGCTGCTAATCACTCCCCGACTGGTGTTCAAGGTACGGTGCACCTCGACTTTAACCGGGTGGTCATGGAGTTTTTTCATATTTAACAATTTCGCACGCTGCTTGTCGTTGGCCGTTTCTATCAGTAGTGTACCGTCTCGCAGCTTCTTTGCAGATATTAAATCGCCTGTTACGGCGGACGAGAGGACTCCACGAATGAGGAAGGGAGACGCCTATGTAAGGGTCTCACCTCCCTTTGTACTTCTCATAATGAGGTACCGCCTACAGGCGTTCTTATCATTTTCTCCTCCGCCCGTTTCCGGACGGGATTTTTTGGGTGGAGGAAGGTCGTCCTGCTCCATTTAGAGTTGAAATTCGTCCCCTGGGCTCCCCACCCACCACGGAGCCACAAATTTGGGACGCCACACCGCCAACCGGTGTGGTCGCCAGGGCTACCCAAGGGATATAGCACTATCGTTTAGGGGGCCTGTTTCGGGTTGGACCTCCAATGTATGGGCCCTCCAAACCAATACACCTTCGGCCGCCTTACACAGGACCCCGTCACTCCAGTACTCGCCATCGAATCGTGTCGATAAGCCGATTGATCAAGACTGGCTAGATCTTGACCGCCCGTTTACAGGGGATCCAGGGCCGAAGTGGGGTATTGAACCCCTGCCCATACCGGGCATCCGACACCCGGCTGGGTGCCGAAGAACTCACCCACCAAGATCCCCTTCTCCCCCTTACGGGTCTCCGCACACGGCAAACATGCGGGTGGATCGCAGGCCAGGTGGTATGGCCGCACACAGATAGTAGACCCACTACACTATCCGGACTCAACCCTTGCTGACTCTGGGGTTTTTTCCGGGATTTCCTTCCCCGCCCTTTTAGTCGCCTCTTACGACAAGCAGGGATACTGCGGCAATATTCTTCATCCCCCTACCCGCAGGGGTGGAGCTGTACCTGCTGCGTCAAATATCGCCTCTTCGAATGAATCCCACGAAAGAACGGCGCATTTACCTAAAATTACGCTGTCTTCCTTCGATGGGAAAATTGAGATTTTCAAACCGTTTGTCGATGCGTTCAATAGTCTTGGTTCACATTAACTCTAAATTAACTGATATTGAAAATTTTTATTGCCTGGTGTCGAGCGTACGAGGCAATGCCCACAGGCTTGCAACTAGTTTGCCGCTGATAATTATCAAATAACGTGGAAAACTTTGATCCAACAGTACGAAAGTAAACGCGAGTTGGCGTTTCATTACTTATATAAGTTCTTTAATTATCCATGTTTGAGGAGTAATTCTCTGGATTCTTTGCAAAAGTTCATCGAAACATTCTCGGAAAATGTGAATGCATTGCAGACGATGAACATACCTTATTTGGGTGAATTTATCTTGTTGTATTTAGCATCTCGAGTTATGGATCAAGACACTATAAAACATTTTGAACTCGGGAATAACCGGATGGACTTTCCACTGGTTAACATGCTCTTAAAATTTGGTCGCGACTACGTTAACGTTCTCCGATCATCGGGAGTAAAGGAGAGCGCACAGTCTATAGACCGATTCCATATCAACTCAGGCAGGGGATGTTAGGTGACCCTCTTAAATTTTTTTAAACAGTTTTGGGAAAAAAATATTTTTGACCGATTTATACAACCGACCGAAATAAAAATTCATATTTACAAAAACTTCAAACAGAAACTAAACACGGAAGGGAATAGGAGTGATATAGATATATTTCCTATGGGAGAGGATAAAAACGTAAATGGAGAAGAAAAGGTATTATTTAAAAAAAATGTAGAAATAGAAGAGATGGACAACGTAGTAGCGGATCTGACAAAAGATAAAAGCCCGGGTACGGACGGGCTGCCAAACAGTTTTTATAAAAAATTGGAAAGAGATCAGACAAAGCTATTTTAATGCATTTAAAAAATCATTAGAAACCGGATCATTAACAAGGACGCAACGGGAAAGCAAAATATTATTAATTCCTAAAGAAAAAGGAAATAAACACGTAGAAAAAATGAGACCAATAACGCTGTCGAACACCGATTACAAGATCGCTGCAAAAGTTATAAACAATAGGTTAATGCAAGTAGCCGCAAGTATAATTAGTCCAGGTCAATATGCGATAAAAAATGAAAATAAAATCATAATAAAAGCCTTAAACATAAACAGAGAATTAATTAACACGAATCTTTTTTCATAGTTAACGCTTTTTAGTTTTAGTGTGTTTAATTGTCCATGTTATTGAGTTTCATGTCTATATTTGATGAAAACAATATGTAACGGTTCACTATACATCACTGCGGCGCCCCACAGTGGTCCCAAATCGAAAAAAGTTGGCCAAAAGTCATTTTTTCGACTTTTTGCAAGGAAGTTTTCAGTGGTGTATTCGGATTCTACAGGATATGGCCTACAACATTTCGTATCTGATAGGTCTGTGTAATTATTGTGTTGACCTGTGTAACCCGTCAAACATGGTCATGTTGAGGGCAAAACACCCGATGCGTTGAAATAGTCGATTTTAGGGAAATTCAACTTGATATATGACTGCTTTAATTTCATGGGATTCATTTAATAATTTTTACAAGGTAAGTTTGCACCTTTATGTAATATATCCCCTAATCTTTGGTCGGTTCAATATTTTTTACAACAATTGTAAATTATTTATAATTTTAACTATTTTTGAGCTTTTGTTTAGTAAAATGTATCGATATGGTTTTGTGCTCCTCGGTGATTCCTATGCAGAATCCTTCGGAAGAGTATATAAAACAAGATGGAGAAAAAAAATCTTGCCTATACTTGCCTATCCGGCATCTAGAAGGTTTTAAGCAGAGCGGTGCACCGCGCCGCCGAGGGCGGTTGGCCGGCGGAAGACCGATAGGCTTTACTGCTCGAATATTCCTATATCGGTGGTCGAACTCACGTGGTATATCCTTTACATAATTTTCCATACTGTGAGATTTCATGCATCAAGTGTTTCACATTTCTTGTGTGTTGAACAGTCTCCTTCAAATATTCATTAAACCAATGAGGGCCCGTTTCCATGCCCTTAGTAAGACACATTATGCGTGATCTAAAACGACTAAATAAGTCATTATGCGAGAAATTGACAGTAACCGCTGTATATTTTCATCTGCAAAACTTTCCTCATATTTCTATAGAGCGAAGATTCCTTACATGTGGGTCAGCATTTTCACTACGCTTTTCCGAAAAAAGGTCCTGGCGCTAGGGGCAATAAATGTTCCCTAATCCCCTTGCCGCCTCTATGCCCCCAAGGATTGTTCCAAGGATCCTCTCAACAGCCCGTAGACGTAGATAGGATGGGATGAGGAGGGACGAATCCGTCTAAGGCCACCAAGGGTGATGTCTCTTGCACGTGCATTATTTTTCTTAGAAAATAACGGAATGAGGATGACGGCCTCCCTCACAATGACCACTGCCGTAGACCACTGCATGGGTGTAGTGAATACTCCACGCTCAGTTTTCTTTAGTGATTTGCTTAGTGCACAAGTGCTGTGCTCCAAGCTGTGTTAACTCTGCTAACTCGAGAAGCTTCTCCCGTGCAGAGGATTGAAGCACTTGGTTTGCCCGGCATCCAACATTCAGGATACGCTGGAAACTCAGAGGTAAGCTTATGTTAATCTTTTTTTTTTCAATTTCAACTCATAACCTCCGATTTTAAAGAAAATGGGTTAAATAATAGACATTTTTTGAATTCACATTCATCGTTTCAGTCTAAAAGAAAATTGTTTCATTAGAATAATGGATGTCGCAAATGCTACGCACCTTGACGTGCACAATAAATTTACAGAAAAAAAAGAATATTCATTGGCAAAGAAGAAGGAATATGTCGTGGAATATTTGATGACAAGATTTCGACTGAATGAAAGCAAGCATGCCAAAAATATTCTGACGCGCTTTATGCGCAAAACGTTTTTTCCTAAATACCTGAGAAAGTGGGACCAAAGCTCAAGGACAGATGAACATTTCAAAAAGACTTTCAAAAGCTGGTTGCAGCAGAAATTAAAATTCCCTTCAGAAGTATATCAATATCTTCCTCCCACACCTGGTGAGTACTAACAATTACTATGCTTGCACAGTTAGCAAATGTATGTAAATAACAGCGATAAATTAATTTTATAATATAATTCTTCTCTTCCCGCTAGAGCGTGCTGACGTAGGACGACCAAAAAGAAAATTTGAAGAGTCCAGCGACAGAGCTAAGAGAAGGAAGACGGACGCATCTCCGGCTGAGTTATCCTACGCTGAATCAATGGGCTACCGCAGCAGAGGCGATGAGGCGGCTGCAAAGCTAATCAAGGAAGTGACAACAACAACACCTACCAGAGCGAAACGCGTTTTAACAAAATGGAGAGCGCAGGAGACCCAACAAACCGCATTAACTCCAGAAGAAGCGGTGTCTTTGATTGTGTCTGGAAATTTTACTAAATATCAATATGTGCTGCTTCGCAAGACGTCAATTAAGCATGGGCACACCATATATCCTAGCTACCAGGTAATCTTGAAAGCTAAACATGCAGCTTACCCAGAAGGTATTTGTGTTTCCGAGGAGAGGTGCGAGGTCAGTCTGCAAGCTCTTCTAGCGCACACAGCTAAGCGCATAGTGTCGTGCGTATCAACACTGCAGAATATGGAGGAAAAACTTCAATGTACTTTATATTGCAAGTACGGCTTCGACGGGAGTTCAGGGCACTCCCAGTATACACAAATATGGAAACAAGAAGATGTGACAGATACGTATGTCTTTGCAAGTTTTTTGGTACCCCTACGGTTGTTAGATAATGACTCAGGTAAGGATTGATATTTACGTAATACAGTATCCATTAACTCAATACATTTTGGGAAGTAAATAAGCAGTTACTTCATTGCAGGGAAAATTTTGTGGTCAAACCCTCGGCCTTCATCGACCCGTTTTTGTCGGCCTATTCGTTCCCAGTGGGTGCAAGAAACCAAATCTGTAGCAAAGAACGAAGAGAGGAATTTATCGGAGAAAGTCAACAAGCTTCAGGTAGTTGATTTTGGAAATATAACGGTGAAAATGCATATGATGCTCACAATGGTGAATGGAAAGGTCATTTATTTTTTAAATGACCTTTCACATTTATTTTTTAAATGGTTTTTACTGTTTCCAATTGCGCCTGTTATAATTCAATTATGGATTATCTTACAGGTGTGTAACGCTTTAACAGAAACCAGTGCCATGACGTGCTATGTCTGTAGTAGATATAATATGCGGGAATCAAAACAGTACGTCATCAATTAACAATTAAAAGACGAAATTCATACGCTAAAGTGTCGCCTCCAAGTGGTAAAAAGGTGAAGTTCTCAAAACAATTGAATGTTGAAATTCGCAAGTGAGTCGAAGTGTGTCGAGCGAAGTTTTCAAGAGGGTGCGTCATGAAATGCGCACGCAGGTGGATGGAAACAATAGAATTTGAAATGCTCGTTGGTCTGGGGGGGCGGGGGTCGGATTCGGTTCTCTCTGAAGGTATATGGGCGCATGCGCTAACGTCATTAGCAGTGTTGAGATGTCTCTACTAGCAGTCAGAGCCGAAGTCGCCGGAGGGTCTTCCTTCGTCGTCCATCCCGTTCCGGTCTTCAAGACCTGTGATGGCTGCTATGAAGTGATGCTTCGCGACTTCATGTACAACGAAGGTTACGATAGACATACACAGTCTTTGGGTGAATTCGTGGAGTGTTTGCGGGACCTCACCTTGCATCTGAACTTCGATAGGAAATGCTTCATCGAAGTGAAATATCATAGTCAATCTGTTAACCTTGCTGGAGAGCAAATTGTATTCTCGGGTTCTGCGCGGGATTGTAGAGAGCCGGAATTTCGCCGTTGCTTTTTACCATCATTGTATTGCGAGAATGAGCCGGAGGAGGATGAAGAATTAAGTGATTGGTTCGATGTAGAAATAAAAGTGTATGAAATAGGTGAATATAAGGTAAACTGTCCTGCTCATTCGCAAGAAGAAGAATCTTTTTGTGTAAGTGATTGGCGAGCTCGCTGTTTTGAAGTGTTAAGCGAAAGAGATGATCCGCAGAGTGATGTGCTTGCCTCTTCCTTAGACGAAGAAGAAGAAGAAGAATGGCGAGGTTTTAAATCGAGATACAATTACAAGAATTCGTTGTGTAGGAAAGGTGATTTCATTACATCCTACAAATTTAAGCTCGTTCTTGACCCTAATGACGCTATTCTCCGTTGGAAATCTACAGTGTTAACATTTCCGTGTGAAGGTACTAGCAAAGTTACAAGGTAAATGTTAAAGTGAAGTGTGTGTATGTATATGTTTTCTATATTGTGTTTTTGCAAATAAAGGATATGTACTGACTCCTGCATTATCATTTTTTCACATTTTTTTAAAGGAATCAAGGTGAAGAAAGAGAGAGAGAGAGAGTCAAAAAAGTAATTTAGAATGAAATATTTTAATAAAAATTAATGCATTACATTAGGAATACTACAAGTGGTGCGGACAGAGTCTTAATTCTGGTTTTCGTCTATGTGTATATATAGACAATTTAACTTTACAAACTTATTTTTTATTTCTGAACATGTATATACTCACAATTTAGTACACCACCACCATTTCATCTACAACAAGTACAACAATTTAGTAAACCACCATCATTTCATCTACAACAGGTACAAACTTTTTTTATTTCTGAACTAGTCAATTTAGAACACCACTATTTCGTCTTCAACTTTAATCAGAAATTTTATCACTCGTATGCGCGTACCCTTGGTATAGTCTGTGGTACTGTATCTCACTTGGGATTCTTTATGATCCGTGTAGCACACTGGTTTGTCACCGAACATGTCCCCACAACCTTTAGATATTAATGTACCACTACCTTTTGATATCGCGCTCTCGCCCATGAATTTTGATATACCCTTGACAACAATCTTTCCATCGACTTCGGTTCTCTCTGGAATACATCCTCCGCAGGGTTTGGGATCTGGTTTGTAGGCCTCGCACACCTCCAGCCAGATGATGGGGAGCTGCTCCTCGGCTTGCTTTTGTTTTTCCGGATCGGTGATATCAGACGCCAGGGTAATGTTGAATCTCTCCACCGTTCCATTACCATCTTCGAAGCCAGAGAATATCACCTTCTGCCCAACCACATCAAACTCTAGTTGCTGATGTCTAAACACGCAGTAGTAGAACGCTTTAAAGTAGACAGTTAAAATGAAATCGGTGTTGGATGTCTTCAAAAGATCTCTGGGGACAAAAACGTCATAGGTGTCTCCGTCGGGCTGTTTCTCTACTCGCAAGTGCTCATTTCCCAGGCAAGCTGAAGGGATCTTTTGCAAAGCTGCGATTTTAGTAGCCATTTTGCTGCGTGCACACTCTTCTCTTAGGACGTATAATGAGCATGCAGTCATCTGCAGGCTCTTATATATCGTTGTGAGCGGGGGAATGGTGAGGAAGGGGAAAGAAGGGAATTTCATCTCACTGGCTCATGTAAATTGAGACGGGTTTCAAGGGAGACAAAGAACAGGTTGTAATCGGAGACAATGTGGTAATGTCTCGCGTGACCGCAGGTTGATTGAAATGCATACTTTGCGGTTTTAAGGGAGACAATGGATATGACTCATCAGGTGTCAGGTCTAGACTTGTTTTCAAGGCTCTCAACCACAAGTTGGTGGAAATGGAGACGATGCGGTTATGATTCACGTGGAGACAGGTTTGGGAAAAACCGGTGTCAGGTCTAGACTTGTTTTCAAGGCTCTCAACCACAAGTTGGTGGAAATGGAGACGATGCGGTTATGATTCACGTGGAGACAGGTTTGGGAAAAGGGGTAAAAAAAAATGAAAGGCATGATGACATAACAAATTTTCAATTTATTAACACAAGAGATATACAGAAATGGAAATAAACACTCTTTTTCATGACAATAATGAGATTTTACATGATTTAATAGTTATAAATTATCTTCTTCTTCAGCTTTCAATTTTAACATCAATCTGCTCTGAGAAACGTTACTGAGTATCCATTTTTTTAATTTAGAACAGTTTTTGACAGCGCACGCGAACTTATCCGTCTCGTGATATGCTAATGAGCAATCATTCCTCAATGGTTTAAGAAACTTCAAAGAGGGTACATTTAAAAATCTTTCAACTTCGATTACAACGCGATCTAAAGCTTTCGAAAGGAATTTACATTTTTCGAGCCCTTTTGCAAATAGATGATTATGAGCCCAGGTTTTATTTTTAAGAATTGTATGCAATTCATCATACGGTGTCTCTCCCACATCAGTGGGTATTCCGTGGTAATGCTCTTTCAACCAAGTATTTTCATAGTTCTCAGCCATTTCAGGAGGTAGCTGGAATACCCACGACTCGCGTCGGTCATATTCGAGGTCCTCTATGGCCAGTTCTCTAACTATGAATTCATTCACACCACCATTCTTCCTCACTAGAGCTTGAAAGTCTATTATTAATGCGTTGACCATGACGGGGCCGAGCGGGTAAACTCTAGGTCGGTGCATTATATCCTGGGAATTTCACTCTCAAGACGTTAGATTGATCGTCACCGAAAGTGATGTACAGCTTTTCGATGCCCGAATCTTTCAACGCCAGAGTAATTTTGTTCAGATGAGCGACTACCAAATCACCCGATTGGGTGATTGCATCAAGAGCCGAATCAATCTGATCAAAAGAATTTACTAATGTCTTCCAATCGTTAGCTTTTAATGATACGCGTGTATTCTTACCCCCTAAATTTACGTGGGGTTTATCAAAATATTTTACAAATTGAACGGATGAATCCACGTACGAAGGAATTACTGTTGTTTCAAAATAGTCAGTAACGGATGAAGCAAAATTTTCTAGGCTAGTCCACTGTTCAGGGGTGAGTCTCGCAGTTTTGCTGGAAGAGGAAATCTCCACGCACGGTGTAGCCGACTCCGTCAACCAACCGATGTGTACGCTCTTGGTCTTGCTCAGCTCCAGGGATGTCCTGAGTAAAGGGATGACAGATGATGAAGAGATCGTAGGACTGGAGGATGAAGATCGCCTCCTCTTCTTCTTCACTTGAGACTGCTGCATTCTTACTGTTCGTGTCACTTTCACCGTGCTTATATAGTGGTGGACGATGAAAGGGAGGGGAGGGGGAGTGAGTAGATTATATTGTTCTTCGTTTTTTTACTAGAGAACGTACTACTAAAGCACAGCACTTTTGCGACGCTGGATGACATCTTCTCTTGCGTGAAAAGCCAAACTCTCGTTTGAAGAGTTTTGCAGCGATGCAGTCGTTAAGTGCAGGTCGGTGAAATAAGGATGGGAATTTAGAAATAGGTTTGCGAGTGGTGGACTTGAAGAGTGCATACAGACAACAATATTCCCCACAAAGATCTGATTTATAATTTTGCAGTTGAACTGAATTTAAAATCGTGGTGAAGGGTTTCAGAAAGGCCCTAATGTAATTGACTGATGGAGGAAAAGCATAAGAGTCAAAGTACTCTGCGCGTTTTCTAAATATGCATGCTGCAACCCAGTGGGTTCCAGGCTTGTGTGAAGGGTCGAAATTAATTATGTAAATTCCACTTTTAGGTTTTCTTGGAAGTTGATCTGATGGAAAAGCCCCCCTAAATCTACGTTTAGTGCGTGGATCCTGAGATAAAACATCTTTGATATCATCCGTTTGCATGTTGAAAGACTAATTAACTCTATCCACGACTGCCATCCTATTAAAATCGATCGTGAGTTTTGAATTATACTCTGCATAAGTGATGATAGTCACAGCGCTTTGCAGTGGAAATTTAAATTTAGCTTCAAATCTCACGTTTCCTGAAACCGGTTTAGACACGTGAGTATCTTCGCCACTTCGATCTGGAGTGAGATCCCACGCTAACACAGTGTATCCATGTTTGAACATATCTAATGAGACTTGATTGCCCCAGTCGCTGTGATGAGCACCCAAAGCAGAAAAAAGCTGACGATAGAGTCGAGTACCAAAACTATTTTCGCTACTAAAATCCATTTCCAATCCTCCCACAGGATTAGGGGAACCGTTTACGTAAATACAGCAATGATTCATCGAGTAATTCTTAAAACTGAAGGGATTTTTATTATTTTTACCCTGAAATGCTTCATCATCTACCATAACCACTAATAAAGTCTTAGGAATTCGACCGACTATTAAGTTCTCATTGTTTATCATAGTAACGTTAGATGGTACGGTAAAAGTTTTAACTTCGGCTCGCGTATACGGGTATATTGCATCCTGCGTTCTCAACACTCGTTCAGCAGCTAACAAGGCTGAGGGATTGATTTCATAATGTGGAACAAAGAGTGTAGCATGCATTATTTTCAGTCTGGATTGACCTGGATTCTTTTCTTTGATGTAAAACGCAGGTTTGGCTAACTTAAGAACGACATCTATGTCCACACCATTTAAAAGATAGCGTGATTGATGGAATAAGTCAACGTGAAGTTTTCCTTCCAATTCTACAAGCTTGCTATTCTTGAACCATTCCTTTCGCTCCTTGAATCCGTTGTTTTCAGACTCCTGTTTGTCTAAATCTTTACCGGTATCCAAGGCCCATCCATTAAACACAAGGTGCGTGCGCGAAGCATCATAGCCGTAGTTTAACAAGGTTTCCAAGTATGATCGGTAATGGTAATTATCAGAGGAAGACATACGATTTCCATTGAAATATACGTGACATTGCTCGAACATTGAATGTAGCAAATTATTGACCACTCCAGGCTGATCAGGATCAGAATCTATGTAATCATCACCAATACTCCTGCTCAACTTAACTCTCATATTTAAAATTATCCCATTTAAATCTCTGTAGCGATCACCACTATCTTTGACAGAGAATCGTAATTCGGTAGCATTATCGATGGATGCAATTGGTTGATAGTTTGCGATTGTGCAACCATAGACACTCGATTGGAGACTTGGTTCTTTAAACAGGTCTAAACATTCTGGGATGTACTCCATGACTTCCATGATGATGTTATCACTTCGGAGACAATCTTTTCAATAAATCTTACGCTTTCTTTCACAATGTATTTATGCAAATACATCTTTACGAGGACGCTTTCGAGACTTCTTTCGAGACTGCTTTCGTTTTTTTTGTCTACCTCCTATTTGCTTTCGTTTTATTTTTCTCCTGACGCAACGACCTGCCCTAGCTCGCTTTGGAGCTCGTAAACCTGCCCCAGCCATCCGATCCATCTTTTCCTCTGCTTTCCTTTTCAAATTATCGAAGGCCTCCAGCGAGCGTGTTTTTAAAATTTCCTTAATTGGTTTCCCGGTGCCGATATCTGATAGGGCTCGCAAACCGGAATCTCTCACCTCTTTGCCTACTGTCTTTATTCCTTTTGTAGCCAAAGGTTTCACGAATTTCCAAAGTCCTCTGAAAAAATTACCCAAACCCCTACCGCGCTGTCTATAATGGCTCGATCGGTACACCGGTCCAATATCTCCACCGATCTGTGAAAAATATCGGCGATATCGATCTACATCTTCCGACATCCCATCGAAGAATGAAAAGCACATACTCTGCCTGCGTATTTATTGCTTAATAAAATGTAACACGACAGTCGATGGGTTTATGCTATCTGGGAATGGGTATAGCTCACCCATTTTATTCAACAATTTAATTTCCACAGTATCAAAGTCGTGTTTATCGAGTTGCATATAATAGGGTTGTGTAAAAATTTGATGATTACCTTTCTCACCCATAACAACCCTCAAACATTTTGACATGGTATCACCAAGTATTTGTGGCGCTAACACGTCTAAGTAAACAAACACTTGACTCGTTAAAGTTTCAGATTCTGGTATTTCCAATTCCGTTTTTTTTAATGTTTTTATTCTTCATGATACATCATGGTCATCAACACTAGTGACCTGTGCTAATGCAGTGAAGAATTCTCCATCAAACAAAATTTTCGCTTCATTATCAGGCATACTTTCTCTTAGCGAAGATAATAATTGCTTCACGGTATACTTAATAAAATTTAACCGGATAGGAGGATAACTTTTTGGTAATATATATACGTACGTAGAGCACTCGTCGGATACTGAATTATTATCGAGTGGTATAGCTTTATCAGCTATGGACGTTTTATTCTCAAACCATTCATCTAAAATTCCGCGAAATTCGGAATTCTTATTTGCCGGTATGGCATCGTGTAATGCATATAATAAGCTTTGCAGAGTATACGCTTTACTTTCTAACTTTAATGAAATATCTGGTATAATTTCAACCTCGACGGCGTTCGTTCGCCGACATTTGACTTTTGGAGTAAAACTTTTTGAGGTAGGTAATGATATATCAAGCATAGGAAAATAAATTTCCACTAGTCCTACCCTCCATGATTCCCCTGCAGTTATACGATGAGGTAATTTCGCTCGAAAGTGTGCGATTGTATTATCGGGAAAATATAACCCCGAGCTGTCACTTAAAAGAGTTACGAATAAATCTTCCATCATCATCGCAATCTTTTCACGGTGGATGCTAGAACCCAAGTGTTGAAATTATCATCATAACCTTTCCATTTTATAAAATATTCAAGGTTTTTACCCTTTCCTCTACGGCTTAAAATATTTTCAATTTGAAATTCAGTATTTCTACTAACGGATGTTTTGGAGAGTTCCTCGCTGTAAAACGATCCCTGTATACGTTCACCATTTAGATCCTCTAGTTGATAGGTGGGAATTGGTGTTCTATCAATTTTCCAAATTTTAAAGATTTCGGTGGAAAAGTTTTGTTTATATCCCTTGGCGAATGGTACTCTCTCCTTCGATATACGAACGAAATCACCAATGGCGAATTTTGCTCTTTTTCGTTTACTTGGTGTAAAACGAAGTACAATCTGGAACGCGTTCTTTTCGCTAACATCAGCCGGAGGAACACCTGTGGTAGAATGCACGCGATTGTTATATCCTTTCATTAGTTTTGGTAGCACGCTTACATAATTCAAGGTGTTGAATTTAGTGAAATACTTATACATACGTGATTTAAGCGTCCTATTGAATCGTTCCACAACGGACGCCTTAACATCTGGATTATTAGTAGTATAAAATTTTATTCCATGATTTGAAAGGAAACGTTTAAACTTTATGTCTGCAAATTCGGTCCCCTTATCGCTTTGAACTTTCAAAGGCTTTCTATGAGTTAATATTTTGCGAAATGCTTTTATCACATCCTCGGCAGTCTTGTTTTTGATAGGAATTGCAAAACTGTACTTTGAGAACAAATCGGTCACAGTTAAAAGATAAGAATAACCATTATTGTAGGTTTTCAATTTTCGCATATCGTTAAGGTCACATTGCCACGTGTCATCTATGTACGCAGGAGTGTATCTATTCCTGAGGAATTTCTTCCGCGTAGGTTTATGCAGCGTGTAAGTATTCTGATTTTCTAACCATTGTTTCACACTTTTCTTGCTAACCTTCTTTCCCACGCCTTTCCAAAGACTCTCGACGGTGGAAAAGCTGTAGGGGCTAAGTGGATCATAATACACTGACCTCATTTTAGCGTCTTCCATCGCATGAATGGAGTTTTTGTTTTTCGCAGGCGCTGTTTGAGAGGTGGTGTATTGTATTTTACTGTCTCTTCTTCCCCCACTTCTTCCTTCTCTTCCTCCTTTATTTCTTTCGCTAAATCGTCCAGAACTTTCTCCATGTTTCCCGTTCGTTGTTTTATAGTTTTTACCCATGACTTGTCAATCTTACGGCTTGACTTTAATAGCTTTCGACCCTCTGTATTATTCTTCTTCTTATTATTTTTGCTACTCTCGTCCATGAAAGATATGGGAATGGGATCATTCATTCTGTTCACAGCTCCTAAATACGAATCCAAAACTTGACGGTAAAGATGCCATTTTTTAGTATCATCCATTTCAGTTTTAAGCACATTTTGCATTTGTTTATCTAATTTTGAAGCATCCCGCTGCAGTCGTTCCCTTTTCAACGTTTCAGGATCGATGAGCAGCATCCGTTTGAGACTCATCCTATTAGATTACCCAACAAACCGCTCAAAAGAGATCCCAAGAGTATTGGTAGAAAGCCTCCCTTTTGCTTCAGTATTTGGCGTTTTTTCTTAATTGGTAATTTGGGGCAACTCAACTTCCTAAGCGTATTTTTGTATCGCAGTAACCTCTTCTTCACTGAGGGGGTAATTTTATGGTTTCCGTTTAACGTATTTAGACAGCACTCGCAAATTGTGTTTATTCCGTCTGCGTTTACGGTTTCTATGATCGATTTTCGCAGCTTTGGATCTACAGTTTTTAACAACCCGATGAGATGCTTGTTGCGTTTCAACTTCTTCATAGTTTTTTGTATCCGATGGGGCAAACACTGAGGTTATTTCCCCAGGAAATATATCAGTACGGAATCTTACTTTATCGTCCGTCTCTTGCGACAGGTCAAGGACTAAATAAGTGAAGGGTTTGGATGTAACCTCTTTATAAATCCTTAGGAGTTCACCGGAATTCTCTGGATAGACCTGTGACGCAAGGTACCGAAACTGAGACCTATCTCGAGGATTTTTAAAAACTGCTATATATTTAGTATTGAGAGAGATGTTCCGAGACTGAGGGCTTTGGTAGAAAACGTTTTGTGTGATGAGAATGATTGAGATGTTCGAATGATGTGATCCTCGCGTAAAAAGCTCGCTCACGCCCTTGTTGTAGCACTCGTGCATCAAATCGTCTATGACATAAAGGGTAGGAATCTTTCGAGGATTTTCGAATGACGGCAACTTGTTTTGAAACTCGACACCTCTCAGCTCCTCGTTCGGTTTGCTATTTGGACTACAACACCAAATGATTCTATCGATTCTTCCATCAACTAAATCTTTTATGTTTTGCAAAAATCTTACTACAAAAGTTGTTTTTCCACAACACGATGGCCCGGCACAGAGACAAGTAAATGGATGTTTCCACATCAATGGTGCAGACATCATTAACTATTTAAGTAACTTTCACTCGAGTATATACATATCTTACATATTTTGAAGCCTTGAAACTATACCCTTCAATTCATCAACTACATTTGATATAGTTGAAACATTCGAACATTGAATACCGAAGAGTGATAGACTCCTCGGACCAGCACTTAATAATGTGTTATTGAATTCACTATATTCATAGTAATTATCTCCCTTAAAGAAATATAGTAAGCCATTAATGTACCTAAAAGCCGAATTAATTTTTCCAGGAATTGGAGGAAAATATGTGCTCAAATATTTATGATCCTTGGGTTCAAACTTGCATTCATCCATTTCAAGTATGAAAATATCGCTGTAAAAAATATACGTTCTACCTGAATACGTGTTTACCGCTGCCTGAACGATAGCATTACGAGGAAAACGCACGTCCTCGAGCCTCTTGGGGAATCCTGGAATGGGTGCCAAGCTAGGGTAATCGATCATGTATATACGATTCCCTAAGAAAATTACGATTTCCCCCGAAGGTCTTCGGTAAACGGCATCTATTTTTTTCATGTCTGACGGAAGAAATGGGATCCAGTCAGTGATAACTTGAGCCATCGGCGAAGTATCATTACTCTTCTTCAAATCTAACATCCAAAATAGTTTACCGCTGAATAAAAACATTATGTGTTCAATAATGAGAAGGTTATCAAAATCTTGTACATCGCACAAGAAGAGCGTGTGAGGTTTTTCCGGTTGGATTTCCCAAAAATCCTCCTCATTCTCATCCCCCTCCTCCTCTTTCCTCCCCTTTTTTCAGGTTTTCCATACAAACTTTGTATCGCGAGTATATCATCTTCTTGCAAATTTAATGGAGCATCGTGTGAATAAATCGAAAACATGATAGCTCTGGGATCTCTGAAATGAGAGATGCCTAAAGTATGTCCAATTTCATGAAGTAAAACCTTATATAAATTCACAAGTTCATTCGAGTGATTATTATCTCTCATCAAATACCAATCTTCGTCACGATCAATGTGTATTTCCAAGGGGGAATTTTCGATAGTTGGTGAATACGCATGAGCCAACACATTTCCATTCCCGTCTAAAGGAAATGGACATATTCCAGACTTGGTATAATATCTATGCTTTGACCCAGTATTAACGATTGTTATATCAGGTGTATTGAAATCTTGTTTGAAAACTAAATTAGTTATTTCACTCCAGGCGGCGAAGGCTGCTTCTGCCAACTGCACATGTTCTTCACTTGCAAAAGGATAGTGCCAGGTTATTTCATTTTTTTCCCACTTGCGATCAGAAATGGTAAAACTGAGATCGTCCTGCACGCCACATCTTTTCATTTTCGTTAAATTTAATGTTTCCTCATTCAAAATCCCATCCGCTTTCAAGTTATAATATTCCTGAAATGTTTTGAGCGAGTTCGTAAAATTATCTTCTGATATATTTTTGATTTCATTTTCGTCTATATTCAGGTAACCATATTGTCGCAAATAATCAGCAACACACAGGTTTACTTCACTTCTAATCGGGAGAATAAATATCACAGTAAACAATAAAGCCAACATGATTCACGACTATGTTCTCAACGTGAAGAATGGATGTCGACTGAGCTCAATTTATGAATTTCAATGTACTTTATTCTCCTCATGTAGGGAACGCTTCAACATACGTCCTTTTTTTAGGAATTTTTAAATGACCCCACGCCAGGGTGTTAATTCCATTTTCGCAGATATAACGTTTGTCATCGTTCGAGCTCAAAGCAGTTTTGTTTATTTCAACTGTGTGCAATTGATGTTTATATGAACGAATCAGAGACATTTTGCGAAAGGCTGGAGCATTTTCTCGCAAGCAAGTGACATAGTCGTCAAATGATATCGATTTATCAATTGTAATCTTTTTCACGCCTTTTGCTCGCTTACTCTCACCTCCATCTCGTACACGGTAGGCATATAGTTTGCTCCTCAAACCAACAAAGTGAGTCATAATCTCCCCCCCATTTTCATCCTTCATTTTCCCTATTACTTAAGCATTAGCCTTTGAGTAGCAGGGGTGGTTAGTTGGATGTGTCATATAGATAGCTGTTCTTTTCTACATCTTCATAAAAATCTGCTCGCATTTCGAGGATGAAACTATCTGTCCATGTACAACAATGACACATCCTTCTTCTTCAGATGTTTATAGAAAAAGTCGTACATTAAAATTTTTGAAATGTCCAAAACAGCTTGTCCGATGTATATAGGCTTGTTCATTTTTATTGAACTTTTCCTTAGATGCACCGCAACGAGATTCTCTGCGTAAATAGTTCTATCTAGGAATAATGAACTACAGATCAATTTATTCAATCTTTTTTCATTGTTGACGAGTTCGATATTTCGATAAAGGCGTACGTTCTGCATCGATTTACCGAAAACGCTATTTGAGAACAGTTTAAACATTTCTTTTTCAAAATCGGATTTTGCTAATTTTCGTTTCTCTGTGTTGATATCAATGTAAGACTTCATCCATGCAGATTGATCAAATTCGATTATTCTATGGATTTTTTTCAATTTCAAACCCGCTGATAAAGCCTGTTTAAGTGCTCTGTAATGGACGACGTAACGCTCCTTATCATTCAAGGTAGTCAACAATTTAATATTTTTTCCCCCGGGTGGTGTTTTTTTCTCTGCGCAAAAAGGTAGGTCTGAGTGCAAATCATGAAGCTCAGTTGGATATTCCAGATCTATTTCAAGCACATAACCCTTGGGAGAATCGTCAGGGATAGACATCACATCAACATATTCAACCCATTTAAAACCCCCCATCGGGAGAGATTCCGACAAAGCCCAACCATATAAATTATTCGCATCTACATACGCTAAATATGTAGACTCCTGTTCCGGATTAAAGCCTTCCAAGTATTTATTATTGGCTTCAGCATATCGTTTCACACACTGAGATATCCCACCACGTATACCTTTTTCGATAAATAATATCATGTCATAGTCAGTCATGAGTTCAAGTTTAACTTTTGTTTGTTTTAACATTGCGTCAAATGAAAGTCCAGGTATAGTGAAGTAATGTGCAGGATCTAATCCATATGTATCCATGCATAAATTCCTGAAATTCTCAAATACATCGGCCAAAAGAAGAACGTCCGTTTTCAAATAAATATCTGAATATTCACCCAAAGTTTTACAATTGAATTCAGTCCACATCTTTTGAGCGAATTCATAATCTTTGATTGTAATGGTATCTTCAGTTATAGAGCTAAAGAACTTTTCAATTGGAGGAAGGCTAGCATCGTTTAATTTATCCCACGCGTCTACATATTCATAGGGAAAAACACCCTTACGCGTGACTAAGTCTAGTTTATCCTTGAAAATGCGAGCTGTTTGAATAAATGTGTCCTTGGGGAGAATATCTACTAATTTCGATAGAGATGTTGAGAGGAATCGAAAACTATCGATAAAACGATAGGAAAAATGAGAATCTATGAATTTGGAAAACGATATATATTTTTCTTCGCTGTTTGGGATGACCAAAATTTTCTTATCATCACATCCTAAGTATGGGACAATGAGATGTGCGTCGTAATTGCTTAGATTATGAATGAAAACAGGGAGAAACTTGGGGACTTGGTAGTTTAAATTACAAGCAGAGTGAGCAGCACCTCTAAATTTCCCTGATAAGTGGTCATGGTCAATTACACGATCTGATCCCAACTCACGGCTACAGATGTGACAAAGAGAAGCTTCATTGAAAGCGAGAATTTCATCATCACTCATTGCCTGCAGGGGAATGTTTTTATAAACCCTTTGCACGAAAAGAGCCATTTCCTTAAGTTTTTCGAGAAAGACTTCCACTGCATTCTTACCTCTAAATAGAATGGGCTCACCTCTCCGGTATTCGCTACTAATAGAAGAGAGAAAGACATTACCTCGTGCAGTTGTCGTGATTGAATATATGAATGCTCACTCTGAGGAGAACAAGTCGAAATATTAGATAAAATGCACTCAAAGTCTGCGTAAGCAACGTATGGAAGTCTGGCTGAGTGAGAATAATTTTTGAATTTCAAGTAAGCATCATTACCTTCGGGGAGAATTATTTTGCTAGGAAAATTTCTCGCACAATCCTCGTTATGTTTACCAAGGGATTCCACTGAATAGCAATGATTAAAACAGCGTTTGCACATATATATCTTTGATTTATGTTTACTCATCTGACTCACTATCAGCTTATTAAAGTTTTTTATGTAACAGAAGTGAGAATTCTTTCCCTCAACTAGGTAAAGAAGATCACGGTGGTCTTCAAGTTCTTTATCGACAATTTTGATGGGATACACGTTATTCTGTTCATCCAAGCCAAAGACATTGATTGAAATATTGTTTCTTCGCTCGAATATTGAAATTTGTGAAATATTCACGGGATAACTGATGCAATTCCAATCGTAGTCTCTGCAAAATTCATCTGTAGTATATTTTGAGGCTCTATGAGCATTAAAGTGGACATTCTTAGCCCAAATTGCATATTTAAAACAGAAATCATCCTCATTTTGAATATTTATGACGCTCAATGTTCGTGCAATTCTAGTCGGCAAGACTATATGAGAGGATCCTCTAAGTGGCTGGTAACGATTGACTCTCAGTTCTAATCCTGAAATTTCACTAAGGGACCAACCGGAACCTTTAGCGGAGCTATCCCTTTTTTCCTTTAGTATTTTTGCAAATAACCTGTCCAAAATTTCACCTACATTGTCTGCTTGCAAAACCCGAACATTTTTTGTCTTAAAACACCTATCCTGTTCTTCCTCGTCTTTTCGAAATTTAGCCTTCACCAAGATGTTAATTTTCAGAGCTGTATTTTCCAAGCAATCGCGAATTTTACCAATTAACAAATTTTTGATCCCATCCAAAAAATTGACAATGTCCGTATACACTCTTTCACCACTCACCCAATAGGTTTTTAGACGGTTTCGAACTGCAGACTCCAACTCCAGAATCGTGGGCCCATTTCCTACACCTTCTCCAACCTGCACACCACGAATAGTATGTCTGTGATGTACCTCTGAATTCTCGTGAGCTGACAAGTATCTAGGTTGGTAAAATACGTAGCACGTTTGACAAAGAACCAACTGATCCATGGCTAGCGAATTCTGGAATAAGGATTCTTCGTCTGAAATTCTACCTTTTATCCAAAGAGTTAAAGAACCAGCTCAGTTTGAGAGTTGATCTGAAAAAACAAGCTGTTTCATTCTCACTCGGGTTGATCTTATCTTTCTTCATATGTATTCTTAGTCTTTTTTACCATCTTTTATGTTACCACATTGACCAATTTTAGTGATACTATAGAAATAAAAAAACATTCAGAATATATATATTTATTTTTTTTTAAATTTATACAATTTGTAAAAAATTATTTTTTTTAATTATATTTATATTATGCCCCCAGGGCTCTACATTAAATGTAACAATCTCTTCCTCTGTCAGATCGAAATATTTCGGAAGGTAAATTTTCCTCAATTTCCCCTTAAAATTAATGTACCCTATCATCACCTTCCCATATCTTGTTTTACCTAATTCTAATTTTTCTACTGGATAAGATATATATTCTTCAATCTCCTCCTTTTTCACTAAAGTAACTTCCTCCTGCTGACGCAGGAGCTTTTCCTTAACACTCAACATCTGAAAAGAAAAGAGTATCAATGAAGCATTAAATACATGTTTTGATTAACATAAAAAATAGGAATTAATTTAAAAAAATATCGAAGAATGATACTCACTTTTGGTGCTACTGGAGGCTCTCTCTCTCTGGTGCTGCTACTGGGGGGCTCTCTGGTGCTCTCTCTGCTGCTGTGGTGCTACTGGGGGCACTGGTGCTGCTGTGGTGCTACTGGGGATACTGCTGGTGTGGTGCTGCTGGTGCTACTGGGGGCTCTCTGGTGCTGCAGGTACTCTATCAATGGTGCTCTCTCTCTCTCTGGTGCTCTCTCTCTCTCTGGTGCTGTTGGTGCTCTATCTCTGGTGCTGCTGTGCTCTCTAGTGTGTCTCTGCAAGTGATATATTCCTCCCTCTCGTGTGTATATATATACCTTCTCCACCGAATTGTGTTTGTTCTCAAAACCTTAAAACAGATTCCAACCTGTTCACGCATGAGACAAAACCTCAACGTCTCCGTTTCCCCCAACAAGAGCCTCGAAAACAATCCCCTAACCTGTTCACACATGAGTCAATTTAGGACAAACTGTGGTTTTAAAAAAAAAATGGTTCAAGCATATCTCCCTTAAAACAATACCGACACAGCTTCTGCATTTCAATCGACCTGTGGTAATGCGAGTCTTAGTTTCAACTCTGTTCTTCCAACTTGTCCCCCTTGAAACACGTCTCAAGTTACATGAGACAGCAGACAATATAATATTCTCACGAGACGCCAACTGCAAACCAGAGGTCTCGTAAAAATATATATATAACAGTCAGCCGGACAAGACGAAAAGCACACAACGATTTTGCACATATTGCAATAATGGTCTTCATAAGAGGTACACGTTTATTATCGATGGGCAGACCTTGGGAAGAAAAGGAAGGATGGGATTTAATACAAAGAGACGATTCCACTGAGAGATTTTACCCGCTTAGCCTTCAATCCCTTGCAGCTCACGTAATAGTTGTACGTGTGAACAATTACTTGTTGAGAACTGAATTTGAGCAATCGCTTAGTGAACCAGCATCGACAAATAGAAGTATGGCTTGTTTTCAATCACTTCCCTTACAACCACGATTTGCAGATGAAATATTATATCAACATTTTAAAACATTTGCTTGGTTTATGGTCGAAAATTGGGTACCGCAAACCACGATTGTATTCCGTCATGAGCCTACTTGTTATGAAAATTTAGTTCTGGAATGGGAAATGTTTCAATCATATTTATACTATGAATAATTACACACAAACCAATTTTGATTATTTTCCGTTTTCTTCCAATGAAACCGAACCTGATTTTGTATCTTCAAATCCTTTGCCGCATACGTCAAACAAAGTATTTTTCATTGAAAATATTAATAAAAATCATCGAGATTCTTTCACACAAACTAATCCTTGACCAACATATGATCTGGTTAACATGAGATAGCAACGTAGAACGACCTCTGAGAAACCACACTTTCCACACTCATGTCGTAACCTTTTAAACCACAACAGTTAAAGACACGTAAGATATACTGTGTAGGGGTAACCGCATGCGTGAGGAACACCTGAGTCACATTCTTGTCAAGGTCTTTTAAAACCAGATTAAGACTCTCGTGAAACGCATGAAAAAACGGGTCACACACACACTTGACGGCATACCTCTCATCGCGTGTTCTTTTAAAACCAGAGAAAGTCGATATCCTATACTTGGGTCACATTCATGCCAAGGTCTTTTAAAACCAGATATACTCCTCTCATCGCGTGTTCTTTTAAAACCAGAGAAAGACAAACGCTATCCCACGCTGTGAGAGCAACTTTCATCAAGTCACGTGTTAGTTCTGCCTTATAAAGCTTTGCGAGCAGGAGAGGAACACACATTAGCCATCATGCAGTCATTTTGCGTAAGCATTGAATGCTGCTATGATGCAAATAGCAACTTTATTTGCTTTAGTTGTGCGTCGAGGGAGCAATACCTCGTAAGAGAGTGGCGACATGTGTCCTCGAGAACATCGCTTACGTACGGCAATTGCCACGTTTGTGGGGGAGGTTTGACGAGGAGCTTTCGTCCAACTGCTGCTGGGTGTTTGACTTGTACCAAGATCGCAGAGCTAATTGCGATGGAAAAATCAACATCCGTTCCACAGTCAGAACCTCTCGACCTTTCCTCAGCTCAAAGGAGGAATCCCCCCTCGTCCCACGTGACCAACACTCTCTCATCTTTCCCCTCAGCGCACGAGCCTTCCCCATCCTCCTCCTCATCTAACCACATGCCTCTTCACCAGGCCTTGCGACTTCCACCCTCCTCCTCAAACGTTCTACGCTCCCTCTTAACCACTGACTGTGACATCCCGTCACCCCTTCCTGAGCCAGAATACTTGTGGGCAGAACCGGTTCAGGAGCCACCGACCGTTACCTCTGACGAGTGGGTCATTCCATCACCAATACCGGAGGAAGATTGGACTCGTTCAGTTGAGTGGGTGTCCCTCCCGTCTCCAGAGCGGCGAGTACGATGGGAGGGGGAGGATTTAACGACTGAAGAGACCCTTCCGCCCACTCCTCCTCCCACGTCGAGTAAACGTTCCGGCCGAGGGAGCCGGGGGAGAGGAAGAGGAAGACGTGAGAGAGGAAAGAAATGGGTGAAGTCCTTAGGACTTCACTATTTCTAGTTGCGTGCGTAGACTTTGACTCTTTGTGTTGTGTGTGTGTGAGGGTATAAACAGACTATTTTGTGTTGTGTTTGTGTGAGCTGATGTGTGTTTATTTTTATCTCTGTTAAATACTATTGCAACTTTTCGATATTTTGTTCATTTTTTTTCCTTTTTGTTGTTATTTCAATTAATTGTGTCATGTCTTAGCGAGCAATACCTCAGTGTCATGTCTTAGTGCTCAATATAAAAAAATGCTGTCAAACGTCCTAGAACAATAAATTTAGTCTTTATCCAATATGAATAGGTATTTCATTTAATTTGATCCTTACCTCAAACTGCTTGTATCCTCAACTCGTTTTCCAACACCCTTTCCACTTTTTCTTAACCACCCTTTCCACTTTTCCTTGTGGAAAGGGGAGAGCAATATGCATATAAGAAGGAACGCTAATTCTAAGGAATTCATCCATTCTACCATCGTCATGGATACAGTTAGTCCCCTGTACTCCTGTGTGAGGTACATTATATTCAGAGTGCATGGCAGGTTCCTGAGGAAAAAGTGTAGGCAGCTTTTCCCGAGAGTTGTGTCGATATGTTATAAGTGTTACGAACAGCTTAACATGCCATACATTTCAATATCTTATGGACATGAGATGGTGAAGAATGGAGCGGACTTCGCACACATTTCTACCTGTCAGCTCTGCCGTAAGACACCACCTTCAACTTCAAAGCCTGCATATGCTTGTAAGCGATGTGCTAGGTTGCTACCTTTTAAACAGGAGTATGCAGTATGTACGGTGTTGGCACAATGTAGTGTGATGGATTCTGATCATAGTGACGACCTCTCGGACGGTTCCACTGACTACTTTTGGGATCAGGATGAAGATTCTGACAGCACCACTAGCGACCTGTAGTATTCCTAAGCTTCACCAACTACTTAGAGACGAGGACCAGAATGAAAGCTCTGTCAGCACCACTTGTAGTATTCCTAATGTAATGTATTTCATTTTATTAAAATATTTCATTCTAAATACTTTTTGACTCTCTCTCTTTCTTCACCTTGATTCCTTTAAAAAAATGTGAAAAAATGATAATGCAAGAGTCAGTACATTTCCTTTATTTGCAAAACACAATATAGAAAACAATTTAATATCAAATGATTCTTTTTTCGTTATTGTCCAATACCAATGAGAGAAGGAGCACTTCACACACACACACACACACACACTTCACTTTAACATTTACCTTGTAACTTTGCTAGTAACTTCCCACGATTGTGAATATCATCGAGAGGGTTAAGAACGAGCTTAAATTTGTAGGATGTAATGAAATCACCTTTCCTACACAACGAACTCTTGTAATTGTATCTCGATTTAAAACCACGCCATTGTTCTTCGTCTAAAGCCGAGGCAAGCACATCACTCTGTTGTTCATCTCCTTCGCTTAACAATTCAAAACAGTGAGCTCGCCAATCACTTACACAAAAAGATTCTTCTCTCGCACGAGCAGGAAATCCTAGCGTACATTCACTTTCTTCATACACTTTTATATCTATATCAAACATAAAACTTAATTCTGCATCCGCCGCCACCATCAAGCCCTTCAATGATGGCAAAAAGAAACGACGAAATCCAGTCTCTCTGCGATCCCACGGAAAACCCGAGAATACAATTTTCTCTCCAGCGAGGTTGACAAAAGGACGCATATGTTCCACTTCGATGAAGCATTTCCTATCGAAGTCCAGATGCAGGGTGAGGTCCCACATACACTCCACGAATTCACCCTCAAGTTTTGCAAATATCTCGTGGTTTTCGTTGAACATGAACTTGCGAAGCATCACTTCATAGCAGCCATCACAGGTCTTGAAGACCGGAACGGGATGGACGACGAAGGGAGACCCTCCGGCGACTTCGGCTCTGACTGCTAGTAGAGACATCTCAACACTGCTAATGACGTTAGCGCATGCGCCCATATACCTTCAGAGAGAACCGAATCCGACCCCCCCCCCCAGACCAACGAGCATTTCAAATTCTATTGTTTCCATCCACCTGCGTGCGCATTTCATGACGCACCCTCTTGAAAACTTCGCTCGACACACTTCGACTCACTTGCGAATTTCAACATTCAATTGTTTTGAGAACTTCACCTTTTTACCACTTGGAGGCGACACTTTAGCGTATGAATTTCGTCTTTTAATTGTTAATTGATGACGTACTGTTTTGATTCCCGCATATTACATCTACTGTCTGTGGTGCTAAAATATCTGATATGAATAATTTGGAGCACATAAAAAGAAGGCCAGCGGATGAATCCACGTGTTCGTTCGGCTTATCCCTTCTCCATTGCTACATTAAGAGTTTTGAGTGTCTTTTGCACATTAGTTATCGTTTGGAAATTAAGAAATGGAAGGTCAGTGAGTAAAAATAATCATTAGTTAATCTCAATCATTATACTTTCAACAGTGAAATAGGAATTTTAATTTGGGATTTCATTTCAGATAAGAAATAATGATGGGAGCAAGGAGGTGTTGAAGAAAAAGAAGGACATACAGAGCAAGTTTAGATCAAGGATGGGACTAGTAATTGACGTGCCAAAGCAAGGCTTTGGAAATTCAAATGATGGGAACACGGCTCGGCGTTTTTTCGCAAATAGCAAGTCATCAACTGAAATTACTGGTAAATATAAAATTATGATAAATAAGTAACACATTTTTCACCTAATTGGCATTTAACTAAATGTTAGAGCTGTTTCCATAATTTTGAAAAAATCAACGAACAGATGCTTTTGATGTATGAAATGTAATTATTCTCATGATTTTCAATTTTCATTACAGGTATCGATTAAAGACTTATTGATCGATTTTCCGTGATTTTAAAATAAGCGGCTACGAGATTAATAATGAAGCCTTCAGCCATTATTGCATGGAAAAAGCTGAGCTGTACGTCGAGCTTTATGGTTGGTATTACATGCCACCTACGGTGCATAAACTACTGATACACGGAGCAGCAATTGCTAAAGAATCCCTTCTTCCAATTGAAGCACTATCGGAGGACGCATTGGAGGCCAGGAACAAAGACATGAGGAGATTCCGCGAGCACCACGCAAGGAAATCCTCAAGAATTTCAAATAATGAAGATATCTTTCGGCGACTCCTTTTAACGTCTGACCCATATATCTCAATTATATCGGGAGTTCCAAAAAAAGGTCAGCCTACCAGGTGATGTGAAAAACCTGCTAATTTTAAGTGATTCTCAGAGTGACAATGAGTCAGATGTGGTGACATCGGACGACGATTCTCTTTGAATTGATATTTTTTGTGATAAAATAAGTGATTTTATTTAAATCTAATATTTATTATCCTCAATACCCTAAATCTCAGTCAATTTATTTAATTTAATGTAACTCACCAAATACAAGGATGCCAAAATTTCAGCAAATGTATTGTAGTCTTTCCGATTTGGGTAGCTCGCCGACTATGCTGATGGTTGCGTGTTCAAATCCCGTCAATTTCATGTCGTAACTTCTACCATGGCTTTTAACTACAATTTATATATCCTTTACCTTAAAATTATACTGTTTTAAGTTCTCCATACATAACAAGTAATCGCCAATCGCTTGGACTTCTATATCGAGGTTTTCTAAAAATTGTTTAAATAATAACAGCTCAAAAAATGTTAAAATGAAGAGATAGCCTAAAAATAATTTCAAAATCAGATTTAGGAGATAAAAATCAATACGAAATAGCCATTTTTGTCGCTAGTTTGGGTAAAATAACGACGTTATTAATTTTGGCCAGCTTTTTTCGATTTGGGACCACTGTGCGCCCCTGGCAATGGGGAAAGCAGAAAAATGGCCTGGTCCATCTTTTCCATACAATCAGGAGAGATGGACCAATTCGAGTTGGGATAGATGGACCACACCATTTACACTATAAGTAAAAGCTGACAATTTATATTTGCTTTATCAAAGGGCTGATATGTTAAAAAACAAATATAGTCGAACCAATAATTAAGGAAATTGTAGTAATTAATAAAAGACAACCCTTAGGGCGTAATATATTACCAATACTTTAATTATTTGCGTAATACTAACATAATATTTATTTAATACTGTTAATAACTAATGAATATTTCTTTACATTTTATTTGCTGTGAATATTATTTTCAGATTTTGTACATACTATAAATCCCTCAAATTAATAGTTGCCTAATTATTTCAGAAAGAAGAGATGCCGGGGAAGAACACACGTTAACAAGGCTCTACACGGGCTGACTGGAAGGAGGAAGACCTGGTCCAAGCAGTACGTGCAGCGAGTGAACGTCAGATGGGTGTAAATGAAGCGTCCAAGTATTTTAAAATACCTAAAACTACATTTAAACGAAGGATCCGTAATAATTGCCTCACAAAAGGACCTTGTGCCCCAACTTCCGTCTTAGGACTAGAATTAGAAAAGAAAATGGTAACTCACATTCAAAAGCTTCAAGCTTGTGGGTTTACTCCAACAAGAGACTGTGTCCGTGCAATGGCTTATAAGCTTGCTGAAAAACTTAAAATAAAGACTAACTTCGACTCTGAAAATCAAAAGGCTGGTAATGACTGGCTAAAGTAATTTATGGAACGGAATCCAATTTTGAACTTTTGGAACGTGTCATCCAAGAAAATAATTTAATAGGGAAACCTGTGAATATTTTCAATATGGATAAGACTGGCTTACAGCTCAATAACAAGCCAGGATAAGTAGGTAGGCAGGTTTAGATTTATAGGGTGCGTCGACAGCTATGGTCATTTTGCACCACGCACAATCTAGTTTATATCAATAAATATGGATTACTATAAATTTAGAGATAAGGTAGAATTAAAAGCCCATATTGATAAAAAAAATAAAAATATGTTATATTTTACTTATTAGGTTAGTTTCTTTTAAAAAAGTAGTGACATGGTTTAGGCGATCGGCATCGTTGCCTAGAACTTGTTCTAGGTCGCCACTGAGGCCTAGCCTGATTCGTGTGTCCCGATATTTGTCACACTCCATCAGGATATGTCGCAAACTGAGAGGGCAGTCACAGTCATCACATCGAGGAGGAATTTTCTCTTGAGGAACGAGTGGGTCAGGGCGCAATGCCCATTTCTTAAACGTGTGATGACGACTTCCTATCTGCGATTACCCCTGATGTCAGTGGGCCACCCTGACGTTACCGGTTTAATTGTCCGTAACTTATTGTTTGGTACATCACTTCAAAGTTCACTCCACTGCTCTAGGACTACTTTACGTAAAGTAGCTTGCAGGTCCTGGTAGGGTACCAACGTCGTCGTCGGCTCAGGGATATTTAGAGCTTCTTTTGCAGCTGCATCCGCCTTCTCATTTCCGGCAATACCCAGATGTCCTGGGACCCAGAGAAAAATAACTTTGATTCCCTTTCTATTAGGGATAACAGGGTAGTATGTATTCTCTGAACAATAGGGTGTGGTGAAGAAAAGACTAATATTGATTGCAGCGCGCTCATTGAGTCCCTGCAAATGAAAAAAGACCCCGAAAAACCCCCAATTCCATGAAGAGCCATCTTAATGGCCAGCAGCCCCGCTGTGTATACGCTACACAGCGCATTGAGCCTGGACTGGACGACACCGTGATGGGACGAGGTAACCGCGCACGAATAAGCTGCATCCGACTTCGATCCATCCGTAGTAGTAGAGTAGTAGAATTGGGTTTTTTTGGTGCGTCGACGGCTAGGGTCATTTGCACCATGCTCAATCCCTTTGACGCATTAAAACTAGATCTCTACAAAATGAAACAACTAATTTTATGCATTTCTATTTTATGAGTAATGCATGAGTGCATGTTAACTATATTAAATTTAAAAAACCTATTTCTTTGAAATACAATAAAATTCGGCTTAGACTAACCGGATCGTCCCCTAGAAGCGTATCTAGGCTACCCGTGATGGCCATTCTACTGCGTATAACCCGGTATTTAGTGCACGTTGTTAGTAGGTGATTTACAGTGAGAGAGGCGTCACAATCATCGCACTGTGGAGGGGTCTTTTCAGCAGTAAATAGAAAGGAGTGTGTAAAATGGCAGTGCCCAATCCTCAAACGGGTGATTGCGACCTCATCCCAACCACGCTGAAATTTCAGGTTTGATGCTACGCAGCTTGTTATTCTGAAGATTCCGCCATGTTCCTCTCCAGTCCTCCAAGAGTACAGGTCGTAGCGCAGCTTTTAGGTCATCCGCGAGGACCACCGCAATATCAATTTCGTGGTTTCCCAATGATTCTTTTGCTGCGGCGTCGGCTTTCTCGTTACCCGTAATCCCTACGTGCCCAGGTATCCATAAAAACATGACTCTTACTTCTTTTTCCGAAAGTTTTAAGAGGGCAGTTTGAATTTCCTGTACGATGGGATTGAAGGAGGAAAATGCGGAGATCGATTGCAGTGAACTTAACGAATCAGTGCATATCATGAAAGATTTCCGACGGCAGTCAATGCTGGTTAAGGCCATCTTTATCGCAGTGAGTTCGGCAGGGCTTTACCTTGGTAAGGACTCAACGCAAGAACAAACCAGAAATACCTCCAGAATTTCTACCTTCTAGGAAAAGAGAAGTGAGTTCCAGCATATTCGGCTTCGCAAAAGATATAACGATAGTTTCTTATGTGCCCAAGCGGTCAAAGGCTGTGATAATGATCTCAAAAATGCATAATGACAAAAAAATTGACCAGGATACCGGTGACTGGCAAAAGCCTGAAGTTATAACTTTTAATAATTTGACTAAAGGAGGAGTCGATTCCTGTGATCGGCTTTGCTCTAGTTTTAACGTGAGAAGGAAAACAAGAACATGACCTTCGGCTGTATTCTATCATCTTTTGAATGTTACTGCCGTTAATTCGTACATAATTTTCAAAACTAACACTTAGGAGTATTTTTTTGAAAAACTTAGGCCATAGTCTAGTCATGCCTATTATACTAAACTATCTCAAATTGCCGCGTTTGTTAAGACAGAAAATTCATTCATTTTTGCACGAACATGGTTTTGAAACGATTAAGGTCAACCAAAAACATGCAGATAAAAATGTATCAAAAAAAGGAAAAGATGTCACTTGTGCCCGAGTACGAATGACAACAAATATTCGCAAATGTGCAATGACTGTGGTGAGATAATTTGAAGGCACACACTGCAATTATTTGCAGAGGATGTGCTGACATGTTGTATAAATAGTAGATCTCAACAATTTATAACTAAATTGTTATCAATTTGTAAAATAAACATTGATACTTTTTCGTTTTCACTTGTAATTTGGTACCAATAAATTAAGAGGCATATTTTCTCTTGAACAACTCACATCTCACATTTTATACAATTTTTTCATGAAACTCTTCTCTGTATAGAGTGAGGAATTAAATGTTTACAATATTGTTAGTTGGGATCGGCATTTTAGGATTCTAAAATTGTACATTTTTAGTTTTATAAATTAACCTTTATGAGTTGTATGAATATATTCTGTGGCATTGCAATAGATCTTGTACAAGATATCAATTAAATAAGAAATCCAAAATTTGCGATTGTAAAAGAATGAAAAGTTTGCGAAAAGAAAATTCATGAGGAAAAGTATGAGATTATCTCTGTGTTTTAACTACTAATTAATATAAGACCCAGCTTTCACTTGCAAAAATTATTCTGAAGTTAAGATTCACCAACAAAATACTTATAAAATACGAATGTGCTATTCTGGGTCAGAGTGACCCGACGCGAGTATTTATGGAATTTTCATCCACACGAGTAACAAAGGGTTAACATCGCGATGGTCACGCACCGTCACATGACAGAGCATGATGGAATAGAATCTTGTTTTGCACTTATCTCCTTCCCTTGCATGAGTTCCGACAAGTTCAGTAGAATACATTGAAGTTGACGCTTCTTTAATTGCCTGCTCCGGCGTCGGCCTGCCAGATTATCCCGACCTAATAGGTTAAATATTTCCACGTCCCCTCATTTTGTTACATTGTCTTTGTCGGTTTATGCAAGGGGAAGGGGGTGGATGGTAGGGTTTAACGGTCTTTTGGGTCTCTCGTTCAGTTCACTTGTATTCAGCAATCCTGGAGGTTGTGAGATTCGTTAGTGAGCGTTGTCATAATTTTCTTTGTTAAACCACGTTTACCGTGACTTGAGCTGCATTTTCCAATTTCTGCCTGCAAATCTTTAGCTTATTTGGGAGTTTTACCGGGTGCCGTCAACATTTTCCTGGTGACTCCTGATCAGCCAGTGAACGTCATAATTATTGTAAGTATTTCCTAATCTTTGTAGTTTTTTCTGCATAGGACTCCTGTCATTGTATGCACACTTAGTGCGCTGCATTACCTATGCCGAAAAGGAAATTCGAGATCGACTCGAACGATTTCAGCAGATTCTTGTTATTGCGGGGTATCGAAGAAGTGAAAATTCTGTTTGAGGGTTGTGGGGAGAGTAGTGTATATGCGGATGCCGCCAATGAGTTATTGGGAGGGAATGATCAGGAAAAACGGCGTGCTTTGTACGACTTTTTCAGGAATAATAATGTAGTTCGTACCCTTTTCAAAGGGAATGTAGGCTAACGCCGCAGGATAACAAGGATTTGGTTAGAGATGCAGGGCTTATCCCCTTAGAAAACATAAAGCAGCATAAGTCGTGGAGAGGTTATAAGAAGTGGATGGAAATGAAAAGCTTCTTCTAGGCACTTGGTTGAGGAATCCAAGGGATTACGTTTCGTGGAGGACCAAGAGGTAGGATCAGGAGATTTGCGTCAGGAGGGGGAATGTGTAGGGTAATGTACAGGGGAAATGGAACTCGCTAGGGTAGACTGTGTTACTAAGAAGTCATGTCTTAGAGTATTGGAAGGAAAATTTCATCTTCGATGCAAGAATGGCAGGAAATATTCGTAGCGGGAGCGATGATAAAAAGGAAGTGGACGAACGAAATTATCAAAAATTATTTTTCAGTTGACCCCTTAAATGGGCTAAGCGCATATATGCGCGGTTTGAAACGACCGTCCGGTGGGTAGCGCGCATATATGCGCGCTTCTCATCAAATACTCTTTCCCAGTGGGCTAAGCTTATTGATGCGCGCTCTCTTTTCTATCGCCTTACTGCAGTGTGCTGCCATCATATGGCTTTTTTACACTCCGTAGTTCCGTCAAATTTGGTGTACATGACTCCCAAAAAGAGAAAGTTTTGGTGATCTAGCAGTGAAAAAAGTCCCGTTATTCCCATTCCGGGATTTATTTTCGGCTTCTGTCGTTGAAAGCAGTGCATCGTGCAGTCTAGAAATTTTGAGGTCTTGAATACTTGTGATATATACAGTATTTTTTGCGAGTATTTACTTTTACTGAAAGTGCCTACTGCCTAAGAATAGTAGCTTTTGTGTGTGCTGCGTTATCTCCTGCTCATCACTCCTCAACTTATAGGTATAATTAGTGAAGTTTTTTTTTTATTTCGCACACCACTATGGCTAAGAAGCGATCGTTGCTATCTGAAGAGACTATAATGATCGCACTATGTGAGGATGAAGTTTCTTCAAGTGACGAGAGTTACAATTCCTCTGAAGAAGAAGAATCCCGTGTATCCGTCGGTGTTAGTGGCTTGTGGGACTTCATTTCGAGCTGGGACCAGTGGGACTTCAACTCGAGCTGGCACAATAATGTCAAGAGTTCAGGAGTTGCAAGTATCATCATCTTCACAAAGTGAGAGTGACAGCAGTGATAGTGATATAAATCCACCCTGGAAGCTGATGACGGTAAGTGGGTCGAAAATGGTCGTGTGAGGCCCAGATTCCCCCAATTATTTGTTGCTGGCGCAAAGGGTGAATTGCAAGATAAAGAGCAGTCGGATGAAATTTTTGAACACTTTATGGACGCTGACATCTTTGACCTTATTGCACAGCAAACGAACTTGTACGCCCAACAAACCATAGGAAGAATCTTCGGGGTAAAATAAAAAGGAGAAGTCGAGACAGTTTGGTGTGAGACAAATAAGGAGATATAATTATTTTTCGGTATGCTGCTTCTTCAGGGAATTATTCATAAACCGAAAATCAGCCATTATTTCTCCCGCAAAAAGTTGTTGGAAACTCCAATTTTTTATGAGCTGATGAATGAAAAAAGATTTTATCTTCTGCTCAGATTTTTGCACTTCGCTGATAATGAGGCATTCCATGATGAAGGGACAGTTTCACCTAAGATTTATAAAATAAAACCCCTATTAGATCACTTGGTCAAAAAAATTTCAGAAAGCTACACCCCTCAAGGTGAAATTTAAATTGATGAAAGCCTTTTGCTCTGGAAAGGCCGTTTTGGGTGGAAGGTTTTCATCCCAAAGAAGAGATCCCGGTTTGAAATGGAATCATTCAAGCTCTGTGAGGCTGAGTCGGGTTACGTGTGGAATATGATAATTTATACTGGGAAAGACAGAGAGCTGGTCGAAGATGTGGAAGGAATATCGGTAAAAAACATGACAAAACCCACTTGAATTGTGCCTTCGTTGGCTCAAAAACTTTTAAATCAAGGTTATTTGACAGGTCTAGACAACTATTACAGTAGTCCTAAACTTTTCGACTTCCTTAATGAATTTGCAACTGATGCAGTGGGTACAGTTAGGCAAAATTCGAAAAGAACTTCCAAAAAGTGTGATGAACAAAGTGCTGAATTCTGCGGAAGTTACTGCAGCCTATAGAAAAAAGCTGAAGGTGCTAAAGTGGAAGGACAAGAGAGAAGTCTGCATATTGAGCAGCATTCACGATGCGGGAACAAAAAGTGTACGAGACAGAAGAGGCGGTACGAAGCAAAAAGCCTCAAGCGTGCATAGACTACAATGATGCAATGGGAGGTGTGGATCTCTCTGATCAGTATATGGTTACATATAGCACGTCCAGGAAGAGGATGAAGAAATACTATATGAAAATCTTTCGCCATCTACTGATTTGTGCACCTTCAAATCTTATGTGATTTATAAAAGGCATGGTGGTCAAGGCACACACCTTGAATTTCGAATAGACCTGATACACCGGCTGTTCAATAAATCACTCGTTCAGTTCACTTGTATTCAGCAATCCTGGTGGTTGTGTGATTCGTTAATGAGATTTATCATAATTTTCTTTGTTAAACTACGTTTACCGTGACTTGATCTGCATTTTCCAATTTCTGCCTGCAAATCTTTAGCTTATTTGGGAGTTTTACCGGGAGCCGTCAACATTTACTTGGTGGCTCCTGATCCGCCAGTTAACGTCATAATTATTGTAAGTATTTCCTAATCATTGTAGTTTTTTCTGCATAGGACTCCTGTCATTGTATGCACACTTAGTGCGCAGCGTTAGCCATTCCGAAAAGGAAACTCGAGATCGACTCGAACGATTTCAGCAGATTATTGTTATTGCTGGGTTTCGAAGAAGTGAAAATTCTGTTTGAGGGATGTGGGGAGAGTAGTGTATATGCGGATGCCCCCAATGAGTTATTGGGAGGGAATGATCAGGAAAAACGGCGTGCTTTGTACGACTTTTTCAGGAATAATAATGTAGTTCGCACCCTTTTCAAAGAGGGATGTAGGCTAACACCACAGGACAACAGGGATTTGGTTAGGGATGCAGGGCTTATCCCCTTAGAAAACATAATAGGTCGCAATAATGCATAGGTCGGAGAGGTTATAAGAAGTGGATGTAAATTCAAAGCATCTTCAAGGCACTTGGTAGAGGAATCCAAGAGATTACATTTCGTGGAGTACCAAGAGGTAGGATCAGAAGAATTGCGTCCGGAGGGGGAATGTACAGGGGGAATGTACAGGGGAAATGGAACTCGCTAGGGTAGACTGTGTTACTAAGAAGTCAGGTCTTGGAGTATTGGAAGGAAATTTTCATCTTACGATGCAAGAATGGCAGGAAATATTCGTAGCGGGAGCGATGATAAAAAGGAAGTGGACGAACGTCATTATCAAAAACAAATTTCAGTTGACCCCTTAAATGGGCTAAGCGCATGTATGCGCGGTTTTAAACGACCGTCCGGTGGGTAGCGCGCATATATGCGCGCTTCACATCAAATACTCTTTCCCAGTGGGCTAAGCTTATGGATGCGCGCTCTCTTTTCTATCGCCTTACTGCAGTGTGCTGCAATCATATGGCTTTTTTACACTCCGTAGTCCCGTCAAATTTGCTGTACATGACTCCCAAAAAGAGAAAGTTTTGGTGATCTAGCTGTGAAAAAAGTCCTGTAATTCCCATTCCGGGATTTATTTTCGGCTTCTGTCGTTGAAAGCAGTGCATCGTGCAGTCTAGAAATTTTGCGGTCTTGAATACTTGTGATATATACAGTATTTTTGCGAGTATTTACTTTTACTGAAAGTGCCTACTGCCTAAGAATAGTAGCTTTTGTGTGTGCTGCGTTATCTCCTGCTCATCACTCCTCAACTTATAGGTATAATTAGTGAAGTTTTTTTTATTTCGCACACCACTATGGCTAAGAATCGATAGTTGCTATCTGAAGAGACTATAATGATCGCTCTATGTGAGGATAAAGTTTCTTCAAGTGACGAGAGTTACAATTCCTCTGAAGAAGAAGAATCCCGTGTATCCGACGGTGTTAGTGGCTTGTGGGACTTCAACTCGAGGTGGCACAATAATGTCAAGAGTTCAGGAGTTGCAAGTATCATCATCTTCACAAAGTGAGAGTGACAGCAGTGATAGTGATATAAATCCACCCTGGAAGCTGATGACGGTAAGTGGGTCGAAAATGGTCGTGTGAGGCCCAGATTCCCCCAATTATTTGTTTCTGGCGCAAAGGGTGAATTGCAAGATAAAGAGCAGTCGGATGAAATTTTTGAACACTTTATGGACGCTGACATCTTTGACCTTATTGCACAGCAAACGAACTTGTTACCTCACCTTGCACACAAGGGACACACCTTGAATTTCGATTAGACCTGATACACCGGCTGTTCAATAAATACGGTGGGTCCACTGCTGCAAGCCTGAAATCTGGGAGACTACGAGGTTCGCCCATCGAGACCCCAGGAAGGCTGACCGGTACCCACTTACGCATAGCTATTCCCCCCACAGATTCAACAGCACGTCCTCGAAAAAGGTGTGGTATGCTTATCACACAAACAGCGGAAGCCAGCAGAAACCCTCCGGCATATAAACGTTGCATAACGTTATATTTTGCGGGGAAAACAAGTTTATGGCCACAGCCTGAAACGGGGTGTCAATCCGTACTCGAGAGGTGTAAAGGGCCTACCGAACAGCAATCGCCACCCCGCCATGGGCTCTATGACCAGTAACGTCATCTAGCCTTTCGACCTTGTATCCCCTTAAAATTCCACTGTCTCTCGCCTTAAGATGCGTCTCCTGGAGACATATAAAAGAAGGGTTAAAATGTCGGATTAAAGTGGCCAACTCCTCCTTATGCCTATAAAAACATAATCATATATATAAGATAGAGGTCATAAAATTTAAAAATAAATATATAAATAATTAAAAGACTTAAAAATAAATAAAAATTTTAATAAAAAAGGAGCAGCCTAAGTCCGGACTACGGAGTGATCAGCGCTTGAGGCGCTGCTTCCTTCCCTTTCTTCTAATTCTTTCAACTTCTGTATCCGAGATACAGAAATCTTCCTCCATGGCTTCTTGTGGAGGCATTTTTCCCCTACCAGATGGACCTGGGGATTGTGAGTTACCACGCTTTGTTTGCGTGGCACCGGCGGTGCTTTTGGTGGGGTTCTTCCTGGGAGAACCCGGAGCGGTGGTTTGCGAATGTTTTGCCGGATTTGTGGCCTTAGCCGGCGTGGCCGTTTTCTGTGCAGAGGCTTTAATACTTTGGTTCACAATGTCTTCTGTCTGAGTCGAAATGGTGACCATGACAATTCGAGGGGAAGCGACATGGGCGAATGATTTGGAAAAAGTAGGAGCAACTTGTGCTCTGTAGTTGTAGAAGTAGTAGAATTGGGTTTTTTTGGTGCGTCGACGGCTAGGGTCATTTGCACCATGCTCAGCCCATTTGACGCATTAAAACTAGATCTCTACAAAATGTAACTACTAATTTTATGCATTTCTATTTTATGAGTAATGCATGAGTGTATGCTAACTATATTAAATTTAAAAAAACCTATTTCTTTGAAATACAATAAAATTCGGCTTAGGCTAACCGGATCGTCCCCTAGAAGCGTATCTAGGCTACCCGTGATGTCCATTCTACTGCGTGTAACCCGGTATTTGGTGCACGTTGTCAGTAGGTGATTTACAGTGAGAGAGGCGTCACAATCATCGCACTGTGGAGGGGTCTTTTCAGCAGTAAATAGAAAGGAGTGTGTAAAATGGCAGTGCCCAATCCTCAAACAGGTGATTGCGACCTCATTCCTACGTTTGCTTCTGCAAGAGGAAGGCCACGCTGAAATTTCAGGTTTGATGCTACGCAGCTTGTTATTCTGAAGATTCCGCCATGTTCCTCTCCAGTCCTCCGTACAGGCCGTAGCGTAGCTTTTAGGTCGTCCGCGTGGACCACCGCAATATCAATTTGGTGGTTTCCCAATGTTTCTTTGCTGCGGCGTCGGCTTTCTCGTTACCCGTAATCCCTACGTGCCCAGGTATCCATAAAAACATGACTCTTACTTCTTTTTCCGAAAGTTTTAAGAGGGCAGTTTGAATTTCCTGTACGATGGGATTAAAGGAGGAAAATGCGGAGATCGATTGCAGTGAACTTAATGAATCAGTGCATATCATGAAAGATTTCCGACAGTAGTCAATGCTGGTTAAGGCCATCTTTATCGCAGTGAGTTAGGCAGTAAATGTGCTACACATCGCACTGAGTTTCGCTTTTAAAACTCCGTGGAAAGAAGAAGTTACTGCAGATCCGCAAGCAGATGATGACTTCGCGCCATCCGTATAGACAGGTACGAAGTCAGGATATTGCACGAGAAATTCCTTGAAGAGCTGTTGGTATTCACATGGCGTAGTGCTCGACTTCAGGGACTTATGCAAGTCCAGCCTAATATCTGGAGGTGGTAGAGACCACGGAGGAATGTCAAGGTACCCTACTGGGTACACATCAGGGAGAGAGAAATTATTTTTCTCCATCAATTCATTGAACCTTATGCTTAAAGGCCTTGTGGCCCTCGTCCGTCTGTTTAACACATTTAAAAACTGTGGCTGGTAAACAATATTAAAACAAGGGTGCCTCTTCATTGACAGCCGTAGGTAGCTCTCTCGTAGCCGTTTCGATGAGCAGTGTGCCATCGCGAAGTTTCTTTGACGATTTAATTTCACCAGGAACTGAACCAGACAATAACTTAAGAATAAGGAAGGGAGACACCTTCTTCAGGCTCTCCCCTTCCTTCTGGCACCTCATCACTAGGTAGCGCAGACTAGCGCCGAGAACATTAACTACCCCGCCCGTATCCGGGCGGGATCTTTTTGGAGGTGGAAGAATTTTTTCCGCCATTCCAGATGATTATTCGTCCCCCGGGCTCCCCACCCACCATGGAGCCTCACACCCCCACCTCCCTGGAACTCGCCACCGTTGAACTGAACGCCACGGAAGCCGATTGACCGGGAGTGGCTAGCTCCAGGCCGCCCGTTTACACAGAATCTGGGGCCAAAGAGGGGTATTGGCCCCCGTTCCATACCGGGCATCCGACACCCGGCTGGGAACCACGGACCTCACCCTCCAGGATCCCCTTCTCCTCCTTACGGGTCACCGCACACGGCAAACATGCGGGTGGATCGCAGGCCAGGTGGTATGGCCGCACACAGACAGTTGACCCACAAGACTGTCCGGGCTCAACCCTTGTTGGCTCTGGGTTTGTTTTCGGGGTTTTCTCCCCGCCCTTTTAGTCGCCTCTTACGACAAGCAGGGATACTGCGGGAGTATTCTCAATCCCCCTACCCGCAGGGGGTCTCGTTAAGGATAATGGGCGATAGTAATATGGGAGAGATTTGTCCTTTCCCTGCTTGGGGATCGGAACGATAATGGATTCTCGCCAGCTCTCCGGAAATACCTGCTCCGACCACACTTGGTTGAGTGTGGCAAGTAGTTCTGGCAACGAAGAGTGAGGGAGATTTCGCAAGAAAGAGTTATGTATTAAGTCACTCCCAGGTGAGGTGTCTTTAGCGCTTTCTATGGCTAATTTCAACTCCCACATTGTGAAGGGGTTATTGTAAGAGTCGGTATTCATAACGTCACAGAAATTAAGACGCCTTCTTTCGGCTCCGGATTTAAGGCTTTTAAATGATGGATGGTACCTGTCACTGGCGCTAATAACGGCATAGTGTTTGCCAAAGGCTTCCGCAATATCGATAGGGGATGAGAGAATGGATCCATTTAATTTTAATCCTGAGACCGGAGAGAAATTGCGTTTGCCCATAATGGATTTTATTTTATTCCAGACCTGTGTAGAAGGCGTTCGTTGGTTTATACTAGAAACGTACTAAGTCCAAGATCTCTTCTTTGCTTCTCTAACAATCTGCCGGGCCTTAGCTCGCAGTCGTCTAAAAGCTGCAAGGTTAGTAGAGGTAGGAAACTTGTTAAAAATACGTAGCGCTCTTTTACGCTTGCGGATGACATCGGCGCATTCCTCGTTCCACCATGGAACTGGAGGGCGGCGCGGGGTGCCGGAGGTGACGGTACGCTACCTTCGGCGGCTTCAAAGATAGCTTTCGTAAGACCCTCTACGTTGCTCCGCGCTGACTTACTGTCAGAGAATTGGAAATGTACCTTACGTTTAAAATCAAACCAGTCGGCTTTCTTTAGAAGCCATGTTTTAGTGGCATTAAAACCACACGCATTCCCCGTTTTACTAATTAATAGGGGGAAATGGTCGCTGCCGCAGAGATCATCATATACCGACTTTGTGAAGGGAGGAGCTATGGACTCCGTGCTAATCCATAGATCTATAGAGGAATATCCTCCGTTAAAAACATTAACATGGGTTTTTTCCTGATCGTTTAATAAAATAAAATTAAAATCGTTTAAAAAGATTTCTAAAAGACACTCTCGGCCATTAAAATCACGCATACTATCTCCCCATAGGGTGCTGTGTGCGTTAAAGTCACCCAATAAGACGAAAGGCCTAGGAAGCTGGTTGACTCATTTTCTAGGTTTTCTTTGTTTACTGGCATACACATCCACTGGAGATACAAATTACAGAATGTAATGACCTCCGGAGTAGCGATGGTGACTGCTGCGGCTTGAAACGGTGTCTGCAGGTCCACCCGAGAGGTGTAAAGGGCCTCTCGGACGAACAACGCAACCCCTCCGCGAGCTCTGTCACCGCCAAGATCGTCTTTCCTTTCTAATTTATAACCTCTTAACTTTACTTTGTTGGAAGCTTTAAAATGGGTATCTTGTAAAAACAGGCAATCAGGATTTAAATTATTGACCAAGATTTTCACCTCCTTTAAGTGGAAGTAAAAGCCATTGCAATTCCATTGCAAAAATAAGGCCATCAAAATTGTAAGCCCCCCATGCCGCCTGCACTCGCCTGCTGAACGTCAATTCGAACCAGCTGTCCGATTGATGAGAGGCGGCTACTCTCTGACCTCCCGTTTCAGTGAAGTCTGAGACCAAAGTGGTGTATTTTAACTCGACTTTCAGAGGATCCGACCCCCATCCAGACCGGGAAGCTCAACCACCAGATCATCTTTTCCCACCTTACGGGTCTTCACGCACTGCGAACACGCGGGTGAGTCCTTAGGCCAGATGTCATGGCTATACTCAACACAGTAGACTCACATACTGTCCGGACACTGCCTCAACGCACTATGGGTTTTTTAACGAGGTTGTCTCCTCGGTGGGCTGGGGTCTGTGGGGGCGCTACTCCCCATAAGAAGGGATCACCCCTTCCCCCCGTGCGGGGAATTAGTGAAAAATTGATAAATTTTGTTCCCTTGAAAATATATAAATAATACTATAAAACTTGGAAAAAAGATAGCAACAAAATTTAGTTAGATGATATTTTTTAAAATTATTCATTGATTTATTATATAAACATTTAACCAAAACTTCAAAATGATATCATTCTTATTCGCAAAGCCCCACCTGGTGATAGTAAAATTTTACCACCCACTTAAGGGGTTTATACCGCGTGCGTTCTACTAGTTCGCCGTCACTACATTAGAAAAGGGGGGACAATCATCGTCATTGGTTACTGTAAACATGTTCAATGCAAGCAGTTCTCTTTATTCATAAATCCTAAATCTTGAGAAAACGGTTAAGTGCCTGTGTCGTTTTACAGTAGAAGGGAAGAAAGGCATGATGATATGAAACTGTGTCGGCCTCTTTCCGGTTCCGATAGAGGCTGCAAAATATATTTTGAAGAAAGAGAAACTGTTAGTGTTCCGCAGTAGATCCGTAAACGCCGGAGATGAGAAAGCCATTACCAAGGGACACATATCAGGAATACATTCGTTGAGTGTTTTAGGACAGGCGCGGTGCGAAGGTAAAGCCTCAGAGGATTTTAGCACGGACTTTGTAGAAGACGTAAAGCTTTTGTTTATGAAAGAACGTGAGGAAGGAGATATGTATATCCAACACGTAGAACTTCCCTTGCGAATAACTTGTTACTCTCTCTCCCAGGTTAAAGTTCTCTCCAATCTGCACAAGGAACAGAGGCCAATTTTGTGTTTCGACTCAACGGGGTCTGTTGTTAAAAACCATCCTCAGAGGATTTAAGCACGGACTTTGTAGAAGACGTAAAGTTTTTGTTTATGAAAGAACGTGAGGAAGGAGATATGTATATCCAACACGTAGAACTTCCCTTGCGAATAACTTGTTACTCTCTCTCCCAGGTTAAAGTTCTCTCCAATCTGCACAAGGAACAGAGGCCAATTTTGTATTTCGACTCTACGGGGTATGTTGTTAAAAACCATCCTAATTTTTCGAAACGCGTTCTGTACTACGCAGGAGTCATAAATGTAGGTAACGAAGTTCTTCCAGTAATGGAGCTGATAACAGATTCCCATGACGCCGCAAATAATTCTTGTTTTATGACTAGGTTTTAGCACTTTGAAATTAGTCAGGGACGGCTGAAATTTCCAATTTTTCATGCCGTTGTATGCCATTTCAGTTTTGCGTTGATCAATGCCTCCATTTCCACTTGGTCCTCTGTCAATTCGCTGTCCCAATACCTGCAGGTAGCTATCGATTTCGTTTATGGTTCTTCCGCTTCATGTATTGATACACCTATTATGATTTTCCGCGCACACTTTCTTCATTTAGTTGCAAAATTACTCACTTAACATTTTTGTCGCAAGGAAGTACGAAACTTTTTGAAAGTGGTCGTAGGGTTCATGGTCTCCTGTAACTCCGTCGAGGTCTTGGAGGAAATGTTTTTGAACCTAGCAAGCGTGTTGAAATCTAAAAGAAAAGGGACAGCCGAGAATGGAGCTCTGATTGCATTGAAGGAAATTATAAGGGGGAATGAAGGAAATTGTAAGGAGGAACGACATAACCTAAGGGGAGGAGAGAAAGGAATTCCCTATGCCAGATATTACAGAGACTACATTGTACCGGAAGTCCGTTTTATCGTAAATTTTTACACATATGCACCACTGCTACTGTAGATTCCGTAGGAGAGATGAACGAATTCTTTTTTTGAGGCGATACGTTTTTTTCCTCCCAAAGTGGATGAATATCATAAAGGGGAAACATGAAAAAAAAATCCATTTAGGATCGCGATACAGTAACGCCGCTGTTGAAAACTGGTTTGGAATAGTGAAAAAAAAACATTTTAGGAAACGATTCGCATTTATGTCCGGGTAGATTTGTTAGAGCAGTTAAGCCAGTGGCTCTCTCAAAAATGAAAGAGTTCAATCTAGAAATTCCTAAGAAACAAGTCAGGCGTAGAAGTCGTGATAAGTTGCAGGGCTTGGAGGCTGAGAAGATGTGGGGAAGAAAGATAAAGAGGACAGGTAAGCGAAAGGGATATTCTTTTAGACCGGAAGGGGTGACATCCTATCCATTGAAAAGGGAAGGGGAATCTGAGGTCGAAGCAGATGGCAGGAAAGAAGAGGGTGACGAGGAGACTAGTAAAATGGATGAACGATGTAGGCCCGCTTCAAAAGAAGAGGAAGGTAGTGAACCGGTAGTGCGGGATAGACGAGATTCCACGTTGTGGTTAGATAAGGGGAATACAATTCCTACACGAGAAGCCAATTTTGATTTCTACGACAACGGGTTGATTTCCTCTGATAGTTATTACGATACTTGTCACGGGTCCGTAAGATTTACGTCTTAGGTCACATAGGCGAGAGGATCCAGTTATGGTTAGAGGATTTCTGAACACTTTATGGGAAGACGTAGCTAAATAATTTCATAATCGATGCGTTTGCAGAAGCAGTTTTACGTAGAAGAAAAAGCGATATCGTTTACATCTAGTGCGAAGTTGTAACTTACGCGTTAAATACATATTTGAAAACCAGTGTTCTCTTACTGAAACAAACATTGAAAGTGGGGGGAATCATTGGTGCCTTTTTTGTTGATTTTAAAGATTCGACGATAGCTATCTTTGATCCTTGTGGGAACACCAATTTCAAATTAAATCGTAGTATGGATCAGTTCCTTACTTTCGTTAGGAAACGAAATGAGGTTTTGTGGAAATCATTAATGACAGGGTGTGGAAACAAGTTCCGACGTATTTTCAGAAACAAAGGGATGGAAATAACTGTGGGGTCCAAGTCTGTTATTTTATTAACCAAATAGTCAGTGATTCGGGGACTAGCGACGGGGTAGATGCAGATGCATATCGCGTGGAGATTAGATGTACGTTGTTGAAGTCTGCAACAAAGATTTCAGAGATTTGTCCACTATGCGGTGTAGGTATCAGTAAAGGTAAACCTTCCTGGGTAGCTTGCTATGCCTGCAACAGTTGGTTTCATTTAAAGTGTGTAGATAAGACTGCGGAGTTGAAAGAATTGGAAAAAAATGTCGTGGACTTGCATGTTATGCAGTAAATGGTTGATTCGGGAAGACAGTAGTAGTAGTAGTAGTATTTTGTTTTAGGGTGCTTCGACGGCAAGGGTCATTCGCACCACGAACAACCAGCAATGGGTCTTTTACTAGTTTCTTAAATCAAGTGACAGTAAATAAATATATAATTTCATAAACAATAAAATTTTAAAATAAATATATAAATATGTATAAATTAATTTAAGATTGATAAAAACGACATTCAGCTATCTGTAGACCAGTATACAGTTAGTCATACCATGTTAAAAATCCTAGTTTCTTTTAAAAATTTTAAAACACATGCGATGCAACCAGGGTCGTTCCCTAGGACCTGTCAGGTCCCCCCTGATGCCGAGACTGACGGGTGCTGCACGGTACATATTACACTCAGTCAGGAGGTGTCTCACAGACATGGAAGAGTCGCAGTGGTCACATCGAGGTGGTGTCTTCTCCTCTGTAAAGAGGTAGGAGTGTGTAAGGGCACAGTGCCCTATCCTCAGACGTGTGATCACCACTTCTTCCCATCGAGTCCTTCCAACTGAAGTGGGCCACGCTAATATGTCCGGCTTGATGCTGTGTAACTTGTTCCCAGTTTGGGAGCGCCATAATTCTGACCACTTATTAAGGGCTACGTTTCTCAAAATAGCCCTTAAATCGTCTGTGGTTACCAGCGAAGATGCGGTACGGTCGTCGTTAAGGGCGTCTTTCGCCGCAATGTCGGCCTTTGCATTTCGACTATTCCCACGTGCCCAGGGACCCACAGGAATCGAATTTCTACTCCCTTTTCATGAAGAGATAACATGGCGAATTGAATCTCCTGGACGAGAGGATGCATAGGGGAATAGCCGGATATGGCATGCAACGCACTCATTGAGTCGCTGCAGACTATGTAGGCGCCATTACATGCATATCTCCCACCAAGAGCCAATTTTATGGCGAAGAGCTCTGCCGTGTAGATTCTACACGACAGCCTTAGGTTCGCCTTGATGACTCCATGGTGGGACGAGAATACTGCACACGCGCATGCTGATTGGGACTTAGATCCGTCTGTAAATACGGGGAGAAAGCCGGAGTGGCGGTGCAGAACTTCCCGAAACATCTGCTGGTACTCCACGGATGTGGTGTAAGATTTCTGGCCTCTTTTTAGAGCAAAGCTACACCTGGGAAATGGTACTCTCCACGGTGGGTGATCTGATAACCCACAGCCATACACTTCTGGAAGTGTCGCGTCCGTTCCCGCTATAAAATCATTAAAACGAATACTGAAGGGTTTGGTGGCCCTTGTCCGCCTATTAAAAACGTTTCAAAACATGGGGTTAAAAATTATATTGAAACAAGGATGCGCCTTCATAGATAAAATTTTTGTAGCGTAATTACACATTAAGATGTTCCTTCGCGTTGACAATGGAGGCTCCCCGGCATCCGAATAAATGCTGAAGATCGGAGACGTCCTGAACGCTCCGGTAGCCAGACGTAGTCCCGCATTGTGAACTGTTGATAACGGTTTCAAATAGCTTTCGCGACCCGAGTAGACAAACCATCTGTAGTCTAATTTGGAACGCATCATTGCTCTGTAAAATAAGAGCATGGTGGTGCGATCCGCGCCCCATGACGAATTAGATAAAATACGTAAGACATTTAACACTTTAAAACATGTATCCTTTAAAACTCGAATATGTTCTCTCCAATTGAGGATTGAGTCTAACACCATCCCGAGAAAACGAATAGATTCTACGTAGGGGAGAACTCTACCACCAAGTCGTAACCCTGGTGGGTGGTGGTGACCCCGTGTACGATTAAAATGCATACATTTCGTCTTTTCGGTTGAAAAGCGAAAGCCATTTCTCTGGGACCAAGAATTAATTTTGTTTAGGCATAGCTGTATTTGCCTAGCCGCAGTCACTGGTTTGGACGACCGGCAGAAAATCGCAAGATCGTCCACGAACAACGATCCCATAACAGGAGCACTGATGCATTCAGTGACATCGTTTATCGCAATAGCAAATAACGTCACGCTAAGGACTGAACCCTGAGGTACTCCATTTTCCTTCGTGTAACGTTGTGATAGGTGTTTACCTATCCTTGCTCTAAATACTCGGTCCGTTTAAAAATGTTTTATAAAAATGGGCAAATTTCCCCTAAAACCCCATCGGTGCAACTTGATTAAGATATTCTGACGCCAGACCCTGTCGTATGCCTTCTCCAGGTCGAAGAAGACCGCAATGACCTGCTGACGAAGAAGAAAAGCCTCCTGAATGAAGTTATCACTCCTGACGAGGTGATAGATGGTTGATCTACCTCGCCGGAAACCACACTGAATATTTGAAAGAAGGTTCCGTCGCTCTAACCACCAAACGAGACGACGGTTTACCATTCTTTCCATCACCTTGCACAGGCAACTGGTCAGGGAGATGGGTCTATAGTTATTTAGATCCGCTCTGTCTTTCCCCTGCTTCGGGATCGGAACCACCGCAGATTCCCTCTAGGATGACGGGAAACTACCCTCGAGCCATACTTGGTTAAGTGTTTTAAGCATTTCCATCAACGCCTCCCCCGAAAGATTTCGAAGGAAGGCGTTGTGGATGCCATCCAGTCCCGGAGATGTGTCTTTGGAAACTGCGATGGCTGATCGGAGTTCCCAGAGGGAAAAGGGGTCATTATACTCCGCGGGTACGGACGTCTCAGTGAAATTAATAGGAATTCTCTGGAAGCGTTCCTTGATGGCCAAGAATGCATCAGAATAATTCCTGTCAATACTTATGTTGGCCAGTGACTCGCCGAAGACTTCGGCAATATCGAAAGGTGAACTCACGACGTTGCCATTGACTTTCACGTATGAGACGCCGTACTCCTTGCGAGAGCCAGAGATGCTTCTTACTTTGTTCCATGCCTGTGCAAGTGGTGTCCTGTGGTTAACACTACTAACAAACTCTATCCAGGAGGCTTTCTTAGCCTCCTTTACGACTCGTCGAGCTCTCGCTCTCGATTGACGAAAGGAGACTAGGTTAGCTGCGGGTGGGGAACTTATTAAAAACCCGCAAAGCACGTTTCCGCAGACGAATTGCTTCGGCGCACTCCTTGTTCCACCAAGGAACTGCTGGCCTTGGGAGATTTCCCTGTGACCGTGGAACACTGTAATTCGCTGCTTCAAACATAGTTCTAGATAAAATTTCCACGTTACGAGTGGCGTCACGATTATCATCGTGCTTAAAAGTAAAACCCTGTCTAAAATTATGCCAGTCTGCTTTACGGACGATCCAATTGTCCGGTTGAATAAAATCTAAGTTATAATTGCTTTCCAAATTGATGAAAATTGGGAAGTGGTCGCTTCCACATAAATCTGAGTGCACGGACAAGTTCAGCTTGGTGAATAGACTGCTCGAGGATATGCATAAATCTATGGAGGAGTATTCTCCATTAAAAGCATTAAAACGTGTTTTTTCACAATTATTAAGCAAACAAAAGTTAAAATCAAGAATAAAACTGGCTAAGATCCGTCCTCTCCTAGTGCTTTGGCCCCTAGAGCTTCCCCACAAGGGATCATGGGCGTTAAAATCGCCCAATAATATGAAGGGCCTTGGCAACTGTCGGACGAGGGCTTCCAGGTTTCAACGATTCACCGGTGCACCCTCTGGTAGATAGACGATGCATATCGTTATTACTTGAGGGGTAAACACGGTAACGGCCACAGCATGAAACGGAGTGGTCAGCTGTACTCGAGAGGTGTAAAGGGCCTCCCGAACCGCAACCGCCACTCCGCTTAGGCCACTAAGGTCGTCACACCTTTCCACCTTATACCCATTTAAAATACCCTTGTCCGTTTCTTTAAAATGCGTCTCTTGGAGACATAAAAAAGAGGGGTTAAAATCTCGGATTAAAATGGCCAGCTCTTCTTTATGCCTATAAAAGCCGTTACAGTTCCACTGTAATATCAAAACCATTAAATAAAATTTAAAATAAATAAATAAATAAATCCTACAGTGCAGTTTTTGTCCGCACTCATGCTTGATCACCGCTTAAAACGCTGTTTCCTTCCCTTAGTACGTATTTTTTGGATTTCTGAGTCAGAGACACAGAAGTCTTCGTCCATAGCCTCCGGTTTGGGATGAGTTCCCTTACCGTTACTGGAGGTACCGGGAGGTAAAACACCTCTTGCCTAACGGGCGAGACTTCGATGGTTTTTTGCGAAGAGTTCTTATTTGAAGAACTCGCAGACTTGGTGGTTTCTTTTCCAGCATTAACAACAATATTTTGTTTTCCTTCTTTCACGGGTGTTTCATTTCCATTAGTTGGGTCCGTTTGCGTAGAGATAGTTGTAAACTTCTTCATTGTGGTGGTTGCTACCGCGGCAAAGGATCTGGAAAAAGTAGGGCCATTTTGTGCCCGGTACTTTTCCCTTGCCTCAAGATAAGGTATTTTATTTATCGTTTTTATTTCCATGATCTTTCGCTCTTCGGTCATCTTTGGACAATTGCGAGAGTACACTGGATGTGCACCCTCACAATTGACACAAAAGGGGTCAGAGCCGCACTCTTCCCCATCATGCTTCGGTTTGCCGCAACGCGGGCAGGTGGCCTTGCCCTGACATCGCGTAGCGATGTGGCCTAAGTGCTGGCATTGGAAGCATCTCATGGGGCTGGGTATGAAAGCACGGACAGGAACCGATTCATAGCCAATGAATACTCTGTCGGGAAGCTTGTCGCAAGTGAACTCGAGGATGACTGATGTGAAATCTTGGCGGCATAGTTGCACATTAAAATGTTCCTGCGGGTGGACAGAGGTGGTTCTCCCGAGTCGGCGTAAATACTTGTAATCGGGCTGGTTCTGAATGCGCCAATGGCCAGACGGAGGCCAGCATTGTGCACTGCCGTCAAAGGCCTTAAATACGACTCTCGGGTAGAAGAGAGCATATACATAGAGAGCATCGTGGTGCAGTCAGCACCCCAAGTCGTGTTTGCTAAAACTCTCATTATGTTTAAAATTTTAAAACATTTATCCCGGAGAATAGAAATGTGTTCTCGCCAATTCAACCGGTAGTCAAAGGTGAGTCCTAAAAAGCGAGTAGTCTGAACAAATTGCAGCATCTTACTACCGAGGAACAAGGACGGTAGAGGGAAAGGTCCACGTACCCGGTAAAAGTGCATACATTTTGTTTTTTCCGCCGAGAAGCGGAGACCATTGCTTTTGGACCATTTCTCGATTCGATTAAGGGTCAACTGCATCTGCCTCTTCGCGGAATGGAGGGTGGATGACCGGCAGAATACTGCCAAGTCATCGAAGAATAGAGACCCGATTACCGGAGGTTTTATACATTCCTCAATACTGTTAATTGCAATAGCGAAGAGTGTAACACTTAAAATACAACCTTGTGGAACGCCGTTTTCTTGAGTACGAGAGCTTGACAAGAAGTTGTGTACCCTAACTCTAAAGACTCGTTCCTCTAAGAAATTTTTAACAAAAATTGATAAGTTGCCCCTAAAACCCCATTCATGAAGTGCTTTTAAGACCTTATGTCGCCACAATCGGTCATACGCCTTTTCTATATCGAAAAATATACCTATAACGTGCTGCCGGAGCAAAAATGCATCCTGTATAAAGTTGGAACTTCTAACGAGATGATCCGTTGTCGATCGGTTGTGGCGGAATCCGCATTGGATTTTGGATAGAAGGTCTCGTCTTTACAGATACCAAACCAGTCGTCGGTTAACCATTCTCTCCATTATTTTGCATAGGCTGCTTGTGAGGGATATGGGGCGGTAGCTCCCAGGATCGCTGCGATCCTTACCATATTTACGGACGGGGATGACTATGGATTCCCGCCATGCATCCGGGAACGATCCCTCGCACCAGATCTGATTGAATGTTTTCAGCACATCGGCTAAAGCTGTAACGGGAAGATTACGAAGGAAGGCATAGTGAATGTCATCGCTTCCAGGGGCTGTGTTCTTAGAGCATGCAATTGCAGATTGAAGTTCCCATAGATTGAAGGGCTCATTGTACGGAGATACTGCCCTACTACCGAAATTAAGTGGGGCTGCCTCAGCTATCCGTCTCACATACATGAAGGCCTGGTCATAATTTTTGGAAGAGCTGATGTCAGCGAAGTGCTCCACAAATGTCTCGGCAACTTCTTGCCTGGATGTTATTATTTTGGGACCTACCTTTAGGGCAGCGACAGCAGTAGACGTTCGGGTTCCCGCGATCTTATTCACCTTTTCCCATACATTCGATATAGGAGTTCGGCAGTTACTTTGAGATGCATATGAGATCCATGAAACCTTTTGGCTTCACTTATTATCCGCCTAGTTTTTGCTCGTAGTCGGCGAAAGGCTGCTAGGTTCATTGGCGTTGGGTACTTTTGAAAGTTTTTAAGCGCCCTTTTCCGGACGGAAAGGAACCGATTCATAGCCAATGAATACTCAGTCGGGAAGCTTGTCGCAAGCGAACGTGAGGATGACAGATGTGGATGCCTTCACCTCCCCGTTGCGCTTAGTGGTCAATTTGCGAACATCAACTACGCCTTGCGATGCCCTCTCCCTTTTGATATCTTCTGCATCTATATACAATAGGTCGTTGTGACTTATAACTCCCCGACATGTATTCAGGATCCTGTGTGTCTCTACCTTGACCGGGATGTCATGAAACTTCATTGCCAGCAGCTTTTCGCTTTGTTGGTCCGTGGCTGTTTCGATTAATAGAGAACCATCTCTCAGTTTTTTGGGCGATTTTAACTCTCCAGGTACACAACCTTGAAAATCCTTTTTAATTAAGAAGGGAGACACTTTTGTGAGAGTCTCACCTTCTTTTGTACACTTCATCACTAAATACCGCTTCGAAGAGCAAAATACACATCCTCCCCCGCCCGAATCCGGGCGAGATCTTTTTGATTTTGGTGGTGAGGTATTCTCAGCCATACCAAAATTTTTACTTTATCACCCGGCCTCCCCACCCACCACGGAGCAACACATTCGGGACGCCGCACCGCATACCGGTGCGGTCGCCAGGGCTAGCACGGGGGATATAGCGCTTCTGGGGGTGGATGTCTGTTTCGGGTAAGGACCTTCGATGCGCGGGCCCACCTAAACCCGCACACCTCCGGCCGCCCTACACAGACCCCCACCACCTTGGCACTCGTCACCGGAACGCAAAGCGATCGGAAGCCGAAGTCCCTTTGGCTCACGGCTATCCCATCCTGGCGTACGCTCGAAAGGAGCCGCCAAGCTCCCCAGCCGCCAGGAGCCGATTGACCGGGAATAGGCTAGTTCCCGGCCGCCCGTCTAGGAGAGGCAGGGGCCGAAGTGGAGTGTTGGGGGCGTCTCCCCTCCCACAGGGGAGGTCCCCTCAGCCACCAGGATCCCCTTTCCCTTCGACACGGGTCGCCGCGCACGGCAAACACGCGGGTGGGCTAAGGCAAGATAATATTGCCTCGCACAGACAGTCAAGCCCACAAGACTGTCCGGACGCTACCCTAGCGAAACGGGGGTTTGTTTTCGGGGTTGTCTCCCCGCCCTTTTAGTCACCTCTTACGACAAGCAGGGATAATGCGGGAGTATTCTCAATCCCCCTACCCGCACGGGGGGGTGACTCTTCTCTTCCCTCAGTTTTTCCATACCGTGATGCTCTTCTTTCAAACCTATACTGTTATTCTCCAAAGATCCAAAATTCAAATCTTCTGCCTTCCACTACACTTCATTCTCCTGTCTTGAATAAAGCTAATGCTATTTCAGTTTTAACTAATCAGCATCCTAATAGTTTATCTTCTGCATCTTTCCCCGATAACTCTTCTTCCCCTGATCACTCATCTTCCCCAATGACTTTATCACTGTGGTAAGGAGAGGCAAGCGTCGCTGCCTAAAGAATCCTAAAGTTTCAATGAGTACTGATGCATCTTTCCACATTCCTCTTTGTAATCGGTGGTCTGCTCTGTCCTCTTTGAATGAATCTGATGAAAAGCCTTCTCACATTCTTCAAGGATCAAAATTCACCAACAAAATTTCTTTTACCAAGAAGAGATACAATGCTACAACATTTTCTCCTTCCCTGAAAACTTCTTTTGCTCCATCAGGTTGCAAATCATACCTCCAAAAAGAGATAGATGACCAACGTCAGCATAGACAGAGCAGACACACATTTATATGCTGTAATACCCCATCCTATCACTAAGAAGTGCCAACTATCTTCTACATTCTGCCTCCCATCACCACTGTCCGTCATACCTTACGTATCTACCACCTACAGTGATAAAATTACTTGTCAAACTGCCAAAGAATGTGTGCAGGTAGAATCACGGCTTCGTAGTTCTCTGTCTTTGGGCAAGTTAGCTGCTAAATTTCAGAATGGTGCAATAATGTTTGTCGCCATAAAGTAAGTTGTGCAAGGATTGAAAAAGAGATTTTATATCTTATCCAAGAGTGTGCCCCATATGCCAGGTGTCCTATTCAAATAATCACTCTTACAGCAGGCATAGGAGAACTTGCAATGAAACAAGCCAGTATGTATTATGCCCCCACCACCACTGCAGTATTAAATTTCAAAGCCACTCGGTTATGATCAGTAATTTGCAAAGTTCACATCATGAGGATATTTGTGTAGAAGAATTAATTCAAAGATGTGTCTGAATTCAATGCTTGGAAGAGTAATCACTGTCGGCTTAATTACACGTCCTTGGTAAAACACAATGGTGAGTGTGTAATTCGTGGTAGTAAATTCCTTTACTACATATGTAAATTTAACAACCACCACTAGAATGCCAAAGTTGCCAATAAAACTAATAGAAGGAGGAAATTTGGTTGCATGCCTAACAGTGACTGCATAGCTCGGGTGTTAGTAAAAGTTAATGAAGCTGGTGTGTCAGTTAAGTATGTGAATTCACACAACCATGAGCATGAGTTTATGAAATGTCAAATTTTATCGCTAGGAAGTAGTACTATATTTCAAATTAATTCCCTTTTACAGCAAAATGTACCACCACATAAAATTCAGGAGTGTTTTCAACCTGATAACCTCAATTTTAGTGATGTGCTACCCCTAAAAGAATATTTCATTACTTACACACAAATAAACAAAATGAAGTATGAACTAAGCTTAAAAAAGCACATAGGTGATGATGATGCAATTGCTGTTCATTTAATAGTAAATGGAATGCTAGCTGAAGCCAAGGATTCTATTTTGGTTTATAAACCCCTCGGTTCAGGAACGGTCGTAGGTGATAAAGGTCTAGATGATTTTCCCCATGCAACTTATCTTTTTGTTTTGGGTATTCAGCAGAGGCTACAGTTAGAAGAAATGGTAGTAGGCTGTGGCAGGATATTATGCATTGACTCCACTCATGGCACTAACCAATACAAGTTTCATTTGTTGAAACTTATAGTCCCAGATGAGTATGGTGTTGGGTACCCTGTAGCTCATTTTATAACAAGTCATTTAGATGAGGAGACACTAACTTACTTATTGCAAAGCATCATGAGGTCTCCTGATTTGCATGTAAATGCTGCCATGACAGATAGTGATGAAGCTCTTGGTAATGTCGTGAGAACAGTGTTTGGTGATAAAACTAAGCATTTATTTTGTTTGTGGCATGTGAAAAGGAACTGGTATAAAAATCTACAGCAGAAAATAAAAAACAAGGACCTTATAATAGAAATTAATGAAGGTTTGGAAACTTTAATTGAGGAAAAAAATGATACTACCTTTAATGTCATGCTAACATCATTCTTGGCCAAATATACGGATTCAGCTAGTGCATTCATAAAATATTTCAAAGATTATTACTGCAACAAGAAAGAGAAGTGGGCTATGTGCTATCGAAATTTTCCTCATGCCACTACTGACACTAATATGCTTGCTAAGACATATCATAATAAATTGAAGAGTCATTATCTAAATAGGAAAGTGAATAGGCATCTAAATGATTTAATTCAGGTGCTGCTTACAATTCATAAGACTATTCATTTGGGACTAACGTAGAAAAGAATGACTAAAGGCTGGGACACAATCAACGCTAACGTGAGACGCGAGCCGTTAACGGGACTCGGTAAAAAGATGGCGGAAGGGAAAGCTTATGGAAGGGACATAACCACCGTGTACGGAGGGTACGTAAACGCGAGAGATGGGCAACTTTCATCTCTTCCCGTGTCCCGTACACGGAAAGCCAATCAGAAGAGCCCGAAAATGGGAGCCACCTGTTGGCAGAGAAAGGTATCTACGGCATTACACAGCGATACAGCATTTTTGGCGCCCCTTGCTGAACATAGAAGTTGTTGTTGTCGTGCAACGTGAGCCAAAGAGAAGTTATTTTAAGGTAAGCCATTACCTAATTTAATTTACATGCATGCTATCGTCCCCTTCTCGGCAATTATTTATTCAAGAAAATATTAGTTCTTTCAAGACATGATGTTTGGTGATGTGCCGAACACTCTTAAATTCATTGGCTAAACACATAATTTTAACGCATATCTGGTAGTACTAACGTACGCTTACTTTTCATTGTTTTCAGCCCGTAATGAACAGTTTTTAGTTCGAAAATTAAATTTCCTTTCGTTGTAGTTGTTATTTTCAATTACATCATCCCGAGTTCCAATGTTTGGCTATTTACAAAATGATGCCTTGATAAGGTACTTCATTGAATGTAATAGCACTTGGATGCTTGGTTACGTTTCGGGCTTCGGGAGGACGGATTGCATAATATTACTGAATTTCACGTTGTAGCTATTGTTTTTATACAATATTTCTTCACAGCTACTTCCTAATTTGTTTTGTGAGTTTCATGTGAAGTGAAGTTGAAATTTAAAGTTTATTTATGGATTGAATGGGAATAATGTATCGAAAATTTTGCACTACATTCATTCTTATATTTCAGATGGAGAATGACGAGTTATTAATAGATCTGGTCAAGAACTACCCGGTGTTGTACGACCGGAGCAAAAAGGAGTTCCGGGACACTTTAATGAAAGACAGGGTGTGGGCTTCTATAGGTGAAGTCTTAAAAGCAAGCGGTAAGTTAATTTTTTTTACTTGTTGGCAGTTTTTCAGTTCTCTGTAGGATTTTTACCATTGGAGTCAATGGTAGATTCGCTGTCTTTCTTGTAAACAAAAAACGGATCATTGGTCATTTTGGGTCATATAGTTGTTACACGTCCTAGATATCTCAAATAGCTGTAAGACAGGTATATTGAATTGGAGACAATTATCAGCAAAACATAAATATTTTTAAGTAAAAAACATGCTTTGTGTCAAAAATGTGCTAAGAGCTTAATAATTTGAAGCAAATTTACCCTGGAATGCACATATGATTTTATTTATCATCCCCATGCACTTTAAGAATTTGATAAATGAGCTCAATAGCAAGTGTAAGACTAACCAAACATTAACAAATGGGCGTTTATTATATAGTTTATAATGTAGGAAATGGCTATCCTTTTTGACAGTTGTGGTGAGAATGTAGTGACTACTAGGCACTAGAAGAGAGATCTCATCATTAAATGTTGTTATCAACTGCATCAGACATGTAAAGATGTAGGCAGTCAGGAGATTTTGTTGTTTGAAAATTGAGTGCAACCAACAAATTAAATTTGAATACCTCCAAAACACAACTACTGCTATTCAATAATGATGCTTCTTTTAATCACTAAATATTAAACAATGCCCATCTCTATCCTACAACTATACAAAAAAATTCATGGGTCTAATCATTGAAGACTGGTACTTGGTCTTTATATGTCAATAATCTATCTGTAAAATTTTATGTAGTCCTGTATGGACTAAGACTTCAAAGAAACTCTCTATCCCATGGGGGAATTATGACCCTGTTTAATTTTAACTTCCTCAGTATAGTTAATAATGCCATAGATTCTGGGGATCAGCAGTTACTCTCCTATACAAAGAGTTCCTCCTGCAGAAGAGGGCAGTCAGAGCAATCATGGATAATTCAAGAAGATAAGATGCATGTTGACCACTGTTTGTTGAGCTGGAACTTCTCATAGTACCATGCCTCTACATATTTAAATAGTGTATATTAATTAAGCTCAACCTCCATAGGCTAAAGATAAATCAGGATATTCATGATCACTTAACTAGGTTTCATTAATATGTGCACATAACCCTCCGAACAATAAAGTACCTCCACAAGCCCCAAAGTGATGGGCTCAAAAGTGTATAACTTATTCCTACACAAAGATAGGTGTATCACCTCAGTGAAAAGATTTAAAGCCAACCCTAAAAGGTATCAGCTGGGTAAATGTTTCTACAGCCTACACGAGTACTACAACAGTCCTTAACTTATCATGAATATGTGCGCGTCACTTTTCAGTATGTGGTATTACATATGTTCATTGCTCATTATTATTGGTTGCCTAGCTTCAATGACATGTTCTATATCCATGTTTTGTGTCACACTGTAACATATGATCTCCTGGACAAAAAATATTATCATTATATTAACCACTATGCAAGGCATTTTCAACCAATTTTACTAGATCTTAAATATTCTTGGATATTTGCATAGAGGGGTTTCATATTCATTAGTTTGCTGGAAACTAAATACTCTTCATGTTCTCTTTCCTGCTCCATTTTATCTAATCAATACATGCATTTTATCTCTTACAGGTCAGGATTGCTCATCACGCTGGGGGACCCTTCGTGATCGTTTTGTCCGCGAGTTAAAGCCAGACTCTTCCGGATTACCCTCTGGCTCTGGTGCCATGCCAAGAAGGGGATGGCCTCTTAAGGAGGCAATGATGTGGTTACAGCCATTTATCAGGGCTCGGAAGTGAGTGAAACTTAGTAATCTATGACAAATGCCTGTTGTAACAGTATTATAATGCATTCTGATGAATCATGAATCACCTAGTGATATAAGAGTACTATCTGTCGTTTGCTTCAACTTTGCAGGACCTTTGGCAACTGCAGGGACCCCATTAACTCCCCTCTGCTCACTCTGTCTGCCTCCCCAGAACTACCACCTTCTCCTGAAGCCTCTTTACCTCTTCCTTCTCCCACCTCATCCGAGCTTACAGAATCCTCTAGTCTCTCATCTGCTTCCTTAACCATCTCTGTCTCCGCTCCATCACCAGATACAATTTCCATTAGCTCCCCTTCCCCCGAACATAAACCTCAATCTTTTTCTCCCTCCCCCGATTCATTCAGTTTGCGGAAAAGGAAACAGGGAGCTGACTTGAAGAGTGCTCTTGTGAGTAGCCTTGCGGGGTTCTCCAAGTACCTATCTGATAAGAAAGGAAAAAAGGATGAGGAAGATGAGAATGACCTGTTTTGCCGTAGCCTGCTCAGCAACTTGAGAAGACTTCCAAACAAAAAGCAGAATGAGGCAAAAAGAAAGCTACTGGAAGTGATGTATACATTTGAAGAACAATAAATCATTCTCTCTGAATGTGAATCTCTTTATCTTTGATAGTATTTCAACCTACCATAATACCTACTAGTCATGATTCTATTTCCAGTATATTATTCTTTCTGTTATTTACAGCCTTGTGTCTGTTATCCTCCAATTTCCTGTCCATACTGCAAACATTGCTTTACATTATAACATCACTGCTCAGAAAATGAATCAAGAAGCCTTATTGCCTTTGATATTTATCCTTCACAATTCTTAACCAGTTTTGCATTTCTCTCAATGTTTTTCTGCCATTTATTTCCTTATTTTTTGTAGGAGCACCTAATAGCTTGTGGTCTGCACTCTGCAAATTATCAAGTGCAGAATAAAGAAGTCTTCCCCATTTCACTTTATGGCATTCTTTGTGGACATCGTCTGTGTGTCCCCATAAAACTTAGCACCTAAGTCTCGCACCATGAATCTTAAGTAATAATAATCTGACTGCTGACAGAAATAGATTTGTAGCAGTTTGAGGTGAAAGAAACAATCAATAAGGTATTTACTAAGAAAATGTTTTGTGCCTTTATCACCTCTGGAAGTGCCTACATATCTAATTCATCTCATTTCCAAGGTTGTCTGTGACGTAAGAAGCATATAGAATGAGGACTAAGTTTAAGTTCCATTGAATATATCATGTATCCAACCCATGTTTCAAAACCTCCAATTACAATGCCACCCTGCTCAGCCAAATATAATCCATACACCCCTGCATAAATGTGTTGTGGCCTCAGGATTTTATTTCAGATAGGGTAATTTGATTGAATTTGGGTAAACTGTAATTAGCGACTTTTTCCTCCCTCTCTTCCTTCCCTCTTTCAGTGACTTTCATTGCATTTTTAGGACTAAGAGTCGAGTCAAACTTTTCTATACAATAATGTTCACCTCTTGAATGAATAACTAGAAGCACATCTGGTAGACAGGCATGTATTAAACCATAAAATGAAAATCTTACATGGAACTGTTATGAACACACTGCCTCACAACAGGCAACATAGTCAAAGACATGTAGGGGATATTGGGCCACAATGTGACAAAAGTTCACTTTACTTTTTAACAATTAATATAATGTATAACTACCTTGTCTGCGGATAACGTCACTACAAGTTATGTTACAGAAATCCTTGAAAGCATCTCATGTGTTACGAGGCATGGTAGTAAACACAAGAATAATACATTTAAATAGCTATTTATTGTAAATTTTACTTATAAAGGAAGTTTATTTTACAAATAAACCTCTTTTACTAAAATAATAGTGCTAAGGTTATTATACTTTAGTTAAAAGTTATCAAATTAAAGTTAACAGCAAACTTGTGAACTTTTCCTTAAAGAACTAACTTCTTCATCACTATCTCTGGGCTCACACATTAGAAGGACAGAATAACCCCAATACATCTTATCAACACTAAGAATTTTTCAAGTTCATCAATGTATTTTGTTTTATTTTTTAGCTTTTATCTTTAAGTTGAAATGTCACATTTGAAACACTTTTTCATGCTTTACTCTGTAAAATCAAAATTACTTATTTCACCTTAATTATTATTAATTGTCAATGAAAAACAGCAGTATTTCAACTTTTGCACAATGAAAGTACATCAATCTGCTGCAGAGTGATAGCAGTCATGCAAAGTGGAAGCATGGGTGATAATGAATTTTATGCTATTGCCAAAAGAAAGTAGCACCTGTCATACAACTCCAGAGCTAAATATTCTCACTGCCTCTAAGTTACCAATGCCTCTTTGTGGCCCACCTCTCCCCTACATTTCTTCGACTATGTTGGCTGTTGTGAGGCAGAAGAAATGATAAAGAAACTATGAAGTGGGATATGGGGATACATTAAAATGTCAATTAATGCTGGTTACCTTTTGATATTGCCAAGGTACCTCTCCCTCCCTAGTCAAAAAATAAGCAGCCAGTAAGTCCCTCAGTTCATATGCCACCCTGGTGGCTATATTGGCTCCTAATCTCCCAAAAACCTCTCAATGCTGCCATCTCCAGTCGCCAGTTCCCCTCGTTCACCAAACCATTATTGTCAGAATCAACATAGTTAGGTGGACAATACAATCTTGAGGCACTTGTGTCACTTTTGATAAAGTTGTGAAGGCATACACAAGCTGACACATATGCTTCCACAGTGTCAGGCTGTGCAACCATTACACTTCTTAATATTCTCCACCTGGAAGCTAATATGCCAAAAGCATTTTCAATTGTCCTTCTTCCCCGGGAGAGCCTGTAATTAAAAATTGATTTCTGCTGGCTCAGGCTCCTTCCAGGATATGGCCTCATCAACCATTTTCATTGAGGAAAGGCAGCATCTCCCACTAGGTAGTATGGCATCTCCTGGGCCATACCTGGAATTACCTCAGGAGGAGGGAAAACAATGTCGCCTGTTTCCACAGCTCGACCAATAACTCTTGAAAATATTCCTCCATCACTTTGGGAACCTGAAATGAACAAACATATGTCAATACAACTGCGGGTGCATGTTGAGGATACGTCAACAGGGTCATCTTTGTAACATTTGGTTCGATCTGAGAAATTTCTAACCATATGCTCCAATGTCTACAAGCGTAAAGTTGTAGTCAGCATCACAGGCAGCCATCAACACTATGCTGTGCGTTTTTTTGTAATTAAAAAATAAACTTCCAGCATTGCTGGGTGCCTGTATGGCAATATGTTTGCCGTCAATAGCACCAACGCAGTTGGAGAGGTTCCATTTCGAATGAAAGCCCTTTGCAATGCGTCGCCAGTCTTCCATTTGAGGTCTCTTCAAATACTTTGGAGAGAGAGCCCTCCAAATTGATTGGCATGTCTCCTTCAGCACCTTTTGTGCAGTAGACTTAGCCACGTAGTACTCCCACCCCAGTGCACTTGTACTACCTCCATGTGCCAAGTATCTGTCAATGATAAAATACACGATATAAAAATAAACATCACAAGTATAGCTACGAGTAGACAGCCACTTAATAACGCAAATACTTACTTAAGAGTCATCGCCAGTCTCTGACTAACGGAGAGAGCTTTCCTCTAGCTTCTTTTCTCAAGCAACGGAGTCAAGAGTTTGACTAACAAGTCGAATTGTCTTCGACTCATTCTTGTATATTTAAAAAAACTCCTCCTCGTCCATGGTCCGCATAGCCGTGAAAATGTTTTAATATGCCCCTCGTTGCTCCCGATCTTGATTTATTGGCCTTACCCACCATCTCCTGTTGTACCACCGCTTTCTTCTTTTGTACAGAAAGTACCCTGATGTCATTAACATGACACCAAGGTACATGGCCGTATCCTCGTAGAATTCAAACATCTTCAAAGACTCTTCTTACACACAAACGAAAGACTGAAGACCACAGACAAAACCACTGCGCTTTAGTCAATTTTCTTTCCGGCCACGGGAACGTCAATTGTGACCGCACGATGGCGTTCCCCGTCTCACGTTCTCCCGGATCCCGTATACCGTCTCACGTTAGCGTTGATTGTGTCCAAGCCTTAAGATGCCACCATTGGGATTTCAAGGTCGCCATACCAGTGACCATATAAAAAGGCTTAGAATCTCTGATAAAGATATTGTACCCACATCTGAAGAAACTTTTTGGCATGTTAGATCACAATCAGACCCCTATGCAGCTTACATAGTAACAAATGTATCGCAAGAGAGCCTCCTCCCTCATGAAGTGTAATGAGTTATCTTGTCGGGACCTTTGTTGCCATTTGTATAAGTGCTTTTGTCCTAACAACTCCACTCTTTGCAAGCATGTCCACAAGGTCCATTCATTCGTTGTCCAAAATAGGCCAACACCTCTGCCTACTCTCGAGTCAACCCAAAATGTTTCTCCCAAGAAACTCTTTAGGTGTGCCGCTACATCCCAGGATTGCCATGTAGAACAGTCTAATGTGCAAAATATTCATGTAATCACTCAGCTTCTGCATAAATTAAAGATCTTAAGCCAGCAGTGCTCACCTGCATTACTTCCATATGTGTGCAAATCGTTAAAGCTACTTGTTGAGAAGTGTGAAGGTGCAATTGAATGTAACAAAGGCAACTGCATTCCAGCAGCAATGAAAGCAGAAGTGTAATGGCCTCAAAATCCGGAGGCCATAAGCAAAATATGTCGCGGAGGACAGGGCTATTTGCGAGGCAGAGGAAAGAGCGCAAACAGCCCTGTTTTTATTAAAACAGGAGATCCTGAGGAGGGAAGAGGGAGGCAAGGACCAGCTGGCTGACAAATAATAATAGAGACGGAGTCGCAGGAATAACCCGCGAAATAAACACCATTAACGGAGCACTCGCCTCTCCCGGATTTAAGTTGTTATTCGGAAAACACCGTTTTTAACAAGTCTTTCTCCCCCCCCCTGTTTGCCACCGTCTCTACATCATTCGGGAGACGGGACAAACATATCGAGGACTATATAGAGGCAGGGTCTAAAGAACTTTGGTTGGTTCTTCTTCTGAAGTGGTGTGTACGTGTGTGAGTGCCGAACGACACTCTGTCCGAACAGCGAGTTCTCTTTCTTGCTTCGCCTTGCGAACTCTCTTTGTCGTTCCTCGTTCCTTGCTCTATAGCCCAAACACGGGCCAAGGCATAGCCAAATTCCTCGAGCTAGCCCGCTCTCGCAATCATAGTTTCCTCCCCCCTCAAGGGATTTGGAAATGCCACGCGTTTTCGCGAGTGACCACGAGTGCAGCAAATTAGCCCAGTCCGTCGTCAGCCGTCAGCCAGCGCCGTCCAGCCCTCCCCCCGCCTCCAGAACAACAGCGACCAGCTACGCAGCCCAGAGAGAGAGACAAATGAAAAATGCCTTTTTCTATTGTTAAAATGCAATCCATGTACCTTTTTTGATACCCGACGCCTAGGGCAAGATCCCACGTATCCGTGTTCGAGCCTCGGCGGCGCTCCCGCCCGGGGTCCGGTCACGACAGAAGATATACCTCCCAATGCAAAGCACAGCCCTAAAATACAATTAAAGCCTATGAGTAAAACCCAACGACTAGCAAATAATATCTTTAAAATACCAGGCACTGCCAGAAGAAGAGAAATCAGGATGGCACTTTTAGCCAAAGAAGAGGGCTGTTTCACTGCCCAGATGACATGATATGAATACGGACATGGAAGTTTGCAAGGCTGGCTCATTCTCTCAAGAATCTTTTGAACTAAAATCCTTGGATTTTAATATCCCACAGAAGGAAGTTCGTAGAATAAAGGCAGTCATTCCAGATTTACAAAGAGGTTGGCTGTATGACACTGTCATTGCAGCTTTTTTATGGAGGATTTCAGTCTGTGTTCCCTCAGTTGCAACAGTAGATCCAGTGATTTCCCAATATATGACAGGGGTAATTCCTCTTGATAAGCCAATGACTATCTTTGACAGGGTAGACTCTTGTGTTGCTAAGGTTATTATTCCTTTGAATATCTCCAATTCCCACTGGATGCTTATTGTTGCCTTGCCACACGATAGAAACGTATATTAGGTAGGTAGGTTTAGTTTAAGGTGCATCGACAACTTAGGTCATATCGCACCTTCGCATGCTTATACATGAATATTACTCTTAACAAAACTATCCACTCGTTTGCTGTTATAGGTCTATCTATGCACAATGTATCATGCGTGTAACGTATTAATTGGGGAAATCTGGTAATATTTTTGTGATGAGATTGGTCTCGCGGAGGAACATCAAAACTTTGTCAATTTCCTTTGGGTTATCAACCAGAATAGATTTTAGTTCTCCAGAAATTTTGAGCCGGTTCCGGATATCTTGGTACTTCATGCAGTCTCTTAGTATATGTTTTATTGTCAAATTGGAATCACAGTCTGTGCACGTTGGGGGTTCCTTCTCCATAGTGAGAAGGTAAGAGTGATTCAGGCCTATATGCCTGATTCTGAGCCTTGCGACTATTACCTCCTCCCGTCTGCTGTCCCGGATCGAAGACTTCCAGGCACGCGGGTTACCTTTTCTGAGGCGCAATTTGTTCGATATTGTGCTGCGCCATGTCGTGTTCCAACTGGCGAGGAATATATTCTTTAAATGGAGTTTTAGGTCCTGATACGGGATAGTCGCTGAATTTATTTCTTCCCTATTGAGGGCTTCTTTTGCCAATGCGTCCGCTGCTTCGTTACCGTGGACACCAACATGGCTTAGGATCCAGAGGAACCTGGCACTTACTCCTTTGGCGTCAAGCGAAGTAATGGAGGATAATATGTTTTGGAGCAAGGGATGAGTTGGACAACCACTTCGAATGGCTTGAATCGCACTTTTGGAGTCGGAGCAAACCAAAAATTGTTTATTCCTTGGTGTTATGGCGTCCAGCGCAACTTTAATCGCGAATAACTCCGCCGTGTAGATAGTGCACCACGGGTGTAACTTGAAGGACGCTGAGCCTACATCTGGTGATACGTAGGCGCACCCACATGCGGAATCATTTTTGGAGCCATCGGTATAAATTTTTCCGTGCGTCTCGAAATTGTTTATTGCCTCCAGTGCTCTGACCCGTAGTTCGCTTGGAGTGGTATCAGATTTGAAGCTCAAGTAATTAACTAGGCACTGTGTCTGGGGGTGCTCCCACGGAGGATATTTAAAATTTTCCGTTGAGTATATCTTGGGGAATTCGATACCTAAGTCGTCAATGATATTTTTAAAACGAACGGCGACAGGCTTAGTAGCCCTGGATCGAGCGTTAAAAACGTCTAAAAACCGAGGTCTTAAAAGTAGGTTGAAACATGGATGATTCCGTATCGATAAAATCCTGCAGATATAGTTGCTCAATAAAATGTTCCTTCTAACCTCCATGGGAGTTCCTTCTAACCTCCAGCGTCAGAGTATATACTTGCTACTGGGCTTGTTCGGAATGCTCCAGTCGCCAGTCTTAGACCAGAGTTATGTACGGATTTGATGGGCTTAAGGTAGCTGTTACGCGCAGAAGAGTACACAAAACTACCGTATTCTAGTCTTGACCTTACTAGTGCCCTGTATATATAAAGCATGGTGGTCATGTCAGCGCCCCACGAGGATCTGCTTAAAATTTTTAAAACCTTGGTACATGCGTTTTTGGTACTCCGTATGAGCTCCCGCCAATCCAGTTTTTTGTCAAATATAACACCTAGAAAACGATGTGTATCCACGAATGGTAGCCTATGACTGCCGAGCTTCAGATCTGGCTCATGGAATATGCCTCTTCACCGATGTATATGCAGGCATTTAGTTTTTTCTTCCGAGAATCGAAAGCCATTGTCCAGGGACCACTTATAGAGACGGTTTAAGGTCATTTGGACCTGCCTCTCGGCAGTGTGGATTGAGGATGACCGGCAAAAAATTGCCAGGTCGTCAGCAAAGAGAGAGCCCATCACGGGTGTTATTATACAGTCCACAACGCTGTTTATTGCAACGGCGAATAATGTTACGCTGAGAATGGAGCCTTGAGGAACTCCGTTCTCCAGTACGTGGTTTTGATACCACGTTCTCTACTCTAACTCTAAAGGAGCGGTTGTTTAAAAAGTTATACACGAATATGGGAAGATTACCTCGGTAACCCCAATCATATAACTGTTGTAAAATTTTGTACCTCCACGTGGTGTCGTAGGCTTTCTCCATATCGAAAAAGACTGCCAAGACGTGTTGTTGACAAAGTAAGGCTTCTTGTATGTAGTTCTCGATTCTTACCAAGTGGTCCAGCGTCGACCTACTTCGTCGGAAGCCACATTGTATGTTTGACAGAAGGTTGCGGCTTTCCAGTCTCCACATTAGGCGTTCATTGACCATCCTTTCTAGCAGTTTGCACATGCAACTGGTCAGGGAGATTGGGCGATAACTACTAGGGTGTGACTTTTCCTTACCCTGTCTGGGTATAGGAATTATTAAGAATTCTCTCCAGTTCTCGGGAAAGGCCCTTTCAATCCAAACTCGGTTGAACGTGGCGAGTACCTCTGTCATATGTGAATTTGGTAAATTCCTAAAAAAGAAATTGTGAATCAGGTCACCACCTGGTGATGTGTCTTTCGTTTCGTCGACTGCAGACAAAAGCTCCCACATCGTAAATGGAGAGTTGTAGGTAGCCACGACTCTCTCCTCTGCAAAATTAAGGGTGTCTTTCCGAAAGTTGTTTCGTGTGTTTGAAGGAAGGGTTATAACTGTCAGTTGCACTCATTGCGCCATAATGGATACCGAAAGCCTCTGCAATGTCAGATGGGGACGATTTAATTGCCCCGTTCACTCTTAAGCCTGAGACTGAAGAGAAGTTTTATTTGCCCATGATTTATTTTACTTTGTTCCAAACTTGTGCAACTGGAGTTCGATGGTTTATGCTCGCAACGTACTTCGTCCATGAAGACTTCTTGGCATCCCGTACAACTTGCCGGGCCTTGGCTCTAAGGCGCCTAAAGGCCGCTAGATTATTGGGGGTTGGAAATCTATTGAATATGCGCAGGGCTTTTTTACGCTTACGGATAGCCTCCGCACATTCCTCGTTCCACCATGGGACTGGGGGACGACGAGGAGTTGAGAACTAAATTGACGAACGTTCGTCGGTTTTCTAATAAAGAGGGGGAAATGGTCGCTTCCACAGAAATCGTCATGGACTTCCAATGTAAAAAGAGGGGCGATGGTTTCGGTGGTAATCCATAGGTCTATGGAAGAGTATCCTCCGTTGAAGGCATTAAAATGTGTTTTTTCTTTGTCATTTATTATAACAAGGTTAAAGTCGTGAAAAACCTTTTCTAAAAGATGACCCCGGCCATTAAAATCACGTGTGTAATCACCCCACTAAGTATTATGTGCGTTAAAGTCTCCAAGTACAACAAACGGTCTTTGATGGAAACGGTTGTCTGATTAAATTTTCTAGGTTTTGTCTAGTAGCTGGGGCCCACTCAGGTAGGTAAACGTTACAGAAAGTAATTACCTCCGGAGTGGCAATGGTGACCGCTAGAGCCTGAAGCGGTGTCCTTAAATTCACTAGGGAAGTGTAAAAGGTCTCCCTGATTAACCCCTTCCCTGACGCGGGCGAGATATCTCGTCCAAAATGGTCTAGCAAATTCTGACGTGAACGAGATATCTCGTCCGACCCTACTTTTTCTCTTCTTTAGCTGTTTTGGACGAGATATTTCGCCCCCTTCGTAGTAATTCGTTGCTTCGCCGCTAGATGTCATATATGGACGCATATCTCTGTATTTTCGCATTTTTTAACGGCTTTTCACTTGTATTATGGTATAAAAAGAAACTTCACGCACCAAAATTACCCACCGTGTACCAAAATTTACGCGCTTTTTTTTATCCAAAATAAATGATAGGAAACGTTTTATGGTCATGAAAATTAAATAAAACCGATGATATCAGGCCTGAACTCGTGGAAATTATGGATATCTATGATGAGAAAACCACCTTTGTTATTTCGACAAACTTTCTTACGCTGGCACGACGCGCGTTTCACAACACTGTGGCATACTCATGTATGCCACAGTGTGGTGAAACGCGCGTCATGATAGCGTAAGAAAGTTTGTGGAAATAACAAAGGTGGTTTTCTCATCATGAAAATTCAATTTTATCTTGCACTATTTCTACTACTAGGCTTATTGTAAGTTTAGCTACTTGATATCCCGAAGTACTAAGTGGGAATCTTACTTATGCTATTGATAACGTAATTTATATGATGATTGAGGGAATGTTTTTTAGATTTATATTATTTTTATGCACGATTTCTTATTATTCCCTATCTACTTATGAGAATTATATTCTATCAGTTCTCACAAAACTCATCTATTTTATTTATCTATCCTACCTGAATACTAGTGGAATTACGCTCCCTGGAAGCGAAATTTTTCTATGGGGTCACAAGTTCTTTTCTACATTATCGCTAAATTGCATTCGATCTAGAAGACTCAAGGAATAATTGTTACTCAGTAAATCTTTATCTGTTATAATATGACCAACAACGCGTTCCCGATTATTTTTATGTTTACTTTGCAATACATATTTACCTATTAGTTGTGTATAATTTACTTATTTACGCTGTAGTTTTTGTATCCGTGTATGCTTCAATACAGTGAACTGTCGGTGTTTTGGGAAGTTTTGGAATTTTGTCTTGATCAGAGAGACGGTCATTGGCAGGAACAGTGACTTTCGCTCGCACTAAAGGAATATCGATTCCACCCATCACCCGATGCTTCTTCCTCATCCCCTCCTTTCCTCAACCCTCAGTCCTTACACATCCTTCTATCTGTTTTCTATTGTCGTCCTTTCATGAACATTAGACCTGCAGGCAGGCACAAAATCCGAAAGTCTCTCGCCCGGCTGCGTGCGAAGGAAAGAGAGAGAAAAAGACCCTTCCCTCCCTCCCTTCTCAGCGGGAGAAGGGGTGAGAATGTGAAGGGTGGGAGGCTCTGGCGCCAATCGCTCGGAGGGAGGGAGGACCGACCCCTGCCGGACGTTCGCCGCTCAGGCTGCATTCACGTACCCTTTCTGATGCTCCTTGTCTTTGGTTCACCGACGGGTCTCTACCACCCATCCTTTGGTATTTCCCAAAATTCCCTCCCCTACCCTGACGTCTGGCGTGTGTCACCGTACTGGGTGGTCACCCAGCAAGACACGGTTGGGCACGGAAGGGCATTGATGACACTCGGGCGAGAAAGAGCACGCGCAAGGGCAATAAACAGGCGGTCGGAAGTCTTTCGGATTTTCCGACCGTCTGCACGTCTCTCATTGAACATCCTTTGCAATTTTCTGCTAATCTTCTGTTACTCAGTCTATTTTTCCTCTTTCCCCCGGGTTATTCACCTCTCAGACCCCTCATACTCTTTTCCCCCATCCTATTCTCTTCACTTGTGAAAATGGATTTTTATGACGCTACCTTTAGGAAAACGGATTACAGTATGGAAAAGGGACGAAGGTTTTTCTTTCATTTACTGATACTTCGCTTTCGGCGAATATGTTTTTGGTTCTCCTGCCATCGGCCTCTTTCTAGCTGTCGCAAAATTTTAGGACACGTTAGTTATTCATCGTACGTTGTAGTGTGCACATCTCGAAGTTTCCCTTGAACTGGTGATATCATTTCGTTGCTTCAGAAGTTTTTTTTTCTTTGGTGTACGTATATTACCGTTATGGAGAGTGGATCGGAAAGTGATTCAACCGTTGATGTTTCTGATGAGGAATTGGAGGATGTTGAACACTCTGGCTCTGAGTCAAGCATCTCTGAGCATACGAACATTGATTCGGATGTTAGTGAGGATGAAGATGTGATACAACGCGACGACAGGGAAATGAGGTGGCATGCGGTGGATACGTCAGGTCCTCCCAATCCTGCTCCTCAGAGATTCAACTTTGAAGGTAATTCAACGATGAATTTCGAAGTTGACCCAGATGGTGACGTGAATAATTTCTTTGAATTATTCTTTGATGATGAAGTAATAGAACTGATAGTATCAGAGACGAATCGCTATGCTGATCAGTGCTTACGGGAAAAACCATCAACCTCAAGAGATCAGTGGCGGAATGTGAGTTCACCAGAAATGCGAGTGTTTTTGGCCCTGATAATGCTGCAAAGCATTGTGCGGAAACCAGAGCAGGAGCACTTTTGGTCTACCAGAAAAATTCTGAATACCCCTTTTTTTGGTGAGACAATGGCCTACCGGCGATTTGCGAAAATTCGCCAATTTTTGCATTTTACTAACAACGAGGATTATAGAGCGGATATCCACCCAAATCCAAAGTTGAATAAAATTTGGCCTATTTATAAAATCCTCAATGAAAAATTCAGCTTTTTGTATACACCAGAAAGGGACCTAACAGTTGACGAAAGCCTTCTCCTCTACAAAGGGCGATTGGGTTGGCGTCAATACATTCCGATGAAGAGATTTGGCATAAAAACGTTTGTACTGTGTGAATCAAGAAGTGGCTATGTGTGGTCAACTGTGATATATACAGGGAAGGGCACATTGTTGGATCAGGAGTTTGGAGGAATGCCTATGTCATCACAAGTAGTGATGACGCTTATGAAGCCGCTGTTCGGCAAGGGGTACTGCGTAACGACGGACAATTTTTATACCTCGCCACAACTGGCTGAGGCTCTAATTGGACAGTCGTGTGATATTTATGGTACAGTGCGGGCCACGAGAAAAGGAATGCCGGAGGAACTAAAAAACAAAAAAATGAAGAAAGGGGAAGTGTTTGCATACGAAAAGGGCAAAATAATGGCTCTCCGGTGGAAAGACAAGAAAGAAGTGACGGTTCTTTCCACAGTGCACAACGCTGAAATGGGAGTTATTCAAAAAAGAGGGGTGGCAGTGCTCAAGCCAAAAGTGGTAATTGACTACAACCATACCATGGGGGGTGTGGATAGGGTGGACCAGCATTTAGCTGACTACCCGATACCAAGAAAGAGGGGTAAAAAATATTATAAAAAAATATTTTTCCATTTATTGGAAATTTCTTTGTGGAATTCTTTTGTATTCCATGTGAAATCAGGTGGAACAAAATCCCACCTCGCATATAGGCTGGACCTGATAGAAAACATTATGGAGATCTATTTCCCCAGTGTTCCCTCCCCAAGGGCAGGTAGGCCATCCGCAATAGCACATCCCCGACGGCTCACAGAGAGGCATTTCCCGGAAGCAATACCGGAATCAGAGAAAAAAAAATTTCCAACAAGAAAGTGTGCTGTGTGTACCCGAAAAAGGGATGCACGTGGAAAAATTGTTAGGAGGGAGAGCCGGTACTTTTGCCCCGATTGCAATGTGGGACTATGTGTAGTGCCATGTTTTCGTTTGTACCATACTAAAGTGAACTTTTAAAAATTTTTATTTCATGCAATGCCTGTTTTTTATATTTTTCATTGTAATTTTAGGAAAAGGGTTTATTTTGTTCATTGTGCTACAATATCAATATTCATAATCAATTTTGTTATTGAAAAGTTAAATGATTTTATGAAATCTTGATACATATAATCAAATAAATGCACTTTTTTGCCAATTAAATTGTTAAAAACCATAGTATTCGCATTTTTTATTCATCAACTACCAAAGACTAATCAAAAAGAGGAAGAAAAAAATATGACAAATTTTTTAAGTTAATTGTAAGTCATCAGGGAAGGGATTTAAGTTTCTTGATTTTTGCCATAAAATAAATTTTCTTATAACATTTTCGGGGCGAAAGTCGTCGTCGTGCGGGTTACCTAACTCCCATGAATGTTTGTACGTTGCTTCTTGATGTACTATGGACTAAAATGAATAGACTACATTAATGTTGTCGGCAAAGTATATACTATTCTAATATGAACTAAATGTATTCCTCAAAAGATCTCTAACTAAGGTTTACGGGAAGAAAAGTTATATTGATATGCAGGTGGCCTAATTCTCTCAAGTTAAGGGGCAACATTCAGAAATTATTGAATAAATCATTAGTTATTTGGAATAAAAAATTGAGGAAAACATTTTCGGATTTGCCTCCCTAAAATGCTTCTGAATCTGAAATAAAAAAATATGACTTTTTTTGACCATTTTTCTAAAAAAAACCCGTCAGGGAAGGGGTTAAGGTAGCGACCCCCCCTCGTGCTCCATTGCCGTCGACGTCGTCCCGTCCCGTCTAAAAACCTGAAATCCTTTCGATGTGAAATTATCGGTCACTTTGAGGTGTTTCTTGGAGAAATATAAGCACGGGATTAAAATTTTGGATTAGAAGCTTATATTCTTCTAAGTGGCGGTATAAACCATTGCAATTCCATTGCATGGATATAGCCATTAAGGTTGGGAGTAGTATTTTATGCTTTAAGTGTAAAATCTCCAAGCAAAATAAAAGGTCTGGGCAAATAAATAAAGAAATAGGTAAATATATAAAATAAAACCAGGAATTGTACGTGAGTACATTTCGATGATCAACGCTTAAACCGTTGTTTCCTCTGCCTTACTCTGGCCTGGAACACTTCCGTGTCCGAGATACATGTCTTCTTCCATTGCATCTGGTGTTAAATCACCAGAGCAGGTGGGTGGAGGTGTTTTATCTCGCCTTTTTCCAGTGTCCTCAGAGTGGGATCTGGGCGGTTTGTTATGAGAAACCGCCTTGAAATTGCTTTTGTTGTCTGGAACTTTATTTCCCTGTTTGGCTGGGTTTTTTGGTTCTTTTACAGGTGCTTTTGTGCTCTCCATAGTGATATTGTTTTCTGTTTGAGTACCCATGGTACACATTACTTTTGGGGTTGCAGCGACTTTCGAAAAGGATTTAGAGAAAGTAGGGGCCATTAGTAACCGGTATTTCTTCCGTGCCTCTGCATAAGGAATTTTTTCCAGGGTCTTAATTTCCATTATCTTCCTTTCATCCTTCATCACAGGGCATTCTCGTGAGTACGCTGGATGCGTACCCTCGCAATTAACGCAGTGAGGTTCGGAAGCACATTTGTCGTCATCATGTTTCTCCTTGCCACAGCGCGGGCAGGTGTTCTTGCCCTCACATCGCGGTGCGATGTGGCCGAATTTTTGGCATTGGAAACAACGCATCGGGTTAGGAAAGAATGGTCGCACGGGTACAGATTCATAGCCCAAGAAGACTTTGTCTGGGAGTTTATCCAAAGCAAATGTGAGGATTACAGAGGTGGTATTGATTGTTTCACCGTTTCGCCTGGTCGTCAGTCGGCGACAGTCAATTACACCCTGGGAGGCCATCTCTTTCTTTATTTCGTCAACTTCGATTAGGGTACCATCTCGGAGTTTTTTTTACAGAATTCGGTTCCCCTGGAATGACCACTTGCAAAGCACTTTTAATGAAGAAGGGAGAAACCTTCTTCAGATTCTCACCATCCTTAGACCATTTCAATGTCAAAAACCGCTTACTACAACAAAATACTTTTTCTTGTACATTTTCTTTGACGACCCATAAATATTTTAGGACTATAAAAAAAGCATTATTTAAATGAAGTTGTTGTATAGAAAACTGTATTTTAGAGTGATTTATAGTCCAAAATTAAGTTGAAATTTAAAATGTTTGTAAAACATGGCGTTAGGCCTAAATTAATTTATTCTTGGAATTAACCTGTTGTTTAATTTCAAGGGAGTTTTTAAATGCTTAATTTCAAGGGAGTTTTTAAATGCTTAATTTTAAGGGAGTTTTTAAATGTTTAATTTCATGAACCCCCGACAAGGAAGGCCTAAAAAAGTTTACGTTGTTTTTTTTTAGGTGACGGAATATTATAAGAGAATATCAAACCGGCAAAGCTGGTCAGAAGAGAGTATGGCTGCAGCCATTCAAGAAATATTGAATGGTACAATGGGGTCCAAAAAGGCATCGGTTAGCTACTTGTTCCTCAAAGTACCTTAGAAGACAGAGTTAAGAAAGTACGCCAGAATGATTTGTCTCCACAGTTTGCTGCAAAGAAAGGTTTGGGTAGGTTTAAACCAGTTTTCACTGCTGATCAAGAGAAAGAACTAGTTGCCTATAATCTGTCCCTAGAAGAAAGACTCTTTGGCATAACGCTGACCGAACTTCGAGAACTTGCATTTCAACTTGAAGAAAATAATAATATTACTCGTAATTTTAATAAAATCATAAAAATGGCTGGAAAAGTGGCTTTAGAGGTTTTTGGCTAGACATCCACCACTTAGGTTGCAAAACCCTGAACAAACGTCTTTAGCACGGGCAAAGGGCTTCAACCGCACTGCTGTGGGTACGTTTTTCACTTTTCTACAGGGGCGCGACTAACGTTCTTTATTTTTCGCCATCAATGGATTATGCGCTACATAGCGAAAATGCGATTGTGGTTCTTCAAATCTCGCGCGCTACCACCCCTCGCACAGACGTCCAGATTTCAAATCTGACAGGACAAAACCTCAAAGTTGACTTTTAAGGAATGTCTTCAGCCATCGGGTGATCTAAGTAGAATAAGGGTGGAACCATAAGATGTCAATTAAATTGCGTTGTATCAACGGAATGCCAATCATGAGAGTGTTAAACCTTGGGCTTTAGTTTGTTGACAGTTGCGCCATTTCTTGGCGGCCGAGATTTTAGCGCTCGGCAATAATGATGATATTGTAAGTGAATATCCTGGTGAATAGTTGGTTCCCTTCTCATGGGTGGCCCACAGTGGTCAGTAACCATTCAGACAAGGTGTCATTAAGATATGAGTGGGCAGCCGCCTGTGGGAAGTTGCAGAGCAGAGCAGTTCCAGCTCATCTAAACCATTGAGATAACCCTGCTGGGTTTAATTAAAGATTAGACTGACATTGCTTCGAAGGAACTGCAGAGAGGGGGTGTGGCGGTCGTTGGATGGCGGGGAGACAAGAGGAGGAGGAGAAGAGGACTCGGGGAGTCGGTGGTAAGAGGGTACACGGGTGAGACGCCGAGTGTGGCGAGCGCAATGATTGAGTGGATTTATTTGGACTCCGTATTAAAATTTCTTTAGCTGAAGTATCGTTCCCTTAATTGACCCTCGACGGACCCCAAGGGGAAGCCCTTACAAACTGGTGTCAGAAGTGGGATTAACATCGGCAGGGAATTCTAGTGGTGCGTTGCAACAGCGGTCCGAGTGAGTATGTCGGGAAATGAAATGGAACTAAAGAAAGCTGTTACTTTATTGTGCAATCAATTGATGAATTTGCAGGAAGAGAACGCGACAGTGATGGCACGAGTTCGCGATGCAGAAGGCGAGCGGCCGACTAGAAATTACGGACTTTCAACTTCCGTAGATCAATTCTCCGTGTCCCAAGAGGAGGACGTAGAGGCATTTCTCCCCGAAGAGGGCCACAAGAATTAAGAAAGCCTTCACTTCGTCTAGTGTTAAACTTCCAATTAAACTTACATCTGAACAAGCTCTGGCGTCGTATGTTGATAATAGGTTAACGAAAAAGCAATACCTCTCAGAACGCAACGAAGCAAAAAGGCAGAATGCAGACATATATCCCACGTACAATTCAATTATTGAAGCAAAAAAACGATGCTACCCGGAAAACATACATATCACCGAAGTGTCCGCCGAAATAGAACTGCAATACCATCTAGATCACACTGTAAAACGGCTGATTTGCGTGCAGTATTAAGTTCTCAAGCAGCTGAAATTGGGTAAAGATACTCTCCCACAATTAACAGCGATTTTCAAATGGGGATGTGACGGCGCTTCAGGTCAAAGTACATACAAGCAGCGATATAACGATGAAGAAGGGGATGACTCATTTTTGTCCCTGATTTTTCTCGTTCCTCCACAAATCAACACTCATAGTAACGCTGGTACCAGCAGAGGAGGCAACCAAATGATTGCATGGCAAATTCCTAGGGCTCCATCAACGAAATACTGCCGGCCAATAAAAATACATTTAAAAAAAGAAACAACGGAACTGACGCGTGAGGTGGTCAGTAATATGAAAGAAAAAATACAATCATATCCCAATTAAGGTTGAAATTGAAGGACGAGAGATTATGGTGGAGCACAAACTAGCCATGACGATGGTTAACGGCAAGGTGTGTGCTACCCTAACCGAGCAGTCTACACAGAATTATTTCATTTGTGGAGCTACTCCCAAGATAATGAACAATTTGAAAAAACACTCCAATAAAAATTTTAACCCTAGCTCACTCTCTTATGGACTATCTTCTTTCCATGCATGGATAAGGTGCTTTGAATGCCTCCTTCACATTTCTTTAAGACTTGTGGTCAATCATGGCAGATAAGAAAATCTGACGGAAAGAGCGGAAATGAGAAAGAGAAATCCAAGGACGTTTTCATCGAGAAATGGGATTATTAATCGACATACCGAAGCCAGGTAGAGGCACCACAAATGATGGAGAAACAGCCCGTCGATTTTTTGCAAATTCGAAGTTGACTTCATCAATTACAGGGTTAGATGAACACCTAATTAAGCGCTTCTCAGTGATTTTGAAAACAATAGCGAGTGGCTTCGACATAAATGTGAGAGCGTTTGAGAGCTACGCAATGACTACCGCTAAGATGTACGTCGCTTTGTATGAGTGGTATTACATGCCTGCAAGTGTCCACAAAATATTAATTCATGGTGGAAGCATAATTCAGACAGCCCTGTTGCTGATGGGTCAATGGGGAACTAGCATGGGTCGACGATTGCTATAAAAACTATTTTGAACAGGAAAAACGGAAATATTAGCTCGCAAAAATACCTAAATTTTCTCTATTCATCATCAGAAGAAATAAAAAATTGACTTAAAAAATAAAGCAAAATTTCTGAGCCGACCACTGCGCGAAGACACCAGAGCTCTGCCGAGCCCAGGTGTTACGTCAACCGTGCCAATCTGCCGTCCGAGTAGGGAAATACACCAAAAGCATGCTGTAAACATTGTTTTGGTGGAGGATTTTGTCGCTCATCGTCACTTGTTCATGCGCTGTTATTCTTGGGTAAGTTTTCCTATTGTTATTGTACCACGATTATTACTTGGGATATAAAAAATGCACTTTCGGGATGATATAATACAGACTTTTTACCTCGAATCTTTCAGGTTTCAGAAAAATGGATGAATACGTTGCCGCTCGTTCGGATAATATCCCTGAAATTGATGCCATGACCCTCATGGAATTTGTTATGACAAATGATTGCCATATGTCGGCGGAAATTCGCAACGTATAAACAACTCGGTAAGTAGGAGGATAACGATCTCTTAAGGATAAGGATACAAAGGTTTGTGTGTTCCAGTTTCCCAGCGATGAAGCACTGAGTAAGAAATGGATGAACGCCATACCGAGAATGTTTCGCCGATACGCGCTCGTTTTTTGTGTTCGAATCTCCCTCCTCGACCTTCCCCCTAACCTTGCTCATCGCGCCGTCTGGAGGGTGGGGAGAGAGGGCGTGCAGTCGGAACGGAGTCACTTTTCGTCAGGAGAGCAGCGAACATCTCGCAAGTGTCACGAGTATTGTGACGGAGTTCTGACCAGGAATGGTTTTTCCGACGGCCGGTGAGTTTTATTTGAAGAGTATGTATCCGACCCTGGAGAGTTTAAAAGATAAGTTGGTTAGCTCCATGTCATATTTCCCATTAATATCTATACATAAATTGAGATCTATCCTCATCGATATCGGATTTGGATCAGAACGGAGTCACTTTTCGTCAGGAGAGCAGCGAACGTCTCGCGAGAGTGTCACGGGTATTGTGACGGAGTCCCGATCAGGAATGGTTTTGCCGACGGCCGGTGAGTTTTATTTGAAGAGTATGTATCCGACCCCGGTGAGTTTTATTTGAAGAGTATGTATCCGACCCTGGAGAGTTTAAAAGATAAGTTGGTTAGCTCCATGTAAGATTTCCCATTAATATCTACACATAAATTGCGATCTATCCTCATTGATCTCGGTTTTCGGTACAAAAAGTTTGACAGGAAGCCGGTTATGATTAAGTCAGTTACGATTGCAGTAAGTCGACATGCTTTTCCACGAAGAGTTCGATATTTACGACGCATTGGCTAAAAAATATTTTACACCGACGAAACTTTGTGCTCGCAGCACCATTCGTTGGAGTATGGTTGAGTGGAAAACATAGTTAACCAGTCGCAGAATAAATTATTCCATTTACCGTGGACATATTCAGGATGTACATGGATGGCGAGGAGGATTCAAGACCCAATCAAGAGCAGGAAACGTCATTATTTTGCACATCGGCAGTGAGGATACACACCATGTATCAAACTGATGAACATTTCATTGCGCAGGACGGTGCGACGTACGATACAATAATAAGCTTCCGTATTCCTTGAGAAATTTCTATTTAAATGACCACGGTTTCGGCCCGTGAGGAAGTGGCAACATGCTCCCTCCTTTCCCTGTCGCCGCTCCACTGGCTCGGAGAGCAACACGGAGCAAAATGAAAGATAAATAAAAATCGAAATAAAATAGAAGGGTAATACAAGAATGGTTTTGTTCATATATTCGCCGTTATTTGAACCTGTTATTAACCAAAATAAATACATGTTTAATACATCAAAAGTTTTTACAAGAATTTAGTGAAGAGCTTGAATGCACTCGTTATGCCTTTCGTTTTCCATTTACATGACCAATGGGATACTGTGTATCTTTTCCGTCACGGCACAAAAAGCGATACTGAACCCTAATCAAAAACTCTCCTGAAGTCCCAAATTAACAGTCAATTGGGAATTTATCCAGATTCTGCTTTAGAGAAATGGCTATGTTAAATACTGCTAGCAGCTGTCCAGTCATCACTCAAAAGTTTCCACTGGCAAGCTTCTAAGAAGAAATGTTGGAAGAAGAGTTCCATACATGCATATTTAAATGAATAAGTATTATCATATATAGCATTGAGCTTTCTCCAATGTGTCTGGGGACCCTTCGCAAAGTTTAGCCAAGTCATGTCTGGCATTTTAAGTATGGATATTTGCACGAAGGTTAAGCTCATCATTGACTAAGTGATGAATGATTTTGCTTTTTATAAGGTACCTATATGGTTTTAGCATTGCCTAAATAGGGTGTGTATGGGATAATGTTGCACATATTTTGAGATGTATAAAAATCTGGTGAAGACCTTCTACCAAAGATGATGATGATATAGAGATTTGGTGTCCTAAACCTAGAGCACCAATCTAAATCAACAACTTTACAGATTTATCACTGAAAAAAATGCAAATGGCAGATGAAATTCAACTTGTCTCAAGATTGACCAATAACTCACTTGCTTTGTTTATGATGTCAGAAGATATGGTATTTGCTTGTGTAGTAAATAATATCATGTACCTATTCAATAACATGATTCAACCCAAAATACTTTCTTTTCATATTTCGTCTGCTTTTGTTGTGAAAGATCCTGCATCCATGTAAGCAAAGGCTATCTCCCAGTAAGACCCACCATTTGGAACCATATCCATGGCTAATTGCCCAAAAATTGTGGTTTTTTAAGTGAACACCATATTTATACTCACTCACTGCTACTGATCTCAGGCCAACAGCTTTATCAGTTTATGCTAATGGGAGAAAATGGCCCAGATGAATTCTTGCCTCACTGGCTATTCTAGGTCATCTGTCCACCCTTTTAGTCGCCTCTTACGACAAGCAGGGATACTGCAGGAGAATTCTTTACCCCCTCCCGCAGGGGTTCTCTGACAGCAGATGCACAGGATTCAGAACTCCCAAACTGAGGAAGTTTGTCTTTAGCATTTTCTCCTCAACCTGTTGGTCACTTTCTACCACAATGATCCCCTTCCTTCACAATTTAAAGGCAGGATTACACAAGATACTTTGCTGCACACACTGATGTACGGATGGAAATGCTGTGAATTTTTCACAGTATAAAGAGGGAACTTGCTAGAATGCATGAATAAAAGACAGGAAAACAGCCCCTGCTCAAATTCCATGTCTGCGTTCACACAATTTCTGTACATCATACTGCAAAAAATTAAGCACCTAGTGTCGAACAGCCTTAAGAATGCACCATAGTTCTCAGTGATTCTAAAGGTCATGTATATTGCAGCATAGACAAATTTCAATAAGTTCACGGACTAGTGCTAGAACCAGCTTGAAAGGCTAAAATATTCAAAATTACCAGATGAGTATTTCCACAGCACCGGAGATAAGCCCAAGTACCAACCCAAACCCTGAGACACAGCATCTGAAGATCAACAGCCACCAAAGAGCAACTTCTCAAATTGTAGGTAGAAAATAGCACTTGAGGTTAGAGTAAGAATCAGACATGGTTTCATACGTTCTTATTTTTCATTTCATACAACAAACTCAAAAAACACCCTACAAAAATATATTCCCTAATCATCCATCACAGTACAACATCCAGTTTCCCATTGAATCGCTATCTCACTTTGCTCCAAAAATATCCTTGACATTACCTACCCTCTTTTCAACCCATTGCAACTAATACATGGGATTTTTAAGACCAAATGCTGCCTCTAACAGGGGGAACTTCACATTTGACACAAGCACATGCCAATAGCACACTTTAGCTGATAAGGGTTCCCAGAGGAAAAAGAAGAAGCATTAAAATGTACAAAGGTTAAGGGAGATTATACAGTTATGACCTCTGATTACTACACCATCAACATTGAAAGAGAATATCACTTGAAGACATATTGTGACCAATCCAGAAATTCACTGAATTTTTCCATTTACACAGGAAGTACTGAATAATACGAGTACTACCACACTTGTAAACACATGCCATGAAAATAGAAGCAGCATGTGCGACTAAGTCGAACATTTCTCAGCAGCCTCAAAATATAGTGAAAAGTGAACATCTCAGAGTTACCACCGGATTAAGTTCTTCATACTGGCTGATATTTTGATAGGAGACTTTCCTTCCAACCTCAGGTCTGTTGATGCCAGTATGTGCAAGTTGTACAGATTTTAGACTCCGTACAGTATAAAATATGCTCAGCAGCAGGATTAATGACTTACCAAAATAATATTCAGGCTTACAAGATGAAAATGCATGAGTCTTTTTCGTTCAGCTCCCAAATACAGTAGGGTGAAGCAAAAAGTTAACAAAAATTTCCAACTTGCAATTGAAAACTGTAATATATTGATCTTTTGTGCATTTTCGAACGTCAATTGTTTTGGGAGTTGACCACTGGATGGCAGGGTGAGTTCTGGGGTCAATGCTGATGTGTGACAAAAGGCATGATGTAGCCCCTGCATCATGGAACTTTTTGGTGTGAGTTTCAACAAGCTTGGCCACGGCAGTCACCATAATGGGCTCAATAGGCACGATCAGTGAGTTTAAGGTGGGGGAAGACAGGTCAATCTATAAGGAGCAATTGGACCAATATATTATTGCAAACGGTATTGCTGGTGAGAGAAAATTGCTGGTACTTTTGATGGTTATTGGATGAAAGGCCTACACCACATTGCAGGACATTTTGAGACCCCACATTACCAAGTGCATTGTCGCATGATGATCTTTGCGAGAAGTTTTTCTCCCCACAAGAAAGCATATTTAGGCAGTGGGTTATGTCTTACGATTTACGTTAAGAGGTCAATGAATCCATAAGAGACTCATTCACAAAAGTAAAGAATGCTGCGGTTTTGAGCAAGTTTGGAGCGCAGCTTGACAATTAAGTCCAGGATAAATTCATCACTAGACTTAAATAGGGGCCGATATTGGATAGGCTCTGTGAGGAGAGCCCTTCGATACAATTGGTGGACTTGGTTGAAATGACTCTGAAGAGAGAAGCCAGCTTGAGGGAGAGCATGATTCAAGACGTACACAAATTCGTCACAGCATCCTGCCCAGGTCTGCGATGCCAAGAAGGCAAAGCAAAGGGCGCAGTGGAGGAGTGCAGGAGGCAGTGCGGCAAAACAGATAAAAAATTCAGTTGCTCCAAGAACAGAGAGTACAAGTGCAAAATTTTCAATCAAGTGGGGCACCTTGCAGTGAAGGAGAGTGAAGAAGAGGAGCAGGTGAGCAGTTTTCATTTCATTGAGGATTCTATTCCCATTAGTGGGAAAGATATTCAGGCAGCGACCCTAAAGGATCCCATTCTGAACAAGGTGCTCAGGTTGTGGTACAAGGATGGCCTGAAAATGTTGAAAGCAATTTAATGCCATTAGGGAATTGAAGGGTTGAATTAGATGTTGATGAAGGTATTTTAATGTGGGACCATAGGGTAGAGATACCTAAGTCACTGCGAGGGGCTATGTTGAGGGAGGTTTATGCCTCCCAATTGGGGGTTTCAAAGGTGAAAGCTTTGGCCAGGAGTTATATGTGGTGGCCAGATTTGGAGGAACTAACTACATCTTGCCACTCATGTGTTATGAACCACCAAGGCATGGTTAGTGAAATGGCCAGAAGCAACTTTTCACAGACTTCATGTTGATTTTTGGCCCTGTTTGGAGAAAAGTGGCTTTTTTAATCACTGATGCATATATGTCATATTATACTAAGCTTGATAAGCAAAATTCTACCAGCGAACTATTTTCTCTCTTTTGTATTCTTGCGCCATGCCTCTATGCGAGTGTATGTTGTTTTAACCCTCCTGTACTGTGCTGCCCTCTTCTGTCGCCTGTAAAAAAAGGGAGGAAATAAACGAACGTTTTTTCGTTCTGTCGGAAAACCTGAATGGAGTGTTTGCTTCTCTCGCCGTTCCACTAAAATAACTAAAGTGATTTTGTTTGGAGACTCCTTTTAGGAATATAAATTACATCAGGTTATGGGCCCAGCTGGCTCGGCGTGAATAGCGAAGTAAAACTAGTGCGGACGTTCAACAAGTTTCGTTTTGGGAGAAGATTCTGTGTTGTGGCGTGGCGTCCGGCAGTTCGACGGATCTTTTGTCTAGAGGTGAAGCAGCATCATGGCGGAGGTTTCATCAGTAAGCTCGATCCCGAAATTAACGAGGAGTAATTTTTCGGCATGGAGAGCTTGTGTTAAGCCGGAGCTGCTGAAATTGGAGTGCTGGGAGGCCATCGTTGGGTATGATGACGACGATGATTTTCAGCCATCTGCAACTGAGGCCAAGAAGCGTAGGAAGAGCAACTATACCGCGCTTGCCCTCATCATGCGAACGACAGGTGAGGACCTAATAAATGACATTCTTGACTGTGAAGCAGCTTCAGAGGCATGGAGGATCCTTGAAGAGCTCTGCACAAACAACACAAGTTATGGAGCCATGATGAGACTGAGGGAGCTTGCCTCACATACAAAAGGAAATCAATCTATTTCTGAGTATTTGAATAGCATGCAAGAGATGAATAGGACATTGAAGTCAAATAAACTTGAAATAAGTGACAGTCAACTCGCCTACTTATGCTTGTCAGGACTGCCCCCTGAATACGAAATTTCTGTTAAGACCCTTTGTGCCCAACCAGACAAAATAAAGATGTCATCTGTGAAGCAAATTCTCCTGGAATGTGAAAGGGAAATGCAAGGTAGAAGTGACGACCAACACACAGCCCTGAGAATGGGGAAGGTACAAAGTAAGTCGAAGCAAAAGAATGAGGGAGAGAAATTTTCAAACAAGGGGAAGGGTAAGTCTAAAGTGTATAGAAATTTCTGTTATGCCTGTGGAGATGAAGACCATATAGCCAGAAATTGCCCTAAGGTGAAACAAGTGAAAGAGGCAGAAGAGAAGAAGAAAGAGAAGGACTCTGAGCATTCTATTAAGGCTTCAATCGCCACAAGGGAACATATAGCCTTGTATGCAAAGAAGTACACCCCTGGGGAGAATGGAGTGTGGATCCTCGATGGGGGCGCATCGGACCACATGACCAGTAAGAAAAATTTGTTTACCACTTTGGAAGAGTACTCTGGAGAGGTAGAAGTAGGAGACGGCAGACCCCTGAAAATAATGGGTAAGGGGACCGTGACTCTACGCCTGTCAGAGGAATGTGGAGGCAGAGATATTAGCTTTTCTGATGTTTTGTATGTCCCTGAGCTGCAAGATAATTTGATATCTCAGGGACAGCTTGAGGAAAAAGGGCTGGAATTTATATCAAAACAAGGGAAAACTCAAGTTCTTAGAGAAGGGAAACCAGTTTTCTTGGCCCATCGTATAGGGAGATTATACTTTATTTCAACCATGGAGGGAGTTTCAATTATGACTCTACGTGAAGAGTACAACCAGAATGAGAAGAAAGCATCCCGAGTCTCACAACAAGTGTGGCATCGCAGGCTGGGCCACCCATGTAGTGAAATCATGGGCAGGATGAAGGTGCTTTCCAGCCTGATGTCAAAGGGAAAAAATGGAAATGAAATTGATGGAAATTTTTGTGACCCTTGTGTGCAAGGAAAGATGAAGAGATCTAAATTCTCCAAGAAGGACCATCATGAGGAGCTGGGCATTCTCGACCGAGTACATTCGGACATCATGGGACCAATTCGGCCAGAATCTCTAGGGAGGAGGAGGTTCATCATAACTTTTGTCGATGAGGGATCGAAGTATGTGTCTGCATCGCCGATGGCACGGAAAAGCGAAGCACTTGACAACTTCAAGAAGTACAAGGAGAGGTGTGAAGTTCTGCACAGCAGGAGGGTGAGGGAACTCCAAACGGACCGGGGGACTGAGTACCTGGCCGGGGATTTCCAATCATTCCTCGAGAAGAGTGGGATCGTGCACCGAACATCTGTAGAATTCACTCCCCAACAAAATGGTATTGCAGAGAGAATGAACTTAACTTTGGCTGATATTGTAAGGTGTCTCTTGTTTCAAGCCAGCATGCCACTGTACTTCTGGGCGGAGGCACTGCAGACGGCGGTCTATCTTCGAAATCTACGCCCATCGAAGTCGCTCAACTATGACTCTCCCATGGAAAGGTGGACCGGAAGGAAGTTAACGAAGCAAGACGTGGAACATCTCCGGGTCTTCGGCTGTCTCGCTTGGGCTTGGACGCCCGAACCGAGGAGGGATGGCAAGTTCTCTCCCAGGGCGCAGGAGTGCGTTTTCTTAGGATACGGGGAAGGAATGAAGGGATACCGTCTCTGGAGCATCCAGGAGAGGCGGGTGTTCCACAGCCGGGACGTGGTGTTCAGGGAGGGCCGATTCCCTTTCAAGCACAAGGAAAGCCTGAGGTGGGAGCAGCCTGCCCCCAGGGAGGTGTTTTGCCCAATTGCTGATGCCCTGGGTGAGGAGGACGATGGCGGCGAGATCCCTGTTGTGGATGAAGCTGCACTGCTGCCAAACGGCCGTGATGGCTATGGAGGGGGCCATCCTCCAGGAGTGGGGGTACGACGCTCGGAGCGCCAGAGGAGGCCCTTGCAACCATGCAAGCTGCCCTGCTGCCTGTCGCACGTCAGGGTGGACGACACCGTGGGCGGAGATGTCTGGCACCCTGCCGGGCCTCCGAAGACCGTGGAGGAGGCCATGAGACGACCTGACCATAAGCAGTGGATGGAAGCAATTCAGAGGGAGATGGCAAACCATCAACGGAATGGTACTTGGACTATGGTGGAAAGGCCAAAGGGAGTCAATGTGGTAGGCTGCAAATGGGTTTTTCCCCCACCGAAAGTGAGTTCCTCTGGTGATCTTGTGTACAAAGCTAGATTGGTGGCACAGGGTTTTAGCCAAAGGTACGGTTTTGATTATTGGGAAACGTACAGCCCCGTGCTATCTAAGGGTAGTCTTAGAGTTTTGTTGGCCTTAGCTATTAGCAAGGGATGGGAAATTGAGCATGTTGACTGTGTTGCAGCTTACTTGAATGGAGCTCTGGATGAGACTATTTACATGGAGCAGCCCAAACTCTGGTACGAGGGAGATGAGGGAATGGTTTGTCTCCTTCAAAAGAGCCTGTATGGTCTAAAGCAGTCAGGCATGGTTTGGAATGACATGTTAATTAAAATCTTGTGTAAAATGTGTTTCAAGCAATGTATTTCAGATCCATGTGTTTTTGTACACCAGGAGGGTTACGTGGGAACGTATGTGGATGATATCATTGCTTGTGGTACGAAATCATTTCTATCTATCTTAAAACAGGGCCTAAGTGAGATTGTGGAGATCAGGGACCTGGGACCAATAACAAACTTTGTAGGACTCAATTTTTCTCGACCCACTGAAAATATCCTTGAAATGGACCAACAAAACTATATTAAGGAAGTACTGGAAATGTTTAATATGGCTAATTGTATTAGTGTACTTACTCCAGGTGTTTTAGGTGCCAAGATGGATGTAAAAGGGAAACCTTTTAACCAGGAGAGGTATCGGTCTGCAATCGGGTGTTTGTTGTATTTATCAACTTGCTCGAGACCTGATATTTCCTTCATAGTTGGGTATTTGAGTAAATATTGCCAGGAGCCTACTGATGTGCAGTGGGAAGGGGTGAAGCGTGTGCTGAGGTACCTAAAGGGGACTGCAAGCTACAAAATGGTATTCCAGAGTGACCCCTCTTTTGCATTTAAAGTGTACAGTGATGCCGACTGGGCAAATGATAAAACAGACTCATTGTCTGTAGGTGGTCATGTAGTTCTAATGGCTGGTGTTGCAGTAGTTTGGCGGAGTAAAAAGCAATCTACCACTGCAAGCAGTACTATGTTGGCTGAGTATTACTCAATGTTTGAAGCGTGTAAGGACATAGTGTGGCTAAGAGACTTAATGAGCGAGCTAGGTCATCCTGTAAAAGGAGCTGTGCAGCTGTATGCTGATAACCAGGGGGCCAACGGTTTGGCTGAATCAATAAGATTAACAGACAAAAATAAGCACTGTAGGCTGAGGTATCATTTTGTAAGAGAGTGTATTCAAAATGGTGAAATTAGAGTTAACCATGTCCCGTCATCTGACAATGTAGCTGACATCTTAACAAAAATCTTGCCTCAACCTAAAACAAAATTGTTTGTCCAAGCTATGGGGCTAGTAGAGTAGAAGTCTTGTTTTTTTTGCTTGTTAATGTCAAGCCTGTGAGTAATTTGAAGACTAAGTTTTTTGTCTCTGTTTATCAATTATCAAAGTGTGGTAGCCTTAAAGTATGTTGTTTTTTTTTTAGGGCATCGACATAACTATTTTTATGCCTGAAATTGCACCAAAATATTTGCCAAGTATACTTTGTTGTTACTTTGTGCTGATAGTTTTGAGCTATGTCTATGCTCTCACTTCTTATTTGTATCGAGTTTTTTTTTGTTTATTTGTTCTTGCTGTTCGAATTTTGAGGAGAGGTGTCATATTATACTAAGCTTGATAAGCAAAATTCTACCAGCGAACTATTTTCTCTCTTTTGTATTCTTGCGCCATGCCTCTATGCGAGTGTATGTTGTTTTAACCCTCCTGTACTGTGCTGCCCTCTTCTGTCGCCTGTAAAAAAAGGGAGGAAATAAACGAACGTTTTTTCGTTCTGTCGGAAAACCTGAATGGAGTGTTTGCTTCTCTCGCCGTTCCACTAAAATAACTAAAGTGATTTTGTTTGGAGACTCCTTTTAGGAATATAAATTACATCAATATAGTAAGTGGATAGAGGTGTTGGAGGTGAAAGGGAAAGCAGACAAAGAGTAGGTCCCCTATGCTTTAAGGGAAACCTTTGCCAAGTATGGGTTGTCAAACCAAATTGTTAATGACAATGGGAGGCAGTTTGTTTCAAAGAAATTCAAGGAATTCTGTGTAAATAATGGAATAGTCCATTCAACCTCTCCACCTTTACATTCAGCTACAAAAGGGGGCAGTGTAAAATTCATTCGGGTCATTTAAGGCAGGATTAAAGAAATTAAAGGGGGGCCCAGTGAATAATGGATGTTTGGCAGAAACCCCAAAACTACACTGGATTTGCTATATGTGAGACAGGAACCACTTAGTAGGCAGGTTTAAGGTTTTAATGGGAAGAGGGAAGACCAGTTTGAGAGGGGGGAGCAAGCATAAGTCAGGGATTATACTACTCCCAATAAAAGGAAATAGAAACAGTTGGTAAGAAGGAACTATCGCTGTAGAATTTTAGACTGATCAACTATGGATTAGGCACAATATCCAAATAATTCAGATGGGTAGTTTTTATAACTACCAATAACAGGAGTTAGGAAGTGCAGAGGGTGGTCATTACTCTGGGGGCTCCACAGGGAGTCTTACAAGTGGGATGCGGGAAGAACCTCTGCCTAGACCAAATGGTCTGAAGCAGGTGACAGATCAGGGGGTAGGTGAGCCACCACAGGAGGAGAGTAATGTTTATATTGTATTTTTAAATTTTATTAGAAGTATGTTTGGGGGTTTCGTGATGCATTGATGTTCCCTTGTTTGTGTGCATTGTCGAACGACATTTGCTTTTGGAGTTGACCACTGGATGGAGGGGTGACTTCCGGGGTGAATGCTGATGTGTGACAGAAGACATGCATGACATGGCATAATGTAGCCCTTGTACCATGGGCCATCGCCCAAGTGAAGTAATGAAGTTGTGTTTCGTTTAATTCTGAGTGTTACTACAAATAAATATCAAGATATATCTGAGTAAGAACTAATATAGCAGCACATACAAATAGGTGCATATTGTTCAATAATTATCACAAATTCTACGCAAGAATGATCCAAACCTAAGAAAATATGAAACATGATGACTTTGATGAAACAAAAATGACTTTCCTCAAATCCAATAATTAACCAAAGTTTCTTTTAGTTTGATATAACATTAGTTGAAATTTTTTGTTCAACGTATATTTTTCCATCTCCAGATTTTAATAAGAAAAAATAATGATTGTCACATTTAATTAAATGCAGCCATTAATTCACGAGGGATTTGACAACTAGACAATCTGAGCAGTACAGAAAATGTTTGTGATATAATGACAGTGAAAACATTACAGAACCACTGCAGCAAATATATTGCCAGAGTGCTACTTGATGAAACACTTCAAGGCAGAACATACTTGAACCGTTAACAAACAATTCTTTCTACTCAATTTTCAAGAAATTTTTCTCTTTAAATAAAACAACCAGTCACCATTATTCTTATGGTCTAAAATATACTTCCCCAGAAGTACAAAGACACGGGGAAGGAGGATATTTCTTTGATGTCCCCTCAAAGCATATAATGGTGACTAACACCTCCCTAATTTGGGTCATCATCACTTTCACTCAATCCACCCGGTAGCACCTACCCTCCTTCAACACCTCTTTCTTCAAGAACAACCTCTCATCTTGAGCAAAGAGGAACTTCTCTATCATGCTCTCCTGCACCAAAAAGAAAAAGAAAAATTTAATAATTAGAGAATAATTGAACATTTTCTGATAGTAAGACTACTGTGGTTTCAATGACTATTCCTCACCAATCTCATTAAAGAGAACATGTTTACTCATCATTCATGTCAGAGAATTTTTCACTTTTTTGATTTATCAGGACTATTACATAAGAAACACATTTTTTTCATTTAATGCTCCCTCCATTGGTCAACACTTGAGCACAGCAAGCAGAATGCCATTATTACTAAAAATTGGAGAGGATAAGCTGAGGATTATGATAAACCCATGCATACAATTGTATTTACATTTTCTGCACACTTAAAGTTTCCATCATATATTAGTTAGCCATATAATGTAAGTATCTGCAGCAAATATGGCAAAGTACAGAATACACTCATCTTTCACTGCTTGAAATTTTAGTGCTATGAAATTGTACTTGCACCATAAGGATACAGTAAAGAGAAATTATAAAATACTAGAACAGACATCATTAGTGTAGTACAAGCTGTGCATGCATTTCCATGCACTTAAAATGCAGTGCAATTTTTGTGAAGGTTCAAGCATATTTGGGTCATTCCACGTCACTTCGGACAGGAGTTGACCCTTGGCCTATCAGATTTTGATGAAAATTGGTGGAATTGTTTGCCTCACCAAATAAGAAACACACTTTCCAGCGTTTGGCAAAAATACAAAAAACATGAAAAACAGACATTTTTTAAAATGGCTGTTTTCGATTTCACGAAATTTTCGTTATCATATATCATGAGGAGGAAACTAGGGAAAAAAACACTTGATGGCTCATTACCAATTAGAACTCTTTGCAAAATCTCAAATTAGTGAAAAATAGCAAAATAATTATTATTTGTTGAAATAATTTAACGTTAAACAATTAAAAGTTTAAACTTTTGAAACTTTTCACATTTAATTGTTCTCATTTCTTAAACTATCATACCTTGTAATTTTGTGAATATTACATAAAAATTTTTAGAGGGTAGTTTTTCATTACAAGAGAGTAAAAAATCTTTAATTTTTCCCTGCAATGCCCATTTGATGTAAACTTACGAAGATAACTCCGCATATGCCTAGTTTTTATCACTAACCTATTGAACTCATATTTTCACTAGACAGACCAATGGCAGATGAACTTAGATTTTTAAAAATATATGGTGAAAATTCGACACCAAGAACTTCTTAAGGTATGTTTTTAACAAAAAATGTAACAATGTTGTCCTGTGAAAAAAATCTCATACCCGATGACTTCAAGTCATACAGACTTCTCAGTTATTCCTTCCTGGAATTCCTTAAGTGGGCATTCTATGGTTCAATGTTATTACATACTTATCATACACATTGTAGACTTCTCAGTTATTCCTTCCTGGAATTCCTTAAGTAGGCATTCTATAGTTCAATGTTATTACATACTTATTATACACATTGTATGCAATGGGTTTTAGGGATTAAAATATGTAGATACAAATTGATGACAGAAATTATACACATTGTGTCATGCAGGGCACCTGCTTAACAGGCGATTGCTTCCTGCAACTATTCCTCTACCCAGTCTACCTTTTAGTTTTGCCGACCTCTCTTTGGCCACGGTCCTTACCATAATATCGGTGCTTTGATATATGGTGAAGTGTTATTACGAATTGCGTTGTATTTTGTGGCATGAAATCGGTCGCAATGAAGGTTCACTGGGAAAGTTTTAAAAACAGTGTTCACGCTCCGTCGTTTTAAAAATGAGGAGGGAATATTCATGCCGGGCTTGCACTTACTACAACTGAGAAATGGATTTTAAAAGAGTGCTTTGTGTCAATAAAACGAAACAGAATCCGGCTCAGGTAACTAAATGCTCCAACCCTATCACGATTCATAAAGCATCCTTCCGAAAACAGTTGAAAACTATTTCTTCTGAACTTCACGAGAAGTGTAAAAATTGAAGTATTCCTGGGATAAAACAGGGTGAAAAGCTGTGCATAGCTTGTAGGAAAGCCATCTATAATGAAGTGAATAGGAAAGAGACTACCAAAAGAGCACTACCCTGATGAGGAAGACTAGAAAACATCCACTCCTTCCTTGCATCAAAACTAGGCATCAGATAACTTAAGCCTTCAGGACTGCATCATCAATCTGGTGGGATAGGATCAGAGGAAAGAGCATCTGATCCCGAGTGCAGTGCAAGAGTGTAAAAGAAGTATCCTAGCATATTTTGAAGCAAAAGAGATAAGTTTTATGAAACCTGAAGGAGGCATTCACCCTGTTCAAAAAAAGATTTCCAAAAGAAGATATCTCTTTTGCCAAGTTTGCTCAGTGAGACCTACAGAGTGTGTCCTTGCTGGAGCTTCAGGTATGCACACTGTTTGCGTGTGCCTTTTTCATCAAAACACGAAACTCATGTTCGAAGGTGCTAAGCTTGGCCAACTCTAACCATAAGGAACCAATATGGGGGTGTCCCAAAAGAAATTCATGAAAAAAATATTTTTCCTAAAAATAAGGACCACCCTATTGTACATGCTGTAACTAAGCAGCATTAGCTGAGACTTGGGTACTCTCACCATTGTGGTCACCATATTTTTTGTACAGGATTCTCCCAACTGATTTAGAACTAATTCTGCAAGCTTCAGCGGTTCTTTCCATCTCGTCAATGGAATTAGAGGACTGCTGTGGATCGTTTCCTTCTCAAAGTATTCGTAGATACAATCAATTCACAAAGCGAACTGAGAAAAATGCTTCGATAAACAAAGAAACACCACCAGCACAGCACAAAACACACTCAGAAGCCTTGTGTAAGCACTTCAGTAAAATACTCCTGTTTAAAGTTTCCTGAAGTTTTACTGAAAACGTAGGAAGAAGCACCAGAAAGTTTCAAAACACCACTGCAGCTGAACGGACGCATGCAAGAGAATTCAAAGAGATAAGAATGAAAAGAGTTGTTTTGTTGATTCATATGCATGTGACAATGTTGTAGGGCAAGGCAAGGGTGTGGGGTACGTTTGGGGGACAACGATTGGCATGCTGGCATCATGGTTTTCCGACGCTCCCAACTTTCTCGCTGTCATCGTACAACTCTCGCCGGCTCAGCTGTAGGCTGCCGGATCTGAATTTGAGGCATATAAGTAGAGTGGCTCACTTCTTAAAAACTTCAATTTCTCATGATATAATGACCGAATTTTAGTAAAATAAAAAGTATTTAGCTCATCAAACATTGAAAAACTAATTGTCTTAACATGAATTGGAAAAATTGTAAATACGTTTTGCTGCAGCAAGAAAGAATGAGAACACAAGAAAAAATAATAATGCATTATTTACTTACATTGTTTGTGGTTAAGTTCCAAAATACATCAACAGTGGCACGAGATGCTACAATGTCATGTGTCGCAGTCTATCTTTGCTTAAATGCACTTTCATGTCACAAGAATGGCCAGTATTGCCAAGAGTTACAAAATTATGATGTGAAATGTGTTTTGTTGGGATATTCTGCTTGAATATCACCCTTCCCTTGAAAGTAAATAATAGCTAGAGATTATTATTCTGTACAAAAACTTGATATTGCCAGGTCCTCGCAGGGGTAATAATACTTCTCAAAGTTATCATTGAGTTTTTCAAAATATTACCTCATTTTCCAAAACCTATAATAATTTTCGTCATTCTTGTCTGGTACCTCATTGTTGTCAGTAAAATGGGAATTGTAAGATATGAAGAAAGCGGTGGGGTCTCCTTATAATACTGACAAAGAGTATGGATTTGTTCAAGAGTGGGCCAATAGTCTCTAAGGTTGTGTCTGGTTCAGTGTCCCATTTGTAATTACCAAGAACAAATACAATTTCTTAACCTTCACTATAGGTCGAGAAGGGCCTTCATCGACATAACTGCAACTTTGCTGATACATAATATTGATTTGTTTGGCCAACCAATAATTGGAAAACTTGCTGCAAAATACAACTACAAAAAATAGACAAATGGGGTTGACTCAATACATACTGATATTTTTAGCTTCATCAGAATTCACTCCTTTTCAACAGGCAGAAAACACTTAAGAAATACTAGCATGTTCCCCATTCTCTAGAGATCCTTAAGATAAATTATTGATAGATATAATTTCTTAACTGTAGCTAAAATAAATACCATCTCGACGGACCAAATACCATACCACGGATATTACATTATAAGGATTGGTGACTCCGCAACGTAATACGTTAGGTCTTTGTTGTCGACGCCTTCCGCCCCCACCGAACACCACTTTTGACCACTTGGAGGCGCTGGTGCCACGCTATGGGTGGCTGTGCCGAAGTTTTAGCGTAGGAGCTTACGGGTGAGAGTGTTCAAGAGTTTTATTTGCAGCGTTAATTTCTGTAAATAATCCATTTTTTTCGAAATGGTGCGTAATGCGCGAACGTGCTAGGTCCCTGGATGCGCGTCCGGGTGTAAGAGGTCCCAAAAAAGGAATTGAACTGCCGGGTATCCGAAATAAAAGTTTGTTCAAGACTGCGGTAAGTACTACCTATACTGTGTAAGACAATCAATTACTTGATTCTTATGCGCGGGTAATTTATTAATGGATGTATATTACTGAAATGTATGTATGATTTGTACTCGCGTGCATTTTGCGTGCAGGCAAGCCAATGCCATTATGATAATGTCCAGAGGGAGTACACTAGACTTCAGAGGAAAGCTGGGAAATGTGCTAAATTAACGTGCTACTGTTTAATGTTAATCATCACTACTGATTCTTAGTCATTTACTGCTACAATACACCCGTCTTTGTTTTTATGATTCTCGTTTTCCCTTCCAGGCTACAAATACATGCTCGGAACTGAAGAGAGTGGAAAATGAGTGATCAGCATTTATTGTGTGGTGCATCCATCAATTCTCTTGATTTACATTTTTGTAAATACTTGATCTTTTCTTTTATCTAGGTTGTAAATAGTGCGTTCTTTTTCAGTTTGTTAAAATTTACTTAGCATTGACTATGTAGGTGACTAGTGGTTACAGTGAGTGATTGTGAGAAGTGTAGATTATCTCGTAATAGATGTGTGGTGCCATGAACACCGTGGTATTTATAGTGAATGCTATTTGTAAATGTAGGTATCTGCCTCATATTTTACCTTACTTGTGTATTTCTCTTACAGGAATTCATTACCTCATAACAATCACGCATTCCTCGCCAACTCATTTCCACTAATGCCATTCCCCTCCCATCCATCTCAGTCCCTTCTAAGCATACTTTGTTCCATTCATATTTACCCTATGTTGTTTTCGTGAAATAAATTAGTTATCAACTTGAATTAAGTTCTTTAAATCCAGTGGTCCTTCCCTCCAGTTTCTGAGAAAGTAGCCAACATGTCACTATAATCATTAGGTATGGCTTGTAAGTTCAGTTAGACTGTGGTTCAGTGGAGTGATACAGCACTCTAGTGCTCCTAAGTTGGTTAACAAAGGAGATTTTCTAAGGAATTGTAATTGGGTATACTACCTTTTCTGTAAAGCATTTTGTCTACCTAAAACTATCGACTGGAAGCATTCCTCGACGTCAGTAATTTACCTCACGAGTGCATGTTTTCTAATGTTTACCTTGACATCTGTGTGGCAGACGTACAAACCAGGCCTGATTGTTTGTCCCTCCGATCTTTTACATCGAGTCCCCTTCAATAATACCTACGTAAACTTTTGTTGCCTTCCATGCAATATTGTTTTCTTGGCAAAAATTGTTTTTAGCCATTTTTTCGTAGTAAATTCAGCACTTCAATGTTGCAAATTCAGTAGGGAGAAGCAGACGACTGTGCGGCAGAGAATACTCGAATCTTCGTACAACAGCGCTTGAATTCCCTTTAAAACTACAAGCTGAACAATATATGGTTATTAGGGAAACTGGCATTTCAATGCTCGGGTGGTAGTCGCTCAAAAACTAAAATGCCACAATTTTTAAAATTAGCTTCTCTCCCTTTATTTCAACGCGTATGCCTAGTTCATCACCCATAGCCGGGCCTCAGCACCATCTACCAGGTGCAAAGAGAACTTCTACCCGGCGGAAGGATTCGGTAACACCAATCAGATGGGACTTTCTCCTCCTTTAATATAGACTCCTTGTACCATACAATAGCAATGCATAAACCACTACATTAGAAAACATTGAGACATGATAATTTTAATTTTCTTCCAAGGAAAACAATGTCATAGAATCAATACTTAACCACGAAATTACATCGTTCCAGTAGTCGTGTAGTCTTTCCGCTGAGCTTAGGACAAATTAACATTGCCAAGGGCTTCCCTTGCTTTTTACTTTCATCTTTCAAACCCTAAATATTGTTGTTGTATTATTTACCGGTTTATATTGCTTCACTCCTCGTGCCCCTTTCCTCTGCCATTGCCTCAGCAGCTATGCAAGTCTTTCGCGCGGTGAAAACTCTCAAGGGGCTTACACCTCGCAGCAAGGCAGAACCGCAAAACATTTGGCTCATTTGTCTGATTGTGTGTCTTGCGGTTACGTGGATTCATGACATCTTTGATAGCCACCATACAGTTCCAGAAATAAGGATTTCGCTGGTTTCTTGTTACCTTCCTTACTTGGTCCATGCATCAACATTATCCTAAAATCAAATTAAAAGTGATAAAGTAGGTACTAGGTACCTCGTATTTATTATATCATAATCATGCGTTAGTATTATATAACTTGATTTAAGAGGCATTTCTAAATCAGGCTGACACACTCAATGAATCAAAACATTATTACCTACTTACGATGAAGATTTTCATCTATAAGCTTAGGGGTGCATGATGAATACTAGAGGATCAGTTTAGTTTTTCTATTTTTCCGACTTATATCGGGAAAATGTGCGCTTCCGTCACTCCATTTCAAACGTCTTTTTCACCATGCCAATGTCCCTGTTGACAGTTGTAGCATGCGCTACGTTATCTTCAACACATTTCACCACGGTTTTCAGCACTTCTAAACGGAATTCTTTGAGAATTACTGCCTCGCTATACACCACCCGAAGCCCATTAATTCTTTCGCAGGCGGCCGACATTATACTTCCGAAATCTAACAATAAGTACCTTCTCGTCCAGACCCTCACCCCACACTGACGAAGTAAGATAACTTCCTTGAAGCACACTTTGCAAGTACAGGCAATGGACAAGCAAGATATACTATCAATATGCCAACTTATCTCTGAATAATCATAAAATAAAGTGGAAATAAATAATCATATCGCCCAATCCAGCAAAGGCTTCTTACCTACAAAGCAAAACCACATCGGCAACTTCATCAACCGAAAATACTGTCGGCACTGTCGACCATCTTGAATTACACGAATTACACGAATTACACGCAGTGACCAGCATTGGCGCAGTTATCTCGTAATATCAACAGGTGGCGAATGTGTCGATCGTGCTAACATGGCACCGCGGCAGTTTTGAAATGCCGAACGGCGGGTCATGGCAAAGGACACCTTCCTCACGGTAAGTGGTCGTGCATAAGCTACGTTACCGTTTTCGGTGATTTTTTACCCCCTCGCCCCCTTCGTTGACAACCGCAGTGTGTTTCCGAACCCCCCCTCCCCCCGACATGTAACGTTGTCTCTAAAAATGAAACTTCGCCATTTAAAAATATTTTCTCAATTATTGAGTGAGTTTATTTTTAGGGATAGGTTGAAAAATACAAATAAAGTAGCCGAACTAGATATAATACAACTATCTAATCTTAATTGGAACAAGTAATATTCATTTTTAAAGTATAAAAATCAACCATGAGTCATAGAGCACGATGCTGTGCTCATCTACTTCATTCTCTCCCCTATCTATATTTCTGACTGCTACCATAAAAAGTGTTTTCTTTAACCCGCAAGAAGGTTAAAATGTAATGCATATGATGGTATGAAGACTTGCAGTATTTTAGAGGCAATGGTTCAGTTACATTGAGTTAAAGTAGAAGCTTGGGGTGTCAAGAAACACCCCGCGCCCTTCCTCATTTTAAACTCTGTAGTATTGTCGACGCGATTTTGACGAGTAAGAAACATAATCAGGCGCATTGTAACAGCTACGTAACTTTGCGTGAACCCACCGTAGGTTTTTAGGCGATCCCCTCCCTCCTTAAGTTGGAAACGTAGTTTATGCACGACCCCTAATCCGGTAATCCCAGCCCATAGAGAAGGGTGACGAGCAGGAGGGTAGCTTTTGTGTGTTATCGGGTGCCGCACGCAACACGCCCCAGCCCGTACTGAAATTAGTACATGGTAGATTAGATTAGATTGCTTTAGCGGCAGGACCCCTATGGAGTCCTGGGGCACTTAGACCTAACGGTCCATTGTGCCATCCGCAAGATTGACATCACCCATAGAGTCCTATGGCCTTGCTAAAGGCCAGAATATCTCTGATGGGGATGTCCCTGATTTCCTTGGGGTCCATGTGTGCAGCCCCAAGGTGTCTCATGCGAGTCCTGGAAATTACAGGGCACTCACAAAGAATGTGAGATGTGGTTTCATCTTCTTCTTCGCACCATCGACAACTTGGTGAGTTAATCAGTCCCAGGAGATTGAGGTGCCTATTAACACGATAGTGGCCTGTCAACAGTCCAACTATTGTTCTGAGTTGGCTTCTATCCAGGGATAGAAGTTTTCTCGTCAAGCTAGGCTTAGGTCCCGCTATGTGGAGCTTAGCTTGTAGTACATGGTATATACTAGTATATATACCGATGGGGTATACCTGAATTGGAGTAGTAGTAGTAGTAGAAATAAGTTTTTTAGGGGTGAGTCAACTACAGGGTCATTTGCACCGCTCATGGTTCCTAACGTAAAAAGAAGCTTATTTTTTTCTGTTACAAGTATTTAGTGTAGAAAGGTCTCCGGTCGTTTGACATTACAAGAGTTTCATTTTCCCGTATTGATGATATAGAGTATAACATTGTTGATGGCATCTATATTATTACCCAGGACGGTTTGAATTTCCTTGTTTTCAATTAGTCTCCTACGTGGATATGAGTATTTCACGCATTCTAGCAGAATGTGTCTCACAGTAAGATGGCAGTCGCAGCTATCACAGCGGGGGACCTGTTTCTCTTCGGTGAAAAGATATGCGTGTGTGAGAGCGGTATGGCCTATTCTAAGCCGAGTGGGGCGACCTCTTCCCTACGACTGTTCCTCACTGAAGTGGCCCATGCAGATGTTTCCGCTTTTATGCCTCGGAGTTTATTGCCAACGACGTTACTCCACAACCCTTGCCATTGCTTCATGCATACTCTCTTCAGTTCGGCTGTTAGATCGTCGGAGAAAATTTTCTCAAAATCGGTTAACTCTGCCATTTAATAGCTTGCTCTCGTCTACCTTTTAATAAAGTAACCTCTGAAATTAAATAATGGCTTTCCACATGGTAAAGATCTTCCCCTTGCTCCGGTTTTCGCTGTCCAAGTCTGACGCGATTTCTTGCGCACACCAGTATTTTTTTGTTATCCATGGTTGGTATTTTGATTAGGAATAATGAAATTTGTCTTCGAGGTGTATTTCTTTACAGTTTTCCCATGGAATTCAGCATTCTCACCAGAGCTTCCTTTTTCTCTACTGAAGCTTCTTTCCCTTGATGTGATATTCGAACAAAATTTTGATTCCTTTGGTAGTACTGTCGAACTGGCAAGTACATAACGTCCTTTTTCCACGCACCATTAGTGACCAAAACAGCGTGACAGTAATGGACTCCGTTAACATGCAATTCAATTCCTAAATCTCCACTTTCCTTTTCCTTATTCCATCTTTTTTCATAGCTGGTTTCCCTACACCCCCTGCCGTTCACTACAATCCCCGCATTTGTATGTAGATGTATTCGTATTCGCTCGCTATTATGTAGATGAGAATATTGGCATTAAAGCGGCTTTATATGTTGACCCGTTCAAGCATATATTCAAGGTTAAGGAACTAGAGGATGGATAGTAACTCGTTAAGGTGGTTGGAGCGATTTCCTTTTATGTACAGATTTGCGTGAAACTTACAATTAGCACACGCGTTCTTATCAGTGATATCTATTAATAAAAGTGAAAAATTGCATCATACCGATTTGCTTTTTTGGAAATTCTATGCTATTTTAACACGTAGCCTTATGGCGGATGACATAAATCTCTTAATAATTCGATTACATATGTACAGATTTTCTACTGAACTCGAAATGATACATTCAATATTTTTTTATCTTTTATTAAGAAATATCTGGGGGTCACGCCGAGTCAAATATTAGAAAAAAACTTTTCAATGTTATTTCGTCTAAATTGCGAATACTGCGCCGAAAACTTAAATAAAAAGATGCTTTTATTAAGGCGCAACATGTAAAATATTATTATTGTATCATTTCCATTAACGCATGTATGGTGAGTTCCAACGCAGAAACATTCTCTTAAATGAAATGTGATCTATGATTTTTTTTCCGACTTAAATTAAATTAAAATGAATGTTACCCACGATCAGGGTTGCCACATGTCCTCTGTTAGAGAGGACATCCTCTTTTTCAGCGCTTGTCCTTTCTGCTCCTTTGTCTTTAAAAAGGACAAGGACAGTCCTCTTTTTACCACTTCAAAAGAGGACACAAAAGAAAGTTGGTAAAAAAAATAATTAAAAAAAAATTTCCGCTTAAAATCTGTTCATTTTAATTAAAAATTCAACCTCTCATTTTGTTATTGGTATTTAGTAATCAGTAATCTGAAGGCATTCAGATGTTCATTTTTTATTGGTGAGAATTCGGGATATAAAGACCTGAAACCAGTAGTAACAAATAAAAAACTAAATAATATTGTAAAAATGGGCAATAATTTCCATCAAAATGTGTAATTTTAATCGTATGTTTTTTCGTTGGGGGCTGGCACGGGCGTCAACCCCGCACCCCCAGCAGTACAAAAAAAACTTCCCCCTCCCCGCTCAGAATATATTATAGATCATGGTCATGCACCCTATTAAGATTGACGAGTTCTCTTATTTTATTCTATGGAAATAAAAATACATTAAAATCGTTTTGCCACGCCCCTTTTTCCAAATATTTGCTGGATTTTCTGGGAGGCGGAGCCCCTCAGAACCCCCCGGTAAGGTAGTTGAGCCTGGTGTCCTTTTTCACATTTTGAAAAGGTGGCAACCCTGCCCACGATTACCGCTCCAGCCACCGTAAAACGAGTCTAATGGTGCTTGTCATTGGACAACAGTGGCGGATTTAACGTTGGGCAGACAATGTAGCCGCCCGAAATCCATGAATATGGAGGGGCCTATAAAATCCCAAGCTATGATATTTAAATATTATTCTGTATTTAAATTGGATAATATTTTTGTTAAAAAAATCTTCACATTCATCGAGTCTTGGACGCAGAATTGCCTCGTTCCCCGCGCGCTGAAAGGAGCCCGGGTTGTGTCTCCTTATATCGACGTCGCCCATGTCGTCGGCGTGTACCAAGTTGTGACACGATACTATGATGCACCTTGATTTCATCATATTTGTTCGTTCTCGTCGTAATATAAGTAGTATTATCGCTCTTCGGCGAGGAAGCTAAAACTTGCGAAAATGGTTTGTTGAAGTGCTCCGTCTTGCGCAAAAAGTTTTAGATTATTTCGTTCTTTTGCTGACCCTAAAAGAAGAAAGGTGTGGTTGATGAACGGACGAAGAGACTAGTGTAGATCTAATGATGAGTCGCGCTTGTGGGTGAGTTTATGCGTGATATTTTGACCACTTAAAGCGATAATTGCCCCTCATTCCTATTCATGCCCGTTGGTAAATACTTGAGCGGTTGATGTGGGTAATTGAATGCAATTTATAAATTGCCGTTCTGACGCGATTCACAAAAATGTTCTTACGACATGGCAACACAGCTATGGTCCGTGTTGATTAGATTTAATGACCGGTATTGACTAGAACCCGTTGCACATAATTAATTTGTCATGATTATGGTGATTTTTTGTCTTTAAATGCTCAACAATTGGATATTTCTTGTTTTTTATGCCCTATCGTGGATCATGCATGTACTCCGAGTGCATTGGGTTTGTTTATTGGTTGTGCGTGAGTGTATTACGAGTAGCGTATGCATGTATTAACCGACTAAATAGCTGTATTTATGCTTTATTTGTTATTAGGAATACAATTCTGGTTCATTTCACTGATGACAAATGTGAGGTTCATAGGATGGTCGCAAGCTGGTGAAAACGGTATGAGATTGCCGTGTACAGTGGGCCAAATCAGTAAATGCTGTGATACAGTGAGAGAATCATCGACTAACGAATGTTTTGTTGTGCTTGTTTTTATATAATTTGAATCTATGATTAGGACCTCCTCGTAATCTATAAGCTGTGGTAAAATATTCTCCAAATAGACCTCTACATTTACTGACGGTTATCAGAACTGGAGACATGTTCAGGAAACTTTATCTGGGTGAAAAGTTTCAAAAGAGGATATAACTTCTGTTTGATCTTTATTCAAGCGTTGTTATATTCTAAAATTACTTTGGTTTTCGCATGCCCAGGGCATGGATGTTTCTGTCAAATTCTGGTGGTTCGGCGCCGGATTACCTAAAGACAAGCCAATAGCTTATCGGGATCACAGGGGCCCAACAGAATCGTCCGAGAGATCAAAAACAATATTGTGAAAAAACTAGACTAGGAGACACTAAAAGAATAAAATTATTGGAAAGGTGTCTTATGAAGATAATCATCAATGATAAAGTTTAATGCCAATCTCGGTTCAGGATTAAGAGGACATGGACATACTTATAGTGGTAAGTGGAAAACTGCTCAATGTGTCTGGAATAAATTAGAGAACACGATGAATATTAAAAATTACTAATGGAAAGATATGTCAATCGTGGAAGAGAAAACGCCAGCTATTTATCCCATGAAAAATACGATGTCTATAAAGAAATTCTGATGACTCTGTCCGTATTCCAATTCAGGGAATACTCCCGCAGTATCCCTGCTTGTCGTAAGAGGCGACTAAAAGAGCGGGGAGACAACCCCGAAAACAAACTCCCGTTTCGCTAGGGTAGCGTCCGGACAGTCTTGTGGGCCTGACTGTCTGTGCGAGGCAATACCATCTTGCCTTAGCCCACCCGCGTGTTTGCCGTGCGCGGCGACCCGTGTCGAAGGGAACGGGGATCCTGGTGGCTGAGGGGACCTCCCCTGTGGGAGGGGAGACGCCCCCAACACTCCACTTCGGCCCCTGCCTCTCCTAGACGGGGGGCCGGGAACTAGCCTACAATATTCCCGGTCAATCGGCTCCTGGCGGCTGGGGAGCTTGGCGGCTCCTTTCGAGCGTACGCCAGGATGGGATAGCCGTGAGCCAAAGGGACACTGCAAAGAGCATTCTCGGAGGGCACGGCTATATCTCCATGTAGTCCTGACGCTCTGCATCGGCTGGCGGTGCATCGTCCCCATGTTGGGCTCCATGGTGGGTGGGAAGCCTGGAGATGGAGATAATAATTTCCCGATCCCGATAAGCTATTGGCTTGTCTTTAGGTAATCCGGCGCCGAACCACCAGAATTTGACAGAAACATCCATGCCCTGGGCATGCGAAAACCAAAGTAATTTTAGAATATAACAACGCTTGAATAAAGATCAAACAGAAGTTATATCCTCTTTTGAAACTTTTCACCCAGATAAAGTTTCCTGAACATGTCTCCAGTTCTGATAACCGTCAGTAAATGTAGAGGTCTATTTGGAGAATATTTTACCACAGCTTATAGATTACAAGGAGGTCCTAATCATAGATTCAAATTATATAAAAACAAGCACAACAAAACATTCGTTAGTCGATGATTCTCTCACTGTATCACAGCATTTACTGATTTGGCCCACTGTACACGGCAATCTCATACCGTTTTCACCAGCTTGCGACCATCCTATGAACCTCACATTTGTCATCAGTGAAATGAACCAGAATTGTATTCCTAATAACAAATAAAGCATAAATACAGCTATTTAGTCGGTTAATACATGCATACGCTACTCGTAATACACTCACGCACAACCAATAAACAAACCCAATGCACTCGGAGTACATGCATGATCCACGATAGGGCATAAAAAACAAGAAATATCCAATTGTTGAGCATTTAAAGACAAAAAATCACCATAATCATGACAAATTAATTATGTGCAACGGGTTCTAGTCAATACCGGTCATTAAATCTAATCAACACGGACCATAGCTGTGTTGCCATGTCGTAAGAACATTTTTGTGAATCGCGTCAGAACGGCAATTTATAAATTGCATTCAATTACCCACATCAACCGCTCAAGTATTTTAACCGCTGTAACTTGTAATTGTAACCGCTTAAACCTGAAAATTCTCTTACACATACGACGACGATATGTGGTATTACCAAAAAACGATATTTAATAGTTAATCATGTAAAGGTAAAGAGCAGCAAGATTAGAAAATAGCCGATGCCACTCCAAAATTTAAAAAAGGAAACAAACAAGACCCAGGATACTACCAGCCTATAACGCTTAACATCGCTGTCATGCAAGATTCACGAGAACATAATTGTTATTAATATCATGACCACGATCATGGCCTTCTTGGATAATCGAACTTTCTTCCACAGCAGTCAGCACGACATCCGGAAGAGGAGATCTTGCGAAACCCAGCTTGGACTCTTCCTCCATAATATTCTAAAATCAGGAGAAGCGAAAAAGCAAGTTGACACGTTATTCCTGGATTTCAAGAAAGCATTGGACAAGGTTCCTCGCAAAAACTAATATTTAAATTACAATCACGCGGGGTAAACGAAAAACTAGTGAATTGGATACGTAATTTTCTAACTAACCACAAAAAATAAGTATACATCGACGGCATTAATTCCAACATGGCTAGAGTGACATCCGGCATCCCGCATGGAAGCCTGATCTGCCCTGTTATTCCTTATTTATATTAACGACATTAGCTCCAGAGTAAGAAGCAAAATTAGACTGATTGCAGACGATGCAGTCATCTACCGAGGAATTGCCAAAAATTCTGATTTAGAAGCTCTTTCATCAGACCTCAGCGACGTTAACTCGTGGTGTCTTGACTGAAGGTTTGTCATAGTTAAGTAAATGAACTGCATTATTAAGACATAAATCACACACACACATAACGCATGTACATAAAGTGGGAGGGGTAAATATTAAGGAGTCAGATGAATACAAATACATAGGAATCACCCTGACTTCTGACCTGGCGTGCAAGAAATACACACGGAACATTAGCGGCGTAGCAATAAAGAAACTGATTTATCAAGTGAATCGCAGGAAGTTTCTACGACGAAAAAATGAAAGAGTGATGCCTCTTTTCTTTGGCTAGGCGACCTATCGAATATGCCGTGATCATTTGCCCCCCTCCTCCCATCAAATCCATTCTCTTTGAAAATGCTTCTTTCGACAGGGCAATTTTACACCTGATGTCTCTACCACTAAAGCCAATTTCCTCCAAAATACTACCCAGATACGTAAACTGATCTACCACCCACTTAGCTCGCCAGAAAAAATAAAGGGAAGTATAACCGTACTCTTTTCAAAAAATTTTGCGGCTAATATTGTGAAGGCCGCCAATGCAGAGTCAAGACAATTTCCAGTGAGAAAAATTATTCATATAAACGAAACAGAGATTCATTATCCGGATCTCTGGATACTATTTATATATAGGATACGTCAGAATTTTTTCTCTGGACATAATGGAGACCATGAAGTAATATTAGTGACGCTTATAAACGTTGTTTCTTTGATTGAACTTCTAACTTATTACCTAAATTTACATATTTTAGGCATAAACTTGTCTTATTTGCTTCACGTCCGACGCTGAACACGGCTTCACAACCGAAGGTCTTTTACGGTTTCATTAAAATTATTACGACGAGCAAAAATTTTATATCTGCATCAGGACTTCCTCATTTTTTTAATATTGCCTCAATGCAGCGCACTGCAGTACTCTATGCCACGAAAAATCGCTTCTATTTTTTGGCAGATAACAGTTCGTATCGCGAAAAGAAGTTCGTATGTATAGGCCAAACCGGAACACGAAAGAAGTTCGTATCTCGAAAAGTTGAGCGGTTTGTAAGACGAGGCACTACTGCAATGTCTTCTCTTTACAAAAAGAAAACTGATAATAACCGGTATCGTTGTATACGAAATTATGGCGTTTAAGTACTTTAAAATGCTGAATATTGCTCAGTTAATCGTTATCCTGCTCCTTAACGATTGGTTGTTGGTATATTAATTTATTCCAAGAATTCCGCTCTCTCATTTTTTTAAGATCGAGGAAATAACTGGGCCAAATACGCGACACGTAAGTTTCTCTGACTCAGTTTTATGCAATTGACGTTATATGAAAAAATATTTTCATTTTCATTCTCGCTATGTTGACCTCATGGGCAATCGCAATGCCCAAAGCGAGTCTTGAGCTCGTGACCTTTGTTGCAACTGCACGAACCCCAAGTTTCAGTGGCATACTTCGTCAGCAATGCGAGCGTTGTCGTCATGCACCAGTGGATTAAGCCGTACTCGCTTCCTCCCGCCTCTTTATGCTTCTTCGCTTCGTTCATTTGAAGAAGTTCCATTTGGAGCTAATGACTCCACACTGCGCCTGTAAGTTACTTCCACAGTAGATCAAATTGAAACGAAGTCCTTTGTGATTTCATCTGTAACTTAGTGCCGCACTATTTTTTTCCTAAGGGAGCCTCAATTGCTGGCGAGGCTGGAAAAAATAACAGCGTGTACGCAAAAATAGAATTGGTGACAAAAAATGGCCACATTCAAGGAGAATGGGTATATAAATAAAGGTGACATTATTCCAAATTTGTTATTTTTGCAAAAACATATCACAGGTATGTTTCATTTGTAAATCTTACCATAGAGTAAGGTATGAGAGGGCTAACGCCCATGTTCAGGAGCGTCATACGTTTTGACGTAGTTTCGGAACTGTTGCATAGATGTCACTACGGTCGTCAGTTCCTCAGCCGCGCAATTCGAATCCCTTTTCGCTGCGTCCCATGCGTGTCTCGCTCCGCGTTCATCCCGCAACGAAACCGATAGGACTTGAATTGATAACGGGGGAAGAACTGCTGACGCGTCGGACTGGAGGATAGAAGCCGAGAAGCTCCGAGAGCTCAGACAGCTTCGGCAAAGCTCCGAAAAAACGTCAACGTTTGCGGTTGAGTCGTATGTGTAAGAGAATTTTCAGGTTTAAGCGTTCCGTTGAAGGCTTATCTACTATCGCTATAGAGTTTATGGCTCCAGATTAATTGCTTACTTCTTTATCTTGGGTGCTGTTTAGTGGTTTTCCATTAGTATTTTAATAAAATAATGACTGAAAATGCCATCGATGTTAAATTGTTCCCACTGGTGAAACGGAACTACAGAAGGTTTTCGGTATTTTGAGGATATGAATTCGCTGCCCAACCAATTAGCCAACGTTGCTGACATTACTTTTGATTGTAAAGGCGCAAAAGAAATCACGGGAAGATAATATAAATTTCCACAGTTGGAAACAGGGTTTGATTCCAAACTTTTCGGAATTTATTCTTCGACGTTGTAAACGACTTTGACGAACAATCATCTACAATTTTCAAGTTACAACTTTCTGATATTGTACATGCGCATGTTTGTCATTCAAAACAATAGAATTGTAGAATATTTTATAATAATTGATAATAGATAAATAGCTTCGGCAAAGCTCCGAAAAAACGTCAACGTTTGCGGTTGAGTCGTATGTGTAAGAGAATTTTCAGGTTTAAGCGTTCCGTTGAAGGCTTATCTACTATCGCTATAGAGTTTATGGCTCCAGATTAATTGCTTACTTCTTTATCTTGGGTGCTGTTTAGTGGTTTTCCATTAGTATTTTAATAAAATAATGACTGAAAATGCCATCGATGTTAAATTGTTCCCACTGGTGAAACGGAACTACAGAAGGTTTTCGGTATTTTGAGGATATGAATTCGCTGCCCAACCAATTAGCCAACGTTGCTGACATTACTTTTGATTGTAAAGGCGCAAAAGAAATCACGGGAAGATAATATAAATTTCCACAGTTGGAAACAGGGTTTGATTCCAAACTTTTCGGAATTTATTCTTCGACGTTGTAAACGACTTTGACGAACAATCATCTACAATTTTCAAGTTACAACTTTCTGATATTGTACATGCGCATGTTTGTCATTCAAAACAATAGAATTGTAGAATATTTTATAATAATTGATAATAGATAAATAGCTTCGGCAAAGCTCCGAAAAAACGTCAACGTTTGCGGTTGAGTCGTATGTGTAAGAGAATTTTCAGGTTTAAGCGTTCCGTTGAAGGCTTATCTACTATCGCTATAGAGTTTATGGCTCCAGATTAATTGCTTACTTCTTTATCTTGGGTGCTGTTTAGTGGTTTTCCATTAGTATTTTAATAAAATAATGACTGAAAATGCCATCGATGTTAAATTGTTCCCACTGGTGAAACGGAACTACAGAAGGTTTTCGGTATTTTGAGGATATGAATTCGCTGCCCAACCAATTAGCCAACGTTGCTGACATTACTTTTGATTGTAAAGGCGCAAAAGAAATCACGGGAAGATAATATAAATTTCCACAGTTGGAAACAGGGTTTGATTCCAAACTTTTCGGAATTTATTCTTCGACGTTGTAAACGACTTTGACGAACAATCATCTACAATTTTCAAGTTACAAATTTCTGATATTGTACATGCGCATGTTTGTCATTCAAAACAATAGAATTGTAGAATATTTTATGATAATTGATAATAGATAATTGTCTAATTTATTCATTAGTACTTATTTAAACGTTTTCCCGCCCTACTCTGAAGTACTTGAAACATGTTTAACTTGGGTATGGAGGCAAATATTTTTTTGTGATTACGGCGGAATGAATCAATATTTGCATATCCCCCTGCAATCCGACGTAAGGGCGTGTGGCAGGGGGTGTAGGGAACCAATAGTAATAGCAAAAGGGGAAAACGTTTAGGGACCTGGATGGGGAATGGGATGATTGGATGACGTTTATATGTAAATAGTGTTTCTATTATGGTTGTGAATGGTTTGTGGGAAAAATAAGTTTTTAATCACTGTGTTCGACAGTCTATCTCTCTAATTTTGTCACTTTTGCGTCTGAATCGCAGAGGTAGTATTGAAATAACTTTATACCTGCCGTGACAGTCAGGAACTCAGTCGATTCGAATGTATCTAATGATCTTAATCTGGCGTGTAATCTTCGAATCATCAGAGATTTCCACCCAAGTTCTTCTAAAGCCGCTTGACACTTTTTGATCTTTCGTAGGGATTACTGACGAAGGTCGCTTGCTTACCTATGTATCTTGTTAAATTTACGAATGAAGTCTTTATTTTCTGGATCCCAAATACTAGCGGAGTACTCGAGGTGCGGTTTTACCAATGAAAAAATGTATTTTTCTTTTACTTTATTCAGCGTTATATATAAAAGCATTTTTTGCCAACTTCCGATTCGCTCACCGCATTTCAACCCAAAGCTCACTCCGTACTAAGCCATTGGCGTGAGAAATTCTCACATCCAGGGTAGGGGGGCCAGTTCCTTTCCCTGGCCACTTGCAATTTCCCACGAAGTTATGACAGAAAATATCACCGCGAGGATTTTAGGTGGGAGTGGGCAGAGAGGCTTCATTGGGAATCGAACCCGGGACCACCCGGGCCGCAGCCAAGTGACTTCCGATTTATTCTCCTGTTCATACAAAAAACGTTCAACAGCAGCTGTCGGTGGTAGGCTTAAACCATTAGTGGCGTCTAAAAATTTGTCTCATTTCCCATTTTTCGTAGGTACATACCCATTTGTTTGTCTTTGGAATCGTTATCAGGTATTTCTTTTAAATGTTACTCATTGAGCTTGGAAGGAACCACCGGATCGTCCTTCTTAATGACGCTCATAATTCTCAGCCCTTCCCGAAGCAGCTCTATAACTTGAGCATTTTTTTTTATCCAAGCAGAAATCACTAGAGCGTTTTGAGTAAGCTTTGGTGTTTAAGGCATCGAATAAATTATTTATTGTCTCTATAAAATCAGCAGTTGGAAGTGCTGATGGACGTTTTAACTCTCCAGTGGAGTGGCTTATGCGAATAGCAGCTGAAATGGAATAGCTGAATATTTGAGTAGCCAGCTTCACAGACATTTTCTGGAAGGAGTTGGGCCAAATGTGTGCACTAGTCAGTTTCCACAGAGCTCTAGTTGTCGAGCTGGATGTATCGCTCTGATAAACCTGGCGTATATTTTCAAAGGAAACGGTATTTCCTTCCAGAACAAAATCACTATTCAGGAAGTTATTTCTCAAATACTTCAAAGACAAAGACTCTCAAAGATGAAGAACATCAAAAATGCAATAAATTTTATTTTCATTAATCTGAAAATAAGGGTTTTCGACTAAAACCCCCATCTCTTTAATTGCTTTTCTATTGGTGCTGGCTTGGTCGCAAATGAATCCTCTGGGATGCAGGTCATTAACAACTTTTCAATCAAGGACAATAAGAGTTTCCGTATATTGGAGCTAATGAGCCCATGCTCAGAAATAAAGTACCCTACAGGCAACTTCCAGTTTTGATGAATACCTCTGATGAGGAACACGGATGCATACTTTCCCACTTGTTTCTACCTACCCAGATGCCCTAAATATTCAAAACCGTCAATCATGTCCAGGGAATTTGAATATTCTAAATTTTCCATCAGGGACATCTCGTCAAATAAAATTACGCATTCTTTGCTAACATCCGACATTACGGAGACTTTGAGCTTCAGCTGACGGAAAAAAGAGTCGTTAAATCCCGTCAAATATCGTGATGTTCCGATCCACTTCCTCACTGTTGATACAGCGGGAATACCAGAATTTTAATGTTAGAAAAGATGGATTTTACGGTTCTCACTATTTTGTTAAAATAGGTCCCTTATTAGTTACAAGCTCAATGTCATAAAATTTAGATCCAGGAGCTAAGATCATGAAAGGTGAAAATTTCGTGGTTTTGACTACAATAATAACGAATTTATGAGTTTTGGTCAGCGTTTTTCGATTTCAGGCTCTATACGTCGGGGTCGAGACCAATAGGAGAGTACTTACCCGACCTGGAACCTTCCCACCCGTAATCCCGAATTCCTGTCACAATCCCCCTCCTCCCCTTGTAACTTACAACCTCAAGAAACTGAAACGGTCATCGATTTGATCCGACTGAGCAACAACCTTCCCTTTTACAATGACCGGATGCTTGATTTTGCAGTGACTCGGCTCTTTAAGTGCCTCGGTTATTTGTAAGCCAGTAACTTGTTTCCATGTATATTTTCTTACAATACAAAGGCATGGTCGGCACGACTGATAGTTCCTCATTGTACTTTAAAAGAATTCACGAAAATGGTTCGAAGTTCATTTTGGAAGGCACCATAAAAACGGCAGATTTAAAGAGAAAAATTGCACTTAAAATTTGCCATATGAAGTTTGTTGTAGTATTCCGGGTTAGTAAAGAGTGCTAGTGATAGTGACCAAGGATGTGATCCATTAAAAAAGTTATCGTTTTCATTCTCACTGGAAAGGCGCAACATTATCGGGTCGGTAGATCGAGATTGGAGGAACAAAATGGTCTTTTGAACTATTTGGGACATCGTTTGTAAGATAGAAAACCAGCATTGGTGGAAATTTAGCCGGTGTATCCTCCATGCAAGCACGGAAAACAGATCGAATTAATATTTACCAATTACGAAATACTTGGCGTTAAAATTTTTTATAGTTGATTGCGTCTCTTACAATACAAATATTTCATACCGCTGCCCAACTCATACAGTTTAACGATAAATAATCACCAAACTACTTCTATCGCATTGTTGTGAGTTACAAGAAACGCAATGAAATAAGGCTTGAATTCACGTTCAGTCAGAGATTCTATATTTTTACCACCTTACTCATCATGATTTTCCATTGTCGATCCTTTCAAATTTGGGGTAAAGGGTGTAGTGGAATGATACAAACCATATATGCAGACGGACATTTTCTGCGGCATAACTGCAGACTCAATTCTGAATTAAAACGGGAAGTGAACAATTTGAACTCAGTGCCTTAGAATTAGAAAAATCAAATCGACGGAATATAACAAGTGGAGGTTCAACATTCCCCTACACAAAGATGGATGGACAATAAAACATTCGGAAAGCTGCCATTCCCCTGGTGCCGGGCGACTGGCCTAGGCCCGCTCACAGAGTAGGATTCAAGGCTCTGGGAAACAAGCATCGTTACCGTGGATTCAAGACATCCACTCCCGGCGGAACTCAGCCGCCTAGACCGTCCCCGAAGAGTCGCGTGAGCATTTTCCTGACGTATCAGGTTACGCGGGAGACTTGACCTTGACAGGAAGCGGGAGTCTTTCAGGTTGATAACAGCAACACCATCTAGCGGAGAAAAAGCGAAACACATGGCCACCCAAAAAGTTATTCGCAAATCCCTATAAGCGTTGGCACTCTGTATTACTCTGTGATCTTACCAATTTACCTCTAGATGCGAAATCCAACCCTTTGACACCACTATTTTTGCACCTAAAGTACGCTTAAAATTACTAAGATCTGAAAGTTAACTGGAGACATGTACACCTTTTGATTGCATGAAGCCGTTTTTTTATAGTAAAAAAAATATTATTAGCATTTTCTTCTAAAAGGAAATAGAGAAAAAGGAAACCTTATATCCGAAAATTTTAAAGTTCCATCGAATTGCAGCGATTATTGAATATAAAAAGTATTACTTTGAAATGGCATTCACGTCAGATTTATCAAAAGAGAAAATTAATCGCTATATGTGTATATTCGTCTCCATATCTGTACTTTTTGTCTCACGTTAAATTTTCAGCAACTAAGGTGAGTTGTCAGTGTGAACAGGTTTTAAACTGCCCGAAAAAAATACAAGGAGAAGAAAAGATTTTATTCCATTAAGTTCTACATTACAATTAAGTTTTGATCAAAAGAATAATTTCTTTTATGCGAGTAGGATCTATTTCGTTAGCGCAGTCTTAAGTTTTTCGAAGTCCAGTTGAACAAAGGGCTATTTATAGGTGTGTATAAATGTAAAGATACCTATAGAGGCGTGCAATATCATACTGATACCGTTTTCATTCACATATAGGCTCTTCCAATAGTGACCGCATGGCATGATCTCCATCAGCCTCGCCGAGTTCATTGCGCTATCATCGTTTTTTGGTTACATTTTTTGAAGCCGTTCGATAGGTGGCAATAGTGAGTTTGCTGATGGAGTTTGTTTACGTTTTGTCACTATCGTCACTTTGTTTACGCATGGCGGGATGGCGGCTTGTGAGGATTTTCAATTGTTGGTTATGTTGAAGAGCTGTATGGTAAATAAATAAGGCCCAATAGGTTAGATATAGAAAGGGAAGACGATATCGACAGAGATGGCATCGGACCAAGTACCCTAGATAGCGAAATCGAAAGAGCTCTACGAGACATGAAAAGGAATAAGGCGGTGGGAATAGATGACATACCTGCAGAGTTTTTAAAGAGCATGGGGAAGAACGGAAGAGGAAAACCTTTGGCGCTTATTCGTAGGATTTATGAGAATGGAGTGTGGCCGGAAGACTTCGCGAAGACTGTACTAATTCCTTTACCGAAAAAGAGTAAGGCAAAAAATTGCGAAGACTATAGGACAATAAGCTTAATATCCCACGCGGCCAAAGTAGTTCTGAGGATTCTAAACAGAAGGCTAGAGAAGAAGGCAAATGAATACCTGGGTGACGACCAGTTCGTGTTTAGGAGAGGGACGGGAACGCGAGTCGCTATAGCGGTGATGAGGACGCTAGTAGAAAGAAACCTAGAGTATGGGCAGGATGTTTTTGCATGCTTCGTAGATTTCGAGAAGGCGTTTGATCGGGTGGAGTGGACGAAATTAATGGGAGTGTTGAAGAAATTAGGGGTCGATTGGAGGGACAGGCGTCTGATTCGGAATTTGTATATGAACCAGACGGCGCAGGTTAGGGTAGCCAATGGAGAATCGGGATGGGCCACGATGGGTCGGGGAGTGAGACAAGGGTGCCCACTATCGCCGTTGCTTTTCAACGAGTATTCAGAAGAAATGGTATGGGAGGCATGGGGGGAGGAGGAAGTAGGAATAAAGGTAGGAGGGGAGCTGATAAAATCAGTGAGATTTGCAGATGATCAAGCATTAGTTAGTCAGTCGGCCAAGGGGTTACAGTCAATGGTGAATGCATTAGAGGTGCAGTGCGAAAAGTATGGGATGAAGATCAATCACAAGAAAACGAAAGTAATGAGATTTTCTAGAAGTAAGAAGGCGGGGCTGAATATAAGGGTGGGAGGGCAGAAGATAGAGCAGGTCGAGCAGTTTACGTATCTGGGTAGTATTTTGGAGGCGAATGGGTTTAGTGGAAAGGACATCAGATGCAGAATTGCGCTCGCTAAAGAAGCATTTTCGAAGAGAAGGGAATTGATGAGGGGGGGTCTGAGAAGAGACGTAAAGAAGAGGCTGGTGAAAACTTTAATTTGGAGCGTGGCGCTATATGGGTCGGAAACTTGGTCATTGCGAAGGGAGGATGTGCGTAGACTTGAGGCGTTTGAGATGTGGGTTTGGAGAAGGATGGAGAAGGTTAGCTGGATGGAGAGAAAGACGAACGAGGAGGTATTGGATATGGTCGGAGAGGAGAGGAAGCTTGTGGCAGAGGTTCGGAGAAGGCAGAAGAGATGGATGGAGGAGGTTTTGAGAGGAGAGGGCATGTTGAAGAGAGTGATAGAGGGGAGAACACTGGGGAAACGTGGGAGAGGAAGGAAGAGGATAGGAATTCTGGACGAAATAAGAGGAGGTAGAAGATATGAAGAATTGAAGAAGGATCTAATAACGGGCCATCCTTAGGAGGGAAAGCGAGACAATTTCTATTAGGTTGGGATACAAAATGGGGACTGTCCAAGAACCTACCAATCAGCTGGTAGAATACTTGAATGAAATGATGTATAGAAAAAGATTCATTACTCGACTAAAAATGGGTAATGGGCAATTCCATGGAAAAGTCTACCAAAAATGAAAAAAAATTGATAATTGATTTGGGCATTAAAAATACTTGAGTATGGTGGCAACACTATAGTACCTACTTTAAGTTTTCATAATGGCAACACATTTTTGCTTTTTGTTTTCTGGCAATACTTTCATTTTTAAGATGTCGTTGTGAGTATTAGGTGATAGTGTATTTTGGGGTGGAATTTAAATTATAGTTTCACCGTAAGTATTTAGAATTATTGTAATGATTTGCTACATATTGATACGATAAGTAACGGCTTACCGATTAATAGTCCGTAATTTATTTAAACACTATGTATAAAAGAGATATGAAATTGATATGACCACAATATCGAGTTGTAGTGTCATTCACTGAATAAACAGAATTTTCTCTCTAGCATTAGCAAAATTTCTTTTTCATCATCAAAAAATTAAATTTTTCAACTTAAAAGAATGATTTACATGATGCAGACATTAAAAATTTATTAACTTCATAAAGAACTCTTAAACGGCTTTAAACATTTTTGTAGTGTCAGTCACACCATAGAGTCAGTCACGTCCGTATCATAATGAAATGTAGTGTTTTGTTTGTTCTTTTTTCTTGTATATGGCCAAAACAGCAGCAGAAAGGAAGGGAAAGCAGAGAGAGAAGCTAAAAGCCAGTGGATTATTTAAATAATTAAAAAAAAGAAACCATAATAAAAGAACGACGTCGCTTGATAAAACAAACAGCATCTATAGATATGCTTCAAGCTTTACGTAAAAATAAAGCAGAAGGGATGAGAAGGTCCAGAAACACGATAAAAGAAAAAAATCTAATGTTAGAATCTTCTGAAATACCTGTCATAGTAGAGACTCCTACTAAAGCGTTTTCCTCAAAAAGCTCGTATGGAAAAGCTGTCGCAAAAGCAAAACGGAGTCTGCCGTTTAGTCCTACGCAGTGTAGAGCAGTTGTTCATACATCGGCAAGACAACGCCTGAAATAATAACACCTAAACGTAAAAAACAATCAGTGCTGATACACTGGAACAAGTTAAAGATTTTTATGTCAGAGATGATATTAGTCGCCTAAGTCCTGGCATTAAAGACACAACAGTATTCCCCCTTGAAGATGGAAAGAAAGTTAAAATGCAGAACCAGCATTTGTTCAGTAGTATTTTTGAAAGTTATTCTCTGTTTTGTGAGGAATTCGGAAAAATCATTGGCAAAAGTAAATTTGCTCAGCTACGATCAAATCACGTTCTCCTGAGTTGTCAAACACCTGAAAATATTTGTTTGTGCAAGTACCATGAAAATTACATATTATCTGTAAACGTAATTTCTAAAAATTGCAATGACATACCTAGTTACAACAGACTTTTTGTCAGAATTTACTCTTTGTGAAGCACCAACAGCATCCTGTTGGTATGAAACTTGTGCCAGCTGTAAAAGTATGATGCAATCTAAATTAGAAAAAGCAACATGTTCCAATAAAGATAAGGAAGTTAGATAGCATGAATGGAAAGAGGAAATGGACGTCTTAAGAAGGTTTCGGTAAAGGGCACAGTGTCGATGATTCTGATCCTTATGTTGTTATCTTATCTGATGTTGAAGAGTCTGATCCTTAAGGGCAATAAAATCTATTATAAGTTTCCTAAGAGATAGGATGTCTCTGAAAAATCTTACGATTTTTTTGTTTTTAAAGAAAATGTTTAAGTTTTTGGAAAGAATTTTATTATTTATGTTTCTAAGAATATTTTGATTCTAATTATTTTAGTTTAAGTGTTGGTTTCCAATATTTTATTAGTGACTTTCTGTATGTTGTGATAAACCCAAAAATAGCACTTCAGAATTTATAATAAGTACATTTTTGGATCTTTAAAATTGTTTTAAAGTTCCTATCATATGTCCCCCTCTCTTGGACTACAACCTTGTCGTGGTTGAAGGGCTTGCGTGCTCCGATGACCCCTAGAGCTGCACTGGCGGGAGCATTGCTCCTGGTAGGGTCACCCATGCCAGATTGGTCGAAGGTTAGGAGACAGACGAATGGTAGTCCGCGCAGCGTCTGTACCTCAGTGAGGCGGCTGCAAAAGGCGTCTGACCCCAGTGGAGCGGCCTCTGAAGTGATGGTGTCACGTAAAAAACACTATTGAGTAAGGCCACGGAAGACTATCTCAATTAAAACAAAAACCTTGAAATTATGGACAGTTCTCAATTGATAATGAATCCTGGCAACTACGGGACTCGGCCAAGAGGGCCGGGTGTCGTGCCCGCCAGCGGTGGGAGCAAGACCCCTGCGGTCGTCATCACACGAAATCCTTACTCAGACGTAGCAGCAGCAGAGGAAAAGAAGATAAAGAAGAGGAACGAAACTATCAGAATAGGCACGTGGAATGTTAGGACTATGCTGAGGGCGGGGAAGCTAGAGAATATAAAGCAAGAAATGGAGAGGGTGGGTGTAGACATCATGGGTCTGGGTGAAGTAAGATGGAAGGATGACGGGGATTACTGGAGCGGGGACTTAAGAGTAATTTATAGTGGAGGGAATGAAAGTCAGCGCGGGGTTGCATTCGTAATGAATAGGAAACTCGGTAGAAAAGTAGTGTATGCAGAACAGGTGAGTGATAGGATAATAGTAGTGGAACTAAAAACAGAACCAACGAATTTAGTTATAATCCAGGTTTATATGCCTACCTCTAATCATAAAGAGGAGGAGGTAGATGGGGTGTACGATCAGCTAGAGGAAATAATTGGTAGGATACCAGGAAGTAAGCACCTGGTAGTAATGGGGGATTGGAACGCGGTGGTGGGTGAAGGAAGAGATGGGCGGGAGGTGGGCGATTACGGGCTAGGAAGGAGAAACGACAGGGGCGAGAAAGCTGTGGAGTTTTGCCGCAGAAATAACCTAGTAATTACGAATACATGGTTCAGACATCATCCTCGACGTAGGTACACTTGGAAGAAGCCGGGAGACACAGATAGGTTCCAGATAGATTATATAATGGTACGTCACAGATACAGGAATAGTGTTAAAAACTCGCATACTTATCCAGGAGCTGATGCAGACACAGACCACAACTTATTAGTCATGAAATGTCGGGTAAAACTGAAAAAGATGAGAATGGGAAGGAGGGTACGAAAGTGGAATACGGAGGCAATAACTGGGGAAATGAAGAAGAAGTATCGGGAGAAGGTGGATGAGAGAATGAGTGAGGACCATGGAGTTAGATCAGTCGAAGATGAATGGGGAAGTTTGAGAAACGGAATTATAGAAGCGGCGAAAGCAACGGTAGGCGTAGTGAGTGCAACTAAAATTAGAAAACCGTGGATCACGAAGGAGATGATCAGGGAGATGGAGGAGAGAAGGAAATGGAAGAGCGTAAACTCAGAGCTAGGGAAGAGAAAATACCGAGAATTTAATAACAGGCTTAGAAGAGAAACAAAGAAAGCAAGAGAGGCGTGGTGGAGAGAACAAATCGATGCGTTAGAGAAATACCAAAAAGAGGGAAGAGCAGATGCATTATATCGGAAAGTAAAGGAACTGACGCGTGGTAACAAGGGAAGGGGAATTACAACGATAACAGACAAGACGGGAAAGATGATCGTAGAACCGAGAGAGATCCAGGAGAGGTGGAAGGAGTATGTTGAAGAGCTCTATAGTAAAGAAATAAGGCCCAATAGGTTAGATATAGAAAGGGAAGACGACATCGACAGGCATGGCATCGGACCAAGTATCCTAGATAGCGAAATCGAAAGAGCTCTAAGAGACATGAAAAGGAATAAGGCGGTAGGAATAGATGACATACCTGCAGAGTTTTTAAAGAGCATGGGGAAGAACGGAAGAGGAAAACTTTTTGCACTTATTCGTAGGATTTATGAGGATGGAGTGTGGCCGGAAGACTGTACTTATTCCTATACCGAAAAAGAGTAAGTCAAAAAATTGCGAAGACTATAGGACAATAAGCTTAATATCCCACGCGGCCGAAGTAGTTCTGAGGATTCTAAACAGAAGGCTAGAGAAGAAGGCAAATGAATACCTGGGTGACGACCAGTTCGGGTTTAGGAGAGGGACGGGAACGCGAGACGCTATAGCGGTGATGAGGACGCTAGTAGAAAGAAACCTAGAGTATGGGCAGGATGTTTTTGCATGCTTCGTAGATTTCGAGAAGGCGTTTGATTGGGTGGAATGGACGAAATTAATGGGAGTGTTGAAGAAATTAGGAGTCGATTGGAGGGACAGGCGTCTGATTCGGAATTTGTATATGAACCAGACGGCGCAGGTTAGGGTAGCCAATGGAGAATCGGGATGGGCCACGATAGGACGGGGAGTGCGGCAAGGGTGCCCACTATCGCCGTTGCTTTTTAACGTGTATTCAGAGGAAATGGTAAGGGAGGCATGGGGGGAGGAGGAAGTAGGAATAAAGGTAGGAGGGGAGCTGATAAAATCAGTGAGATTTGCAGATGATCAAGCATTAGTTAGTCAGTCGGCCAAGGGGTTACAGTCAATGGTGAATGCATTAGAGGTGCAGTGCGAAAAGTATGGGATGAAGATCAATCACAAGAAAACGAAAGTAATGAGATTTTGTAGAAGTAAAAATTTTGTATATAAGGGTGGGAGGGCAGAAGATAGAGCAGGTCGAGCAGTTTACGTATCTGGGTAGTATTTTGGAGGCGAATGGGTTTAGTGGTAAGGACATCAGATGCAGAATTGCGCTCGCTAAAGAAGCATTTTCGAAGAGAAGGGAATTGATGAGGGGGGGTCTGAGAAGAGACGTAAAGAAGAGGCTGGTGAAAACTTTAATATGGAGCGTGGCGCTATATGGGTCGGAAACGTGGTCATTGCGAAGGGAGGATGTGCGTAGACTTGGGGCGTTTGAGATGTGGGTTTGGAGAAGGATGGAGAAGGTTAGCTGGATGGAGAGAAAGACGAACGAGGAGGTATTGGATATGGTCGGAGAGGAGAGGAAGCTTGTGGCAGAGGTTCGGAGAAGGCAGAAGAGATGGATGGAGGAGGTTTTGAGAGGAGAGGGCATGTTGAAGAGAGTGATAGAGGGGAGAACACTGGGGAAACGTGGGAGAGGAAGGAAGAGGATAGGAATTCTGGACGAAATAAGAGGAGGTAGAAGATATGAAGAATTGAAGAGCGATCTAATAACTTAGGAGGGAAAGCGAGACAATTTCTATTAGGTTGGGATACAAAATGGGGACTGTCCAAGAACCTACCAATCAGCTGGTAGAATACTTGAATGAATGAATCATATGTCCTGTGATGTCAGTTTTTAAGGTTTCATTTAAACACACTACTATTTTGCAAGCGAAAGTGACCGTAGTGTCAGTCACGAATTATTTTTCCAATAAACATTTTTTTTAGACTAAGGTTTTTCATTTTATCATTTTTCCATTTTAGTTTCATGTATTTTGCCTATAAAGATACAATTTAAAATTGTAAAGCCTATAATGAGAAAGATTTTCGAAGTTTAAAAACACACTCGAACGCGACTTCCTTTTGCATGTAGTGTCAGTCACATCTATATTTTATTAAATAAATCATATTTCACAACTTCGTACGTGCACATATTGTACTACAAAGAGATAATTGGAGGATCAACTATAATACTCTGCTAAATTTAAAACTGTAAACATACTAGTAATCATAATATAAGGCAAAATAAAACGAATATTTTGTCAAATGTAGAGTCAGTCACATATGGAATTGCCCTAATATATTTTACTTTGTTCCTGGATGCTCCTAAGGGTATTCCGTAACCGTGAGAGAGAACAAAATTTTAGGTGTGAAGAACAGACAGCTTGTTTAAGGCTAATGTAAGTACTCCGTTTTGTTCTTCACGTTACCGTATAGCAAGGGTTTTCTGTGATTATATTAATATCAGATTTAGTTAACATGGTTATATCTGACGGATAAAACCATGAGTTGCTTCCTAACTAGCCGTTATTTCCCTCAGTTCGAAATGGAAAAAAGCGGAACTACGTTTGTTTACATTGGGATCGTCTGATTCAATCACTGGTAAGAGCTTTAGTCACTGGCGCATAGTTGCGCCGCAGTTGGCAGCTTCAAAAAAGGTATCACCATGGTGATACCTTTTTTTATACTGATAAGGATATTCGGCGTGATACTGCAGTATCACGCCGATGTTGGAAGCGTGGTTGGAAGTCTGTTATCCTTAACATTCTAGTAGTATCCAAGATCTCCATTTTAACTTGTTTACATCTCCTAGCAACGCCGTTTTGCGGGTAATTCATTTGGCTTAGCGACCTCTTGTCTCTCATAAAAAAATAACTCTTCTGTCATGGAGGAATTAAAACCCTTGAAATGGAGGGCACAAAAACACGCCGCTCCTTTTGAGTTCGCGTGCTTAAATAGTCTACCACCCCCAGCCTCGCCTCAGCATTGGTACGGGGCGCATGCTATCTTAGGTCGGATCCGTCGAATAAGATCTTGAAGCTCTGACGCAATGGTGAGCCATGTCGGCCATGATTAAGCGAGTTAATTGAGGATTTAATGTTGATCCTCCCGGTGGAATGACTCCGTATTTACACAATATTTTCCCACCATTTCAAAATCCAAGTTTTAGGGCGCTTTCCATTCGATCTAGTGCGTTACTCTCTTTCCAACACAACAGCGCACTAGCTTTTCATTCATTTCAGACCCTGCGCAAATGAATGCACACTGATCCTATATAGATCGGGAGTGAATTTCATGTGCACTAAAAAATAAAATAACTTTGATAATCGTATCCAAGATCTTTGTTTTGGTGTTGATTTTCAGTAAAGGCACATGGATAATGAAAAACGTTTTTGATTAATCACTCTGTCATAAAAAGTGTATTTTTTAATACGTATTTTTAGCGAATTCGGTAACTATACACAAAACATTCTTCCGCGACCATTATGAACCTAATAAATGCTACCTACCAGCAGGTAAACGAACGTTTTAACGATTCGCCTGTGCATATCGTTCCCGTCATCGTCGTTCGCGAGTACTAAAGTGCGCTATTAATTATTGCCTTTGCCAGCTTTCACCTCAGACTCATACCGCAGAGAGCACTGTCAATTCGGAACGCTCCAGAGTTGGTACGGTTCGTACGTGAATCCAGACGACGCACGGCCAGCGGGCCAATAGTTGCAACCGCCATGGATTTTCAAAAAAGGGCTCTGTTGGAAGTCGACTGCCTTTCCGATAATTGCGAGGATTAAAAGGTAGTTGATATGATAATTAACTCGGCGTCATCCAGTAGCGAAGAAGATGAAAATGATGACGTAAAGTGATTATGCGCCGTAATTATGGCTGCTGGGCTACGGGCAGAAACCTAAAACACTGATTGTATCCAAAAGTGTACGTGAAAAGAGTAATCCCTGAGCACTAAGTTTAAACTTGATTTGCAGTAAATATGCTTACCTACGAAGTGAACCCTTAATTAGTACTTACTTTTTAGTGGGATCTCTGGTAAATAACACGGTTGTGAAAATGGAAGCCTCTCAAACACGTTTATTAAAAATTACTGGCGACATATCTAGCTTGCAAAAGGTTGTAATGAGTAACCATGTGGCACTGGGCTTCAAATCCCTCAAAATACTTAGGGATATTCCAAATATTCTTAGATTACATTATAATCATTAGTTTTAAACTAAAATAGGTAATTGCTATTTCGCGTGTATGGTCTTCATCAATAACCAGAGATTTTTGCATCATTAAAAGTTAATCATTGACTCTGGAGGACCTCTGAAGTTACATCTTCATTACGATTAAGTCAAGTTGAATAAAATATCTGGCATACACAATATAATTCAAACACAAATTCATCACTAATTTTGCAGCACTACATTTTGTTTTGCAAAACCTTGAGATCGCTTAAACTTACAGTAAAAGATTCCGCTTCCTCTGGGGCATATTTATCACTAAATTCTGTCGTAAATTCTCAAAGAAAACTTGCAAATGTACTGACATTTTCATCATAAAGACGCTAAAATACTTCGTTTTCCAGCAAGCTCTTGTTTGGTTACGTCAGACACCTTGCATCGCTCATGGAGCCCTCCCCCGGTAAGCGCCATAGGGATGAATAAATGATGTCATCTACTCAAAAGCCTTCGGTGCTGAGCGCCTTAAGCGTGATTCGGACTGTACGTGACCCTTCTGTCAACACCGAAAGCGGGATTCGGACCGCAGCCCTTCTCCAATATTTATATGCATTGTTGTCACCATGGCATGTTCACGATATTTTACATTCAAGGCGTTTAAGTTAGCGCACATCGGAACACATTAGCGCACATGAACGACGTTGAATGGAAAGATGTGCGCTGGCGAAATGTTTCGGAACCTACCGATAGCTAACATTCTGTGGTCGAACAGCAGTCACGGCTGAATGTTTTGTGTAAATTTGTTGAATTCCTTCAAAGTAAGTATTTAAATATGTTAGCTTTTTGTCGCTGAGTAATTAAAAACTTTATAATATGCATTTTTGACGCCTTTTCTGAAAATCAACAAACTTGACAACAATCACGGATGACGTTATCCAATTTTTTTAATGGTTTAGCGCACATCAACTTTGCTCCCGATCTGTCACGAATGGAAGGCAAGTGCGCTGTTGTGTTACGAAGTGATTAGCGCACTAGAGCGAATGGAAGGCACACAAATATAAACACATACAACATACCCAAAGCTTGTGAATCATCTTTTCGGCTCAATATGAAATACATATCTCTATTGGTTATTTGGGGGGGGAGGGGGAGGCGGGAAGCATTGGCCATTTGCTCAGTTTATGGGAGATTTCCATTCAAGATGTTGAAGTTGGAACAGACGGGAATACATCAGCAAACGTCAGCGCACACGAACAACTATTAATGGAACGATGTGCGCTGTCGAAACCTTCGGTAAACCTGCCAATAGGTCAAAGCTGAATGTTTTGGTATACATGCCGAATCCATCCAGAACATTTTAAATAGTTTGAGGGAGATTTTTACCGTCCTAATAGAGACCATCCAAACAAAAAAAATCCTCGGAGTGCGAGGTGACCCAGGGAAAGGAACTGGCCCCCCTACCCTGAATGTGTGAAATTCACACGCCTGTGGCTTAGTCCGGGGTGAGCTCTACCCTCAACTATCCAAACGAACCTTCGGGTTGAATCACTGAGTGAGTGAATAGAGACTATAATATTAAAATTTAATATTTAATTCTAAGTCATTGTAAGAAACACGAATTAAATATTGTAACATTTATGACACAAAAACTTTGTTTTAGATTGCTGAAATTTTCTGTAATTAACTAAATACACATATATTGACTTGACTCATTTTTTACGCCGTTTGCTGAAACCGCCTTCACAACCCAAGATTGTTTTGCCTTTCTGTGAAATTTACTGCGGTGAGTAATTGATTAGTTTTAAAAAATAGTTGAAAAGGCATGTAAACTACACGTTCAAAAATCTGACGAGATCTATTTGTTAGACATACTGTTTTTCTTAAAATGAAGAGCCACTGGACTGCATACCCGTACCAATTCCCATGGAAAATGGCTGGCATTTTTTCCGGCAAATATCTCGAAGAGTTTAATGATAAGTGGCTGATATTTCTCTATCAATGGAAAGATGAAATATTTTCCTTTACAGTGAGGTCAAATTAATCGAATTTCACGTGAAATGAAATATCGCTCAAACTACTTTAAGGAGTGAGTAAAGCCTTTTTAGCAAGCTAGAGTGAAGCTTATTTTTTATGATATAATGATCCACCATATATTTGCTTAACGCGCACAATTTTTTCATACATTTTATGTAAAATGTAGTGCCGTTTTGGAAGTTATTTCTATTTTGCATTTTAATGCATGAATCTTTGCGGTGCCGCGATACATGTTTTCGGCCTATACATTTCACATATGACCCATTCAATATGGCCGACTGCGCATTTTAATGATTTAATTACTCTCCCACATGCTATCGTACCGTATAATAGCGTCTATTCTCTTCCTTAATTTATGGGCCAAAATGGGTAATTAAAATTTAAGTTTATTTTTAACCTCGAAGTATTTAGAAAACTTACTTTGCCCATATTTGACGCATTAAGGCAATCCAAAACAGCAACCGTGGATGTGGTTATCGAAGCGCACATCAACTCTGGAACCAATATATTTTGATCGTGGTGCCTAGTGTGGAGGGTGTAGAAAAAAATGGAAAGCATGTGCGCCTGTTTCTACTGCTACTTATTGTTAGTCTCACCAGAACCTCTTGCATTTTTCCTGAATAATTCTTGTATTTCTGTGCATTTACGTAGGTACGTGCTAAATACATCAATATAAATAATCTCTCTAACTATGGTAACATACCTACTGTGTTGTGTATGTGGGTGAAATGTCACCTCCTGACAAGAACTTGCAAGTTTTTGCTAATTGATTAATGGTCATAGTTTAATTACCCTTATTAGGGTATGATACAGTGCATGTTTGTGATAACTCAACCCCTGCCACACAACCTTGAGGTGGATTGCAGGGTATTGTGTAGATATAGAAGTGAACGCAATATAGCAAATGGAATGATCTCGAGGATAATTGGGTTGGTTGATAAGGAAAAACATTTGGGGAACAGAGGAAGGTTGCAGAGCAGTGGTTCCCAAAGTGGGCGGTAGCGCCCACTTTGGGTGGGCGGTGCTTAAATCTAGGTGGCGAAATGAAACAAGGAGGCGGCAGGTTGAGTCCTGAATGAACGGCAAGCCCAGGCGATGGTCTATGGTGTCTACCTTCCTCTACCAGGACTTAGGATGCCAGCCGTGGAGGAGGTGAGAATAGGAAAAAGGAGAAATTAAAGGTACAGAGATTGATTGTATTATAACGATGTCTTCCGTTAGTGTCACGGTGATTTTGTTATAACCACTAACGGCGATAGGAAAGAAAGATTGAAAAAAAATAAGTTCGGCACTGCATCTCTCTTATTCTGTCGCTTCTATCAGCTCTGGAGATACAGCAGGGGTCCAAAATAATAACCTCCGTGTCGTTCTGAAACTCACTCGATCTGAATTCTTCAAGAAACCTCACAATAAGCTTAGCGTGTATAGCCTCCGAGTCTCTAACGTCTCCCAAACTAGTCCTCCCTTTAGCTGTGTGACACACTTCGCTCGAAGCAGTTTATTTACGAAGCGTGCGGCTTTCCTTCATAATTGTTTAATTCGCGAATTATCTTTCTCATCAGACTCCTAAAAGCTTACAGTGAAAACAATATGTGGCCTAACATGAGCAAAGTATCATCACACTTTCACATTTTCATCGGAGAGCCTTAATACTATTCGCTTGATAAAAACTAGAATCTTTAATGCAGCGCTGCAAAAGCTATTCCTCAGGTATTTCACTTCACCCTACTACCTTATAATTACCACTCTCACTTTTTAGATGTACTGCTGGTGAGATTTCTTGCGTAAAAAGTGTACTGTAGTCAATTTACTAAGGTTCAGTAAGAGCCCCCACTCGATACACTAACGTTGTTTAGGTCCAATGAGAGAATTTCTAAGTCAGCTTTTGCCATGGCTTTTGGCGGCCAATATTGCGTTTGAATATATTTAACTTTGAAATAAACATATATACCACAAATATGACCTTAGGAAGGTTGAAGTAATTTCTCAGCAACTTTAAATTTAGTTAATTGCGTAATATATCATAATTTTGAGGCAAAACAAAGACCCATATAATTACCGTCTATAAACCTACAATTTAAACAATGAAACAATAACATTATGTGGCAAGATAAAGTGAATACCTTCCAATTCCATATTCAATAATGTTTTTATCTGAACTTAACCACAATGGCGAGAGAAACAAATTTCACACACGAGAGCGCACGAACAAGTACATGCGTTTCCGACTATGTCTGGGTTCCGACTGACTGTGCAACAATAGGCGTGAGCGGAGGACAAGGTTTTGGCTGCCAATTGACGGACTGGTTATTGACCTTGAAGATTAATACGTTTGAAATGATTTTAACTTAATTTGGCGATTTTGACTTTTGACTGGTTTTAGAGTGCAAATACTACTACGTGAGGCAGTTGAAATCTCCGCCGATAATTATTACGCTTTCGTTATCTCTCGAGATAAACGTTGATATTTGAGTTCCTAACTGATACACAATTTTTTTGGGAATCGGGTGGTCTGTAAAATGAACAAATATGTATATTTCCTTTGTTTTGTTGTTTAATAGTACACCACACGCTCTCTATTTCATTGTCGTCTAATGTGAGTGCGGTGCTATTCAAGTTTGATTTAACTGCTAAGAATACCCCGCCGCCAGTCTTATCCGGTCGATCACGTCTGTCGATTTCATGTCACAGTGGAAAAACTTTGCTATGGCTTATATGCTCTGCAAGCCAGCTCTCTGTTCCAATTAGGTACTATATCTGCGTTTTGAAGCATTTGCTCAACTTCGGCACTTCTTTACGCTACGACAATTTACTACCACTAAGTTGATATCTATTTGGCTTGATGTGAATTGATTCGTTCTTTTCTGTGTTTTATTGGTTTGTTCTTATCTTAAGGTGCTAATAAACGAGATTTTCTCAGAAGTTCTCTTGAGTGCGCGTTTTGGAATTATTTTCGCTAAGTAAATTACATTTATTTATTTGAGCTTCCCCAACATTTTCTCTGCAATGACGATCTGCATTACTCTGATCATCTCGGAGGCTGAATTCGGATGTATATTTTAGAGCGTTAATCCAGCTAACGTCTCATGTAAAAAAAAGACAAGCAATTTTTATGTGAATAGCACATAAGATGCATTTGTGTTGGATTGTTTTATGTATTGTTTGGTTAAACAAATGTAAAAGATGAAGATGTATATTTATGCCATGGACATGCCATGGTGACAACCATTAATATAAATATTGGACATGCCCCGTTTACATCATGTACTAGCTTTCTACCCTAGCAACTCGAAAGCCTGTAAAAATTTCCTTGAGTGAACACTAGTTAGCGCTAACCCATGTAAACTTGTTTACAACTCATGAGTTACTAGAGATGAATGATGGTTACCATTTTACTGATGGTTTCCATTGACATTATTAAATTATTAATTTTTAAATATTATTAATGAAATTGTAATAGCATTCGAGTTACTAGCGTAGAAAGCTAGTGATGTGAACGGGGAATAAGATACAGTGGATTGTGGAGAGTGAGTATAAGATGAAAGCTGGTAATAAATTTAATTTTAACAAATACTTGAATATGCCTAATTGTCTCAATATTACAGGGTATAATATGGAGTTGCAGATGTACACGAAACGGAAAGATCTTTCTCGCCGTACCAGACGCTTGAGACCGGGCGGATACTCGCCAATACAATTGCCTGCAGAGCTGACCCTGAAGTATTCCGCCCTCTTCTTGCCCCTTCCCCATATAGCCCTGGGCCCCTCCCCGTGCCTCCAGAAGTCCCCTTTCCACCATTTGAGCGTGAAGCTTCCTCGTGATAATAATTGTGCCTCACGATGCGATAACATGAGCTCATCCACGATGTCCAAAAACGTAACATCACCCGTGGGATGGGGAGGAAAAATGGAGAGATGGAGGGGGATCTAAATTTTTAACAATAAATAAACGCCAGAAATAAAAAACAGATCCTCAAGCATTAACATTAACTAGAGACAGCGATTTCCACTAACTATTTCTTCTCGGTCGTTCCATCAACGTATCTCCATTACGTGACGTCACCCCTGGGTCGCGCGAATTGAAGAATGGTTTCCTCGCGACTGGGCGAGCCAAAACAAATACTTAATGGCAACTTCCGTGTCGTTTAAAATATATAACTTACAATGATTACACGCTGATAATCTATACGTAGATTAGTCGACTAGCACATTTGTTCAACGATTGTTTTTTCCAGCCCGGAAAGGTGACGTTGGCGCCATTTCTATCGCATTAGCGAATCTTTACTTCAATAAATGTAGTTATTTACTAATAGCTCGAGAATAATATGGATTGGTGCCTTCATTTCATTACCATTTTCTTTCCTGAGAGAATTAGCTTCTTGTATCAGTTATTCGAAGTACTGTAATTGGTAATATGGTAGAAAAATAGGATTTTCTGCTGGTTTGTCCATTCTCGGATTCGAATACATGCGACTCTTTACGTTTAATTACTGAAAAATGAGAAAATATTTAAACTTAATGCGTTACTCGAAATGTTTTCCAGGAAACTGCACTAACATAAAATTAAGTGGAACATATTGTATTACCATAAAGTGAAATTATTGTATGGCAAAAAAATCCCAGAATAAAGAATATATAGGGTGATTCATCATCCGGAGATTCGACGGTTTATTATTCAATAACTATGACAGATACAGTAAAAAAAAAGCATTTCAGTACATTATGATACTCTGCAAGTTTTCTTGTTTGCTTCCAAACGAGGAGAGTTTCTTTATTACTTATTGCACTTATTATCCACTTTTTACTGCATCTGATATAGTTATAAAATAATTAACTTTCGAAATCTCGGAGGGAATATGAATCACCTTCTTTGAGGTGGGTTTACACTAGCAAGTTTATTGTACAAGATACTTGCAGCAAGCGACTTATGATGTATAATGCAGGTGTAAATGGATCTTCAAGTCCGCTTGCAAAACTTTAAAATTCTCCGCAAGCCGCTTGCAGAATTTTTGCCGGTGTAAACGGCAACCAATCTGGCTCTGCATTAACTTGTGAAAACTTCTTCGCCAGAGTAAAATCTCACGAAAGCTCTAGCAAAAGAAACTTGCGGAAGTAACTTGCCAGTGTAAACCCAACCTTAGAAGAACAAATCTTCCTCGACATTTGTTTACTGTAGTCACCGACGTGACAGAACAAGAGAGCCGGATGGTAAAAGTAGCGGCATTTGATTTTACGACAGAAAACGCCATCGTTCAGTTGTTAGGCTGACGATGTTAGCCGTCACCATTCTGTCCATATCTAACAGACGGGAGGGCACCTCTCGTTCGTAAAAACGAATTGAAAATATTCTCCGACAAAGAAATAACGTCATTCATAAAAAAAGACGACTAATGAAATGACAGTCGAAAATGGACAGAGCGCGAGCGAACGAGGACTGGGGCCGTGTGGAAAGGGGATTAGGGGGAAGTGAGGACTGAGGAGGAAGAAGAAGGATAAAAAATTAAACGTTTCAATTTTTTTTTTCATTTCATTTTTCAACAGTTCGCGACCTCTCTCTCCTCCTTCCACCCTCATAGCTGGTCACACATCCACGACACAGCTGTATGGTCCCGACGCCGAGACGTTTGAAAGAGCTTCTCAGTTCACCGAGGCGCGTTAGTATGCAACGACAGCCGTCTTCGAGGCGGCGAAGAGACCAGCTGTCGAGAGCATTCCGGAGCCATTAGCGAAGGCTCTCCCCCACAGAGGGTACATGGGTTCGAGCCACAGACGACACCGAGGCGTCGACAGCTCCTGACCACTGGATTATACTCGCAGGTCCGCCAGGTTTCGTGTGCCGAATACTATTGAGTCATGGTTGAAACCGAGAATTTTTTATGTGGAATATTATTTCGTTGGTGGTAAACATAGCAAAATTTAATGTTGGGCTTTAGATTTCCGTGGCGTTCATTTGAACTTATTCTCTCCATTTTCCGGGTCTTCACCACGTCCTCAGACCCGAAGACGCTGGTTGGAACACCAGGGAAACTGTTGTCAAAAGTAACACACGAGGTGAAGACGCGGAAAGTGGAGAGAATAATTACAAAATTTTGACTTTCTACTTTGATATTATTTAATTTTTTTATTGGTTTCGCCACAGTGCAGCAACATCTTCTTCTTGAAAGATTTCAGGCTTTCCCGGCGAATCGTTCAGGTGAATTCTTCTCGAACCGAGTTAATGTCCGTATGATGGCCGACGTTTCGATGGTAGACTTTCCCATCGTCCTCATGGCTGTTGGTGTCTTTTTTTCCTTTCGAATTGGCCAACTTCGGACCACATTGGCTCAACTGTTTTTCTTTTTGTCCTCCCTCTTTTCTCTTATAACAATTTCCCTCTTTTTCTTCCCGTGTTCCCTTTTACTATCTTCTGTCCTCCAGTTCTGCCCAGTCCTCAATTTTTCCTCCCCAAAGTTCCGGAACGCTGCCACTTTGCTTCTGAGTATATTCGTCACTTTTCTTCATGTTCCCCCAAGTAATTCCCATTTCTCTCAGGTCCTTTCACGAAATATGCACCCTTTTTTCATAGAACGTACTTCTAAATCCTACAGGTTTATTTCGTCTCTTTCATTCTCAGCAGTTGACCATAAAATTTAACGCTCCTTTTCCTCCTAGTATCCGTAATTTTTTCTGTATCCAGGTACAGCTTGTGGTTGAGTAGTATCTTCATTAGTTTGATGCTTATTTGATTCATAATGTTTGATGTCTGAAGATGTCTTGAGGCTCAATCATCAGTAGCCATAAATTAAAAGATCAATTAGCTGTAGCTTTAGCCTTTATTCTCGTCTCAGCCAACTACTTTACTTCTCCATCATTGCTTCCTTAGGTATTTAACATCCTCATAATTTGCTTAAAAAATTGAAACCTTAGTCTTTTCCAGGAATATCTTCCACATTCACTTCCCTTTTCATTATTCTTTTCAGAAAGATTTCGGGCCTTTGTTTTTCTGTTCCACTTCGCAGTTTATTTAATAAAAAATCTCTTCATCTTAGCTCTTCGCAGGACTTCTTCATTGGTAAATCTCTCCATACACTTAACTTTAAGTATTCTCATACAACACTTCAGTAATTCTTCTCTACCATTTATCTTCCACTAGACTTTTTAGAAGGCTGCTATGCCCCTGAATATGCCCTATAAATTTGTCCCCTACACTTTTTGCCGGTCGCATTCCATTCTTGGTCTTCCTCGCTTATAATTTCAATTCATTTCTTATCTCATAATGGGTTTCAGGAGGCTGTGCCCTCAAAATGTCCAATAAATTTTCTCCTTCAAATAGTTTTCATCATGCAACCCTTTTCCATACACCTTCGTAGGATTTCTTCTGTGGCGACTCTCTCCAGCAGTTTAATATACTCCATTTTTATATCGCCATACCATATCCAATTTTTTCTATCTTTTTCGCTCTGCGGCTGCCAATCGTTTAACGTTTACTGCCATAAAATAGCATGCTTCAAACATATGAATTTTTAAATTATAAGCTTTGCTGCAGTGTATCGGAATTAAGTGGAAATAAAACATTGATGTAATACCAATCTTGTTGATTTACTTCATACCACGTTAGGACTGTCTTGATTGATCATTCCGCATAGCGCGCTCCCGTCAAATATGTTATGCACTCTCATCTAGCACTGAAACGTTCTTTAACTGTTCTGTTTCCATATTTTTTGTTCCAGTAGCCTCCTCAATCCATTTCTGCCTACAGGAATGTTTATGTCGACGCCCTGAAGCAGCAGTGAGTCAAGAAGGACGTCGACATCCTGACGCCCTCCTCTGTACGTCTAGAAGTGATTGAATTAACGCGGCACGGATACTTACGACGGAATTGAAGAAGTAGTAAGTGCGATATATTTTTTTTACCCCCTAACTAACCAACATGTGCGTCTGGCTTCGAATTGGCACTCGTGTTACTTTATAATGTATTCGGGGAACAACCATTTCCTCCTATAAATAACTTGCACACTTATTCACAAATTATTCCATGAATGGAATTGTATATACATATTTCTATCTCGAAGAGGTCTATAAAAAGTATGGGGGTTCATTCCCTCCCGAACCTTGACCCCTCTCTTAATTTCGCACACTTAGCTCACATCAGCCAGATAGTGTTTTCATATCAACAGAATACGCATGGATGAATTTAGGATCTTCTGTGGTTGCTTTTTTTATCAAAACGTTTCTCCATTTAGACTATTTAGTATTTGATTTTAAAAAATATCGAAGGAAATTTGTACCAATTTAATTGTTTTCCAAATTCGGCATGTTAATTGACAATCTTTTAATTCGTTCAATTATTTTTTTCCTGAAAGTAATTTGAACGCGGGATATCGGTTTCACATACGTTGATAAAATTAGCGGTCTATTACCGCAGGACCCTCCCAACAATAACAATAAATTCTTCACTAAATAGCAGCCACATATTCATCAGTTTATTTCTCACACAACGCCAAATGATCATTAAGAGAGAAGTGTAATCAGACATTCATGAAGCCGATCGCAGGAGAAAAATAGAATCTACACGGAAAATACTGAGCATGCCATCGAGGAGTGATGTTCAAAATCTGGATCCTTCACGGCATTACCCAGCGTGTTACCCGCCTGACGAGATACAAAAGATTAGCGAAATCCACAATAAAAATAATTTGTCTAAACTATGATGCTACAGCACCACAGTAACAACAAATACCTCAGTTAAAATACATGACCATTATTCCAGCGCAGACTTTTTCAAGCTATTTTAAAGATTTTTTCTAAATTTTTCTCACTGAAAACTAGCCTTTTCTAAACAGAGCGGTGACGCTACTTTCACGCTATTAAATGAGTGTCACTCGAACTTTCATCTCCACTAAGAGAGATTAATGACACATTTAATAGCTGTTAATAGGGAAGGGAGCAGACATGGTCACATTTGATGAATAAAATGAAGTATTCAGTTCATAGTTTGATAGAAGAGACTTCAGGGAAGCAATAATTGCTTATTATTAAACAAATTTCTATTTTCAAACATCTTTGCGATAAAATGAAAAAAACAGCATGCATACTCAAAAGTATAAACGTTTTAAGTTCTTTTTTAAAAGACGATCATTAAAGCTTTAATTTTAGTCCCATAATATTTTAGCCATTAAAGTAAAACAATTGACCGACAGGAGGTGGCGGGGAAGGCTCACGGCTGGCTCATGGAGTAAAAACACCTCTACTCCTTGGTTGGGGGTTAATCAGGAGGATTTTTTTGTGCCTCGTCAGCCGGTGAACATGCTGAGCAATGCCGTGAGCCTTCCCCACCACTTCCATTAACCCCTTCCCGTCGAAACCATCCTCAGAAAAATACGCCCTTTCTTGAAAACAATTGACAATTTAGCGGCAGTGTAAAAGATTCTCAATAAAAAAAATGTGTATAGAAGGATTATACCCATGAGCTGAAACTGGAGGTACCTAATAAAAAAATTTTGTGACAACTATAATTTGACGCACATTATCATTCATTTTCAATTCTGTTCATCGTCATTATGCCGGTAAACTTTATATGATCCAAGAATTATGGCAAAATAGGATTATATACATAGATATTTTTATAAACCTGCTTGTTCAGCTAAGCCTCTATGCTCGAACCTAGTACTGTCAACAATATCAACAAGGGTTAAGCTAAACTCTGAATAAGCCGCATCAAATGAATACTACCATAGAGTAAGTAACTTACTATATGATACTACTTACCGATACATTTACGATGCGGTATGGAAATACTTCGATACGAAATGCTGGTACCAAAAATGCTGTTTAACCGCTGAAAAGCATTAGTATTACTTGACTAAATACATGATAATTATACCCCTATCGAATTGACCGATAAATATGCACAACGAACTCATCTAAAACCTTCAAAGTCAAATTGTTTATCCGATCTGGCCGCTGCCTCAAGATCGATAAACATCTTATCAAATCACTACCAAATCAAATATTCCTCATTCGATGGGGCTGCAATATGAATCGCTCGACGCAGTATAGGTTGGCTACAACATAGCGTGATAAGTTTTCGATCATTGTAATATTATAGAGGCGTTCTAAAGAGAAAGTAACTCATCCTATATTATTTATGCCGGTAGATAGCCTACTAGCTGAGAAAACCTTTAAAACTCCCGTCCCATCGTGAAAGCCACGTAACTAATCCTGTGAACGCTATTTCCACACAGTGAAATCACTCCCTAGGTAGAGTCATACAGCATGAAGCCTAACTAATATCACTATCGCCCAGTTTTGCAATGGCTAGTTAACTTTAATCACATAATGAGTTATCCTTTTCGTTAACTTGATGTTAACTAAGAGTTCGGGTTCTATTTATAACATCAGACTGACAATTATTTGATTTGATAGTTATCGATGTTTCGATATCGGAACATATTTTAAGAGGGAAGGGAATTTTAAATACAGCAGTCGAGGAAACAGTGGAGTGAGAAAAGAGAAGAGGAAGAAGGCTGAAAATGAAAGACGAAGTACAGATAAGAAGAAGGTACAAGGAAACCAAGGAAGAGGCCCGGGACAGGACGAATTGGAGACAGCTTAGGTGTTTGGGACCTGCCAGTAGGCAGAATACCAGTTGATCATGAGTTATCGATTGGAGAACGAATAAGCTGTGGTTTTCATACCGATAAAATATTTAACCAGTATTTTTTGTAAAAAACGGACTTATAGGGATGTTCCGCTATAATTTGGGCAAAATAAGATGTACCTATAGAACGAAGTCATATCATGATTAAACTTGACAGGGGCAGGTTTCACTTCGTAGAAGTTCATTATGTTAGTACTCATGATTAATGGAAATACTTAGTACTTTTCCACCAAATGTTTTATTGTACGACGCGTCTCACAGATTTATGGCGTCGTCGGGTAGAGCAAACAAACTTTCTAAATAAAAACAAACAAATCGTCAGGTATAACAAACTTTCTGTACCTGACGATGCCGTAAATCGGCGAAATGCGTCGTACAATAAAAAAAGATGTAGAAAAGTACCAAGTATTTTCATTTATCATGAGTACTATCATATCATAATATTAGGCGAGATATAGTGTGTCCACTCTAGAAGTGAATGAAAAGTGAACATTTTTTCCGCTTTAAAAAATGAGGTAATAATAATCATCGTGCGAGTTGACATTGTTTAAAGAACAAACTCAGCAGATTCCATGATATTTTGACCTAATTTCTCCCATTATTTATTATATCATCTCATTGAAGCCTTACGGAAAATAAAAGCTTTAAAAATTCAACGGAAGACTTGGTTAAATAGATAGTAGCTCAAGTGTGCTAGCAAATTCAGATGCACGTTGATACTACAACCGTTGACCGGATCTCGCCCTTGTAAATTTCATTAAAATTCCGTTGTCCATCACATCACGTTATACTTCATTTGAGCATCCTAGATAGCTCTCGGGACCTTAGGTAGGAGCTTAGTACGACAGGGGTCATCCTTGAACCATTAACTCGTTCATCAACCTTGGATCATTGTTGGGCATTGGCTAGTCCTGGAGATAGAAAGTCCCTTCCACCAAGCCACTCATATCAGAGTAAAATAAAAAGTTTCAGACTTATAAATGTGTTTATTTAAATGTATGAAAATTTAAGTTTGTGTCAATTTACGCATGTGTATGTAATGAACATTTACGTATTTCAAAACAATTACACAAAACACAATCGAATTTTTTCCAAGGGAAAAGCTTACAGTCTAAAGGGCTAAACTGGCAATGATATAACCCACACGTTATCACATCTATGCAGATTAACTCACATAAAATAGCAAACAACCACAAACAACCACATAGTACATAAATGGGGCAAAAATTGAGAAATTGGTTTGAATATTTACGAACTGAAAAATCTAGATCAGAAAAAAAACCACAGGATGCTTATGGAATACTTACGAAAAATCCTTATCTTACTTATTCAGTTGAAATACAATTTATTGTGAGCAAATCCATTGAACGGCTTTGCTTTCAATAAATTTTATTACGAAAAGTACCTGTTTTAATAATGCGTGGTTAACTTAAGCCGTCAGACGACGTAGACTTCATACTGACGTGATTTTAAATTAAGGCTTTATAAATCGACGAAAGTGGATCCATATTAAATATCATACTGAGAAAATATTTAACCAGAGGTTATGAAACCGGGCGTATAAAGTACAAGATATCGTACATTCATGTAGTGCATACGTTACTCCTCCAGTCGTGATACCGCGGCGGCGCTGACACATGGACAGCCGGGCAGAAATAGCACGCCAGAGAGCATTGACAAGTCGTAAATCAACGCGATGGACCATCTTCCACTGGAGCGTATTGCATTTCCGTCGCACCAGCTCTTTTTTTCAATGCCACTCAAGTGGCCGCTTTTTTTTCTCTCAACTGCCCGCTCCAGAGTGCCAAAAACATGAGAGAGGCGACCAAGGCCGCGATAAGACGTACACGCACACACTCTGCTACATTCGCCTTGGAGTGTTACGTATATTTTTTCTTTTTACTTTCCCGAAACCACGGCGACGGAAACAAAGTCTCCCCGTTCATCGCTTGAATCTCAGCGGAAACATTCATTCGAATTAGTTCATTTTATTTAATTATCTTTTTTTTTGGTCTCTCTCTGCTCTCCATGAAAGGTCGCGGTCACTAGGACTTGTTGAGATCCCTACTCCGTGCTAACGCCCACAGAACAAAGGGGGTGATTATTATTCGAGTCGAAAAAACCGGAAGAGTAGAGAGAGAGAGAGAGAGATGGCAGAGGAAAGCATTCCGCTTTCATCTTCCGAAATGATTCCTCCATGGGCGGTAACAGTGAACAAAAACAAGGATGGATGTCGTACGCGGCCGCTAGGAAATTTAAAGGCGACACTCTTGGTCGCGCGGCTCAAGTCTGAAGAAAGCGAAAGCATCAATCTATTTAATTCTGTGTTTGTTGGTGTGATTGAAGGCGGTTGAATTGTCGAATTCATTCTTTCGAATGACAGAGCGTCAATGTTGATGCAGAATCCTTTACGTTTTTAGATTTACTCTGGTCGCGCGGCTGCAGTCTAAGAAAGTACATATAAGCATCAATCTCGATTAATTCTGGGTTTTTTGGCGTGATTGAGGGCGGCTAGATTGTCAAAATAACTCTTTCGAAAGACAGTTGTTGCGGAATCCTATACTTTTCAAGATTTACTATGGTCGTGCGGTTTCTGCCCAAGAAAGTACATATACGCGTCAATCTCCATGAAGTCTGTGTTTATTGGCTTGATTAAGGGTGGCTGGATTGTCGAATTAATTCTTTCGAATGTCAGTGTGCCAATGCTTATGCTGTTTCCTATACTTTTGAAGATCTAACGCCCTTTAGAAGCTAGGTATTTAACCTGTTTCCACCGTTTTGTAGAGAAAATACAATTTCCTTCTGAATTGTAACATCGAGATTTTAGATAGCAATATTGGTAGAATATCAATTATGATGCTATTTCCTACACTGTTAGGATTACCACCTTCCTGCGGCCAGTTTTAAAGCCGCGCTCAGTGTTTTGGTTAATGATTAGAGTAAAGAATACGGTATTTCATTATTACATTTACCGATGAAATGCCAAACTGATTTTCCTATAATTTCATGCCATCGATCATGTTATTTCCTTCCCTTTTTAGAAGAATGAACCACAATCTAATTACAGTTGCGTCTATGTTATAATATTAGTGATACTTATTTTTTTGAGTCCTCCACCATGGAAGTACCCAGGGAGGGGCAGCCAACATAGTACATGGAAGTACCCTTACCGTAGAAGCTCAAAAATAAAACAGAAACGTAAAGAGAATAAATTGACTTTTAAAGAATAGCGTCAAATGGAGCTTCCCGTTGGAGCAGGAACGGCTAGATTCTCAGCAGAAGACAAAATCGTAACCTAACTTTGTATACTTTAGTACCTAAGACAGATTTAACAAACTTAGGAGAAACGTACGGGATGACGTAGCTTGAGGACTTATAACAGAATTCTTGATGCTTAAAGGTTTCATGTTTTGGGATTGAAGGCATTCTATGGCAAAGTTTAGATATATACTCAAACTTAATTTTAATCAAATTTTAATTTTTTAATAATATTTTAATCAAACAAAGCATTTAATGAAATACAATAGTTCCAATAAAAATTGCATACTTTTGCATTTCTATCATTTTTTGATCACGTAAAAAAATGACATGGAAAAATAACATTAGATCCTTCAAGCGCGCAGGGAACGCTTCGATTTTGTGTGCAAAATGTACGCGGGAGACTCAATACAAATTAAGATTTATTCAATTAAAAAATGAATAACCAAATATAAAATAATAGAAGAATATCTTGGCTTGGGGTTATGTGGGTATCACTGGGTCCATGGGCCCAGGGAGCCCCCCGCCCGGTTCTCCCACCGTTAAATCTGCCACTGCTCTGTGGTGCTCTCTCGTTCCAAGAGGGGAGCGTGAATACAGCCCAAAGATGGTGGCACCCCGCATCACGCTGGCCGACGTCCTCATCCCGCTAATAATCTTCGGGTTCCTGGCGACGGAGGTGCAGGCGGCCGTCCGGAGGGTTCCTGGCGGCGCGGGGGCAGGCAGGAGGCGGATAATGACCACGCCCGCACCCCACAGACCAACGCCGGGACCCCTTGGACCCCTGGTGGCCCCCCAGCCGGCAGGACCCAACCAGACCATCCGCCGCCGGGTACCCATCCTGCCACCGGCTGAGCGCTGGGACAAGATTGCGCGACAGCAGGGGTGAGTACAGCGGATACACGCGTCCAAAACAGGGATGCTATGAAGGAATATGCTTCATTGTAAGGAAAAAGATCTCATCTTTCCAGTGGTCCCAAAAGATCAGCCACTTATCCCACTAATTAACACGAGATTTTCCAAAAAATGGAAACAGATTTCCATTGGAATTTGGTATAGCTCGGCCAACCAAAAATTTAAGTGTGTAGTTGATGTGATTTCTCAGTTATGTTTAAAGAATAAATACCTATATTAATCACAGCAATATCTTCATGAAAACCTTGGGTTGCGAAAGAGTTTCCAGCGTACGGCGAGAAACAAGTTATATTAAAAGTTAAAAATATGCATATTAACCATAGGATTTGGTACGGCTCGACGCTCCAAAAATGTAAGTACAAGAGTCAGTTACTGATTTGGTATTTATTTCATTACGAAGGAACTTTTTCCGAAATTAACATTACTGTACTTATTTAATGCCTCTTACAACTGCTTGAGTTGAAAAAATAAAATTCTAATATGGTCTCTATTATTTCTGGAGAAAAATCTCGCTCAAACTATCAACATAGGATTCCGGGAATCCAAAGATCCGGAACGCGATACCAGTTTCGTTTCATGATTCGTATTTTTGACCAGAAAGTAGCTTGACTGCGTTTACGGCATTCACAATATTTGCCACAGAATTCCTTTTTAACAAAAAGGTGCATTTTTGCAGCATCCTTTATTGGCGAGCTCACAATTTACACGCATGGTTTTGGATTGATGGGGTCCCTTCCTCTACCAAACATCAATAAAATTTAGGAAGAGCAAGCACTGATTTTCCTGAGTTGTCCACTGATTCATATTAATTAGCTTCGTTTTCTAACGAATATTTGAGCAATGACCTCAAGAATCTTTTTTCGATACTCGATCGATTTCTTCGGATTACATAATCCCTTCAAGTTTCAAAGCGTGCTTGAAACGGTACGATACAAGCTATATTAGGAAACTAAAAACTAACTGGAGACTTGAAACTATTTAACTGTCACGCAGTCTCCCTGACCGAGTTTTTCTTCGCTTGTGGAATGCTAATCGAGTATCCAAAATAATCTCTCTTAGAGCTGTATCCGAAATTCCTCTGTTATGGCAACTAAAGAAGTAAGCGGCACAACCACAAATTCATTATCATTCCGGTGAATTAAAACAGCTTTTAACGACAGACAGTCTCTTCGATTCGTCTTCTAATTCAGAAAGTCACATAAAGGACCCTAACCAAAAACAAAAGGAAAGGGAATACGACCGTGGAATTCAATGACTCCGCTGGACTCCAAGGGAGAAAGATGAGAACACATTAGTACAGCGGTTCGTTATATTTTCCGACTTTCGTACCCCTTGATAACCTATTTGTAGCCTTGATAGCCTATACACTGTACTATATGTAATTGTGGAGTAATAAATATATTATATTATTATTTCCTCCTGTCGTACCCCCTGGTACCCCAAGTGATGATGCTTGCTACACTACCGCTATTATTTAACTCTTCTCGCCCATCCTTACACCACTAGCGCCTAACTTCTTTGGTTGGTGTACCACAGGTTGGGAACCGCTGAATTAGAAGATTCTGAGGAGTGGATTAAGAAAACGATAGAAAAAATACGCGCCGGGTCAGCCAATGCCCCTAACAAAAATGTCGTCGGTGCACAAGTCTACTCGACATGATACAGTACCTGATGATGTCGCCTTTGCGATGAAACCAGTCGACAACTTAAGCGATTGATCCATCATGAATTTTCACGAAGTTGAACCCTGGTTGAGCCTGAAAATATCGAGCTCAAATAAGTTCCATAAATTGCAGGAGAGAACAAAAAGGTGTTCGCAGAAATTCAGTAGCCACATAAATTATGAATGGAGGGAGTCACAAGAGGAAACGGGATGCTCATATCTATGAGATGGTAGGAAATATGTCAGGCAAGCGGAGAATAGGAAGGAAAAAGATAGGTCTTTCAAACGAAATGATGGCTGTAATAAGCCCCGCTGAGCTGAATAAGGGAACAGTAAGACATTATTCTTCTATATCCTCAGCCCACAGGGTTGGTGGGTAATATGAGTCACCTCCTTATAAGTGGTTCTCCGTTTAGTGCCAATCTCCTCACACGCAGGAACGTTCCTGATTCACGTCATCCATTAATTCTCTTCGGGGTCTTCCGCTTCTCTCTTTTGCACTCATTCTTCTCTCTATGGAATTTACGATCCTATCCGAATGCTTTATCCGGTGTCTCACTAGCCTGGTTCATCTATTTTCTATTGCTTCTAACAACTGATACTTTTCCTGCACTATTTTCCAGTACCTCCTTAAGGATTACATTGCTTGTACAGGGTATTTTTAGCATTCGGCGCCAGCACCACATTTCAAAAGTAAAAATTACCTTTGTTTTTTCCCCTAAAAACCTTAGAAAAGTACAACTTGCTGAACCGATACGCTCAGAATATAGGTTTTGATGGAACATTTCATCTCATCAGTGCTGATTCCTTTGAACATTAATATCCTGCTTGTCGTATGAAGCTATTGTTTGGCTTCCGCTGCGTACGGTAATATGAGCAACAAAAAAGCGGAAGGTTAGAATCAGGGATGCGATCCGGCACAGAACTTTACTCTTTAGAAAACGTTTCGCATATTTTTCGTATCTTGTACTGTTTACTATAGTGAGGCAGGAAACCGAAAAATATCTTAACTTTTAGTACAGTTTCGTTTAGAATCGCATCCTTGGTTAGAATTAGTTTTTCCGTTCATCAAGAACCTTTGATCGGTAGACTACCGTAGTACTGTGGCTGGCCTTCACGCCTACTATACTCAAATTGAGGAAAACACAAGCATAAGAAACGTCATCTCTCTTTTTCATTCACTGAGCACTGCTGACGATCTAATATCCCCATCCACTTCCCCCCACAGCGATTCACATAGAAAACAGCCAGGGTAGACCAGGGGCGGATTAAGGTCGTTGTTTTGGGGGGGGCGGTTCACTACTTCCCGCGGCGCCTGGGGGGTATGCAATACATCTCAACTAAATAGAAGTCCGAGTGGACTTCCCTCGGAAAATTAAAATAAATGAAGCGCTTGGAACGTAGTTTTGATGTGGCTATATTATATAGGTATAAGAGATGTGATAAATTATTGAGTAAATCTATCTAATCAAACTTGAAAAACGTAAAAAAACAATGTAAAGAATGCCATTCTTGTGAAGAAGTGAAGTGTCTTCCGGGTTTTACACCGCGTTAGTCCATGTTTCCTCGGACGACAGTTTCGGCGGCGTTTCAGTCGGCTTTTCAGGTCGGTGAAGTGAAGGTGCAGCTATTTATCGTCTCATATATCTCACCCGTTGGAGTCAGGTCTAACGCATGAGATATATAAGACGACGAATTGCTGCGCCTTCACTTCACCGACCAGAAGACGCCGACTACAACGCCTACTAAACTGTCGTCCAAGGAAACATAGACCAACGCGGTCCAAAACGCGGAAGACTTGCATCTTCCCATCCATCAACCCGCGGCAGCCTACACAAGGATTTCGAACTCCTTGAAATAAATCTTCTTTAATGCCGTTCAATATGAAAATTGGTTGGAATGAAATAAAAAGATAAGCACATATTCAGAAAAAACTATTTTCCTTTAATATTTTTATAATTTTTTATAATACCTAGCAACGAAAACGCTGTAGTGCTCGGAAGTTACCGTCATTCGTCAAGGGCTCTTCCAATGATAATGCACCGTCGCGTCGTCCCGATGACCTCTGAATGGTATGTTCTGACGGCCAAGAAAAATCACATTTTTAAGTATCAGCTTCAGATTTCCTCTATTTTCCTTGATTTTATCCCTTATGTAGCCGTCCAGTTGGCTTGTGTTTTGATTTTCAGGTTTTTTGTATTTTTCCAGAAAATTCAGGTCCAACTGGGCACCTTTGTGATAGACTGTGTGTTGGTGGTTTTCCAGATCATCTAGTTTCCCTAGCAGTTTTGAAAACTTTAACGGCTCTGTAACGAGCGATTTTACCATAAAATTTGTACCGCAAGCTGCCGTTGATTGGGAATAAAAGGGCAATACCTACAGAAACGTCCATTCATTGAGGGAGAAACCACAAGCCAAGGGTACTTTTCAAGATGTTCTATCCTCACGTAACGACGCTCTTCCGCGGTTCCCTTCCTATGAGTTGAAAAGGGATACTTGTAGTGGTTTGTGGATGTCCAAGGGCTTTCCAAAAGTTCTGCTATTTTCCTATCATCAGGTATTTCCTTTCCTGGTACAATGAAGAGATCTACATCACAGTTGAAATTTTCAGCCAAAGAAAGTGAAGAAATTGAAGCTTCAGTCGATGTTTCGTGGCTACGTGGAGGGGATTGTAAAAGGACCATGGACTCAGCCTGAGTCTCATTGTCAGTTGTGCAGCATGAAGGCATGGTGTTAACAAATTGTCTATTGAAGTAAGATTTGGTGCTTTCCCGGCGTATTAACTTGGTGAAGCTTTCTCGGGATTCCAACCGGGCGATGGTCTCCATGTAGGCCGACGTTTCGATGTCTGACTCAGTCATCGTAATCAGGGCTGATGAAAGGAAAAATCCTTTCATCAGCCCTGATGACGATGACTGAGTCAGACATCGAAACGTCGGCCTACATGGAGACCATCACCCGGTTGGAAACCCGAGAAAGCTTCACCAAATTGTCTATTTCCTCCTGCTGCTTCTGGCGTATTTTGTTTTTGGACGCGAGAGAAACAGCTTCGAAGGTCCGTAGAGGCACTATTATTTTTCCGCTTTGTACCAGGCCTACTAGAAGAAGACGCCTGTAAACAAAAGTAAACCTTAGCTATTCCTTCTGCGACGAGTTGCAAAAACATTATAAGCATATATTTTTCTCACCCTATAGCGTAATACTTGAAAATTATTTTGTTTACTTAGAGATTCCTCAATTTTACTGCTATCAAAAGGAGAGGGGACAAAACTACGGTGGGTGAACCTCTTACAGCATTTCTATGATAACACAATGAAAATGAAAGTCCAGTAAATAGGTGGGTGTTCAATTCCTTGATCAAAAAGCTGATAAATAGCAATGAAGGATAATGTGGGCCCGAGCTTGAAGCCGGCCACCGACCCTAATGGCGAGCGCGAGAAAGCGCAAATAAGTTATGTCGTTGTAATTAACCGACTGAACCTACCATCTCTGGCTGAAAGGTTGATCTGTACGTCAGGTATATCACAGAATAAAGGACGCAGGGTCCTAAACATGTGAAGAACTCTTGAACTTGTCACTCACTACAACTGAAACAATACACTTGCTAGAGCCGGGCAACTGACATGTCGCGACGGGCACGAGAGCAGAGGGTGTCGCATAGTAGGCAATGCTGAAGGAGGACGTGAAGACTGTATTCCCCTCTCGCAGACGCACTACGGCTCAACTGCCCAAATTCGCGGCACTATTCTCTGCATACATAGTAAATAGGTGTATATAGGTCTGCATACATAGTATAATATCTTATAAATATTCCGTTACGGCACCGAAGCTTTCACACCACTGTTCATCAAAAGGCCTAATAAAGTACAATTGCGAACATCGAGGATACTGTGTCTGTTTAGACAAGTGGCTTTTAGATATTTTCCAATTATCTTTAAACATTGTGTACTGATCTGGGAAATAAAAACTTGCATTGGAGAACCACCTTAATGATTACCATCTTTTCTATTTTCCCGGGAATTACGGGGGGCGGCCGCACCCCCCTTAATCCGCCCCTGGGGTAGACCGGGTAGACTACTATAGTTCCTAACCCATCGCCCAATGACGTTTCCTGGACAAACTGAAGTTCTCCTGGGGTACAAACAGAGGTTTGAAGCTGAGGCATTCTAACAATAAGCTAGCGCTCCATCCTCCAGGAAAATGGTTCCCAAATTATGGTATGTATGCCTTCAGGATTACACACTTGTGAAAGAGAGGTACCTACGCAAAAATAGCAGAGTAGGGTATGTATTGAATACGTCGCCGGTTCCAGAAAGTAGGGAGCACCTTCGAGGGGAACAGGCATACAAGGGGTACAGTAGTAATAAAAGGCTGTGATTGAAGCTTTAACTAGTTAAAATTATTTTACTTTAATTAAGTGATTTATTGCAAGGTTGATTTTTTAATGACTTCCATCTATACCAGAGAAATCTAATTTATACTTTGACCCAGCATTGCCGCAACTGATTTGTCACCGAATTTTTCACGGAATTTTATATCATAAAACGAATCAAAATGTCATAATAGAGTGTACTGGCACAATCATAAGGAATTGCATATTATTTTACCAAGGTATAGTTTACTTACTACTTAATTTGGCATTATAACATTAACTATACCAAAGAGGCCACTTCTGTAGACAGGTGACAAGGGTCATACATCCTGCGGTAGCCTCTATTTTCCCTATAAAAGAACCGCAAAACGTAATCCTCTCATGTTTCATCCATTGAAACAGCAAATATATAAAATAAGCCGTAAATGTCAGTTCCTCATGCAAATGAATTCGTGTCCAATGCTAGAACTTACTACGTCCAGATTCCGGTTCATAAAAAAGGACCAATTCTTAGACATGTTTCCGGATACATCAGGAAAAAGAAAATTAAACTACCATTCTACGGAGTACCCAACATTACAATCTGAATCGAAGAAAAGTACCACAGAGCGGCCATATAGATATACCGTAAAATTCAGTTTTCACAATAATTCAATTACAATTAGGCCTCCGACGGCGGCGTACCTACCTATTCGGCATGGACCATATTGTAAAAAAAACATAAATGCTACAACTTTCCAGGTGCGGATTCCCATTTTTTCATAAAGACATAATGCTTGCGTTACGGTGTCATGAAAAAACAACCTGTGACAAATACGTAGCACAGAATGGCAAAACGAAAAAAAATGGCAATAATACAGATATTTCCATGAGATGTTGCTTCATCAGTTGTTCCGTCGTCGGTGCGAAAACAAAATTTTGCGGAGGAAGAGCCATTTCGCCACACTTCACCTCTGTTTCTCAAGCTATATGATTCAAATAGTTATGAATTACAATGACAAACTCAGCGAGGATGGCGAGACAGTTTCCCTTGGGAAATTTACATGATCGCACAGACCAAAAAACAATTTACTAGGAAGTTATTGTGCATTTAAAAAGAAGCATTTATATATCGGGGGAAATACTTCATTCCTGAAATTGCTCGACCGTCTCCACCGATCCCGAAGTTCATATCACTCACCAAAGAATCTTAATGTTCTTAAATCATGACTGGCAACATGTAGGTAACAAATAGGCTCGACTTAGGCCCGCTGACTATAACGAGCATATCAGGCAATCCCGACGTCTTTTCCACTTCCCAAATGGAGAAGGAAACGGATTTACGCTGCAGATGCCCTGAATAACTAATGAAATATGTCTGACCCAACTCCCTAAAGCTCCCGCCAAGGACAGACACTAAAAACGCGATATAAAAACGCCAATGCCAATAAAAAATGATAGGAAGATGGGCGTTCTATTTTTAGTGTATCTCGGCGAGGTCAGTTAAGTCGGCAGAAAACAAAGAATATTTACGCGACTTGTGATTCAGAGACTAGGATAACGTATGGTCGAAATCGAAAAAGTAATATCAGCCGCTTGTGGAAAATAAGTTGTTTTAACCCTATTAAGCTATGATGAAGGCCATAAGAATTGAAAATTATCCGTTTATACCTCGATAATTAACCAATATGAAAATTTCCGCAGGATCAAGCAGAGTGAACACTGTCAACAAGGCTTCTGCGATAAAATCTTGTTAACAAGTAATGGATAACTAGGTGTTAACAAATTATTTAATGGCATGTGAATACGGCCACATTCTTCATGTCGCTTGAGGAATAGCATGCCCCATCATAGCAAAAAATGGGATTATTATGGTTCTGGAAGGCGCTAGGGCTATTAAGACTAGCTTCGATAACTGTTCAAGGATATAGATAATACCGTGACATTTAAAGAGTAGTATTCGATGTAATGCTTGTATTACCGGAACTATTTTGATTTTCAAAAAAATTCACTTTCTCCCAAACAATCGATCGAAATCGGGAAGCACGCTGTCGGTACAGGCAAGATGCTCTATAAGCTGAGGATTTCCGGAAATTAAGCCATGATGTAAACAGTAAATTACCGTATTATCTCATAATTATTAGGTTCTACGCCCGCGTATGTTGTTTAGGAAAACAAAATTTTCACCAGCTGTCTTAGGAAAAGGATTAAACGGGTCTTGACCTCTTGAACGGGTCGAGGACGCCAGCAGGACAGCTGGCGAAACTTTTGTCCTTCCAACAAGTCTGAGCTACGCCGCGGATACCTTCATCTTCTTGAAGTACGCGAGTCGCCTTTTTTTAACTGGAAATCAATTCTGATCTTCGGAGGTGGATTCCGTCATTCTACCAACGTACGCGTCCCAGTATCTTCTCCGCTCCCTTGACCATCTGACGACGTCATTTATGTTTGCCTGCTGCCATAACTCGATGTTTCTTTTTCTACCCAAAATTGTGTTTCCCGTTATCATTCTTATCGTCCGCATTTCTGTTGCTTCAATAATCATATAGTATGCATTATTTCAGCTTTCGTTTCTGCACCGTATGTCATCATGGGTATGAGACTTGTTTCTAATATGCGCTATCTGCATTCCGTGCCTATAATGTTAATTTTATAGATAAATTGAAGTCCCCTGAGACTGGAGCAGCCTCATTCACTGTATTAATTCCTTCGTTTTGTAGGTTTCCGTGACTATAGATTTTACTTCCCAGTTAGTTCAGACGAATTGCTCAATTGGTGCACCGTCAACGGTTAATTTACAACGCAGAGGTACTTAAAAATTGGTCATGGATTTAGTTTAGGAAATAATCCTGGTAGCAGTGCTTTTAAAGGCAAAGAAAAGGCGTTGTCGATCATCCTTATTCCCACCAATCTAAACGGCATCGTCTGAATTACATATGATTTTCATCTGATGGTTGTCAAGTAAGTACGCGTTTGCAGTGAATTTAATATGTCATTTTAATTCATCCATCTAAATATCAACGGAAACCTGCGAACGTCTATTTCCGAAATTCCGAAAGAATTAATGGTCCAAGAAATAGATAAAAAAATAGCGATTTCAGGGATGTAATTGAGGAATGGATGGACCTATTTTACGCTGTAGGGGGGATGAAAGAAGATCCCCCGATATGTTTCCAACTCGAGATTCGGTGTCTTTTCGGAGCTACGTGGGTCCAAAGTTGGGCAAAACACATTTTTATTCTACAAGCCAATATAAGATTTATAGTGAATTAAAAGCATAAGATACTTGTAGGGAATTCAAATACCATTAATCTGAGTTGTAATAAGTTTGATTTGATTAATTTTCTATAGCAAAATTAACATAAAAACCGTCCAAAACGGCCATTTTTTAAATGAATTATTTATCACAAAAGCAATTTTTTAATGTTTTGGTCATTTTAAAAGGTAGCTTATCAATCGAGAGCTTTTAAAGGTCAATCGGTTTATTTGTTGCTGAGATATTTTAATTTGTTCATCCCAAGACGCAAAATTCTGAAATCCATTACGTTTTTGTTTATTAACTTTTCGGGTCAATTAACAATGGATTTTCTTATGGAAGAGTTATATTTTTAATTGTTAATAAAAATCAATGAAAAAGTTAAATATCAACTTCTTAATTAATGCTTCAAAAAAGGGGGCACATTTTTGTTATAAACAATTAGATCCACAGCTGTGTTCGTAGATAGTAAGACTTCCTAACTCGGATAAATCGAAGGCTGGCTTCAAAACAAAGATTTAAGAAAAAGAAAATTACCCTACGACCCATAGGACCGAAGTTAATAACTTGTTTTTTTAATCGCAGCCGCTTTGTTTATAACAATTAAGAAACGAATTCAACTGCATTAGGTAGTCAAAGACTCATATTTTCAAAAGACAAATTGTTTTTCAAAAAAGAGCTTTCTAGTTACTTAAAATACCGTATAAAGTGGAGCGTACTCAGAGCGACCGTAGCGGTGGTAGGGATAGCCGACGAGAGACTCGCGCGCGAGACAAAAACTGAAAACGCAACTTCAAATCGGCGCCGCGGCGCGCGAAAACATTCGCCATATCTCCGTGAAAACTCAACCCTTTTCGAAGTTTTTTTGAAATCTGAGACATCTTGAAAAATTATTAGCAACCACATTAAATTTTTCAAGTTTTTCACTTTTGCTTACAAAAAATAAGTATTAACTTTTAAAAAGTTACTAATATTTACTGCGTGCATCGATTTGTTCATATTTAGTTTTGTTTTGTGTGATTTACTATAAACCAAATCATAAGTTTTCATGCCATGTTGCTAAAAAGAAAAAAATACATTAAATATTTAATGAATTAAATTAAAATTAATATTCTAAGAAGATCTTATTTCATACCTATCGTTTAGTAAAATAACTTTCCGCAAGTGTTAAACAAAACTAAATATGAAAAACATCGATGCGCGCAGTGAATAGGCATTAGTAATTTTTTTAAGTAAATAAAAATATTTCTCTTTTCGGGTTTCCACCCGGGTGATGTTTTCCCGATGACGAAAAGAAATTCTCTTTTCTAAACGTCGGCAGACATGGAAAATATCTCTCGGTGGGAAGAGTTCACTTCCGTCATTCGAATTTCCGGCCGCGTCGCCACTCAACCCGGCCACTTTTTTCCCACCCACGCCACTGACCCCGCTCCCCCCCCCCCCGATTATACACCACTGCGGCCCCACCTTGAGATCATGACGACCTTTTCAATAACGTACGCGACCCCGCGTCTTCGGATCGAGGCCAAACGGGTTAAGTCGCGCCGAGGCAACGTCCGCTCGCGAGGGAGCCTCCGTCCATCCACTGTCTTGTACGAGCGACCTCCCCTTGGCTTCGGTGTCGGCCCAGTAAGTCTTCCAAGCGCCCACACACACACTCGTCTCATGAGAGGGCATTGGTCACTCAATGGGCCTCCTTATGAAAACTCCACGCAGCCGCGCCAGGAAGAGGAAAAAAAGAGGCAGTAGATCTCTCGAGAGTCCGATATCTCGCCACTGCCTACGGCGATTGACGAATGGCGAAGATGGAAATGGCGGAAAATGCACTTCCCTTGTCTGCTTTTCGTCCCTTGTATTTGCCGCTTCACTTTAGCTTCTCTTCAGGAAGACGCACAAAGTGATGCTCTCATAGACATACAAAAATAGACAAGCAGCCGGCGATGCACATTGATTGCCAATCAAGGGATTGAATGTCAAAACCGCCTGCGCGAATCCCTCGCCGCATGAGATTGAAGCGACACGCAAATAGTCCGCGAATAGCTTGACAATCTGTCCTCTCGAGTTCAATCCCGGAAGCCATTACTTTAATCGAACCAACCAATTTTAGTGTATTAAAAATCGTCCGCTGGAATACTCATTTCCACATTGCACCACTTGCATGAATAGCTCGCTGCAGGAGAATGGAGCGACACGCAAATAGTATCACTATCTGCTAAAAAAATTACCATAATTAGTGAATACAATAATCATAAAAAATATTATATAATATTAACGATAATTTTATAAGGGGTGATCTACTGGTTAAGGTAGGCTGATTGTGAGATAGAAGCAGGGATATTCCAATCAAATTCCGCCGCAGGCCTGTGTCTTCTACCTATATTTTGTTCTTTTGCTCAGCATGCACTCTACTTTATCCCATTTCTAAAGTGTATTCGTTTTCTTCCCCTTCCCTGCTTACACAAAATCCTACCCTCTATCATGGTCTTCGGTATCCCTTTCTCTCATGACCTGCTCCAACAATCTACTCTACCTCCTCCTAATCTCCTCCAGTCGCTTTCTTAAATACCCAAGGATTATGATTTAAAGGTGTAAAATAATCTAAAAAAATTATGGCTCAACAGATATGCAGTAGAACATACGATTGGAAGTTAAGCAAGTATCAGTAGTCTCATTCACTGAGAGGTGTGTTGTTGATTTTTTGCTTGGAGGAGGGATTTGAGCTAAGGAGGCCTAGAATGAGTGGACACCAGCAGTGCTGGATTACTATTAAGGCAAAGTAGGCAGTTGCCTATGGGCCCTGAGGCATTGGGGGCCCCTGAGGGGCTCAGAGAATGTTTTCCTCTTTCTTCTCTTATGACTTGTTTATTAACGAGGGGCCCCATTGCCTGTACTGCCTACAGGCCCCCCAGTGTGTTAATCCACCACTGGACACCAGTAAAATGTATAAGAATTAATGATAGCATTGAATGTCCTAAATAGAAGACAAGGCCAGAGGATAAAGCCTGTTCATTTTTACAGTGGTACTGAGAATACAGCAAAAAGTTCAATACACATATACAGTGGATTTCATTCAGAAGTCAAGGTGCGAGTATGCAACACAGCCCTGGATGTGCTCAAGATTGGGAGCAGGGTTTCTGCATTTTCTGCCCCATATGTAATTTAGAACTCTCTCATGGATACTTCAGACTTTCTACACATGTATTCTAAATATAGCCAAACAAATTAAGGAAATATCTTGGTATCTATCTAATATTCAGTTTTAAAACACAGATCTTTATAAGCTGAAGAAATATTTTCAGAGAACAAATATGTAATGAAGTCTAATTTGGAATGAGTAAAATCAATAATAATTAACGAATGTATTATATGAGCTGTCTGCTATGCTAATGCAAAAAACTAAAGTTTCCCAAAGATAATAGTGCAGCTGACAGAAATTCAGCCGATCCATAAGCACATCCAATGCTGTTTGAGGAAGGGAATTACGTGACTGAAGAATGGTGGCCTTTGGTCAAATGATATGATCATGAAAAAATTGTTTACTTTTCATTTCTTTCTAAGCCAAATCAGTATATTTCAACTGTGCAATTATATTGGATGGACTCTACATTATGTTCGTAACAACACTTGAGGTATTTTTCAGATCTACTACCGAGGTAAAAAAGTCAAATTCTTTCATTAAAAGAACTTTTTTTAAACTAGTTAACTCTTATGAATTGGATGCACCAACAGAAGATTCTAATCCTGATTTTGGCTTTTTTTAATTATTAAGTATGTATGTAATTTTTAATTTCATGCAAGACCACACACCTGTCCTCGAGAGGAAATTGTAGATGACCCAGAAATCCATTATCACAGAGCATGGACAGGTGGAGGTCTGTGTGGACAGCAAACGTGAGTTCAAATTTTATACATGAAGTCACTTTATAATATGAAACTGCAATAATTTATACATGGGACACTGAGTAAATGAATTTCTTCCTTTTTCATAATAATTTGGTTAAACATAATTATGACAAATATTTCAGAATAAATCTAAAGTACACCCCTACAAGGCTTTCTGGATGTTTGCTCATTTCAAGCTAATTCATAAATCCAATTGAAAAAAGTACTCAATCACAAATACATTTTTCAGGGCGGTCAAAATAGATTGCTGTTTTGGATATGGAAGAATGCCAGGAGCAACAGGATGCCCATTGGGTAATATTAAAAAAAATACTATCATGCATTAAATTATAAACCAGTGGAAAAAACTCTTGAAAAGGAGAGGCATAATATACACGTCATATATGTTCGCTTGACCTAATTACAGCTAACAGGTAAAACATTCAATTAAAATGAAGTTTTATAGCTAATTTCTCCAGGGTTTTCCAATTGTCTCTCTTCATTAAGCCAGTAAGAGAATGGGCAACAAGGTATATTCTTATTTATCATGAAATTGGATCTGTTTACGAGGGAGAGGTGAAAAGTTCTCGGGCTGGCAATGAAAGACTTATTTTTATGCCAAAAATGCATTTATTTTTCTACATAGTCCCCCTTTAGGTCAATGCACTTTGTCCAATGATTTTCAAATCAGTATATTACATGACGGAAGTGCGCTTCTGGAAGGTCTGCAAAATAACCATCTACGGCTGCAATAACATCTTCCTTAGTCTCAAAATGTTTTCCAGCAACAATTTTTTTATCTATGGGAATAGGTGGAAGTCAGAGGGTGCCAAATCTGGTGAATAGGGTGAATGTATCAACAATTCATGCATCAAATCCCTCAGTTTTCCCATTGCCAAAGCACCTTTGTGGGCAGGTGCATTGTCCTGGTGAAAGATGATTTTTTTCTCTTACAATCCAGGCCTCTTCTCTCGAATTTTCTCATCCGGTTGGTCTAGAAAGCTTGCGTAACATTCGCCATTTATTTTGTTACCACTTGCAAGGTTATTAATAAGAAGAATCCCTTTTGCATCCTAGAAAACACTAGCCATCACCTTTCTGGCAGATGAAATCGACTTTGCCTTTTTTGGGGCAAGTCCCCCGGCTTCCACCCACTGCTTCGATAGCTATTTAGTTTCTGGCGAGTAGTGGTGGACCTATGTCTCATCGGCAGTAAAAAATTAGCTAACACAATCAGTTTGACTCTTTTGAAAACCGTCCAAGCATTGCTGAGAAATTAGTTTTAGCACTAGTTTTTTGTTAGCATTCAACAAATGCGGCACTCAACTTGCACAAAGCTTTTTCATATTTAATTCTTCATGAAAAATGTACCCTACTCTTTCTTCTGATATGCTTATGGCATCAGCCATTTCATACATCTTTAATCCCCGATCGTCCAATACCATATTGTGCACTTTCTTGATTCATTTTCATTTGTGGTTACAGTTTTGGGACGTCCTTCACTCATATCATCTTTAAGATAAGTTCAGCCACGTTTAAATTCTGCCGCTCATTTCTTAACTGTCGAAAATGAAGGAGCAGACTCCTCATAAGCCTTCACCAACTTTGGATGAATTTCCGTTGGCGATAAACCATCCAAAACTAAGAATTTTATGACAGAGTGATACTCCAGTTTATCCATTTTAACGAAACACACACAACACGTTTACTTCGAAAAGGCGTGTCTACAATACTATGTGGAAGCTTAAATTGAAACTTGACTTACTTACATTGTTGAGAGATATATGCACGAACATAACAAAACCAAAATTTCATTTTTAGTAACGCCATCTATATGTAAGGCCGAGAACTTTTCACCTCGCCCTCGTAGTGATCAATCAAACTAACTCTGCATGTTTCAGTGTTTAGAAATAGTTGTACTAAGTGCACTATATATGTATTAATAAACATTTGGTGGCCAAATTAGAAGCAATTTAACAGAACAGATTTTATCTCCACTTAGCAATGCTAAATATTACTTTAGAATATGGTCTTGTCAAATCCCCCGCAAAAATCTTCAAAATGGCACACACAAAACTGTTTTCACTGGCTACTACCACCAACGTAAAGACCCACTATATTTTTTCCTCCAAGATGGGTCTTATATATTGAATACTATAAGAGTCTTAAATTACACATATTTCTTCACAAATTAAAGAGCAGAAAAACTAGCAAAGCAATCCACAGTTGCTGAAATGTTTGTGCTCTTCTCCCTCATTCTCCATGTATTTAGTATAATTTTCATATTAAGATAAACCACATATATGTAATTGATTTTCATGGAATTAGACACATTTTAATAGCTGATTATCATAAATTATGAAAAAAACTATCAATTTTAATAAATTACTTCATTTAATGAATACTTTTCCCAATTCCATAACCAATGACTAGAGACCTGCAAAAGGTGGGGTTATTTTATAGCCAGAAGTGGTGTTATTTTTTTGCAAAAGTGTTGTTATTTTACCCTGAAATTGGTTTTATTTTCACGACAAAATATTTGGTGTAAATTAAGTGCTCTCCTCCCAGCAGGCCCACCTGTTAGCAAAAAATGTTGAATATCATTGATTAGGGAGAATGTAAACAATTAATATCATGCTGTATTTACATTTTATATTTTTGTACATTTCACGTACCTAACCAATTTACATAAAAAGGCAAATTACAGTTAAATGTCCGTATTTTCAAATGCAAAAATTGCAAGTATGGCTAAAATTTCTTCATTTAGATTTGTTCTCCTATTTGTTAGCAGTGTTGTAGGAGGAAAGAAATCCCTCCCAGTCCACATTTGCAGAGGGGGTCCAAATTGCTTCAAGGCACTTTAATGTAAATGATGGTTCAAACAATTTTAGTACCTGAATTGCTTTCATTATATCCACTGAACCCTGGAAATTTTGTTGCTGTAATATTCACCGTAATTCCCCAAACCCCAACATCAACTTTACCATCTCAATTAACTTAAGGCTATGAACTTTTTTTCAATTTCGTATTTTTGGCAGGGCTCACCTCCATTGTGAGAACTACTTGAGGGTCAAAAGCTGTTTTCAAATCTAACTCTACTTGGGTCTTCTACTACAAGAGAGCAAAGTTTTATTGATGCCTTTGATGCCATCCGCACTAGTATCGACTTTACAGCTTCTGTTTTAGAAGTTATCATACCTAGCAAGGAATTAGTAGTTTTGTAAAAAAATACCACTCTGAATATTAATATTATGGATGCTTGCCATTTTATTCCACTCCCACCGGCAGAATTTTTTTCAACATTAGCCTTATGTTTTTCACTCAATATGTGTTTCGTGCAGCTGTCCTTCCTTTTCCACAAAATATTTGTATTGTAAAAACGCAAAGAATTATTTTGTTATTAGCACAATATAATCCATGTTGTCGAAATTCTGCCTAACGCTGCTTTGCCGTCACTGTCCACTTAGGCATTTTAAGTTTTGTTGAATGTGATAAAACTGTCACAAAAAAAAATCACTATGCTCATGCGATGACACGCGCCCCCTGAAAGTATGCAACCGCTCTTTGCATCCCGTAACTTCCGTAATTTTCGTCGTTTTGAGTAAGGTTCCCACTTAGGTAAGTACATATTACTGTAAGTCGAGGCTTACGTAACTCGGGGACTGCCTGCATAGCAAAAGTTTGGCATGCATTTTTCACTCCTTTTGTTCATGTTCACAAAACTTGATTGAAATATTATATCCAAGTAACATTTCTAAATTAAGTTGTACCGGAAAGGCATTTTCCATATTTACTGCCCAATTAAATGTTTACATTCGCAATTTTAATTACAGAGGCCGCGAAAATGAGGAAATTCATGTTGGAAATGTTGAAATTCGCGATTTAAATGTTGAAATTCGCGATTGAAATGTTGAAATTCGCAACAAAAACGAAATTCGCGTTTTCGCGGAAAAACCCCAGAATTCGCGCAAAAATTCGCGTTGTCGCATTTGCGAGTTTTGCATGTCCCTACCAATGACACATTTCATTTTATCATGGAAAATGCAATTATAGTTACCTACAAATTTTACTCCTAATGGGCACTTAAATGGAGGACTAGGAATGAATGATTTTGCCTAGTAACACATGCCTGCAATGAAAAGATTTGAATTGCAAAATTATTGGACTCAATCTGGTCTTTCAACAGTGAAACCACTGGCATCAATCATGACCACAGCAAAGATGGCAGGTGCAGGGAAATTTGTAGACCTTCAAGAAACCAGTGGTCTCAAGGATGCAATATCTAGTGCCAATTACCATGCACTCACTCTGCTTGCTCCGACAGATCGCGTAAGTTTACTTCGAATTAATGCTTTATCATAATTTTCATCCAGTTTTTTATAAGCATTTATTGGCTTCTTCCTTTCATTGGTGACCTATTGAGCTGATGAATTACTAACATCTACCATACACTTTTAAAAAACATTATGTAGGTACTTGAATGAATTATTTATGGAAATTTCATGTATCCAGGTAAATCTTCAATTTAGTCACTGCAAAATGAGCCAATGATATTAGGTACACCCTTTTAGCAAATTAAGCAGCCATAAAATGTGTAATTGTGTATCTTATGCTGACGCCGTATTTTTATAACCTTCCTGACGATGTCTATTGTGGCTTGGACAAACAATTGTAAATGCCATTTAAATGACAAATAAAATTATTATTATTTTCGACTTATCACACTTTCTCAGCTAGTATTACACCAACTGGAAAAATTTCACCTATCCTAAAGGTGGATTAGGATTAGGTTCGGAAGTTCAGGAAGAGAATTCACCCTATCTTACTGTGTCCGAATTTTCTTGGCTTAGGAATCTCCTCACGATTTGGCAAGTTTGGAGTAAAGCTTTTTGCCCGAGGTAAGTTCTTAGTTTTTTTATTCCCAGCTTCTCAGTTTGTTTTTCAAACATATGGGACATCACTTCCTCCGCAGAGATTACTATCGGGTGAATGCTGACATCATTTAATTTCCAGATATTTTTTATTTCATCAGCTAAATTTCTGTTTTTTGAGATTTTCTCTCTCTCGGTGGACCTTACGTAGTGGCTTACTGGTACTGCTATATCGATTATATGAACCTTTTTTTTCTAATTTATTGATTAATAGGATATCCGGTCTATAGTAATCTATGGTTTTGTCAGTGAGTATCGGTCTGTCCCAGTACAAAACATGGGTTTTCGTTTCAATTACAGCAGGTGGCTGATACTTATAGAATGGTGGGATATTTTTCTTTAAGAGCCCGTAAGTTAGTCCCAGGTGTTGGTGGATTATTTTTGCCAGTTGGTTATGTCTATTCAGGTAGACATTCCCTGCAAGAGCTGAGCATCCAGCCATTATGTGCTCAATTGACTCACCAGTGCATCCACATTTTCTACATCTATCGGATATTTCTAATTTAAGAATATGTTTTTCATAGTTATGAATGCGTATAACTCTGTCTTGAATAGCCATGATAAAACCTTCGGTCTCGGGGTAAAGATAGCCATCCTGGAGCCATTTTAAAGATGCAGTTTTGTTAACCCAATCCTCCTGGATAACTGTTGGAAATTTTCCGTGCAGTACTTTGGGTCTCCATTCTTGTTTCTGTTGGGTGATGTCTGGCAATTCCTTGTGATTATCCTCATCTCTCAGGTTCAGAGGTGTGTACCCCATGTCAGCTTCAACTATCTCTTTCATTATTACATCTTTTGATGCTTTTAAAGTCAATTTAATAGACTCCCTGAGATTTGCACAGTCGCAATATATTTAATAGGTCTCGGCCTCCTTCCATTCTCGGAATATTCAGCCTAATGACAGAGGCCTTACTGTGTAAACATCGGAACTTGTTTAGTAGTCGCCTAGTTAGTCTGTCCAGTTCATTTAGATCCGTGTCTGACCATTTTAAAATTGTGAAGGAGAAGGTCAGGGCCGGCACTGCCCAGGTATTTATGGCCGTTATTACGTTCCTCCCGGATAGTTTTGTATTCAGGATCTTCATCACACGATAGGATAGGATATTCAGGATCTTTTATATGTGTCTGTCAATGTTTTCTTTAATGAGGTGTGGTCCATCCGATGGTTTTGATGAAAGCCTAGGTACTTGAATGTGCCGTCCACAGGAAGTGTCTCTATGTCCTCTATACGTTCCTCGGATAGTTGGGGTTCTCCCTTACGTAAGTGCATTACAGCACATTTCTCCAGCCCAAATTTCATACCAATACCCTCACTGAACATTTTAGTGGTTTGGGTGAGTTCTTGGAGTTTTTCCTTGGACTCTGCATAGTTTCAGAGCGTCCATGAACATTAAATGATTGATTCTTGTATCATTTCTATGATTGAATTTAATATTATATTATTACAGTTGTAACATGACCCTCAGAATCCCCGGCAAGCATCGGGTTTCATTGCCGTCATAATGGCCGGAGACTCGAGAGGGGTTGTGCAGTAATTTTGAAGGGTTGTGTCGAAGTTCGAAAAGCAGGTCTTGATATTTCGTACGTTTTTCCACCTCTTTCGCATCCATGTTAGTTTCAGCTGGAGCAGAAAACTCAATGACGAACATGGAGCGTGTGAGGTGGTGTAGGAGAACGATATCAGGCTTGGCCTCCAACCCTTGGTGGTGGAGAAGGAGTAATTCCACCAGAATGTGCATTTATCGTTCTCCACGACGGACTCAATATTTCCAGGGGCATAGGGCAGCACAGGTGTTTCGTCGATGCCATAATGGTGTCGAAGGTGAAAGTATAGCACCCATAGGGCCGCGTTGTGCCGAGCTAAATATGCTGACTTGGCGTAAAAGCTACAGCCAGAGAGGAGGTGACTCAACGTCTCCGGCTGGGCTCAGCACGCCCTACATCTCATGTCCACAACCTCCGCCTTGAATATAATGTGGCGGTACACGAGTGTGTTTATGACACCATCCTGGCACGCGAGGACAAAACCTTCAGTCTCGGACTTCAGACCAGCTGAGCGTAAGAAAGCAAACGTCAGCTCCTTCGATAACCCATGCTTTTTGATGTTTCGATAGAAACCTCCATGCATGAGGTTATCGGTATGCACCTTGAGCAAGGCCTTCTGCTCGGCTTTTTTTATTTCGAGCTTGAGGATGTCTGCCTTCAATGACGAGATGGTCGTGTCATTGTCGCTTCCATCGGATGACGGGTCGAAATCGAGACCGGTTTCGCCTGCTGCCCTCTTTGCTGCCTGGAAGAGAAACACCCCTGCTCCCGCACTCTCCGCAAACTCCGCAGGTGGTTGGCATAATCGCGCAGATTCTGCTGCGATAGGTAGTCGTGTTCTGGATGCATCTCACACCACAAAGAGTGCATCCTTGCCATATACCCCCTGCGTTCGGGCTCGCAGGCAGCATGGCATGCGAGGATGTTGCCCCTTAGGGCTTCCGTCCACTGTATCTGGGCTCCCGTAACAGTGTTATTGTTATTGCCACTCCCAATACCACTAGGGCCCCCATTCAAGAGGGGCCGGTTGTAGGTGGCTTTTTCTGTATTCCTTTTTGGAACCAGTTTTACTGCATGTGGGGTGGTTAGCCCCACACGCAGACGTCCACCAATAGCCGGCAAGAGCCATTACCAGGTACGCCACATGGAGGCTGGTGGTCCGGCTTTCGTACCCTAATTTAATTATTATTATTACCTATGCTACCCATGAAATTTAATCCAACCCATCCGATTGTTTGATTTTTACAATGGAATTAGGTAATTAGGTAGTAATTAATAAATACATATGCAATTTAATAGAAAATGATATCCACCATAACTGACTGACCTGACCACTTTTCTTCTTCTCATACACCATAAAGGCCATGGAACAAGTACCTCAGGAAATAATGGACTCTTTGCAAACCAGAGGACAACAAAACCTAACTAATTACCGGGAGGGACCACCTTCCTTGCTGTTTCACATGATTTCTGGTCGGGTTGATCTCAAATCTTTGCCCTCCAACTCCCTCATACCAACATTATTTGCAGACCAGCCAATACGGTTCAATGTTTTCCCAAATGGGGTGAGTATGATAGACTATTAACCCCTATGTATGCATGCCCATTATGTTTACTTATGTAACCAGATACATAGCAAGTAAGCTAACAGCAAGCTTCAGCATTGGTTTGATTTTGTCTTGTCATAACCATTTTGACACGCCAAGTTTGATTCAATGATCATGAATGTACCATGCTTTAAATGAAAAGCTTATAGGGTGAATACTTGATTCAATCCTGAATCAAGCTTAACCCCAGCTTCAATCAAACAACAATCAACAGCCCAAAATCAGATTCATGAATACATAGCATTACCCTCTTTTTATAGGGTGCAGGCTGATTCTAGAATGCATTTTTAAGTAAAAAAATCCATCGTATGTGTTGGTATTTGCCTCTTTCAATACTTGACATTATATTGTTAATCTTGTGCTTGATTATATTAGCATGCATGTATACATCTCATTTGTTCTCTTACTCCATGCAAATGTATTGGCCAACAGACAATAAAGTTCTAATTCTAATGTCAATTTCTGTTTAATGTACTGCAATGAGTTGGTAGCAATGTAGTATGTGTACAATTTCCTTAATAAATTACAAAAAATACCATCGCATCAATTTATTGAGAACTCTCACAAACTGAAATCAGAAATTTTTTTACAGCTCGTCACTGCTGACTGTGTACCAATCGTTCAAGGATCCCTGGAATCCCTCGAGGGTGTAGTCCATACCATTCAATCGCCCTTACACTCATTACTCACCAAGGGGGAACAGGTGGGTGGTTACAGTCAGGTTCCAGCGAGGCTCTCATCCCTCATGGACACTGTAGCAAGGCACCCCAGCCTCAGGCGATTCTCTGCTGTGCTCTCCCATGCGCAACGAACCTCTGCATCACCGCTGCTCTCCCACTCTCAGTTGCACCTGCGCCAAGCAGCAATTCCAGCAGCTATAAAACCCATCACATTACTGGCACCAACCAATGATGCATTTGACGTCCTCCCTGTTGAATTCCTTCAGGCAGTTCTGTACAACCAAGAGGCACTCACAGGTGAGTAGCTCTGCTTCTTGAAACTTGAGGGCTCTCGATGTAGGGCTGTCAACTCTTTTTCCTGGAAAATGAGGATGGTAGGTAACAAAATAAGGGCTTTTGAGAAGCCCATTCCCAAGGATACCTTGAATTATCTTAATCCTCTATCTGCTTAGGCTGTGATTGAAGAATGTTGGACGTTTGTCTGCTCTCGGTGCATCCACTATTTCCAAGGCCTAGTGGATTTCAATATGAGTACTTCTCCCAACTACTGTACTGTCAAACCTAAGACCTTAATCCCAAGGGAAGTGCAACAGTCATACCCAAGGATGGATTCAAACCAGCAATCTTTAGGTTGCCAGGATAGCATGTCACCACCCAGGCAACCATAGAACATGTACCTAATTACTATGGCTTTCTAATTAAAATGATGACAAGGAGATTTCAAATTTTCAGAGCCAAAATTCCTCCCGAACATAAAAAAATACTAAGTAAAAAAATGAGAATACATAGTTGATGTCCCATCTCCATATTAAGTAAATGAAAATATGACGCTCTCTAGCTGAAAATTTTTGATATTAATTTTGTTTGGCACATTGAACTAACTCTTAATAAGAACTAGGGACCTACTTTTAATAATTCTCCACCCATACATTCTAGAGAAAAGCTCCTTTAAAAATAAACAAGTTGCCAAGAATATCACTTTCAGAGCACACTATAAAGGCACAAACCTTTTGCATTAGGAGAAATATGCTGCTGATACAGCACACTTCATGAAGGTGTCATCATGAATATTTAAAGGCTTTTTTACACCTTCACTGCCCACAACAGACCTGATGCGCTAAGTATGCCTATTGCCCCATTCCAACAAAGTGCTCCATGCATTCACTCTCCTTCGTTTCGATTTTCCCTTCTGTAGAGCAGGGCACCTTGCTACCCTGTTTTTCTGTTGAAGGGGCACGGAAGATATCTGATGAAGAAAGTGTTTGGCTTTGAAATAAAATTATTTTAATCATACATTTTCTAGGTATCTTTTTTAGCAAATATATACATACCCATGATACCAGGGATAGTGAAAAATTAAATTCAGGGGCAGCAAGCAAGTTAATTTATAAAGCCTTACCCTGGGTCTTCACGAAAACACCCAGGGTACACAGTTTAAAATCCCATCTGATGGATGAAATAATGTGCTTGCAGTGCTCTCCACATAGCATCCCCATGGGGATTGGAATTCCACTGAAAAATCTTTACCACTGACAGGATTTGACCCTGGGATCATTGAGGTGGGAAGCTACAACTCTAGTAACCACACTAACTACCACACTTTCTGGTTTATAAGACATGCTTTTCCTACCATAGAAACCCACCGAAAACCACCCAGCATCTCATAGGGTCAATGTTAAGGTCATATTTTGTCTAATGACCTACTTGTTGAAATCTGCATTATGCGAATCTTACAATGAGATGTAAGCAAAAATAAGCACGATGGCATTACGGATCATGCTTGTCGCCAGGAACAAATTGCTTCTGTTTCATTGTAAACAATATCAAAGGTTAATAGAGAGGTTATTTATTTATTTAGAGTATGTACTGCGATCAAAACTAGGGTGCACCATACATGCCTGTGTGTCATATAAGCCAGAAAATATGGTATATCCTATACATGTTGTGCATGCATGTAATTCACATTTGCCTGTGGTTCTTTCAGCTCTCATATCAAATCACCTCATCGATGGAGTGGTCTGCTCGGCTATCATTGGAGTCGGAGGGAGCCCTGGAGGCCCAAGGCCAGGTGGTGGTCCCATGGCTGGAGTTGGACCCGCCGGCAGACCTCTCCGGAAGCCTCAGCACATGCTGAAGACTGTGATCGGAAATGTTTTCCATGCAACATGTGAGCACAAGATGACCGGCAATGAGAGTGACATCAGCCACTCTGACTCAAACGCAACAGACAGCATGAACTCCACTACTGACCACCTGAATGAGACGGAGGAGAAAATTCACCATAATTTGAAGGCGAAACATTCAGGAGAGAAAGCCAGGGGCTCTAATGTTTACATGATTGGGGACGCAGTCATCTTAAAATCGGATATCATGGCATTAGATGGAGTCATACATATTATTGACCGCGTTCTGGTGCCAAAAAGGGGTAAGTGTTTAAAATTTATTCCAGAAGTAAAGTGAAATATCCATCATTCTTACGTACTTCATTCATAATTTGTTTTACAAATGACACAATTTGAAAGTTACCTGAATAAAGGGCTAGACTTACTAAATAAAAATGTAAATAGGGCATCGTTGGTGACTGAGTAAGTAAATACCCAAATACTACCTAGCTTCATGTTATACATATCAATTAAAATTTGAAACCATAAGCTCAGAAATCTTTGAAATGAAAATATTTCAGCTTGAAATTAAATGCATCCAATTTCATAATGAATACAGATGCCACCCCATATTATGATCATTTTGATACCAAACAGTCCAAAACAATGACTTGTTCTATATTAATGTTTTATATGCATAGTATCATTTTCTTTTTGCTTCATGAAAGCATGGGTTTACTTTAAAATAACATTCACAAAGGCTAAAATGAATAACATACCCATTCTCAAGGGCGTAACCAGGGAAAGCTCTTGGGTGGGGCGATTAATATTTTGTGCCCCTCCCCTCCCCTTGGCAACTCTTACCAGTGATGATCACCATAGTTGTTCCTTGGAAAACGTACCTTTAATAGGGACTTTACCTACAACACGTCAAAACTGATTACGAGCACTTGATTTGCATTTCTCGAAATTGGAATGTAGGATATTAAAATTGAGCTTTTTCTCCATCGTTCTCCTTACTAGTGATGATCACCCCTATTACCCCCCCCCACCCTGGTTACACCCTTGATTCTTCATTATGTTACTTTTACAAGCTATTTATTAGCCAACTGCAGATGAATCAGCAATACTCACCATAATGAAACACCATTCATTGATCAATTATTTAAAACATTGCTTAGAGTCCTGTATTTTCATATTACAGTTTCAATAATGAAATGTACTTAAAATGTCAATAATTACAATGAAGGCATTTAAAATGCCATATATCTTGGCCCATAAGAAGTTGGGGTTACACATTGGAAAAAAATATTTGTTATCAGACAGTTCTTTCCTGGTTATATTCTGTTGCCTCTTTGTTAGCTGTTGGTGTATATTCTGTTTGCAGCCTGCCCGCAACACATTATATTACGGTTCCCTGCCCCCTCAAAATGAAAAATGATAACTTACACTTAAATGTGTAATATACCTATTACGAAATTACTATGTGCTGGTATGCTTTATTATATCCTACCTTGTATCTACCTAACGACATTGTATCTATCTCGCATGACCATCTACCCTACGGCTCAATGCACATATACTAAAAATAAAAAAACCCACGTCAAGAAAGTCTTACATACCTTGCCACTTCCAAGGGTTAATGTACCTTCGAGAACTAACTTTAAACTGGCAATTCTGTGATAGTTTGAGGAAATACCATCCAATCACAATAACAGTTATCAGGCCATAATTAATTGAAACCTATATTGCCACATTGTGTGAATATAAATGCAATCTTACTGAGAATAAGCAAGATTTTTTTCTAATTCCCTCAAGTTAGTTCTCGTTTCAATCAAGATGTAACTAACTTGCGAAAATGTTGAAAGGAGAAAAATTGCTGAACTTACAGGTACACCAATAAACACATAGAAATAATATGATGTATAACAGAAATTAATTAACACCGATACATAAATAAAAATAAAAAATAGAAATAAAAAAACACTGATACATCGGGCCACCATGTACGGGTCGGAAAACCAACCAGCCCCTACCTGTTGAGAGTCTGTTCACTGTTTTCTGTTCCTTTTTTGGCTAAGTGCGCAACCAACCGGACCCTGTCTGTTGCGAATCTGTTCCCTATGGTCTGTTCGTTCCCTGTTGTGTGAAATAGATGATCAACTAGCCCTTGCCTGTTGAGAGACTGTTCATTGTCTGTTTGTTCCCTGTCTGGTGAAACAGAAAACCAACCAACCCCTGCTTGTTAAAAGTCTGTTTACTATCGCCACCGAAATGCTTGTTGTCTGCTGGTTAAGGAACAAGCTGCAAACAGAGAAAAAACTGTTGGAAGGCTGTTTCCAAGTTGTTTCCATTTGCATGTGGTGCAAGATTGTTCGTAGGCTGTTCATATTCTGTTCACTAAATCTCCAACAGGCACCTAACAGGCTACAAACTGACAGCGAACATTTACAGTTGTTACCGAAATCGACAGGGCTTTGATGTTAACAATGTATACGAAGGAAATGGGAAGCTAGAATGTTTAAGTTTGCATAAATCCCTGTATATGAATGTAAGCTGATAAAAAAAGACATGATGAGTCAATATTCATGAATACATACATCAATGTACAGAGTCATGAAATTAAAAGAGCTGCATTGTTTACATTTACAATTTAACAGTTTACAAAAAAATTTCAATGTTAACTAACAACTACCAAATAGTTACTGAAACTATTTCTTTATTGCTGACAACCCAGATAGCACGGGCCCTTGCGGGCGATTAACTTGTTAGCTAGTTAACCAGCCCATTATTTTAATATGGGCATGGTTCTATGCCTGAAGTTGGAAATTACTCACCACATCCCAAAAGTCTATAATGTCAATTTCAGATCACATTTTTTTAAAAATAAAATTGAGTCTTATGAGCCACAAATTAGGGTATATAATTATGGAATGTATTTCATTTAAAAATTATTTGTCTTCAAAAATAATATAACAATATGGCAGGTACAGAATCTCATCCTTACATTTGTAGCTCGGTCATTATCTCAAATTGCATCAGAGCTTGGCTTAAATATCCTGCTGTCTCTACTTCCCAACACTGGCCTACAATCAGCCTTGGTTGGAAGAGGATCTCTGACACTTTTTGCACCATCGGATGAAGCTTTTAAAGGTATTGTGCTTAAATGTTAATTAACAAATAACAAATGAAGCCATACAAATGAAGGAATGTATCAGTTTAATAAGGTGTCTAGTGTGTCTCTATAAAATACATGTATGTATGTATGTATATTAATCCAAGTGCATAGGTATGTGGTTAGAAAAGCAAAAATGTGTTTTCCCTGAGTCCCTAATTTATTAAAGAAATAGCAATGTGAAGGAAATACATGCCATTCACTTTTGGTAATCAAATTTGAGATATTGATCTAATTCTTGGTTTTGAGATAAATAGAGGAGTAAATCATCCTTATAGACACATAAGCATAACTCCTCTTCATTTTAATTCAAATTTGACCAACAAAATTTTACAGCAGCAACTACACAGGACAGTCAAGCTTTATAAGTATCAATACTACCTAAATGTCTTAGGATTGATTTTTAGATGTCATGTATTCCTATGCCAAGACATCAATGATGTTTGTTTCATTACTGAAGCCAAAAATATCTTAAACATGACTTACCATTCATTTTCCACATATGTACCTAAAATTCAATTTAATATTTTGCTACATTTTCTATGTATGTACATTATCATAAAGCCTTTAATATCATCATTCTTTTTTCACTACAGCACTTCCAAATGACACCCTTGAATACTATTATAGAAATCCACAAGAAACAAGAATCTTGCTCCTGAGTCACATGACATCTGGAAGATATTTATCACGCAATATTATAGATAATCAGCTAATGCACTCTCGATATCCAGGAAGAGATCTAAGAGTAAGGATCTATCGAGGAGTAAGTACTATTTTTTAAATATGTACTAGTAAGGAGAGATAAAAATTTATCTCCCAATAAATACATGATAGATTTAACCCATGATAGAGAACCATTTTCAAGCTTGGAGGAGTTGACGTTATTACTTTATCTCTTTAAAATTGCAAATTCATTTAAAAATTAATCAGAAGTTTGGTTCAATTAGCTTTTATAAATTTTACTGTGCATGCACACAAAGCATCAATTAGCATTACAATGACTCCTTCTCACATTGTCTATTTATTTCAATTTTGCTGTAAAGAAAATTTCATTTAATTAAATATGTTTATACTGCCCCAACAACACATTAACATTACAAAAAGATTATTATAATGTTTTTTCGTTGACGCGTGCCACTCTCGTTTGATTTCCTAACCACCCTAATGGCCAAATTCTAGAGTCGCATCAAGTGGTTTGAAAGAGATGCAAAAACAACATTCGCCGCGAACTTCCGTCCATTCATAGCTCTCCCCCAGACTTCGGTCACCTTCAGTCTGAATCACCGAACTCATCGCAGCTTGGGTCTTGCAAATGAGCAAAATTTGCAGAATCCTTTCTTTTGTTGCTGAGAAAACACTTGAGCTGTCGGCGTGGGAATTTGACCTCTACTTAAAAATTTATTAACTTTGAAAATGTTGTGTACAGATGAATAAAAATTTAGGCATGCATTTCACTTGAATTTGGCATGGCCAGCTTGAAATTCAAGGAGATAACAGGACATGTGCCCAGTTTTTGCCTGTGTAACCCCTTCAACTCGTCCCTAGCGAGGAATTCCCACGAATTTTTGCAGGCTCACTTCTCCTTCGGTGTTCATTGGTCTGTGATCTATCTTAGCAAGCTGATGTGTTATTTCCCTCTGTTCGGTCTATGATTTCTAGCTTTTGAACTTCCATTTTAAATGTGTGCGTGTAGTGCACTGCTGGATACGGGTTGGTATGTGAAATATGCATGTATCACATCCCACCGAAACATCCAAAAAAGATCATATAAGTAGATCGTTAGATTGATATTGGGGGGGCCTTCGTCAGGAGCCCGGGCACTTAGACCTTTCTTGGTCCATTGTGCCAACCCTATGTCTGTCTGCCACTTGCAGACAGGGGACAAGAGCACCACGGTAGAGGTATGGAGGGTTGGCCTCCCCCTGCCTCACCCCAGTACCAAGTATGGAGGGTGTCGTCCCTCTAACTCTCCCGGTCTGGGTATATCTCCCGGTGGTCTGGAGGGAGTATCGCCTCTCCATCCACGCCTGGTGGAGGTATGGAGGAGGGTCACCCATCCAACCACTGTCCGGGCCCAACGTTGCTTAACTTCGGTGTTCTGACGGGAACCGGTGTTTCAACATGGCTAGGCCCTTGCCCATCATATAAGTAACTATTGATATCCAATACCTGGAATCAGGACAACTATATCCCATTTTACTTATTTCCAATGATTACCCATTCAGAGTTCCTTGTCTGAAGTACTCTGGGAGGTCGGAGTTGCCGTGGGTCAAGCTGATGGATGGTATAATATTTTTCTGACCATGTACAACTTCATATACAGTAAAACCCCCATACAACGAATTTGTTGGGACCAGAAAAATTACTTCGATGTAGGGGGTTTTCGATGTATGGAGGTGGTGTGCGGGTTGCGTCTCCGCAGGGGCATCCAAGTGTTCCGCGTGCTTTACGATGCAAGTCGAGTAAATATCTCAATATTGCTTTATTCACCATTAAAACCAATTCACCAAGTGATGATAAACAATTTTTATTGTTTACCATCAAATACTGTGGCTATCACCGCGTTATTTTCAATCTGCGTATTTCTAATTGCAATTATTGTTTTTTTCGTCGATTCTGCTCTAAAATCATCGCTTACTTTAGTTACGGTCTGAAAGTACAGGAGCGCCAAAATTAATGCCTAAGGATTAGGTATATTTAAAGTGCTCCATAATTTTTCTGAGTATCTAGTCTATATTATTCTTAGAGTGCAATAATTTAAGTCAATATCAAATGGCAGTTTTATGCAGCAATTTTGCTTGAAAGAGCACATATTCCCATTTATACTTCCGAAATGAAACGCACTGTTGGAATCCCATTTAAATACCGTTAATATCTATGTTCGTGACCAGAATATACTAGATATCGATAAACGACGATGGAATATAGGTGGGGTGAGTTAGTTACCACGAGTAAAAACGTGGCAGTCGGCAATGCATTGAGGTCACAATGGCAATCTCAGATGATAATGCATTGACGATGCCGTTAACGCGTGTAAGATTCGCACCCCTCTTTTTATGCGTCGAAGTTGAAGAAAAAAATTTAGGGCTTTTTTTCCTATTGCGAGGTGTTGCGGGACTAACTTCGAATTTTCGGCCATTATCAAAGCCGCTAGCGATATTCTCTTATAATTTACACGGCATTTTCCATAAGCATGTATGGACCTCGGAGGCAAGTTTTCACTTGTAGCCTAGGCCCTACAATGCTTGCATTGTTTATTGTCCTTTGGAATTTGTGGAGTAATTGATATTCATTAAAACAAAACAAATCCGACCTCGCTACAATTCGTGTTTAGTTGGTAAGTGCGGACAGTCGCACCGAGCTCTGATTTATAAATCCGAATCCCCCCACCATTTTCCTAATGCACAAGTCATAGTCGCTGTAAGTCGCCTTTTAAAACGTGGTTAACTTTTACAAATTATATTTTGCTGTAAACGATGACGAGTGGGAATGCAAACACGTTAAATTCAAAATACCCCAGCGTCAGCCGCGTAAAAAACGAACGATAAGGCGTAGATACGACATCAAAACTTGAAAAAAGTCTAACTTTGAAAGAAATCATAACTCTATGGAATTTAAAGCAGTTAATATTTCAATATGGTCCAACAAAAATCTTCAATGAATGACAAAATAAAAAAATCATGATTTAGGTACATACATAAAAACGGCTGACTTACTAGTGAGACGGGCGTCGCAGTACGGTGGCACGCGAGCGCATGTCCTGTCACAGCTCGTAGATTTTCCCCGAAAAGACCTTCTGTCCCTATTGGTATGAATAGTGCAACCTTATCCTTCCTCCATCTTCTAATGCACGATTCCGGCACATCATGTCTTAGTCCGGCAGCGCGGTTTCCTACATCCTCAGCGTCTTTGATGACTTAAAGCGCTTTAATTTTTTCAACTACCGTGAAAGACCACAACTTTTTGCCCTTGTTCATTTTGGAACAACACTGACCTATATTGACGCATGCACAAATGTTAATAGTCACAGAATTCTCTCAGTTGAGCTTAAGGCAGGTGCATACCTTCACTCAAAGTTGTCTGGTGACAGAAAATGAGAAAGTTAGGGGGGTGGAAAATTCCAGTGCTTGCACTTGTCGCGCGGCCAATCGCTGTCCCCCAATTGCACCCCACACGCTTGTCTTGTCAAACAACAAGTTTTTAAAGTTATTAGGCAACTGCATCCCCCGTAAACAAGCGAGCGAATGATACCCTCCCCTTGATGACTCACGCTAAGCACCAAGGTCACTCAGCTCTCGAGGGACTTGCCTCGGGCACGATACGAGCGGCGCGAGCCGCGGCCACGATACGAGCGGTGGTAGGCAAGCGATAGAGTGGCAACGATGAGTTTTATGTTCCTAATGTTTGACATGGACCGCACTCGAACCCAGCCATGATAGACGTGAGTGGCATAGGTGCCGCTCGCCACCAATCCCAGATATTAAATATTTCTTGTGCCGTTCTTCTCATTCTGTGGTAAAATGTCGGCCGAGAACGTTCTGTCTTCTGACAGTACGTACTGCCATTTCAGATTCTGAACTTATCTTAGGACGAATCACTGCTCGTTTCGTGGCCACTACCACCCTGCCGCGTTATTTCTCTGCAGCCCACCGCTCATATCGTGACCGAGGATCGAAGGCTGGCAGATAAAAAATTCGTGTCAGAGGCGCACCCTCATTTTCGGCTGCGATTTCTGGGAAAAAAGGTATCCTCAAGCAATGGAGCAAATATTAGGGCGATCTCGAGCAAACTTGCCGGTTAAAAGACCACATCCATCAAGGTTAAGACGGCAATAGCAATATTTGGATAGAGAAGAGAGGTTACTCTAGATTTTCCTTTGGGATGGGGACAGAGTAGATAAAATTGGCTCTCATTGGTTGAACACCAAGCATTGAAGTTTTGAATACTTCGCCCTCCTAACGAGGGGAGTGTCCGATAAACGGGTCGCAGATCTCGATGAAAATTCGTATGCATATAGAACTCCGAATGCTTTTCACGAATCACTCCACATATGGGCGTATAAATCCAATAGTTAACAAAAAAAGGCGTTTAAACATATATAGATGTTATAAAATCCCTATTTATCAGCCTACGGCATCAAGGGTGTGGTCCATTGATTAGCGTACGGGGCTGCGGTGCAGAGGGACCATGTTCGATTCCCGTCGGCGACAAATTTTTCATGCTTACTTTCTTTGTTTTTCCTTTCTGGAATTCTGTTAAAATCTAATTTTTACTTATCTATTCAAAGTTTTTTTTAACGAGTGGAAATATTTTTCTTTTGCGAATAACATAGGACTTATTTTTTTTTCTTTCCCGCAAAATTTCTTTGTTTCCCCATTCTTTCACCACGCAAACTTGATTTGTTCCTTCATTTGCAAGACCTCCTGTTGATATCATAATTATACAATAATGAAAATAATCTGCAAGTGGTCGCTCGCCATTTAAAACACGAGCCTTTCTCGACGAGCCTTATTACAATGTATTTATTTGTACGTCTTTAGATCGCGAAATGGTGATTCGATTACAGAAATTAGTAGATAATCCGATCACATTTTCCCCTCCTTTTTTCAAAGCACAACAATACAAGAAAACGGGGATCTTTGATCGTGGGTCTTATAAATAATGACGTAACAATTATTTAGACTATTTTATAATTATAATATCAAAAGGAGGTCTTGCAAATGAAGGAACAAATGAAGTTTGCGTGCTGAAAGAATGGGGAAACAAAGAAATTACGTTGACTTCGCGGGAAAGAAAAAAAAAAGGCCCATTGGTATTCGCGAAAAAAATATTTCCACTCATTAAAAAAAACTTTGAATAGAAAAGTAAAGATTAAATTTTAACATATAATTCCATGAAGGAAAAACAAAGAAAATAAATATGAAAAAATTTATCGCCGATGGCCTCTCCCAAAATAAAATCGGATACCGAAAGGTAATTTGAAACCATGGAGCTCCTCCCATTCAGGGGTCCCGGGAATGTAACCCAATATGGGAAAGTAATCTGATACCATTTAAAAAGGGAAAATTGAGCTCCATCCTCACCACCTGCACCTTCGCAAAAGAGGTGGGGCGGATGAGTGAGAGTGGAGAATAGCCCCCCTGATCTGATCTTTTCAGAGTATTTTTCTGTATTGGGTTACGTCTGGCCGGCTGGAACTGACTGGTATTCCCCCTCCCCTCTTGGTGCATTACTCATCCACCCAACTATCACCCGGCTCAGCTAACGCGGAGCGGAGCTTTGGCTTCCCTTACACGTTTTTTATTGTGGGAACCATCAGAGTTGCTGGTTCCCACCATAATAAACGTGTAAACGAGCCTTCACCGAGCGAGAGCGTCAAGTTTCCTTCATGCCCTCTGCTCTGTAGGTCTCGGATGTAAACATTTTCGAAGCCCGGAGCGGAAGGGTTAAGACGCGGTACTCTCCGCTGCGGTTCAACTTCCTGCTCATTACGTAAATGTCTATGGAAAAATTACCTGTAAATGAAGAATGCTACGTTTTTTTTCTCAATAATTCGTTCTAGAGGGGCACTTTTCATGTTTTGGGCCCAAGCGCAGACTTCGATGTACGGAGTTTTCGTAGTTAGAGAGGTTCGTTACGGGAGGTTTTTTTGCGTGTATTGTCCATTGGAAGGGTCCGGGACCGGACCAATGACTTCGAAATAGGGAGTTTTCCTTAAAATTTCGCTGTATGGGTGTTCGTTGTATGGGGGTTTTACTGTAATAATAATTATTTCTCAGATGCCTACATGTATGTATAAAGAACCAAGTGCTGAGTTAACTCAAGAGATAAGTGAATTGGTACATGGAATACATATGTAAAGAATTATGTATATTCACGTTGTTCAACGACATTATTTTAACATTATCCCCAAACGGTTTCGTCCAAATGAGAAGAAAACGTTCGAATGGTTGGACATTATAACCCGTTTCAAACCACATTGGTTTGAACGTTATACTAACATTTTTCTAACGTTAGTGTGTTGGTGGGGTGAGCCTGTACCTCAAATTATCAGGGATTCAAGATGGTTTGTACCTCTCACGCTAACACTGTTTTCAAGTAAAGTAGCACATTTTCAGCATGTATTATACATATCAGTAAAAGGTCTTTGTTCTCCCTAGAGTAAATTGGTGGAAGGTGGAAAAATTGTTCACTCGGATGAAGAGGGAAGCAATGGAGTTCTGCATGTAGTGGACCAAGTCCTCATACCTTCTGAAGACAGTATTGTTGACTACCTAAGAAATCATGGGAATTACACCCACTTCTTAGAAGCACTATCTAAGGTAAACATGTTCTATAAATTACAGAGAAATAATAGCAAAAAATATGGAGTTTCAGAAAGACTATTTAAGAATAAATATAACATGGAGGAGAGAAATTTCACAATCATCACAAGATGAAACTTCTCGCAAGCAGCTTTTTGAACACCAGTTTAAAGAAAATAAAGTATTTAATAGGCAAATGATTTAAGATAAGAGATTGAATTTATAAATCTCTCATAATTTTACTATTTATGTGAAATAAAAATGTTAATTTTATATTCTCTCATATGAGCTATCATCAGAAATAGTGTAGTTGTAATTCAATTGCAATTAGAGTTGGAATTTAACCATAATCTGCATGAAATATCCATTCCATTTCAATAATTTTAGACCAGTAATTTCAATAGTACATAGGTACATATTCGTTCATCCTTACAGCTATAACTCAAAATTTGCCCAGTTCATTCCAATGGTTACATTGAGCTCTGATTGCATAACTTTTCTGATTGCATTGCATTTGAACAATTCAATACCACAGATGATACACAATCAACTTTTATCTCACAATGTTACAGTTAATGATGATGTTAGGCATCACTCAGAGAAAATAAACGAGCCTATAAAATGCTGATTTGATGATGACAGTATGCACCTCAATATATGCCAAGAGATACTAAAACAAGACGCCATAATCAAAATAACTGCCTTCTTTAAAACTCAAGACAACATGAAGTGGAGGAATGTTACTTCCAAAAAACTTATTCCTGTTCTGAGTTTTATAGATAAGAGTTAAAAATCTGGAGAAATTAACAAGTTGATTTGCACCAAATGCTAACATTTAGATAAGAGATGCATCTCATGGAAAGCTTCTGTAGTCTATCAAGGTAGTTTAATGGGCTAGCTTGTTTGGAGATTTTTGGTCACCTAATTTGGTCACGTAATTCCCTAAATATTTGTTCTTACAATGACAATTGAGCTTTAGAAATACTTTATAAATGCTATCTAGTTTTTGGCTGCCATACTGACCTTTTGTCATTGAAACAATTTTTTCCAAGCTCCATTCATAGCAGGACCTTATAACAGTAAAAACCAATGAATTAATATATGTTCATTCATACATTCATTCATCATATTTTATACAGACAACTCCATCACTGCTAGATCTAATAGATTCCTCAACAATGGAGAAGCATGACCAAAGTAGCAGCTTGAAGGATCACCAATTCACAGTTTTTGCTGTAGCAGATGAAGATATGAACTGGGACAATGATTATATTGTTTCATCAAGTGCACCATACTCACTTCCAGATGATACTAAGATCAACAATGTAAGTACAAAATATGGGAACCATCAGTCCCTTACAATTCCTTTCACTGCCAGAAAATTCTGGGCAGGGTGTGCTAAGACTTCCAAATCCATTACAGTGAGTCCATACAGCACGTGGCTATTTCTAGCATGATAATTTACTTTGTTCAGTCTTATGATGGTCCTCCTCTCTTCCTCTTTCATAGTGGTTGTCATTTTAATAGTTTTATATGCCACCAGTAATCCTCCATCCTCATTATAATGAGCTGTTTAAATTTATAAATTCATTACAATTATTTATTCTACAAAAGTATGCCAAATCTAAAAAGAAATAAAATTTGGAGGCCAATCTTTGATCATAAATTATTTTTTCTTTCCGTGAATTCATGAAGAAATCACATGAGCTAAGCAAATTAATTTTTGGAACCTCGTTGAAAACCAAAATAGTAGGTTTGATTATAATTATCTAACATCATTGACCAGTAATAAGTCCAATTCGAATACTCGAAAAATAAACTTTCCACTTTCTCAGGCAATTTAATCCCAAAAATGATTAATGAAAATTTTCACTGTATTAATAATACTGTGTCATATTTAAGTCATAAAATAAAATACCCTACCTCGAAGTTCCCATTCATTCTCATGCTTTTAATATACTTGGCCTGGAAACCTGGGCTCAAATTTGGCCCCTTGAGAAATTTACCTGGAGATCAATCTAGCCCTATGAATTTCTTGTACCTTATACCTTCAAGATATGGTGTCTCATCATTATCATATGACTCATTTTAGGGATAAATTTTACATGCATAAATACATAAAATAATAACTTATTTAATAGTACAAGATAAGTGAGGCTAAATCCTATAGCAGCACTGACAATGTGCTTAGCTACAAACGTTCATAACTTCTACGTAATTCTCTTGCTATCAGGAAACATCACAGGCTGTGGCTTTGTTGAAGTCCTCTTTTCCCTTGCATAGTCATCCTTGATGGACTGCAAGGGCATAACACCTAGTTGCCTCGAATCCTCTAAAAGTTACTGCTAGAATAGGGAAGCTGGTGTTGTGTAGTGATCAGCACATTATCCCATTAAGCAGAAGTTCCATGGTTAGATTCCTTGCCGAGGTGGATTTTTTTCTCATGACAATTCCTACCCATTCCATTTCCATTATTCAGCTCAGATGAAAATCATAATACTTTTCATTTTTCGAAGGAAATTATGAAGCAAGTTTTGGTGATAATGGATCTAAAGCCACTAATTTCTTCATTCTGCACAGAAAAGAAATAATAATAATTGGGCAGTACATAATTAAAGTAGAGGGAAAGAGTATGCATGCATGAAAGGGCTGGTACTAAGAGTGTTGATGATGCTTTAATATTTCATTTCCAAAATTTTACAGATCATGCGCAACCACATTATACCAAGTGTAGTATGGACTAAGATTGTGGAGAGAAATGGATTCTACCCTCTACAAAAATTGGACGATGGAAAAGATGAGAACGGAGTAGCAGGTACAGTGATGCTACGGCGTGTAGCCAATGGAGAAACTATCACAGCTGGCAATGCGGTGGTGATCGATGAAGATGGAGAAAAAGGAGTTCAGCAAAGTGATATTAAATGCACAAATGGAGTGGTTCATCGTGTAAAGGGACTTATTCATGTTCCCAATCCATATCACAGTACAGTTAGTGGCTGACATGAAGCACAGTTTTTGGTGGTTTAAAAGAGAATCACTTGAGAACGAAAGAGAGTTCCCAGGATAAATCACAGAGGACTACAGAATCATGAATTTTTTATCGAAGAATAAAAACTTTCCGAAAAGGAAACCTTTGGTATGTTAAAGAAATTACCTATCATACATTTTTGTTTTCAACACAATCAGCTCATTTACATAAATTATGCATTTTTCACTGATTGATTCACTATCACTGCAAATGGACACTGCAAATTCACTAGCTCTTCAATTTTATCGACAAATATTGTGAATTCTACACAATTTGATATTACCTCAAACTTATTCATCTTGTGGGTCAATTAAGATTGATACCACAGAAGGAAAAAAATCCTGACTTAATGGTAAAATTAAGCAAGGAGAAAAGATGCCATACTCATATAGTAATTTATACACATGCAGACTTGGAAATGTAAAAATTGAATCATACCAATAAAATCTATTTATCACAACATTATAGCATTCGATTTCATTGCACAAGCTTTCTAACCAGATTTCAGATTATACTCATGTTTTCCATCTTCCATCAAAAGACTTACTCAGTAATTCCCTTTGCTCTACGGCAAGTCTCACCCTAGGTGAAAATGTCTATAGGTGCATATAAGTTTTTCTATAGAAACATATAGATTTCTAAAGATATGTAAAGATTAAAGCTGATGATATCAGGCCTGCCATCGTGGAAATGATGGATATCCATGTTGAGAAAAACCAACTTTGTAGTTTCCACAAAATTTATTCCGTTGGCACAACGTGCCTTTCACCACACTGTGGCATATTCATGTGCATTTAGCGGTAGGTTGGGTGAAATTGAGGGAAGAGGATTTTGGTTGAGAACTCCCCACTTGCCCCCACTCCTTTCCTTGGCAATAACCCTGTCTAAATATTCTCACCCAACCTACCGCTAAATGCTTGTGAATTTGCCACAGTGTGGTGAAAGGCACGTCATGCAAACGGAATCAAATTTGTGGAAACTAAAAAGTTGGTTTTTCTCAACATGGATATGTAAATATTTTTACATATCCATGTATAGATTTCTATAGTTACATATAGAAATTTCATTAAAAACTATACATCACAGGAGAGAAACTATAGGTATTTACATGACCTGTAGAGGTTTCAACAGAAACTATATGTAATATTTACAGACTTCAATAAACTATAAAATCCAAGAGTGAATCTATGAATATATATGTATATAACCTATAGAGGTTTCTATATAAACTGTAAGCAAGGTACAGAGACTTATACATGAGATATCACATGTTGGCCTTGGAGGTTTTAATATGAATGCAAATGCTTTCTTTGTCTACAAGTAAAATTTTGACGAATGTTTAGTGATGCGCTGTGATCCCTATGATGCATTTCCAGTCTACTTTGAATGGAATGGGTTGCACTGTCGGTTAAGAGATGCAGAGAGAACACAACATGTGACGAAAATAAAGTTAACATTAATGCAGAATCCGATCCTGAAGAGTGAAATTGAAAAAAAGGCTTGCATGAGGCTCATTTACATCATGTTAAAGCTGTGAGAGAAATGAAAGAAACTGATATACTGATATAAAGACCGTTAAATACTCTAACGAAACAAAGCAGGTTATTGTGTTTGATTTACAAGCAACCTTACCCACTCCTGTTTTATTGACAGGGGTAGTTTACTGTAAGTGTCAATTATGGACTTATAACTGGTCATATGTATGCATGGCCAGAGAACGTGGCATCACCAGGCACCCAAGAAATCACATTGTGCCTTATTGATTTCATCAACAATGTCCTTCCCTCAACGACCAAGGAATTTGACTCTCTATAGTGACAGTTGTAGAGGGCAAAATCTCAACATCAAAAATGCACTCATGTTATCCCACGCTCTCCAAAACCACCCTAACCTCGAGATCATCAATGAATATTTTTATACCTTTGACAGCTGTGACAGATTTTGCTTCATTGGAGTAATCTACTGGTTAGAGGTAGGTCATGATGAAAGACAGACAATATCCAACAGACTCTTACACGTGCCGTGCCCTATCCACCTCTAGTATTTCCTTTTTCATCTCAGCATAAGTCCTACCTTTCTTCATCCCACCCATAAAACCTATTAACTTCCTTCCCCTTCCCCGCTTACCCAACATCCTTCCCTCTATCACGGCCTTCAGCAAACCATCGTCCCTCATTACCCCTTCCAGCCACCTACCCTGTCTTTCCCTAATCTCATCTATAAGTTTCCTCTCCTCACCCACCATGTCCAGCACTTCCTCATTTGTCTTCCTTTCCATCCAACGCACCTTCTCTATCCTCCTCCAAACCCACATCTCAAAAGCCTTCAGCCTCTTTTCGTCTTCCTTTCTCAAGGTCCACGTTTCTGACCCATACAACGCCACACTCCATATCAAGCTCTTCACTAGCCTCTTTTTTACATCCTTACTTAAGTTCCTGTCATCAGCTCCCTTCTATTGTTGAATGCTTCGTTCGCTAGCGCTATTCTCCTCCTAATGTCTTGGCTACTATGTCCTGTTGCTTCTAGCTAATTAAATTGATCTACCTGCTCGAGTTTGTGACTTCCTACTCTTATCACCAGCCTCGCTTTCTTTGTCCCAGAGAATCTTATTCCTTTTTTTTCTTATGATTAATCTTCATCCCTTATTTCTCACACTGCTTTTCCAATGCATCTACTAAAGTTTGCAATCCTTTCGATGACCGACTGACCGACACCTTGTCATCCGCGAATCTAACCGAATTTATCCGCTGGCCTACTACTTTGATTCCCACATGTATCTCATCCCACGCCTCTCTTACCATTTCTTCAGCATAGATGTTACAAAGCAGGGGTGACAACAGACACCCTTGCCGCACCCCGCGACCTATAACTGCCCACCTTGATTCACCCTCAGCTACCCTCACCCGAGCCCTCTGCCCCATATAACTTTCCCATGAGTCTTATATCACACCAATCTATTCATTTTTTCCCCAGTATCTGCATTAGTTTCTCCCAGTTTACTCTGTCAAACGCCTTTTTGAAATCCACAAAGCAAGCGAAAACATCTTGATTATACTCTATGTTTCTATCTATAAGTTTCCTCATAACCGCAATCGTGTCTCTGGTGGACCTCACCTTTCTGAACCCAAATTGGTCATCGCCTAAATAGCAGTTTGCTTTGCTCTCCAACCTTCTACATATTTAGTATTCTAAGCAAGACTTTTGCTGTGTTCAAAAATAAACTGATTGTTCTATACTCCTCGCACTCTGACGCTTTCTTCTTCTTCGGGATGGTATTAATACTGTTTTCATGAAATCCTCTGGCCATACTCCTTCCTCGTAGATCCAGCGAATAAGTTTGAAAAAGGATCCTCTCCTCTTACCACCTAGATTCTTCAGTAACTCTGAAGGTAGGTTATCGGTTCCCACGGCTTTTCTACCCTTCATCTCCCTTAGTGCCCTCTCTATTTTGCTGTCAAGTAACTCCGGTCCTAGGTTATCCTTATCTATTGTTCTTTTATCCTCTAGATCTAGGCTCAAGGGTCTATTCTTGCTGTCATATAGCTCCTCTCCGTATTCTCTCCACCTTTCCTAGATATATTCCTGTTCGATTAATATCTTCCCTGTTTTGTCCTTAACCTTTATTATCGTTTGCCCTCTCTTACCACCCAATAGCATTATAACCTTGACGTACAAAGCGCCCACTTCCCCCACCTCCTGCAGCTTCTCCATTTCCTCGCATTGTCCCTTCCACCAGTTTTCTTTTGCCCCATTGGTCACTAGCCCGAGTTTATTATTCAATTCCTTGTACTTCCTCTTGCCTACGTCGGTTTTGACGTTTTTCCAAATCCTTCTCTCCTCCATTTTCTTAATCATTTCTTCCGTAACTCACTGCTTCTTAACCCTCTTCTTTTCCACTGTTCCTAATGTTTTCTCTACCGTGCCTACGATGCCTGTTTTTATAATCTCCCATCTTCTCTCTATTGTTCCCATTCCCTTTGCTTCACCTATGTTCTTTTCTACCAGCTCTGGGTATTCCCTCCTTTTCAACCCTTTCAATGATTCAAGGTTCCACTTCTTTATCTTCCTACCTTTACAAAGCCTTTTGAATATAACTTCACAGTTCATCATCACCAATGTTATGATCTGAGTCCGCATCTGCCCCTGGATAGCTACGCGATTTTTACACTGTTCCTAAATCTCTGCCTTACCATTATGTAATCAATTTGGTATTTCCCAGTATCACCCGGCATTTTCTGTGTGTACCTACGCCTGGGGTGATGTTTAAACCAAGTGTTTGTCACTACTAATTTATTTCTTCTGCAAAATTCAACTGCCTTTACACTGCGATCTTTTCTTCTTCCTAGCCCAAACCCTCCCACTTCTAATTCTTCACTGCCTTCCCCCACCACTGCATTCCAGTCACCCATCACTATCAGGTTTTTCTTTCCTGGCACTTCCCTAATTATTTCTTCTACTTCTCGTACACCTCATCCTCCCTATGGTTGCTTGTAGGCATGTATACTTGGACCAGTACGAAATTCGTCGGCCGTGCTTTTATTTCTACCACTAGTATCCTGTCACGAATTACTACCCCAGTAGCCAACAATATTGGGCCAACGAAGGTCGAAAATAGGTAGACTCATTGGTAGCTCAACATGGTAGGTTTAACTACCTATCATGTAACATGGGTCCACCATGGTAGATAGGGCGTCTTATAAGGTAAACATGGGTAAACACCCTCAGCAAATGGATTGAGCTAAATAAAAACAACTAAGTACCTATATAAATATTTTTTCTCATATGCGTCAGAGAGAGAAATTTTAAATCACGGAGCCATGATTTTATGGACGAGCAATATGAAAACCTTCCTTTTACCAGCCCAGCAAAGATGAATTAGCGGGAAAGAAGGTGCATTTTAGTCATTACTTACTTGAGAATAATGATCCGTAGCCTCGATTCAACTCAAGAAGAAACCATTTCGAAATGTCCTTTAACACACGTATCTCTCCTTTCTCCCGGGGATCCCATCTTCATTTCACTTGCCTGCAAGCTTGAGAAGTGTGTATAATCTTTGCTTGGGAAGCTTGGGAAGGTTAGAAAAAGTTGAGAATCAGAAGCCAGTTCGGCCATTATGAGTATTCATTTGTTTCAAGTTGAAAATGCGGAAAATGCTTTTGCTTTGATGACGGGAAAATGTGGGAAACGTGGGAAAATAAAGGCGGTCGCTCGGCTGGGGGCAAATTTGGAGATAGGCACTTCTCCTTTTGCCACTCGTATTTTTTTACGCAAGTAAATTATTTTTATGCTCGAGTGAAATCTCGGGAACAAGATATTTAAAAAATTACGCCATGGTGATGCATCAGCTATGCTGTTGGCTTGGAAAAATCACTTCTATCTAATTCCGAACGTGTTGAATTATATAAATCGCAATATTTCTCTCGTACACTCTACCGACATTCATTCTAGCAATTCGCAAAATCATTATAAATCGATGCATTATTTGCGCTTGGTAGTCAGGTGGTTGTTTACGAGGGTTGCGACTGGTTGCGACGGCTCATTTCTTGTTTACTGGCTGTCTGGGGGAGCACTCTGCGCAGCACAGTGATCCACAGAAAATTTTGAATCCGAAGTTTTTCACCTTTCACCAAAGGCCTAAGGAATACTATAGGATAGTGGTGAAATTATAAAATGGTTCTAAAAATTACGAATTCCACAGAACTATCGCTACCTGGAGGAATAGGAAAACGTATGCCTATTTTCGCTGGGAAAACTCTTATCAAAGTCGGAGTGGATGGAGTTAGGATTTCAGTCATCAATACGAGAGATCTGAATGATGTAAAACAGGTACTGCGGGTTATAAAATTTACTATGGAGGGAAAAGGGAAGTAAATAAAAAAAGTCTCTTAATGCTGCAGGCTACATGCCTCCTTGGACATGAGAAACCAGTTTCCTGTCTATCATTATCTCCAAATGGATCATTTTCCCTTTGCTCGTGCAGTGAAGACCGAGTGATCTTGTGGAATCTCTTCCCATTCAAACATGCTGTGAAATCAGGTAGGTACCTATATGGTTGTAATATTTAAATATTAATTAAAATAAGAAATAAATTGAAAAGTTTAGCACATCGCTTCAATGCTCCAGCACCTACTCCATTGACTTTCCAGTCAGGCATTATTCTAAGGATAGATTAATGAAGAGAATAAAGCAGTTCTCTTCGTGAATCTACAATCCAAATTAAAGCTATGAGAAGCGCAGGGGCGCCCCCCCCCCCCCCCGTAATTCCCGGGAAAATAGAAAAGATGGTTCAGTAAGGTGGTTCTCCAATGCAAGTTTTTATTTCTCCACCTCAATACACAAGGTTTAAAGATAATTGGAAAATATATAAAAGCCACTTGTCTAAACTGTTGTGATTTATCTTTTTGGTGGACTAGGAACAGTTATCTTCTTTAAGAAATAAAACACGTCTTTTACGGTTCAAAGAACAACAACAACAATGCAAAAGCGGTTGCCAAAACATGTTGCGGTTTATTTTTATTGATTCAAACAAAAAAACCGCCCTTAATATGTCGCAACTAGATTACAAGTACAACACCCTCACTTAAACTAGTTGCTTCCATGAGCCACAAGATTCAATTTATTAATACAGTTCCAATGCTTAACATTATTTAGACCCTTTGTAAGCACATCTGCTACCATATTATTTGTTGACATGTAACTTACAATTATTTTTCCTTCAGCAACAGCCCTTTTTACAAAGTGATGTCTAACCTCTATGTGCTTTGACCTTTCCTTGATGTCTCCACAATTTGCATTTTTAACTGCAGACTGGTTATCATTGTATAAATGCACCACATCACTACCGAGTAATTTAGTACAGTTCTCTCCAACAATTTCTTTTATGATTGTAGAGAGTATAATACACTTTTTTGCACCAGCTGCCAAACTAACATACTCGGCTTCCGTCGTAGACAAGGCTACACATCCCTGCTTTTTGCTTTCCCAGGCTACTGCTCCATTAGCTAATTTAAACACATCCAGTACAGGATACTCAATCTGTTTTGTCACTGGCAAAGTCAGCATCTGCATATCCCTCAAGAAATTTTCCTGACTTAGAATAAGCAATTGACGATAGTTCATGGTTCCCTTCAAATATCTTAATATCCTTTTTGCATGTGTCCAGTGTTCCATTGTGAAATCATTATTAAACCTACTTAACTTAGAGACTGCAAAGGCAATGTCTGGCCTTGTACAAATCATTGCATACATAAGGCAACCAATTAACACTTAATTGATATGGAACATCAGGACAAGCTTTTGGGTCTCCATGAGTTACATTCAAACCCGCTTCTATGGGAGTAGAAATAGTGTTAGCATCCATCATATTAAATTTAGACAACATACTCTTAATGTATTCCTCCTGATCCAACTCTATTCCCTGATTTGTCCTAGTCAATCTCATGCCCAGGATGCTCTTGGCATCTCCAAGATTTCTGACCTCAAAATGTTTTCCCAATGATACAATTAATTCATTAACAATTCCATCATTTTTACAGAACACTAATAAATCATCAACATACACTGCAATAATGCAGATAGTAGGGCCACTACCTTTTATATAAATACATGACTCAGTAGATAATTTCTTAAACCCTAGTCCTCTTAGTATACCTTTACACTTATCATACCAAGACTTCGATGCCTGTTTTAAGCCATAGATAGCTTTATGCAGTCGATACACCTTTTTCTCAGCCCCCGTAACAACAAATCCTTCCGGCTGCTCCATATAGATTGTTTCTTTAAGATCACCATTTAGAAATGCCGTTGTCACATCCAAATGATGGATTATTAAGTCCAGTTCTACTGATAAAGCAATCAACAACCTCAAGGCGGAATAGCTTACAACTGGGGAGAATGTTTCGTGGTAATCAATGCCATACCTTTGAGTAAATCCTTTTGCTACCAACCTGGCCTTATAACGCTCAAATTCCCCATCAGCATTCACTTTCTGCTTAAAAACCCATTTACACTTAATCGCTTTCTTATCTTTTGGTAAGTCCACAAGAGAAATAACTCCTTTCTTAATAAGTGAATCCCATTCTGTATGCATGGCCTTGCCCCACTCTTCTTTGTTTTGAGACAAAGCTTCTTCTACTGTCTGAGGGTCACTGCAAAGAGACAAAGGTTGATTGCAGGATGCCAAGAAAAGTATGTGATCTGGAAATTTCTTAGCCACTCTATTCCTTACAGGATAACTTCTAGCGTCAGCTACCTTTGCACCCTCGCTTCCACACTCTGACTTATTTTCTTCATTGCTCTCAAAACTAGTGTCTACACTACTTGGAACTATACCATAACCCTGACTACTTGATTCAGGACTGGAGTCTGCATCACATGGAATTCGGCCATTACCCTCACTACTTGGGCTCTTCGTCTTTGAAAGTTCAACACTACCATTCTCTCCAGTCTCAGGCTGGGGCAGAGAACTTGAAATCCCATCTCCCCTTAAGAGTCCAGGTAGAATAACAGAATTTCCAAGAGCTTTTTGGGCTGGTTTCATCTCCCTAAACATGTTTTCGAAGATCACTACATGTCGTGCTTTAATTATTCTTCCCGCAATATTAGGGTCAGCCAATAAATACCCTTTTGACTCCTCACTATAGCCAACAAAGTAATACTTTTTAGATGTAGCATCCAGCTTCTTTCTCTGCTCTTTAGCCACATAAGCATAGGCAATACATCCAAATACTTTAAGATGACTAAGATCAATTTTTCGCTCAGACCATCTCTCCTCAGGCAATGCATTCCCTAGCACTCTGGATGGTGCTCTGTTTTTGAGATATACAGCTGCTCTACATGCTTCAACCCAATAATATTTTGGTAGATTGCAGCCAGAGAGCTTGCATCTAGCTTTCTCAATGATAGTTCTATTTGTTCTTTCAGCTACTCCATTCTGCTCGGGATTATAAGGTATTGTGGTTTCATGTTTAATCCCACATGCCCTTAACTCCCCTTGCAGTGCTTGACCCATATATTCACTCCCATTATCGGTACGCAGGCATTTGATCTTGTTCCCTGTCTCATTCTCCACCCTGGCCTTAAAAATTTTGAAGCATTCCAGGACTATATGAGACTCCTTACTTTTAAGAAAGAGAACAAAAACCTTCCTAGTACAATTGTCAATAAAAGTGAGCATATATGTTTCACCTCGAGTACCTACAGGGTTCATGGGACCACACAGGTCTGAGTGGATCAGACTTAGTTTTTTACTTTCCCTCTCAGTCCTTGGACCTACTTTGAACGATTTCTTTGCTAACTTGCCCTCTACACAGGCTATACAAGGCTGAAATTTCTTATTAGTGGGATAATTCACACCACTAACAAGCCCCGGCTTCAAGCTCGGGCCCACATTAGCCTCCATTGCTATTTATCTGCTTTTTGAAAAAGGAATTGAACACCCACCTATTTACTGGACTTTCATTTTCATTTTGTTTTCATAGAAATGCTGTGAGGTCCACCCACCGTTGTTTTGTCCCCTCTCCTTTTGATAGAAGTAAAATTGAGGACTCACTAAGTAAAGCAAAATAATTTTCAAGTATTACGCTATAAGTTGAGAAAAAGATATGCTTAAAATGTTTTTTGCAACTCGTCGCAGAAGGAATAGCTAAGGTTTACTTTTGTTTACAGGCGTCTTCTTCTAGTAGGCCTGGTACAAAGTGGAAAACTAATAGTGCCTCTGCAGACCTTCGAAGCTTTTTCTCTCGCATCCAAAAAAAAAAACGCCAGAAGCAGCAGGAGGAAATACACAATTTCTTAACACCATGCCTTCATGCTGCACAACTGACAATGAGACTCAAGCTGAGTCCATGTTCCTTTTACAATCCCCTCCACAAGGCCATGAAACATCGAATGAAGCTTCAATTTCTTCACTTCCTTTGGCTGAAAATTTCAACTGTTACGTAGGTCTCTTTATTGTACCAGGAAAGGAAAGACCTGATGATAGGAAAATAGCAGAACTTTTGGAAAGCCCTTGGACATCCACAAGCGATTACAAGTATCCCTTTTCAACTCATAGGAAGGGAACCGCGGAAGAGTGTCGTTACGTGAGGATAGAACAACTTGAAAAGTACCCTTGTCTTGTGGTTTTCCCCTCAATGAATGGACGTTTTTGTAGGTCTTGCCCTTTTTTCCCAATAAATGGCAGCTTGCGGTACAAATTTGCAGTTAAATCCCTCGTTACACAGCCATTTAAGTTTTCAAAACTGCTAGGGAAACTAGATGATATGGAAAACCACCAACACACAGTCTATCACAAAGGTGTAGTGCCCAGTTTTCCCTTTATTATCTGAAAAAATGCAAGAAACCTGAAAATCAAAACAAAAGCCAACTGGACGGCTACAGAAGGGAGAAAATCAAGGAAAATAGAGACAATCTGTAGCACAAATCAAAACAAAAGCCAACTGGACGGCTACAGAAGGGAGAAAATCAAGGAAAATAGAGACAATCTGTAGCTGATACTTAAAAATGTGATTTTTCTTTGCCGTCAGAACATACCATTCAGAAGTCATCGGGACGATGCGACGGTGCATTATCATTGGAAGCGTAGGTAACTTCCGAGCATTACTGCGTTTTCGTTGCTAGGTATTTTAAAAAATTATACAAATATTAAAGGAAAATAGTATTTTCTGAATGTGTACTTATATTTTTATTTCATTCCAACCAATTTTCATTTTGTACGGCATTTAAAGAATATTTCTTTCAAGGAGTTCGAAATCCTTGTGTAGGCTGCCGCGGTTTGATGGATGGGAAGATGCAGGTCTTCCGCGTTTTACACCGCATTGGTCTATGTTTCCTTGGATGCCAGTTTCGTAGGCGTTGTAGTCGGCTTATTCTGATCGGTGAAGTAAAGGTGCAGCCATTCGTCGTCTTATACATCTCAAGAGTTAGACCTGACTCCAACGGGTGAGATATATAAGACGACAAATGGCTGCACCTTCACTTCACCGACCTGAAGAAGCCGACTGAAACGCCGCCGAAACTGTCGTCCGAGGAAACATGGACCAACGCGGTGTAAAACCCGGAAGACTCTTCACTTCTTCACAAGAATGGCATACTTTACATCGTTTTTTTACGTTTTTCAAATGTTATTAGATATATTTACTCAATAATTTATCACATCTCTTATATCTAATATCTAATATAGCCACACCAAAACTACGTTCCAAGCGCTTCATTTCTTTTAATTTTCCGAGGGAAGTCCACCCGGACCTCCATTTAGTTGAAATGTATTGCATACCCCCCAGGCACCGCGGGAAGTAGTGAACCCCCCCCCCAAAACAACGGCCTTAATCTGCCCCCGGAGAAGCGGTCAGCATTGTAGATACATATGAAATAATGCAAACACTATAGTCAATACTGAGCAATATGCTCTTCATGGGAAAAGAAATTGACCCATTGAAGATTAGGATTTCCCTGGTTAAATGTTTTGGTCTGTAGCTAAACTGGAACAGGTCGGGAACCGGGGTGGAGCTAGAGGTCTGTAGGTTGTCTGACACTGGGAATAAATTGAAACAGGCTGAGAGGACCAGTGTTGAGCCGAATGTCCTTAATGAATCTTATTCCCTGAATTCACCTTCTAGTAATAACCACTATAACCTTTCCTTATGCACTACCTACTTCCCAGGCGTCCATTCCCTCAAACAAACCCTTAAAAGTCTTTTTTCCTATCCTCTCCGACCACCTCACTACCAACAAAATCTTCCCAAAATGCCCCTCCCTCACTTTCAGATGTCCCTCAAACCTCTCTAGTATCCTTAAAACCACCAACCCTCTTTCCAAATCCATTACTTAGACGAAAACTCCAAACAACCCATGCCATCACCCTAGATGCAAGACGTGTCCCATCCTCATTGCTAAACCCCTCCCCGAAAAATTCCGCGCTTTTCCTCTGCCCTTCTTTTCTTCTCCTTCATGCATCACCAGCAATGTCATGGTTTACATTCTCCTTTGCAATATATGTGAGGCGTTCTATATTGGGCTCACCACTGGTCCTCTCAGCATCTGTATCAACTGCCATAGAGCGTCATGTAATCCTTCCTCCCAAAATGTCTCTCTCCCCACCCATGCCTCCACCCATAACCTGAAGTTCGACTGTTTTTTTAAGGTAGGCGTCCTTGCTTCCCTCCCTCATTCAGCCTCTCCTCTTTATCTGAAGACACTTGACCTGGCGTGTATTTATTTGTACCAGGCATTCTCTTTTCCTGGAATCAATCGAGCTCACTAACTCATTCTTTCCCCCCTCCCTTTTTTTCTGCTACTACTCTCCCCCTTCCCTCCCCTTCATCTCCACAACCTTATTTTCTTCGCCCTGTCCAACCCTCTTCTTCCTCGCAGATCCTCTCAACTCTTGAAGAAGGCCAAACCGTTGCTGACTGAAAATTTGAGTATTTCTTGTTATCTCTCCTTGTGTTGGCCTTCCTTCTATGGTATCACAAAATTAGAAGGCTTATTCATTTAAAGCACTACATTTTCAGCATATTTGGCTCATCAAATTTAAAAATAATGTTTAATATAGTGACTATTCATTAGCTCACCAGATCAGAGTCCACATCTTATAAAGGGATTATTGTGACCTCAAAGCTCAAGGAAATTGAATCATAAACTTTATTGTTCTCCTGATTTTTCCAGTAAAAAAATATAAAATCTGATGCTTTTGGCCCTGAAATTATGCTTTTACTAAATAGCATAAATGCTTCATAATTCATCAAGGAGGTGATTTGAATGTGTGTGCATGGTGCATTGCACAATATTTTTTCCAGAAACTCCATTTATGAACACAGGCATAATTGTTGGAGAAAACATAGGCAATATTCTGTGCTGCAGCTTCAGTTGGTCTCTCAAGTGGTTGGTGCTTTGCCTGGAAAAAGAGTTATGGATTGTGCTCCTCAGGGTAAGTAAATTTAGTTCACCATTAGTGATTTAAGGAAAGTATGTCAGCATAAACCATTGGGGGTTGTATTGTTTATTTGCCAAAGGATCACTGTACAATATGTGATTACACTTGTATACTATATAAGGCATGTAAAAATATTCACAATTTAACCCTTTTGAGTGGAAAGTCTCATATAGGAGTTGGGGTTTTTTTTTACATAAAACGCCGGATGTCTACCATAAGCGCCAGAGATTTCTTTACGCAAAAGAACGGACAACTCATATACACGTCATGGAGGGTGGGAAATTGACCGTCGCTGAGGCGTTTGAGAAGGGTGTTCCTTCGACCCTTCTAGTCCCTACTCAATGGGTTGCAAGACGCTTCCCTTGGTAACTTCGCTCAACCCTCAAACCCTTCAGCGGTCATTCTCTCAGCATGTTTCCGCTGTCACTAATTGTATGTGCAGTGGATTTTCTTAATAAATATTCCATCTCCATCCCAAAATATTAACCATTGAACTCCTTGTGTTTTGCAGTGTGTTTTCAAATTTTAATCGAAATTCTAGCTCTTATATTAATGGAGTTGTCATTCTACTTTCTTTTAATGATTACTGTCCTATTAACCCTTTCCTGCCAGCGGCTACGAAGGGAAAATGTTTTTTTCCGTGTTACGGGTAGCTTGAGAAAATTTTAGACCTCTCTCTACGAAGCACTTTTTTGGGGTGGAGTGGCCCAGGTATTCTCGTCCCTCCGATTTGGTACCCTACTCAACAGGGTGCCCGGCTATTACCCCGGCCACTGGACTCGACCCTCCAACCCTTTCTTAGCGGGGGTCCACGGTCAACTCATTGCATTCTTTCACATGAGACATCACTGTGGGAGTGGAAGGGATGGTTTTTCCAAGTAGGTTATAAGAGACATCGCTAGGCAGCGAACAAATGTTCAACCCAGAATAAGTAGCTAACATTAGCGCACCAGCGTAAGAATGATACTGGCTATTCAATATACATTACCTAAAAATACCGGCGTATGAGTAATTACTAAGGAGATCAATGAAGAAATCGGAAAATAGAGGACATATAGTGTAAATAGGCATTCAGATTGTAACAAACACGTACGATATAGACAATAAAATGACAACATTCCTCTTTTTGCGTATTTTTCATCGCATATGAACACACAAGGTACTAAGGCTTTCACACAAGAAGTCCGTTAATAATAACACTAAATTTCGTTTAAAAATTGCTTATGCTCAGAAAAAACGAAGAATTCACTTCAAAGTATAAAAAATTGGAGAATGCAATAATTTTTTCTTTGCAAAAATCATTGTCAATTCAACCACTTCACCACGGATTCCTGCTACGATGAGGATCGTAAATGAGTAGGAGGGTCGGGCCTAATGACCGAGGATTAGCTCTAAGGTCTCGCTAAGCTGGGTCTCAGGCAGGGCCTGAATACCTCCGACCATTGCTACCTCAGCGGTCACTTCCCTTCCCCCGTGACAGCTGTAGCCGACGTCAGTTCGTTTGCGTTGAAAAATCCACGCCAGCTATAGCCGACGTTCGGTCGTTTGCGTATGAAAATGCTCGTCGGCTATGGTCGACGTCCGGCGCGAAAGGATTAATATCCTAAAATCATTAATATAAAAGCTAGAAATTCATTTAAAATTTTAAAACGATCAAGTTAACATGAGGAATCCATTTCAGACATCAATTTTCTCATGTTTGCAGTAGATGATTGTTTAAAAAAACCACTGCACATACAAAAAAATGGCCGCAACCCTATGCTGTGAAAGGGTCTTATGAGTTTAGGGGTTTATGAGTCAGAAGGTCGAGACCACTTGCTGAGCGAAGGGTTGGAAGGGTGGGATCGGTACGGCAAAGAGAATTTTCCCTTCGAAATGCCTCCGTACAGAGATGACCTAAGTCTCCCATGAAGCTCAGGATACTAAAAATATTTCTGTGAAAAGTTCACCGGCACGAAAGGGTTGAAAGCGAAGAAAAATTACAATTTCACAAGATTCAGTAGAAAAAATGATAATTAATGTATGGCAAAATTGTTTCTTAATGACTATGTACTTGGATCAATAAAAATTTTCACTTTTTTCATACTCGAAGAACTCTTTTATGGTTATATGTAATATAATTGGCAGAGGGCATTCAACTAAAAAAAATAGGATGTGTGGCCTTAGGTTATAAAAAGCTGTTAATCTAGTACAATCACATGTAAATTTAGCTGATAACAGATAAGAAATATGGGTATATTCCAAGTGGCTTTGTCAATGTTATTTACCAAAGTTTCCCTCATGGTCTCTGTTAATACCAGAGAAATAAGCCTCATTCCTGTAGACCCATGGCAAATGCAGCAAAATCTATCCCATATCTGTGTGGGAATGAAGGGACAGAAATCATAGGATCTCTGTTTATCTAATGATCATCATTTCACATCCCCTTCTAGATGTATTTATCATTATAGATTTTCACAATTTCTCACATTCCCATATCCCAAGGAAAGTTGGTCAGTAAGTTGGTAAAATTGCACCTTAAGCCCTAGATAATAATGTAATGTGTAAACATATTGTAAAATTCGGTGAAGAATCACTTGAGTGATGATAAATTATAAAGTACATGAAGGGTTTTAGATAAAAATATAAGAACATTAAATAGGAACATTTTCACTTTGGAATTCAATTAATTTTGAATGTCCGGGAGTCCGCCGGCCCCAGTGGTGGCGGTGTAAACTACTTGCCTGCTAATCCGAGGGTCGTGGGTTCAAGTCCTGCCTGGGTCGGTTTTTCACTTGCCCAGGGCATGGGTGTTTCTGTCAAGTTCTGGTGGTTCGGCCCCTGAGAAACTTGTACACAAGCCAAGCTTATTGGGATCGCTGGGGCATACAAACCACTAGAATGGTCGGAGAGCAAAAAAAAATAACATTCTCAAGGGAGAGAAGGTGAGTGAGGAGAGGAGAGGAATAGGGTTTGAGGTAGGGGAAGGGGATAGGGAGAGAAAGAATTAAGAGGGGAAGGGGAGGGGTAAAAGGAAATGAATGGAAAGAGGAGGAGAATGGAGGGGGATGGGAGGGGGAAACAAACAGGGAGAAGTGGAAAGAGGAGGGGAAGGGGAGGGAGAGGCTAATGTGCTTTTTTAGACCAGGGGAGTTATTTTGTAATCTCACCTTTTAAATGACTCTTTGTGGGAATGTGGGAGATTCGTTTCACTCTCTTAATGATCGGCTCACGATCAGCCAAGGTCCGATGGTGGCTCCATTTCACATTCCTAACGACAGGTGAGATGGAAATAATAAAATGAGGAGCCCAATGAAACGGATCAAGAGTCGAAAGAGCGGATGAATCAAATATATAGACCGGCAGTTCACCCCTTGAGAGTCGAAGATGGTCACGCCGCCTGGGTGGCAGAGTTGAACTATGAAAAATGATGTACATATTTTTCCACATTTCATGACGTATTCTCACTTAAGTGAGATTACAAAATAACACCCCAGGTGGAGAAAAAGCCTGGAAAATCCAGATGTGGGCCATTTATATAACATTTTGTTGGAGGGAGAGGGGGAAGGGAGGTAAGCCAACATTTAAAAGTGTTGTTGAAAGTAGAGTTGTGGAAGGAAATCTGGATGTCGACTGGGAGAGAAACAGAGGGAGGGGTTGTTGCAAGAGGAGCGGTGACCATTCATGTGGATACTAAAAGCAGTTGTGGATAGTTCTAAGTAGAAAAAGGATGCTACTGGCAGTGGAGTATGCAAACATATTTTTTGTGGTGCAGGAGGCTGCAAGCATGGATGGGAGAGGGAAAGCAAGGAACTTATCAGGCAGAGGCTGGCAGAAGAAAATGTAGCAGGTTTTGCACCTCACGCAAATGCACCGGAATTTGGTGGGTTCGAGTGATTTGGAAAGGGGTGTGATGGTTTTAAAGATTCCAAATAGGTTTGGGGGCATTTGAATGTGAGGGAGGGGCATTGAGGAAAAATGTTAGAAGTGGCGAGGTTGTCTGATAGGATAGGAGGGAGGTTTTTGATGGTACATCCTAGGGATTCAACACCAGGGAAGAAGGTGGTGCAGGTTTTGCACCTCACGCGAATGCACCGGGTATGAAGGAATTTGGTGGGTTTGAGTGATTTGGAAAGGGGTTTAAGATTCCAGATAGGTTTGGGGCCATTTGAAGGTGAGGGAGGGGCATTGTTAAGGGTGATATTGTTGGTAGTGCTATTATTATTGGGTGTTGGTTTGGATGATTGAGGTTTTCAAGGGTTTTTTTTAAATGAAGGAGGTGCTCTAGATATCCTCTGCGAAGGAGAGATTGGTGAAGGTTGGAGAGGAATTTGTCAAGGGAGTCAGAGTTATTGCAAATTTGGTGGCCATGAATGAAAAGAGGGTAGGGGAGAGACCGTTTAGTGTAGGAGGGATAGCAGGTATTTCTTTCCTCTTCTCCCTGTCCTCCCCCTCTGCTTTCCTCCTTTCCCCGTTATTTTTCTTTATATATTTAAATATTTGGAAAAGAAAATGAATCTGTGAAAAATATCTCATGAGCAAAAATTAAAGAGTGACTTGTATTTCACCCAATAATGAAAAGTTTTGTTGAGTGGGGTCTATTTTGAGTTATTGTATAAACTCTAATATCAATGTGTGTAATATTGAAAAAATACTTTCATCGCAAAACTAGCCATTCTGGACCTTTTACCATAGTATTACTTACTTCTTAATTTGCTGCAATGCAAGATTTACATCCCTGTATGCATTTTCAAGGTTGTTCCACCACAACTCTGTGAGTCTAAACAAATACTAAAATGCCATCTATTTGTTTATTTGGTTAAAACAAGCTACTTTCACTGATGACTTTCATTTGCTATTGAAAGCCAGAATAAAGGTACAAAATTTGCTGATTATTCCACGAATGTATTTTTAATGAACACATTTTTATAGCTATAGATGCTGACTGCATTGCCATTTCTATGGCATTACCACATTTTGACTTAAATTATCACAGTAATTAACTAATAACTCAAAAAATTAGTTGGTAAGATACATATATTTTATTTTTAATCAATTTACAGTGAGTTTTCGCTTCTTATAGACAGTTTTTCGTGAAAATGGCATTTATATTCGATAGAATAATACTATATTTCCCTGTTTCTCCCATTTAACACTGTAATTTTAAGTTCAACATGCAAGAATAATAGTGTGGAAAGATAACAATTTGTTGTTCATATCAGATAGAGGACTTGTTTTTCTAAACCATCAAGAATATGAATGAAATGACATTTATGGCCTTTTATGTTGGAACCACCCTAAGCGTAGCAATTTTGCTCTACATATTCCCCACAGGGCATTTTTAATGATCACATGGCATGAATATAGTATTAATTCATTTATTCATAGAAAAAGAAATGAAGTAATGTTTTGTAACCATAGTAAGAATTGAACTCTCTTCTTTCAGGAAAATATTTTCAAACCAAACAATGATGATGGGTTTAACCTTCACAGGATTTTGAATGTAGATTCTAAATGTATAGACATGTGCTCATTCTCGTCTCAATATCCAGACATCTTTGTCACTGTGGAAGACAGCAATCACTTCAAGGTCAAGTTCAGGTGACCTTTTCATAAATTTTAACAATTTTAACCATTGAATTATTTTTATTTTGCTATACTTTTAATGTATGATCTGATGGGTGCAATTTGAATAAAGATATGGGAATGCTGAATATTCTTTTATTGATGTGCGTGTAATTTTCATATTATAGGTCTGGAATATTGCATCATGTGAGATAATCTACCGATCAACAACTGTAATCAACGATTCCATTCAAATTTGCTCATTCAGTGGTATGCCAAATAAGCTAATGATTGGAACTGTTAAAGGAGTTGCCCGTGTTTACCATGTTAATGAGAAGTTTCTTCCACGTTCTTTTCTTACTCTCAATTTAAGTGAAGAGAACTTTTTACAGTCCATAGGACATGACAATGATGCAGGTATCTACCATTTTTTAGTCTACTTACATATTACCCTGCAATCCATTTGGGGTGGAAGTTTTAGCTCAGGCTAATAATTCATAACCTAAGTTTCTCCCAGGAGATGAATTAACATCCCAAGAATGACTGTGGACAGAGTGATTGACTGTGAGACCAGACTGTGCATTGCATTTTTGTCTCTTTTTGAGTGGTTGCATGAGTAGATCTCTAGCATAGCGTCAAATGCCCCAGTAAATCACCATCCCAAGTAGCAAAATAATGTTGAAAAATGATTTTAAAATTATTTGAAATAATTTTAAAATAATGTATGGTATTAAAGTTCTGTATCCTCTCATTTCAATTTGTTGATAACATATACCCAGTCGGCACAAGGGATAGATATGTCTGTGGCGAACAGGGATCTACGAGGTATTGTGTATCTTATGCATGACATATCTCTAATCCGCCCATTATTTCCGCCGATCGGTGATACCACTTGAGAGTCTTTCGAATATGAATATGTCTTAAAAGTGTCTTTTACAATATAACAATGCAAAAATAAATTTAATATAGATTATCTGATCATTTTTATCCGATTTGTTAAAATTTCGTAAGAATAAATAAAACTTCGGACTAGAGGCGGTACCCAACTGCCGGATGTAAGAATTCGTATGAGTCAAAATATAATTAAGTACAGTAAAGGGTTACATAAATGCATTTTATCAAGCATAATATTTCAGTGATTTTGCTTTTATTTGTTCATTTATGTAATTGTATGCACATGCCTGCTGCCCAATACTGATTTTCACATACATGCCGATGCGCCGCTGACTACTGTAGTCGTGCGCGAGTGCCTCCTACCGTTTCCCGAGGAACTCGAGGCACCATAATGTTTGAGTGAGCCTTGTGGAGTGAGCATAGCCTTTGTTACATTTCTGGATTTATTTATTACTTTTGACCCCTGCACCGAATCGGACTATTATCCTGGTTTTGACCTCTGCGCTCTTCTTGACTTTACTCTACCGGCTTCGACACCTGACCTCCTGAATACTGATTTTTGGATTGATACCGCCGAACGAACGTTTGTGCTTCAGTTGGACCGCCATCTTTATACGTTTTTGCAATTTTTATGCAGCTGCGGTGAATTCTGTACCTGACTTTGCCCTTGCATTTCAAGGTAAGTAATTCATAATAAGTCACTGTGATATTATGAAATTCCTACTTCAAAAATCATAATTTGTTACCGTGTGCTGGTTAAAAACTTGAAAGGTTCTCGTTGTGAATGTATCTTATAATTATGTATTATTGTTAAATTAATATCCTGCATGGTTTTGTACTGAGATAAAAGCATGATTTTATGGAATTTTTATATTTTCCAACTATCTCATTTATGACATGGGGCATTCCGATAGTCTGGGATAATGATCGTTGATTTCGGAAATTTTACTTTAATCGTAGATTTTAAGGTGATCTATAGCGTTCCTTGCATGAAGCTTACCTGGCAATGCCATATTGTATTTTGTATCCTATGAAGCTATATTTTAATATAATCATGTTGCATCTAGCTTTCTAATGATTTTACATTTTATCGTGACCTTACATTGGAATTTGAGTTTGAAATTTAAACTAAAATGTATAGCTATCCAGTCATATGCAGGTTATTTGATCAAGACATGTCCTTGTCATATGAGTAGCTTCTATTGTGTTGGGGGCATTGCAAACTACTCTTTTCATCCTAACTTTCATTACATGTGTGGATTTTTTCATTTGTTCTGATTTCTTGTTTTTTATATTTTTATACAGACCATTATTGTGGACCAGTGCTGTTCACTGGCTGGATCTGCGCCCATGATCTGAGGAAGCTGTTGTCCAGCAGTGGAAAATTGTCATGAATGACGAAGTTTTACAAAAGATTTCTTGAAGTTCTCTGTTGTGCATTAAGTTTTTCTTGTGTGAACAAATAAATATTTAACCTGAAGCAAAGGATTGTTTTCCATCATTGCTGTTATTTTCAGTGCAGAGTTGAAGAAGCCGTTGCCGATTGGTTATTAGATTGTGCAGATAGGCTGGATGAAGTGATATGGTCAAGTTGTGGGGATTTGCAGAGATGCTGATTGTTGTGGTGTTAAGTTTAAAACTGTAAACATTCTCTCGTTGCGTATAAGAGAGGCCGTAAAATAGAATTTCAAATTGCCAATAGGTGGCACTGCACGCTACTATTACAGTAGTACCACTTCCTGTCAACAGTGGCGCTCTATCCAAATAAGTTTGAAAGGGTTGCTATGATTGGTTCGAGCGAAATACGTGCACCAATAGGAGAATTAGTTTTGCTTGAGAGATACGTGTTCATCCTCGAACGATCTTATAAGCAGACCTCTCATTGGTTCGAGCGAGAAGATTGGCCAATCGGAGGAATCGCTCCAATGTAGAAATTGTGTGTAACTGCACCACTTCCACCACTTATCTCTTTCCTGACGGACATCTATCTACCGGATATCCCCTTTCACCTCCGGCTCGATCCCTTACGTATCCTTAACGCCGGGATAGGAGATCCTTTGCCGCCATTGCCTATCCCGATTTCAACAGATAGTATCTGTTGATTTAGGGATATGTACCTCCTTGTGCCGGCTGGGTATATGCATATGTAGGAAGTACTGAGACATTTATTTGCATGAAAAATCTTTTTTTAACATTTCATGTTAAAATAATATGAGAATATTATTTCAAAATCATTTCAAAATTATTTTAAAATATTTTTAAAATTATTACAAAATATTTTTAAAATTATTTCAAAATATTCTTAAAATGATTTTAAAATTATTTTAAACAAATTAAAAATTATTTTGAAATAATTTTAAAATTATAGCTTTAAAATTGATAGATTTTTGTAATTAATTTCCACTGTACACTAAATTATTGTTATACCTTTATTGGTACATTCATCAGTTTTCTCATTTCCACATTCGTAACATTGATTATACATGCATATTCACGTTCGTAACATTTCCGCAAGTAAGTTACGTCTTCATTGAAATGTAAAAAACGTGTGGCAATTGGAAAAAAATATTGTTTATTTTCATTAATATTGACTTTATGTTCATTTTATGTGGCAACATAGGTTTCAATTAATTAATACCTGAAAACTGTTATCATGATTGGATGGTACGTTTCTTCAAACTATCACGGCATTGAGATTTAAAAGTTAGTTCTCGCAAACACATTTACGCACGGGAATGGCGGTATATATACAACTTTCTTGGAGCGCATCTTTCAGTTACGAGTAGGATACGACGTAGGTAGTTGCGAGATAAACATACCGTAGATTGATGTGAGATTGAAGATGAGTCTAAACTGTCCGGAGTTAAGTAATAAAAAGATGTCCATGGATGTACCCTTTTTTTTGCAGTTTGAAGCGATCGTGACACGCTTGTGCAGCGCTCCTGACGCGCTTGTGTCATGCTTTGCGCATCCGATATTCAAAGAAGGGAAGTTTAGGAGTGCTAGACGCACTGCAGCAGCGCCTTCGCAGTAGCTTCAGCGCTACCGCGCAGCGCATCAGATGCTCATCTGCAGCATTTTGTGTATGCTGGGTAGCTTCTTAAGGAGTTAAACATATTTGAAGCTTATGTTAAAATCATTTTAAAATTATGAAAAAAAAATTTTTAAAGCCTAAAAAGAGACCCAAGTAGCAAAAGAATGTTGAAAAATGATTTTAAAATTATTTTAAATAATTTTAAAATCTAAATATCATAAGATGTCTAAAATCATGAGTTTTTCAGGATTTTAAAATAATTTTAAAATAATGTATGATATTAAAGTTCTGTATCATGTCATCACTATTTGTTGATAACATATATATGCATATATAGGAAGTACTGAGACATTTATTTGCATGAAAAGTCTTTTTTTAATATTTCATGTTAAAATAATATGATAATATTATTTCAAAATCATTTCAAAATTATTTCAAAATTATTTTAAAATATTTTTAAAATGATTTTAAAATATTCTTAAAATGATTTTAAAATTATTTTAAAATATTTTAAAAATGATTTTAAAATATTCCTAAAATTATTTTAAAATCATTTAAAAATATTTTTAAAATGATTTTTAAATGTTCTTAAAATGATTTTAAAATTATTTTAAACAAATTAAAAATTATTTTGAAATAATTTTAAAATTGATAGATTTTTGTAATTAATTTCCGCTGTACACTAAATTATTGTTATGCTTTCATTGGTACCTTCATCAGTTTTCTCATTTCCACATTCGTAACATTGATTCTACATGCATATTCACGTTCGTAACAATTCTGCGAGTAAGTTACGTCTTCATTGAAATGTAAAAAACGTGTGGAAATTTGAAAAAATATTGTTTATTCTCATTAATATTGACTTTATATGCATGTTATGTGGCAACATATGTTTCAATTAATTAATACCTGAAAACTGTTATCGTGATTGAATGGTACGTTTCTTCAAACTGTCACGGCATTAATATTTGAAAGTTAGTTCTCGCAAACACATTTACGCACGGGAATGGCCGTATATATACAACTTTCTCGGAGCGCATTTCTAAGTTGCGAGTAGGATATGACGTAGGTAGTTGCGAGATAGGTATACCATAGGTAGATGTGAGATTGAAGTTGAGTGTATAGAGTCCGGAGATAGGTTATATAATGTTGTCTATGGGTATAAACCATTTTTTTACAGTTTGAAGCGATCGTGAACACGCTTGTGCAGCGCTCCTGACACCCGTTTGCCGCGCATCCGACATTCAAAAAAGAGAAGTTTAGGAGTGCTAGATGAGCTGCAGCAGCGCCCTCGCGGTAGCTGCAGCGCTACTGCGCAGCGCATCACATGCGCATCTGCAGCATTTTGTGTTTACTGGGTAGCTTCTTAAAGAGTTAAACATATTTAAAACTTATGTTAAAATCATTTTAAAATGATGAAAAAAAGATTTTAAAGCATAAAAAGAGAGAGCTAATATGTTTTCAAAATAATTTTAAAATGATTTTAAAATATTTTCGCAATAATTTTAAAATAATTTTTTCATGAGATATTGCTACTTGGGATTCAACATCCATGTTCTCCATGCTTTCAGTTAATACTTTAAATTCTATATAAACACAAAACATACATTTTATGAAAATATCCGATTCAGATATTGACAGAATACCACATTTGAATCACCCTTTTGAATTTTTCAGGGTTTAATCAACAAAATGCCAAATCGCTAGAGAAAGTAGATGAGTATTCACTTCTTAAAAAAGAATGTACAATTTTTAGCATGAAAATCTACAATCGGGATAATCGTTCTGATGAACACTATTTATCCCATCTACAAGATGACACACAACTAGTTGCTCAGAAAATGATCGATTCCATAATTTGCCCCGGATCCATTCTTTTCATGTGCTGCAGTTTAGGAGTAATTTTATATGACTGCAAATCCTGTGAAAAGATATGTAGCTTCTCATTTCTAGGTAAGTACATATTTGGGCTTGATGGGACGTGATCATAAACTGAATAAATGATGCTTTTGATTGGAGGGTTGCCAGTCATCCTCATTTTTTCACCTTTAATTTAACGGAAGTCTGGGGAAGGTGGTGCTGGAGTAAAAGCAAAGGCTTAGAATATTGTACATTCCTCAAGATAGCACTGGAGGTGTACTTCACCTAAGGTCGTCAATTGGTTCCTTGAGAAATGACGTTAGACAAACTTCGACGTAAGTCAATCCAGCTCCCTTATAAACTGCTAATGAGATCACTATTTTGCCCTATTGTGAATATGTAATAGTGTATATATTACATGTAGTTTAAAAAAAATTAAACTAATAAAAAAATAATGTTGGTACTTGTAAGCAAAAGCCACTTGAAGGACGAACAAACTTAATTGTGATCCCATTCAATACCACATTTTGCAAATGCATATCTATTCACTCAACTGTGCCATTCACTTCACTACACCACAGAATATTTGCTTTTCATTGTTTTCAGGCTCTGTACCCATGGCAGAGCCCTTAAAAATAGAGCAGGAGTAGAATTGATCGAGTGCTAGACATTAAAAGAACTTCACTAATCGCATCCACAATGTTTCTTGTTGATTTTCAACTACATACATAATTGGGTATAAGTCATCAAATTTGGAAATTGCAAAGTTCTTATAATTACTCTGTGGTAAAATGCATATGCTTTTAAAGACATATTTTGAATGCATTCTTTGACTTCACACAAAAAATTTGGCTGTGACTATTGTGAAACTAAAGAATACTACCTGCCGGTAGGTTACTGGGAGTTTTGACAGTGCACATTGCTCCATTAATCGTGGTTAGTGCACGCTAAAAGTGCACTGATATGTTCAACAAATTCAACACCTTGAATGGAAAGCCCCCAGTGTTACTGTTTCTGCCTCGGACGGCCCTAGGCATTGCACGTGTATGTATTGTGGCAGTACTACACTGCAAACCATCGGAAGTAGGCTTGATGAGGGCTAGACAATGAAAGAACTTTGATAATTGCATCTGCGATGTTTTTTGTTGATTTTCAACTAAGGCATCAAACATGGATAATGTAAAGTTCTTAATTACTCGGTGGTAAAATGCTTACATTTTACATACTTGTTTTGAATGAATCCAATTACTCTACCCAAAACATTCGGCCGTGACTATTGTGAACCAAAGAAATGCTACCTAATAGCAGGTTACTGAACATATTGCCAGTGCACATTGCTCTATTCATCACCGTTCATGTGAGCGATTTGTACTAACCTCATTTTAATTTATTTGTTTTGAATTGTCATTTACTTTAAATTTTTCCTTTTTAAATTATTTTTTTGATTAATTTCAAATTTTTATCGCTTTTAGTATTTGATATAATATTTAATACTATAGCATTCCTACTTTTCTGTGTTTCAACTAGCATTATTTCATCATTAAAAATTTGATATATGTATTTCTTTGTCTTCAAAATATTTGTAACTGCATCCAATAAGGAACCAAGCAAACTAGCCTGATTCATGAAAATGTAATAAGAGATTGCTGTTATAAAAATGTGAATACAGTACCTATGTATAATAGACAGTCAAACATTGTATAAGTTGCTCTTTCTCTTGCTTGAAAGGATTTGAAATGGCAAAAGCATTACCCAATGTACAGCTCAGCTCAATTGACAGTATCATTCAAAGCGGTGAAAGTTTGGAGGATATTGAATGTTGGGTAAGAACATGTTCATCAAGGCCTAAGTTATACCATATGAAGTTCATGCTAGAGGAGCCTTCTTTTTGGAATGATTTTCCAGGAGAGACAAACAACCATAGCAGTGCTAGCCAGGAAGATACTTTTGATGAACCTGGACTGACATTCTTGCCAAGGTTTGATGAAATTATTTCTATGATTCTGTTGTTGGTTCTCATCTTCTCTGGTGAGATGTATTCAAGCTTATTATGTATACATGCTTAATAGACGATTGAGCTATACCAGCCAAAGAAATAAAATAAATCTGGGAAAATACCAAATGTAGGGTTAAAAGCAAGTATGTATTGGTACCTTTACCAGTACATGGAGATGCCTATGTATACATAGGTATTGCATTAAGTAACAATAAGTAACTACTCTTCCTTCCTAAAGTGCCAATCTCTGGTTGAAACTTTACATGAGTAATGAGTTAATTATGAGGAAGCTACTTTTTTAGTTCAGAATCAGTATTTACCAACTTGTTGCTGCAGACTGTGAACTACCATATTTGCATGAATCTAAGATGACGTTTTACTCCCTTCTGGGCTTCCGAAGAAAAATCTTACAATCAGAAGCAAAATCCATTACTTTTTTCCCATTGTGGATTTCCAAAAAAGGGGGTTGTCTTAGAATTGGGGTGGTCTTAGATTTGTGTGAATATGGTAAATAGCTAAAGAGCATCAGGGCACTCCATGCCAACCTACCTTCAGAAGTGTAAGTGCACATGCCTGGTAAAAATTCCAGCTATGTACTCTGTTCCAGGTATATGCCAGGGTACCAATTACAGGTGGCCTGGTAAAAATTCCAGCTAGGTATTGGCTGCTTCCGTCTGGATTAGCAGGATCCAGTTGGACTTGCAGGATGGATATAATTGTTGATGTGTATAAAAATAAATGATGAAAAGTGGGTTATGTATAAGCACTTATAACCATCAGAATTCATTTCCATACTCCAAATCCATCTGGAATTGGCCAATTTATAGCTGGAAGTTTTACAAATTTACTTCTGCTTCCATGTAGGTACATATGTATTTACACTTTTCTTGAGTAATACTTGTCAATGTTGTAATTCTGGCTGTGAGAAGAAATCAAGAGGTTAATGCGGTCACCTTACCAGAAGTTATAATAACTTTCGTGTGAATTCTGTTAATATAAATAACTAGGTAGTTTACTTGGGCCCAGATGAAATTAGGTATGTATGTTAAAAATTTATAAATCCGCTGATTAGTCACTGAAGTTTTGAAATTTTCAGAATAAATTAAATGCTGATTCTCACATACCATGTAACAAAGACCAATCATTGATACAATTTTCGTACAATAGAGAAGCTGTTACATATATTGAGTACATATAAGCAACCCAAGCATCAAAAACCTGTCTGATTCAACATAAATTTTGGAAAAGTGAGAATTTAGACATTTTGCATACCATGAATTATTATAAATAATGTTGAGCCATATAAAGAAAATGTGCCACCAAATGGTTATTTCTGTATTGTACAAACCCGTTTTTGGTCCATATTATTTTGCTTGGTTCATGTAGTGAGTACTATATTAATTTTTCTCTCTAGAGAGGATTCTTTTTTACTTTTTAAATAAAATAGTTACTAAAAAATAGTGGAAATCTAAGTCAAAATAACCCTGGAGATCAAAATGAATGTAATTTGACTCTTGATAATTAATTTTGGACCTGGTACTAGGAGGTGCACTACCAATTGGAACTTGGACTGGAAAGGGTTAAATTCCCTGAAATATGTATGCATCCTAGGTCTCATGGACTGCTCAAGACCTCCATAAATAGGGTGGAATAAAATTAGCAATTGTACAAAGGAAACGGTTGTAGGCTTTATCTTGTGGAATTTATCCATTACGGAAGAATTTAATAACTTTGTTAAGAATTTAATAACTTAGTGTCATCTTCAGGTGTCACCTGAAGATGACACCAAGTGTTGAAACCCGGGTCGTGGTAATTAATAATTAGTGGAGTTAACAAATTTATTAAATTCTTCCGTTAGCAATTGCATACGATAATTCTTGGCATAACCAACGACACACTATCTGTTTTCTGCCTAATACATTAAATGAAAGCCCTGTCTCAAGGTTTCTTCTATTCTGTTATGTAGTGAGCCAATCTTCAAAAATTCTCCTCTTCTTTACTGCATGAAGCCTGGACGTAAGTCTGTATATGCCTTGAGTCAAACTGAGATTCCAAAAAAGAATGATAAAATCAAGTCATCTGGATATGGAACGACTGCAAGAAACAAGATGTTTGTACCTATGACTAATGAAAGTAAAAAGCGAACAAAACTGGCCAAGGTAAGGCCAAGTATTTCTTTCCATCACAAAGAGCAGTGCTGCAATGAAGGAAGTGCTTTGAAATATGGCCCACCAGACAAGCTTTTGAACAACTTACAAATATGTGAAACTACTGGAACCTCTATGAAACTGGCATTTTCAGGTAATGATTGACTATTCACCTTGAATAAAATCACCCTGTAGTGGTATTTCACTCCATTTTAAATGACAACCGACCATGGTTTCAACTCTTGTTGTCATCTTCAAGGTATCAGAAAGTTTTCCAGATTGACATAGGTTTTTCGTGATAAGCATTAGGCAGCAATAGGATAAAGTCATTACAATAAGAAACAGGGTTTGGGGAGGGAGTGAGGTGGAGAACATTCTTTGAGATAAAGGAAGGGGAGAATCTGGAACTCAAAGGCAAACTCACTGAGATAAAAAAACAGTTGTAGGTGATGTTACTTCATAAAATTTGCTCATAACAAGATTAAAGAGTAGGCACTGACAATAGGAAAAGCACACAACATTTTAGTAGTAGATACATTTGATAATAATAATAATATTTTATTAACACCGTAGGGATAAAGTTGTCCATGGGTTTCGTCAATTAAACAGCTGGTTACAGAGACATAAAAGAAGTACAGTAAGAATACAGATTACAAAATATCATTAAAAAAGTCCTTAACAGTATAATAACATTTGCTATATAGTAAGTTTTTCAAACTATTTTTAAAAACCATTGGTGAGGTAAGGGATTTTAAATCAGAGGGTAGTTTATTGAAAATTGCAGCTATAGTGTGATAGGGGCCTTTCTGGCATAGGCTGAATGAATAAAAATTACTATGAATGTTATTTTTAGATCGAGTATCATGACTGTGAAAGTCAGAGTTGACCTGAAAGTAATGGGGATAACACTTCACAAACATGGCACATGTGAGGATATAAATGCATGGAAGTGTGAGGATCCTGAGGGAGATAAACAGTGGCCTACCAATCGTTTGGATTGGAACTCTACAGATGGCCTTAATGGCCTGTTTCTGTAGGGAGAAGGCCTTAGCTGCAGTAGGGGAGTTACCCCAAAACATAATACCATAGGACACAAATGAGTGGACTTTGGCAACGTACACAGCTTTTAGAACATTGAGAGAAACAAGAGGAGAAAGTTTCCTTATCATATAAATACCAACTGAGAGTTTCTTATTCATTTCAAAAATATGAGTTGACCAGTCAAGAGTGGCAGCAAGCTGTAGACCTAAGAATTTCACAGATGAGGTGGTGGAGAAATCAGAATGAGGAGGCAGAGTAGGAATCTCATGAGAGTACTTGTTATGAAAAAGAATACAAGTAGTTTTAGCCTCATTCAAAACAACTCTGTTAAGGTGGCACCACAGTAACATCTCATCTTTTGTAGTAGAGGCCAAATGATCCAAGAGTGGTAAAGTACTAGCAGATAAGAGATTAGATGTATCATCAGCGTACATGACGGTGGAGCTATATGAGAACTGTTTAGGAAGATCATTGATGAATAGGAGAAACAGTAGAGGACCAAGAATAGAACCTTGAGGTACTCCAACCGGTACTTTCAAGGGACTGGATTTGATTTCCACCACTCCTGCAAATGATTGATGAGTGTAACTGACAAATTGCGATCTGTCACTAAGGAATGATGAGATCCAATTTAAAGAGTTATTGGTGATTCACAAGCACTGAAGTTTGGTCTTGAGGACTTCATGATCCACGCTGTTAAAAGCATTTTTGAAATCAAAAGAGATACCTAAAATGTGGTGTTTATTGTTCAGTCCAAGAATTACATTATTTAGGAACTCAAAAATAGCAGAGTTGGTGGACCTGCCAACTCTAAAGCCATGCTGAGAGTCAGAAATTAAATTAAAAGTCTGGAGGTACTTGGTTAATCTATGCTGGAAGAGTTTTTCAAAGATCTTTGAAAACATTGACAGAATGGATATAGGTCTATAATTAGTAGACTCAGAAGGACAGCCTTTCTTGGGAATTGGTATGACCCTGGCCAGCTTTAGGGCAGAGGGAAAGAAACCAGTGCTAAATGAGAGATTAATGATATCTGTCAACAGGGGAGTGATTAAGTTTGAGGAAGCAATTATAACACTGGGAGGGATGTCATCAGGCCCAGGTGAAGAGGAATTACCCATGGAGATGATGGTTCTTTGAACCTCATAAGGGTCAGTGGGATGTAGGAAAAAAGAGTGAGGAGAAGTCCTCCGTTGCAACATGGGCTGAGTGGACCAATTGGAATGAGGCAAATAACAAAATTGCTGGTTAAATTTATCAGCAATTTTTTCAGGGTTATCTTCCAGCATACCTCCAAAATCAATGATTTAATTTATATATTCACCATAGAACAATGCATTTTTGTTTGGGCCTCATTAACACTAGAATGACCGGGGACGGTCAATTGACCGTTCGCGTTTTTCTTTCGCGCACCACTTCGTTATTTATGAGGCTGAATTTTTTTGACTTTTAATATTTTGGAACAATTAATACGAAAATGAAGTTTTTTTTGGGGGGGATGCTTCAGGTCAAGAGTAATGCCAGCTTTTACCTACAATGACCGCGAGCGGTCAATTGACCGTTCTGGAATTTTATACCGTTATTTAGATCTCTTTGTCGATTCTTGGTGTCAATTGTGTCAAATATCATAGCGTGCACCTTATAACAAACGCACATCACTCATGTTTGACCCTTATGTCTTCACAACAGTTTTTACATATGATTTTACCGTTTCTGTGAAGGAGAGACATATTAGCAAAACCACAGTATGTTGCGTCCAAAAGAGTCGCTACTAAACATTTTATGGGCAGTGGTGATCACTTCTTTAGCTGAAATGTGCTGCTACGTTTGTGCGTAGCTGCTGGCAGCCAAGCCTGGCCCCGCCGCACCCCGCTGCCCCTGCCCTCCGTGTAGCCTGTAGGGCTGACCGTGAGACCCCGGGGAAGACCTTTCCGCGGCATGTTGCAATACGCGAAGGTATGCGAAACGCTCCATGGAGTACGGCTCCCCCTTTCTAGCTTGCAGTTGTTTGTTTGTGAACCTATACTTAGGCTCATAAAAATTAACAGAAAATGAGGCGCATCGCGTAAAAGGCGATGACAACAGGTCTATATCTATGGAGGAACTTGACGCTTTTATTGCCATACTGTACGCGCGCGCGGGGCGTATGGCCCACGGGGATTACATATCCATACGTCGTGGGAAAAAAACTGGGTGCCCGCTTCCTTCTCCAAAACGATGGGAGGAAATAGGTTCAAGGAAATCATAAAATTTCTAAGTTTCAATGAAAAGGCATCTAGGCCTCAACGGAAGAGAACTGACAAATTTTGCCTCGCATCTAAGATGTGGGACAAGTTCATAGAGAACTTTATCGCCTGCTATAAGCCTACTGAGAACATTACCATAGACTGATTACCATAGGTTGGAGAATTGTTCCCATTCAAGTGTAGATATCCCTTTACCCAATTCATGGGTAACAAGCCAGACAAGTGTGGAGTAAAGTACTGGATAGCAACAGATGCAAAGGAACGTTACGTGCTGAATGCTTTCCCGTTCTTGGGAAAGGACGAGTTGAGACCAACAGAGCAGAGAGTTCCGGAAAATGTTACCCTGCGCCTGCCCGAACCGTTCTTGGATAAGGGTAAAAATGTCACAACGGATAATTTTTTCACATCTTGGTCCCTAGCTAAAGAGCTTGCAAAACGCAGGACAGACACCTCAACAACATTCGAAGGGAAGTTCCTCCCTTTGGAAGAAAGCTAAAGATCCTTTACACACTACAGTTATTTACGAACATGACAGCGTTACCTTGACTTCTTACCAAGGTAAATCTTCCAAGAATGTGCTGATGCTTAGCAGCATGCACTCAGCGATAACCATAAATGAGGCTTCTGAATAGAAAAAACCAGAGACAGTTGAATTCTACAACGCAACCAAGTGTAGAGTTGACACTGTTGATGGAATGTGTCGCAAATACATTGTTCGGACCGAGGAACGCCGATCGCCTGTCCACGTGTTTTACAATATACTTGACTTAGCAATGATAAATGCAAATATTTTGTACCGGCTTGTATATGGCTCCAAGATGTCCCGTAGAACTTTCATAATGAAAGTAGTTGAGGAGTTATCCGCACTTTATATTGAGAAAAGAACTACCGTTCAACCTATGGGATCTCTTCCTCCATTAGGCAAGGTTCGCAAGCAATGCCAGATTGGTCTCTGTAATCAGAACAATACAAAGTATATTTTCTCAAGGTGCTACAAATACATGTGTGGACACTGTGAAAGTAATCAGAAAATTTGCAAAAAATGCTCATAAGAGTAAATAAATAGTGCTTCACTGTAACGCTATATTTTCTAATTCATTTTTCTCCGATATCATGTTTTTATCTAATAAAATTACGATGAATAACGTGTTTTGAAATGTTACTTGAGTTTTAAAACACATGACATTATTTTTACCGATGAAAATGAGACATTTTTATTTTACAATAAAAAATTTTATCAGTGTAATTAACATTGTTTGCAGCGTACAATTTTTTTTCTAACACTACGTCTAACCGTAACACATTATTAGAACACTTCTACACTCGTTAGAAAAAAATTACGAAGGGAAAACGTACGAAAGAGCGCAAGAAAAGGGGGAACGGTCAATTGACCGCTGGCGGTCATAGTAGGTATGCGGCTTACTCCGGTCATTCTAGTGTTAAAGGGTTAACCAAATTTACAAATATATTAGATTCACATGCCTCATACAAAATCTCAAATTTACAAATATATTTAGATTATATTCACAGTGATACAGATTCATGCATGTAAATATTTCACCTAAAAAACATCTTTAAGTACGGTCATAATTTGAATGTCGTACATTACAAGATGATAATAAGATTAAGACATATATGGGTACCCTAGATGAACAAAACAGATTGCACTTTATTGGCTCTATTTATATGTTATTATTGAATGCTAGCATTTTCCCACACATATTTTAACTTACCTTGTTTGTTGTTTGTCTGAATGGAATATTGTAATCGAAATCTAATCCACTGCCCAATGTTTAATCGAGCTGAAATTTGGCACACTTACTTACTCTCGATGAAAATACATGAATCAGTCATTCAATTCACTAATTACCGAGTTAGTACACTAAAATAAATGTTTTTGTTTATTTTTTTACATTTAATGTTGCGGGTTGCCACGTATGCCCCCGTTTTGTATTGCTGGTTGCGTCGTATGGTCCCGTTTTGTGTTGCGGGTTGCGTCGTCGTTTGGAGGTAGAGTGAAAATGTGACTCCAAGCACAAATTAGGTACTGTTGTTTAACCCTTTCGCGCCGAAGCCTTGTGGAGGGAAATTCTTCCACGTTACGAGCCCCTTGAAAAATTTCTGCACTCCCCTGTACGAAGCTCTCTCGCGTCGATGGAAGGCAGGGGTCCGATCCCTTACCGTTTTGTGACCCAACTCAGCGGGACGCCCATCCCTTTTCTCGGCCGCTGTCCCAGACCCAAGGACGATTAAAGACACCTTCACAGCGCGATTCCACGGTCATCTGACTGAAAATGCAGTGTTTTATATAAACATATATTTGTTGCTTGCATCGATATTTTTAGATTAAAAATAAATTCCTTGTTTTTTTCTGAGCGTGCAGAAATTTTAAACGGAGTTCTAATGTTCATATTGACGGATTGCCGACGGTCGATTGCCATTCTGTAACTCCGTTGATATTAACGCTAGAATTTCGTTTAAAATTTCCATGTGGTAAGCAAAAAAAGAAGAATTCATTTCTAACTTTAGATTTCGAAAGTAAGCAACAAATATTTTTTTAGAAAAAACACTGCAAAAAGCTATAGTTGACCGCGTGAGAGGATAGGAAAGGGTCGATCCAAGCGGCCGAGGAAGGCCCTGGGCTCGAGCTAAGTTGGGACCCGAGGGGCGACCACTTACCTGGGTCTATTGTTTCCGCGGCGGTCACTTTCCTCCACCCCGCGCCGCATATACGCGGCATTCGTTCATTTGCGTCGGAAAATTGACGCCGCATATATGAGGCTTTCGTTCGTTTGCAAAGAAAATCCTCGCCGCATATGCGCGGCATTCGGCGCGAAAGGGTTAAGGACCTCTGTCAATCAGTGTGTCCTTTTCCTGTCATTGAATCCTTTACGGAGGCACTTGGAGCTTTTCTTCCCGCCGCCTACGGCCGCCAGTAGAAGTTAGCATTTATAGCGAGAAGAAATACTAATAATTTAAATTTCAAAGAACCGTTCCACAATTAATGTAAAGACTAAAAAGTAGAAAATTATAATATGTTAAAAAATACTTTTTTTTAAAACCACGCGAATATTCAAGTGCACTAAAAAGTAAAAAACTAATTTTTTCATCACTCGTAAAATAAAAGCGTGGATGCTTCTTTTTAATCAACATCCAGCTGCTGTCATTTATATGAATATCTAATTCTTAAGGTGGGTGCTTGTGGAATTAATTGATAATATTTTACAAAAAAGTCTTAAAATGTTTTTTGAATTTGCTTTCTCGGGGAAGTATTTCTTCTCGGGGAACTCTTCAGGAAGTGTATTGAAGAGCAGTTTTCCTTAAACTTATGTGGTTTTTGGAAGTACTGCTAACCCGCAATTACCATTATGAAGATTATCCTTACCCCTGAATTCATGCACGTGAACATGCTTATCTCTTACCAGAGAGAGGGTTTTGGTGTAGGCATACATAATGACATTACATATATGCACATATACAGGGGATGGTCATGATTTTGTGATATTTGAAATATTCCCTACAGGAGTTTCTTGCTTTTAGTTAAAATAAAACCCTTTATGCATAACTGTTTCTAGTGTTTTACATTATTATAATAAGTAGAAAAATCGTTGGTAATGATGTAAAACATCAAAACAATCATTAAAAATCATCATTGAGTATTATGGCCATAAATAATGGAATATATGTACTTTCTGTTTGATATCAGATTAATTAAAATACAGCAAGGAAATCAATTTGATGTGTTTATTCAGCACAAGTTCAGTACAGTTGAGCACCTTTAATCTGGCACCATCGGGACTCGAGCGATGCCGGAATAGGGATTTTGCCGGACTAGGGGTGCTGTGGTGGGAACCAGTATAATTATGGGGTCCGCGATGTTTATTTATGTGGGAATTTGATGAATTATAACAAATTCATTGAAACTTAATTTAACAAATAATTGGAAAAAAGTAAGAAATAAACTGCTTCTAAATTCACAAATACAAAATCAGTCAACCGGTAGTATTGCAAAATGGCACAGTGTAAATAAAGCGTATAACACATATAAACATATTGCTTCACATCAAACAGTATAATGTTATTAGTTGATAAATAAAATAAGTAAAGAAAATTTTTTCATTGCTTCTAATGTTCCTTGCAATCCTTATGCCACTGTGTTTAATACGATATCAGCTGATTCAATGAACTGTCTGCTGTCTACACCACGCCGTCAGCACTCGGTGCTACCACCTGTGCGGCTATCCGTCGATACATCAGGAGCGACTGAGGAGGAAGCCTTGGAGGAAGATTCTTGTCCATCCTTGTCCTTTTTGAACATATCTACAATGGTTATTTGCTTTTGTCGACTTGACTTTTCACGGATGAGTTGGCTTTGCAGCACATAAAGGTTCATAATCTGTTGTTCGCTGATAAAACGTTGCTGCTCCAAACCTTTTATGAGCCTGGTAGTATGGTGGATACATTCATCAATTTTCTCTCTTTCTTGAGCGATTTCTGCCTCATCGTCATCATCCTCACTCTCCGATTTATTATCATTTCAGCAATTTCCTGGTCTGTGAAATGTTTTACAGTGGGAGTGTCGTGATCAACTCCGATCCATTCTTGTACATTTCCCTCTTCCATTTCCTTCAACTCTGGGTTATTGATGCTGTTTGCATATTCAACTAATTCCAACATCATACGTTTTTCCTCAGAAACTTGAAAACCTTTGAAGTCAATACCTTCTTCGTCTCCATCAAACCGTAAAGCTGGCCACAAACTATCCCTCTCCCTCCTAACTTGGCCGAAACCGGCCGTATGGCATTCTCTGGCCGCTCGGCGAATTTTAATGCCCAGTATCCAGAGAGAAGAATGTACGGCCGGTTTCAGCCGACTTAACAGGGAGCGTCTTTGGGCATTTGAACTTCAGAAGGGAAAGGGTTATACCACTCGTATTTTTAAATTGATTGTGGGATAATCTTCCATGCTTGTGAATGTGCCCACATTACATCTTTTAGATTGTACTCCTTCATCACTTCAACCACCGATTTCCCTGAATTTATACCTGTCAGGAACTGCTTCATATAATCTGATCGATATCTACATTTTTGCGATCTTAATATTCCCTGATCTTGAGGTTGTATCATAGGCGTGCAATTGGGAGGCAAAAAGATGACCATAACATCGCCATTTCTCATTAATTCTGCCTTTGGATGAGCTGAGCAATTGTCCAGAATTATCAATATTTTGTATTTAGGGTTTAAACCAGAAGCATTGCAATGACACCGAGCTTCGGTAACAAAATGGTTTTCAAACCAATCCGTAATAATGTCTGAGGTCATCCAACCACATTTACTTGCCCGGTATACCATTGGAAACACTTTAACATTTTTAAAAACTCTTGGCTTCTTGCTTTTTGCTATAACCAATAATTTTAACTTGTGAGTCCCTGCAGCATTAGAACATGCTAGCACTGTCACTCTGTCCTTTAAGTCCTTCAGCCCAGAGATGACCTTTTCATCCTACCAGACTAATGTTTGTTTCAACAAACAACGCCAAAATAATGCCGTTTCATCAGCGTTTTAAACCTACTCAGGACACAAGCTCTCACTATTCACCAACTTGGAAAACTCTTCAACAAAATCGTCAGCTGCTTCAGGATCCTCTGATAGTCTCTCTCCCCCCACGGCGCACAATGATATGCAATGCCTTTTATTGAATTTTTGAAGCCACCCTTTTGAATAATCACATGGAACTGTGAGCTTCATCTCTGCATGAAATATTTTAGCCTGCTCCATTAACATTTGGCCTGAAATACGGAGCCCTTCACTTCGACGCAGTCGAAACCACTGCATAATACGCAATCTAAATCGGCACTAGACCTTTCTTTCATGGTTTTTCTTATCGCCATCCCTTTCTTAGTGTCACTTTCACAGAAATATTTGAGAATCTTCTCTTTCTGCTTCTTAATGTCATAGATTGTCGAAGATCCAATGGAGTACATATCACTCAGGCACTTCACTGATGTACCAGAAGCAAGTTGTTTCAACACTTCAACTTTTTCTGCGATAGTTAATGTTCTGTGTTTTCACTTCGCCCCCTTGCTACTGCAACAACTGCTGACGTTAGCCATAGTTATGGATAAAACTATGCAGATGACAGATAGTTTTTACTTAAGAGTTGCCACCAAGTACAAAGCAAACATGCGTGCGCCATGCAAGGTAAGATAGGTACTAGCCATCTCTGTGTTGTCACACACTCACTTCTCGGCAACGACACAATATGTAGTGATGTCTTTAATTTGCTGAATAAAGACCTTTGTTTAACACAATGAGTAATATAGACAACGTATGCAAAATATCTTCCGATACTCGCTCTTGAATGGGAGAATGTTGGTTAAGAGTGGGTTACAGTTACAGTAAATATGAAGCAATCATTTGGCAAAAAAGTTTCCGGTTTCTGTGAAGTTCACCTTAGAATTATTGCCGGATTACGGGTGTTCCCGGATTAGGGATTTCCAGATTAGTGGTGCTCAACTGTATAAAAGAAATCATTTGCATCTTCAATATTGCTTCACAATGACTATTTTCCTTGGCATGTAGAAAAAGGTTGACTTAAATTATAAGTGACCCCTACCTACTACTCCATTGCCTTCTCTGGAAGGGGAGGGCATTTTCTGCACTTTTCTTGCTCAGACTGTTATGCAAAAAAAAAACAAAAGTTGCCAAGTTAGACTGAAGCCCACGTAGCACACTGCCACGAAAATTTGCCTTGAAGGTGCCTCGAAGGCACAGAAGGCACCTGTAATAGGCACCTTTTTCACGGAGCTAAGGTGCGCCTTAAAAAGGCACCACTTTGAGGCACATTTTAGGCACTAGTAAGGCTTTTGTAAAAAGGGTGACAAGCATTAATATATCCTTACCAATCCTATGGCTCCTAAAATATTCAATAGAAAATGTGAGCCGGAAACCTAGCGGACGAAAACGTTCACGAGCTGGAAGATCGTATTATCTCTCCACTGACTTGGGTGACTGACTGACGCTGCTCTCGCAAAATAAAAAAAGATACATTGCCATTAATCAATTTCAATGTTCTATTGTGCAATGGCATGATATAATACGTCGTATAATGATACCTCGTATCTACCTAATGCCTATCTGTATCGAATGTTTATCTTTCCTACGACTCAACGCACCTAATCTCGCACCCACAATTGAAATAAAGGTGTTGTGAAAGACGTATATATGTAGTTACTTCCGTGGATAAATGTGACTTAGACAACTATAATCATTAAATGATTATTCCGTGATAGTTTGAGGAAATGCAAGAAAATCTTGATAAAAGTTTTTCACCATTAATTAATGCCAGACAACTGTTATCCAATTTTGCCACATAGTATGAATATAAATGCAATATTACTGCGAATAAACCAAAGTTTTCCAATTCCCGCACGTTAGCTTCAGCATGCTTTCAGAACTTTGTCAATATTTGCCTCATAACATAACATCAGCAGATGATGTTGGTCCAATGTAGGCTGCCCATATCAGGCCAACATCAGCAAAACGATGACAATGAGGGGCCGATGTGCCAATCTGAAGCCAATATTGGGCCAATATTCAGCCAACATTCATGGCTACTTGGGTAGGTGCCTATAGTGGGCGCCTTTAAGGCGCATTTTCCAGCTAGTGTGCTACGTGGGAGGGTTAAATAATAAGTGAAACTCCACTCTTATTTCCTCACTTTATAAGTCGCATGTGTAGTTTAATGCTAATGAATGCTTCAAGAGGGTATGATGTGACCCTGTTAAATTTCCTCTGCCTTCAAATGTAATAATGTGGATTTGGGTACCTCCATAATAATACTCATACCACTGCAATTAATTGCACTAATACATTGAATATTGCCGAAAGCCTTTATGTAAAAACAAGATGATGGCAGACCCATGACTCTTCTTAACAAATTTGTTTTGTGAGCTTTAACTATTCTCATGAAGTATTGCTCTTGTTTTACAAAAAAATTTTTGTATTTAACTTGTGTAATTGCCTCTATGGTTTCTTTTTTAGTTAATGGGTGCCAGATTGCATGTAATTCGACTCCTACAGAGTTGTGCATTGTCCCAGTGAATGCAAAGTGTATGGAGAAAAGCATCGTCATTCCAGGACATAATTCATCAATTACTTCATTGGGCTTTAACTTGAATTCCAAGTGGTTGGTAAGTGTCAGCTGTTTAAGACTGAAACATATATTGCCTATGTATATAATTGGTGCATGTTTAGGGCTTTCAACTGTCTTTTGCTGCAAATGAGGACATTTCAGTCAAAGAATGAGGAATTGGAGGATGCTTATCCCTGATACACCATGACTCATCACTATTCCGTTTTGTGTTTTGTTACTGTTTGGTGTACAGGTTTAGAAATAGTTACTTATAGGTGTTCATACTTAGGTGCCATGTCTTAAGGAGGGTTTACACTGACAAGTTTATTGTGCAAGTTACTTACTGCAAGTGACTCATGATGTAAATTGCAGGTGTAAATGGGTCTGTAAGTCCACTGGCAGAATATTTAAAAGTTTTGGCAAGTCAATTTTGGAAGCAAGAGCTTCAATTTACAAAAATATGTGGCAGCTGTATTAAAGATAATCATCATAGAATCAAAAAAAACATTCCTAAATGTATATCAAATATTTGAAAAACTAACCATAGTAGAATATACTGTATTTCCCCACCTGACCCTTAAGATGCGCTGTAATTTTCAGGTTAGATATTAGGAGAAAAAAATAATTAACAAGTATGTCAATGTTTAAAATTTATAGGAATTAAATGGGACTTACAATTTACAAAAAAAAGTAGCTGTATTAACCTTTAAAGGACGGCTTTAAAGCCCAGATGTATCACTGCATGGCTGGGCATTTAAATGGCCTAGGTTTAAAATATAAGCAGCTCTCCAGTTAATTATAAATAACGAAACTCATTATAAGTCGATTTTAAACGAAGTGTGTCTCAGTGGTCCCTAAAGGGACCGCAAGGCCATAAACGAAAACATTAGGTGGTCCCTTTTGGGACCGCACGGACGCTAAAGGTTAAAGATAATCATCATATGATAAAAAAAAACAAATGGATGATGGAGAGCATACCTTTAGCTTGCTACCGTGGCCTGCAGTGAAGGCAGAGTGATGGGTACCTATGACAGCATTGCAAAACTGGATGCATGAAAAAGTAGTTTGCAAGACTCAGGCTCCTCCTTGGCTCACAAGACTCAGGCTGATTTTAGAATGCTTTTTCGAGCAAAAAAAAGGGCATCTTATGGGCCAGAAAATACTGTACTGATTTCTTTATTTAAAAACTAAATAGAATGGGAATTCAAATTAATGGTTTATTGTACACCCAAACCACAGACGTGTCTGAATCACTGAATCATGTCATATGCCTTTCCTTCATTTTCACTGGTGAATGCTTGGCAGATCTTTGTCCAGTCAGGATCCCATAACTGCATGGCTTGGAAGTCGAGCGGGAATCGACAGGGTATTGCCTACCTCTAGTCCCCACACTATATTCCCCAGCGATAATGAAAAGTGAAGGGAGAACTAGTGCCCAAAGAGGAAATGCCAAGAACCTTAAGTTGATTATTGTGTGTATTAATTAGAGATGGGCCACTCTGAAAATTACCTCGGTAGTTTTCATAAATTACCGTGGTATTTTTTGTAATTTACTGTGCCCCTTGTAAATTACCATAAATTTCTAGATAATTCACCTATGTTTGAGATAATTTTTCATACAGACAAATTCTCAACATGTTCTTTTTAGCCAAGTTCACATTTCCTATGTGTTTAATAATAATTTGAGGCATGTACAACTCATTTTTGGAATATTTTACTTAAATTATAACATTATAAGAGTAAAGCATTAGAATATTCTTCTTGAAAATGTCTCATACTATGACAAAAGAAAGCCAGATTGCATGTTGCATTAGGTATGGTTTAAACATCGTTATTCCCTTCCTTTTGCTTCTGGCTTTATTTAACCATACATTTGCTGTTAAGTGCTTAAAACTAAAAAATACTGGAAAATTATGGTCATTCTAAAATTATGTACCATAATTTACAGTGGTAATTTACCTCAGATGAAAATTACAGTAATTTTTCCATCTCTAGTATTACTGCTTTATGCATATTCTACTTTGATTGTTGTGTGCTTGAATACTGAGGAGTAAATTAAGACATTATCATTGTTGTAAGAAGGTATTTTGCAAAAATTCAGTTTTTCCCTGATTTTAAAATTTCAGAAGCACATTAAATATTTTATGCACCTGCTCAATTGGTGAGTTTTTGGTGAATAGGTTTTGCAATGGATGCTTTGTATTTTTAACTTCTGAATATTAACAGATTAGCAGCTCCACTGATTCAACTGTAAAAATATGGAACTGGAGAAACCGGCAGTGCATCTTAAATATAAACTCTGAACCAAATATTACCAACAAGTTAAAGCATGATATTAATCCTGTAACCCAAGCAGGTTTCTTTTATCTTGATAAATTTGTTGTGGTAGCATCTAAAGGTCAAATGTACCTTTATTCTTATGTGCTTAATGAAAGCTCTTCTTTTCATTCATGGTATGTTACCTTTGAATCTATAAGCATGAATTTATTTGGTCTGTTTAAAATATTATTTACTATAAAATAACTTCCTTTTTCCAGGTCACAGCAAGGATCATCTCATAAAATAAAAACTATAGATTTTCAAACTCAGCATGTTAACTGCTTTAGTGCAACTAATCAATTTCATACATGTATCCTTTTATATACTACAATAACTTTAAGTTCTTACTTAGAAAAGAGGCGCATTCCTATCTGAACTTAACCGTTAGTCTTTTCCATGGTATCACGTGATCAACATATTTTGTTGAGGGAAAGCTTTATTTTCTTCGCCCGTATAACTAAGGATAGCACCTCACTATACATTCACGTGGATTCTGTAATAGTTTGTTAAGTTCGCATCTATACATGCACATAGGTTCTGTAATAATTTGTTAAGTACACATGCCACTTTCAGGGTTTCAAACACAGTTTGATTTGCATCAATTCATTACATCAACAGCTGAAAATCAACTCCACTTTTCATTTAGCGACATACCTCATTTTGGTGAAGTGATAAGTTTAAAACTCATAAGTTACAGTAGCACATCCCTTGTAAGGATGCATCATACTGAATGTCATATGGTGTAACTCTCACCTTTATGAGATTGCTGTAAAGATTATAAAGCATAATTCCAAATCCCAACATTTTCAGCCTTCATCATGAAAAATTCTAAAAAAAAGGGAATACATAGATGTGTCAACATTTTCAGTTCAACTTTCCACTCTTTTAACTTAGAAATGAATCATTTGCTTAATGATATTTCACTAAACTCTTGAGTAGTTGTGGGGAAAGGAGTCATCATTCAGAGTGACAGGTGTAGATTCTCTTAAATTATGTAATAATAAGTATAATTGCAGAGGTCTCCGATAATCAACTTCATATCAAAGGAACTCAACTTTTTACCAAAGACAAATACCAGTGCCACAGTTACAATTTCATTGATTCAAGAGCATTTAAACCTCCCTGGATGATTACTGTCATCCGTGTGACTACTCAAGGGTTAAAGCTCATTTCAAAGGAGGCTAAACTTATTGTTCAGCGAGGTAGGAAGACTAGTATGTAGTATTTTAGTTTTTAACATGCTTTGATGTCTAAGATGATTTTGCACAAACTGTCTGTCACTTGCAGACAGGGGCAAGAGCACTTGGATAAATAGGATGATGGAAAACTTCTCCAAATTCCAGCTGAGCCCAACGGTGCTTAACTTTGGTGAATGATCAGGAACCGGTGTTTCCATTGTGGCAGAGCATTGCCTGTTAGGTTTGCTTATTCATAGTGTTAAATCTATAATTATTTGCTGATTTGTTGGCATTTGGGACCAAGGACAGAAAGATTTAATCAACAAAATTAACAAGATATAGAGGAAATCTGTATGCTTAGTTAAAAACTGCTACTAGCAAACATTTAGTGAAACATAACTGCTGGAAGGACTAATTTGGGAGGCGCTAGAGACTTGGAGGCTATGTCATAGGCAAAGAATATTTGAAAATTGAACAAGTTTCAGGGTGGTATGCAGAATATTACTTTAATCTTGAGTTCTGTTTGTTCGGGTTTTTCCCACGTTGATTCATTTTGAGGGACAACAGTTTTGCTTGCAAGACAGCTGGCATTGTCAGGTCCTGAATGAACTGCAGAGATTCTTCTTCCGTTATATATAACGCTTGAGCTGGTCAGGCATGCGCTGATTGGCCAGATGGACCTTTGAATTTCATTGTTGGAAAAGACGTTTGAGCATTGAGGAGAGAGGATAGCCGTCTTCCCAAGATCATCACCAGGGAAAATAAATATTTCCCTCGACTGATACGAGAGGTATTTGAAATAGCCAAAAATGCAGAAAACTTCAACAGGGAAGATGTCTATCTTCTCTCTTCAACGTTCTAACATCTTTTCCAACAATTAAATTCAAAGGTCCATCTGGCCAATCAGCGTGCGCCTGACTAGCTCAAGCGGTATACATAATGGAAAAAGAATCTCTGTAGCTCATTCAGGACCTGATGACACTAGCTGTAAAGCAAGTGAAACTGCTGTCCCTTAAAATGAATCAATGCAGGAAAAAACCGAATAAACGGAACTCATCAAATCACCGTGGAAGCTTCGTACCAATCTTACTTTAATTTTCCTCAAAATCTATAAAATGACAGAAATGACAAAATAAGATAGATGCATTGTTGAACAGATGGATTAAAAAAATCCTACTTCCCACATTATGTCAATGACTACAGCAATAATTTAATGCATAAAAAAAACCTTTTTGTTTAATCATGCTTATATTCAAGTGTGCTTTTTAGTCTTTATAAAAATTACTTAACAGTTCTTTGAAATTTAAATTATTAGCCTTTCTTCTCAATTTGAATGCTAAAATGACGGTTGCAATGAATTCGGTATTTTCCACGTACTTCAAACTACCGATATTCTGATTCTGTTACTTGAACTTACTGCATCGGCTAAAACTTTTCTTATCAAATTGTATGAATTTCGGTTTTAAAAGCTAAAGAACGTCGAAGGTTACGAATGCTCCCGAGCACACTCCGAAAACAACCGAATGGCCTGTGACGTCATTTTCGCTGTTTACATTTAGACACAGGCGTTTCCTTATGCTTACGGTAGAAAGGAGTGCAGCGAAATTAGTTTTGGACATTTTCCTGTTTCTTGATGAGCCTTTAAATGACATCTAAGTAAGATGGTGTTTGTGCCACAATGTACAAATACATCGGTTGAAACACCGAAAAAGAAATGTATTCACGCAATCACGACATTGAATGATTGAAATTTCTTCCTGGGATTCCTCAATGTCCACCTGTAAAAATGCTATGCTTTACTTCGGACTTCGGTGTTCTGGACATATTCTTGCAATGACTGAGCACAGTGGTACATCTCTCTTCACTTGAACGTATCCTATAGCATTATCACCATAACTCTCACGAGAAGCTTTATAATATAACACTTAAATTCAACTTTAAATAGACATTTAGGAGATGAGAATCTATTTTTAGCCATTTCTACAGCAGAGAAGCCACTTATAGAAACCTCCTCTACAAACAATCACTAATTAGCAAATAAAAAATTAACGCTTTAGGTGTGTCGAGTATTGGCAGCCAAAACATTTGGCAAATACTGTGTTATGTTGATATGTTACTAAGATACTATTTGTTTACTGTTGCATGGACTGGTATGGACTTCGATAAAGAAAGAAGTATCATAATGATTATGAGTGTGTTGGAAAAACAGTTAATAATGTTCATACACCAAATACATAATTATATGTATCAAAAATGATATAAAACAGTAATGACGATTTTAAAAGCAAACTTTATGCTTACATTTTTTGGACTTAAGCTCAACGAATTTCCGCAGCATTAAATCGCTCGTCCTTCTCCATAAAACACCTACCAAAAACATATCCACTTTGGGTAAATTATCTTACGTGGTTTTAATAAAACCATTGCACGCCATAGTCTTTGTTTTCAATGAAAACTCTTTAAATATATGGTAGATCTTCTACAGTTACTCACTTTCCCCCTCGCATTGCTCAGCGAAAATGACATCAAGCCAATCAGATTTCATTTTGCAGCGGCGTAAAAAAATTTGAAATTTCGACTAGGTATTTTAATCTTAAATATCTCAACTAATATTGAATCAATTTTAAAACTACTTTTGCTCCGCAAGATTGTTCGAGTTAAAGTAACATATAAAGATCAGTAAACTTAAATTTAAAATTTTGGAAAATACCCATAATATAAATAAAATAATAATCTTGCTGTTGATATTTAACTTCCTCTTCTTAAGTGAAACACCCGAATAAAAAATCGCCGAATAATAAATCCGCAAACGAACACAAAAGCGAGGTCCGAAGAGAGAGCAGTCGATAGAGAGTTCTTGTCGTCAGCGTAACCGAGAAATAAATGATCGAAAATATGGCATGGCATTGATGGAATCCCCTGCCACACACCCCTGAGGTGGCTTGCAGGATATTATGTAGATGTAGATGATGGCTTGTGAACACGTTGAATCTAGTCCATGAGTCATTCCATGCCTTCTTTCCAAACTCAGTATACGCTGTAGAACAAATACAAAAGAAGGGTTCACCGTACGACCGTGGGCTCACCCCAATGAACATTGCGCCTGAAAACACATAGTACGAAATGACATCACAGCTCTGAGAATATGGCTACCTGGTGTTTCAGAGCAACATTCATTTTGCCAACTTTAATAATTAATATCTCACTTAAAAAGTACCTCACTTTTCTCAGACTCGGCATTTAGCCTGAGGTTTAAATTTTTTTTAAGATCGCTTCCCAAAAACGTGCAAATACTCTATTGCAACGGCGCTGACTGCGAGTAGACAGTGTGATGCGTAGTGTGGGTTGCGTCATATTAGGATAAATAAATATATAATGTAAAACATTTAATTTTAGTAAATAAACTTGGTAATTAGTGAATTTAATGACTGATTCATGTATTGCCGTAGAGATTAAGTAAGTGTGCCAAATTTCAGCTCGATTGAACATTGGGAAGTTGGTTAGATTTCGATTACAAGATTCCATCCAGACAAACAAAAGGCAAGTTAACCCATTCAATGCTGACCTGTTGACATGACAATTATTCCCACGCTGAATGGTTTTTTTCTTTTATTTATATAAAACGAAAACACATCCAGCAAAGAACGAAACTCATCCACGTGTGCCTAGAGCAAGCCTAAGACGCGGAAGGAAGTTGCAAGTGTCAGCGCCGACGCTTGGGAACTAGGGAAAACCGAGAAAAGTAAGGGACCGATGCCTTGAATTCAAGGCATCCGCGCCTCTGACTTGCACGAGATGCCTTGAATTCAAGGCATCCGCATTGAATGGGTTAAAATAAGCGTGGTAAAAACAGAGAAAGACACTAAGACTCTCTCTAAACACACATTTTACTTTTTATCCTTTCTGTCTTCCAATTCTTTTACCCTATATCCTCCATTTAGAATAACTAGTGTCCTGACAACCCATGCCACACAACTTGCAGTGGCTCGTAGGCTAGTATGTAGATGTAGATCTGTTGCTCCAAGAGCTCTGCTACCCACTCGTATGAACTCCCTCAATTTTCTCTTGGCTGCTGCTTTTGGAAAAAAAGATTTGATCCTAGCAGGTTGTTCAAACAGAAATGTTATGGTTTATGATTTGAACCACCAGAAGATGGCTAGGATATTAAAGGATGCCCATGTTCACTATTCTCCTCATTGCTTGGTCCAGCAAACTGGCTCTGTTTGTCCATCAGTCCCTGCTCTGTCTCCTGAAGCTTATAATTTGTTCCTAAGTGCTGCCATGAGTGATGGAGTGAAGCTGTGGGATTTGAGGACAGTCAGGTAAGCTCTCTTGTGCTGTACATCACTACTTTAAATGACATTGAATTAAATAAATAATTCATTGGAGTTCAACTGTTTAGTGTAATAGCTATAGAATAACAATGACACTCTCATAGGTTTAGTAAGAAGTAAGCAGTTATCCTATTTTACCTTTCTCTACACTTAAGAGGTCAAAGCTTCAAAACACATAAAAAACCTTTGAGTAATAATTTTTCTTTACATACCAATTTTCTCTACACTCTTTAGCAGAGTCTGTTCATACAATATTTACAATAGTCCATAAATTCTTCATGGATACAACAAAATTCTGGTACTATGCCAAATAACATATAGAGTAAGCATATACTAATGGGCTCGCCGCATACCCACAAACTGTCCTGACATTTTTAATACCCACAAACCCGCTAGTTGGCTCCGAAGTTGAGAGTAAGATGAAAGATGTTGACTCCCCCTTGGTCCCAAAAATACCCAAAATCAGATTACCGAGAGCCAGAGCCTTATTACATCTCATTCCTACCCTCCCCCTAACATACCTTCTTCACTGTCACTGAACGCCCCTCAAGTCTGTGGTGTATATGTTTTTCGACAGTCTTTTGTCCAGGAAGTCAGGTGGCATCCCCTAGTGGGAGTGATGGGAAGTGTATGTGTGGTCACATGGGCCAGATGTATGTGTGTATCGTGATGTATAATAAATAGTTAAATCCAGAGACATCTGAGTATTAATTGTAGAGTAGTACTGCGGGTAAAATACGTAACAAGTGGCGACGAGCGATGATTCAGTAAGTATCCATTGCGTGTGTTGCGGAGTACTTAACTGGTGATCAGATACCATGGCGACCCCTCTGGTAAAAACTGCCCTAATCGGGCGCATGGACCCTTTTAGCCCGGACGAGGAAGATTTTGTATCCTATGCCGAACGTTTTGAGCAGTATTTTTTACTTAACGGGATAACGGAAAAAGAAGTGAAGGTTCCGATGTTTATTACATTTTGTGGGGCATCAACATACACGCTGTTGAAAAACATGCTGTTCCCAAAAAAGCCAACGGAACAGTCATTTGAGGAACTAGTGTCTGTTCTTACGGCTCATTATGCGCCTAAACGATTGACTATTGCGGAACGGTACAATTTCCATACCCGTTCACAACAGACTGGGGAAAACGTAAAGGAGTTCATCATTGCCCTCAAGAAACTTGCAGAGTTTTGTGATTTCGGAGATTTTTTGAACGATGCGTTGAGGGATAGGCTTGTTTGTGGGTTGGAATCAGCGGTTATCAGACAGAGATTACTTCTGGAGAGTAAATTAACTTTTGAACAGGCATGTATCATCGCCACCGATTTGGAGCTGGCACAGAGGAATTCAGCGTTTGACGGTGCTAACAAGTTCTCGAATCTGGAAGTGGGAGCAGTTTATAGGAGAGCCCCTAACGCTAAGCAGACCTTCCGCCGCCAACCTGATGCTGTTTCGAGCCGCAGGAGAGAAGACATTCCAGCACCACCGGGACCACGTCAAGAGAACGGGCGACGGACACATTGGTATCAGAGAAATGCTGTGTGTCAACGATGTGGAAGAGTCCACAAAGAGGATTCCTGCCCCGCCCGTGATTGGGAGTGCTTCAGGTGCCATGGAAGGGGGCACGCCGCCAAAATGTGTCGAACCAAGGAGGTTCGTGAGGTGTACTCTGAGGATTGGGAAATCGGTCTGTCAGACGACATTTGCCACTCGCAAAACACCCATCCCGCCGAACCAAGGTCAGAGTCGCACTGCATTTACTTGCCTGCTGTAAAATCGGTATCGGGTACTTCACCCCTGTTTGTAAATTTGTATGTGAATAGAGTTTTATTAGCTTTTGAGGTAGATAGCGGAGCTAGTGTGTCCTTGGTATCTGAAGAGACATATCACCGTTATCTCAACGGTGCAAAACTCCAAAAGTGTCTCCTATCCTTGAAATCAGTCACAGGTGACCAAATAAATGTCAAAGGAAAAATTGAAGTTAGCGTATCTTGGGCCAGTGGAAATGCTAGTAAGAGCCACACATTAGAATTAGTTGTTGTTTCTTCCACTGGGCGAGTAAAACCTCTCATGGGTCGTCCCTGGCTTGATATTTTGTCTCCACAATGGAGGAAGAGGCTACTTTCTTGTTGTGTCTCAAAGGAGGGGTATTTTGATGCGGATGATATCAATATTTTTAAGTTTGAGTCGAGTCCAATGTTGGAAGGAAATTGTTGTAAATCGCTGTTGAAGGACAGCAAATTGTTATCAAGTTATGCATGCAAATATCCAAATGTTTTCAGTGGGGAAAAATCAAACATGATAAAGCAGTTTAAGGCAAATCTGGTGGTTAGGGAGAATGCTATCCCAATTTTTCACAGGCCATACTCAGTACCTTTTGCCTTAAAAGGGGAAGTTCATAAGCAATTGGAAGAAATGGTAACCAGTGGGGTTCTAAGACCTGTGAGACATTCAGAATGGGCCTCCCCAATAGTGTGTGTTCCGAAAGTAGACGGAGGTGTTAGGATTTGCGTTGATTTTAAGGTGACCTTAAATAGGGTTTTGGTTACAGATTTCTATCCCTTGCCCAAATTAGATGATGTGTTTGGGTCATTGGCTGGGGGAACTGTGTTTTGTACGCTGGACCTTCAAAATGCATATTTGCAGTTGGGTGTCGGACTGGAATCACAGAAGTACCTTACCATCAACACTGAAGATGGACTTTATCAATTTACCCGCTTACCCTTTGGCATTTCTAGTGCTCCAGGTATTTTTCAGTCGGTTATGCAAGAAATTGTCAAGGGTTTACCCATGGTTACATGTTATTTGGATGACTTATTAATTTCAGGGAAGGATTTAAAAGATTGCCAACAAAGGGTGGAAATGGTGCTGAACAGGCTAAATGATTACAATGTGAGAGTGAACATGAATAAATGTAAATGGTTTTGTGAGTCAGTGGACTATTTAGGCCATACCATAAATTCAAAAGGAGTGTGCCCAATAGCACACAAAATGAAGGCCATACTGGAGGCTAAAGTTCCCCAAGATGTTTCACAAGTGAGATCCTTTGTTGGAATGTTAAATTTTTATCACCGCTTCCTGCCGAACATTTCAAGTCTACTAAAACCCCTGTATGATCTTGTGAAGAAAAATGCACCTTGGGAATGGACTTTTGAATGCAACCAAGCTTTTAGTAAATGTAAGAAACTTTTATTGGGCCATCCATTGTTGGTGCATTACAACCCTAACTACCCCCTTGTGGTGTCAGCGGATGCATCACCATATGGTGTGGGTGCCGTGCTGAGTCACTTGATTGATGGTGTTGAGAAACCTGTGATTTTTGCATCCAGTACACTATCTAGTGCTCAACAAAATTACTCCCAGTTAGACAGAGAGGCATTGGCATTGATTTTTGCCGTGAAGCGTTTCCATAAGTATTTGTATGGGCAACACTTCACCTTAGTGAGTGACCACCAACCCCTACGGCACATTTTTGCACCAGACAAAGGGGTGCCTACTGTTGCTGCTGCTAGGTTGCAGAGATGGTCCATTGTACTATCAGCATATATGTACAAAATTGAATATCGAAAGTCAGCCTTGCTCTGTCCTGCGGATGCCTTATCTCGATTACCAGTACCTGAGGAGAATGTAGTGGAATATGTATTTAGTGTTTTGCCTGTAAAGTTTCCCCTGACTTATGTGGATGTGTCCACTGAAACTGAAAAGGATGTGGTATTGTCAAAGGTAATGGATTTTGCGAAGCACGGATGGCCAAATTTTGTCAAAGAGCCAGCAATTGTTCCATTTTTCAGACAAAGGTATGATATCTCCATTGAAAATGGATGTTTGTTAATGGGTTCAAGGGTGATCATACCTCTCATATTGCAAAATGACATGCTGAATTTATTGCATGGGTCACACCCAGGAATGGTAAGAATGAAGTCTCTTGCTCGTTCATTATGCTGGTGGCCAAATATGAACAGAGATATTGAAGAGAAGGTGAAAAATTGTGAAGCATGCCAAATTGTAAACTTTCAACCAGACTGTTCACAAAAGGCATCATGGCCTAGGGTTGATATTTGGGGCAGGCTGCATGTTGATTTTTTTGTTATGCAAAAAAAATATTTCCTTGTTATTGTTGATAGTGAGAGTAAGTGGATTGAAGTGTACCATATGGCAAATGGAACTGATGCTAGGAAAGTATGTGAAAACTTGAGTGGATTGTTTAGTAATTTTGGTTATCCATCACAGATAGTCTCTGATAATGGCCCTCCATTCAACTCGAAGCTGTTTGTTGATTTCTGCTCCTGTAGAGGCATTGAGGTATTAAAGTCCCCAGCATACCATCCCCAATCCAATGGTATTGCAGAGAGAGCTGTTCAAACCATTAAAAGGTTACTTGCCAAGGAGTTGAATACAAACCCAGGTGCCCTCAGTGACAAGAACATTCACTCAGTACTTGACAAAATTTTACTTGCCTATCGTACTACACCTTTGACAACAGGTGAGATAAGCCCCTCTGAAAAGCTACTCAAGTATAAACCTCGCACCCTCTTGTCATTAGTTAAACCACCTTCAAATTGTCTCGCCCTTCCAAGCTCTAGATACCCAGAATACAGGGTGGGTGAAGCTGTGTTGGTTAAAATCAGACCAGGTAGTGTTCCTATAAAAGGTGTTATTAAGGAGAGGGTCAGTATGGTTACTTACAGGGTGTACATTGGAAGCCAATGTCGGTATGTGCACATGAACCAATTGAAACGCTTGCCACCTACAAAAATCATTCCTAAACCGCATGTTTCCCCTTTCCACTTGCTAGCAGATCCGGATAACTCTGCTGTGGATGCAGCACCTCTATGGTCAGCAGTGCAGACTCCCTTGCCTATTACCCCTCGATCCAGCCCATCCTATCCTGCCTCTGTCCCAGCTGCTGAAATGGTGATACCCACTGCTAACCAATCCTCAAGCAATACAGGTCCAGAGCTTCGTCGTTCCAACAGACCATCCAAGGCACCTCAGCGGCTTGACTTGTGATACCAGTGAAGTCTTGGAATCTAGTAGGGGAGGAGATGTGGTGTATATGTTTTTCGACAGTCTTTTGTCCAGGAAGTCAGGTGGCATCCCCTAGTGGGAGTGATGGGAAGTGTATGTGTGGTCACATGGGCCAGATGTATGTGTGTATCGTGATGTATAATAAATAGTTAAATCCAGAGACATCTGAGTATTAATTGTAGAGTAGTACTGCGGGTAAAATACGTAACAAAGTCAAGGCAGGTTGACGATGCCTATCCTTTCTTGACTAAAGATAGGCGAGGTGGGTAAGATATGGTATATGCTTACTCTATGCAAATATCCTCAATTTTTTAAAATAAGCTGGTTAAATATATATGTGTTGCAACTCTTAGTCACCTTGAATTGATTTCAGATGTATCCAGAAATATAATCAACATACCAACAGAATGTACTCTTTAGGAATGGATTTTAGTCCATGTAGCCGGTTTGTTGCAGTTTGCTCTGAAGATAAAAAGGTTGGTTTACTTGCTTGTTAACTCGCTAGCAAATTCCAGTTACTGTGTGCTCAGATTGCCAAGGCCATTCTTTTTTAATTTTTAAATAAAGAAATTAGTATTGTTTTTTCTGGCCCATAAGATGCACTTTTTTTTACTTGAAAATGCATTATAAAATCAGCCTGAGTCTTGTGAGGCAAGTAGGAGCCTGAGTCTTGCGAGCTACTTTTTCATGCATCAAATTTTGCATTGCTGTCGTAGGTACCCATCCCTTTACTTTCCCTGCAGGCCGTGGCAGCAAGCTACAGGTGTGCTCTCCATCATCCATTTGTTTTCTTGGATTATATGATGATTATCTATAATACAGCTGCTATTTTTTGTAAATTGTAAGTCCCATTTAATTCCTATAAATTGTTAAATTTACAACTGACTTGCCTTACGTACTCACAATACTATATGCACTGCACAATTTGCTGTTGTGTTTGTGTTTTGTTCATTAACTACTGGCTTGCCTTATGTCTGTACCAAGACCTACGGGGTCAATAAAGTTCTATTCTATTCTAATATTGACATAGGTTGATTATTATTTTTTCTCCTAATATCTAACCTGAAAAATTAGTGCATCTCATGGGCCACGCCGGGAAATACAGCATGCAGTAGACTATGGTTAATTTTTCAAATATTTTATATACATTTGGGAATTTAATGGTGAAAAATAATGTGTTTGCCTTGCATTTTGAAGATAATGAAAAATATTGAATTTATTTTACCTAATATGAATATAAATGCCAGCTGATATATCAACTGTTGGCCGGCAGTTTTTGCACTGGCATCTAAGGTCAATGGATCAATCCACTGGCAGCACAAGGGTTTTATGAGTATACTCAAATTATATTCAATATATATATATATATATATATGTATATATATATATATATATATATATACGGACTAATCTTGGGGGTGTTTGATTCATATAAAACCCCCCGCCGATTACAGTGTTTCTTTAGTAGTCTAGATAGCTTAGTGGTCAGAGCATCCGGTGCGAAATCGGAAGGTCCGTGGTTCAATTCCCGGTCTAGACGAATTTTTTTCACTTGGAATCGGCCATCATTCCATCTTCACATCACCATTGTGTCATCACATTTTATGTGTTTCCTATACTCTTTCTTTCACCACCTGTTTGAACGAAATATTTATTATTTACACCTGTGAGCGGTTTTGAGTGAATGAATGAATGGATATATATATATATATATATATATATATATATATATATATATATATATATATATATATATATATAAATAATCAAAGTGTATGCTCAGTTTGAATATTAATTTTGATAAATTTGACATGACTGTAATCATAAATGATGACAAAATAAAGTGATGATCTTTATTGCAGGTTTATCTTTATGACACCAGGAATTGTGAGAACTACCTTGCCCATCTGAAAGGTTTTTCAGACGTACCTATGTCTGTTGCGTTCAGTCCATGCATGACTCAATCAGTAGTTTCCACCTTAAATGGTCATCTCTTTACCTTCACCCGCAATTCAATTCAATCGAGTAATGGGTCAAATCAAATCATCAATTTGGTTTGTTAATTTTTTATTGCTATTAACAAGGATCTCATGTTGCATATCAAAGAAATTCTTTTATCAACTCACAGTAAATATATCTATAAAAATGAAATTATGTGAATGTATGTATGTATACATCTACAACAATAAAGCCTTAAAATTCTGGAACATATTTTTCTTTAACAATTTTACAAAATGCATTTGCATCTTGTGACAGGAAGCAAAGGGTTCTTTGTACTAATTGAAAGGTCATTATACCCTCTATATATCTTTACTTGGAAAGCGATATTGAAAAGAAGGCAAGCTTATCATAGTATCCACCACTAGAGAATGCATTATATCTGGTGGAATGCGATGTACAGGTGACATGATACCATGTGCCTGTTTTGTTGTAGGCTCTGAAGAGGCAGGTCTCTTAGGCAAGTTATGTTGCATGCGTCTCATCTCCTTATTATGGATGGAAGAACTTTGGCAGTTTTGAATCAATCTCTGAATAACATTCTCAGGTGCAGGATCAATAGGCTAAAAGAGAGAGTAGTGGATGTTTAAGGATAATTATATTGAAAGAAGACATGAAAGAATTGTTCAGGAATTAGTTTTTCATTGCTACATTGATGAAGCTTCTAGTCTTTTCTAAAGCAAATGTATGATAAAAATGGCGTGGTAACCTAGATGCAGAAAATATTGCAAGCTTGTAATTTTTATATTATTCAGTGAATTCTTTGGAGTTTATAGAGAGGGAGTGTGAGCTGCTGATAATACTGAGCAGCTTCCACTTATAAATGAGGATAAAGCTCCTGATGTTCCTTACTATCTAATCTTAATCTAATACCTACTTATGAAAATAAAACTTCTTAAATAGGATCGCACATTCATCCAATACAAAACAATTTCTATAACCGCATAGCCATCAAGATATATATGTATGTAACTTGGATAAAATACTAACAGATTCGTACAGTTGCTTTGAGTTTCTGTCGCTTCTGGAATTTTCCATGGATGATATTCTGGCCAACAAATTTTCCAGTACAGCAGAAACTTGAAAATACGAAACTTGAAATTACGAAATTTTGATTTAACGAAGCAAAATCTTCAGTCTCAACCAAAAGGGTATCTAAGTGTATGTAACAGTATGCGATATTACGAAATAACGAAGTTTTGAAATTACGAACCTCGGGTCTTGGTCCCAACGTGAAAAAGTTACTTGTTTATATGAATAGTGACGGATCACAGAAACGTTTTTGGGCACTCCTTGTCAGAGTTAAGCATCTAATTATCATCATCGCCGAATATATTATGCACCGAATTAAATTACCTGATCGATAACTCATTTTTCAATGCTACAATAGTACAGGTGTGGTTTAGCACAACAAAATTAAATCGTCACCATCTATTTCAGCTTAAAATCAAATCACTCTCAGAAAACACAAACCGGTAATAAATTCGTAATTAAACTAAATACACATTCTCCCACATCGCCCAGCTACGGAATGTGGCCTCCTCAATGAAACCACCCGGCCGCGTCATCCAGCCGCGACGGTTGGACTTGGCCGCTGGATGCCTCAGTGAAATCTAATCTTGGAGGACTTTGAATCGTAGGCATTGTAGCACATAAATTATGAAACCAATCGGACAAAAAATGTGTTCGGCTTTGTTACAATGAGTTCACCGAGTTGCCAAAGAGTAAAAAAACATAAATTAGTTGTGTACGGATATACTCGTCTGCGAGAGAATAATTGCTACAACCAGCATTTTCCTCTCATGATCCCTGGCATTTTTTGCTACCGGTTTCCCAAACAAACCCATGATGAGTATTCCTGGTACAGAAATTGTTTGCTGCGGGCGTGTGCTAAAAAAATATGACATGTATCGGAGATGGTGCTATTTTGTTCAAGCGATAGATTCAGTTGTGAATATGACCTAAGGAAGCTTTTTTTCTCACTATTTCAGACTGATTACACTTAACCTTGCTCCAAGGCATAATTATTCCGGCTGGCAAGGTTTAATTTCCCACCCTAATTGAGCGTTTTGATGTAGACATCGAGCAATGATGAGATGCCCTTCCCTTCTTCCGTCACCAAAAGCCAAGAAAACCAGAGAAAATACGAGTTCGCTTGGTTCATACGACCGATTACTTTGATGCACATTAATTCCAAAGTATGACTAGCGCTGAGCGCATGCATAATCAAAGGGAAAAAATACTCAAGCACCCGTATATATTTGTATCGGAAAATGGTGTACCTTTCACCCCTTTTGCTCCAATCCAGTGATTGAAAAAATATCCTAAGAGAGAGCTCAGTTGTGTTCCTGCAGATTGATAAATAATCTGCCCAAATGGATCGGAAATTAAGAAGATTCAAAATTGAAATGCCTGCACATTCCCATATTATTTTTCCCCCACCCGGCAAACTCCACCAGGAAAATTCATCCAGATTTCCATCTCCGTTTTTCCAAAACCTCGGCTTACCCTCCCTCATCAACTTCTTTCTCACTGCAGGCAAACCTATCAAACACTTCCCTTCTTTCCTATACTGGTCATATTTCCCCCTCAAGTCTCCATGTCCCCCCTCTCCGCACTATGAGTGGGCACGAGCCATCACCTTCACACCGAAGCTCCCGTTCCGGCCCTCCAGGAGATGAGGCCCCTTTGAGTGCCCCCTCCATCCCACCCCCTCAACACTAGGTCAGGATTCGATGTCCCACGCTGACTCTGCCAGCCCCCATGCTAACTCTTGGGCCCTTTAAGTAAAAGCTGCCACTCTCCAAAGACATGTCCTCCCTCTCCGCTGACGCAGCCGGTTGAGGTAAGGGAGGAAGAAGATAAGATGTGACTATTCAGGGTAAGCCGATGATTCATTCGATGTTTATTCCTCGCACGCATCCCTTGGCCTTGACTCCCAGGTAGATCAACCTCACAAGTGGTGCACAATACACCGAGACCATGGGTCGCGTCGCTGTTTTTGTGAGAGGATGAATGGAGTTGTCCTTTCCCCTCAATGATGGAGAAAGGAGGAACAGACAGCCGATTCCGGCCAGGTGCGTGGCTTGACCTGACGACGGACGAATGCTCCTTGCTCCAATGCTCGGACGAAAATCTACTTGCTTGATCGAAAGCAGAGGGAAAACAATAACAAAAAATATCCCAAATTTTAGTTCAATATCGAATCTTTACATGAATCCTGAGCTTCAATGAATGAAGAGTAGGCGACCTAATCTGAATAGGGCCACAAATAAAGCTTTCGCAGTGTAGAGTGGAAAAAGAAAATTATTGATTTGCAGTGATAGCATCGTTAGTGGCCGATGAAGTGTAAAAGGAGTTATATCGCCCATTCACCATTGAAGTGCGTGGCATGTATGTACAATCTTCCTTGCAGGTTCATTTACGTAGCACTCTCCCAGTTTCTAGTTTGACTGTGCCCTGTTCTCCTGACTGCTTTTTGGTCTACGCCTAGCGGCCAAGGGTACGTGTGAAGTCCCGATTTGTGCTGAGACGAGTGCTGCATACCTGGCGTGGAATCACCCCTTTGCTACACACCCTAGTGGTAGCTTGCACGGTAATTTGTAGATGTAGATGAAAGGAGGTACCTATTTAGCTGGACTCTTTTATAAGCCCTTCTATCAGCTCCATCGTATCAGAAGTAACCACGCACAAATAAGATGAATCCAAGGGAGAATAATGATTGTTATTTCGTGAGATTAACGGGCATATCAGTATTTGTACAAAATACATAACATGCATCCATCGCATAGCATCTGCGAGAGAATCTTCTTTTTACTGTCTTCAATATCCGGTGCAAATAATTGCGCAAGTCGCACACTTTCGTAGTGTATGCATAAATCAATATTATTGATGATTATACATTGCTCACGCTAAAATTATGAGTTCTCCAGTTATGAAATAATATTAAAAAATCCGCTAAGAAGCTTCATAGGCTTAGTCGAAACCACAAGAAAATTGTGCAAAGACACTTCATTACCTAATAATTTATTGGAAAAAAGAACGACAAGTTAATTGTCATGATATAAATTTCCGCTAGCCTTGGATGGAGGTTGACTCTTCTGATTTTCAGGATTTCCACCACGAAAAGCTGGAACGACGGGGTGGAAATCCCAAAAATTGGAAGAATCAAACTCCGAAAAATTAGTTGTGTTCAACGGTGTACACCCTGTGGACATAAATACACATTTAAATATACTTTCATGAATTGTAACTTCGTAAATCATGCAAGTACGTCGCAAGAGTATATCTTAATTTAAGGAAACAAAAAAAGAGCTTCATCGCGATGTTTTTGAAAGATACTCGTTCATATGAAATTTGATATTGTGAAGTTCCGATTTTTCTGATCCCGTCGATTTCGTAATTTCGAGTTTCTACTGTATTTCTCAAAATAAATCTATCAATTTTTTTTAACCTTTAAGGAAAAAAACACTTTCTTAGGAATCTACTAGCGAACTCCTTGCAGAACTTTGCGTAGTGATACACTAATTTGACACTTGATTATGACTCATAATTTGGTACTCATACTTGGCATCAATCTTCCTTTGTGTGATGATATCATCAATGTCAGGTTGGTTGGCTATCTATAGGAAGGCAGCTGAGAACTGAGGTCATTTGGACCATGAAGGATAGGTGGGAGGGCTGGTGAGGAAAAGGTTATTCAGGAATCGTAGGAAGGGTAGAGTGATACCTGGCATTGGCATTAGCCTGTTGTTAACGAAAAGCACCAGGGGAATCACGGCTTTACGTCTCATCTGACGGATGGAGTACTGTACTTGAAGTATCATTCTCAAGACACTTGAGGAGGGATCAGAATCCCAATTCAAAAATCCCAGCCACTGTTGGGATTGTAGCCCAGGCCCTTGGGATGGGCACTACGACAATCCAATCCCTTATTTTACTCTTTAAACCTTTGTCTTTAGATTGGAAAATGCCCCTGTTTGTATACCCCTATTACTTTCCAAGTTCTAAAGAAATTTTTAGTATTAACAGTTTTGTTGTATTGCCATGAACCATAGGTACTATGGGGGAATAAAGTTTCCCAACAAACGGAGCACCGCCACTATCACTGCTGGGGGAAAATAACTTTCCTTTCTGATGGCATATTATTCTTAGGTCTCGGCCACAATGAGGGAAATTTGAACTCAGTATGGTGATGGGCTAATCGTCCAAATCAGTGACACATTCCTGGCTACTCACCTGCCCCAAGCTTGTTTCGTGCTGGCCACGAGAACGGAGGAGCATTAAATAGCCTTGTTTGCATTTGAAGCGTTCCCTCGTATGGCTCAACTGAAACCAGATAATGATAAACAGTTTTCCTAAAGCAAAATTCTGTAGGTAAGACAACAGGCAGCTTATCGCTAAAAGACTCATGGCAGTTTATTTATTTATCTATTTCAACTACCCCGAAAACAGCTCGCAATGGCCTCTTACATCAGGTGATGTAACATTAACAATAGACGAACACAAACACCCATGTCCTGGATGGAGAAAAATCCACCCAGGCAGGACTCGAACCCGCATCCGGATTGGCAGGCAAGGACGTTACCCCACCGCCACCGGGGCCGCCGAATCGGTATTGATTGGTAAGTTAAGTAAGATGCAGATTTGAATGCATTTGCTTTTGCAGACACTTTATTTTCTCTCTGATGACTTCCACAAATATTCATAAATTCCAATAAGTCCAGGAGAGAGGGGATAAATCGATGGGATAGTTGAGGTAGGCTCAATTGTCGCTCAGATATAGAGGGCAATAGATTTGGATACAAACAGTATATTGCTGGTTAAGGGTCATACCGAGTCACACTTTCAAAGGGAGCCTTTGCCTGTTTTTGCCCAGCAGTCCCTTTTTCGTAACTAGAAATGAACCTAAGCCTTAAGGCTCTCACAGATAGGCCAAAGCCCCCTTTGTTTGGTGAAGGTACACAGGGGGCTACTACGTTTGCGAAGGCATCTTTTTTACCTAGTAACCACCAAATAAACATGCTCTAAATGAGTTCACTTCGCATTTCATTCCGTAATGTTTTCAATTAAAATGTAAATGGTCCTTAAAATTTCATTTCTTGGAAAAACATTGGCGTTAAGCAAAATCCAATGAAATAGCATTCGAGCTACCACAGTTACCATTTTCAGAGGTGAACTGTAACCGGGGTCCCCACAGGGGGTCCCTGCTTTTCAACACTTGGCATGCTGTACCCAGGACAACTCTGTTGTGGAGACACTGCAGAGTCAATAGTCCTCTACCACCTACATTGCGAGGGAGATACAATCTGGCGACGGAAGATTTCGGATGAAGACTTCTATAGATGGTCATCATCTTCCTCGTTCCCCTATCAAGGTTCTGTACCTCGTTGACATTCCACTTCATGCATCCGAAGGTATACAGCAGTGTAGGAACCGCAAACATGTTCGTGGCAAGAACCTTGTTCTTGCCTGACAGTTCAGAACTCTAGATGTTCCTGACAGTCTGTCAGTATTTGGCAGTGAGCCTTTCCTTCACTGCTGCAACCTCCTGCATTCAGTGCTGGGGGACGCCGAGATATTAATATCGAGGTGATGAATCATCCTCGACATCATCCTCGAGGTGACGAATCATCCTCGACATCATCCTCTAGGTGACGAATGATATTCCCTTCAACAAGTTGCAAGTCTTCCTTGATCTCCAAAAATCTTCCTCTTGCCAGGTGGATGGATGCACACTTGTCCAATCCGAACTCTATCCCTATAGCCTCAATGTATTCCAGTACGTCCAGGGCAGTGCAAGGGTCTCTCGCATTAGAAGCATAAAGCTTCAGGTCATCCATATAGAACAAATGGGTGACCTTATGCTTCCTATCACCTGGAACACCGCACATGTATCCTCTACCTCGTTGCGGCATAAGGGACAGGGATAGGAGGGAAATACAAAACAGTTTGGGGCTTAAGCTGTCGCCTTGAAAAACGCCACCGTGGTATGTTACCAACTCTGTGGAAACTGACCGCTTGCCTGAAGTCAGAACAAAGTGCGTTTTCCAGAGTGGTAATGGGCGTTGGATGCAGGACACTACCTCTGGGTGGACTTTCATCAACTTCAGCATGGCAATCAAAAGCTCATGCAAAGTGGTGACTAAAGCCTTCTTGTAGTCCACCCAGGCCATTGATAGGTTTCGCTTGTGGCGGATGGCATCCTGGCATATGCACCTATCAATGAGCAGGTTGTCCTTGCATCCTGTGATTCCCCGCTTTGAGCCCCTCTGCTCGTACATCTCCTCCCACACAGGCTAGACACGGTGGAGGATAAGGTCGCTCAAGATCGATGTGAATGCCTTATATACAGTGTTGAGGCAGGTTATGGGGCGGTAGTTCTTTGGATTGGACAAGTCTCCCTTCTTAGGTATCAGAACCGTGCGTCCCTTAGTCAGCCAAGGTGGAATAGGTTCTCTGCCTACCAGAAAGGACGTGAAGATTCTGGCAAGGTGTTGGTGGGTGGAAGTAAACTTCTTCCACCAGAAGTTATTCACGGCATCCATTCCTGGAGCCAAGAATTTCTTCTTGCCAGAGAAGACCTTCGTCACGTCACTTACGGTGACTGAAAGAGGTCCATCCACATCTTGTAGGTGGTGGTCACATAGCTCTTTAAAGAGGCCTATGGCTGGAGTGTCTCCACTGAATAGCTTCGATGTTTCGTATATCTCCTTCCAGAAACGTTCAACCTCTTGGACGGGTGGTGGGGATTCAACGACAGGCGGAGGTGGTCGAAAGAGACGGGACGTGTGAAGGTGAAAGGTGGAGTTCTCCCTCACGGCCCTATTCCTCTTGAGTTTTTTCCAGGCAGTGGTGAGTGCTCGTACTCTATCGACCGCATGCTCCTTTATGGTTAGCAGCACGCTTTTATTCAGTGTGTGATGGTTGTATCGGAGACTGCATGCTATGCGCCGAACTTTGGGAGTGGAAGTTCACCTAGATACGATGTATTCCATCACACACTGGATTCTCGACGCCTGTTGTCTCGCCAGCGTGATCTTGGCCTCCAACTGTTCCAGCTTCTTTGTCCTCCCTAGAGACGTTCATTTGGGAGTGAGCCATAATTTTGGCAGCAGCGTAGACAACGTAATTTACCGTTCATATGTCTGACGTTTCCGTTAGGATTTTGTCGATAAGACCATTCAACTGGGGCACGTGGTTACCCCGCAGAGAGATGTTTTGGTGGATGTCTCTCTGCCTAGGTTGTCCTTCATCATAGTTAATGATGCTTAACAACTACATTCGTAGTTAAGAGACGGCCTGACCAGCTTCCTCCCCATTTGGCCGAGAGATTGACACAAATGTCATTCTCGCCTCAGGCGGTGGAGAGGCAGCCTGTGTCGGGGAGAGTGGTCTGGCCGGTGGTGTATGGGCAGTTGGTGGGGAGTTTCCTTTTTTTGCAGGTGGTTGGCATAATCGCGCAGATTCTGCTGCGATAGATGGTCGTGTTCTGGATGCATCCTACACCACAAAGAGTGTATCCTTGCCATATACCCCCTGCGATCGGGCTCGCTGGCAGCATGGCATGCGAGGAGGTTGCCCCTTAGGGCTTCCATCCACTGCATACAAGCTCCCTTTCCAGTTGGTGAATTTTTGTTGCCACACCCAACTCTACTAGGGCCCCCATCTTAAAGGGGTCGGTTGTGGGTGGCTTTTCTGGTCATTTTTTTGGAACCAGTATTGCTGCGTGTGGGGTGGTTTGCCCCACACGCAGACGTCCACCATTAGCTGGCAAAAGCCATTACCAGGTACCCCACGGGGAGGCTGGTGGTTCGGCTTTCCTACCCTTATTATTTTATTTTTGTGAATAAAAATGGTATTTTATTATTATTATTAACAAATATGAACTGTTCAAATTACAAAGATCAACCTGTATCTCAACCTACGATTTGAGTTCCAATGTCACAGTATGCCATTGAAATAGGTAATTTTATATCTTAAGAATACTCTAGGCTTTATTAACGTCTTGTGAGGCATTAAAAATATTATTTTACATAAAAATTGAGAGGTTTCTTGAGCAATCCATATTTAAGTAAGGTAAAATTCCCACGGCCCCTATCCTCCTTTCACATGTTTACAATATTGTACGTCTGCACTCTCTTCCTCCTGGGCTTGGTAATTTTCTTTTCCCCTCCTCAATTGCTGCCAAAAGCGAACTATGAATTGAAAAATGTGTTTACATTTTAATATTCTTACCATCACATTTGTTATCTATTTGAGAAATTTTGATTGGTAAATGCTTTTAAATTGAATGTTTACAATTGGCTAATACATGTCTCACAAGCTGATGCAAAAGATCGTAACTTTCTGCATATGTAAAATTGTTGGCGTTACCTTTGTCACATTCTAACTGCAGGTATTTATTTATCCTGACACCATTCAACTTTGCAATTCATGCAGAACTGTAACAGTACCAATTTTTTCATTTTCTGGTGCGTTTGTGTCATTTTAAAGAGTATTACCTCATTCAAGAGGCCAGCAGATCTCTTTCTCTTTAGGTTATTTGCATGAATGCCAATGTTTACAAACAGGACCTCCCGCCCCTCCTCCCTGGATGTTTATTGCGTAACCACGGCGATTCCATGACGTCATCGGCAGTAAGCGCTCTAAGTGGAAATCAACTAGGTCGAAGGCTCCCTTCGACCTACGAAGGTATCTTTTTTTCTCTTGTACAGAATTCGTTCCTACGATCTCGCCTACACCTTCACCAAAGCTTCCTTCGAAGGTGAGACTCTTATTAAGGCCCTAAAACACTACAGGGAGGGGGATGAGACGATGGCAACATGACAAAGAAGCGAAGACCAAAATTCACATCTCAAGATAATGATGGCAGCATTCGTTAGCATTCTACTCACAATCCTATTACTATTGAAGATGAAGAGGACATTAAACTAAAAAGCACCAGTATAGCAAGAAACATCCTCCATGAAGCCAGAATGAAAATTTTCAAGCCGGCAAAAAAGCCAGCAATAAAAAATACTAATGAAATGGTGAGGTTAGATTTCGCACAATCGCATCGCATCAATATTGGAATATCTTAACTCTCATCGATGATTAAACATTACAAGTGTTGAGTATGGGCATTTTTATCTATGAAGAACACCCAATTGTTGTTAAGTATAACTTAAGTAATTTATAGTCTTTTGAAAAATATTTCCCTATTTAAAAATAAATAATATTCCTCCTGTTTGGCAGGTATCACCCAAAAAACATAATAAGAAAAATATTTCTGAACATATAAGTCTGTGGAGAGCAATTTTTGCTGCTGGGCCAGGACTATTGTTAAAAACACCACCGTGAATGACGTTGGAGGATTACGTCCCCATCCTTTGCATTTTCATCGCTTCCATACATAAACGAAGTAGTACCAGAATGTGAAGAAATAATATTTGTTCAGAACAACTGTCCCATCCACAGTGCGCGAAACTCAAACTCAAATATTTGCACAGTGCAGGCTTACTTTTGCATCCAAACTCTCCGGACCTGAATTTAATACAAAGTATTTACAACTTAATGGTTGTGGAATGGCAGAATGCCAATGACAGGAATCAAGAGACACTGAAAGGCCACGTCCTGAAGGTATGGGCATCTTTGGGTCGGCGCCCTACATTATTTAAAAATTAAATAGGGTCAACGAGATAAAGACTTCAAGGAGTCATTGCTTGTGATGGGGGAAAAAATAAATACTGATTAACAGTAAAGCATGAGGTAAGCATTTTGTCAGGACATGGTTCTGATATGCATTTCGATTTTTAGTGGCTGGAAAAATTGTTTCCTTTAAATTTCTTTATGAAGTTGTCAGATAATTTGACCATAAGTGAATCTACCAAGAATTTATTTATTCTCTTTGATGAGGATGAGGATGAGTGAGGCCGAGAAAATAAAGGAAGGAAAAAGAAAGAATGGTTTATACTGCATACAAGGTCATCTACTGTGCCTCCGTTTGGAAGCCAGCCCGAATAACGTTCAGGGAATGCAAGCAGCCAGTAATCCGTCAATGGCTTCGACAATGGGTCCACCACCTTACTGTGTTCGAATTTCCTTCGTTGTTGTCACAACCTAGGAATAATATGCCGTAAGAGAGGAAGCTGATTTTTCTCCAGAGCAATAGTAGTGGCTCTCCTTTTGTTGGGAAACTTTTTTCCCACGTAGTACATGCTGATTTATTACACTTATGTCAAGATAAATCCAATTCAGCACTCAGCATAAAAGTCATACAACTATCATCACAGCTTTGGTACAAAATAGATCAGGAGAACACATTCCAATAAATTAATTTATTAGAAATTAATTTTGAGATATCATTCTAGGTGACAGAACATAAGGAGGAAAGTAGATTATGAGTAGTGACCTACAAAAGCTGAGGTTATTTTTTTGGTGGAAAGTGGGGTTATTTTTCCCCAAAAGTGGTGTTATTTTTCTAAGAAAGGGCGTTATTTTACATGTTACTGGTAATGCATTTAAAACAATAGTAATTTTTAGAACAAATTTATTGATTAACTGGCTGTTAAAATAAAAGAACAGAAGAAAAAAATCAACCAATTAGTTAACAAATTTAAGATTTTAGGTACCTATATTTGTGTCTAGAGGGTGAGGTTATACAGGTGCATTCTACAGAAACATAATAGTAGAGAGAACAGATTAAAATGCTTTTCAAACCACTGGAAAATGCACAAATGATATGGTATGCAGTTCCAAGATGAAAGAAAGAAGTAACTTCCCAAGAAAGTAGTCTCTCTGAATCTATGTCAGCACAAGCTGCCCGATTATTTCAAGACAACCCAAGAAAACTCCCTTGTCTATTGCCTCATCGCTATGAGGCCATAAATGGTAATTTCCTCAATTTTAGACAGGTCTCAAAATCTAATTCACATTTGCACACACAATTACTTAGTTCTTTTTTTAAAAAGAAGCCCTGGTCATAGCCAGGCGCCAACAAATAATGTGATTTAATGAACCATAATTGTAATTTTTCCTTGGCTGCGAGACATTTCCTGTCAGAGGGCGATTGATATCAGGGTGTAGTTGACTGGCTGAACACCTGGGGATACCCAGGAGAAGTCCTTGGGGATAATTCTGAGGATGCCAGCTGGGATTTAAGTATTTTTTTCCCTGAAACTGATGTTTTAAAAGATTGCAATCATGTAATTAATATATTTTTGATTACGATGCAGTACATTTTGTTTTGGCATCACTTCTGAAGGTATAGTAGAAAATGGATGATGCGTGGTGGAAAATGGCCTGTTGGTGACTCAATGCTAAATTTAAAACTAGCAATATTGTATGCATTATTATTAGGATGTAGGTTATTATAAAGCAGTGCCTGCACATATACAAGCTTGTGTGGTCAAGTGACTGCTCTGCAATGCCCGGAGGTAAGGAGGTGAAAAAGGACGCAACCCACCAAGTGCTTATCATTATCTCCCTAAAGGCATCTAAATACACAAATAGGATTGAAATTTTCGTTCTGGAGGCGGTTCTGAAATGGCATGATTACTAATTGGACTCTTTTTACACAGAAAAAAACCACATCTAGAATTGGCTGAACTTTCACCCTGGCAGTAGGCTACGGTGGGTCAAACAGCTGTAAGACTGAAAAATGTTTACCCACTGATTTAATCATTCCAATATCTTTCGAATTTAGAAAACTAAGTGCCGACCTACTCCATACACATGTTGTCTCGCCGGAAGTGATTCAAATACAAGCTGTCTTTCAGTCTCGGTGTCCCTAAGCCAGTCTCTGTATAAATGACCTCTCAGTCTTTACCCTTTATTGGTATAATGATGGATAGACCAAAGAAAATTAATCATGTTGGCAAAAAGGCTTCTCCCAAATTCCAAGTTGACAAAAGTGTACAACGAAGTTATAAAATTAGCTTTTAAATACTCTTGGCTTGAGAGGTGGGAAAAAAATGTTCAAGCTTCAAAGAAGTATGTTGTGTTAGCATCTGTACAGTTATTATGGAAGAATTTAGGTACAATTAAAGTATGCATTAAATTATAGAGAGTTGGTCATGTCTTTTTTTTTTAAATCTCAACTTCCTTTTTTGTCGACATTTTGCCTTTTAGTTAAAGCATCATCAGGGTTCAAAGGTGAGATCAACTTTCCTACTATTTCCTCTCTATAATTTAAAGCATAATTTAATTAAACGGTCAATAACCAATTCAACAAATGTACAATTAAACATACTAATTCAACCAGGAGGGCATTTAGAGGACCTTGAAAAGGAAGAATTGAAGACCTCAAAAATCACTGATTTTGTGATGGAAAAATGAAGTGAGGTCTTTCCCATCAATCAAAATGATATCATGAAGAAAACTGTGGAAGTGTCAAGGGAATTCAGATTCCACTCTGTGCTTTCTAAGCAAGCATTGGTTATCTTAGAAGGATGTTGCAAAGAATACGCCTTTTTCTTCTTTGCTAAATTTAAGAACTCATGCCAGGTAATTATGCATGGAAGTTATATACATACGTAAAGAGCATGGCTACCCTCTTGGGCAGATGGGAACTACTGATCAAACATCAGTTTGTTTTGATATTCCAGAAAACATCACCACAAATACTAAAGGTGCTAAATTTGAGTGTTGTGCCCAATCAGTTACATGGGATATGAGAAAACTAGGAACACCATAATGGTTGCAGCCACAGCCGAAGGGCAAAAACTGACCCCTTTTGTAATTTTAAGGTGTCAAATGAGCAAAGGAATAGCTACCAGTAGGAGAAATCTTTCATGTGCAGAAAAAAGGCTTATGAATGGTGAACTTATGTATGATAGGCTGAATGTAATCTGAGGTAAGCAACCGGGTCCATTCCTATGTCAAAGGGGAATGATTGCACTTGACACTTTCAAGGGTCACCTGAAATAATGAAAAGAATAGAATGGCTGGAATGAACATGGGTCTAGTTCTAATTGACCGAAGCAAAGGCATCAAAATTACAAGGTTGAGATGTAGTGATTATGAAGCCTTTCATAGATAAAGAAAGCATCGATCACTGCATTAGGGAAGGAGGAAACAATTAGGGACTTAATCATCACAGTCTATTGTGCATGGATTTGAGAAATGCTGTACATCCAACAGCATGGTTATAATAAGAAAGACGATGTTTTTTAGAATGAAGAGTGACTTGGTAACAAACCCTGGAATGGGAAGGGACATCCCCTTGCGTATGGACTCTGTTCCCCTATGTACCTCTCTCTCTCACACTGATCCATCCTCCTTCCGAGTCAAGAGAAGGAATTCCGTGCACCGTATGCTTTAAAAGGTTTGTAGGAGCCGAATTTCCATAGAGTGGAAATGGAGGTATGCATAGTCCATGCGATGTATTTCCTCATTACTTATGGCTATTTGGTCGGATGATTTAGTAATATAAGGATGGAACTTTAGGTTGTGGCTTCTGTTACTGCCATCTGCTATCCCTATATACCCTTCAAGGCCATAAGGGATGTACAAGCATTACATAGTTTATTGATTTTTTAGCCACAATATGTGAAGTATTAAATTTTATGGGCAATGCAGTCATAAACCTCATCCGAGGAACTCGTGCCCTCTCCTATGTATCTTGGAATGGAGGACCCTACTTTGGAATATATAATAAGAAAGTGTGAAAATTCAAATCTCTCTTGGAAAGGTCAGGCCATAAAAACTGGAGAGGGACGAGAATAGAGTTGAAACTAATGGTGAAACATGCAAGAATCCTTGCCCCACAGTCACCAGAGAACACACAGACACATTTTCCCCAGCTGAAGGGTTGAATTATGTATGTATCCTGGACATTCCACAACCCACACAACTCAATACATGTTTCCAATAGGAATAGGTTACTTTTCGCATTCATAGACTGAATGCTTCCCGAATTCTACCTTATTAGTTTGAAGGGGTAATGGGTGATATTGAACCACTCTTCAAATAATATAAGCGAATACAGCGGACCACGTTTATTAATGCTCAGATGTACAAGGGCGTATATAATTAGCAAGTCTCTTGTACGGCGGCAGCGGAAGTACGTTGCAGACTCTCTCTCTCAGTCGCGGTCGTAACGGTAACTCTCTTCCTTAACTTCCCGAGTAGGTGGCGCTTTCTCCTCTCCAGGGGCCTTCTGAACCCTGGCGGGAGCGCCAGGGACCCTCAGGCTGTGGCCTCAGGCAGGTGGCGTTCTCGAGTGGCGGAACTTCGAACTAGAAGCTCCGCCACATCACCCCCCTGGCAGTAATATACCCTAGTGAGAAAAGAATAAAACAAAAAGAACAACAAAAAATGGCAATTGGGCTTGAAAGAAAAAAAAAGGCTTTAAAAAAAAGGTTATGGGTGTGAAAAGGGTAATAGGTATGAAGGAGGGTTTATAATTGGTAGTCCAACAGGTGTCGGGGGAAGTGGACGTGTCTCCTAGGGCGGCTTCTGGACAGTGTGCCCTCTGCAGCTGGAGCAGCAGCGGCAGTCATGGGACCACTGGCAGGCAGAACAGCTGCTGGTGGCAACTCCTGGGCTGATGGCTGCACCCTGGTGATGGGAATGATAGTCTCGTTCCTTTCCACAGGGGTGATGGGCTCTTCTGAGATGATGTAGGCTGGTTTTAGGCGGTCGATCGTGATATTGGCATCACGATTAGGGAAACGAACCTTAAAGGTTTTGCCATCCCGCCGCAGGACCTTGTATGGTCCATCATAAGGTGCCTGTAGAGCACCGTGGCATGCGTCGTGCCGCACAAATACATGGGTAGCAGACGGCAGGTCCTTGAAAATGAAGGCATGTTGGGTGCCATGCCGAGCTGCTGGTTGAGGACTCAGGCCTCGAAAGTGCTCCCTGAGCTGGGAGACGAAAGCAGTAGCGTTTGGGGAGGGGCCGCTGGTGGGGGAGAGGAACTCGCCTGGGAGGCGTAGGGGCTCACCGTACACGAGCTCTGCTGGGGTGGCCTGGATATCCTCCTTCAGCACCGATCGGAAACCCATGAGGATGACTGGCAGCATGTCTACCCACTGCTGCTTATCGTGGCAACGGATGGCAGACTTCAGCTGACGGTGGAAACGCTCCACCATGCCATTCGCTGCTGGGTGGTAGGCCGATGTCCGCAGATGAATTGCTCCTGTCATGTTGGAGAGCTGGCGGAAAAGGGAGCTCTCAAATTGCCTGCCCTGGTCGGTGGTTATCCGCTGAGGCATGCCGAAGCGTGACAACCAATCCCGAAGGAAGGCACGTGCCACGGTTTCGGCGGAGATGTCCACCACTGGGATAGCCTCTGGCCATCGCGTGAAGCGGTCTACGCAAGTGAGGCAGTAGCGGTAGCCATTACAGATGGGGAGGGGGCCAACCAGGTCGATATGCACATGCTCAAATCTCCTACTGGGCAAGGTGAAGTCTTTGAGGGGTGAGGAGACGTGCCGTGAAATCTTGGATCGCTGGCAGGGGATACAGGAACGAGCCCACTGCCGACAATCTTTTTTAATGGACGGCCACACAAATCGAGATTTTACTAATTTAGTGGTGGCTCTCACTCCGGGATGGGCAAGGTTGTGCAGTGAGTTGAACGCTTGGCGACGAAAGGCTGGAGTGACATATGGTCTCACGTCAGAGGTGGAAGTATCACACATGAGTTGCACACTACACCCGGGGATTGGCATTTTCTTGAGGTTGAGGGAGGTTCCCGAGTTAATGAGGGAGGCCAGTTCCTCATCAGTCTCCTGGGAACGGCCTAACGCTTCAAAATCAACCGATGATGAAACTTCCTCGATGCGGGACAATGCATCAGCAACCACATTCTCTGCCCCCACTACATGACGGATGTCAGTGCTATACTGACCTATCAGGTCAAGGTAGCGAAATTGGCGAGGAGAGCACTTATCAGGTTTTTGGTTGAAGGCGAAAGTCAGAGGTTTGTGGTCGGTGAAGATGGCGAAAGTTCGTCCTTCCAGCATGTGGCGGAAGTGACGAACTGCACGATACATCGCCAACAGCTCGCGATCATAGGGGCTATAATTCCTTTCCGTGGCACTCAATTTTTTAGAAAAGAAACCCAACGGTTTCCACCCTGAGTCGGTCAGCTGCTGGAGAACCGCACCCAGGGTGAAATCGGAGGCGTCAGTGAAGAGGCCTAGAGGGAGGGAGGTTACGGGGTGGGCGAGGAGGGTGAAGTTTGAGAGAGCGTCTTTGCATTTATGGAAAGACAGGCGCAGCTCGGGCGTCCATGTTATTTGATCACTTCCACGAACACCACCACGTAACAAGTCATTTAAAGGCGCCTGCAATGACGCAGCTTTGGGCAGGAAACGTCGATAAAAGTTGATCATGCCCAAGAACTGACGCAGTTGTTTAACTGTCTGTGGCACGGGAAAGTCGAGAATGGCAGACACTTTATCGTTTAAAGGCGTTGTGCCTTCAGAATTCACATAGTACCCTAAAAACTTCACTTCAGACGCACCAAAAACACACTTAGAAGGGTTAATGAGCACACCAAACTCACTCAATCTAGTGAAAAGAGCGGTAAGGTGGCGCTCATGTTCGTCCTCGTCACTGGAGGCGACCAAAATATCGTCCAGGTACGCGTATGCGAAAGGAAGACCTCGTAGTGCTTCATCGATGAATCGTTGAAATGTCTGCGCCGCATTTCGGAGTCCATAAGACATATACGGAAACTCGAAGAGTCCAAATGGCGTGGTGATTGCTGTTTTCGCGATGTCATCAGGGTTCACGGGTATCTGATTATAGGCCCGGACAAGATCGATCGTCGTGAAAACTCGGGCACCACTTAGGGAGGAGGCAAAGTCTTCAATGTGGGGGACGGGGTAGCAGTCGGGTATAGTGCGCGCGTTTAACGCACGATAGTCGCCGCAAGGGCGCCACTCATTACCTTTCTTTGGGACGAGGTGGAGGGCCGACGACCAGCTGCTGTCCGAACGGCGGGCTGTTCCCATCCGCACCATCAGTTCAAACTCCCGCTTTGCCGCTTCGAGTTTATCGGGGGCCAGGCGTCGAGGCTTGCAGGATACTGGCTGGCCGGGGGTGGTGCGTATAAAGTGCACCGTCGAGTGCCTTGTCTTCCCGGGCGTACCTGCAGGGCGGGTAATCTCCGGGAAACGAGACAAAAGGGTGTGGAAACGGGATTCACCGACTACCGCTTTTATCTGGTCCCCGGAGTGGATGGCGACGCTGCCGATGGCGTGTAGAGAGGTGGCGCCGTCAATGAGTTTGGCGTTTCTCACGTCCACCAGAAGTCCGAAGTGGGTGAGGAAGTCGACGCCAATGATTGGCTTAGACACGTCAGCCACTACAAATCGCCAAGTGAAATCTCGGCGTAAATTGAAATTTAGGTTGAGCGTTTCCCAGCCATAGGTATGAATTACCGAGTCATTCGCGGCAAAAAGCTGGTAGTTGCTCCGCGTTTTTGGGCCCTTTATGAGTGAGCGGGGATAAACAGAGAGATCCGCTCCGGTGTCCACCAGGAATTGCACCTTGGTGCACACGTCTTTCATAAAAAGGCGGCTGGAAGGAGGGCAAGAGTCGGTAGCCGCACTCACCGACTGCCCGTGGAGTTTCCCTGGACGTAAGAGCAAGGGGGGACACACTTGCGCGCCTTGTCACCGAACCGCCAGTGGTACCAACACTGGCCGGATTCCCGCTGGGTTGGCGATGCATTGCGGGAACCTCCGGAGCTGCTTCGATGGCGGGAGTGAGATCTGGGTCTTCGGTAGGGGTGGTCGACGGAAAGGGCGCCAACTTGCCGGGTAAGCTCGTCCATCCTAGCGATGATTGAGCTCATCATCTCCGAGCAACCAGCGGTGCATGCTCGGGCGCCGGGGGCAACCTCACTCACAGTGGGGGCATGGGAAGTCGCAGTACGGGGGATCACTTCATGAATAACGTCTGCTAGGGACGCGAGGGCGTTCAAGTCTGTGGCGTCGTGCGCTGCCAAAATGGCGTGCAAATGGGTAGGCAGACGCGAAAGCCACAACGATCTTAAAAAATCGTCCGTCACTGAGGCACCGGCCAAATCCTTCAAATGACGCATAAACTGGGAGGGTTTTCTATCCCCCATCTCCTCGTGCTCTAAAAGGAGCTTTAACTTCTGCTGCTGCGAGGCAGATAGTCTTTTAATTAACTCGCCTTTGAGGGCGCCATACTTATCTGTGGCGGGGGGGCAAGATATTATGTCCTTCACCTCCTGAGCATATCTGTGCTCCAACTGTGTAACCACAAACCAGAATTTGTTAATGTCTTCAGTTATTCCCGCCAGATAAAACTGTCCCTCTAATTGCGAGAACCAAAGAGCAGGTTCTTCTGGCCAAAATGGAGGTGCTCGTACCGCGATGCCTTGCACCGCGGGTGACGCTGGGACAGGATCAGGCATTTTTGCACAAATATACACACGCACTAAATGAAACTGATATTTACACTCACGAAAACAACATATCACTTGAAAAAAATAAACTGCGCGTCACGATGCAAACGGATGTCGCGGATACAGGCGGCGTGGTTATCCTAACGGGACATTAAGACGGCGTGGGTGCTCGCATGGTCCGAAAAATTATTTCGCGAAAAGAAATCACGTCGCTGGGTCACCACTGAAGGGGTAATGGGTGATATTGAACCACTCTTCAAATAATATAAGCGAATACAGCGGACCACGTTTATTAATGCTCAGATGTACAAGGGCGTATATAATTAGCAAGTCTCTTGTACGGCGGCAGCGGAAGTACGTTGCAGACTCTCTCTCTCAGTCGCGGTCGTAACGGTAACTCTCTTCCTTAACTTCCCGAGTAGGTGGCGCTTTCTCCTCTCCAGGGGCCTTCTGAACCCTGGCGGGAGCGCCAGGGACCCTCAGGCTGTGGCCTCAGGCAGGTGGCGTTCTCGAGTGGCGGAACTTCGAACTAGAAGCTCCGCCACAAGTTCAATGAGCCAGTGTATTGGTTCATGTGCATACAATTCATCGGTTTCAACTAAGTATGCTATAGTTTTTGTAGATTTAATTGTTATGAAAAATAAAGAGTACCTATCATTAATTAATGAAAGAATTCTTGCATTTTCCCACTTTGAGGCTTGACAATGATGTAAATGCATTGAAAAAAGTTGCATTAAAAAGTGGAAAACTGCAAGAAATCTTTTATTCATGATGAATTAAGTTCCACCACATTTACCATAAGAAAATATTCATCAGTATTATTAATGATTCCACATGAATGATAGGGTAAAAGTAAACTGCAGATTTTCATTTCAACAGATTAATAGCTAATGTTCATATTTTCAGAGGGGTTACTACATTTTATTTACAAGTAATCTACTTTTGAAGCTTCTCTGAAGTTCCATGAAAAGGCAATTAGTGTAGCATAATGGTCAGCACACTGAATTTACATGTCAAAGGGTCATGTTCCAATTTTTGTGGAGCTATTGTATGAAACAGAATGCAGTAGTGGCCGGTCTTACTTTTAACTTAAGGCCACAACTTTTGCTGAGCATATATTGATACATGATATCAGCAGAAATGTAATCTGGGGACTGCAGCCAAGGCCAATTATTATATATGTACTACTGAAACATGTGAGTTACATTATATGTGTCACAAATGGTCCTGGTGGAAAATTTGATTTCTAAGATATCTGGCACTATGAAACAGGTGGGATATTTGGGGGATATCTCCTCCATTAAAGCCAGTTTCATTGATATTGAAGATTGACATAGGTTATATGTATGAATACTTATTTCCTATTTTTTAATCTATGATCATAGAAAATAAGTTTATATGCTTTAGTGGGGAGAGCTTTGATGACCAAAAAGTAAGGTAAATTTTATGCATTAAGTAAACAAATATGTTAGCAATGACAAAGTACAAGCTTCATTCCTCCGAAGCTGCAAGACATTCTTTTTAGAAAATCTATTTCCAGGAGAAAAATTGAAAGACAAAGCTTGGATCATTTAGATAGTAACCACTCAGCTAGGATAAGCAGAGGCTTCCAATCACTTGTCAAAACCAATTTAGGTTGGACAAAAATCAAGCGTTACCACTATGTACCTGTAGACAACTAGCTCAAAAGACAGACACGCCTACTGAAGCAGAGGAGTTCCTCAAAACAGCTGTTTCTTTTTTCCTGGGGTAATTTCCAGCATAATCAACGCCTGATGCTAGTGGGAGCATTATGTTTCCACTCATAACCAGTGTGATAAAACCGAGGAAGATTCTCTCAGATGAGTGGAGAAGGCTCCACTGTATATGTATGCATTCAAGCATACTATAAAAAGTCTGGCTGTGAGCGATGCATAGAATTTGATAAAGCACATGCATTTAAAATTGTTTTGTTTTCTACTGGGTAAGATGTGATACCAGTGCAGTAGCAAAAAGTGTAGAAAAGTGTGAATTCAGTGACTACCTATTGCTGATAAGACATACACAGTATGCAGCAACTATTTTGTCAAGTTTTGGATGCTCCAAAGTTGGCTCTCATACCCCTTTATCTGCAGCTCTCATTTTATTGAGCATTTTATCTATCTCCCTCAAGTTTTCCAAGTCCTTTTTATTGCGTGATCTAATGTCTGCACCAGCAGCCTTAGAAATCTGTTTAGGTTTCATGCTAACTGGGGACTTGTCTTCAGGACGAGTTAGTATGTTACCAGGGTTTAAAATCTAAACAATAAAAAATTATGTGTATACTAAGGAATTGCATGAGCCAAGTCCACTCCATTCCTTTAGAAGAATGTAATTAATTTGTTTTTTATCCACAAGCATTGTTTTAGAAAACCACAAAAACATGAACGTGAATGGATACACACTACTTTCTTACCTGGAGTTTTAAGTCTATTTCCCTAACTGATAATTCATTCTGTTTACTTAAGTGGTATGGATTCAATATTGAGCTTATATCATCACTTTGTTTAGTATTTCTTCTTTGCTTCTCTTTTTTGTCATCATTGAAAATTTCTTCAACTCTTTTAATTTCTAAGTCGGTGAGAAATAGTTCACAGAAATCATCTTCTTTTTTCTTGCTCACCAACTGCAATTAGATGTGAGTTCACAACAGTGAAGAAATGGACAAAAATTCAGATGGAAATTCCTTCATGCTGGAGTTAAAAAAGTTTGAATTCATAGCAGTATATCTTCGGTAGATATCACCTGCTGAAGAATCACACCCTAGTATGAAATTCACTGCGAAATATCTCAGTCTAGGCAAATGATATTTTGGCACTAAATTTTTCACAAATGTCATAAGACTTATTTTTAGATCCATTAATAGGAGTTTGGTTGGGCTTTTAGGTGCTCTGACTCCTATGTTAATACCTCAAAACCTATGACCTAAATCCTAAGAGGAGCCCTACATCCATGGCCGAGGCAGAATTCAATCCCATGACCTTACGGTAGACAGGCTTGTTTGTTACTTGTGTTGACTTTTTTTCAATTCTGAATACAGCATAGCAATACATCTATTGTAACAGAATATCACTCAAATCATGATTTTATGACTGCAAGCAAAGTCACAGTAAAACTAATAAACTACTTATGAGTGATGAATTTCAAGCCTATACAATAAACAGCTTTCATTATTGGCACAATGTGATTAGGATATTGGCATCCATGTAATATAGTCAAGGGTTATTCACTAATGGAATTAATTAGGACCATGGGCAATAAATTTTTCCTGCATTAAAATTCACAATAAAGAATTTTTTAAAAGGAAATGCCACTGTCGCCAATTTGCAAAATAAGCTATAATTATGTCAATGCAATATTGCTTGCTGATGAGCACATCCCTTGGCTGAATGCCAATTCAATTTGATTAGGAGATTTTTCAATTTTATGGAGCAAAATTTCAGATGCTTTAAAAAATTTCTTCAATAATTTTAAAACTTCTTCCAGAATTGTCCACCATGAGCAAACACTAGAGATGGGTAAATTACCGTAATTTTCACCTGAGGTAAATTACCGTGGTAAATTACGGTAATTTTTGAAAATTACCGTAATTTTCCAGTATTTTTCAGTTTTAAGCACTAAACAGAAAATGTATGGTTAAATAAGAATGCCAATAGCAAAAGGAAAGGGATACGATGTTTAAACCATACCTAATGCAACATTAATCTATTATATATTTTAAAAATTGTAAAAAGAAATACAGCACCAACACGCAATCTGGCTATCTTTTGTCAAAGTATGAGAAATTTTCAAGAAGAATATTCATATAATAATTACTGAATAATGTTATAATTTAAGTAAAATATGCCAAAAAAGAGTTGAACATGCCTCAATTTAAAATTAAACCCGTAGGAAATGTGGACTTGGCTTAAAAGAACATGTTGGGAATTTATCTGTATGAAAAATTATCTCAAACATAGGAGAGTTATCTAGAAAATTACCAAAAATTACCGTAATTTTCAAGGGGTGCGGTAAATTACGAAAAATACCATGGTAATTTACGAAAATTACCGCGGTAATTTTCAAAGTGACCCATCTCTAGCAAACACCCAGGAAAATGGTCATGATTTGCAAGTTCCAAAAATTGGTGTTTGTGAGTAAGCTTCTGCTATGCTCTTATGATGGATAATCCATAGATTCATTAAACATTTCACATTGATCACTCTCTTTTTTATCACAAAATGAATCAAACTATGAATCATGAAATATGGCCAAAAATATTTGAGAGGAAAAAAGGCTTAAATTAATGATCAAATAACTTCAATCCAAAGAAGTTTATTGCTGTTTTATGTTTCATTAAATAAATAAGTGAAGGCCAACAAGACTGGCATTTCTCTGTAGAAGTTACAAACTATAAAGACGTTAAAATTGTAAAATAAATTATTGGAAAAAAATAATATTAAATAAATACAACATAAAATTCACTCAAGCACAGCTAATACTGTCATTCCTTTTTAAAAGTCAATTGTAAGAACTTAAAGATAAATATCTTTTCAGCTACAAACAAAGTTAATCTAGTAAAATTAGGAACACAAGAGATGCAAGACTAGGATATTTTTCCATTAAAATGAAATACAATTCATGCACCTCTGTTCTGTTCAAGATTAATAGCAACGTAGCATTAAATATTGACATCATTAACAAAAAGCGAAGTATTGTAAATCAATATGTAGAGGTTAGAAATATTATTAACACTTTGAAAAATCTTTAACACCACTTAAGCTTATTACTTTATCACGCTGCTTTCACTAAGTGATAAAATTCAATTAATCTTGACTTATATCCAAGACTAAAACCAGAAATAAATAAAATGGGTGTCCACCTGTATATTCCTTTTGATGAAATTTGTATCTTTTACAGGCTTCATTCTCCCTTTGTTAGACACAAATTCTTGGTATGACATATCCTCAAACATAATAATATTGAAGGAGCTTTCATTTGTACTCGATTAACTTTCCATAGATATATTTTCCATTCATCCAGAATCTCCTTGTATTCCATCAAACTCAGAAGCATATGTAAGACACATCAATGCAACAATAATAATTCTTTACAAACGTGGTAACATTATAAAGCCAACACCACTTTCCTTCCACAAACTACTCTGAAAAGTTACATAAAATATAATTAAAAAAAAACAATTTATCAAGAACTTCAAGTTCTTCATTAGTCAAGTTCTTCACACAAATATGTCTATAAAACTACATTATCATGGTACAGTTGTTCCATAAGACAGCCATTGTGCAGAAAAAGCACATTATAAAAAAATAAATAATATGTTGACAGAAAATCAATGAGTGCCAACCAAAGGTTTGATCAATACAGAAGACATTTGGAAGGACTGCATAGTACTTAAAGCTAACACTGTCAAGGGCAAATAAATTACTTAACTTCCATTACTAAATGAATAATCGGTTAGTTAATTTTTTTATATATGGGCATAAATAAATACTTTATCACAAACAGCAAAAATACATTCCACAAATTCACTTCTAAAATTCACAAATTCACTTCTAAAGACTTATAAAAAATAATTTAGCAGCAATGAAATAAGTACAGCAACATGAGGGCTCTTATCACATTTTACTTCCTATCAACAGCACAATTTTTATAATGCATAACATTTCCCTTCCAGGCCTTCCAAATGTAATGCAAGTGAAAATATTAAAAATAGTGCAAGTCAATTAGTCTCACGAATTGGCTGAATACAAACACCTGTCTAAAGAGCCAATTTGATGACATTCAAGGGGGAACATTACTTCTTCAATTGACTAAAATGCCATTGCCTCCAAGGTGCACATCTGCTTACCAATAGATATTTTTTTAAAGTTCCAATTAGACAGATAAAGAAATAGATTCTTCTTTGAACAAAAGCTTCATGAGAACCAATTATGAAGATAATAATACACTATTATTATTCAATACATAATGAATACCAACAAATTTTGCAGTACAAGTTTCCACCAGCTTACAATCACAGACATCATGGAGTCAGCATTTCCACCATTTTTGGAAACAAATGCTACATGCAGACTCTTAAATGCAATGAAAAATGCAGTGTAAGGCCCCTATAGTGTAAGCAGTTTATAAAAACAGTGATTTAGTCCATAAAATGCATTATAAGAATTCATAAACTGACCCCTCCACCAATATTCCTCTCCCGATACCGAAAAATTTGCAGTCATGACTTAATTCATCAAATTGTACTCTAAAATTCGTGCATATAAAACTGCTAATCACATTCTAAGCTTTTATTGCACAGTATTTAAATGTCCGTATCATAATTAGTCACATTTGAAAGATAACATACTCCTTCTGGTGGACCATACTTCACTGAACCTGTGGATTAGATACCAATTCTACCCTGCCCTCATAATTAAGGCTGGGAAGTTTAATACTTCCCCTTTTAGGCCTCCATGAGATTTCTGGCTCTGAAAGCATAGCTCCACCGGAAGCTTCATTGCATTCCTCAGGATTATCATCCTTTACCTGAGGATTCAAGTCCTCAGATTCGGGTAGTCTGTCACACTGATCTTCCTCGGTATAAGGCAAATTTTCTTTACTTTCAATTGGCTTTTCTTCTGTCGAAGCAGACTCTTTCGGGAAATTGGTATTTATTTGAGGTTTTTTGGGACTTTCTTTGACACCCTGCTCCCTTTTGTGCAAGTGTTTACCTCTTATAGATGAAACATCCAATTTATCTCTATTTTCCTTCATTTTTCGGTGTATTCTTACTCGCTCCTCACGGCCTTTCCTTTTCACGCGAGTAGCTGTGTCGTCCTCATCACTGCTTCCCTCCGTATACAACTCTTCACCAGATATCCATTGCTCTTCGTCATCCTGTAACATGAAAAATAATCATGTTCCAAGTCTATACCCAATTATAGTTTCTCAAACAGATATATACAAGTAAACCATGTCAACATTTGGCATAACGAAACGATAAGTATATGTGGTCACAAGTTATATGTACAATATATATATATATATAATTTATAACAAGAAATTCATTTTAAAGTTACACGTTACTTTGAGCTTCATTTACCTCTTTTTTAAGTCGATCAATTTGTAACTGCATCAATTTTTTTATCGGCTCCGGCGTATGAGTCCGTGCTGCTGTATCAGACATTCTACAAGATAAACATACATCATGCCAATTTCCTGTTTCAGTTATACTTCAAAATGTGACACACTTCTATCAAATGTCAACAATAAATAACAAGAAAAAAACTCGTCTTCACGGCTCTCCGCAATACTGAAATTTACGGTCTACAAATGTAATAATAAGAATTATCCTTCGAAAAGTACATTTTAACGTGGACAAATGCACTAAATAATAAGAATAAACCTTCTAAATTTGTATATAAGGTACCTAGGGCGTTCTATCGGCACAGGTGAACGAAGGCAGGCTCTACTCCAGTTAAAAAGATTTGCAGTTGGAATTCAGTACAAGCTATGCGCATTACGCAATGTATACCTTGAGCGAGCGTGTTTTCATTTCTCTTGAATTGTACTTTCACGATACACAATCCCTTGTCATAGAACGCTCGCTTCTAAATAGAAAGTCCTCACCTAAACAATGAGCATTAATCACGGCTTTTAACCAGCGGTGTCAGATCAAACCCAACAAACCGGTGTAAACAGTCCAAAAACGGATAGCGTTTCGCAGCGTTCATGTTTTTGTAAGCAGTCTAGCGGATAAAAATAATTTTACTTCTGTCAGTGTTTAAAAGCGACCCAAAGAAAATTTCTTAGGGTAATTAGCACTTCCAGATTGTACCGTTACGACTGATATCTTGTTTGAAAGCACTAAAATGGTACACAGATGCACGGAGTATAAGATAAAATATTATGAACCAAATGAAGAATTATCAAAGAAGATGTGGCTGGAAAATATTAAATTTCGGTGAGTGCCTATGGTATAGTAACACTTACTGTCTGCTTCCAACTGCAATGGATGACAGGATAATTTTTCCGCAGAGAGAGTCGGCGAGCTATGAATTTAGCTGATCATTACTGGGATTTCCAAACTACTAATGAGGCCTGTGGTTGTGAAGAGTGTGTGGCTGTACGTGCAAGATCTGAAAGGAAACCTTCTTTGAACAGGTAACTAAACAGTACATATGAATTAGTGCATTTTTAGTTTTGATTACTCTTATACTCCCTAAATTCCGCCAAAATACGTCATGATGCCATAATGTACTCCCTTTTACGAAATTTTATTTTCCTGTTTTTTTTTTTCTTATATTGGTGCTCGTTTGACCGTGAAACGAATGGCTAAACATTCGCAAAACTTCAATCTATTGTGCCCTGCTAACCATTTTTTAAAGAAAATTTGTGACATTATCTCAAGGTGTAGCAAATTTATTGACAATGCTGTCTTTTCATTATGTTACCCCCAAATACATTATTTTCACTTGGCATTTGTTGACCATAATTCACATGTGGTACAGTTATTTTACCAATTGGATACATACTACCAATATATGGTTGAATTATTTAATGAAATTTCGTTGTTACATTAATAAATTTTTAAAATGTTTCAGAAAGCCACAGCATCACGTAAATCCTACCAGTCCAGTGGAGAGAGTGCGCAAGGAAACCAATGACATTGGCACGTGCACTTTTCAGGAAGCTGGTGTGCAGACACCAAATTGGACTCGCTCAACTCCTCGGTAAAAAATTGCATTGCAGGTTCTCATTACAGGCACTGAGCTCTCTGATGATGCATTTTTTTTTCGCACTTTCCCCTCCGACCCTTTCACTTCCATGGCATTTGCCGTATTCGCTCCAAGAAAGCCGAGGCCTAATTTTTGAAAATTTCAACTATTTAAATACTTTTTGTAAGTCTACTGTTTCACATTGTGTGTCAAACATTTTACCAGATGTTTATAATAAAATGTAGTTTTTATGAAAAATTGACCAAAGAAAAACAGTTATTATTTTTTTACCAAGCAAAGTTTAAGCAACAGAACTATGAGCTGATATATTGGCACCATTAGTGCTTTAAGTTACTTTAAGTGTCTAAGCATTATAAATCTCATTATGGTCACATTTAAATTTTAAAATTTACCCCATGAGATAACATATATCTTCCTAATTTCATTTTAGTCATATGGTGATGGCACGAAAGCAACATTTGTCAAGGAAAGGATCACAAAGTATGGAATCTCTCAGAGACATGGGTAAAGTACAAGATAAGAAAGTGCAGCCTTTGAGAAAGCAGAAGCCATTTCTGGCAAGCTCTTCTGCTTCCGGAAAATCTCACTGCTCACTGTCCAGAACTACGAGGAGCCTCCATGGCATACATGATCTTCCAGGACCTTTCTTCCCATATGGCTGGAATGATGACAAAAAAAATATTGGTGACATGAAGACTTTCAATGTTTTAGCTCCCCCAAGAGAGGTAATAATGGCACAATAGAGGAAGGATATTTTCTCTCTTGTGCTGGAGCATTTTTCTCTTGTGCTGGAGGATAGGAAATGCTTCCCCTTTTACCAGTAGCATGAGCATTCCCTCTATTCCTCTGTACAGAGCACTCTCATTACAAGAAACCACATGGGTGTGCTCTTCGTCAGTCTTGGCACCCAACTCTGCGGTAAGACAGTTCCTTTCCTTAGCCATGTGGCTCCACCCTCCAACCTAGTAGCAGCCTCTCTCTCAGTGTGTCTTTGATCAACTGATTTAATTTGCAGTTGTATTTTCAAGCATAAATTAGTTTTGAACTCCAAAAATGTAAACTCTGATTATGCATTCCCTTAATTTGCTTAGTGTTTTCAATTTTATACAAAATTCTAGCATTAATTTTAACTGGTAGTTTTTGCCATTGATAAAATGTTGGAGTTTGGTTTGAGAACTTCATTATTATTACCACTAGAATTTCCTTTAGAAATAGCAAACACTGGAAAACAGAGGGAATCCATTTCCAAGTTTAAATCTTGGAGTATGCAACAAATATTTGCTTAGAAAACTCAATTGAAATGAAATTAGTTGACTGTGGATTAATGCTATGAGGGGGGCAGTTAATGAGTCAGAGGGTCGCGCTCAGTTGCCAAAGAAAAGGGCCTGAACTCTCGCTAAGCTGGGTGTTAAGGGGTAACTGCATACCTGGGATAATTGCTTCTGCGGTGTTCACTTCCCCTCACCCCACGTTGGCTCTTGCAGACATTCATTCTTTTGATTAGAAAATCCTCATCTGCTATAGATGGCATGTGGTGCATAAGGGTCAATTTATCAATATATGCATATATGTAATGTTTTAGGCCAATATTACTTAAAAATTTCAGATTGTATGAGTTTCAGGGTGACACTGAGTATATTATTTTGACCCCACACCTAGACTCTAGAACTGATAGAAACAGCAAAATAAGAGAAATACAATGCTGAACTGACCAGTAAAAAAATCCTTTCCATTCACCTTTTATGACTATAAAAAACTGGGAGACACTGAGAGTTCCCATTAACTTGCGGTTCACTTTCGTCTTTTCCCTCTTCCAATTCCTTTTTTTCTTTTCACTCCCCTTTTCATTGCTGATGCCCAACAATACCCTGCCACACTCCCCTGTGGTAGATCACAGGGTAATATGTAGATGAATGCGGTAAACACTGCATCCTGGACCAAAGATATTTAGGGTTACCCAGGTAGAAATTTTCTGCTCTGTAGCTGGGATGGAACTGGGGTATAACTGGTCTGTATTAAGACCTCTGTAACTGGAATGGAACTAAGAATGAATTGAAACAAGCTCCACCCAAGTTACACCCCAGTTACAGAGCAGCTGGGATGGAACTGGGTTACTCTCCTTTATTGAAAAAAAAATATTTTACCGAAACAGAAAATATTTGTAAAGGGAGTTACGGTGATGAAAACACAACTTCTAAAGATATAACAATAAAAAGAAACTATTAAAAATAAAAAATAAAAATATTTTCCGCATCAGAGTATTGAACGCCTTACCTTCCACTCCTCAATACACCACCTTACCACTGGGCTACCGCTGCCATTTAGAAACACGCTGTGTACAAGGGGTGAAATCCTTTTTCAGTTTCATAAATTCTGCCTTAAAGGGATTGCACACTAACTCATGAGTATATCCTGACGGTAAGGAAGAAGCAGAAGGTATCGAATTTAATGCGATTTCATGATGATACCTCGTTAATAAGCATCCATGGATATAATATATCAAAAAATATTTCTCACAAGCTCTAAGTTAGTTTTTTAACAATGGTCTAGCCGTAAACACTGTTAAAACCAGTATTTGTGCAGCGGTCTGAGGCAGAGTAATTAAGATCTAATTAATTCGATAGATAAAGATATGATTTATTATAGGTTTCCACCCTAGGGGCATCCAAGGTGATTTTTTTTATTATTCCATAAATGCACCCCAGTTACAGATGAGAGGGTCATCTCATCACAGGTGGAACTGGGGTGGAGGAAGGTAATTAGCCATACAGAAGAGTTGCAACCCTGATGCACCCAAGTTCCACCCTTCTATACCTCCATTTTATGACTCCACCCCTTTGCAGCCCAGTTACATACCAGATACAGACTAGATTTTGCCCTTACAAACCAGATTAACCCCAGTTCCACGTCAAATACAGAACAGATATTTTTTCATGGGTAGTTAAGTAATACATTGCATCGACATAGTCTTCTCTTATGTTAGAAGAAACACTCCATAAAAGCAATAGGTTCTTCTTCACTGTTTTTTGTAAACAGAATCCGTCTAAGATTTCAACATATTACTGTCATTTTCAATGTTGATAATGATAATTATCAGTCGAAAGAACTTGAAAATAACAGGTTTTCAAGGTTGGAAATAACAGTTAATTTGGTTGGATCTTGTAATAAATTAGTGGAGGAAGGACTTAGTTATTCCTTTATTCACTCACTCAGTGATTCACTCAGAAGGTTGGTTTGGATAGTTGAGGGTAGAGCTCACCCCAGACTAGGCCACAGGTGTGTAAATTTCACACGGTAGGGGAGCCAGTTCGTTTCCCTGGGTCACCTCGCACTCAGAGGATTTTTTGTTCAGGGGCTTCCAAAGGCTTCACCTGGATTTGAACCCAGGACCCTTCAATCAGTAGCCAAGCGCTCTACCCAGTAAGCCACCAAGCTTCCTGTATTATAGTTGATTAACCCTTTCAAGCCGAACGTCTCGTGTAGGAGTCGGGGTTTTCTTTACATAAAACGCCGGACGTCCACCATAAGCACCGGAGATTTCTAGACGCTAAAGAACGGACGACTCATATACATGTTGTGGAGGGTGGGAAAGTGACTGCTGCTGAGGCATTTGAGAATGGTGTTCCTTCGACCCTTCGAGTCCCTACTCAATGGGTTGCAAGAACCTTCCCTTGGTAACTTCGCTCAACCCTCAAGCCCTTTAGAAGTCATTCTCTCAGCATGTCTCCGCCATCATTAATTGTATGTGCAGTTGATTTTCTTAATAAATATTCACTGTCCATCCCAAAATATTAATCATTGAAATGAACTCCTTGTGTTTTGCAGTGTGTTTTCAAATTTTAATCAAAATTGTAGCTCTTATATTAAGGGAGTTGTCTTCTGCTTTCTTTTAATCATTACTGTCCGATTAATATCCAAAAATGTTAATATAAAAGCTAGAAATTCATTTAAGATTTTAAAACGATCTAGTAAACACGTGGAATCCATTTCAGACTTCAATTCTCTCGCGTTGGCAATAAATGATTGTTTAAAAAAAACCACTGCGCATACAAAAATATGACCGCAACCCCATGCTGTGAAAGGGTCAGTTTATGAGTCGGAGGGTCAAGACCACTTGCCAAGCGAAGGGTCGGTACGGCGAAGAGAATATTCCCTTCGAAATGCCTCCGTACAGAGATGACCTAAGTCTCCCATGAAGCTCAGGATACTAAAAATATTTCCGTGAAAATTTCACCAGCGCCAAAGGGTTGAATCAAAAGGACAAAAACTTCATTGAAGTTGTTCCATCTGTATTGACCAATGGGATGAAAATAAATATTATAATAATATTATTATTTCATGTGGTCCTTCACTAAAAATATCAACATTTGTATTTGAAGAAGATCAAAGGCATGGCCATGACCAAAGGTACATTTTCACTGATTAAACAGGGTGTTTTAAAAGTTTTTTATAACCTATACAATCCCATCTTATATCAACTGAATACCTGTTAATTTTTTGGACTTAAGTTTTTTGACTACATATGTATATTAGACTATATTCCACACTTACTGTGCAACACTGTCTGGTTTCAATGCTCTTGCATCATTTTCAAGGGGAATTACATTTTTCCCCATGAAGTTCTTATTTATAATTAGTCAAATGTAAGAAAGAGGGTTCAACTGAGTTTAAAGCATAACGCACCATGAGGAAAATTGAAATCCCCCTTGAAAATGATGCAAGAGCATTGAAACCAGTCAGGGTTGCACGTTATAGAAGTGTGGAATATATGAAGTTTATTTAAGCATATACCTTTATTAAAAATCATTACACAGCAAGTCCTCAATTATCTGTGGACTGATTATCTGGTTTTTGAATTATCCATGCTGCTCTCTCCTACCTACACCTCAAAATTTTTATATTCCAATGCCTATGATAAAAATAAATGTTCTGAAAATTTTACATGCTTAAAAATAATCTATAATCTCTTTATTTTGCACTTGGTGTGCTTGCTTCTTGTTATTTAAAATGTTTTATTCTCATAACAATTGAATTGCATAATCCATTTACATATGCCACCACCACTTTTGCATTTCATCCATGTTTCATCTTATATTAATTGGCGGAATGGGCATTAATGGAGAGTTTACTGTACATGCATATTAGGTAGGTATATTTATGATCTGAGAAAAACATATGGGTAAATCATCTAAATTAATATTTTAGGTATACCCTCCTGCAATAGTGGCAATGAAAAGAAGAAAGGAACATGTGAAGAAATGCACATTGAGCAAAGATGACAAGAAACAGAAGTCTGCTTCACTCACTTCATTGGTAAGGATTTGATAATAATTGATTCAATTCTTGAAAGTCATAAAAAAAACTGCCCTCGTTGTGCTCTAATGAATTTCTTCTTTTTCAGCCAAGAGTAAATCATAGTAGCATCTGGGTTTCTGAGTATAAAGAAAAATTTTCTAAAAATTCAAAGTTTGAAAGATAATAAATGGGTAGACCTGTGAGTGATGCCTGATCTGACCAAGTACCTGAAGTCCTTAAGGGAGGTAAAGATGAAGTAGCTTTTTATATAAATTTCATGTGTATTGTTTACTAGTGACTGTTATGAATTCTCTTTAAATAACCTGAAATGATGAAGTTTGTAATTATCTTGTGTTTTTCTGTCTTTATATTGTATCTTGTGTTAGATGTGCTTTATCAGTTTTTAAAGTTTTTTCTGGCATAGAAATTGTGTTAATATTTTATACAGATTTAGCAATAAATTTACGATAGTAAAAGTTGTAATTGAAATTTAAAATGCATCAAATGCATGCTATGGAACCATATTATTAATAGGTTAACATGAATTGTCCGCTGTGCTTGGGTGTGATAACTTCTCTGAACTGTACATAGTATGATTGTGTCATGTGCTTGTGTTGTGAATTTGATTCTGTCCTACATAGTGAATCCTTATGTGAGCATGCCCTTATGCATTTATGTTTGTGGCACTTCTTATTTTATGTCCATTCAAACATTAATTTTGTTGCCTAGATGTATAGGTGCTCTTCAATTTACTCTTCCAAAGCAAATATGCCAAGTTGTATTTGTTTTAAGAGACGAACGTGTCTGTGTTTTTAAATTTCCCACAGGGCTATTTTATCTGCTTTGACCAAGTACAATAACTTATCCACCTAAGTGTGGGCATTCAAAAATCAATCACGCCACTAACTGGGCTCGAAAGGCACATCTACACATGTACTTACTAACATACAAGCTGCTATCAGGGCATCTGATAATGATGTTAGGACACCAGTCATGAAAATGAAGGGTACTGGGAAAGGAATTGGTGGAGAGAAAGGATAAGCGAGATGTGCTTTGATGGGTTAGTGGTTCCCTGTTTTTTTTGTAGTCATTAATGGCAGGATGAGGTGTGGGGATTAAATAATATCCGTCATATCAACCTGAAACTGAAGAGATCTGAATTATTTTAGTTACCTTGGCCAGGTGTCTCTAGCAGCTCCCTACCCAGTCCTTTCTATAGTTTTGTTACACATTCTGGTCTCATGTGGCAGTTTTTAACAAAACACGAAGGTTGTGCTGTGGTTGAGAAATGGAAATTAAAGATAGACAAGTGCCTTTATTTTATGAGATGAGATTCATTCTTTAAGTCTCATCTTCCATTGGACTGGAAGAGTTAACAGAATGAGGGCCCACGTATCATGCGCACAAGGCTGTGAGCTGTATCTATAAGTTGTAATTGTGAAGCATATCAGATCAGCTGGCTGATAAACTTCCGCTCCATTTGGCTACAGCATTCCATTGAAAGAAAAGGCAAATATCAGCAATGGAAAAGCAAATACCTATTTCTCAATGTGGTCATTCCAGAATACCCCTATTTAATTTTGTTATGGTGCTTTTTCTGATTACCTATCATTAATATTATGTATTTCACATGTCGAGTTCATCACTGCTTTGGCCAAGTGGTCTGATTAGTAGGATTGACTTTTAGCTAATACATAAAAGCATTGATAATTTATTACCCATATAAATTTTGTATGTAAAGAATGCCCTTTATATTTCAGTTATAACTGAAAGAATGTCAGCCATTATATATCACCAGAAAATCTTAATGATCTTTTACTAAGTCATGATAAGACTAAAACAATCATTTTAAATTGAGATAAATGATGAACGTCCATATAAGCATAAATGTGCACAAAAAATTATTTTCTTAATTGAATACCCATAAACACTATAATAGCCTCCAGGATTAGTTACATAAATGCTTCTAAATTCCTTTTTATTTTCTTACTAGTTCTGAATGTTTCTGGTATATGTAAAGTTAGATCATATGAGATACTGAAAACCTTAATCATATGTTGGGAATTTTTAATATGGAGAGTGTACTGGTAGATTCTTTTGCCGCTCGTGCAGTTGAAATGTATAATTTACCATTGCCAAATAAGACTCGTCAACTAATGTAAGTCATGAATACTAGCTCTGGAGACTTAACGCTATCTGAAGTAAGTAACTCGTCTAATTCTTCTCTTGCATTCCACATCCAACTTGTTTCCTTTAAATTTAGTGAAGGTATTCTCACAATGTCTGGATTATTTTTCTCATTCCTGGTCATACAGCATACATTCCTGGTGGTATGTGGTCCACTGTCTGTAAAAAATCTTCTCATTGAAGCTTCTTTGTGTGTATTTATATCACGTTAAAGTAGGTACATTTTACATTTGACCACTCCTACCAAATTATTTTAAAAAAAGGAATGTAATAGCATCACTCAACCATGATTAAAAATCCATCGTATCACCATGGTTCTGAGAAGACTGTTGTTGGAAGCAGTAATGCCAGTTTTTCATTGGGATAAGAATTCAGCCTCGACCTAAAAGGATGATGGCTATGGAGATTGCATGATAGTGTTGCTGGCATGGAATCCATTTCTTATTTCTTGATGCTCCCTAGTATGTATGTGATGGTATCTCCCATGACTAACTTTTCTTGTTCTTGCATTATGCAAACAATTTATTTTGAAGAGTGTGAGGACATTTGATTAGTCAAGTCATGAGTTTCCTAATTTTAGCCTAATAATTCATAAATGAATTTCTTAATTTATTTCCTAAGCCGTTTCCTAATTCTGATATGAGGCCATAATAATTTTCAAAACTACCTTTTATTACACAAGTGTATGCTAAGCTTTCAATTATTTAATTAATTATTATTTGGATTTCGGGTTTTTAATAAATCAATATGTATTTTAAGTGCTGTCAATTGCATGGAAGTGTAGTTCAAATTGAGTTCCTCCATTTTTTGCCACCTTACAGCCACATAAGAGCGGTAAGATTTTAGTCACTAATTCAGCTGTTTCTTCAGGGGTAAATTTATAATTTTGCTAGTTTAGTGGCTTTCTTTTAATGGCATTGGATGCACCATGTATATGATGTAAATATAAGTGCCCAATTTCTTATTCGAACACAGTTCCTGGGAAATTTGAAGTGCATGCATTGCTGTATATTAAAAAGTAATAATCTGTTCATTGTTTACCGCCTTGAGAAAGAGCCACGACCAATAGAAGCCCATCCTATTCACGGAAGTATCCTTGTATTTTCAAAATCTAAACATATTAGGCCACTCGGCATGTGAAACCTCTTTTCGGCCACACAAGAATCTCGAAATTAGCTTCAAAAGTCTCCCAATGGGGTTGATTGAAAATCCAGAAAATAGGCTGAAAATTAAAAAATATTGTTGTTACCGCCATAAATGTAAGGGATTGGGCAATGTACAGTGACACCGTAAATTATTCGAAAGAAAACTATATTGACCAGACTGGGACTCGAACCCACGCCACACTATGGGGATAAATGGCTCACCACCTCTAACTGCTCGACCACTGCTTCTGTTGATATGCGTGCGCACTGCAAAGGATTTATACGGAGGGAAATTCTTTAGTTGCCTTTTTTTGTGAACCCGGGTCCAAATGGAAGAAAGCCGTGACACTTTTCCCGCATTCTCTCTATAGTTTCAGAAAATAATTGCGTCATTTGGATCCCGAACATCAGTCATGCGATGTCTCCTTGTTAGTAATACCCTAGGCCCGTTTTCATTCTTCTACTCAAGCTATAGGATCCATTTTAAAAGGACTACTTTGAGAGCCAGTACATATACCATTGCCCGCGACCTACCACTAGAATGTATATATGGTGTACTGATACACAGGGTTGCTGCTTTTTACTTAAAGATAGGAATGAAATAATATGCAATTTTTATGTGCCAAGGACAGTTTATTAGAGACAGTGGTAGGGCACCACAGTAGTTTCAGATGAAAAATGTTGATGCTAGTATCTACATCTACAAAATACCCTGCAAGCCACCTCAGGGGTGTGTGGCAGGGGGTGAGTAGTCACCAACCATATCCCTGCCATTAAAATAATTTAATGAGTAGCATGAAAGATAGAGAATAGATTCTTAATCAATGATTGAGGGCACTGATGGTATACTACATTTTTAGCAGATTAGGTCTGTCACACATATAGGGTACTGTGGTATCATGGTGTCCGAGAGTATGCCCAGAGGGTTTTAGGTTGACATTTGGGTGAGCTGTTGGAACATACGCAGCTTAATCCAATCTGTGGACATCTTTTAAGAATTAAATTTTCCTATGATATCACTGGCAGCACCGGGAAAGAAAATTACCTATCATTATGAGGGAAATTCTAAATTTTTTTAGGATTAGCGATGCATGATATCTGTCCATACTTTTCATCATATTAATTGAAGTTACATTTGGGATAATTGCTGTGTTTACAATAATCTGTATTGTATTATTGTACTTAAAATTGTTAACTTGGTGGGATTGTAATGACTTTTAATATTTTTCAATATAATTTTCCTCCTATAGTTGTGAACTGTCTCTTTGAAAATAATACTCTGAACAAGTGCCTTTGCAATACTGTATATATATCTGAATTAAGTATTTGGGGTTATATAAGTCATTCCTATCATTTCAGAATGTTATTGGCATATCAGGGAACCCTAGAAAATATGTATAGTAAATTCTCCATTAGTTTTTTAAGTTGTCGCTGAAAATTTCTCTAACTCAGTTGTTGTGGTGAAAGATTGTGTTCACTTTCATTTCTATACATCATGAGAAGGCTAACACTCCATAAATGAATAAAATACTGTTGGAAAATGTCTATCACCAGTTTTATAAGCTTGCAACTAAGGTTAAATGCAAGTCACATGCTGCTCACCCTGTAGGTTAATGTTTTTGCTAACGCGTATCGTATACTGAGAAAGCTGGCTCATACTTTGTGGATCTCTTGAAAATCAACTGATGTAGGCAAGCCAGCCTCACACCAATGAGCCACTCTTGCTGAAAGGGATACATGCTATTATGGAAGAACAAAAATGATTTTTTGGACTCTAGGTGTGCTAGGGCTTGTCATATGAAATGCTTTACATTTCAACAGATTAACTCTCTCGTGACATTTTCAAGGGTAAAAATTTTTTAGTCATAGGAATGTATTTACTTTTTGGCTGCAGTCGACCCATCTTTTAGTTCTCTCTCTAATAGAATCTCAAGTCAATGTCTCAACCTCTCATACTCTGTCTTCTCAAACCAAGAGGATATAGATGATCCTGAACAGTAAGGTAGACTAGGTATATGGTCTCTGTGGAATCATTAATAGGTTTTTGTTCTGTTGGAAATGAATTATTGCATGCTTTTCTCAAGGTGTCTATGGTGATTTTCTCAACATAAGCAGACTTAACTTTGTGAAGTTTATCAAGAGTTGTATTAATAGTAGTGAGTATTTTCTGTATTTATCCATGGAGAAACCTTGAAGCCTATCTCTCAAGATTTTGTGTAATTTAGATCGTGAACCCGTCTGATGACCTCATGTACTTTTTACTGGAGTATTTTAATAAGGGAATAGTTAATAAGAAAATTCTAAAAATGTCTAAACCTGCATCTAGCATCAAATGAGAATGCCTTGATCAGTCTAAACTGAAAATTACTTCACTACGTAAAATGAATTCTCCAATGCTATTTCCTAGAGTGAATACCTCTAAATTCATTGTAGAAGTATATCATTAATATTTGGGAGTAGCAGGTTCTTGTGCAATTAACATTCCAACTTTAAGAATCTGTTGCATGTAAAACTATGTATGACGTAACTAACACTATCCTTTTAAAATGCATCTCAGTCATCTTTAGTGCATCTAAAGGTTGTTAGGTCAAATAATGTTTTATTGTTAATGATGTTAAATTCATTGCTATGTTTACCCTTGTTGATGTATGGTATATAAATTATTTTTCATACACTTACGGCTGTTTTTCATTAAATAATTTTAAGTGGCCAAGATAATAAATATAGTTGAAGATAATTTGATTGAAAATTGAATAATAAACAGGTTAATCATCATGTAAGTCTTGGTAAGATTTGCCTGACTTTTCGTGCCTGTCACTATTCACTTTTTCCCATCCCTTTCCAGTTTTCCTTTGGTTCATTAGATGCAAAGGAAACCTTCAGAATAATTTCTTGAGGCCAATTGCTGGTCACTTATCAATCTTTCTCATAAATTTCTTATTGACATTTCAAACCACAGTCAGTCTTTCCCGAAAATGCAGGCCACTGAATGGTTCCCACCAGAATTCACTTTCTGCTTATCACTATGATATCAGGATGAAACGTGGTGGTTTCTGGTGAATTATGATAAACTATGTATCAAAATGGTTAGAACGAAGTAGAAGGCAGATTTAAAATATTGTCAGAGGAAAAAAATTCCTGGAGCAGGTAAATAGATTCAGATACTTCAAAAATTACCTTTGGCAATAGGAATCTTGGGTAGGGTAGTGGTCTACAACTTGGAATGGGAAGGATGTCAATAGTTTATTTCTCAGTCCAGAGAATACATTTTCCTTGAGCAATTTTCAATACCCTCTTAGCTATTCAGTGAAGAAAATCTTGCAAGGTAGCAGATGGTGAAAACACAGTAGAGATAATATGGAGGAGAAAACAATGAGGAATGGTGAAGGCTTTGAAGGTAACTCAACTAAAGAGATACTCAAAGAGGAGGAACTTTAGCTCTCAAAAAAAAGGTTAGAGTAAGTAAAAGAAAATGACTGAAGTGAAAAATGAATATGTACCAGTATGGGTTATTGCAGGTAGTGGCATACAAAGGGTTTCAGGCACCCCTGGCAAAATGGAAGGGATGGCACCCCAACTGGTACGCCATTCTCTAGTTTCCTCTTTTAGTTATTACTTTATTTCTCTATCAGGGTTCCCACTGACCTGGAAAAGTCAGGGAATTTAAAAATGGTCATGGAAAACCTGGAAAAATCAGGGAATGTTTGAATGCGACCAGGAAATTTCTTGAAGTTTCAACCTTATCCGCGTCATTTTTATTTTCCCGTGATGTATATAATGATTTGTCAAATGGTTGAAATTAGCATGAAAATGATTTACTAAGATCGTGTATCAAGCATAAATAATGCTGTATTCCCATTTAACTCTTCTGCGTTTTTGGAGCAAAGCAAAAAATGAAGTTTCTGCTTGTTATTTCAGCTCCTCTTTCTTAGGTCACAGAACAGCTACAGGTCTGCTGCAAGGTTTTTTGAAAGAACTTTCTGGTCTGAACTTAAAGAATCTCCTCCCAAGTCTTAATGGATGGGCCCAATGCTAATTTCAAATTTGTGACAGACCTCAGACCTTCAATCCATACATGATGTTGATGAGCCCTTGCTTGTCTCTATGGGCTCATGTGGGCTTCATTCTGTACATAATGGTTTTAAAATTGGAGAAATAGCCACTGGATGGTATGTGGTACCTTTTCTTAGAGCTTCCTATAATTTGTTCAAAGATATGCCTGCGAGGAAGAGCGACTACAAATATTTTACTGAGAGTTGTACATTCCCTAAGAAGTTCTGCCCAGTTAGGTGGCTCAACAATGTGGAAGTGGCAGAAACCGCATTGAAAATTCTTCCAAATTTGAAGAAATTTGTTAGTGTCATGGAGAGGGATGGCAAAAGGGTGACTTCTCATAGCTATAAGGAAATATGCGAAGGAATAAAGGACAAACTCATGGAACCTAGATTAGCTTTTTTTCTCATGTTGCTCGCATTGTGGATCCTTTCCTTTGTTATTTCCAAAGTAATGATCCATTTTCCCACTTTCTGTACACAGAATTAACTCGTCGTATAGTGGATTGAATGTCTTTGTTTGTGAGGGAATTCATGCTCAAGAATTCCAGCAGTATTGACCAAGTCAATATTGAAATGAGTGACAATCTAGTCCCAGTAAAACATTTAAAATTAGGACATTCAGTCAGAGCTGATCTACGGAGTATAGTTCTTAAAGATGCCGAATATTTGCATTCAAAAAAGAATGCAGGGTGTTCTTGAAGACTCATTCATTCATTATAGTAATCTACCGGTTAGAGGTAGGCTGTGATGAAAGTCAGAGAATATCCAACGAACTCTTAAACGTGCCGTGCCCTTTCTACCTCTAGTATTTCTTTCTTCATCTCAGCATAAGTCCTACCTTTCTTCATCCCGTCCATAAAACCGATTCTCTTCCTTCCCCTTCCCCGCTTACCCAACATCCTACCCTCTATCACGGCCTTCAGCAAACCACCGTCCCTCATTACCCCTTCCAGCCACCTACCCTGTCTTCCCCTAATCTCATCTATAAGTTTCCTCTCCTCGCCCACCATGACTTCCTCATTTGTCTTCCTTTCCGTCCAATGCACCTTCTCCATCCTCCTCCACACCCACATCTCAAAAGCCTTCAGCCTATTTTCGTCTTCCTTTCTCAAGGTCCACGTTTCTGCCCTATACAACGCCATCTTGAAGACTATGTGCTTAAAATTGATTGAAAAGTCATCATAGAAATATAAATTACGCAAAGGAATTACATTTGCTGATCCATCCCTGATCAAGGATTTTCCCGACTGCACTGATGTGGTTGGATATAACACTACAGATTTTTCAAGAAAAGAATTGGCTAACGGGCCAGAATTGTGATCAGATTGAAAAGGAGTTCAAAAATATTATTACCAATCCTACAGTCATGGAGGTAATGAAAACTTTTAGCAGAAAGGATCAGAGGCTGGACCATTTCTGGATGAAAATTTGGTATGATTCATACTCATCTGATGTCCTTGTCAGTTTCCTTCGCAAGGTCCTAATACTGAGCCATAGAAATGCATTTGTGGAGAGGGGCTTTTCAATTAATAAAGAGTTAGTTGTTGAAAATCAACTGCCTAAATCTCTTGTAGCAAATCGACAAGTCTATGATGTAGTGCAGGATGTTGGTGGTTTAGACTGCATGAATTTGACAAAGAAAATGATCCTGAGGGTAAGGAATGTCAGGTTTCATTATGCAGACGCATTAGTTGAGGAGAAGGGAATCATTGAGAGAGAAAATGAAAGGTGCAAGAAAAAATGGATCAGTTATCAGTTGAGAGATCTAACTGAACAGAAACTAAAAAACTTTTTTTTGCAACCCAAAGGGAAGTTGATGCCATGGATGACAATATTAATGAGTAGCAATTGAAAATAAATTTTCACCTGTCACAGAATTGTCATATTCGTTCATAGCCAATCCTTGAGTTTATTTGTATGCATTTTTATCATTCATTGAATGTATTATTTTGAGATTCACCATCCAGAAGGAAAGTCTACGTTTCTTTTCCTGGTATCATTGTAATGTAAGGAGTCAATCTTTAAGTCTTAATTTCTTCTCCCTTTCTGATTTATTATTTTAATGTTATCGATGTTATCATTGTTTTTGGGAAAATATTTCTGGACATGCCCATCCCCATAGGCTGATAGCTGTTGGATAGTCTTCTCATTTCATATTTTAGTATGGAATAATAAATACTTAAAGATTGACAAATAATATGTGATCTCTAGTTAATGAATAATAATTGTTTACCCATTCAATAATTTTTCTAGTTCATTTCTAATCACTAAGCTACCTTGTATGTACCTAAAACAGAATGCATTTTCATTCTTAATTTTACTTTGAAGTCTTATTTTCCATTTTTTTAAAAATAAATATTAAGATATGAGTAAGATTTTCCTTCTTACATATTGTTGCAATAGTATGAACAAATTATTTATTTTTTAAATTTCACTCATTTTTTGCATGTTCTCTTTAAATCTTATTTTGATATTTTCGGAAGTCTCTCAGAACATTCCTAATGACTTATAGTTGTGGGAAAGCCCTCTGGAGTTTTCACGTTGTCATGTAATTTTAAAATACCTATTATTAAGGAGCAATTTTTCCATTTATCAAGAATTCCTTTTTACTTAAATTTTCCTTAAAAACTCCTAAGCCGTGATAAAGGCATAAGGAAACGATAGATATAGAAGGTAGTGTCTTGTATCAAAAACACATCTCGTCCCCACAGGATAATTACTGCTACCTAATTTTGGTGTTTTACTGATACTATTAATTTTTGAAAAGGTCAGGGAAAAAGTTGCTAAACACCTGGAAAAATCAGGGTATTTAAAAATTCAGATTTGGTAACAACCATGTCTATATTTCTCAAATAGGATATGTGGATGACATAGTTTACTTCAACATTATTCTATCATTGGAGGGGTGGGGGAAATCACTGTGCCACCCTCTCCATGATGGTGCCCGTGGCGGGGGCCAGCCCCGCCATCCATTAGGTACACCACTGATATTGGAAGAAATTAGTTTAAGTGATTCAACTTCATTACCATTATGAAGGAATTCTGTTGCCTTGGTTAATCCTGATAAGGATGGCATAAAGGGAATTAGATATGTATTCATGAGAGACTTTAAGAAGCCTACATTTTGGTTCACACTCCTTTCCATTCTGAGCAATAAATGGTATTCACAATAAGCAGATTAAAAATATCCATTTCCAGTTCAATGTCTTGCAAGCCCTACCCATTCATCCATCACAGAGCCGTCCCAAGGGATTGAGGGGCCTTTTGCAAACGAAAGTTGGGGCCCCCTAACTTTGCATTCCCTTTTTGATATTGTAGCATCTTTTATGCATATTTCATGGAGAGAAGGAAATTAACCTACAAAATAGCTCATGATTTCGAGAAATTTACATATGTACTAAGTAGTAGGCAATTTCGAGTAATGGGTGGGTTTCACCGCACCATCTGAAAAAGGCAAGTCTGTGTGGGGCCCTCATAGATGCGGGGCCCAGTGCAGCGACACCTGTCGGACTACCCTAAGGACGGCACTGTTCCCTCATATCTTCCACCCTCTAAAATCTAAAGCTTTGTAGCTTCTACAGAATACATTCAGAGGTAGCAGATAATGTTTCTCAGCTCTGAAGAAAGTCTCAACAAATTCATGAATATCATCATTTCAGATGCATTCATGAATGCAAATTGAAAGAATAAAGAGGATTAGGTGATAATTTACAATTTTGTTTATACTTACTGAAGTCACAAACAATGATATTAAAAATAAAATAAGCTATCATTTAGAGCATGTGGTCTGTACATGATTGAACACTTGAAGAAAACACCATAAGATGTTAAAAAATACAAGCTTTATCAGACGAAATCAGCAATATTATTAAGCAATCATAATTCAACATGATGTGGTGTGTTTTTCCCAAGAACTTTGTAAACATGATTGGTCAGAAGGTACACCAGCATACAAAAATCGTGGTTTTATACCTTATGTAAAACTATGATCAACAATTTTAGCACAAGAGCTAATCTCAAAGACTTCAAGAAGTACATATCATCGATGAAAAGTTTTGTTTTTAAAAAGAAGTGCACTCCAAGAGGATTGCATGCATTCATACAGTGACAGTACATATTATGTATACCTAACAAATCAAACTTCATTTTCTCACATTCTGTACAATAAAAGGCCACAAATTTTGTTCAATTGATGAAAATTTTGGTAAAAATAACATCAATGGAAATGGAAGCTGATTCTAACAAACTTACATATTATATTCATCAACTGATGGGTCAATACATAGTGGATTCATTAAAGTTACCTCTAAAGGGAAATCATCCTTTATTAAGATTTGTTTTTCACTGGCTTGAACAATATTCTCCACAAATCCAAACCAGTAAATGACCATCCCAGGTCCAAATCTGGAGATAAAAAAAGAGAAATGCCAATACTTAAAAGAAGTACACAGGGTTAAGACCACAAGCTAGCATCACCACAGCATTTATGTAAATAAGGAAATTTCTGCACAAGAAAAAAATTTTCTATTAATTACCAAATTTCATGTCTTCAAGCCAGAGAAAATGCATTACTTTTAATAAATTGCACAGGGAATTACAATTGCTAATTACTTGTCGAACATTTTGCAGTTATGTACTAATTGCAAAATGCACTTTAAGGTAAATAAGCATGTGGAATTTTTTAACAAGTGCATTGTACCATTAGAGAACAACCGATGATGAAGTACATAATGAAAAATACAAATGAGATAATGGGCATACCTGTTCACATAACTCAAGAGTTGCTTTTTAAGGATTGTTCTATGACTTTCTTCATCACCAAATGATGCCTTGCTTTCAATCCAATTAACCACGAAGCCATCCACAGCTGGAAATAATGTAAAATATACAGTAGGTTGCTCTCACAGCATTTTTCATAGAAATAACTGATTGGCTACAAACCTATAGGAATTTCCAGTTTTACATCAGGTGTTTTGTCATATCCAGAAGCTCGGAGGTGATTTTCATCATGGAATGGAATTTTCAGATCTCTCACTGCTTTTTGCAGCTTCATTTCATACTCAACACCTATGGAACTGGAACAAATTTTTCTCTATTTAACACATTGAGGTACCTGATTTCAAATTTTGCCGACTCCCCATACCTGACAGTGACTTAGTTGATTTGGTGATCTGGGGAGGCAACTGACATCAGGTCATTTGCACTATTAAGGTCATAATAATCATAGAGAGAGAAAGAATTGGAATGTTGGCAGATGTCCAGTCTGCATTCCATGCTCTATCCAATTCTCTCTCACTGGTTGCTCCAGCCCCCAATGAAGGGATGGAGCAAACAATCTTTATTGGTAGTGCATTTGGTGAGGGTTCTTACAATTCATTTTGCCCCTCTAATTTTCCTGACTTCTGCTAATACAAATTCCGAATTAATTAAATTTAGTAAAACATTAATTAAATAATACAATAATTGCTCTTACTTTGAGGTTCATCTACATTTACAAAATTAGAATTACTAGCTTTGCACGGTCTTCGTGCCACAATTGGCCCGTGAGCTTCTTCTGCTCCGTCCTCTGCCCCTTGGCCATTCGGTTCTCTTAATTTCTTCAGGCGTCTGCCCCTCAGCTGGTATATCCTCTACTTCCCTTGTTCTGTCCGTATTCCCTTGGTTTCATTAGTACCTCAAGGCCGCTTTGGTGTCCCGTTCTTAGGCAATACTGGGACAATGCATATTTTGGTAGCCCACTTCTTTGTTTTCCATGCTGTGCCAGATGTTGAACCTCCATTTTTCATGATAGATGCATGATTCTACTATGTGTTCTGCAGTGTCCTCTACTCCACACTCTTCAAAAGTGTTTTCTTCACTCTTACCAATTTTATTTATATACCTAATATCTAAAGTCTCTATGCATCCAGTTAGTATTTGCGTTAGGTTGTGCATAATATCGAAAGTCCATTTCCTTTCTAGCCTTGATTGATGGGAATACTGCAAACGTTTTTTTGATGAATGCTGCAACTCCTCATTCCATCTATCTTCACTCACTTCCTTTAGCTTTTCCTTTATATTTCTCAGGCTGGTATGGTCTTGAAGTCGAAAGCGCTTGCCCAGGTGCTCACATTCTTTGCCCTTTATTAATTTTTCTCGGACCAATCCTTCTAGTACCACAAATTTTATAGGTACCTACTTCAAGCATTTTCTCCTCCTCTGTACTTGCCATGCTCTAGGCTCAAGTGTGTGGTACTAGACAGGATTTTCCTGCTTCCCTCAATTTTCAATAAATTCTTGCGTATTCACTCCCTCCCCCCCCCCCCAAACTGATTATGCATATGCTATGATAGGAATTACTACTCTATAAATTTGCTGGACTGATTCCGAGCCATAATGTACAGTACCACCTTAATGCATAAAAGATCTTCTTTATTTTAATGGTAGTGAAGTTTACGTGCAATTGGAGTGACAACTTCTCGTCCAGTATTACACCAAGGTATTTTAAGCCCTTGGATCTTCTCTATTGCTGCTCGTTTAATTTAACTGATGGGCTCCTCAACATTAAATGTCCTAAAACTATATATGTATGTACTCACTCTTCATTATGGAGAGCATTAGTTTGTTGGAATATGTCCAGGCTTCCACAATGTTGGAATAAAAGACTTTCTCTAGTAACTTTGTGGTATTCCATTTTTAAAAACTTTTAATAAAATGAACTTTTACAAACCACATAAAAATGATAACTCACGTCCTGGAGTTTCGGTGGTTGAGCGTCATCATCAGGTGATGTTTTGGGGTTTTTTCAGTCTCTTATATACAAACATTCCAGTGGGGAAGTGAAGGAGTTAGGGAAGGAGGTGGGGCGGCGTAGGACGATGAATGTTTTGTGGAGGGGGGAGGGCCAAACGGGAAGCAGCTGTGAGGATGGGGGAAGAAGCGGGAAACAAATATTAATTTAGAACAGTCACCTTTGGGTCATACAATCTTCTTAAAATTTCCAACAGCTCAAATGAGTCAAGTTCCCATCTGGTATTTGAAAAACATTTACATCACTCTGGTGGTCATGAATTAAAGATGTTTTGCAAATTTACTCTTAAGTTCACAATTATTTTTAAATTCACGTAACAGTTCTAACATTACAATTATGGGCTGTTTGCCCAACACATTGACATTGGCAGTCCCCACATTTTAATGCATTAATTCCACTTTTCTTCTTCGAGTCCAGTTGGTCTTAGCACTTTCCAAATAAGGTTTTTAAATTTAAGGAGGTCTAGAAGGAAACTCAAATTTCTTCTTTGGGGAAGATCTTACCAATATTCTCACTGATTTGACCCAAGTAGTACCTTAGGGAACACCATTTTATGCTGTTTTTTGAGGAGTTGCTGGAGTATTTTAGGCTGATTGCCATTTTCTTTTCTTTTTTATTTGTTAAGTTGTCTATAAGACTGGGTGTGCAACCTTTGTTCTGTGCTTTTTGTTTGACTATCCCGACTTCTTCATTGAATTTGTACTACGTGAGCAGGATATTGTACAGCCGATGAATAAGGGAATGGAAGGCAATGAGCTTTTGTGAGTAAATGTCTTGAATTGGCCAGTATGACGTGATCTGTGTAGGTCAGCTTTCGAAAAATCGTGCTGGCCACTAGCAATGGAAATGCACAGATCTAGATAATTCAAAGAGTGGTTGGAGTCTTTTTCACATTAGAAAGAAATTTTGGGTGTAAATTATTTAAAAACTTCAATAAGTTATAAAATTGCCTATCGGTGCCTTTCCATAGCACTAGAGTATCGTCTACATAATGATGTCAGTAAATTATAGAAGTTAAAAGTTTGTACCAGAATTGAAAAGTTTGTTTTCTAAATTATCCAAAATATTTCGGCGAGTAAGGGGGAGATTGGCGAACCAATTGTTAAACCGTCAGCTTGTTTATAAAAATTATTCTTGAACAGAAAGTAATTTTGAGAGGTGCATATTGACACGAGCATGGAAATTTCTTGAATGACCTTAGCAGGAACAGCTGCTTTTTTTAAAGTAGTTGGACCGTAAAAACAGTTTGCCTTCTTCCCTCAACAAAACATTTCTCAGCCTACCCTTCTGACCTTCAACCCCCATTCCCACCACAGCCCTAACCACCAACTACTCACTCCCTCCCCCCCCCTAACCTCTTCATTTCCCCACTAGCATGTTTGTATATAAGGGACTGAAAAAACCCCAACACATCACCTGATGATGACACTCAAGCGCCGAAACCCCGGGTTGTGAGTTATAATTTTTACGTGGTTTGTACAAGTTCATTTTATTAAAAATTTCTACAATGTTCATGCTAAGTTTTGCAACAGCTTCAATCTCTTTTCGGGAGTTGGCAGGGATTGTCACTGCTGTGTCATCAGCATAGGCAACGAGTTTCACGTCATTTGCCAATGAAGTCGGAGCAGCTTGTTCACGATCGATTCCACATCATAGGTCCCAATACCAAATCTTGCGGGCATCCTTTGTTGGCAATTTTGGAAGCTGAGCAAAACTTTGTATGTAACATATTTAATCTCCCTGTAATTATAAGAGCTTCTGATCAACGAAATGGTATTATGACGCACCCAAACAGGCATTGCACTTCTACTGAAAAATCTGCTTCCACCAGGATTCCAACTGAGGCCTTCAGGATGGGAAGCCAATACTCTAGCCACCATACCAACCGATGCACTGCAACTTTGCCTTCCTGATTTCTTCCATAAATCATAATTTCATTTTTCTTTATTTTTAAGTTCATTTATATACTGAATTGTTTTAATGTACTATTTAAGACAAAGGAAAGAACTTTGTCCAAACATATTGATTATTTATGCTGATATGTATCGACATTCAAAGTAATTTCATAAATAAAAAAGTTACCAGTACTTTCCAAGAGAAAAGTATTTAAACACTTAGAGTACTCAAGCTGTTGATGAAAGGCTGAGACTAAATACTTAATTAGGTTACATTCATGCCTTCTATTTTCACAATTAGAGCTCTCACTAAAAGAAAATATGAGAGAATACGAAAGAGCAAATTAACACCACTAGAATTAAAATAAGGAGAAAATGGATGGCATCCTAAGATGCCTGCATCTATTGAGGGTTATCACCAGAGCTGATTTATTCACAAGATTTAGAGGCAATATCCTAAGTGGGTAGGTAATTATTTATGAGTAAAGCATCCATTTATTGACCACAATGGTAGTTAACTATGTACTTTGCCATCAGAAATTCCTGACCCTAAACCTCTTAAGTATTCCTAAAGGAATACTTACTTTGCACAAATTCTCTACTCAGCTATAATACTTACTGGTTGAAAGAATTTGAAATGGGTCCATATTCTTCATCGTGGATGATGCACTGAAGGAAAAGATTATGAAATGAGTAAATTTCATGAAATCACTGGTAACTTACAAACATATTAGCTCATTAATGTCCTACTCACCAGATATATTTCAAATGCTAATTGGTGGTTTTCAATTAAATTCGTGTCCTTCATCAAACCAGAAATGTAACTTCTGGAAACTAGATACATATTGAAGATAAAATTACTAGAAACAAGAAACTTTCATTATTCATAACACATTGTCTCATCATACCTTCTTTATCATTCTCTGCTTTGCTTTCATAATGTTTTTCCAATATCCCTCTAGCCAGTAGTGACGGGCACAGCTCTTGCTCCTCTGCCATTCGTAGTAGTATGCCGGACCTTTCACCACCATTTACCGAGGCTACATACCTAGCGCGAATGTTTACAGCACAAAGTTTAACCATAACCAAAGGTAAACACGAATTTCTAGCAAAAACCACAACCAATCCAAGACAGCAATAGGGTGTAGCAATCAGAAAAGAACTGTCAGGCAGATTTGGCAGCACTCGGTATTTAATGTGGTTGATAATACAGTGGCCAGATCTATGCCGCATCCACAATACTTAATAATATGGCACCTTGAAGTCTTTACATGTGCCAAATAATACTGGAAAATTTACAGACAACGTAAAGAGATCGAAACGATAAGGATTTAGCGCTTTCCAGGAGAATAACATGTGAACACTCTTCTCGGGCTCTCCGCCGGTTTAAAATAACCTGTTGAAACGTAGGGAATATTATGAATAGTTTAAACCGGTGGAGAGCCCGAGAAGATCGTTTACACAGTTCGAAAGGATGTTTAAATCTTCAATTACCTGATTCTTAAGCATGCAGTGGATAGATCAAAAACAAATTTTGCACCAATTGTGAAGGAAGAACATCTCTTAAGTTCTAGCTGGCTGGGCATAGACACAGATCAAGTCTCGCAAGGGCCATGGGCATAACTTACGAATCTCAAAAATCTAGCAAGCGAAGCGGAAGTACTTACTTGGCATATAAATTATTGATTTTTGACATCTTCCGATTAAGGGTATACTTCATTTGACGTTGGTATTGAAGGGACATTATACCTCTAAGGGCGCATTCTGGAATGCTGTAGTGAAAAACACATATATCAGTACTAGTTGTAAAGGTCTTCTCAAGATTCACATATCCTAATTACAACTACGTACTTTGGATACTTCCCCAGCAAAACTCTCCGGCAAGACCGTCCATCAAAAGGTCGGTGATTATTAATAACCCCAACAACTTCATTATACACATCCACATTCATTCTTCCCCCTCGCCAGAGCATTAACGCCTGACGATCGTCGTTAATAACAAAGGACGGCTTCGAGGCGGCGATAGCGGCAAAACACATTCGATTGTAATGGCGGAGCAAGGATTGTAAACATGCCAATTTTCGAGAAGTAATGGATAGAACTCCGAAAGCTGGAAGTAAATTTCATGCAAAAGTGAAGCAATCAGGTAAAATTATTTCGTGTCGAGTTTTCAGGTTCTATTGTGGCGCATGAGTGAAGGTGGTCTCTGTGATGTTTTGAACTTACTATAATAGTGTTTATTATTTTCGAGACATTTTTCTTAAGAGGAAAGCACTTTTCTTATGCGTTTTAGAAATCGGGAAATCTCCCCATCACAGAACTCCGGAAGCATCGAAGAAGACGCCAGAAGCTTCGTTTTCAGAGTTCAGTCCAGTAAATTCTCCGAGCCGGTATGATCGTTTATCGCAAGACATTCAAGTGCTTTGGGGATGGAAATCACCGGACGAGTTCCCCATCAAGAAGAACGGTAATGTACTACAAAGACGCTCATTTCCAGTGTTTCTGTCGCCGTTTTACTGATATTTCAGCTTTTCGTCATGGTAACGATGTTTTCAAAACTGCGACTTGTTACTTGTTGTCTTGGCTTTCACGCTGTAAACTCAGAAGCTGAAAACATACATTAAAACCTGAATATAAAATCATGTGGGATTTAGTTCGTAAATTTACTATGCATTGTTGTGACTCATTATAAAACAGACCTGAAAAACGAGGAACAACTTACCTGCCAAAACTTTCATGTCAGTGTACATTGATCGGCGTATTGGTTCATTAAGTTGTAATTATCGATGTGCTAGGAAGGACATAATAAAACTATATGACGCTAAATAAGCAATCAAGAAAATTGGCTTTAAACACAAACAATCTTTAGGGTGACATTGAGGGGACAGTAAATTGCCAGAAATTTTTTTCCATAACTGAACTAGTACGAGAGGAATTATAAATATGCCATTCTTAATAAGTAATAAATGCATTCTTTTATCCACCCAATAGCACCGTTGAAAATATCAAGAATGTGTACCTATTTGAAAAAAAAATTCTTGATATTTTACCCAACTTGTGGAAACAAGCAAAATGCAGTAGTTGAAAGTTAGTGGTAGTTTATGATAATTGCTAAGTATACAAACATAAAATATTGACATGCCGGTTCACCAAGCAGGCATTGAATTTCACCACCCATCATATATTTGTTCTTTCTTGCTGTTGTCAATGCTACTCAGTTGGCTAGTTATCTAATAAGTTGATTTTTTACTTTTGCATTATATTTCAAAAAGGCTTTTTAAGTAAAGGTACAGGTAATATAACAAAAAATGATGTGCTCGCCCACCAAGGTGAAGAGAGGAGGTTGCTGGAGGATATTGGGAAAAGGCAGGGTGGATCAATGGAGCAGGTAATTAGGAAGAAACGGATAATGAATGTTGGGCTATAGAGGGGAAGAGGATGTTGGGCAAGTGGGGAAGGGGAAGAAAGAGAATAGTCCTTGTGGATGGGATGCATATATAGGTGTGACGAATGCAGAGTTGAAGGAAATTATGTTAGCAGGCCGGGTCATGTGGTTCTTTAAAAAAATGTAGAGGCAATCTTATCTCCATCTAAATCTACCCTCATTCACCAACTAACTTCAAGTAAGTAATTATGTAGAATATTAAAATGAGTGCAAAACATGGGATGAGCAATCATTTTTAGCCCAAAAGTTACAACTTACGTAATTACAATGCCTTTCTTTCAGTCTTATTGTTAGTATTAACAGAATGTTTAAGTAATTAAGTGCAAAAAAAGTATTACTCCAGTGTATTTATTTATCACAGTAATGGATAAGTTCATGGTAAGGTAATCATGATTTGATGAATAGTTTCCACTTTTGTGATTGCCATCATGGAGTTATGGAGAACTCTTTATTATGTGGAATATTTTCTCTTTACACTTTTTTTTTAGACCACTTGAAGATTTGAACCTTAAAAATTCTGTTACCAGCCTGAAATTTAGGCTCTCACTTAAGATAAACCCTTTCATACATCCAATCACCTTCTCAATGACGTAACCTTTCCTAACCCATCCCCCTTATTACTTATCACCCTCCCAAAACCCCCACCACCACAACCCGAGTGATTAACCCCCCCCTTCCCTCTCTTCCAGTTACAACACATACTTTGTTCCCCCCCTTTCCCCTCCCTGCTCAACCAAACTCACCCCCTCCCATAGCAACTTCCCATAGTATATATAAACCTGTCTTCTCCATGATTTTTCAATGTACCTGAAGATGGCTTGAGGCGCTTGACAGCTGAAACTGGTCGTTCTGTATTAAATAAACTGTGGAAGTCACTAAGTATCTTCATTGCTAATAATAGTCTAATTTTGAAATGATTTGTGCTAATGCAACCTATTACTTAAAATTACTGACTTATTTACATAATCAGAAAACATATTTGGTCCAAACAAACTCATCTTAGCAACCAGCTGTGATTTAGTATATGTGAGGCAGAGAAACATAGGGGTGTAAGTGACTTCTGAATTTTAAAAACCCAACAAACACAGATTTTTTGTCACAGATTTTTCTCAATAATAATTATATGTAATATGATTCATTTCTGCTTTTCTTTTTCATATTACCAGTTTTTTTATGGGTTAGAGATTCTTTGAAGTTATTTCCATTCTTTTCATTGCTATTTTGTGGGAGTGATTAAAAGTGATGACACTTTCCAAGCTTGTGAATTGCATTGATGTTTGCTTAGTTACATATTTCATTGGAATTAATTCCTTTCTTGGCTCATTCCAGGTGTGGGGTGGAAGACTGGCCGTAAAAATGAAGCGACTCCATCGAGGATATATTCATCACCAAAGCCTAAGAGGAAGTTAAACAATCGAAACTATTCTGATAAACTTCGAAGCTTAGCTGATGAACTGAAATCACTCACAGAGGGATTGACATCATCAAAATTGCCAGGTAAGTTTAATTTTTACTCCTACAAAATCTTAGACATTTGGATTCCCTGCAGTTTTGTAACAGGTTTTAGAATTAAATGGACATTCTGGATATAAGTGCAAGAATGAATTAAACAAAGCCTGGTGTAGATGTGCTTAAAAATGTGAGTGGTATATTATAAAAAATACACTTCCATTGACTGTTTCAATGTCAGTGGTGTAGGATTCCCTAAATGTAATCATTATTGAAGTTGTATTTGACTGTTGAAGCTGTATTTGAAGACTATATTTAAGTTTATCTGCTTCTCTTTTCCAATCCATGAATGTTAGTTGCTTATCTTCAAATGCAGTACTCTATTCATTAAAAGTTTTATTATTCATGTATCTTAAATTTGTTCAAAGTGATGGGCATATGAATGTGATGTGGTGAAGGCTTTCCAGGTTTACTACTGTGTTGATCTTTGTCCTGTGACAACAGTTTCACCAGCATTTGAGCAAGCTTCTTCAGGTCTGAAGATAACTGAAGGACCTGTATCAACACGGTAGAATTACCTGAAAAATTTTGCCATCTGGACATCTAAGAAGCCTTCACTCCAACAATTGGTTTCGTTGTTTTAGGAAATGAATCAGTCAGCTTCCTCAAGTCAAAGTTTGACTGTATGATATGGATTATGCATTAAAGGAGTGAAGTAAAAGGGAGATAAATCCCTGAGATGTGTGATTGTCTTTTTGATCAATTGGACTGGTTCTAATGATGACAAATTATCAGGGGGGTTATGTTCTTACTTTTCAACCAATCATTTTTAGGGTAAAAATGGATATCTAAGTCACAGTCGAGCACAATAGGTACACCATGCTATTTTGTATTTTTCTTCTGATAAAGTTTCCATTTTTTTTCTGCTGAATTCTCAAAATCCAATGACTTTGCCTCTGAATCCATCTTTTTATTTGGATCCGAAAAGTTACAAAATGTGAACTCTGTATTTAAGTTGAATACCTGTGGAGCATTTTGCAATCAACAATTGTTTCATGCTCCATCTCTCTCTTCTTTAACCAGCCTACTGTTGGAAAATATTATGAAGGATGAAACTAATTCCCAACTAGAATATAGTGAAGCTTCCTGGAATGCGGGGGTTACGTTAAGCGATTATGCTGCATTACAGGAATTCATGTTGGAGGAAGCATTAGTCTTATGGAAAAAAGGGGGTTACATTCCAATGTGGAAAAAATATTCCTTTGGGACCTTTAATTTCCATAAAATTGATGTGTTTGTCTAGTTTCAAAAAGTTCACCACTTAAAGAATTAAAACAGTACCTTCTTGTACGCAAATAACATAGAATCAAAAGTTTGTGAGTTTACATGATTTTACACTATACGTTGTAACAATACACCATTTCCCAAGGTCAATGCAATAAAAGGGGTTTTTACAAACATGATATCAAGGAATTGGAAGCTGTCACTGGGGACGTGAGGTAAAATAAACACAACAACAAATAGTAAATCTAGGGATGCAAAATACAATAAACAGACCAACAAAAGGGGAAACTAGGGACACGAGAAAGAACAATGAGAATTGAGCAAGAGGGGAGTCGAAGTTTGGCTGTCGTTGTGAGCGGCTGGGCGTTGTGTGAAGGGATGAGAGAAAGAAGGAAAAATGATTGCCAAAAAATTGTAGAAAACTAAAAGAAAACCTCGAACAGGGAGTAGTGAGGGAAAATGCTTATAGATCCGAGAGGGAAGGAAATACCCCAGATGTCCGATAATTGAGAGGGAAAGATCATGAGGAACTGGATTGCCAATTGCACATTTACGATGTAGCATGAGGGAGACACAAACGGAAGATGGATAAGTGAACATTATTTAACTGATTGGGATTATATAAAGAAAGAGGAAGGACCGAAAGGAAAACTATTTAAAGAAAGGAAAACCAGTTTTGTGTTTAATAAGGGCTAAGAACAAAGTCAATTGGATAAAAAATATGCTGATATGTATGTGTGTACTAAGCTAATCTAGCAACTTATATAAATTGGGCCCAATAATCATTTTAATAGTCTTAGTTGAAGCTAAGGTTAATTAATGCAAGACCTTCCTTTTGTGAGTGGTATTTGTCTGGATAAATGTTTTTTTGTACAGGATATGTAATTCTCTCTCTCTCTCCCCTACCAAGCAACCCTAGTACTAAGTGACGCAAAATAAGCCCAGGGAATTGTGTGGAAAAGCATAACTTTTTTTCTTTGGGAAGTGACTTGGAACAGGGATGCTTTTTTTGCAGACAAGCGGGAAAGCTGCATTGCATTGTTGGGCTCGTGGTGTGGGACTATAAATGGTCACGGAGGAGAGATCCCGCGACACATTTCTTCTAGGTCTGAGCCAAGTTCAATAATAACTAAGTATTTATAGAAAAGGGAAGAATTATTCTTCTTGCATGTAACAGGGATCGTTACAACGTCGACTCAATTTATAAAATGTGAATGATTCATTTTTTGCCATTCATAAAAACTAATGAACATGTGCTGTAGTAACATAAATTCCCTCCATAGAAGTGGAAAAATAATAATACATACATACAATAAGTATAATAAGATTTCCATAAAAAAGTTATTGATTTTCACTAATGTTATATCCGGCGATTGGCTCCTGAGCTTCCTTTACGCCATTTGGTTGGTTGATACCGACAGTAGGTTTGCTGTAAGGGTACATGCTTGCATTTATTTTTCTGTGATTTATATTACCCTTCTTTTGTTTATGATTTGTTGCTTTTTTTAGTGAAGCTAAAACAAAAATCACCTATAAAATGATTTAATCCATATCTTCGTTCGTTTGTAAGCTGGGAGGAAGAATTTCTTGGTCGGTAGCTTCTTTGGCTCCCTAAGGAGTTCTGTAAAGGGCAATACAGCAGTATCAATACACATCGTGAATGCCTGACTTTGGCTTCTTTCAATTAAAGAATCAAATTTCAGGGAGTAGCTTAGAAAATTTTCAGATGTGCAACTGTTAACTTTGGCTTTTCAAGTAAAATCTTCCGAATCACCATCTTCATTTTCATCTTCACTCGAATACTGTGGCATTATATCTAATTCATCAATGATCATTACCTCTTCGTGAGACTGTATTAATTCTTCTACCTCACTTTCTTCCATTTCTTGAAATCCCTCGCCCCGATAAATGATTTCCCGAAAGTCCTGTGCATTATCTGGAAAACCTTGGAAGTGGCAAACAATATCAAACCATAGTTTTTTCTTGCAAAGGTTCACAGTTTCATATCTCACTTCATCCCAGAATTTTTTATTATTTCAATGGTTTTTAAAATTTCAATTTTTCCAACAATCGCTCACTGAAAGGACTGATTCACCTCCAACATGGAAAGGGATTTTGCATGGCCTGGCACATTGCGATGCAGCTGAACTTCCATCTTGTAGTTAATTACTGTAGTAAGTTTATCCTGCAAAAGTTACTCCTTCCTGCTTTCTTCCTAAGATCATCAGCAGTACTTTCACCTGGTATTTTTGGGCCCATTTCATGAAATGAAAAGGAGGAAAGCACAAACTTCATAACACACGATAAAATACTAGCCACACACGATGCTCTATGAGTCACTACTGTGGAAGTGATTCCCTTAGGCATATTCCTTGGCTGGGAAAGATCGTGGTTATTTCTTGTTTCCCGAATAATATCGCGTCAAAACAAGCATATCTCCCTAAGTGCTGACCTTCCATGATATATCTCGTCAATCAATCCCCTCCTGGAATAGGAAGGAGGGTAAGAAGAAAGGGATCCATTATTGGAATAGGAGGGAGGTTAAGAAGAACGGGGGTACCTGGGGAAAGTCTGTGCTGACTTAGTATTTCTTGAATAATATTTCTTGCAGGTCAAAAAGAAGATGCATCTCAGAAGATGCTGACCGTCTGAAATGTATCTCGCCAATGATAAGGATTCATCTTCGGCTACCCCCTATGTGGTTTTCTTTATATCATGATGAAGTTAAATCTTAGCGTGGAAATATGCTTTGTATACATCCAACAAGATAGGTATACCAAATCCTGTATTCATTGTTCTGAAAAATAATCATCGTAGCACCAAATGTTAAGATGAAATGCCTTAGACACATGAAAATGGTTAAGTATCTTGCCGTAATACTGACACAATTAACTTCCGACAAAGACACTGCTTCTGCATAAAAAGGGAAATTTCATCGGGATTAAGGAGGTAGGGTAAGCAATGACTTATTTCCATGCTGGTGGTTGAGGGTCAATTCTTGCATGTAGAATCTCTGTGGTGAAGTAAAATCAATGGTTAAGATCGGTGATTCATTTTTATGAGGTTTTTATCTTCTGAATCTCTATAAAATTGTGAAAATGGCCTCCTATGGAAACTGCGTAAAAGTGAAGCTTCATACCGCATTCGGCAAAGCTTGGTGCCGATTTGTCAACCACGTAAATTAGAATCTGCATTGCGGGAAGCCGAATTTACGGAAGTTTCACTGAGTATCATGTGCATGTTTGTGTTTGGTTTGGCATCATTATTATTTTCATCATCATTAATATTTTGATTAGAGGTATTTTTCCATGAGCCATGGCAACTAATCAATTGTGTATTTGAGTCGTCAGTGTGATTCATCAGTATGATGTACTTCTTGCCTCCTCTCCTGTCATCCTATTCCTGAATCCAGGCCCTGTCCAGAAATTTAAGCATAAAAAAGTCTAAGTATGTTGTTTAACTACATTAAGATGTTACTGAGGTACAGCAATCTGTGTGCTAAAGGAAGTTCATACAATGAATGTTCTGTGACTGCAAGTGACATTGATCATCGTCTGCATCAGAGATTTGATTTTGTGTCTGCTCTTTCTATCCTTAGTATGTACTTTTATCAAAAGGTTTACTTACATCACTGCAGTTTTCACTGATATTTCATTGTTCATGACCATGATGTTTTGCGTTGCAGTATTGTCAGGGGATGATGCTGCAACAAGTTTTGGGTAATTGTTTATTGTTCTGATGAATCATCAAATTTTTATTTTTTAGGAAAAACCTCATCAGATGGGAGTAAAGTTAATGATAGAGATAGTGGGGCAGTATTAGATGAAGATACTACCTGTGACTCAGAAAAAATGGGTAAAGTTGATGCTATTGGGGCCGAAGAGCCAGCACCAGTGACAAAAACAGTGAAGGCTGATGAAGAATCTCAGCAGGATGTATTTATTGTTGAACTGAGTCCTGGTGATGTCACTAGTTTGAAGTCATTCCCTCCCGGTCACAAGTTTCCAAAAGTGCCAAAAATTGATTTGGAATTGGCCATGAATACCAGTGACTATACAGTATTATTGGAAGACAATTCTATAGAAGAAGAGATGATGAGGTTCACTAAAAAAATGGAAGAGGAATTTACCACCCGAAATAAAATGGAAGGAAATATGGCATCCACTCCAAACAGGGATGGTGGTGCTGTGATAAGTGCTGTGAATAAGAAATTAAGTTCAGTTAAATCGCCAAAAACTCCCTCCCGCTCTTCTAAATCCCCAAGTAGTCCAGAATTGGGCAGGAGGAGTCTTTCTTTGAAAAAGAAATCCCATTCTCCAGCAAAGAGATCAGGGAAACTAAGTAGAAATGTGCTTTGGAATGACGGCTGCAATTTACCTGGTGTCAAAAAGCTGGGATCTTGCATAGAAGATGATGTAACAGGTATGCTAGCAGATGACTCACTTGATAACATAATGCTCGAGATGGTGGTTCAGAGTGAGCCCCAAAAGCAAGTTCCTCCAAGCCATCAAGACAAGGAGAACACTTATGGGAGATCAACGGTCATAGGCAAAGCTGATTGCTCATTGAAAACGGATTGGGATCCAAAGGACTCTTTGGGAATGTTGGAGGATGACAGCCTGAGTAAGCCTGATGTTTTGAACTTCTTGGACACTGTGGAAAGTAAGTGTCTTTGTCATATATTACATTTGAAGTTACGATTAAGGCTTCTGTGGGGGTTATTGTTAGGTTTGATCTTCTGTTTTCCATGGTTTCAATCATAGTGTTCATGATCAGGACAATTTTTCGCTGGCTATCTTGCAGGCTGCTTCAGATATATGTTTACTCTGCTATGAGCTGAGCTTGACTCAAACCTGAAGAAGCCTGCAATGTAGCCAGAAAAATATTGTCCTCCTAATAGAACCATGTGGTGGAAATCTCAGTCAAACAGAAATGCAGCTGGACATTGCATCTCGATAGCCTGGTTGCTTATTGTAAAATTTTCTGCAAAAGATTGTAGCTGTGGGATGTCCCAAGGTAAAAATTCATGACAAAAAATTCGAGCAAACTGGTTTGAATTTATGTGACTAGTAGAATTTTAGGAAAATGTAATTTGATTTCAAGTCATCAATTCAATCAAATGCTTGGTTCATTTCTGCATGCCTGTAACACATTAATGACCTGTTTGATAAAGCTTTATGTCAAAAAGTTTGAATGTGGGACATCACTAGAGCATGAAAAAAACGTCTTTCGAGTTATTTTTAAAATTGGGACTTTAGTGGTTTAACCCTTTTACTGCCAGCGGGCCGATATATCATCCCACATGGATATGCAAAAACTGCCAGGGGCCGATTTATCGGCCCAACTTTAAAAACCTGCCTTGGCAGTCTTCACACATCCCACCCGAAATGGGCTGGCAGTAAAAGAGTTAAACGACAAATCTTCACTACCTTATTTAGTTTTTAAAGCATTTTTCAATTTCTTTTTGTAAGACTTCTTCTGGGGTAAAGGGACTTTTTCTTTTTTTCTGGAAAAAAAGGACTTTTCTGGGAATTTCCATTCAAATCACATTTGGTAGTTACCCTTTAATCACCACCAGACCTGATTCTGAATGCATATTTGTCACAAGAGAATTAATAAACGACCATCATGAACACTTATGTTCAACTGGATGTTTTCTACTTCAGGGTTTCTCAACCAGTGCTTCCTGAAGCCCTAGTGTTCCACGAATAAGTTTGGTGCTCTCAAGGAATTAATATATGTATTTATATTACATACGCTTGTTGAAGGGAAAATTAATACATAAATAAATTTCCTGTGAGGTTCATGCAAACTTCGCAGATACTCTGTCCCAGGGCCAACATTCCTTTTCAAATAATACGATGGTAAAATTGTCCTTGGTACTTGACATTTAAGAACACAAGTCAAGGACAAACAAAGACTGGTAACGTATGCAGGTAGAACACATTATTTTCTTTTTTACGCAAGCAAGCCAAGTAAAGTCATTTGCTGATGTGTCAAAGCATAATAATTGTTTTGCTCAAGAGGTGCGGACAAGAAAATGTTTAAGATAAAAGGAAAGGTGTTGCCATTAGCCGAACTGACTGCATATGCTTTGCTATTCAAGTACCTGCATGTATCAAATAACAATATTCACTGGAGTACTTGTGAAAAAACTGGTAGAATCAATAAAAATTTTCAAGTACCTACATGTTAATGATTAAAGTGATTTCAGAAGGTAGTGCAATGGAAGTCGTTAAAACCTAAAAGAGTTTATTAAAATTTGGAGTTAAGACTGTATGAAGGGCCATTAGTAGAAGGCATAAAAATAGTTTTCCATCTGCCATCAGTTTTATCTGCTCCAGTTTCTAGATACAAATCAGATCAAATGGATGAAAATGCACAAGAGCTTTTGGGTTTTTGGTCGATAAAATCAAATATATATCTTGAATCTTCACACGTTGAAATTTGGAGTTAAGACTGTATGAAGGACCATTAGTAGAAGGCATAAAAATAGTTTTCCATCTGCCATCAGTTTTATCTGATCCAGTTTCTAGATACAAATCAGATCAAATGGATGAAAATGCTCAAGAGCTTTTGGGTTTTTGGTCGATAAAATCAAATATATATCTTGAATCTTCACACCTTAGCCTAAGTGATTCATTGTTGACAATTGTGGATGTGATGAAGAAACTTGCGGATGAAAAGGGTGCTCAAGCCACAAGTTTTCGTAGGAAATTACTTTATATATTGATTAACTATGAAGGCTTAAAGTTTATAATCAAGGGATCTCAAATTTTTCGAGTAGACTGTAAAGGGGACGTATAAGAAATTTGGCTGAAAATCTCTGTTAGTGAAGCAACCCCTCCATGCTATGTGCAAAGTTGAGCACTCACTTTCTATGCATAAAGTTATTTTGAGTGACCATCGTACATCCTTCAATATAGCAAACAGAAAAATATCTTGTCTGCCACCACTTGGTGACACGTTCCTATCAAGGAAATAAATATAATTGGACATGAACGAGAATTTTTTAACATTTTGTCAATAACTTCTGATGTGATTGGGAAATATAAAATTGGTTCTATAAAATTGATATTTTTATTTTACATTTCCCTAGCCAAAACATGTCCCTAGGTGTAACGCCAGTAGCAAATTGATTAAAAATTATTTGAATTAAAAAAAAAATACCTTCCTAGTCATGCTAAGTGAACCAAAGTATTATTCAAAATGTAAATAAAATATTTTCAAAATAATACGCAGATTTTTCTACCCAAAAAAACCTAATATTAACTCACAAACCCACTAAACAATTTTAGCTCTTATTTCTAATAATAACTTAAATTTTGCAGCATACTCAAGAAAATACGTGAGAGTTAAAAAAAATTATTTGTGAATTTTTAGGCAACATTTTTTTCTGTAAATTTTAGGTTTTCTTTTCTGCGCTGTACACATCACCATTACTCTTTTGCAGAAAGTTAAACGGTGAGCTTAAAAGAGTCTTAGGAGTCACACTCACAGCACTATTATATTATCTGCTCATTTTTTCTTCTTCATCTTTTATTTAAAGTTTGTTTAATGAAGATCTTAATATAGCTTTTCCTTATATTAAATTTTAAAAATTTAACAGCATTTTATTATAAGCATTGGGTAAAATTATTACATGCCACGTGGAACTCATAAAAAATAAATATCTATATAAATGATTTAAATCTTCGAAAATTATGAGTGACCTTTTCAAGAGTGAAAATGGCAAATTCCATGCATGCAAAAGGGTTAACCATGCCATTTCATGCATGTGCGGTTCCATCCTTGATCAAATGCTTGTGAGGGGACCGGTGAAAGTTTTATGTCAGGGATACAGAAGGAGCCTAATGTCTCTTTCAAGTCAGACTCCATTGGTTCAAGAATGGCTCATCCCTGAAAATTTTAAACTTTTCAGATCACTCAAATTTTGTCTGAATCTTTCCTCACAAGCCCTTTCTTCCTTTCATCATAATCATCCATGGTACTCATTAATGGTGGTGAAATCTACATAAATGTGGGAGGGTTGTCAAATGATATCCTGTTCTCACCAAAGTTTATTTTGATGCTTCCAAGCTGATTCTGCAAGTGCTAAATCATTTCACATTCTTAAATTTTTCACATTTTACTTTCTCTTTCGAGAAGTTAGTTGCATGGATAGGAGCAAATTGACAGAGCTGTGGGTTTCTTCTGTGAAGACAACTTTCAGAGAGTAGCCCATTCCAGTTATCGTGAATGATTAGAGGCATTTTTTTAAATTCAAGGTTTATGAAATGAGCGTATGTGATTACTTTCTGCTTGTGATGTTGAGGCCAAGTGCAGATACCTGAAATATAACATATGCTCATCGGATCTTGGTGAATGTTGATTGTTCCCACCTCATCAGTTGTCTTACGTTTATATTTACATATTTTTCTAATAATAACTGCTATGAGCAAACTGAGTGTAACATGACTGATGAAAGGACTTTGTAGAGAGCCGCCCTAGACTTGGAGTCTTCACGTTTGGCTAAGATTACTTGATAAATTTAAGTCTTGCATGTTTTGAAGGTGACGCAGAGGATACTATTTTAACTCCGTACTGCATCTAAGGAACTAATTAAGCAACACAATAAGAAGTACACACTGTTGAAGATATAGGTATGAACATTTCTTCTTCCCGCACAATATTAATAAATGTGTATGTACAGCGAAAAAGAGCAAGACACTTAGTCAAAAGACAATTCACATTTCATTCTTTTCCTCCTTCAATACATTTTATCTATTCCCTCCCTTCTGCATGGCTGATGGCCAAACATTGATGGATGGAGGGTAGTGTGTAGATGTGAATTTAGTTCTTTCGCCACACCAAAATATTTTACATAGGTCTCAGAAATTAGCCTATTATGTATCCAGAAAAAAATGTAAGGAATAATTCATCTGTCACAAATTCCTTTATTGTTATTGTCTTTTGAATATTTTGATATCACCAAAGAAAAACTCAATTACATTTGTTTATTAAAAATGGTATGAATTTTAATGATTGAATACGATTGGCCAAATCAAATAATTGAACGGCCATGGAATATCCCTGAATGCTGCACTTAATGGCCATAATTTTTTGTGGGTATCTCTGCATGTTGTAGCGTTAGGGTTAATATGTATAACATTCCCCTAACAATGTATTATTATTTTAGGTCAGGCAATTGCTGCATCTCAGCCTATAAAATGCACCCCTGAAGAAATAAAAATGAAGATGGTGGAAGCCAAGAAGAAGTTAGCTCTTGCTCGGAGGAAACAAAGAATTCAAATGAAGTTGAAAGAATTGCCACCTGAAGTCAAAGTCAGATCAAAATCGAAGTTTCAATGAAAGAGCAGCCTTTCTTCGTTTACCTTCAAACTTCCTGTTGTCTTTGTTTGATGTTAAGGGCATAGTTGTTGCTTATATTAAGCAATAGGATTAACTATCTCTTTAAACACTGTCCCTTGAAGCACTGTACTGTCCGTATATTTTCCATTTCTATCCAATATATATGTGATATGTTGTTGTAAACTAATTAGAATTATAACATCATCGTCAAAATGCAAATCTGATTTTTAACCTTTTACACTAGTGTTTTAGAAATAATCTTTCCATGTCAGGATATATGATTTTTTCTTCTGAAACCAGCATGAAACTATCTTTGTTGAGGAATTGTTGTGAATGTGTTTATGCATGTTTTCAATTGTTTATTTCCCATTTAATTTTCATTCTTAAGGTGAATTAATTTAGGGGTGGTTTTCCTTGTCATGAATATACTGAGAATTGTCCTTAAAAATTGTTTTATTTACCTTAGATCTCATGGCTCTGTTATTTAGGTCAGTTTTGTGGCTAGTAAATGTTGCCTAAACATCATACCTTCTTTTACATGAGTCAGCAGTTACCCCCTAGTACCTATATAGTGATTAATTTTTTTGTCCTCTTCTTGAATTCTTTATTTCAGTAGATGTCGTTATATAAGTATACATTCATTTCTATTTTGCCAGATGTTAGGTACCTTATGAGTTGGGAAATTTTTTCACAGAGCTTCACAGTGAAATTTAAACAAAATTACATTGTGAACAGTGTTTGGGTGGGAAGTGAAAATGAATATTTGAGGATCGATTACCAGAATTTAGTACAGAGGATTAATTGTGCTGATGATACATATTCATGTAGTTCTATTTTCTTTCACGTAAATGTTGAAGACCAAAATATTTAATGCTGAGAGTTATTCAGTGAATCCCCTCTTTTGTCTATGTATCCTCAGAATATTTTGCAGCCTTAATTGTTTGTTTAATGTTACATAAGAAGCAGTTTGTTCTTGTTAAGCTCTCTAAGGTATTTTAGTTGACATGTGGTTATTTGACTTAAGTTAGAAATTAATTAGGGTATTTTAAAAGATATAAATAATTTTAGGTGCTGCATAATTTTGTGCATCTTTTCCATTGATGTAAACAATAGTTCCTATGAATCTGATTGTAAGAAGCTTCATTCAACATTTTATTTTTTATGGCACACAGTTACTGTGAAGTGTCTTTCAGGTTCTATAGAGTACATAGTTGTGGAAAGAAATCTGTTGTATAGTTGGCCATCACATCTGTTGTATAGTTGGCCATCACATCTGTTGTATAGTTTCGTCATAGAAAAAAGAATATATTTTATAAGAACACATTTTCTACAATTTGAATATCATTATAATCTTTCATTTTTTCTTTTTGAAATAGCCATGCTGGCCATGTTGCATTAAGTATGACATTAATTGACATCTGTGCAAGTATGGGTCATTACATATTAGAAATATCACTTGGTTTGTGAGTGAAACTAGTGTTCTATTATCTTTGTTATATTCTTTCCATTATCAGCACACTAGTCAGTGCTTTTTCATTTACCTGTATAAAATAAGTTTCTGAATCGAAAATTATTACTTGTGTTTCTCTTCAGGGATTTAAACAAAAGTCTCCTATTGTGCAAAGGTGCAATTTTGTGTCATTCTGATTTGTTACCAGCACTGATGTAATTTTTCTTATGTATTTCACAAATGGAAATTGTGGCTTCTATGAAACACAATTTTTAATGCTCAACAAAATGTTTTCAATGTACAAAATTACTTTTTATGATATTTTTCAAAATAAAATTCAACTGTAAAATGAAATAAATGTGTCATGTATTTCATATCTGTGTTACTCTAATAAACTTGTCCACTATCAAAGTCAACAAAATCCTACTTTTTCACATTATTGTTTCACAAATAAAACTTGAAATTTCATCCATGTACTCCAGTGTTTCAAGCCTATGAGCTTAAAACAAGGATGAACACAGCAAAGAGGAAAATAGCTTTTTTCCTAACTTATTAATTAAACAATGTTCAGACAGCAGCCTGTTAAACCGACGTCACAGTTAATGTAACTTTTTTCATATCACAGTTGCTACTGAGGCATCCTCCTCCATGGATTTTTGTGGGCTAAGAGCTATGGCAGAGATTTTTACTTAGTGAATTTTTGCATTTCCATTACGAACCTATCCTTCAAGGCACAAACGACCTCGGTCACCTCCCTAAATAACCAGCTAGACAACGAGAGCGTCACCAAACATATAGGCACGGATATTAGAAAATTTTGTTTTATTTCTAATTTATTAGAAAAGATATTTTCTATACTCCAAGCATATAGATATCATAGGCAGCACTACATATCTCTGGAATTAAAAATAAAATGGCTATGCACTTGATTGCAAGATGTGGTGATTTGTGAGCGTTAATAATAAGTACAGGCAGTCCCCGAATCACGTAAGCCTCGACTTACTTGAATTCGAACTTACGTAAGTGGCAACCTTACCCAAAAAATACGAGAATTACGAAAGTTACGGAATTGGAAGGCTGGTTGCCTACTTTCAAGGAGCGAATGTGCCGTAATGTTAGTAAGAGCTGGCCTTCTCCGAATCGACCGTAATCTTGAGAGCACGGACTCAGTTACAGAGTAATTTTCGAATCCTTTTTTTCGACTTCCGTCAATTTCTACTTACGCCGCACAGTGGTCCCAAATCGAAAAAAGCTGGCCAAAATTAATACCGCTGTTATTTTTCCATAAGTACCATATTTGAGCATTGATTTTTATGGTTTTTGATCCGCTGAATCCGAATTTGACGTCTATTTTGCTGTATCTTTGATATTTTCTTTTTACAAGGCAAATTATTCAAACAAGTGTAACAAATTAAAATTGAACTTTTTTGATTGTTCTGCATGCTGTTATATCCGTATAATCCTAATGCGATGTTATTTATGCTGTATCTCTGATTTTTATTGTTGTTACTTGATAATTGTTTAAACAATTTATTGGAACTAATTTAAATTGAACAGTAATCGTGGTTACCATACATTTTCTATCCGCAGAATCTGAATGTGAAGTTATTTTTATTGTATCACGGAATTTTATTGTTTTTTATGAGAAAAAAATTTAAACAATTAAAAAAACTCACTTTTGGTCATTGTAATCGTATGTATACGGAAATCCGATACAATACGATATTTTGTTCTGCGCTGTAAGATTTGAAAAATAAATCACGTCAAATAATCACATTCAAATTATAGGCGAGATTCGGACCCACGACCTTCAGGAGAGCCATTTCGTGCGTTAACTACCTGGATTGGAAACTAATGTATATATATATATAATGTGCACTAACTTTGGCATTATATATTTTATTAGTTTAATTATTTAACTGGGTACCATTATATTAACAGCAAAAAATTAAGAAGTGACTTCCATAGTTGTATTATTAATTATTGAAGAAAACAATTACAGATATTCAAAATCATCGCCTGATAGTTCATCAGTCTCACTATCGGTCTGCGATTCATCCAGAGTAAGAAAACTTCGTACCTCTGCAGATAAGGGCATAATTTTTATCTCTGGACACCTGAAATGGTGGAAATGAAGGGATCGGATGTTAACAGTAGTCTTCGGAATAGACCCTCGTTTGTGGCCATTCTTGAAGATTTCCTTGTGTGGTGCTCCCGGAATCTTCAGATATCTTTGTTCCTGGCCTCCGTAGCCTATTCTGAAAATGGACAAATAGGAAGGATGACTTCCTTGACAATGGCTGCACCGTGAATTAGCAGCTTGTGTAGGACGGGTGGCATGTAATACTATGCGTAAAGGTGGGTAACAAATCTGCCGTAGAGAAAAAATATTCTCCGTATAGATCTAGCAGCGTTGATCTCAAAACTACTTTCAAAGTAAACTACTCCTTCCGGTGATACTTCACTTTGTTTTCCCTCCTTTACTCTCCATTTAGATAAAACGCGTCACGTTCTTGTAGAATTAGTTGTCGTCACCTCTTATTAGCTTTGCAGCCGACTCATCACCTCTGCTTCGGTAGCTCACGGATGTATCTAAGGAAAACTCAGCTGGTCATAAACTAGCTCAAAGTTTCCCTGTATTTCTTCTCTTTGACCTTTCACTGGACTCTTCAAATAGTTTTTCTCAATCGTCCAATTTCAGCTAACTCCGCCGAACCTACTAAGATTTATGGTGCTATTAAGATTACGCGAAATATTCCAACTGATCATTGTTTACGTAACAATTACTCACCGGAGGAAGATATTTACATAGAGCGGAAGGGAATTTAAACTTTAGATGCAGCCAACTTCCGAACTTGTTCCTGAAAACACTGTCACGTCCTGAACTTTGCACCCACTTACTGAGATACTAGGAGAAAAAATTTTCTGCATGAAACGTTCCAAAGTATTTTTGGCTATCAAATCTTCGCCTAAATTAAAAATTTCAATCAAATAGTCAAGCGCATAATTTTTCTCAAAGGTAATAGACAAATTTTTCATGCACCTCAAATTGCGCAACCATTCTCACTTCCATCAAACACTTAACACGATCTCTATCGGGCTGAATCCTGATGCACAAATCAAATATAGTAAGATATAGATATTCACCCAAAGTTGCAAAACTCACGAATGTGAACTAGAAATAGGTACTGTACAGCACTAATATACCGTGGGATTGGCTCTAAAATCCTCTCGTATCTTGTTTGCTATTCGCAACCTAGATGAAACACTTTCCTCTGGGCTTGAAGCAACTCACAGCATGTAAATCAACTCGTAATACACGAGTTTACCGTGCAAGGAACTATGAAAAACTAAATTCTGGCGAGATTATTTCACACTAGCGATGCTTAAAAGTAACTGTGACATAGTTTGTGTCGAGGAGGGCCTTAATCCTCCCTTCGTATTTTTCCAAGAAATGTTACAAACGTGCACTGACAAGATTCACTCCCTGTGGCCAGAGTGTAATTTATTCCTGGTCGGGTTTTTCTCGCTGGAGGGCAATAAAAGTGCGGCATGGTGAAATCCTTTTCGGCAGCAATTTTCCTTGTGCGGCGGCTACAAGGGTATCTGTCAAGTGCGTAAAGAGCTTGCGCTGTAAACAAGTGCGCTTTGAGGAGTCCGCTTTCCTGATGAATGCGTTCGAAAGGTTGGTCCAGCTATTTAAAGAACTTTAAAATTCAGGAATGCTTAAAAACTATTTGTACAGCATAGATGTTCCACCATCACGTCCATTCGCTACTGTTGCAGCTCTCAGAATTTAACTGATGAATATCGAGCCTCACTGGGAGTATTTTAGTCGAGCCTGATATATATATATATATATATATATATATATATATATATATATATATATATATATAGAATTTATCCTATAAAAGTTTCCGATATAAATATGCAACGCTTACAACATCATAGGAACCTAGCCATAAAAATGGGATTTCCTTGGGTTAAACCACGCGCCGGCCGGCCCGCCCGCCGCTCCAACCGCGAGGTGCACTGCACCGCTCAACTCAAAACGATCTTGAGGTCAAATTCGCTAACGAATGCAAGAATTTTCCTTTGTTATATATTCTATATACTTTACTCTTTTAATTTATGTCGAAATATCCAGGGGGTAAAGCGGCGATAAAAACGATATTGCTCTTTTTATTTCAAAATACAATTAAAAATAGCTAAATGTTTAAACATTTTTATTTAGGTTGAAAAAAAACTTAAGGAATCCAAATCATTAGTAAATGATGCTTAGATGTACCAATTTACGAGTAGTAATTTTTTAAACTTGATATATCGTCCGATTCCTGTGTTCTAAGAAGGTAAATATCTCTAAAATCGACGGAGTTCGCGCGACAGGCGTATTTACCCCGAATGATCTATGTTTGACGGATTCCACAGATTACTATGAGCAGTACAATGACCATTGTAGTAGTCTATATTGTAGACCATATACTGTAGAATACGAATTTAAACTTTCCGAAGTTTCTCGTAGAAAGTTGAAAAAATGACTTTTGGCCAGCTTTTTTCAATTTGGGACCACTGTGCGCCGCTAGTGTGGGAACGCATCTATTACGTAACTCGGGGACTGCCTGTATTTCAATTCTGATATCGATTGAATGCAACTATCTATTTTTTCGTATAGTTCTTTTTCTTGACGTCCCTGTTGATTTTTTCTCTAAAGGCTTCAGTTTTGTAGCCTTCTTCGTGGTAATCTCTGATCGTTCCGTAACGTTTATGATGCCGATAAACACAGAAATTGGTCATAATTTCAAGTCTATTTCTTTAAAAAGCCCCAAACTTTAACCACCAAAATAACTAACATCCAAAAATAACTCTACCAAAAGGAACCTCCACAGCGAATTTTCCTCTCGACTCATCCCCGTCGATTCGATCGATATAGAGGAATATCGAAATGTGTTGATGTATTATGCATAGCCCTCAATATCTCGGGACGCATGTATGTACCATAGTTTTATTAAGCCTTTATCACTCGGGAGGCATCTGGTTGATGTCGGGAAGTTTTATTTCGTTGCTTTTTAAATACATTTTTGCAATTGCATCCATCTACCTTCCTATATTTCAAATATTCCTCCAAGTTTTTCGTATTACTGTTGATTTTCCAAAAGGACAATAATATTTCGTTGTTCCAAGTTTACGGGTCTGACAGACGCCACGTGGCGTTTACTAGTAGATACTTGAGTTTCAAACTCAAGATTACTTATTTCAGTTATAATGTAATAATGCATGCAATTCATGCAGAAAATCTGTTTAGAACATACAAAAAGTTTGTGCATACTTTGCTAAATGTAAAGAATATATGGTACCAGCAGAAAAAAAACCGCAAACATAAGTAAAATATAGCTTTAAAAAACAAGGTTGTGTTTTCATACCAGATAAAGGCATAAATATAGTTACATTTTATGTAACGTAGCACTTATTGCGTGATTAAGAAAAATATATTTTTAAAATGTTTTTGTTTTTAATACTATCCAATTTGTTATTTACCCACTGCAACCGGAGTCTGCCGGACGTCAAGCGAGTACCGCAAGGTTCAAGTAAACCAGTTGAATTGAGCTACGTACTCTGAAGCATATACGTACGTCTCCGTCCGCGTAGATGTGTGAGGGGAGCCATTTAAGGCCAATTTCATCCCCGCGTAACGTAATTGTGACTGGTGAGATGCGTAAATTCCAACTATCCCTCCGGCATTCCCCGAGGTATCGTTATAAAATAAGAGCCGTCCGTTTTTGAGAGACGGCGCGGCGAGGCGGGAGCGTTTCAGATGCGTGGCGTGAGGTGCAGTGTCGTTAAAGTTGACCTTAATCCGCCATTTCACGGCCGGAATGGATTGCAAAGAGAAGTGCGGCGTTACTCGGCTTTAAGAGCACTTTGCCAGAACACTTCTTCTTTATAGATCGGAAGTTCGACTTCCGCCCTCTTTTAAAACACTCATGACTCAATTCACCTCTTCTCTCTAACAAGTCGCAATAAATATGAGTTAAACACTCAAAGTGCGGATGTCGGGTCTCCAGGGACCCAAAAATAACGTTTTCCAGAAACTCTAAAAATAAATTATTTTCCGAGCTTCATATCAATGGTATACTAGCATTTTGCCCTTTTATGAGTAATACCTTTCTTTCAAAGAAGTTCTAACCGCATTCCTCTCACCTCTCGTCTATCACCATGGTTCAACTGGCATTTATAACTTTTAACGTGCACCATAATTAGCCGGCCTCGGTGGCGGCTAATTATGGTAAAATAAATAAATAATTGTTTCTCATCACCAACCGGTCAGTTGAATATGATGACGATTGATCACTTGACCATTGTAATTAGCGTAAATTTCTATGTCAGAAAACAGCTCTTTTACATTACTGACAGCTTACCACTTTACCCCTAGGAGCTCTCATAAGATATTGCCGGGAATTTAATAAGGTTATTATTTTTCGAAAATCAGAGTTAATGCATGACTGACTGGCAAACAGTTTTTGTAAAAGTGGAAAAAGAGTGCTTGCTGTTTTTTTTATCATGCATGCAAACAAAAGCCATAAGCCAGCAGAAATAAAACTTGGTGCTTTAAGCTGGAATTAAGCCTAAAATTCCAGCTTGAATTAAGTGAGACATTTATTTAAGTAAAAATCGAGTGAGAATCAAGCTTGCCACAGACAACGGAAATAAAGATGTATGCATATAAAGCTTGATACAATCAAGTTTGCCAATTCCAGCTGAAATCAAGCCCCTAAATCAAGCCGAAATGGGCAACGGCCTGCCACGATGGAAACACCGGTTCCCGATCAGTCACCGAAGTTAAGCATCGTTGGGCTCGGCTTGAGTTTGGATGGGTGATCCTCCGATTCGTCCGAGTGCTGTTGCCCCTGTCTGCACGTGGCAGACAGTATGTGCAAAATGACCTTAGCCGTCGAAGTACGTTAAACAAAAATACTACTACTCAAGCCGAAATCCAGCTTGAATCAAGCTTGCCAATTCCAGATGGATGCATCCAGCCAAAATTCAGGCTGGAATCCAGCTTGCATGCTATGTGGGTGGCAAACCTATGCATGCTGTTACAATTCAAATGTTTCTTTTTCGACAGTAGGATTATATTCCAGAGTATAATTTACTATTTCATACCGAAGAATCACACGCAAAAAGTAGAGGAAAAGAATCGGAAAGCAACCAGGTAGAGGAAAAAATCTAAGTCCAGAGGAAAAGAGTCGGAAAGCAACCGGATAGGAGAAAATAAATGGAGAGCAAACGCAAAGCAACCCTCCACAAGGCAAGCCAACCGGGAAGCAATGGAAGGGAATCGGAAAGCATCCCTATCCGTTTCCTTTCTATTCGCTATGGAAAGGTTACGGAAAGCGAAAATTTTTATCTGGGTAGATAACAGTGATAGGCCTATCCGGGTTGAAAAAGTTACCACGGTCGGCACCAATCGGGCGTTCGCATTACTACCTCTAACCATTGTGATGTATAACCATGGTATGAGGCTAGTCAAGCGAGGTAATAACGTATTTGCAATCATATTGGGAGTGTAAAATCAGGTATGAAGGATATTTAAATTTAATTAATCGGAATCACGGGAATGCTCATTTATAGGGATCCTCGTTTACTCGGGTCTCCGCATTGCATAGTGAGACTGCTTTCGCAATAACGTTCAGGCATTGCAAAGCAAAACAATATCAACTTACTCTGATCGCCATTGCTGCATTGAGTAAATAATTACACTAATTCAAAAACGCTCCTATCGAAGTCCAGAAGTCTTGAATGCCATCTCTGGAGTGACAATGTACTCGTACTTCAAATGCTACAAAAGCTACAGCTTTTTAGGCCAGAAAAACTCAAATACGAATATTATTCATGAATTTCATGCATAGATCAGTTGAATCCCATAAAATTAAAATCAACCATATACCAAAGTAACTGAATTTATCCTAAAAAAATAAATGCTGGTATTGTTCCAAAGTCATACTCGAAGGTAGAAAAATATTTCATTTATAATTTTTTAGCTTGGCTACGCATTTAGTTTTGCGTTGATACACAATTTCATTAAAAATGTTAAATTATCTCTAGGCTGATATGAAGCTGTTTTGATACTACTCCAGTGGCTGACTGGAATAAGGGAACTATTTCAACTGCTTTTTACTTTCCAAATTCTTAATGCTTCAGTGGCTAATTTCTGGTACTTGCTGTTTTTCTCGTGTATTGTTTTATAGATATGGTCTGTTTAAGGATAGCTATGTCACTTTATTAAATTACCATTATAACAACATTACTCAATATCAAATAGGTTAACCTTTGGTTCCCTCCCGATAACCCTATATTCCTGTATTATTTTCCGTCCCCTCTCCCTATACTCTCTCCTACCCTCCCGGCATCTTTGCCCACACTCGTTAACCTACTCCGGGCCTCCCACCGGTCCGATATTTCACTTTCCTCCCCTCCCCAAGCCTTAATCCCTACGACCGGCAAACCCCTCCCGCCCCCCAATCCTTTTTGAGTGCCTCTCCGTGTTTCTTCCGTAAATCGCCGACACCAGATCGCAGCCGAATCAGATGTCGTTTTCTCACTCACGCTGGGAAGGGAACTTTCTCCAGTCGACGGGTGTCGGAAC